>CM046874.1:23563455-24906312 GCA_025667525.1 Glebionis coronaria | reverse complement strand
AAAAAACCCTAAAACCCTCCTTCCCTTCTTCTTTGTGCCGCCACCCTAAAACACCACAAGGAGGTGGTTTGTTGATCTTTGATCTTGAAGTTTTGGTGATTGATCGTGTTTGTTCTTCGTCCTCTTGATCCACGAATTTGGTAAAACCTTTTTAAACCTTTTCTTTTGATTTAATCTTTTTATAAATTATGAACATGAGATGTTTTTACAAAAACATAATAATTAAGCATAGATCTAACATGTTTTGGTGTTAAATAAAATAAAAAGGTTGTTTTTAAGGGGTGTTTGTTTTGGCCGCAGGCTGCAACCGAACCCGAATGGGTTTCGGTTTGCCAAGCCGACCACCACCAAGACCATATGGTCTTGGTTGGTTCGTGTAGGTCCCACGACAGCAAGGTAAACACGGGGTACCCCTAGTTGGTTCGGGGTACGTTGTCGATTTCATGTCCGGTTCATGTTTTTAGCCTAGATCCGGTTCATGGTGTATGTTAGTTTTTTTTTATGTTTATGAACTTATGTTAAAATTAAATTAATAAAATGATGTGATTAATTTAATAACATGACTTAGGTTATTTAATTATTAATGATCATGAAATTATTTTAACCTAAGTATTTATATATTTAAGACTTATAATTAATTAATTATTTTAAAACCATGGATATAATTAATTAATTAACATGACTTAGGTTATATTATTAACATATAATAATACATATTTTAACCTAAGTATTTAACTTATTTAATTAAAAACATGTTATACTTTAATTAAATATTATAACCTATAGTTTAATTAAATTACATGAAATAATTATTAAACAATACATTATATCATATGACTTAGAAAATAATCATAAAAACACTTAGGCTTATATACTTAGCTTATTTAACCAGCTTATTTCTAAATATGGAAACTTTCTATTTTTAGAAACTTAATTAAATAAGACACCTAATCTATTTATGGAAACCAGCTATTTTTAGAAACTTATTTATTTCAGGCAGCTAATCTATTTATTGAAACTTATTTAATTAAGGCAGCTAATCTATTTATGGAAACTTTCTATTTTTAGAAACTTATCTATTTTAAGCAGTAAATCTATTTTTGGAAACTTTCTATTTTTGGAAACTTTCTATTTTTGGAAACTTTCTATTTTTGGAAACTTTCTATTTTTGAAAACTTTCTATTTTTGGTAACTTTCTATTTTTGGAAACTTTCTATTTTTGGAAACTTTCTATTTTTGGAAACTTTCTAATTTAGGAAACCAGCTATTTTTGAAAAGTTACTTATTATTACACAGTGAGTATAATAACACATGAAATACCAGAAATACTTAATTAGATTAAACAGAATATAAGATTTAACACAGTTTAAGGCTTTAAAACAGTAAAACATGGTAAGAACACATAAAATAAGCTAAGACATGACATAAAACCAGCTATGTATTTAGTGAGCAGATACTTATTCATGTACGTATTTATGTAGCACTAGTGATTCGGAAGTAGGATTTCTCGCAATTCGTCTTTCTCGTTCACTGGACATAAGGTACGGATTTCCGTCCTTTCAGTATGGACATTCTTTCCTTATTAGGATTCTCCGTATGCAGCCAACTGTTTTCCCGTAGTATAAGTTATGTGTTTGATTGCTTATGTTTTAATTAAGTTTACCTATAGCCATATACATGCATGACCAGTTTCACCTAGTTATGGAGGTACCATAACCATAACATTAGAGGCACTGATGTCATGACTTCACCACGGCGGAGTGATTGCTCGTGGTGTCCCTTCAACTTTTGGCCATTTATTTATGTTTATCATGTGGGGCGTATGGGTGCATCCTAGTTACATGTTTTCAGTCAGGATTTCATGGTGAATGTGGTGTGTGCCTTGCATCCTTCACAAGGAGCTGATCCCTCCTACCCAAAGCCAATATATTAAATTAGAGGCAGCCCCTCTAATTTGCATGATGAGGTCACCCCTCCAAGTATTCATGCACGGTGGATTTTCATGACCTATATTGGCTAATGGTAAAATATGTTAAACAATTTTCATAAGATAAACATAAGGCTTTTCAAACTATAAAACCAGTTTTATGAACATGTTCCGGGTTTTCCAGGACTTATACATTTCCGCTGCTATTAAGTCTCTATTATGTTTTAGTCACTTATACTATGTCTATATCCGTGCACTGAGCGTTTTGCTCAGCCGTTACTTTCCTTTCCATGTCCCAAAACGGCAGGTACCCTAGGAAAGACTCGAGAATTTAGAGGACGTGCATAGGATGGAAGCTGCTAGAGACTTTTTCTCCTTTTTGCCTTCATATACTTATGCTTATTTAGTCTTTCATTCATTTCTTTGTTTTATTATGTTTTGGGCTTATGTTTGAGAACCGATGTTTGATTCCGGTTATCCCTATGGTCATGTAATGTTTTATACATTTATCCTTGTATGCTTTGATGACATGCCATAATTACGCGTGACATTCCATTATCAAAATGGGGTGTTACAATTATGGTATCAGAGCCAAGGCTTCGACCTGTAGGCTCTAAAACTCGACCTGTGACTAGTGGGTAGTCACCAGGAGCTTCCTAAGCCAACGTTGTTATTCCACGTATTGATGTTTTCAGCGCATTGTTGTTTTAACCATGATGTTTTCAGCACCTTGAGGTTTTAACCTTGATGTTTTCTTCGATATTGTTTTACTAATATGGATGGACAACCGTCATTCATATTTAGTTATGTGTCATTGTTTCATGCATAATGTTCCTCGTGAACTGTGGCTATGTGGACTGAACCCCAGTAGTTCGTAATTAGTCACATAAAAATTTTTTTCTGATAAGTTTTGACATATGAGTTTCATTTATTTATGTTTCATGTATCATTGTTGCAAGGATTATGACTAAGTAATGGTTGGTACAGGACTGACCCTATTTAGTCGCATGTGCTTTTATCGAAACTTTTAATTTTGGGACCGACCCATAGGCGTCCCCTCGCCATGTCTTTTGTTTTGAAACCGACCCATAGGCGTTCCCTCGCACATATAAAGGTTTTATAAACTACATTACGCATTCATACACTGTTTTTCATGCATAATTTTTTTTTCATGATTTAAATTGGCATAATTTTTTTTTCATGTCCCCTCATAAGTTATTATGTTTTTTATGTGAAGTATGTTTTCATACTATCATGGTTAACTTCGGTTTCATGCTGATTATGTTATACACTCCTTTATGATAGATCGTTTTATGTTCCTTCCTGATATTTCCGTCTTTATGATGATTACGTCTTCATGTTGATTACGTCTTACGCCTCTTTTATCATTTATGCTTTCACGTAAGACATTGTTGGATTTCATTGACTTCTGCTTTCATGATAGTCATGGTTGGTCTTCATTGATCATGCTGTCGGGCAAATCATCATTGAATTTTGTGTAACCACACTTTAGCGTTTCTCTATGCGACCAGAATGAGGTATATACTGGCATTGCCAGGTTATCATGATGGTTTTCCTAACCGTTTAACTGATATACTTTCTTTAGATCATGATAAATGATCGACCCCATACCGATCATTTCATGTGCATTCCACGTGTACTCCACGTACCGTATTTCATGTGTATTACACGTACCTTAATCCATGTGTATTTCACTTGCAATACTTCACGAGTATTCGCTAGTCGATTCTAAATCATCTCACGCGTATGTTCACTTGCTGATATTCTACAAGATTGCCGATGCCGCTCATAGCTTGGAGATGTTACTGAAGGTTGATGCTGCTGAAGTCGGAGACGCTACGAGATGCGGATGCTGTTCACAACCTAGAGATCCTACTAGACGAAGACAAAGGCGTCGGAGCAAAGCAATTGGACGAGAAGATGCTTCACCACCAGACAATTTCCATCAATCATTGTCCCTAATTCTTAGTTACATGTCACACGTCATTCGGCTGTCATTTCAGCCATATGAGTGCCAACCGGTACCAGCCGGCCACTCAGCTGAATAGTTACATGAATCACGGTCATGAGAATAACCGTCATGGAACTGACAGACAGGACGATAGTAACCACTACTATGACAGAAACTATCCTAGAAATCGCAACCGAGGCTCCGGCCGCGGACGTGATCAGACATACAACGGATCAGTAGTCCAACCGATCCGCCAAGTCTGGCATAATAACCTAATATTGTAGTTCTATTGTTTTACGTCTCGAGACACATGCCAAGACATCAGTCAAGACACATGTCTCACGTATACTTTCTGAAGACACATGTCAAGACATCAGTCAAGACACATGTCTCACGTATACCTTCTGAAGATACATGTCAAGACATTAGTCAAGACACATGTCTCACGTATACTTTATGAAGACACATGTCAAGACACCAGTCAAGACATATGTCATGCTTATAGTTCCAAGAAACGAGTCAAGACACATGATTCACGTCAACTATGGAACATTTCTAAGAAATTCAGGGTACCCTCCGAGGGTATATCCATTTTGTTGTGCCATGTATTAATCAGGCCACAATAATTTCAAAACCATTACCGACGCATCAGTGAGAACTGTCACGTTGCCGATGTCACTTTCATTTCTTTCACCATATTTCATATATTCATGACCATGAAGGACGCCTTTCGTATTCCCACGTATACGAAGGTTTTCCTTCAGCTTAATGATGAGATCCAAAATGCTAACGTATTTCCTCGGACAGATACGAGATGAATTTTATCCTAATTATGTACTATGAACAGCACACCATGCTACGATTCATAATTATGTACAGTAATGTTCAGGCTCCTGAATACATTCACCTTGATTTTCCATCGGGAAAATCTGTACAAATTATCTATGCTTACAAGCATGTGCGTGGTTAGCCATGGTCGCTAAAATTTTCTAGCTGTCAGTAAGACACGACCACTTAAGTCTTTTACGCATAGCCAGTTGATTATTCCAAAATCTTCCCATACATTCCAGAAGAACTTACAAGGAGAAGGACGGTACCATGAGATTAGGTGTCGACTACCGTCGGCGTAAACAAATCACCATTCATGACCGTTATTCTCCTCCACGTATTGACAACATGTCTAATCGACCTTATAGTGTTAATCACTTTTCCAAGATTGAACTCATGATCATGCTGCCAACAGTGACGGGTGAAAGAGCGGGACATGTCCATGACTGCTATTCATGCACGACTCGGTCATGCTAGATTTATGATTTTGAATTAGTCTCATCAATGCTCCAACAGCATTATGGACTTAATGAATTGAGTTTCCATGAACTCATAAGCAAATTCATCAGTGTTTTCATTGAGGATAACCTGATTTCCTCTAAGTTTAGAGAAGAACAGGAAGACCATATCTGCACTATGTTGCAAATTCTATGACAAGAGAAATTTTACCCTGGAAATTTTTCCAATATCAATTCTGTTTGATTACAGTGACACGCTGAATCACATGGGTTTCTACAGTTAACCTTACCATGACTCAGCTTATGCGTAAAGGAGAGAACCCTACACTACATTGGGTGTTCTAGGAAATCCTACGCTAGGAGAAGTCTAGATTCAGAGATTCAGAATTTCGCGACCTTCTATGTATCAAGTTTCTATGAAGCAGGATACAACTACGTCCATATCTATGTACCTGACATACCAACAGGTTAAGATAGGACACCAACAAACTGGGATGTTTTATCATCTGAACTTGTGAGCTAAAATGGGACAAGATCTCCACGAATTTTGGTTACCAAATTAATGCAAACTCAGAAGAAGCATGATGCTATCTGAGTTATTACAAACAGTTTGATCAAGTCTGCAGAATCCTTACATCCGCAAGGATTTCAGAACCAACAGATTGATCGGACATGTCCCAGCCAAGGCTCATCGATCACTTGGCAGTTTCTCAGTTATCGGGTCAGACAAATATTCGTAATTATGCCCTTATTTACTTCACGTCCTTGTCCTAATTTCACGACTTGTTTTCGCGCTCGCGTTCATGACACTATTCACGTTCATGATCGTTTTTTGGCTTACGATTTTACGTTCATTTTCTTCTCATTCTAGGAAGTTTGCAAGAACTTGAGAGACCAGACCCAAGTTTAGTATAACTCCCTATCCTCAGATAGACGTTTCTCGTCATATTCTATGTCTCACCCGGTAGCGTTTGGCGTTACCACCATTATATTCTATGTACACGATATGTTTCACATGTCATGTTCATTCTACGTTCCTCATATCATGATCAAGATATGTTACCACGTATCATGGATCACGATATGTTTACTCATACTACACTCGCCATATCTCCACGTAGCACGTTCAAAATTTTTCACGTATCACGTTCAAAAATTTTCACGTACTACGTTTGTTTAGGTCTCGCGCATCGTTTCTAGTTAACAGTTAAGTCAGATTGTCTTTCATCGTAACGTTTCAGTTACCCTTGCACGTTAACTCTTATTTTTCCTCGATCAAATTTAGGGGATCTACCTTACGTTGATAACCAAGAACTTCTTCGTATTCCAAGTCAAGGTCAGGAGGACCAAGACTTATCATTCGTGTCAAGATCTTATAAAGGAACCGTTCCAAGAGGGAAGCCACTTGGAAACGGACAAGTTCATCCGGACTTCTTATCCGTTTTCTCTTATCAATTAGATATGTCCTTTCAGCCACGTCACGTTCCATGTCCTTTTTAGACATGTCACGTTCCGCGTTCTTTCTGCCAGGTCACCTGCACGTTAATTTATCTTACATACCCTCTCAGTTTGATTCGGGTATGTTTCTCTTTCAGTTATGTTATCTATAATTCGGGGATGAATTATTCTTTTTAGGGGGGAAGAGTTGTAAAACCCGCATGCTTTTACCATGAATAGTACCCTTAAGATCGTACGTACTAGATTTAAACTTTCCTAATATAGCATGATTACGATTACGTGTTAGGATTTTACGTATTACGTACGTGGTAGAACACGATAAGTATTTACTACGCACGAGCACGTAATAATTATTTGACAATAATTAATCAGGAACATGCGATCATGAAATCATGAACGTAATTAAAACACGAACTATTATTAATTACGTATATATATTTATTACGAGCGTAATTATATATATATTAGGTCACGGTAATTATTTAACGAGAACACACAAAACGCGAACACAATTAAACACGAACAAACACGTAAAACACGAACACGAGAACACACTTATTAATTAGACACGGAAAATGATCGGGTTACCCCTTGTGGGCCCCATTACCACGAAATATGGGAGGGAGGATGGGCTTAGCCCATCAATTTTTCACTAAAAGGGTTAAATAATTTTTCACTACTCATTTTTCATTCACAGAAGATTTTAGAAAAAACCCTAAAACCCTCCTTCCCTTCTTCTTTGTGCCGCCACCCTAAAACACCACAAGGAGGTGGTTTGTTGATCTTTGATCTTGAAGTTTTGGTGATTGATCGTGTTTGTTCTTCGTCCTCTTGATCCACGAATTCGGTAAAACCTTTTTAAACCTTTTCTTTTAATTTAATCTTTTTATAAATTATGAACATGAGATGTTTTTACAAAAACATAATAATTAAGCATAGATCTAACATGTTTTGGTGTTAAATAAAATCAAAAGGTTGTTTTTAAGGGGTGTTTGTTTTGGCCGCAGGCTGCAACCGAACCCGAATGGGTTTCGGTTTGCCAAGCCGACCACCACCAAGACCATATGGTCTTGGTTGGTGCGTGTGGGTCCCACGGCAGCAAGGTAAACACGGGGTACCCCGAGTTGGTTCGTGGTACGGTGTCGATTTCATGTCCGGTTCATGTTTTTAGCCTAGATCCGGTTCATGGTGTATGTTAGGTTTTTTTTTATGTTTATGAACTTATGTTAAAATTAAATTAATAAAACGATGTGATTAATTTAATAACATGACTTAAGTTATTTAATTATTAATGATCATGAAATTATTTTAACCTAAGTATTTATATATTTAAGACTTATAATTAATTAATTATTTTAAAACCATGGATATAATTAATTAATTAACATGACTTAGGTTATATTATTAATATATAATAATACATATTTTAACCTAAGTATTTAACTTATTTAAATAAAAACATGTTATACTTTAATTAAATATTATAACCTATAGTTTAATTAAATTACATGAAATAATTATTAAATTATACATTATATCATATGACTTAGAAAATAATCATGAAAACACATAGGCTTATATACTTAGCTTATTTAACCAGCTTATTTCTAATTATGGAAACTTTCTATTTTTAGAAACTTAATTAAATAAGGCAGCTAATCTATTTATGGAAACCAGCTATTTTTAGAAACTTATTTATTTCAGGCAGCTAATCTATTTATGGAAACTTATTTAATTAAGGCAGCTAATCTATTTATGGAAACTTTCTATTTTTAGAAACTTATCTATTTTAAGCAGTAAATCTATTTTTGGAAACTTTCTATTTTTGAAAACTTTCTGTTTTTGGAAACTTTCTATTTTTAGAAACTTTCTATTTTTAAAACTTTCTATTTTTGGAAACTTTCTATTTTTGGTAACTTTCTATTTTTGGAAACTTTCTATTTTTTGAAACTTTCTATTTTTGGAAACTTTCTATTTTAGGAAACCTGCTATTTTTGGAAAGTTACTTATTATTACACAGTGAGTATAATAACACATGAAATACCAGAAATACTTAATCAGATTAAACAGAATATAAGATTTAACAAAGTTTAAGGCTTTAAAACAGTAAAACATGGTAAGAACACATAAAATAAGCTAAGACATGACATAAAACCAGCTATGTATTTAGTGAGCAGATACTTATTCATGTACGTATTTATGTAGCACTAGTGATTCGGAAGTAGGATTTCTCGCAGTTCGTCTTTCTCGTTCACTGGACATAAGGTATGGATTCCCGTCCTTTCAGTTTGGACATTCTTTGCTTATTAGGATTCCCCGTATGCAGCGAACTGTTTTCCCGTAGTATAAGTTATGTGTTTGATTGCTTATGTTTTAATTAAGTTTACCTATAGCCATATACATGCATGACCAGTTTCACCTAGTTATGGAGGTACCATAACCATAACATTAGAGGCACTGATGTTATGACTTCACCACGGTGGAGTGATTGCTCGTGACGTCCCTTCAGCTTTTGGCCATTTATTTATGTTTATCATGTGGAGCGTATGGGTGCATCCTAGTTACATGTTTTTAGTTAGGATTTCATGGTGAATGTGGTGTGTGCCTTGCATCCTTCACAAGGAGTTGATCCCTCCTACCCAAAGCCAGTATATTAAATTAGAGGCAGCCCCTCTAATTTGCATGATGAGGTCACCCCTCCAAGTATTCATGCACGATGAATTTTCATGACCTATATTAGCTAATGGTAAAATATGTTAAACAGTTTTCATAAGATAAACATAAGGCTTTTCAAACTATAAAACCAGTTTTATGAACATGTTCCGGGTTTTCCAGGACTTATACATTTCCGCTGCTATTAAGTCTCTATTATGTTTTAGTCACTTATACTATGTATATATCCGTGCACTGAGCGTTTTGCTCAGCCGTTACTATCCTTTCCATGTCCCAAAACGGCAGGTACCCTAGGAAAGACTCGAGCATTTAGAGGACGTGCATAGGATGGAAGCTGCTAGAGACTTTTTCTCCTTTTTGCCTTCATATACTTATGCTTGTTTAGTCTTTCATTCATTTCTTTGTTTTATTATGTTTTGGGCTTATGTTTGGGAACCGATGTTTGATTCCGGTTATCCCTATGGTCATGTAATGTTTTATACATTTATCCTTGTATGCTTTGATGACACGCCATAATTACGCGTGACATTCCATTATCAAAATGGGGTGTTACAATCGAACTGGTTCCAAGAGCTGAACCAATCTCCAAAGCTCCTTATCGGATGGCTCCCATAGAGCTGAAGGAGCTGAAGGATCAACTACAAGAACTTCTTGAACGAGGTTTCATTCGACCGAGCGCATCTCCATGAGGCGCACCGGTTTTGTTTGTTAAGAAGAAGGACGACAGTATGCGTCTTTGAATAGACTATCGCGAGCTCAACAAGATTACCATTCAGAATAGATATCCACTGCCACGTATTGACGATCTGTTTGACCAACTCCAAGGGGCCAAACACTTCTCCAAGATTGATCTTAGGTCAGGCTATCATCAGCTACGGGTCAAGGAGCAGGATATAGCAAAGACTGCCTTTCGTACTCGTTATGGCCACTACGAGTTTGTAGTTATGCCATTTGGCCTGACAAATGCTCCAGCAGTGTTCATGAATCTGATGAACAGAATCTTCCATGAATTTCTGGACAAATTCGTCATTGTTTTCATCGATGACATCCTGATTTTCTCAAAGTCCAAGGGGGAACACGAAGACCATCTTCGTACAGTACTACAGATTCTTCGCCAGAAGCAGCTGTATGCTAAATTCTCCAAGTGTGAGTTCTGGTTAGACAAGGTGGCATTCTTAGGTCACATTGTATCAGCAGAAGGAATCACTATGGATCCAGCGAAGGTTGAGGACATTACTAAGTGGCCAAGGCCGACATCAGCGACGGAAGTCCGCAGTTTCTTAGGCTTAGCTGGCTATTACCGTAGGTTCGTGGAGAACTTTTCCCGCCTAGCACTACCATTGACCAAAATGATGCGGAAAGGGGAGAAATTCGTCTGGACTTAAGATCGAGAGAAGAGCTTTGAAGACCTGAAGCAGAAGCTAGTATCTGCACCTATTCTTACTCTACCATATGGTACGGGTGGATTTCAAATCTACAGCGATGCATCGGGGAAGGGACTTGGCTGTGTTCTCATGCAACATGGGAAAGTGATCGCGCATGCTTCACGGCAGCTTAAGCCTTATGAAGAGAATTACCCCACGCACGATCTGGAACTTGCTGCAGTCGTGTTTGCATTGAAGATATGGAGACACTACTTATATGGAGAATCATGTGACATTTTCACGGACCACAAGAGCTTGAAGTATATCTTCACTCAGCGTGAATTGAACATGAGGCAGAGGAGATGGTTAGAGCTGTTAAAGGATTATGACATTAATCTACAGTATCATCCCGGAAAGGCAAATGTAGTAGCAGATGCTCTTAACAGGAAGTCCGGAATGATCAACGACATTAAAATCGAAGAGGAAATCATCAGAGACTTGGAGCGACTAGACATCGAGATCATGGTACGTGGACAACACGGTTACTGGGCTAATCTTAGAGTAGAACCCGAGTTACTATCTAAGATCAAGGAAGCTCAGAAGGATGACGGAGAAATCTGGGCGATAGTACAGAATTTGGAGAAGCAGACAGAATTCAGAGTAGATGCAGATGGTATCGTATGGCAGGGCACTAGACTTTGTGTTCCTGATGACCAAGAACTCCGGGAAGCTTTGTTAGCTGCAGCTCATAGCTCCCCATTCTCGATACATCCTGGTTCGACTAAGATGTACCATGACATCAAGCAGTACTTTTGGTGGAGTGGTATGAAACAGGATGTGGCCACTTACGTCTCCAAATGTCTTACCTGCCAGCAGGTTAAGATCGAGCATCAGCGATCTGGCGGTCTCCTTCAACCGTTAGATATTCCAGAGTGGAAGTGGGACAAAATCACCATGGATTTTGTTACCGGTCTTCCGCCTACCAAAAGGAAGCACGATGCAATTTGGGTTATCGTTGATCGACTTACCAAATCGGCTCATTTCTTACCGATCCGCAAAGAAGATCCGGTAAGTAAACTCGCAGATACGTATAGACGAGAGATCATGAGACTCCACGGTGTACCATCCAGCATCGTCTCAGACAGAGATCCTCGATTCACTTCACGCTTTTGGAAAAGTCTGCAGAAAGCTTGGGGTACACAACTTAAGCTTAGCACCGCTTTTCATCCTCAAACGGACGGACAGTCGGAGCGAACCATTCAGACATTGGAAGATATGTTGAGGTCATGTGCGTTGGAATGGACGGGTGATTGGGACGAATACATCTGTTTGGTGGAGTTTTCATACAACAATAGCTGGCACGCAAGCATCAAATGTGCTTCATTTGAGATGTTGTATGGCAGGAAGTGTCGCGCCCCAATATGTTGGGATCAGGTTGGCGAGCGAACACTCGAAGGACCGGAAATCATAGAGATGACAAATGAGAAGATCGCAGTAGCTAAGCAGAAGATTCAGGAAGCACGGTCACGCCAGAAGAGTTACGCCGATAAGCATCGTAGGGATTTACACTTTAACGTAGGAGATCACGTCTTCCTTAAGGTTTCGCCGGCACGTGGTGTTAGACGCTTCGGGATTAAAGGGAAGCTCAGTCCTCGTTTCATCGGACCGTTTGATATCACTGAACGAGTCGGTGAAGTATCTTACCGATTGGCGTTACCTCCGCAACTTTCGCATGTGCACAATGTGTTTCATGTGTCCTTACTCAGAGGGTACCAATATCATCCCCTTCACATGGTTCAGTATCCACTGGAACAGATACGTGAAGATCTCACTTTTATAGAAGAACCCGAACGAGTTCTTGACAGGCAAGAACGAGTCATGAGAAAGAAGACGATTCCATTCGTCAAAATTCTATGGAGGGATCATACCGAGCGGGAAGCCACTTGGGAAACGGAGGAGTCTATCCGGGCTTCTTACCCTCATTTCATATTTTTAATTCGGGTATGTTCTTCTTTTCCAGTTTACTTTATCTATAATTCGGGGACGAATTATTCTTTTTAGGGGGAAGAGTTGTAAAACCCGCATGCTTTTACCATGCATAGTACCCTTAGGATCGTACGTACTAGTTAAAACTTTCCTAATATAGCATGATTACGATTACGTGTTAGGAGTTTACGTATTACGTACGTATTAGAACACGATAAGTATTTTATATGCACGATCACGTAATAATTATTTAACATTAATTAATCACGAACATGCGATCATGAAATCATGAACGTAATTAAAACACGAGCTATCATTAATTACGTATATATATTTATTACGAGCGTAATTAAATATATTGGATCACGGTATTTACGTAACGAGAACAATTAAAACACGAACATAAATAAACACAAACGAGTAACTAAATAACGAGACACATAAAAAGGTACGGGAACCCCATGTGGGGTCCCTACCCGCGGCCAAACAAGGACAATGGGCCAAGCCCATTGTCAAATTTACTAAAGGGGGTTATGTTTATTTTTACTACTCAAAAATAACTTACAGAAGATTTTAAGAAAAACCTAAAACCCTCTTTCTCCTTGTTCTTTGTGCCGCCACCCATAAATCACCATACAAGGTGATTTGTTGATCTTTGATCTTGAAGAATTGGTGATTGATCGTGTTTGTTCTTCGTTCTCTTGATCCACGAATTCGGTAAAACCTTTTTAAACCTTTTCTTTTAATTTAATCTTTTTATTAATTATGAACATGTGATGTTTTTTTTAAAAAATAATAATTAATCATAGATCTAACATGTTTTGGTGATTAATTAAATCAAAGGGTTGTTTAAGGGGTGTTTTGTTTTGGCCGCAGGCTGCAACCGAACCCGAGGGGGTTTCGGTTTGCCAAGCCGACCACCACCAAGACCATATGGTCTTGGTTGGTGCGTGTGGGTCCCACGGCAGCAAGGTGAAACACGGGGTACCCCGAGTTGGTTCGGGGTACGGTGTCGATTCATGTCCGGTTCATATTTTCTAGCCTAGATCCGGTTCATGGTTTATGTTAGTATTTTTTATGTTATGAACTTACGTTAAAATTAAATTAATAAAAGATGTGATTGATTTAATAACATGACTTTGGTTATTTAATTATTAATGATCATGAAATTATTTTAACCTAAGTATTTATATTTTTAAGACTTATAATTAATTAATTATTTTAAAAACCATGGATATAATTAATTAATTAACATGACTTAGGTTATATTATTACTGTATAATAATATATATTTTAACCTAAGTATTTAACTTATTTAATTAAAAACATGTTATACTTTAATTAAATATTATAACCTATAGTTTAATTAAATTATATGAAATAATTATTAAACTATACAATATATCATATGACTTAGAAAATAATCATGAAAAACACTTAGGCTTATATACTTAGCTTATTTAACCAGCTTATTTCTAATTATGGAAACTTTCTATTTTTAGAAACTTAATTAAATAAGGCAGCTTATCTATTTATGGAAACTTATTTAATTAAGGCAGCAAATCTATTTATGGAAACTTTCTATTTTTAGAAACTTATCTATTTTAAGCAGTAAATCTATTTTTGGAAACTTCTATTTTTGGAAACTTTCTATTTTTGGAAACTTTCTATTTTTGGTAACTTTCTATTTTTTAAAACTTTCTATTTTTGGAAACTTTATATTTTTGGAAACTTTCTATTTTAGGAAGCCTGCTATTTTTGGAAAGTTACTTATTATTACACAGTAAGTATAATAACACATGAATACCAGAAATAGTTAATCAGATTAAACAGAATATAAGATTTAATACAGTTTAAGGCTTTAAACAGTAAAACATAGTAAGAACACATAAAATAAGCTAAGACACTACATAAAACCAGCTATGTATTTAGTAGCAGATACTTATTCATGTACGTATTTATGTAGCACTAGTGATTCGGAAGTAGGATTCTCGCAGTTCGTCTTTCTCGTTCACTAGACATAAGGTACGGATTCCCGTCCTTTCAGTATGGACATTCTTTCCTTATTAGGATTCCCCGTATGCAGCCAACTGTTTTCCCGTAGTTTAAGTTATGAGTTTGATTACTTATGTTTAATTAAGATTACCTATAGCCATATACATGCATGACCAGTTTCACCTAGTTATGGAGGTACCATAACCATAACATTAGAGGCACTGATGTTATGACTTCACCACGGCGGAGTGATTGCTCGTGGCATCCCTTCAACTTTTGGCCATTTATTTATATTTATCATGTGGGGCGTATGGGTGCATCCTAGTTACATGTTTTTATTCAGGATTACATGGTGAATGTGGTGTGTGCCTTGCATCCTTCACAAGGAGCTGATCCCTCCTACCCATAAACCAGTATATTAAATTAGAGGCAGCCCCTCTAATTTGCATGATGAGGTCACCCCTCCAATTATTCATGCACGATGGATTTTCATGACCTATATTGGCTAATGGTAAAATATGACAAACAGTTTTTATAAGATAAACATAAGACTTTCAAACTATAAAACCAGTTTTATTAAGACTTAACCAGGTTACTCGGGACTTAGTTTTCTTCCGCTGTTATTATGTTATATGCTTATTCTATTCATGCTTTATTGTACATCCGTACACTGAGCGTATTTGCTCAGTCGTTTTCCTTTTCTATGTTCCCAAAACGGTAGGTACTCAGGGACGCTCGTAGACACTAAGAGTACGCGCATATGGACTGGAAGCTGTCTAGCCTTCTTTACATTATGCATTTCCTTTCTTTTGATACTTATGCTTTGGACGTTGTTTAGTCCTTTCTCTTATTATACTTTGTTTGTGTGTGATGAGCTTTACTTTTGGACTACCGATGTTTGATTCCGGTATTTTCCTTTGTATGGTCAAGTAATGTTTAGACATTTTACCTTGTATGCTTTGAAATGGGGTGTTACAAATACGGCAACACAACGGCCAATGGTTTAACTTTTATTAAACTGAAAACTGTCTTCCTAGGGTTTGGGTTACAGCAGGTTGCTTAAATAAAGACAAGAAACAAAGAAAAACCCTAAAACACCAATGGGCTGGGCTGTGGCCCAATAACAAAGTCTAAAGGAAATTAAAAATAACACGAAAATACAAATAAATGATAGTAAAACGGATTTTTGAGCCTAGAAAAATCCTTATCCAGCCTAAACGGTGGTTACCACGTCGTTCCTCTCACTTATCCGGTCGTTTTGACAAGTCACGGACTAAAAACGGACTTATGATGCTCTAGTTATGGCTGTTTAAGAAAGCCATCTTCTTCACACGATCTTGGGCTTCCAAAATCAAATCAGACCGTTTTTCAATACTTGGGCCTCCATCAGTATGCTTATATAGTTATATTACTATTGTAACACAAATTAAGGTCTATTTGGTACCCGTCTTTTACCAGGTTTTGGTTGTAAAAGGCATACAACTTATTGTTTGGTATGATTGGCTTATTTTTACGCGCAACCTTTATTCCATATTTCATAGCCTGACCCACTTAGTGTGTTTTGATGAAAGACAAAAATTAATGCTCGCGCTCCGCAGCGGAGGATTTTAGGCAGATGCTTACAACTCATAAGCAATACATAAGAAAATCGCAAAAGCTATTACACCTTTGATGCAATTGATGACATGCATCTGTTTAAACTATTGTATTTCATATGGATTTTAACCGGTTGGCCGGCGAATATGGCGGTTGATATTGTCAACATCAACGGCGGTTCACCAGCCAACACGAAACCAACAACTATTTTTGGTGCCCAATGTGCATTTAAACATGGTAATTATGTGTACTCGGCCAAGATTCCGAGTAGGTTCAAGCCTGCCTATTGTAACGTTTGTTTCCCTTCCTCCAACTGTACCAACCTAGAACAAACAGACGTGCAACATTCAGGTCTAGACAGACAAACTGAAAATGAAAGTACTCATGTTCATAAGGCCCAAACAAATAATTATTCACTCATAAATATCTTACACTATAAATATAAGGACGCTGTGATACCTTTTAACGTCCACTTTCACTATACACTAACGCAAACATGTTTCTAGGACCAGCAACCCAACGATTATTGCGACCTACACCCGCAACCACGATATTTAAAGGCTGCCACCTACACCCGCACCTACGAAATTTAGAGGCTGCCACCGACACCAACACCCACAACATTTGGGAACCAACTCATGCCGCCAATGGGATTTGCACGGAAACACCTACACATATTGCATATATCAGATTAGATACCAAAGAGTCATTGAGTTGAATCAACTTTTATTAATGGAAATGGTACCCCACATTTCACCTCGTTTAACAGATAAGCTTTTGAACATAACCATCTCTCGAGCTTCAGCTACCTACCAACGGTTTCAAGCGTAGGAAGCTTGCTTCATCAGGAATCAAATCACTAAGTCAAACGGCAAGTAAGTTAGAAACTATCTTGAGACAATAAAACTGCGAAAACGAAATCAAAGAAAACTAAGCAATTCCAGTATACTGTAAGTGTAAACTAAAGCTGTAAAAAAGTAGCTCTAACAAACAACAACCCCCCAAAAGTAAATCTTATCAGCTTTACAAAATAAATAAGATCATGAGTTAAGAACTATCCCTGAATCTGACAGGTATTCACGGTTTGAAGAAAATAGAAAATGCATTCACGATTTGAAGAAAATAGAAATTCTTATCTATTGGTTTTATACTTCTATCTATTTTCTTGGTAAACAACTGTTCTTGTTGATGAAGATCTGTAGACAGTAGGTATATATAGTCAGATGAACATTAGATATAAATAGCAGGTTGTATCTATCTCTGAACGGGTCAAATCTATCAAAATTCACCAAAGGTGTACATTATAGCATAAATCGTGCCTTATAATTTTATTGAAAAGCTACTTTCACATTCAAATAGTAGTATTTCTGCAATCAAGAAAGCTAAGATTGACCTCTTTTGACAACTCAATTTCAGAATACCAAAGCAAAAACCTATGATTCACTTTCAGGATAACAAACATTCAGAATCGTGTAATATCCTTTATTTCATTAAATGTCATTCTTTAAGTTTCATGTATTTATCAAGCAAAAATCGCAATCATAACTACTGTAAGAATTTTGTTAATCTAATGCTTTTTACCAAACAAATCACGTGTATTTCAGGTAAATGCTTGTCAAGCTACAATAATCTTATAACATGGTAGCTAATAAAAGTTGAATTAAATCATAATATAAGTAGCAATTCAACAAAAGCAAACGAAATGTTAAATAAATCGGAAATCTTCCAAATCAATCTAATACAGTTTTATGTTATTATCTAAACTAATATTGTTCAGTGTCATTTTATATTGAGCTTATTTAAAGTATAAAAAGAAACAAAGTACTCTCACATTTGAGTGATCTTACCATTGTCTTTTAAGTAGGCTACAACTCATTCTATGCACATTTCCAAGCTTCCACCATTAGCGCTTGAAATGTGTAGCTTCTACGCCAATTGTAAACTTGCTCCTTGCCCAATATTTCAATGGTTTCTTGCTTGTTTAAAGCAAAAAGATCACCGTAGCTAAAAACAAAGAGACACGAACCATAAATGAAATGAAAAAATATTGTATAAAGTGTGATTAGGAGAGCAAAAGAAGCAAATGAGGTATTTTTCAGTAGAATTCAGTGGGAATAAACACAAATAGTTCTTTTGTTTTCAATTCAATTTATCGTTTTCTTTATTCACCCATGTTATAGAACAGAACACCATTGTGTGTTCGTATGAGTATGCAGCAAACCTTTCTATCATTTGTTAGTTTCTTTTAAAAGTCTTCATTGGCCCGCGACTGCCTTCACCTTAAAATTCCATCAAATTGTTTGGCATTGACCTATTTTCCGTTCCGTCGTCATTTGTCTAACACCACGCCTAAAAAGTCATAAACATAAATATTATTGTTAGTGATTTACATAAAATATTCTAATCAAAACTATTTGTAAGCTTTGAATTATAATCATACCAGTTAATGGTATCACCCTTTGTTTGCAAAATGTATAACTGCCACTATTGCGTAACCATATGATAATCATTAAGTACCTCAATACGAACCTTTCGTGTAGCTATGTGTAGATCATTATTCTCTATATGTCCTTGTTCAGTAGCCGTGTGTAACGGCGTGGTGTTTGTTTGATCACATCTATTGAAAGCTGAGATTACTCGTTATATTTGCTATCCAAACACTCTTAAAAAAGAAGACGTCAAGCTGTAAATGTGTGCCCAAGCAACCCTTTTCTTTTGTGTATTTTAATATCGAAAGCAACATAAGCTAAAAACATCAGAAGTTGATTATAAGATGTGTATCACGAAAGTTATACCTCTATTTCCCTTCATAGACTTCAAATAAGTGGATAGGCATTGGTGAACATCATCGAGCATGTTTACTCTTTTTATTCACATCTGTTTAAACACGGAGTTTATCTGAAACTTAGTATAAAATAAACACGAAGTAGAATAATCTAAAAAAGAAGGTTACAAACCTCGATATTACGATACGTAACGACACACTGTAGGTCAAATAATTACATAAAATTTTTATTTCAACATCCAATTATTCACATAATCACCATCAAGAACATCAACCACAATAAGATCCATGGAGTCTTTATCCATAAAAGGCTTTTGCCATTTTTTATGAATTTTGTAAATGAAAATATATTAAAATACGAACTAATGATATGAACGTTGATAGAAGATCAAATTAAAAACCAATTACTATGCATATTTTTCTTCTTGAGCAGTCTATGTGCACGTAAAGTATCTCACTTGATGCTTTACACAGTTATAAGCTGTTACAAAGCATTTTGGCTCAGATAAAAGCTTGAGGTTCATACGAAGCGTAAGTCTTCCATGGCTGCATACATAACATGTTCCCACGGCAAGTCATCAACTTTCACACGTCCTGTTCAAGGTGCTCATATTCATCGTTGCCTCGTCAAAGTAAACCAAACTATATCATTTCGGTTTAATTTGCAGCTTATGAGCGTATTACCATCGTGACACGCCTGGCACAATCGTCACACGCCATGGGTAGCGGCAACAAAAGGGACGGTGGCGTCGAAAAAGTGTAACCTGAAAGTATAAGCAAGCCCACACCATAAATATCAAGTATAACAATCTTAACAACAATTAAAATTATACATGATAATATTTTTCTAGAAGCTACTTAATATCTTAACATCAATTCAAAGCAGAAGCAAGCACGCACCATAAATGTTAATAGCAATTCAAACCTATGCATCGCCACATTAGCGTTAACGAACTCAACCTTTAGGTTATGAAATCCTAACCACATATACAAAAGATCTCATCTATATAGTTGTTCATTTCTTACCTCATGTTTGATGTTGCAATTTACGTTTTTGTTGCCACAACTTTGTTTGTCCATCCCTTCTCATGCTGACGTTTGAAGTTCACTTGGATTTTGCTCTCTCAATTAATCCCTTTACATGAAATTACAAGATTCATGATCAGAAGCAAAGAAAAAGGAAAGTGCAACAATTGTTTTTCTTTAAAATAAAAGAACTTGGAATGAAAAATAGCAACCATACCTTAGATGTGAGAAAATCTGTTAAAAAAGACACTCGACTGAGAATATACATTTCACAAAAGGCATATGAGCAACTGCGACAATACAATTTCTCTTAAGCAACATAATTTGATTTAAACAAAGACCGTATTACCTAATCTAAAAAGAGTGTAATCTTTGTCTACGAACCCCTTAAAAACCTGCAAAAAGATTGATAAAACAAAAAAAAATCTTTATAAAAGAAATTAAACAATAAATAATACACAAACCATAAAAAATCATATTAAACCGATAAAAATACAACCATAAAGCCTGATTTCAAAGGAATTGAATTTCTCTCATCAACAATCGCCACAACCTACAAACCTTAAAATCATTTCCACTCCACATCAAAATAATAGCATGAATCTTTTTGGGTTGTATGTATCTGTCGGTAAAACATATCTAAGAGAGATAGATGCGATCATGTGTAATATAGAAAGGTGAGTGGTGGGGGTTCTGCTTTTTAAAATAAAATTAGCATACCTTGATAAAAAGTATAAAGATCAAAACCGATCAAAAGTAGATATGTTTCATAGTGATATGTATTATTTGAGAGAGAGATTTGTTAATATTTGAGAGAGCCAAAGTAGATATGTGAGAGAGATAACATATCAACGGTTAAAAAAGGGGTTTGTGAAAAACCCCATGCCCGGAGAGTGCCTAAGTCATATCTCAGAATTATAATAAACGGTTAGGATGTTGGTTTGGTAAATAAAAAAAATGGGCCTCTCACATCAAAATAATGTTTTTTTATTATTCAATTTTCCAATTCCCTTTATTAAATAAAGGGGGTTAATTCACAAAACATGTGAGCCAATGTTCATTCATTTTTTTCTATATAACAATATTTTTAAAAACCACACGTTCTTTTATATTTAAAATAAACAATTTTTACCTTATTTATCTCTATCATTTAATAAATTCTACAAAAAAAATCCAAATTTTACCTAATTTTAAACCTTCTACTTTATAAACCCACACATAAAGTAAAATCCGACTTCAAACCTAACGGACCCTTAGTGTACTAAAATAGATTTGGCCAATCCAATTATTTTTTGCTAAAGATTAGTGTTTGTGTTATTCTAATGTATTTATAACAGTTATAAATAACAATTTCTAAGTATCATCAGCAATTGCTAACAAGTAATCAACAGATGCTGGGCTATTTTTATCATAACATTGAATTTGTGAGATAATTGATGTGAGTTGTAAAAAATTATCGTTCTAATTTTTTTTTTGTCATAAGATAAAAGATTTAACGTATATTGTTTTGAGCATGTATTCTACATCACTTATTTCCGTCTATAAATTCTTCTTCACTAATGACTTATTTTATAATATTACATATTTACATTCTCACTCCTCACTTGTAATCTTTAAGTAACTTTTTTTTTATAGTAAAATAGTAATTTTTTCAAGTTCAAACATTTTAATCAACCTATAAACAAACTGTTATGCATTTATTTACAAGCAAATATCTAAACAGTCATTTTGATTTTACATAACTTAATAAAAAATTAAACAAACAAACCCTAAGTTTACTATCACATTTTGATTTAGACCGCACTACTTCATGCCAAAACACTACACCAAACATATAATAATCGTCTTTTCACCACAAAATTAAGGCGTTATGAAAGATTTTTGTAAAAATTAATATATTAAAATGACGATAATATTAAAACCTATATTAAACTTTGTACAAAAATCGTATCGTAAATCACGAAAATCGTACCTAAAAATCGCACCACGAAAAACCGACGGATCGTTTTTTAAAATAAGAAAAATCGCGAAATACGGTGTGGTTGCGATTTTATCCACAAAACCGCATCGCACCACACATGGATTATTAATACCGAAATATCGTTACATTGATTATTTTACATTTGTTATAAGGTTGTAATGTATATTATCATTAATACTCTTGTAATTCTTAGGTTGTTACATTAAATTGATGCATTATTATAAATGAAGAACACAATATTGTAAACTAAAAACCACAAAAACTCACATTTATGGGTACACTCTTGGGTAAGAGTGAGTATTTGGACCATCGGAGCAAAGCGAAATGGGAAACCAAATCGGACTGACCCGAACCGGACTGAGCAAATTCGGCACGGTCCTCAATCCATGATTTTGAACCATTTCGGTGCTCGGTCCGTCGATCTGATCCAGTCCGGTTCGGTCTTACCAAAAGTTCTTTTATTTTGCTTAATTGGGACCGAGCCGGACCGAAGACCGGGCAAGATCGTACCGAGCCAGACCGTACGGGACCATTTCGGTCCTCGGTCCGTCGGTCTGATCCAGTCCGGTTTGGTCTTACCAAAAGTTCTTTTATTTTGCTTAATTGGGACCGAACTGGACCGAAGACCGGGCAAGATCGTACCGAGCCATACCGTTTTGGACCATTTCGGTCCCGTCTCAGTCCGGGGTTTTGGACCAATTCGGTGCTCGGTCCGGTCTGGTCCGGTCCGGTATGAGTCCGTAGCTCAGCCCTACTCGTGGGTATATCAAATGGGTATCAGAGGTTTACTCATAATGGTTATCATGGATTTACCCGTGATGGGTATGTCATGACCGTCACCTAGCTGTCACCCATTAATAAGTTTAAGTTATTACCCACAATACATCCATTGTCGAAATATAACGACATTATCCGCCCATTTACGTATAAATTCCCGTGCATAATGAGTTTTTTTCATGGTTCTAAATAGCTCGCTAAGGCCCGCTTTAAGGCGCATAAAAACTTGAGACGCGACCTTCACGCTACGCACAACATGAGGTGCGATGATTTTTTAAATTCAACTCTAAAAATAAATATTATTACATGTAAAGAGACTATTCTATTTATAATTATCACGTAGAACGCATATTATGAACTAAATATATATATAAATTTGAATGTGATAAATAAATAAATATTTTTATATTTTGTACCGTTATAAGCCACGTTTTAAAAACGTTAAACGAGACTTAACCACTAAATCGCACTACGTGTCATGCTTCATGTTTTTTTGGGACCCATGTCATCTTATATTGCCAAAAAGATCTCTATATTCCCAAAATGTTGTCAAATTTGTTTGTATAGCACCTAAATAGTAGAGTAGTTAATAATTTGGTCAAACCTTTGAATATTAACTCTCATTTCCTTTTACCTTACCTTACCTCAACAGTGAGTGTCTAACAACCTTATTTCTGATCTTTCTTCTAAAATTGTAAGTTTCTTCAGTTTCCTGATGAACACATTTTCGTAATTTTGCATCATTTGCGTATGTGTTAATTTTAGGGGTTTTTGAATTACCTATCGAAATTTGTTAATTTAGGGGTTTTTTTTGGTTATTTTAAACCTTGATATATGATAATATGAACGATTAAGTGTTTGATTTTGGTAATTTGTTTTGGGGTTTTGTTATCTTGTAAGAATAAGCTTGTATCATGAAGCTTAAGTCCGGAAATAGAGAAACTTCCGTAAATGAAAAATATTACTGTACCATTCTACCAAAATGGTAAACTATAAAAAAAAACTCGCTTCTAGGCGCATATAGAGAGCATTCTAGACGCATATAGAGAGCACTCTAGGCGCATTTGAGGCTATAAGGCGAATTTGATGGCGCATTGTGTTAAAAAAAAAAACAAAAAAACTAAGCGCATTTGAGGCTATAAGGTGCATTTCGGCATTTGATGGCACATACTTGGCGCATTAGGCTATAGAGGCACATTTGATATCACATTTATGATTCATTGAAGAATCAGCCAAATTTGTGACATTTATGATTCATTCAAGGTACATTTGGATCATTTATATGCGCACTAGATGGTGCATATATTGGTGAAGAGATGACTGTGGGATTGCACATTTGTTCATTATATATGCGCATACGCGCTGTGTGTGAGGGGAAGCCCAATAAATAATACAATGGACAATCTAAAATAGGGCTAACATCAGTTTCATTTTTGTAAAATTATTATTTTCGGTCGAGATTGGTAAAGTTGGTCTATTTTTAGGTTCCGTAAATATGTTAAACTAGAAGAACGTTGTCCTAAGTTCTATATGGCTTAAAAGATTAAATCATGTTTTTTCTTATTTAATACTAGTATATACATATTTTTTATGGGTGTTTACCCACTGCCATTGCTTATTTAATTATTATAGTGCCATATTGTTTTTTAATAAAATTTGTAATAAACAGACTAGTTGCTCATTCAAGAAAATATTATTTTAACAAATAATCAGATGAACAACATTAATAAGCAATCCAAAACACCCTCATAATTACCTTATCTAGATATATAAAACACAATACTCAGATGAATGTGAACATTTAGGTGATCAGTCAGACTTTGGAGTATGTATGTATATTTGTATGTGTATTTGATTTCATTATCGGGAGTCCGTTGTTAGTGGTCTGTGGTACTCGCTCATTCTTGGATTGGTGTTATGTTAATCATATATAGGTAACAAAGCATGATGCCTAGGGATAATTCCAAGTATTTTGATTTGTTATATAGTGCCAAATTGCACGCAATGATCATCTAATGTATGTGTCTATTTCTATTTATGACTTGTATCTTCTTAATAGAATAATGGAAGTGGTAGATGGGACACCCAAAGCCTACCAATATAAACCCAAAGAAGATATCATTAGCAGTATGCCAGATGATGTGATAAATAATATTTTGGAACATTTGCCAATAGATGAAACGGTGCAAACTGGGATCTTGTCGAGAGAATGGAGATATAAGTGGATGATGATCACACAACTCGTCTTCGATGAACCTTTTTATGAGCGTTTACGAGGTTATAGGTACTGTGGGAAGATTATTAGTAGGCTGCTGCTTCATCTTAAAGGCCCCATAACAAACTTCGTCCTTTGGATAGAGAAGGGATGCTACCCCGAGATAGATGAGGAAGATATTAATAACTGGATACTTTTCTTAAGCCTAAAAGGATTGAAGCAGTTGACTCTTATAAATCATGAAGACCATCCCTTTAGGTTAACTAGCCATATTTTCTCTTGTCTGGAGTTATCACATTTAGAGCTGTATAAATTTCAGTTGGACCCCGTGTCTAATTTTCGTGGTTTTCCAAATCTCAGCAGCTTTAACTTTTCACTACCACCCTTTGATCAAACGTACAATTTCGGGAAGTTTCTTACACAGTCTCCGAACCGGGAAAGTTTAGATTTCTTTTCTCATTTTTACAATATAAACGAGTCCGACCTTGCAAAACTTGTAAATTTTAGAAAGTTATATTGGCTAGTGGGTAGCTTACATAATAGGAAGACGATCACAAGCTCCCGAATTTTTATAGGTATTGGTTCATTAATAAAACTCAGCGAGCTTGGCGTAAACTTTATGAACTGCAAGGTAAAGTTAACTTCCATCATATATATACCATTATATATATTCGATTGTTCTCTTACAAAATAGAGTGGCAACTTTTTCTTGAGGTATTGGAAGATGCTAGAAGGAATGTCCCGATAGCTTTGGCATGTCTAAAAAAACTTAGATTATATTTAATAGATCTTAGCAGTAAAACTATGATTTCCTTGGTTGTTGAATTGATTTGCGCATCCCCGAATCTACATTATCTTGAGATAGAAAAATCCTTTAGCTAATACCAACTTATGTTATAGACTAGATGCGAACATGGTTCTTCAGAGGTTGATTATAGCAGAATCAGACAACTACAACTTCAGAAAGTGAAGTTATATCGGGTTAAAGGTTCAAAGAGTGAAGAATGTTTGATAAAGTTCTTACTTGCTTGTTCACCTTTGCTAAAGAAGATGTCTATAACAGTAGACACCCCATAAGTGTTTGGTGATTTTACTTCAAGTTTGTTGAAACTACATCGAGCCTCCCCGAGAGCTATACTAAAACTGGTTCATGATCCCCATTCTCGACATTATTTAAGCTTCTATTTATAGTTGTATACATGGCATTTTTAATGGCATGTTTGGCATAATGGAACCCGCATAAAATGTAAAAGCCGAGTGGTTACATGACCAGAATCATCATGGTCATAAAGTCAATATTAAACCCCGTTTGAACCGGTTAAAAAGTTATAAAGACAATCCACCCGCTGATGACTTAGCCGCTGACAAACAAAGTCAGCCGCTGACAAGGCTAAACTAGCCTCTAACCGGAATCATCAGCAACCACTATATTGAGTCTTCCAGGGTATTTAGGGACATAATGGGTGTACACTCCGTACCTCCAAACCCATTTACAAGTATGACCGTATCCCACAATTATACTAAATTTCCAACATTGTTCAGCAGCCGCATGTAACGGCGCGGTGTTTGTTTGATCACATCTATTGAAAGCTGAGATTACTCGTTATATTTACTATCCAAACACTCTTAAAAAAGAAGACATCAAACTGTAAATGTGTGCCCAAGCAACCCTTTTCTTTTGTGTATTTTAATATCAAAAGCAACATAAGCTAAAAACATCAGAAGTTGATTATAAGATGTGTATCACGAAAGTTATACCTCTATTTCCCTTCATAGACTTCAAATACGTGGATAGGCATTAGTGAACATCATCGAGCAGGTTTACTCTTTTTATTCACATCTGTTTAAACACGAAGTTTTTTTGAAACTTAGTACAAAATAAACACGAAGTAGAATAATCTAAAAAAAGAAGGTTACAAACCTCAATATTCCGATACGCAACGACACACTGTAGATCAAATACTTATATAAAAATTTTATTTCAACATCCAATTATTCACATGATCACCATCAAGAACATCAACCACAATAAGATCCATGGAGTCTTTATCCATAAAAGTCTTTTTCCATTTTTCATGAGTTTTTTAAGTGAAAATATATTAAAATACGAACTAATGATATGAACGTTGATAGAAGATCAAATTAAAAACCAATTACTATGCATATTTTTCTTCTTGAGCTGCGCGTAAAGTATCTCACTTGATGCTTTACACGGTTGTAAGCTGTTACAAAGCATTTTGGCTAAGATAAGAGCTTGAGGTTCATACGAAGCGTAAGTCTTCCATGACTGCATACATAGCATGTTCACACGTCAAGTCATCAACTTTCACACGTCCTGTTCAGGGTGCTCATATTCATCGTTTCCTCGTCAAAGTAAACCAAACTATATCATTTCGGTTTAATTTGTAGCTTATGAGCGTATTACCATCGTGACACGCCTCGCACAATCGTCGCACGCCATGGGTAGCGAAAACAAAAGGGATGGCGGCGTCGAAAAAGTGTAACCTGGAAGTATAGCCACACGATAAATACCAAGTACAACAATCTTAACAACAATTCAAATTATACATGATAGTAATATTTTTCTAGAAGCTACTTAATATCTTAACATCAATTCAAAGTATAAGCAAGCCCGCACCATAAATGTTAATAGCAATTCAAACCTATGCATCGCCACATTAGCGTTAACTCAACCTCTAGGTTATGAAATCCTAACCAGACATACAAAAGATCTCATCTACATAGTTGTTCATTTCTTACCTCATGTTTGATGTTGCAATTGACGTTGTTGTTGCCACAACTTTCTTTGTCCGTCCTTTCTCATGCTAACATTTGAAGTTCACTTGGATTTTGCTCTCTCGATTAACCCCTTTACATGAAATTACAAGATTCATGATCAGAAGCAAAGAAAAAGGAAAGTGCAACAATTGTTTTTCTTTAAAATAAAAGAACTTGGAATGAAAATAGCAACCATACCTTAGATGTGAGAAAATCTGTTAAAAAAGACACTCGACTATGAGAATATTCTACATTTCACAAAAGGCATATGGGCAACTGCGACAATACAATTTCTCTTAAGCAACAACACCATCATAATTTGAGTTAAACAAAGACCGTATTACCTAACTGAAAAGAGTGTAATCTTAGTCTACGAACCCCTCAAAAACCTGCAAAAAGATTGATAAAACCAAAAAATAATATTTATAAAAGAAATTAAACAATAAATAATACACAAACCATAAAAAATCATATTAAACCGTTAAAAAAACAACAATAAAACCTGATTTCAAAGGAATTGAATTTCTCTCATCCAACAATCGCCACAACCTACAAACCTTACAATCATTGCCACCCCACAATAAAATAATAGCATCAATTTTTTTGGGTTGTAATGTATCTGTCGGTAAAACATATGTAAGAGAGATAGATGAGATCATGCGTAATCTAGAAAGGTGAGTGGTGGGGGTTCTGCTTTTTAAAATAAAATTAACATACCTTGATAAAAAGTATAAAGATCAAAACCGATCAAAAGTAGATATGTTTCAGAGTGATATGTATTATTTGAGAGAGAGATATGTTCATATTTGAGAGAGACAAAATAGATATGTGAGAGAGAGATAACATATCGACGGTTAAAAAAGGGGTTTGTGAAAAACCCCATGCCCGTAGAATGCCTAAGCCATACCTCAGAATTATAATAAACGGTTAAGATGTTAGTTTGGTGAATGAAAAAAATGGGCCTTTCGTATAAAAATATTGTTTTTTTATTCTTCAATTTTACATAATTACATTCTCACTACTCACTTGTAATCTTTAAATAACTTTTTTTTACAGTAAAAATAGTAATTTTTTCAAGTTCAAACATTTTAATCAACCTATAAACAAGCAGTTATACATTTATTTACAAGCAAATATCTAAACAGTCACTTTGATTTTACATAACTTAATAAAAAATTAAGCAAACAAACCATAAGTTTACTATCACATTTTGATTTAGACCGCACTCCTTCATGCCAAAACACTACACCAAACATATAATAATCGTCTTTTCACCACAAAATTAAGGCGTTATGAAACATTTTTGTAAAAGTTAATATATTAAAATGACGATAACATAAAAACCTATATTAAACTTTGTACAAAAATCGTATCGTAAATTGCAAAAATCGTACCACAAAAATCGTACCACGAAAAAACCGACGGATTGTTTTTAATAAGAAAAATCGTGAAATACGGTGCGGTTGTGATTTTATCCACAAAACCGCATCACACCACGCATGGATTATTAATACCGAAATATCGTTACATTGATTATTTTACATGTGTTATAAGGTTGTAATGTATATTATCATTAATACTCTTGTAATTCATAGGTTGTTACATTAAATTGATGCATTGTTAAAACTCACATTGATGGGTACACTCCTGGGTAAGGGTGAGCATTTGGACCATCGGACCGGACCGAAACGGGAAACTAAACCGGACTGACCCGAACCGGACTGAGCAAATTCGGCACGGTCCTCGGTCCATGATTTTGAACCATTTCGGTCCTCGGTCCGTCGGTCTGATCCAGTTCGGTTCGGTCTTACCAAAAGTTCTTTTATTTTGCTTAATTAGGACCGAGCCGGATCGAAGACCAGGAAAGATCGTACCGAGCCAGACCGTACTGGACCATTTCGGTCCTCGGTCTGATCCAGTCCGGTTCGGTCTTACCAAAAGTTCTTTTATTTTGCTTAATTGGGACCGAACCAGACCGATGACCGGGCAAGATCGTACCGAGCCAGACCGTACTGGACCATTTCGGTCCCGTCTCGGTCCGGGGTTTTGGACCAATTCGGTCCTCGGTCCGGTCTAGTCCGGTCCGGTATGAGTCCGTAGCTCAGCCCTACTCGTGTGTATATCAAATGAGTGTTAGAGGTTTACTCATGATGGTTATAATGAATTTACCCGTGATGGGTATGTCATACCCGTCACCTAGCTGTCACCCATCAATAAGTTTAAATTTTTACCCACAATCCATCCGTTGTTGAAATATAACGACATTATCCGCCCATTTACGTATAAATTCCCGTGCATAATGAGTTTTTTTCATGGTTCTAAATAGCTCGCTAAGGCCCGCTTTAAGGCGCATTAAAACTTGAGACGCGACCTTCACGCTACGCACAACATGAGGTGCGATAATTTTTTAAATTCAACTCTAAAAATAAATATTATTACATATAAAGAGACTATTCTATTTATAATTATCACGTAGAACGCGTATTATGAACTAAATATATATATAAATTTGAATGTGATAAATAAATAAATATTTTTATATTTTGTACCGTTATAAGTCACGTTTTAAAAACGTTAAACGAGACTTAACCACTAAATCGCACTACGTGTCATGCTTCATGTTTTTTTTGGGACCCATGTCATCTCATATTGCCAAAAAGATCTCTATATTCCCAAAATGTTGTCAAATTTGTTTGTATACCACCTAAATAGTAGAGTAGTTAATAATTTGGTCAAACCTTTGAATATTAACTCTCATTTCCTTTTACCTTACCTTACCTCAACAGTGAGTGTCTAACAACCTTATTTCTGATCTTTCTTCTAAAATTGTAAGTTTCTTTAGTTTCCTGATGAACACATTTTCGTAATTTTGCATCATTTGCGTATGTGTTAATTTTAGGGGTTTTTGAATTACCTATTGAAATTTGTTAGTTTAGGGTTTTTTTTGGTTATTTTAAACCTTGATATATGAACGATTAAGTGTTTGATTTTGGTAATTTGTTTTGGGGTTTTGTTATCTTGTAAGAATAAGCTTGTATCATGAAGCTTAAGTCCGGAAATAGAGAAACTTCCCTAAATGAAAAATATTACTGTACCATTCTACCAAAATGGTAAACTATAAAAAAGCCCCGCATTCTAGGCGCATATAGAGAGCATTCTAGGCGGATTTGAGGCTATAAGGCGAATTTGATGGCGCATTGTGTTAAAATAAAAGACAAAAAGCCTAAGCACATTTGAGGATAAGGCGTATTTCGGCATTTGATGGCACATACTTGGCGCATTAGGCTATAGAGCACATTTAGGATTCATTGAAGAATAAACCAAATTTGTGACATTTATGATTCACTAGCTTAAAGACCCGTCTAACGTCGGGTTTAGTTTAATGGGTAATTTTCGTAAAAAATAAAATAAAAAATGTTATTATTAAAAAAAGTAAATCAATTTTTGTAATAGATGAAAAAATAATAAAAAATAACATGAATTATTCAATAAGTGTTTAATTATTTAAAAGTTACAATAATAAAGTTCTGTACATTTTAGCCTTCAAGCCTCAAATATGTGAGAGCGAATAAAGTCCAATTCCTTGAACACCGGGTGTATTTCAAATAAAGTTTTTTTGTTAGAAATAAGAAATATATATAAAAAAAATCAAACGTAAACATGTTCCAGTCTCTTTATTTGTGTAACTTACAGAACCATGTATATACTTTATTGTCACTGTAACTTATAGAACCATGTGTATAATATATTGTAACTTATAGAAGCAACCATGTGTATAATATATTGTAACTTATAGAAGCATGTATACATTATAATGTTATCAATTTTCCAAAGAAAGACTACAAACACATTTGTTACTATAAAAATGATATGTCCAATCTTTTTATTTGTGTAGAATTGTATATGGTTGTACTTAACAAATTATATCTTGTATAATTATTTCAGCATTCATTGCCGTATACCGCCATTTTTAAGCTTGCCATTTGTTAAACATTTCACATTGATCATACACGCAGAAGTACCATAAAAAAATAGCAGCATTGTGATAAACCATGCAACATATGTTATTTGATCACTGTCACTTTTAAACTTGCATACTGAAAGATTGCATATGGAGGTACCTAATTTGAAGGCAAGTTGTTTTTTTTATAACAAATATATGCTTTAAAAATACTTTGAATGAGAAAATCTATTATTGATTAAGTATATTTCAGATACAATCATTCTAGCATAAGAAGTCCTAAGTCCTTGGTTTAGGACACCATGAGTTAGAACCCATCAACTGAGACCATCTTTGAGTTCCTCAAACTGATTGTTCCACTGTTATCGGCGTCAATCATTTTGATTAGCTTCTTTAATCCTCCAATTTCTTCTTCTGAAATAGTTTTTGTGATCAACTACACATAACGTAGAGACAGCAATAGTTCCTACTGTTTGTCCTAATAAGCGTTTCTGGGAAGCTGAATTAGAACCGTGGAACGTGTGAGCATTCCAACTTCCTCCTCAATCTTGGTATATACTGCCTTCTTTTGATCGCTACCTGCACATAAAAACCCCATCACCAAGCTACATGGTTATGCAATTATACCATCCTAGTTGGTTAAATCTTGACAAATCCTATTAGAAAAAAACATCTGTTAGAAATTGCAAGTGCAATTGCATTTTAAGGTTGCAATTGCAAGTGTATCATATCTATCTTATAGCCAGCGAAGCTTGCGGGTTGCACTTTAGACTCAAATGAGCAATATCTACAAAAATATTTTATTTAAAAAAAATCATATCTATCAAAGGTCTTTGACCAGCCTGTTGTAGCGCTTAAGAATTTGAACAATGTTTTTCAACTTATTACAATAACATCTTAGTCATTGTTATTTTTATGTGCCTAACTTAAAGAAGTGCATTCAACAAATCGTATCATTTACTTCATTTACTAATTTTTTTGAGTTCAAGCCTAGGAATCGTCGAGTCGTTGTTATTTTTATGTGCCTAACTTAAACGGTGAAAACTTATTTACAAAATCAGGTTCGTGGACCTGCCAACATATTACAAAAATGGTATAACTCAGGGAAAAAAGTTACAACAAACTGATTTAATCCGTGAAAAAAACTACCCATTTTCACATGTTACCTCACCTCTATTACAACACCAAACCCACCCATTTCAACCTTCTGATTATATTGGATTAGATATTTAAATTGATTCAATATCTGCAAAACAAAAAACATACAAAAACGTAAAAATAAGCACATTCAAGAAGCTAATTCACATGTATATTATATACTATTGCACTGCAACTTGTTAGCCATTTTATTACTGAGGCGGGATTATGATAGCTTTAAATTAAAAACAAAATTTGAAAGAAGAAATTTCAATCTCTCTCTCCTATATAGATACTTTAAAACAATCTAATCATTGTGTCATACATTTTATGTGAAATTCCTTTAACAGCATATGAATCAAGTAAACCAAAATCTATAATATTTAAGATTGTCATGATTGTAATGAAAGATTGTTTACATACGACATATAACTAAATTTAGGGGTGTTTGTGAGTGCCTGCTAAGACTCCTTATGCCTAAAATGGTCTAAGCATGAGTCGACGAACAAAATAGTGACTTGAATTTAAGTTTTAAGTTTTTGGGTTATTGTTACTATTATAAAAGTTTTAATGGTTCAAATCGGCTTACCTGTTACCAGTTAACCTGAACTGTCTGATGTTCACATCTAAAAAGGAGGAATAGGTGATAACCCGGGCATATAGTTAAGCTGACTTAATTTGATTCAAGCATATAAACCTGCATTTGATATTAAGATGCATAAGCCACACATAAACTCAGATTATCTTTTAATAAAAAAAAGACATGTAATAAACCTCCGATTAGGAACTAACATAAGATAGTCAAAACAATCCATGGTGCCTATTAAAGAAGCAAGATCCAAATTAGTAAATTTATAGCATTATTTCAATTAGCTAAACTTTTAGAAAATGTAACTTACGATGAAAATAATTTTGCACCCAAAATCAGGAATCCTAAACCTGAAACTCCTAAACCTGCAAAATAAATAATCAAAAAATCCATATGTATTATGATCTGAATAACATATATTTGGATTCGAAAGGATGTATGTAATGTTTGTATGATTTCGAATTTTAGTGACAGACTCTGATCATTTTTATATTAGTGCCGAAAATTATGCAAGAAGCTTTGACTATAATGTATCATCTCTGAAATTAGGTTGATTCTCATTAAATTGTCGGTTATTACTCATTATTAGTATCATTTATGTAATTTAATACTTTATAAAATAACATGGTTAATCAAAATACATGAGTAAGTTTTTATAAATACAAAACTTTTTAAAATAATAATAAGTATTTATTAAAAATCGTGTTTTAATTTGTATATCTACATAGTAATTGGTTGGAACTTGGAAGTAAAAAGTTAAAATAAATGTTTTTTTCAAAGAATGACAACTTTTGTATTTTATAAAAAAAATTAATTTTTTTTAGAGTTTTAAGTTACATAAGGATGATTTTTGACGAAAATAAATTGTATTTTGGATAGTGATTTGAAACCCACGAAAAACTTTAACCATAAAAATCGCATGCTTCATTTGGAATGGTTTGTACAAATTTACAAAAGAATTATTTGGGTTTGATACGTTTTGGGCTTTAGCCCAACCGATTGTATATTTGTTCACACTGATGAAAACAAAAGCGTTTGGTTTATTTCAAAACATTTGTGTAGAAGAGTTATATATGGAATTGTTTTTATGACAATTTTAATGCTCTAGCTTAATTCGTTTGTACATTAGGGTTATTTAAGGCAATGTTTTTAATAGTTCTAGCTTAAAGTGTTTGTAAATTATTTTGGTTTATTAGTTAAAATAGATTCAAGGCATTCGGATCATTTATACGCGCATTTGATGGGACAGATATTGGTGAAGAGATGATTGTGAGATGGCACATTTGTTCATTATATATGCACGCACGTTCTGTGTGTGGGCTAGAGCCCGATACATAATACAATGAACAATCTATAATACGGGCTAACATCAGGTTCATTTTTGTAAAATTATTATTTTCGGTCGAGATTGATGAAGTGTGGGTCTATTTTTAGTTCATTTTGGTAAATAGGTTCCGGAAATATGTTAAACTAGAAGAATATGTTCTATCTTACGTTGTCCTAAGTTCTATATGGCTTAAAAGATTAAATCATGTTGTGTCTTATTTAAAAAGTATATATTTATTGGGTGTTCGCAAATTGCCATTGCTTATTTAATTATTACATGCCTTATTGCTTTTTAATAAAGTTTATAATAAACAGACTAGTTGCTTATGCAAGAATAAGTTATTTTGCTAACAAATAATCAGATGAACAAATGTGAACATTTAGGTGATCAGAACTATGCTTCAGACTTTGGAGTATGTATGTATATTTGTATGTGTATTTGATTTCATTATCTGGAGTGCGTTGTTAGTGGTCTGTGGTGCTTGCTCATTCTTGTATCGGTGTTATGTGATGTGTAAAGGCAATAATCTTATATAGGTAACAAAGCATGATGCATAGGTATAGTGATTTGATTTTCTTATGTAGTATCAAAATGCACACAATGATAGTTTATTGAACGTGTCTAATTTTATTTACTTGTATCTTCTTAATAGAATAATGGAAGTGGTAGATGGGACACCCAAAGCCTACCAATATACACCCGAAGAAGATATCATTAGCAGTATGCCGGATGATGTGATAAATAATATTTTGGAACGTTTGCCAATAGACGAAACGGTGCAAACTGGGATCTTGTCGAGAGAATGGAGATATAAGTGGATGATGATCACACAACTCGTCTTCGATGAATCTTTTTATGAGCGTTTTCGAGGTAATACGAACTGTGGGAAGATTATTAGTAGGTTGCTGCTTCATCATAAAGGTCCCATAACAAATTTCGTCCTTTGGATAGACAAGGGATGCTACCCCGAGATAGATGAGGAAGATATTAATAACTGGATACTTTTCTTAAGTCTAAAAGGATTGAAGCAGTTGACTCTTATAAATCAGGAAGAACATCGGTTTAGGTTAACCAGCCATATTTTCTCTTGTCTGGAGTTATCACATTTAGAGCTGTATAAATTTCAGTTGGACCCCGTGTCTGATTTACGTGGTTTTCCAAATCTCAGCAGCTTTAACTTTTCACTACCACCCTTTGATCAAACGTACAATTTCGGGAAGTTTCTTACACAGTGTCCGAACCTGGAAAGCTTAGATTTCTTTTCTCATTTTCACAATATAAATGAGACCGACCTTGCAAAACTTGTAAACCTTAGAAAGTTATATTGGCTAGTGGGTAGCTTACATAATAAGAAGACGATCACAAGCTCCCGAATTTTAATAGGTATTGGTTCATTAACAAAACTCAGCGAGCTTGGCGTAAACTTTATGAACTGCAAGGTATAGTTAACTTCCATCATATATAATACCATTATATATATTTGATTGTTTTCTTACAATATAGAGTGGCAACTTTTTCTTGCAGGTATTGGAAGATGCTAGAAGGAATGTCCCGACAGCTTTGGCATGTCTAAAAATTATTTTTAATAGATCTTAGCAGTAAAACTATGGTGTCCTTGGTTGTTGAATTGATTTGCGCATCCCCGAGTCTGCATTATCTTGAGATAGCGGTGAGTTGGATGCATATTATCATATTAAATTATTCTTTATCCTCAAATCCTTTAGCTAATACCGACTTATTTTATAGACTACATGCGAACATGGTTCTTCAGAGGTTGATTATAGCAGAATCAGACAACTACAACTTCAGAAAGTGAAGTTATATCGGGTTAAAGGTTCAAACAGTGAAGTATGTTTGATAAAGTCCTTACTTGCTTGTTCACCTTTGCTTAAGAAGATGTCTATAACAGTGGACACCCCAGAAGTGTTCGGTGATTTTACTTCAATTTTGTTGAAACTACATCGAGCCTGCCCCAGAGCTATACTAAAACGGTTCATGATCCCCATTTTCGACATTTTTTAAGCTTCTATTTATAGTTGTATACATGGCATTTTTTAATAGCATGTTTGGCATAATGGAACCCACATAAAATGTAAAAGCCGAGTTATGCTTATCCTATCCGGTTTTCTTATATTTTTGTCCTAGGTGGGCTTATTGGCCGGAACTAAAAGATGGGGTTCATTTTCAAACAAGAAACGAATTCCATGCCAACTTGTCCTGCATCTCCTGTTCTTTTATGATTCTTGATGCACGCGTCTTGAGGATTTACGTAATACATGTTTGCGAAAGGGCAAAGTATCCAAAAAATGGATAAAAAGACGTATCGAGCTTGATTTGAGGGTTAGTTTTTTTTCAGTCTTTTTCATTTATATACTTCCAATTTGCATATACTTCAGCAATGGTTAGTTTGGATATTTCGCATAAAAATGGTTACCGATTCCTAGAGTCCACAAAATAAATTTTCAAAGTTTATTTCTCTCGCTAAAAAAATTATCTGCCTTCTCTCTAAATTTGCTCTTTCCTAAAACATTTGCTTCTCTGACCGAAGCTGGCTGAGTGTCTGGACCTCCTTCCTTTCTTGTACCTTTTCTTTCTTTGTGAAGGTTTGTTTCTCTCCTACCTTCTACAATAACAGCCCCTTGCCTACATTTCACTTACATTTCTCTCGTCTCCCTTATATAGCTAAATACAAATATTTAAAATATATAACTCATTTTTTTAATTACTGTTTTATCCCATCACAATGAAGTGTATCCGTATTTTGAGCGATTGTCTCCACCTTTTACCGGATGCTCATTCAATCATAGTCATTTTATGGTGATCATGTAACAAAAAATATATTCTTAACCACAATCTCTCGGTTGTCATTAGCAAACACATTGATTTAAATGTGCTTATAAAGCACTTTGCAATCTAAACACTTTAAAGTGTAAATTTCTTATTAAAAAAATAAGTTACATTTATTAGATTCGTTGTTCATCTCAAGTTCTCACTGGAACTAAAGTTGCCTCGCATTACGTAAGAATTAGAGAATAAGTTTAACTTAACCTAGTAATCAAGGATTACGTGAAACAAATAAATGAATGCTTCTCGCATGGACAGAAAGGCTAACCTTTTCAATCAAGTACATGTAATGCTTATAAGCCAACTATAGATATATATGTGACGCGTGACGAAAATTGATTTTTTCAATTGCGGTGGGAACTTGACTTGCTCATTAGTGTTAGGCAAACCATAGAACTTTGTTATATTTATCAGGGGTAAGAAACCCTTTTTGAAACATTCAAGAACGGCTTAAATAGCTTAAAACTATCGATAAGTACGATGTAACAAAAATTATCCACTAAATAATAAAGCCAAAAGACACACAACACCAGTTCCATGATTGAATCCTTGAACAAAACCCAGTTTCCTGTATTTTACAAGCTCTTGACTGCAGATATATTACTCTAGTTCTGCACAAAATATTAGAATCAAACAGATAAGCCAACTGCAGCAAAAGATGATGGTCATGGTTTAAATTTGAGGTAAAATCAGTTTTTGAGTTGCTAAATTAATGAACTGTTTCGTATAACCACATTTAACATGACATATAAGTACTATAATGCGCGCTATTAATGCATAATAAGTTATAGTATTTCAATAAGTCATTCACTTGACTTTAAAAGTTAACGATTGATTACAGAAGAAAAAGGTTTAAGAAACTGACCTTCAACCTCGACTACGTGTATGGAAACCGGCACTTGATAATTTATGCTCTAGTCGTGTGATGCTGCTGCTGCAAGCTCAAAACACTTCTTCATTTGCATAATTATTGTTATGTGCAGTCGACTAAAAGACAATAAATAAAAAAACAAAATAGTTATCTAACATTATTATCAAAGATGATGATATATGTTTCGACTTGATATCAGAAGACTATGTTACTTTTAACTTTTCACTTATGGCTTACTTTTCTTCCTTCCTCTCCTCCACCAATATTTGTTCGACGTTTTCTTTGTGTGCTTTATTAAACATTCGTATGAATGATGTCAAAGTTGAAACAACTGAAAAACAAATTGGTAAAATAGAAAAGTAAGTCAGTAAACCATAAATCCATGATTGGTGTGATAAAACGTGAAAATCTGTTATTATGGTATAGTAATGATTACCACACTCATATGGAAAATGACGGGGATCCTCGCCAAAAAACCGAAGCAAACCATCTATACTTTTATGCTATAATAGCAAAGAAGCTTTAGATTGCAGATGATAAAATATTAAAACCAACTATTTGTATGTTATATGTCTATAAGGGAAATTTGAGACATACCACACTAACAAATAGAGACAACAGTGACCTTACATCAGCATCTGCTGATGGAATGAATTTTCTTAGAACCTAGTCAATAAAATTAGTTATCAAATTAAGTACTACTAATACATACAGACTAATGAAACAACATGTTAGGCCACAAAATATACATTATCATGCTTTTCACCGTTACGAAAAAAAAATCCTCTTAAATACTTATACCTAGAAAATTGATATATTTAGTTTGTACTATAATTACTTAGTTTGAACAAAACAAAATTTAAAGGTTTTACGCATTAAAGGTATACTTTGAGCTGGCACTAGCTCATCCTGTTCGACCCGGTCTCCTCTAAGCTAAGTTTATGTTATAGGTAAATAGATCAAAACTGTTAACGTTAACTTATGTATGATGAGGAACTAATGCTATAAAAGATTTGTTCTCAAAGTACAATTGGTTGGTATAATAATAACTAGGAGGATGTGGGTTATATTCAACTCTAGTTGGAGACACTTATGAGATATTATGTGTTAGTTAGGTTGTATAGATGTGAAATAAATTGCTGTTCCAAAAAACAAAACACATAGGTAAGTATCTAACCCGCATCAAACTGAGCTTCTTACCTTACGGAATTTTCGAGACGCAGGTCCCTCTTTCTTGGCATATCTCTTTTCCCACATAACATTCTGTAATCCTGTTCTTATTGCATGCATATCAGCTTCCAGTGATTTAACTACCAGCTGGGAAGAATTAATTAATACCATCAAACATAAAGCAAGTCAAAATCATTTCCTTTATATAACTTTAATGATATCCAACTAAATTACCTTTGATGCGTGTACCAAACTTCCAAGATCCTTGGGAAAATCAAGGAGTTCAGGTTGTTTGTCCGCAATAACCTAAAAGCACCAACTTTATGTGATACATTGATGATTTGAAATAATTATACACTTAAAAACATTTTTTTAGGAAAAAGGATGAAGTTACATTATACCTTACAAAGATAATGCATGAGACTCGTTCTATGGGCATTTGAACGTGTATTTGTAAGTTTTAAGAGGCTCTCCAACCTGAACCCAGTCGCGTCACCTATAAAAACCAATTTCTATTTCCCGTAAGTCAAAGAAATTAAATGAAGGTTTTAAGCATTAACAACCAAAAACAATAGGATAATGACAGAATTACCCGTATAAGTCCCTTGGTTCAACGCATTTCCTAAAGCAAGGATTGTTTTCATGACTGTCTTCAATTTAGTAGAACTCACAATCTGGTAGAACCATCCGACACCCATGAAATATAAGATGTAGATGAACAATGTTATGACAAATAAAAGATAACTTGCCTGTTCAGCTGACAAATTTATAATGTTTAGACTCTCCCGAAGCTCAGAAACCTAAATTGCAAAAACAAAAAAGAAAAAAAAAACCTCAAAAAATTAATCGAAATCGAGGCTTATAACAAGCATAGGATGCATGTCATAATATCTTCTGACCTGTGCATTGAATTGCAACTTAAAAGAGAACACTCTCAACTTAGATTCTGCACGTGGAACTCTCATCAGCTCCGTGAAGCACTGTTGTAAAGAAATACAAAATGCAGCCATCAAATTGTTGATTAAAAGGAAGTTTTCCCTGCTTATTTTTGTAATAAATTAACAATTAAAAGTGTATAGCAAACCTGTTCACATTTTCCTAGTTCATTTCTATCTCCTGTGTATTCCTAACCATAAAAACCAAAACATGTAAGTAACGAATAAAACTTTGGATTGCATCATTCCACATGACTATAATAGCTAAACTAAATGTAAGTGAAAAAATCCAGCTGTTAAACGATCCTTGATAACAGATAATCAACCGTCTAACTAGCGTTTTTTGTTTTTTTTCTTCAATATATGGCGGTTCTTCTTTCTCAGCTGGATAATAAAACTCGCAATAGTGTCTATTATTTAAGGGCTAATTCTTGAAATGCTCCAAGATGATACTTTATTTGTTTTTTTCACCCACTAGACCGAAATTTATTTTTAAATACCCATGTGACCTATGCGACTTACGCAAATTATTTAAATTTCTCAAATACATTTTTTTTATTTTGTACTAAATTGCATAGGTTAGTCGCGTAAGTCGCATGAGGTATTTAGAGAAATTTTGATTTGGTGGGTGCAAAAAACTAATGATAGTGGCATTTTTAGAGTTCCTTATTTAAAGTATGCAACAATTAAGTTATCAGGTCGCCCTAATCAGGGTATCGATCTTTTGTCATATTTTAAAGTTCTTAACAGATTAACTACTACTTTACCATAATTATGTTCATCTCCTCTTTTGTTGGACAAATTTTTATGAGCTTGTCCACTTGATCTACATCGTCCAATGCTGAGTCATCCAAAGAAAGGACATATTCCTGTCAAGTTTCACATATTAAGCACCGAGGAAATACCCTTAAAAGTCTTAGATACACCTCAAATTACACTTCTGCACTTATTCCATCTTGATAACCACTGCAAGAAATTGGATTTTGGTGACAGGGGTTCTAGTGACAAAGAAAATGTCACTAGATCTAACCTTAAATGACAGTTTTATTAAAAGTGTAAGAAAGGTCAAAATTTTGAAATTAATGACACTTTTGTGATAATATCCCATAAGGGAAAAAAGTTATGCTTTCATGTTTTGTGTTACTACGCTACCCACATTAGTACTTGGTCATCCCCACCAAATCTCTCGTCCACTCATCTTTCTCTCTTTAATCACATGCAACCTCTTTTCACATTAAGGCGACCACTATATTTTTATATAATTAAATTTATTATAAAAATACTTAAAAAGCATTATATAATTATTCAAATAAAAAACATTACACTTACAATAAAAAACTTATATTAATAATCTAAATTTTAAGTTGCCTTGTTCTCGTTCTTCATCTCCTACGGTACTTGTTGTTGTGCTAGAGACAAATTTGTGTTGATTTAAGTGTTGTAGAACCATAAGTCTTTGTCCCTTTTTTTTGCTAGTTTAATTGCTCGACGTTGTAATTCGAGTTTCTCCCTTTTCAACGTTGTTGCTTTCTATTGAGCGGCCTCCTTCAGATCCAACTCTCGTTTCTTCTACTGAAAGTATGAGTCTTGTTGCTCCTTTTTCCCCTTATTTTAGCTCCTTCATCTTTTCCCATTTGTTGGCTACAATGTGAACAAATGAAAATTCCCCTGTCGACGAGGCACATGACTCTCGGTCACGACCAATTGGTCCATGTTCTTGAGTCTCTTCCTTTCCCTCATCCGCTTCATCGTTCATAAAATAAAACCACTTTGTGTAGAACCGGAGGTGGTTTTAGAAATCCTAGGTTTTTTCTTACCCCCTTGAGTTAAAAGCAGGCATCTCAACCTCTTGCCAACTTTAGTAATCTTTCAGTGCATTCCAAGATGCCTCCAACGAAAAAGTATGTTTGTAAATTATTTGGTATTCCACACACACTTTTTGGTATGCGATGAGCTCATTGAACTACTTTCGTGATCCTACTTAATATTATACAAGATGACAGAAAAACAAACAATTCTAGAGCGAACCATATATCTCCATTTGGTCAGAAGCGCGACGTACCTCTAGTTGACCTGTATCGGCTTCATAGTACTTAAGAACATCTCCAAAAAACCCTTACACTGTGTTCTGGAGATTAAATTTCTAAGGAAAAGGAAAGAAAGGGAAGGGATTTAAAAAATACATGTGTTCTTGAGTTTTTTTTAGAGAAGAAAGGAAAAGGAAGGTAAGGAAGAGGAAGGGAAATCTAAGGCTTTTTTGATATAAAGCTTTCCTCCCATATTTGGGCGGATTGTGAAGGGAAGTGCTTATAATGTTTTAATTACCCTCTTCTTCCTTATGTTACGTCTTCTCATGGTCACGTTCCCAGAAATAAAAATTGAATTTATTCTTAACATTAAATTCTCAGCGTACATACATTAATTTGGGCTCGGCAATTAAAGTGTAATTGTTTATTTTGACTTTTTTGCTCTAACAAATAACATTATCTTTTTCCTCGATTGGGTGTTTGGTCCAATTAAAATATTTAGATCTAATATTCTTTATTACTATACTACACATAGCTTTATGATTGAATTTCATAAATTCTATTTTTAAGATGGCCATACCGATGGCAAGCGTCAAGTGGGCTCAGAAAATAGTGACCACATATGTTTATTTTAGTTATTTATGTGTTTTGGGTGAATGGGTATAATGGTAAAGACATAGGGTTTTTTTCTTTCTTTCCTTTCAATCGTTTTTAGACTCAAGAACACATATCATGTTGTTAAAATCCTTACTTTCCCTTTCCCTTACCTTTCTTAACTTTGCTTTCCATTTATTTTCTTTTAAAAAATAACTCGAGAACAGAGCGTTAGTTTTTTGGGAGTTTCTTTTCTTAATATTCTCCGACACAGACACCAACTTTTGCACATGGCGGCCTCTTACACCATTGGCAATTATAATTGGCGGCTCTTTGGTCTTGGTCTCAGCCTGTTTGGCTTTTGAAGCACGATTAGAGAGGGCTTCTTAGGTTTGACGGTGACATCTATTCAAGCGGAGACTGGTCATCGTCGTCGTCCACTTGAACCGCACGGTGGTAGGACGCTTCACCCGAACCTTGACCCATATAATGATCTTGACTCGGACTTGACCCGCAAAGTACTCATGGTTATAAATCAACCGGCAAAATCCATATCAAGATTATAACGATTAACTTGAGAAAATGACGGATTTACATGAGAAGACATCGATGGATCAATAGTAGGATGAACAACCCATTTGGAGTTTCGTAGAAAGATAGTTGGTTCTTATAGGGAGGAGTGAATGAACGATTCTAATAAAACGTGGTAGGATTTTGTGGTTGCTGTGATTGATAGTCAAAACTGACAGGTCGAATGTGAATGGTTGGTGTAGGGACGGACCCACATGAAAGCCGGTTGTGACACAGGTCACACCCAATTTGGGGTTACGAAGTGTAATTTTTTTCTAAAAAGTGTTATTTTTTAAGTATGTGCAACACCCAAAAAAATTAGTTCAGATGTTAGGGAACCCACTTTCTACTATATATAGCAGCAGTATAATCTTGACGATGAAAACCGATTGTGGCACAACCTAAAAATCTATGAAACACCTTCTAAAAATAATTATGCAACACACATGACAAAAATTCCGGGTCCGCCTATGGGTGAGACAACGGATAATAAAAAATTCGAATCTGAGGTTAAATGCAGGACATTTTCTTTATTGAATTGTAACTTGAATGTGTGAGAAAAATGATAAATTGGTTAATGTATTTATATGAATAAAGTGTTTAAATATTAATTTTTTGTAACGGTCAAAATTTTGTCCCTTTCTGCCTCACATAATCGGTCGTACCCCCGACCACTTTACCACTCAACAACTCATTCACTCGATCGCCGCATCAAGCCGATCGAGTTTCAAAATCAGTCGACCGAGCCTTATATATAGACTGTTACCTACTTCACTTTTACCTACACTTTTCAAGTGTAACAGAAACACCCAAAATCTCAGTGACGTTAACTTTCGTACATATCTCGGATCTTTTGCAACATGTTTTTGATAGTGACAGTTTTTTGTGTGTCACTAGATAACAACTTTTTTGTAGTGACCAAATTTCAGTTGCTTTTGTATGCCAAAACTTTCGTAATTTTTTGTAATTACCAACTAATATAATAAGCTCCATGACTACAATATGATTACTTAGCCTTACCATCAATTCATTTAATGGTGTACTGATCTTTGAAAGTATGATCTCGCAATTAAGTGCCCTCCTGAACTCGATCTGCAAGAAATGGAATATGTAAAATAGATATCTCTTGGTGTAGCAGATTTTAGAGAACCCCACTTTCTACTAATAATCTTGACGATGAGAACTGAAAAGATTGATTAAGAATATACTATATTTAGTAGTTGCACTATTCTAAAATTATTAGCAACCTTTCCCTTGTATCCTCTTTTTAGTTCTGCTGTTGGTTTTGATGTTGAAAAGAGAAACGTGAGTTCCGTCATATTAATCTCTGGCACCCTAATGTGCATAAAACCAAAAAAATCAAGTAAGAACAAGATTAAGAAACTCGTGGTGGGAGACATTATTATTAACTAATTACCAGATAGAAAAAACTTACTTTAAAGCTTCACCAGGACTTTGTGCCTCGGCCCATAGGGTTCCGTTTACTTTTTTTAGTTTCGACCAATGATAAGCCTTCAGCTTTCTGGATCCAAGAGTTCCGAGTGGGCGTAGCGGAGGCGGAGGTGGAGCTGGTGGTTGTGTGGGACCACCATCCGTAAGTATCTTGCCTTTTAGGAGTGGAGCTGGAGGTGGTGGTGGTGGCGGTATTGGAGGCGGGCGTGGGAACATACCCATTGCAGGGGGCACCTGTGATATACCTAACCTAACAGCACAAGGTGGAGGTGGTGGTGGTGGTGTGGTCCCACCTTCCATAAGCATCTTGCCTTTTAGGAGTGGTTTTGGTGGGCTAGAAAGAACTGCAGGTGAACCGGGAACCGATGTTTCTTGTACCATGTCTGACGTGGCAATCTTGAGGGGAACATTTAAGATTGCATCTCTTTTAGGGCCTAGCCACTCATCAGAACATGTCAATTCTGCTGGAGGTTTAAAAGTTGTGGTATCAAAGTCTGAGAAAATAAGCTTCATCCAAATATATGTATTTTTTCAGTATAGATATGAGAAAATATAAATGAATATGTGCACTTATGTAGATTCATATAATATATAAGCTCGGTGAACATCATGAAATATACCTTAGCCTTGAATTCGTTGTGAAATAGATCCTTAGCATCCCAAAGTGTTTCGATTTCATCACGATTAAGCACTACAGAATTTGACCTCATAAAAGCTGTGTTGAACATGGTACGAAACATCATCTTTTCACTAGTCAGATCATCATGTAAACACTCCAGCACGATGTCACCTTGAACATGGCAATTGATATCAAAGTTAATTAGTTCAAGTTCTGCCTGCAACAAGTAGTAAGAGGTGATGAGAACATATAATAATTCCAAAGCAAGCAGACTTCATGCAATTATGGTACAAAATAGCGAACATAAAAATCCTTGCCTGTTTATAGTACCCAAAATTTGTGTTCGTCTTTGGGGTTGACAACAGAAGTTTAGGTGTTTTATCACCAGGATGTAAAGGATCTTTCCCATAAATCCTAAAAAAAGGTCGGCAACCACCCTTACCATCAAAATCGGGTACAAACTGGAATACCACACATTTTAAAGTAAGTGCCTTATCCTGTAGAGGCCATTTTACACCCACATTTCTCGATACATATTGTAAGTACCTCAGCTGAGAAGGTAAAGTATTCAATCGTGGAAAGAATTGCAACAGTTCACGAGCCGCTTGCTTATAAACAAAATCCAAAGTTTTAGCATTCCCACTATAATTATTTTTATAAGTCATGAAAGCAGCCAACATGTATGCCAAAATTGGCCAACCGCCCTGTTCACAGTGCATTAGAAGAACATGTTGCTGCCCAAGTGAAAGCCAGTCTTCACTTGTTTTTAGAAAAGGGTGGATAACTTCCATTGGGAGCAATGGGCAGCCTTTGTATCGTTGAGGATACTCCATAATGTTTACGTCATAATCTGATAAGGAAGAGGCGGTCTGGCTTGATACTCTTTTGCCAAAGTTACAGATTAGAATAGAAGCTTCGGGGTAATGGTCCTTGAGCTGATCTATAGTGTCTCCCATATAACTTTTGCAGCAATTAAAGACTAAACACCATATACATGAAACAATGTGTTGTTAACAAAATATGGTTGTGTTAAGTAGACGATTCAACTAATGATTAAAAAAATAATATATACATCTCTATCCATTTCTAAACAAAAATCTTATATCCACATGCTGAAAAGTTCTTATCTAATTTCGAGCGAAAAACATGCTTCCCGAAATCAATTCTAAGCACTTTGCTCTTGCTGCTATATATTTCTATCTACATAAACAGGGGAATGTCTGGGATAGCTTATCATAACTACTTATTGCAAATGTATGCTACTTTCAATAAGCCCAAAATATAAAACTGCTTTTACGTGGAACAGTTTAAGATAATATACACAATAACTTAATTTATCAACTAGGACACACCTCAAAAATGCTTATCTACTATGCAAACTCATTGGCATGCATACACTTATAACGCAACTAGGCTACACAAACTTTATTCAATAATTATAATTTACATAGTACGAAGGCAAACGGGCAACAAGATAGCTGCGCCGCTAGCCCATTTTTTTAGCAGAACGAGTCTATTAAATACAATGTTTGTGGTTCTAGGTGTCAAAACATTACGTTTGAGCTAGGGTAACTCTCTTTGGGCCGAGAGTGTGAGCCAGCATTGCCGGTTATCAATGTTTTTTTCCGATTAAAACAGTTTATAACGAGAAACAATGAATAAAAATTGCACAAAGGATCAAAAATTGTGTAAACAAATACATATTGAATCTTGTTTACCATAAAGTCTTTCGGATATCAGGAGTAGCCGATTGGGCATTTTATTGTAGAACAGTTTTGGCGTACATAACATAATCACTGAAATGAATCAATCGGTGATCCTGAAATCCAAATAAAAAAAGATGAAATGTGTGCATCTGCAATTCTGCATGTGAAATATGGTGTTTGGTGAATTTGCTTTTCTATAGGTATTGAAGGTTGCAAAATAAAAAATATGATTATATGATCCAAATCTCTTTATATCTGTATCAAATGTAGTGCAAATTCATTGTTAAAAACTTCATTGACCCCCGTAGATTAGTTGATGAAAAATATCTCATTCTTTTAAAAAAAATTTGAAAAATAAACTATCGACTTTTGAATTTTAACTATTATTAGATTTAAAAAGGGTAAAGTGCAAATTTCGTTCCAGTACTTTACCAAAATTGACAAATATGTCACCGAGAGCAAAGTACGCTCAATTTTGGCACTATATTTCAAAATCTCGTGCAATTTTGTTAGATTTTTGACTTTGCGCCGTTTTCGTCCGTTAACTCTCACACGTGAGGGTATATTCGTCATTTCTCATCTTTTCCAGCATACACCCACCTTTCGTTCAAACAAAAAAATGTCATCAAAAACATTTTTCATCCGACACTTCAACACCCACCTTTCGTAACTGCAAACTATATCCCTGAAATTAAGATTCACGAAAAAATAAAAAACTCTTGGTAGTCCAATGTCTAACACACTTTCAAGGACGTTATTTGCACCATTTTTGAAAGAATCAAGGAATTTAACTCCCGTAGACACAGGGGCGGACATACAGCTTAGCAACCAAAACGACGAGATTATAATGTAGTTTTTCTTTAATTGCGAGTGTTTTTTTTAAATGCCCCCCCACTCGAAATCAAAATTGCCCCCCACTCACATACTAAAGTCTAACATTTAACACTCTACAACCTAAAAACGCTCCATTTTTATGTTAAAATACTCGAATTTTTCGCTTTACTATCGTAAAAAAAAATTTGTCCCCCACTTTTCAAATTCCTGCGTCCGTCACTGCGTAGACAGTTCGTGAACATCAATCATCTATCAGTCTATAAACATCAGTACCTGCTAACCACCATTTCAAACACAAAGTTATACTTAAAACCCTAAAGAGTTATAATATTTCAAGTCAATGCAAACTAAGACGCCGGTTCAAGGAGGTTGGCCCGTGATGCAAACTCATTCCGCATGGAGAGGCAGATGTTTGTTCACTTTGGCAGGGAAAGGGAAAAGAATCTTACAGATGCTAGGGACCTTCAGGTCCTCATTGACGAAATTCAAGAGAGGAGCAACCATCGGAACCTCTTGATCAATGAAGCCACGTAACAAAACAACACAACCGCTAGTAACAAAACAACTTGAGCGCGTAACAAAGATAAAAACCTAATTTTTGTGCATGAATGACAGAGTTTTAACAGAATCTTGAAAAGGGTTTCAATGAACTTGAAATCACGATAAAAAATTTAGAAAAGATTTTTCAAGCAGCAAAGGGACGAATGCTATTGAAGAAATGTAAAAATTTCATTAATCAATTTGGGTTTCTGGAAAAAATTGTGTTGTTCCAAACATCCATTTTATCATTTGATTTTTAATCTATAATCATCTCTTAATTGCGGAAGTTATAACAATTTAGTCGGACTCCGACACTAAAAAGGATTAAGTGAATGATCCTGTTAGGCCATGTTCAACTACTAATGAGTATAAAGCTAAATTGAGTTCCAACAAGAAAGTTGAACAACCTGTTGTTCCAAGAAAAAGGCCACGTGGAATAACAAATTGCATCTTATGGCTTGCATTAGTAAACACATGGGACAAAATTCTGAAGAAGGAATTTGAAAAATCTTAAACAATCTATGTAAAAACAATTGAATATGTTGTGTTGCATCATTTCAAGAAACTCTATGTTTGGGTTGTATTTTGATTTTGAATTTTTTAAGTCAACCTTCTATAAAATTGTAGCCTTTATTTTGGTCTAAATGATTAATGCTTAGTCTTACTTCTGATTGTGATAGTGTTGTGTATAAAAGTTCAACCAACTTTGAAGTTTCAACTTTAGCTTTCAGTAATAAAAAAAATATTACAAGAACTGATAAGGATTTAAGGAGTGTTTGGGTTTAGGTTATAATTATTCACTACTTACATATAGGTGTTAGGCTTACTTGCTTTAGTTCATCTAGGATTATTCAAGCTTATTTCATATCAGTTTAGAAGTATTACTTTAAGTTTCATACACTTATAGCTCAAAAAAGTAATTTACTAGTTCATACTTGGAAAAAATTTACAAAATATTTTACACAACACACCAGCAAGGACTTAAGGGGTCAAAGCTAAGTTTTAAGAATTAAAACTTGGTACACTCTTAGATTAGGTGGTGAATTAATTCTATTTGAGGTTTGCTTAAATTTTAAAGCTGAATTGTAGCTTACAATTAAGCCTAAACTTCAACTAGTATTACTGGTATATTATAGGCTTATGCTAGTTATAAGAAACCACTTATAATCAAGCTTATTCTGTTAAAAAAGTAAACTAAGTCTGTGTGAAGCAAAAAGGTAACCACGATTCGACCTTGCAACCTCCTCACACCACACACCTTAGCACACACTCACATAAACCACTTGTCTCTTGGAACTTTTTCATTTCATCATTTTCTTTTTTTCTTTTATTAACTATTTCTATTAATTAAGAACAAAATTATAATTAAGAAAACTGTCAACTAAGTTGGTTCTTATACTAGCTATAAGCAACCTGATTATAGTCAAGCTTATTATGTCGAAATAGTAAACTAAGTCTGTGTGAAGCAAAAAGGACACCAGTATTCGACCTTATGACATCCTCACATCACAAACCTTAACACACACTCACTTGAACCAATTTCCTTTTGGGACTTTTTCATTTCTTCCTTTCCTTCTTTTTATTTTATTAAATGTTTTTATTAATAAGCTGCAAAACTGCTTATGGCTTATTGTGCTTAATGTAAACCCTTTTTGCCCTTAGTTAAGAGCAACACAATCAACATATATGAGTTTTAATATGGTAAATTCCAAGATTTTCATACAAAAGAAAACATTGACTCCATGATGTTTGACTATAGAAGGTCAAACATCCTAATAGAAGGTCAAACATCATAACAAAAGATTAAAATCTAACATCATATTATTTTACATCCGATTTGATTTAGACAAAAACGTTTTAGAGTTCCCTTTTGATACACGTGTTTTTGATGAGTTCCCATAAGATCTCTTTTGTTGGCTCAACAAACTTATATACTTTTTATATGGATCTCCATGCAGATCTCTGAACTCATAGGTTCTACTGTTTATTTCATGATGCCAAGTAGAGTCTGGTTTTGCTTCATCATATTTTAGTTTTTTCATAGCTTCATACTTCTTGAACATCCTAATAACATGTTCATTTACCTCTTCTTCTAAACTAACAGAACCTTGTTTCTCAATCTCAACATTTTGAGTACTTTCTGCTGGATGAACCTTTTTAGGTCTCTAAACCATGTTTTTGGGAGTTGGGCAACTGTGAAACTTGTTTGCAGTTTGTCTCACCTTATCCATGTTGTGATTGGTGTTCTTGTGGTGAGATACAGATTCATGGAAGGAAATGAGATGATGTATTTATAACATTAATGATGGAAATTTGCAGTTACGAAAGATAGGTGTTGAAGTGTTAGGTGGGAAATATTTTCGAGGATGTTTTTTCTTGAACAAGAGGTGGGTTTAGGTTGGAAAAGACGGGAAATAATAAATATACCCTTAAGTGTCAGGCACGTGTAGGAGTTAACGAAAGAAAATGGTAAAAAGTCAAAAATCGTTAACTCGGTGTCAAAATTGCATGGGATTTTAAAGTATAGTGGCAAAAATGAGCGTACTTTGCTCTCGGTGGCATATTTATTAATTTCGCAAAGTACAGGGATGAAATTTGTTGTTTACCCATTAAAAAAGTTCTTTACATTTTCTTTTAATTTTCTTTTCATACAGACCATGCCTTGCATTTTTCAATAACTAAAAAACATCAGCTAAACTCATTCTTTAAATTTATAGCAACTTTTTTGGAATAAAAACTCTTTATGTTCCCAACAAATAAATGCACCCTTAATTGTTGTACGCATCGAGTGCCCAATGATCAATGGATTATACTTGAAAATAAACCAGTTTAAGACTCGTGTAATACACGAGCTTAGTTTATTTAGTCATTTATACTAGTCGGGTATCCGCGCAATGCGATGACGAGCATTTGGTGCCTAATTTTATGGCAGTCTTATATTTTTTATTCATATGTTTTTAGAGATGAATAATTCTTTTAGACAAATCGATTTGTAGCATACCTTGTGACTCGTTGTTTTGACGAGAAAATATTGTTCTTATACGATGAATATAGCTTATGACTTTTGTGACACAAGTGACTTTTGCACGGTTTCGTAGGTATAAAACATATAATTGATCAAACGATACAAGCGACTTTTGCGATTTACTCAAAACCAAGATAACAAAAACATGCTAAATTTTCGCATCCTAAACAAAAGCTTGCACAATGACATCAATACAGCATGCACCTATCGACCTAAAATATATAAGACTTGAGTTATTTTGTAACCTTTTTTACTTGCAAGCAAGGAGACTAATCCTAGCCATTCATTAGCTAAGATTAAATCCCATGAAAACACGGAGGATCCTTTTTGCCAAAATATAAAAAAAAATGCAAAAAATCGGCGGATGGACTAAAATAGTAAACTTTTCGAACTAATTTTTATCAACGTATATTTCACTAGTGATAAAAACAATGAAATATCACCAATTATAACATTTTTTATTACTGGTGATATTTTATTGTTTTTTACTAGAGAAATATCACCATTAATAAAAATCAGTTCGAAAAATTTACAACATTAGTCCCTCTGCCCGATTTTTGAAACTTTTGGACTTTTTGACAACAATGGTCCCTCCATGTTTTTTTAAATCGTAGGTTAATCTCCACCTTTATATCAAACCAAAATGGATGGTGAGGATTTGTCATAAGGTTGCATTTGAACTTTTGTCAAATATGTAAATCTGAAAAATATATAAAAAACAAATTTAATTTACCCGCACACCAAAATTTAACTGGTTATTAACTACACACATTAGACCTATCCCTTCTCTTTGCAGCCACAAAAGAAATATTTCATATATGAGAGGGTGTTTTAATATGATTTGAAAGGCCGTACATATCAAAACAAGGACAATTACTTTTCATTTATAAAAATGTTACATACGTTTGCTATAGCAATAATATCAGCTTGACTTTGAATAATATTCAGTATTCACTGAATTGTTAGACTTCTTTTCTATACATGACAGTTCTCATAAAATTTTGACAAGTATGAATCGAACTAGAATCGCCCATACTTAGTCACATGCTTTCTACTTTAAATTCTGTGGATTGAACCATAGCCAATCCATATAAGTTGATGTTAAAACTCAGCTGATTATATTTTATGCTCTTTGTAACAATCAAGTTTTCATACCTTCACGTAGACATCGTTTTCATGCTGAATAAGTTTCATGTCTCCTTATGAGGATTATGTTTCAGCAAGGTGATGATGCTTTCATGCTAAAATACAGAAGAATTACAGCAAAACTCTATTTTCATGATAAATTATGTTTGGTCTTCATCAACCATCTATTCATGCTTACCATTGATGAAAACTCTATTTAATCATGCTTTTGAGTCTCAATACAACCAGCATTAAGTCTACGCAGGAATTGTCAGCCTATCATATTACTCGTTTCAGTTCAGTTGCTAACCAGTTAAATCAAATTATCTTCCGCTGATCGTGTCAGACGGTTGACACCAGTATCGATCATCTCAAGAAATTTCCATCGGAGCCATGTACAATATTTCAAGTGCACTCTATGTATAGTATTCCAGGTGTACTCCATGTAGCTTACTCCATGTGTACTGTTAATTGATCCTTAATCATCTCATGCGTTTACACTGGTCGATATTCTACTAATTGCTGATGCTGCTCGAGAGTTGAAGATTTTATCAGATACCGTTGCTGCTAATATTTTAGAGACCTCACGAAGGCTGATGCTGCCGATATTTTGGAAAGTCCACAAGATGTTGATGTTGTTTATACTATGAAGACTCTACGGAGCAAGGACGAAAACTATAGAATTGGAATTTCAGACAATAAAATACTTCAATCATCAGACGCTACCATCCCATTTCATGCTTTTTCCTTCTCAGCTAGATGTCACACTTCACTCAGCTAACATTTCATTTAGAAGAGTGGGAACCGGTACCCAGCCGGCCACTCAGCAGAATAGTTACAGGAATCACGGTCGTAATAATAACCGTCATGAAACTGATAGACAAAGTGGTAATGACAACCACCGTGCTTATATTAATCAGTCAGTAGCCATAGGAACTCCGAAACGGACGTGGCTAGAGATACAGAGGTCAGCAGTCTAACCGATCCGCCAACCCTAGCGGTTACAAAAATTTTTCAGCCTTGTTCAGATTCACCTACTAAAATACATGTCAGGACATCACTCATGATACATGTCATGAGAATATTTTCTCAATACACGAGTCAAGACGTACAACTACAGTATGCCTTTTAAACTAGGCATTCAGTAAATGAGGTTACCCTCCAAGGGGTATACCTGTTTTGTCATGCCATGCATAAATCAAACCATTAAAGATTCAGCCACCACCACTAAAGTATTATCCAGGTTAGACACGTAGTGTTCATTCTGTGAGGCTACAGACAAACACATTTAGTGAAATTCGTCATGTTTACTTCATGTATTCCTATGTCAGCTTTATCTTAAATCAGATATTTACCTACCTCCCAGCCAGAAAAGACTCCATAGTATCACCATATTTATAAGCTTTTCTTTCCCGTTGAAGACAAGATCCGTCTTACTAACTCCCAAATATAGTCATTTTATTTTCTGTCAGAAAATCAGTACAAGTTGTTATGCTTTATAGCAAGTGACTTATTATTCTAAAGCTACGAAGACCTTTTTAGCTACCAGTTATTAATTCACTTCTGAAGTTCTTTAAATCCAAGATCAGCAGATTATCCCAGAGTTTCCAGATGTCATTCCAGCATGTTTTCCAAAAATTCCCTCTTAACCACGAGACAGAGTTTAACATAAAACTAGCCTAAAAAATAGAACCTATTTCCAAAACTCCTTATCGCAGGGCTTCAGCTGAGTCAAAAGAATTGCAGGATTAGCTACAAGAGTTACCAGAACAAAGCTTTATTCTCCCTAGCGCACCACCAGGGGGTGCATCATTTATGTCTGTCAGGAAGAAGGCCGATAACATATGATCATGTATTGACCACCGAAAATTTTACAAGATCACCATTCATAAGCGATGATCATTCCACGTATAGAAGGTTTATTTGATCTGCTACGATGCCTTAAACATTTTCTTGAACAATTCATGATCAGGCTATCATCAGTGGTGAGAGTAAGAACACGATGTTTACAAGACTGCTTTTGCACACGTTATAGTCTCCCTAAAAATTTTTTATTTATACTTCTGATCTCCCTAATGCTCCAGTTATAGTATGAAATTTATGAATAAATTTTTTTCATAACTTCTCAGACAAAATCGTCAGTATATTCATTGATAACATCCTGATCTACAAAATTCTAGAGAAGTACAAGAGAATCATCTTCTCACAGTTGTACAGAATCTCCGATAGGAGAAAATTATATAAGCATCTTCCCAAATGTGAATCCCAGTTGAACAAGGTGGCATTTCTGAACCACCCTATTTCAGCAAAAAGAAATTTCAGACAATCCTGCGAAGGTGAAGGCCATCACCAAATGGTCAAGACCGACGTCGATGACTGAAGTACGAAGTTTTCTAGAATTAAGTTGAGCACTACCACAGAAATTTATGACAGTTTTCACTATTAACTTTCCATAACTATCCATCCAAATTCCCCCAGAATGTACCATAATCCGAGGTAGGATTTGGACAGAAACAATATAACATATTAATGCAGCTATGTTCATATCTAGGTGCTTGACATGCCAGCAGGTTCAAGATAGAACGCCGACATGCTAGTGAGTTATTACAACCATTAGAAATTTCTGAGAAGAAAGGAGACAAGACTCCATAGAACTTGTTATCAGTTACCACAGACTCAGAAGAAGCATAATAATATCTAAGTCGTTGTCGACCATTTAACCTAGCCTACACATTTTCTTTCATCCGAAAGGATTACGCAGTTAGCAGATCTGTAGAAAATTTAGCAAGAGATCATACGATTTCACGGTGTCTCATCAACAACCATATCAGATATAAATTCATGTTCTCGATCATGTTTACGTTCATGTTGACGATCACGTTCACGTTCACATTCACATTCACGTTTATGTTTATATTCACGGTTGCGTGTACTTTCACGTTTACGTCTCATGTCCACAGTTATTATTTTGTTTCCATTCATATGTTGTTCCATCTCATGATTTACGTCCACGTTCGTGTTCATGAAATTGTTCACGTTCAGGTTCGTGACCCACCTCACGATACACGTTTCAGGTCTGGTAATGGATATGGTTGAAGAAAACTTGGGAAACCAGACTCAAGTTTAGCACAACTCTTCCCTATTCAGGCAGACGTTTCACGTCACACCTTGTATCAATTGACGATGTCTTCTCAGTTATCTCACGTTCATGATATGTTTCACGTATCACATTCATGACATGTTTCACGTATCACGTTCACCATATGTTCGCGTATCACGATCATAATTGCTCATGTATCACGCTCATAATTATTCACGTATTACGTTTCCAATATGTCCTCAGTATCATTGCTCAGAGATATTAATGTCATTCTTTTCATGTTATTACGTACAGTATCGTTTTAAGTATCCTACATGATATTTTCTCACCCACTCGATCAGAGGAAGAACGATCCATTCTAAGTCGAGGAATCAGAAATTTTTCAGTCTCGTTAAGACAGGGTCATGAAGACCAAGATATTTTTATTTTATTTTTTCCTTCTTCGTCAAGATCCTTTGGAGGAACCATGACAAGCGGGAAGCCACTTGGGAAACAAAGGAGTCCATCTGGATCCTTATCCTCATTCTTTCCTATGATCCAAGTAATATATTTCCAGCCACGTCACATTCCACGTCCTCTTTCAGCCATGTCACGTTCCATGTCCTCTTCAACCATGTCACATTCCATGTTCTCTTCAGTCATGTCACGTCCATGTTCTTTCAGCAACATCATGTCCCTAATTCGAGGACGAATTATCCTCTTAGAGGGGAAGAATTTTAAAACTCGCAGCAATATCACGTTTCTAATTCGAGGACGAATTATTCTTTTAAGAGGGTAAAAGTTGTAAAACCCCTAAAATCATGTTTTCAATTTCGAACAATTTATTTGAATGATAAAATTTTAATACTCCAAATTATATAATAATAGTAATATATTAAAAAATATTTGTATCTTATAGATATAAGAATGAATTTGACGTTTGTGAACGAAAAGGAAAAAAAAAATTATAATGAAAATATGTATGGCTTTATGGACCGAGATAAGTGCCAACATATAAAATTTATATACTTTAAAACCATAGTTAAATGAACATGTTAATCTCATGTAACGTTTGAAAGGAAAGTTCAAATTGGTCAATTATAAAACCGAATGGGCTAGTATTAATCCTGAAGACCCGGTAAGCATATTCTATTAGTTACAAATACAAGCTAGCATCACAATATCACAAGACAAAACCCTAAACATATCTAAAGTATATGACGACAACAAGAAGCAAAGAAAGTTTTACATAGGGTGATGGCAAAAATATAATTTTGCCTCTAAGATCTTCTCCATGTTTATGTTCGGGTATGAATTCAATTCGATCTTTCCATGACAAAATCTTGTTGTTTTGTCCGTTCGCTGGTGGTCCGCGAGATTTAGTTTCAAACAGATTTTGTTCGATTGGACGTGAGTTTTGAAATCAGTTACCTTGCATCGATTCATATCATATGTGATCGAGTTGGTGTTCGTACCCATTTCGGTTCCAATCTATTCTCGTTTCGATGTAGGTATATCTTGAGCTATATTATTAATCATATGTTATTAGTTTCTTACATGTTTGGATCTCAAAAGAAATGAGTTTTTTTCATATAGACGTTCGCATAGTCTTTTTTTAATTCCTACGTCCTTCTTATAACTTGTTCTAAATAAAATAGCCTTTTAACTGTATAAGATTATCACATGTTTAAATCTCTAGTTTTTTAAAACAACACGTACGTCAATTTTTACCTCATTTGGCTATAGTAGTAGTCATCTTTTTTACAATAAACTTATAAGGCATCTTAACTAGTTTATATATATATATATATATATATATATATATATATATATATATATATATATATATATATATATATATATATATATATATATATATATATATATATATATATATATATATATAGGGTCGAGTTATATACAGAACTCATTTTAGGTGTAGAACTATGCAGAACTATTTTGGACCAATAAGAAATTAGTATTATTAAATCTTTTTATTTAATTCAAAAGGGTAGAATAGTAAAACATATTTTCAATTTATTTTCTAAGTTTTTAATTAAAAAATGTTTTTTTTTTTAATTTTTAATTTTTGAAATTTCAAAAAAAAATCGCATTGATGTTCTTTGAAAATAAAAGTGCATTTATGTTTTTTATATATCTTAAATCTACGTATGTTTATTACGCATAATTGTTTGGATACCAGAATGTTTTGTTCAAAATGTTATTTGGATATATTTTGTTAGTATACATCCTTTGATCTTTAAAATCAATAACATTAAACATAAACACATACATGTATCTTCTAAATTTATAACAAAACAAAACCATAAATAATATACACAAAAATTAATACAAAACGAAATACAATTCAAATACAAATGTATATTCTTAAAGACAGATGCACATTTCATCAAAGCATGAGTGCACTCTTTAAAAACATAAATGCACTCTTTAAGAAACACACATGCACTCTTCGAGAACAGAAGTGCACACCCTTTGAGAACATAAGTGTACCTATTGATCATCCTCGTCACACACGTCTTTCTTATAATTAAGCCGTTCCCACTGAAACAAACAAAAAAACAAAAATCAAACTTGTTATATTAAATAATGCAATGCTAAATTAATTTTGAAACTAGTTGATAAAGAAAACAACATCGAAGCATGTGTTCCAAACATATATTTTTACGACTGAAAACATCAATGCACCTTTCCAAAAACACATGTCGACAACTAAAACCATCAATGCACGTATTCCAAAAACATATGTTTATGGTTGGAAACCTCAATGCACGCTTTTTAAGAACATTTATGCACGAGCTTTCTCCCAACAACATATGTGCACGAAGCACATTCTATTTTTCTAGCAGACAGATCCTAAAAGTAATTAAGTGTGGTCTTTATAGCAACTATAACCTCGTAGCCATCAAGCATGACTACAAAATCAAAAGTCCAAAAATTACAACGATGTAAAATCTCATATTAAATACTGACCTGACCGCAACTTTTTTCATACTCTGAAGAATAGTACCTAAAAAACAATAATGAGTATGGGTTAATAAAATAATGATAATACTTCAATAATAATGATAAGAAAAATTGGAATCAGATGGAGATGTCTCCAAATGACACGTTACCAAAATAAAAAATGTTGCACTATATTGACATGCTTATACTACAACAATTTTAAAAGTAGTACCAACAATTTCCGAAAGCCGATGTTAACGTCAACATAGATTTGCAAATTTTAAGAAAAATGTTTTGAATATGATGAGGAAAAAAAACAATATTAGATCTTCTAAGTAAAAAGAAAGATGGTTTGTGTGGATCTTACAAATTCAGTGGGTCTGTGGTGGTTGGAAAAAAGAAAAAATCGACCTCAGATGCAAATCAATCGACATTAACCGAGTCCTTGTTGTAGATGTCACCCTTCTCTAATCAGCGTCGTCGCATGTCGCCGGTGTTAGTTTATCTAACGAAACAAGAAAGTATACATGCATCCGGATTTGGTGTTATGTATTTAGAGAGTGGTAGATCATATTTGATGTTTGATAATACTATGAAAAAGGGAGGAGGATGGTGGGCGGCTATGTTGTTGGTTAGGGTTTTTTATACATTATTGAATATAATTGTTAAATAACATGACAATTTTTTTTCTTCACGTGATTGATAATGTTTTGATAGGTCTATATTGCCCTTTTCAACATTTTTCTTAATTGAAAAGTAGCCTTTATCTTTTGTTTAATTACAGTTTTGGCACATTTGATCTTAACCTTTAATCAAACACATCTAATGGCTTAAATTTATTTAAATGGTTCTACATGGTTCTACACTCAAAATAAGTTCTGCATATAACTCTTACCTATATATATATATATATATATATATATATATATATATATATATATATATATATATATATATATATATATATATATATATATATACTAGTGGCAAAACCCGTCCGATGGACGGGTATAACTTCTTATTATCGTTTTACTTTTTTTATTTGGTAAATATTTGTTTTTAATGTTCGATTGACATATATGGCTTTGATTGTTTTTTGGTAAATATTTGTTTGAATTTTGTTTTTAGTTTAGTTCTTTTAATGCATTATCAATCGTGATGACTTGTATTTGTTGTTTATTTTTTTATGAAATTAATTGTTTCTAAGTTTTATGTGTGTGTAAATGTTTGCTAGTATTTTTTAAGCATAACGTTTGTTATTTTATGGTTTCTTTAGTATAATTATTTTTTAATGCAAATCCTGCACAATGAGGTAGGGAACGTTCTGAGCATATCGATAGATATTTAATGAATTACGAATATCATAAACATTTATACAATGAAAAAAGAATAAAAAGACTTTAATGTTAATCCAATTAGAGGTATTAAAACTTAATAAATTATACGCCACAAAAAGTATATGCTTTTAGTTCAAAACTTCTTTATACACAACATTGGTCGTTAAATATATGTATTTTACCATCTTTATCACAACATAAAATCTTTTAACCCTTGCTCTTGACGTTTGAGACAGTGACATATAGTTACCCATTAGAGAAAACCGACTCTGAAAAAACAACGACCTTAAAAAATATTTGACCTTGACCTTTATTAATGAAATACTAAATCGATCGCAAGTGTATTATGAACGGACGTTTAACATTGCGATGATACTCATTTGTTCATATATAAAATAAATAAGAGTAACATCTAAAATAAATATATAACTATGACGATGAATATCTTTTAATAAAATCCTTACCATTGACACTTGTTAAAAGATAAAAATTAAGTACATAAATAAAGCAATTTTTAACTGATAAACTGACATATGATTAGTCAAGTCTACATATCAAGTATTATAAATATATAAAAGTGTAAATCACAATAATTATTAGTTACTCTTTTTCTATTAAATACTTTCTTAATGAACCAAAACCATTTAAACTAACTTGAATTATAGTATTGGTCCAGCCATGATTGAATATAATAACAAAAATAGTAACAAAATAAGTCACTTACTAAAATTATTAAATGATTGGTATATAGTTGGAAAATCCGCTCGATGGGCGAGTATGACTTGTGATTCTCGTATATGTTTTTATATTTAAAAATAATTCTTGCATATCATAATTTATATTATAAGCTATGACAAAATGTGATTGTATTATTCTAAATTAAGTAATTAAGTTGAATATTTTTTTGTAAAAATAAGCTAAAGTTTATTGGTTTATGTTTCGTTTATGTTTTTTTATTTTGACAAAAATAAATTTTGTCTTGTGATCTGTTATGATTGAGTATGATTGCTGTTTATTGTGTCTTTGTTTATATAAATAAAATGTACTAAAAATTATTATATCTATAATGTTTTTGGTAAAAATGATACTTTCTTCGTCTTCATTTGTGTTGTTTATATTTTTTTTTGAGATGTTCTAATTTAATTGTTCACTACCAACAATTATGGAAATTTGATCAAGTTTACCATATTATCGTTTTTTGGAATTATTATTACGAAATTTAAGGCACACTTATGTAAAAGTATCATTTTGTCAAAAATTAAGAAGCGAAATTAGTAATAAATTCATTTTTTTAAACTATGTATTTTTTATTTAATGATATTAATTTTGGGACCAATGAAATTTATTTTTCTGGTTTTTAAAAGTAAGACAACAAATCAATTTGTATGTTTTTGTATTTTTCTTTTAACTTTGAGGTTAAAAATAAAACGATTTTAAGTAAACGGGCGCCCAAACAATTAAATAAACGAATCAACCGAGCAAACTCCACCAAACCAACTGAGCTAACTCAGTTGGCCACCAAGGGTAACCTTGGGGAGGTATTTTGGAGAGGTCTCGAGTTCGAGTCTCATTAAGGACCTTCAGGGGCCCGAAATAAATAGAAGCAGAAGTAGGGTTTATCCCCTAAGGAGAAAGTTCGAGGCTTGCATACTGCCTAATTGGATATCACTGTAAGTTTGAATAACTAACTACTAACTCGCCGTAAAAAAAACGAGCAAACTCCACCAGAACTTTACACTTTTAAAATTAAATCTTAAAAAGGCATGTTGTCAGATTGTTAATGTGTTTGTAACTTACTCTTTTCTTAGCTAGATATCTATTTCGACTTGGGAGCTAATGTTTCCTTGTTACCTTTATTGTGAATCTTGCATAAAATTTTGCAGTTATTGTAACAATTGTTGACGTCTGCCTTTCAACTACAGGTACATAACCTTGGGACACATTTTTCAAAATTGTAAGCCATGCCTAATTGTGACCATTTTATTGCAAGTTTTTTGTTCATTTCACCCTTTTTAACTAAGCATAGCGTTTGAAAAAATTAGAAGATTTTTGCTTCATCGACATGCACTTGAACCGCCAAATCATATACAAGTTTTGCTTTATCTAACTATAGCGTTTGAAAAAATTCTAACAACCTAACGACCTATAATCGGTTCTCCCGAGAGGCCAGAATTATCACGAGCAACCATATTAATGACGAGTTTGGGGCGAACGGAGACCCCCGTTTGCAGGAAGGAAAGCGGCAACCATGTCGTTCGTTCATAAAGTATACTATGAGTATTAATTGAAGGTTTATGATTATCATAACAATTACAAAAACCCTAAAATGGATCAAAGAACACACAGCGGAAGCAAATTAACAAGATCTTTAATTAACACGATTATAGTTAATCAAGGCTAGGGTTACATACCTTTATCCTAGCAAGATCTACAAGTTGACGGAATGGTCACCGGTAGAGATAGATCACGAACACCACCAGGATGTAATCTAAAGCAAGATTACACCACGATCTTGTACACACGTGATACGGTGAGTCAATCGTGAGTCTAGCACTAACAAACCGAGCTTCCAAGTCTATGGAAGATCTACCCAACAACCCTAGAGAGGGGCTAGGACTAGATCTAGAATAGCTTATTGAAAATCAAAGAAGAACCCTAACGGGTGTTTGTTTTGGCCGGCGGTTTGGAGCAAAGAAAGAGAGATATGGAGTGAAAAATTATGAGGCTTTAAGTTTGTTTATATACACCTTGGAAAACTTCTCTTCCAAGGTTAAACAAGATAAAGCCACAAAATCTTTTCTCCTTATCTTTGTCTCCCTATTTAGGCCGGATATACACAAGCTCCAAAAGAGGTTTCCAGAACTTTTCCGACTCCTTCTTTTAGCTTCTTTAACCTTCTATAACGGTCGTTTAATACTTAACTTTTAATTACTTAACGATCGTTAGCTACGGTTTGATTTAATAAATTTAATAAATATATTTAATAAACAAATTAACCCTTCACGTAATATGTGCAATCCCGTGATCTCGAGTTCGATCCTATCACACAACAATCGATTTTAAAGTCCATAAACTTTCAGCTCCCACTTGGACAAAATTCGAATATCGTGATCACATTGATTAGCGTCTAGTTACATAACAATGTCACTAGTACAACTCGAGTAAGGCCTCCTGGACAAGAACCTTTTAATGATTATATCATTATTATTATCCTTTCATTTCAAATACATCGTTAATAAGGATATGGATCTTAGTCATTCCTTCATTAACTATTATGTTTCTCGTTTACAGATATAGCAAGATTACCAAAACACATTTGGGTATGGCCACACAAACATCTTACTATTCCCCCGAGGGGCCCAATTGTATTTATACTTCAAATAATAATTTGAAAGAAACGAATCCCATTTAGACTACAAGCAAAACACATGAACTTTGCAACACTTCTGAAAATAACCCTTATGACTACCAGTTACGTTTAGCGTTAGGTTACCTTACAGAAATGCACTATATTCAATGCAGTTTTCTGGCATCTCAGGTCTAAGGATAACTATTTATGATTTACTTAATGACAAAAATCCATAAAGTAAAATCACATAGTTGGGATAAGTCCAATATTTGATCCATCAAATATCATCCAAAATTGACCAATATACTTTCAAGTATACTCTGTCACTATTTTGAATTGTCTTAGTTTAATAATACTCCCATATTATTAATTGACAACGGGCATTTAGAAACATCATAATGCTCACGGATTAAAACATGTAAAATAGGATACAAAATCAAATAACAGAAAAATAAACGAAATCCAATCTTTATTTCATCAATTCAATAATGTCTTACATCCTTTATCCAAATACTAATCAACAGATTTATTGCATGAATTCGCTAGCTAGTTGCAGCCCAATTGCCTTGGCATGCTTAACTACCTTTGGCCTAGATAAAGCCTTAGTAAAAGGATCAGCTACGTTATCATCTGTGTGAACTTTTATTAATTTTATTTCTCGAGCTTCCACTTGTTCTCGAACGTAGTGATATCTACGTTTAAAGTGTCTGGCGCCTTTCATAACTCCAGGGTCATTGGCAAATATTATTGCAGCAGAATTATCGCAATATATATCAATAGGTTCTTTAATTGAAGGCATCACTCCAAGATCTTCAATAAACTTCCTAATCCAAACAGCTTCCATTGCAGCTTCTGAAGCGGCCATGTACTCAGATTGAGTCGCATGCATAGCAATGGTTTTCTGCTTACTGCTCTTCCAGTCAACTGCTCCTCCATTGATGACAAACACGTAACCCGTCTGAGACTTCGTATCGTCTTTATCACATTGCCAGGACGCATCACAGAATCCTGTTACATTCAATTCTGTGTCTGGTTTACCCCCGAATACCAAAAACATATCTTTCGTACTTCTCAAATACTTTAGAATATGCTTAACAGCAGTCCAGTGAGACTTTCCTGGATTCTGTTGGTATCTACTGACCAAGTTCTGAGCAAATGCCACATCAGGCCTTGTGCATCTTACAGCATACATAATAGATCCTACAGCCGAAACATAAGGCACCTTCTTCATGTAAGCCACCTCTCCAGGTGATGATGCATCTTTCTCATGACTTAACTCATGCTTAACCTCCATCGGTAAGAAACCTTTCTTAGAGTTATGCATGTTATATTTCTTCAATATCTTATCAATATAAGCATCTTGGCTACGACCAATTAACCGTCTACTCCTATCTCGATAGATCTTAATTCCCAGAATATACGCAGCATCTCACAAATCCTTCATAGAAAAACATTTACCAAGATAATCCTTAACTTCCTTAAGTCTTGGAATGTTACTTCCCATGATCAATATGTCATCGACATATAGAATTAGGAACACTACATTACTCCCACTAGCTTTGCGGTATACACATGGCTCATCACGATTTTGAATAAATCCGAACTTTTTGATTTCTTCATCAAATCTCTTATTCCATTGACGTGATGCTTGCTTCAAACTATAAATAGACCTTTGAAGTTTGCACACGCGTTTTGGATATTTAGGATCAACATACGCTTCCGGTTGTTGCATATAGATGTCTTCATCTAAGCGACCGTTCAAGAAGGCAGTTTTAACATCCATTTGCCGTATCTCATAGTCATAGTATGCTGCTATAGCTATGAGAATCCTAATAGCTCGTAAGTCTGCTACAGGAGAAAATGTCTCCTCGTAGTCTACGCCAAAAGTTTGAGTAAAACCTTTAGCCACTAAACGTGCTTTATAGGATTGTACATCACCATCCATGTCAGTTTTCTTCTTATAAATCCACCTATTTTTCACTACTTTAGCATTTTTAAGTGCGTCTACAAGAATCCAAACATCATTGATTTCCATGGATTTCATTTCCTCATTCATCGCAACTATCCATTTTGACTTTTCTGGATCAGACATTGCGGATCGATAGTTAGCAGGTTCACCAAGATCCCCTACTTCCTCCTCATCATCCTCCATGTATAGACATAGTTTGTCCGGCGCACGTATATCCCTTTGAGACCTACGTGGAGGAATTAATTCTGGTGGAACACTTAGACTTTCTGGTTCTACAGGAATTTCATCGCTAGTATTTTCAGAAGGCAATGTATCTTCTTGAATTTCTTCAAGATCATAATTTCTCCCACTGAATTCTTGATTTACAAGATCATTTTCAAGGAAGTCTCCATACCGAGCCACAACTATTTTGTTCTCAGCCGGATATTAAAAGTAGTAACCCATAGTTTCCTTAGGGTAACCTACAAAGATACATTTTACTGAGCGTTGTTGGAGTTTATCTCCAGAGTCACGTTTCACATACGCCTCACAACCCCAGACTTTCAAATAAGAAAAATATGGCTTCTTGCCATGCGATAGTTTATATGGTGTCTTATCAACCTTCTTTGTGGGAACCATATTTAGAATACGAACAACAGATTCAAGAGCATAATCCCAAAAGGATAATGGTAAAGTTGTAAGATTAAACATAGATCGTACCATATCCAATAATGTACGATTTCTCCTTTCGGATACACCATTTTGTTGTGGAGTATACGGAGAAGTAAGTTTCTGAACAATTCCATTCTTACTTAAATAATCTTTAAACTCTTGACTTAAATATTCACCACCACGATCAGAACGAAGAGCTTTAATCTTCTTTCCTAGTTGTAACTCTACTTCGGCTTTAAACGTTTTGAATGTTTCAAATACCTCATGTTTATGTTTAAGTAAATAAACATAACCATAACGGCTATAATCATCCGTAAACGTCAAGAAGTAGCTAGCACCTTTCCTTGACACATGTCTAAGTGGTCCACACACATCAGTGTGTATTAAACTAAGTAGTTCAATAGCCCTTTCAATATTGCTATTAAAAGGTTTCTTGGTCATCTTCCCAGAGATACAAGATTCACATTTATCAAATGGTTCATCATTGATACTTTCCAAAAGGTCATCACGTTGAAGCTTTTGTATGCGAGTCTTCCCAATATGGGCAAGCCTACAATGCCAAAGATAAGAAGAGTTCTTGTCTAACTTACTCTTCTTATTCATGCTAAAAACAGAATTATTTTTTCTCTTGGGATTTTTATCATGCATGTTAATTTCAAAAACACCATTCACAGAAATTGCATCAAAATAGAATAAACCATCTTTGAAAACAGAAATTCTATTATTATCAATCGTGTGAGTAAATCCAAGATCTAACATACAAGAAAAGGAAATGACACCCCTAACAATTATAAGTGCATAATGACAATTATTTAAAAACAGTACTAAACCCGAAGGTAAAACTAATTTAAATATTCCTATAGCTTCAACCGCTGCTTGTGCGCCATTGCCCACTTGCAGAAATTATTCCCCATAGGTAAGCCTCCTTTTCAAATCAAATCCCTGCAGGGTATTACAAATATTAATACCACATCCCGTATCATATACCTAGGAGTTTGATTTGTATGAAAGATTAAATAACTCTATCATAAAAAAGTTACCAGAAGATGGTGCTGCAGCAGCTTGCTCAGACTTCTTCTTATGTTCTACCATTTCATGGAGATAGAGAGAGAGCAATTCCTCTTCCAGTGTCCAGTCATCTTGCAGTAGTGACAAGTCTCATCTTTCAGAGATTTCTTAGCAAAGTTCTTCTTTGGTTTTGATGTAGTCGCAACTTGCTTGCTCTTATCAACCTTTCCTTTGCCTTTCTGCTTCTTATTCACTTGCGGTTTTGGTTTCGACACTCTACCCTTTTGTACATAAAGTACTTGAGGAGTAGCAGTGGATGCCTTATCTTTCAAACCTTTTTCAAAGTCAATGAGCATTGCATGCAAATCATTAACTGTCTTCCCCGTGCAATGCATATTATAGTTACGAACAAAATCATTGAAGTCCTTATTAAGGGACCTGTTGATCGAGTTAATAGCCATATTATTATCAAAGGGTTGTCCTAGTGATATGAGTTGTTCCATATAACCCCTCATCTCCATATAATGAGCACTTACGGACTTTCCAGATTGCTTGCAACTATGTAGAGCATCAACCAGATCATAGATCTCTACAGTTTGCGGCGTTTCATACACAGCCTTGAGTTCATCAAGCATTTGCTGAGGAGAAGCTAGCTCATACTTCCTTTGAAGTGATGGAACCATTCTCCCTAACATTACGGCAGCCACCTCATGGTGCTTCTTAACGTTAGCAGCGTGTTGAAGCCTTTCCGCATCAGTTGCTCCTTCAGCAGGATCCTCCGGAAAAGGAGTTTCCAAGATATTGATGGTACCCGCTGCTCTCAGAACAATTCTTAGTGAGCGGTACCAATCATTGAAATTAGGGCCAGTAAGTTCAGGCCGTTCAAAAAAAGCTTTGAACGCCGAGCTTATTGTCAGATTGTTTTCAGGTTGAGACATTTCTACAGAAATAAGTTCAAACATTAGTATTTTCGATAATAAAATTCAAGAAAATAAAATTACCCCGGTAATAAAACCATAGTATTTTCCTTGAAAAACTAGAATCCATATTGACATAGATTTATCACATCAGTTGATCTGCTAGTGACAAATGTATTCAACACAGTAACTTGTCGAACAATAATTGACAAACAAATTTTCAATTTCTAGATATGTTAGGGATTTACATTGCCAAAATCATTTGCATTGTAAACGTGTTTTATCCCTATTTTATGCCTTAAGTTTCTAGTTCTCACTGAGTAACTCAATTAAGTCGACTAATCTAAAGAACGCAATACCTTCATGTGCAATCTTATTCAGTCATGAAGTTTTCTCTCCATTACAACATCGTCCGATATCTTATTATGACGACAATTGTAACTTCAAGTGTTCGTCAATTAGAGGGCATAAGACTTAAATTTAAGGGTATAGATTTTGGTGTCAAAATCATGTGTGGAGAAGCATGCATACATCTCCATAACATAAGTTTAATAAAACGTTTAGTAAACTTTTTGGTGAGACTAAAAGTTCATCATATATTTGCAAGTTGAGGTATTGGTTAAACCAATCAACCTTAAAGAATTATACCAATAACAACCGTAGGTAATTCCAAATTTGACGCACAGGCGAGCCGGGAATTTGGTCAGCGCTGAAGCATAACACCTCCTTCCTTAACCGGGTACTTGACCAGCGGTGCGTTATACCCACTTTATAGTTTGTCAAAATTGAGTAGGCCGTTAAGTTGCTATTGCAATTCTAATCAACACAAATCATATGTAATTTAGATCTCAAAACAATTCATTAATTTTGATAGGATTTAGTCCTTATTATTTTTCTTAAAAAAAACTACCCTTGTTTACAACATACAATAAAACGCATGAAAACAAGTAGTACAAAAAAAAACTAAATCAAATAGCCACATGCATAACAATTTATTCAAAAAACATCAAATCTAGGGTTTTTATAAACATAAAAAGTTTTCCCTAATTTTAAAACTTTGAATCAAATAAAGCAAATAGCAATCAAAATTATATGATCCGTAAGAAACATGCATGTTTATTACGGATCTCCCACATTCTCTTAACAATTGAAAAACTACGGATCGTAACCACACATGACATAACAATTAATTCATGCATACATCTAAAGTTAATTACCATGTAATTTTAGGGTTTAAATTTTTTATTTTTTTTAATAAAAATTCGGCAGATCCGAATTAAAAAAACAAAAAACCTATTTTTTTATAAAACCTAAAAAACAACATGTAATTATTAACACCAATCAATATTAGTTAAAAAACTTTAGATCTTGATAATTAAAATCATGTTAAAACGGCTCTCGATACCACTGAAGGTTTATGATTATCATAACAATTACAAAAACCCTAAAATGGATCAAAGAACACACAGCGGAAGCAAATTAACAAGATCTTTAATTAACACGATTATAATTAATCAAGGCTAGGGTTACATACCTTTATCCTAGCAAGATCTACAAGTTGACGGAATGGTCACCGGTAGAGATAGATCACGAACACCACCAGGATGTAATCTAAAGCAAGATTACACCACGATCTTGTACACACGTGATACGGTGAGTCAATCGTGAGTCTAGCACGAACAAACCGAGCTTCCAAGTCTATGGAAGATCTACCCAACAACCCTAGAGAGAGGCTAGGACTAGATCTAGAATAGCTTATTGAAAATCAAAGAAGAACCCTAATGGGTGTTTGTTTTGGCCGACGGTTTGGAGCAAAGAAAGAGAGATATGGAGTGAAAAATTATGAGGCTTTAGGTTTGTTTATATACACCTTGGAAAACTTCTCTTCCAAGGTTAAACAAGATAAAGCCACAAAATCTTTTCTCCTTATCTTTGTCTCCCTATTTAGGCCGGATATACACAAGCTCCAAAAGAGGTTTCCGGAACTTTTCCGACTCCTTCTTTTAGCTTCTTTAACCTTCTATAACGGTCGTTTAATACTTAACTTTTAATTACTTAACGATCGTTAGCTACGGTTTGATTTAATAAATATAATAAATATATTTAATAAACAAATTAACCCTTCACGTAATATGTGCAATCCCGTGATCTCGAGTTCGATCCTATCACACCGACAATCGATTTTAAAGTCCATAAACTTTCATTAATTAGCTAAAACCACGTGGAAATACGATTATTTATAATTTCTTCACAAATAGTGCCAAATAAAAAAACATTACTCAGACAAGATAACCTCAATAGTGGGATTAAGATACCCTCATCAATCATACAAGTCTTACTTTACCTTTTCTTTTCCATCCACGAGGATAATTTTGTAAGGAGAAATCCCAGATTTCTGAGGCACACTTGGTTGAAGAATCTTCTTAAAGCTGCCTTTTTCAACTTGTGATTCAGAAAAACACTTTCGTCAGCTAGCTGAGTCGGACTGATAGTCTCAGAATTTGGTGTAAGAGGTTTTAAACCATTGGCATTAGATGCACATCACGTGGGTACTGACCTGTCATTTGTATGCATACAACAGAGGTTATGACAAGTGTGTGACTGAAAAAATTAACAGTCCAACGGCTATGTGGTTACATTCAGATTAAAAGGTTTGCAGGTGCAAGGGCATGTCCCATGTTGCATCTCAGGTCCAAATTATGCATGGCTCAAAAGCATATAAATATTATAACGTGAGCTACAACAATTCAAGGTAAACAAATTCTAACTGCGTGTAACTTGTCTATGAGCTTATTCAGAGTCTGCCTTTCGTTCAAAAAAAAAGAGTCCGCCTTACTCACCTTTTTCATCCAGCTTCATCCATAGCTTTCTTTGTAGCCGCACCAACCTCCTTAGCATTATACTCACCTTTTTCCCTTTTTCTCCCTCGTCAACTCATTAATCATGTTATTTAACCCTTCTGACTTTACAAACCCGTTCACTGACACATAACATGTTTTTTCCGTATCATAGTGCTACACAATAACTATAACATATAAGAAATTTAAAATATTGCAGATCGATGTATCTCCGTTAAGTGAGGCAGTACCAACTTGCTTTTTGTCAATACTAACTTGCTTTTCGGCACTGGCCTATCCACTTATCTCGACACTTCTACTTATGCACACATGTGGCCTCCTAAAATGTCTTACTAATAACAGGTGCATATTTTAAAAAAGTTATGGATGTTAAATGCATAAAAGTATGACCATAACCTGATCACAGCCTTCCGTACCTAATAGCTTTTCTCACACAAAAATAAACCTGATATTAAAGAGGAAACAAACTGACGTCACACATTAAATAGCACAATTCCACTCTTCTATTCTTTTTTTAGTTGTAGCAGCAGATAATGGTAGTGTTGGTTGTTTTCAGATATCATGTGTGGCGTTTTTTGCAGGCTTTCATGTTTCACCAATAATACAATTTAGTTAAAAATCTCTTGTAAAATATCACATTAACTAAAAAAGGGGCATACAGAGATCGTGTAAAAAAGTGTAACATTGCGAATTTTTCTTTTCATTTAATACAAATAACTTTTAGACTTGTTTTCAGATAAACCAAGCATACTTAATTTCTGCTTTCTAAATATGAATGTCTCCGGAAACAAAAGTAATATTGGATTAAGTAAAGACGTACATGCTCCGTATGGGTCAATGCTGCAATGAACAACATCATGTTCTTTACAATCGTTGACCATCAGCTAACCGTCGCAGAAAGTGATGGAACCTACACTAAGCCATACAAAACGATTTATGTATCTATTACAAAATAATTGTACTACACATTCATGGTAGAGAGCAAGTTGTAGATAATAGGAAGATGCATACCATATCCAAAATCCAACTACATAGCAAGCTTTCTAAGGATGAAGCTCAAATTCCATTATATATAATTCAATGGAATTTATCTTGGTGGTAAGCTTTCTAGCACCAAGCCCTCCAGTATTTCTAGGCATTTTTGAGAGAATCTAGTTCTTGACAGTAGTGTACGAATTGTTGAAGGTTCCACCAAAGTAGAGCCGTTTCTGTCAAGTCTTGCTGAAATTCTCTCTTAGGGGGTCTCAAAGGCCTTGAAAAGAACTGGAAATTGTAAAGAATCGTATACCTTGAAGGTAACTAATAATGAGTGATTAGGAACTTTTAGCAGACATTGTTCAGTGGGGATACTTGTTCGAAGCATACAATCCATTGACACATATTGGTTCCTGTTCAGTAAATCTTGCACAAAGAGTATCTTTTTGTCTCGTAACCTCTCAAGAATTTTTTTGGCATCAAACCTATACATGCCTAATACACTATGAAAGAAGATCATACTTTACTCTCTTCTCCTTTGTGAACCAAAAGTGGCACCTCTCTTTCCGATGTAATCTAATGCCACCTGCAAAAGAAAGAGTGATTGGAGATTAACTATGTAATTTATGATCTTAGCGCTATGATATACTTATTAGAATAAAATCAAAAATAGTGGCTACATCGTATAGCTCCTAATTTATGATGTATCTAGGGTGATTAAATGTCAATTAAAGTGACTACTTCAATGTTCAAACTGTAGCAGAGGTAACCCATTCTCTGGGTAAAGTGATTATGTATATGATTCCCAAACTATTCAGTGTAATAAAAAAACAAGACAATTGTCATTTTCGAGAATCAACTTGCTTTTAGGGCCGTTATTTAGGATACTGTTATGTTGAAACCTTGTCACAGAACCCTGATCAGTATTACGATGCAAACATTCAGCGGGTCTCAGAGTTTTAATAGAAAAAGGGAACTTCGAGGGGATGATGTGCAAAACGGAAGAAAAAATGGTAACACACATCACAACCATCAATGTGCAATATAAGCTTGATTGATATCCACTCTTTTCATGGTACTGAGACCCCATTCAGATGTCATTCAGTAGGTGTAGGAGTATCATGCATATGATCGTATGTAAATATCCAAACAAAAACACCACCTAATGAGGGTTTCAAAAAGATTTGAGGAAAAAAATAGTACTCACTCTCGGAAATAGACAGTGGTTACTATGGTTTTAGGATTGAAAGGCTGTTGAGCATCGATAGAAGTGGTAATAGTTGTCATACATTTTGATTAGGAAAACAACCAAGTATCCAGAGCAAAATCCATATCAAAAGACTATAGTGGCATGTACCTCTAAGGGGCGGAAATACAGTAGCATATTCCGCCATTATAAACGTAACTATTTGAAAACCGTTTTCATATGAAGTATTCACAACTTAATACTTTGATCAACTTCTTACATACGATTTGCTGAATATGCAGAAAAATCAGCTTAATACTTTGATATTTTAAGAAAAATCAATGTATAATTGATATGTACAACGTGACTCTATGTTTGTTATAAACTAATGTATGCATAAGACACTGATCAAGAGGTTGGTTATGCCTTCCCTTACATGCATTATAACAAATTAAGTTACACAGTTTAGAGCACGTGTCTTTCTGAGACGATATAGAGATAGAGAGGAGGGAACTTACTAAAGTCTCGGAAATTTCCTCAACAGTGTCATGACAAAAATAACTGTCTATTTTATCAATCCTGAAACACCAGTCAACAATAATGAAACCAAATATATTAAACTGACCACGTGATAATATGATATAGAGAGCGTTATGGAGCATTACTTGTGAAGAATGCCGTGTCTATCTATCGTGATAAGATCACCATATTGAGCAAGAGAAGCTGATCTGAAAGAAGTGTCATCGGTCATCCACTGTCCAAGGCGTTAGCATGGTCGTTAATACTACATGGTCAAGAGATGTTACCATTGGGAGCTTGAGTTCATGCACATGCTGAGTCATGGAGAAAACATCAATAGCATGATCTTCTTCCTTCGATCTTTATCCAGCTTACGAATTAACTAACTATTGCATATAAGTGTAGATATGAGACTTAAATGATGTCCAGCCCGATGATTTAGGTGCACTCGTAGATAATCAACTTTGCTGCAGTGTATTAAACTCGTTAATCTAAATTCTAAACTAACAATTTGACCGAGTATAGTCAAATTCCGTGTATCCTAAGTTTCTAACAATAACTACTGAGTTTGGGAAATCTTAAAGGCAAATCCAAACACCGCTTTAATCTAACTAAAGGATTTCAATGCTAAGTAGGAAAGTTTACAGATAGATCTTGGATTTGTGTGCAAATAGTACCTGAACCAAAGTAATTGACGATTGCAGCTTCAGGTTGGATGTATTTTCCAATTGTCATTGCAGGAGATGCCATTTTGATTGTTTGACGTTGTTTAAAGTTCAGCTTTCAAATTTTGGTTTTGGATTAAGATTCTGAAATTTCAGTACCATTTTTCTCAACATGCAATTCATTTTTTAGCTCCTCCAAGGATTCAAGTTTCGATTCCAGCAAGCAGTAACTCGCAGCCTTCCTTTTATTCTACCGGCTTCGCTTGATCTTTTGACATGATCACAATAGTTTCTTTCAGACTCTAATTTACGGTTTGAAGTATTGCAATAATGGAATCCAACGGCACGGCTAGTCTTGCCACACACAAGGCAACATGGGTATGTATCTTTCATCCACACACTTGATAACCTCCCTGTGATGAAACCATTACCCTTTTGGTCTAAATTTAATAAAAATATGAGTGTGGCTTATTAAGAATTTAAAGTATGACAAGCTGAACAATATATTAAACAAAAAATGTAAATATCTCGTAATAAATATAAAATATGTAAAAACTTACTTCACGGACCTCTTCATGGTTTGCATATATTTATTCTCGTGAACCCGGTCTCCCTTAAAAGTCAAGAGAGAAAACTAATTTGGCCGAGGCTAGCTCTTATATGCTCGATTCTGGCTTTTTTTCTCCTTCATTCGAAGTTTCATCCCTGCATTTTATTATTGCAAAACAATGATCACAATCAACACCACATAAATCAAAATAATTAATAAAGATACTCAATGATGAACAAATCAAGAGATCATAGCTGACCCGTATAATATAATTATTGACTATAGAGAACAATATGAGGCTACTCACAACGCATGAAGGTCGCGACCTAGTTTTTTCGGCCGGTGACCTAGTGCGACCTATTTGCCACAACCCGGCGACCTAGTTGAATTTTTTTTTAAAAAAACACAATAAATTTAATAAAAAAACATTACATTTATTTAAAAAAACATTACACAATTATTCGAATTTAAAAAACATTACAATAATCCTAGTAATTTAAATTATAACGTTCCTTGATTCTGTCCCTCATTTCTTGTTGGGCTTGCTGTTTGGCTATCGGCAAGTTGGGGTCGATTTCCGAGTTGTAGAACATCAAGTCTTTATCTCGTTTCTTTGCTTCAGCAAGCTCGATAGCCCGACGTTGTAACTCGAGCTTTTCTTTTTTGATTTCCGCATTTTTCTCCTGCAAATCCAACTCCCGTTGCTTCAAGTCAAAGTAGGAATCTTGTTGTTGCTTCTTCTTTCCCATCCAATGTCTTTCATCTTCTCCCATTTGGTGCTTACAGCTTCAACAAATGAAGACTTCCCAGTTGACGAAGAGGTTGATGACTTCTTTTTAGCACGATCATGACCCATTGGTCGATTTTCTTGTTTCTCTTCTTGCTCGTCTTCAGAATCATCGTGCACATCCATGTAACTAGCGTGTCCAGAACCAGAAGTGGTTTCAGAAGTCTTGGCTTTTTTGCTAGACGGTTTCTCTGTAAACTTTGGCATTTCAACCTCTATCCAACTCTGGTGATCTTTGAGCACTTTCCACGCCTCCTGGTATTGAAACTCTTTATTGTAAGTCACTTTGTATTCAGCACAAGCTTTTTGGTAATCAGTGAGATCATTTGCACCACTATCATGAGTACGCTCAATGTTATTCATAATACCACAAAATGCACCAACACTAGGACGCAAACTGTTTTTCCATTTGCTCAGAACCGCGTCATACCCTCTAGCAGAACCCGTCTCGGTTTCATAGTACTTCACTACTTTTAGCAAAAACCCTTTGATTTTTGACTGTTTCCTTGGATGCAATTCTCAGAAACATAACACCAACCTCTGCATAACGCACACTCTTCCTCACTTGTCCATTCTTTTGGTGCCTCAGTTAAATCAACCGGTTTGCCTTTCGTAGCACGTCTTGAGGGATTCTTAGGTTTGATTGGGGACATTTCTTCCTCATCGTCTTCAAGGTTGTATGCACCATGAAAAGACCCGTGTCCCGAACCTTGACCCATAGATTGATCTTGGCTAGGCCCGTCACCCACATAGTTGTCTTGGTTGTATATCATATCTTCAAATTGTGCATCAACCTCAAAACGATTAATCGGAGAATACTGTTGGTTTGGATAGGAAGTAGTAGAAGAATCCATAGTAGGCCGATACACACCCATAGGCGATTCGTAGTTAGTTTGTTGGTTATCACGTTGTGTGGGATAAAAAGGACGGTTTGAATAGTTAGGTTGTTGGGGTGATTGATATTCAAAACCGGTGGGTCTAAACCGGAATTGTGGAGACACACCGGATAATCGGAAAGTCGAGTTCGGTGTCACATGTGGAACAGATTCTTGACGAACTCGGGATTTTGCAGTTTTTTTTTGGGAGTTCTCTTGCTAGACATTTTTAATGTGTGTTGAGATTTGTGTGTGAAATGTAAAAATTATGAAAGAGGTATTGATTATATAGGTTTTAAAAAAAATTTGTTTTTTTTAAATGTAACGGTCACATTTTCAAACGCTTTAATTTTTAAACAAGTTTTTCAATTGGGTCGTGACCGGGGTCGTTTTGTGCTCGACCTACACCGGCGACCGAATCGCCGCAACGCGACGACTCGGTCGCGATCGACTTGCGACCGGTAAAAATCCGGTGCGTTGCGGTTAGCCTGAATATTGGGAAAAAAGTGATGAAAACAAACCTTCATGGTAACAAAATCAATAGACGGCGACGGAAAGAACTCTCAAAAACCGAGCCGAGATAATCATCGGGTTATGAAGATATGAGGGATTTTTATTGATATCAAGGTTTTTGAAGATATGATAGATTTTTTTATAGAATGACATACGAACCTTATTCAATTGATAGTGTAGAAAACAATGAAGAAAAACGTATCGTGATCGGATGCGAACCTTATTCAATTGATTAAACTAACCATGTTTATAGGCACCGATTGATAGAATGTTAGGGTTTCTGATATTAGGGTCTCGAAAGTGATGGGTAATCTTTAAATAGTTTGATTTCCAATTTTCATTATAACCAATGCAATGTCTGTCATATAATTTGATTTGCAGTTTATCAAACAATAAAGTCTATTGGTCTAGCGGGTATGAGACAATTCTATAAGTAAGGGTGTTCATGTTCGAATCGCGCTAACATCTTTTTATTCAAAAATCCGAACTTTTATAAATAAAAAATGTGTTGACGTGGATTAGGCTGATGATTAGTGACGTGACAAATCCCTCTGTTATATATAATGTAAAGATATATATATATATATATATATATATATATATATATATATATATATATATATATATATATATATATATATATATATATATATATATATATATATATATATATATATATATATATATATATATAGTTAGGATCAAATGAGAAGAAATCTTAAAATAAGAAGGATAAGAAGAAACTATAACCGCATATTCGAGATGCATGCACTTAAATTAGATGCATCCTTATAATCTTAGATGCATTATAATGCATCATAACATGTTTTATAGCTTTTAATTAGATGCATATACGTATATTAGATGCATTTCATGATTTATTTATATTTTTGTTCCTCTACACGTGTCCAAACCATGAAAATCAATTTGTACCATCTACACATCAAATTAACTTTCGAAACTCAAGATTGTGCATCTACATGAATAGAAATGCATCTAATGCAAGTCGTTGCATCTCAAATATGTGGTTTTAGTCTCTTCTCACCACTTCTTATTTTAAACTTCTTCTCATTGGATCCTTACTCTCTTTCTCTCTCTCTCTCTCTCTCTCTCTCTCTATATATATATATATATATATATATATATATATATATATATATATATATATATATATATATATATATATATATATATATATATATATATATATATATATATATATATATATATATATATATATATAGTAGGGATCCAGTAAGAAGGAAAATTAAAATGAGAAGAATAAGAAGAAATTCTAACCACAAATTCAACAAAGGAAGGAGAATTTTAAGGGGAGATGTATCTGACTTTGTAGGTGCATCTGAAATGTATGGCTGTGGTTTCTTCTCATTCTTCTCATTTTACTTAATCTTCTTATTTGATCCTAACTCTCTATATATATATATACACACACATATATATATATATATATATATATATATATATATATATATATATATATATATATATATATATATATATATATATATATATATATATATATATATATATATATATATATATATATATATATATATATATATATATATATATATATATATATATATATATATATATATATATATATATATATATATATATATATATATATATATATATATATATATATATATATATATATATATATATATATATATATATATATATATATATATATATATATATATATATATATATATATATATATATATATATATATATATATATATATATATATATATATATATATATATATATATACTAACTTCGTAACCCGCCCAACGGGGTGGGTCATTTTATGTATTTTTTGTGATATTTATGGTTTGTGAATTTTTAGTTTTCTGAATTTGTAATTTAACCTTAGTATATTTTAATTATTGTTTACGCTTAAGTAATGTTTTTTGGTCAACGGACGGGGTTGTCTTTTTTCTTGATTTTAACGACCCGTTAATGATGAACCCGTAACCCGGTGGGGGAGACCCAGTGATCGATCTTGTTATCCGGTGACTTGATCGATTTGACCCGGTGGTCAAACCGTAACCTGATATATTGCTATAATATGATTCTTAAATTATGTTAACATAAATATTTAAAAAAATAAAAAATTCAATTGAATTTAAAAAATTCAAAAAAATCAAAATTCTTAGAGTCGGAATAATAGAAAATTTAAAAAAATCCAAATTTAAAAAAGAAGTATAAAGATTCAAATTTTTGTATAATAATTACAAAAAAACAAAAAATATAATACATGTATAATGTTTATTAAAGTATATTAACGCTTAATTTACTTTCAAAAAAGAGACATTCTATGTACTATAATTTATGTAAAATATGTATAATGAAATAAATAAGAGTTAAGAATAATGATAAGTGATAATAACAAAAATAAGTAGAATGAGTTTTTTTCAAGTATAAAAAGTGAGTCTTTTTATATATTAAACATTTATGACTTTATTTTAAAGTTACATAATAGGGTCTATATTTTTATTATAAAAAAGCTTAGCGTAAGACATATACAAAAAATTTCTTAAGATCGACAAGAGATTTTGATTAAGATGATATTTACAATCAAAATATTAATATTATAGCGTAATAAATAAATCAGATCCTTATGAATACAAATGAACAATGGGTAACGTCTTGATGTATATATATAGCCCTATATATAGTATGTGTATAGAGAAATAGAGATTAAGCTATAACACGTATAGGTGTAATCAAGCTGAGTAGAGTCGAGTATTTCCAAGCTCGAGCTCGGCCTGACTTGTGATGCTCAAGCTCATCTTGACTTGTAATGATAGAGCTCTAAACTCGACTCGAACTCGACCGAGTCTCAAAATTCACCCGAGCTCGAACCCCTACTCGGCTGATGTATATTAAAAAATTCAAATATATGAAAAGCAGAAAACCACGATATGATTTAGCACAAAAGATGGGTGGGTATGACTTGTGGCTACCGTTTTCATCTTCTTTTAATGTTCAATTTCTATAATTAGTTAGACGTGTACATTAAGTATTAAATTATTATAAGTTTATTTTTTTAAAACATTGTTGTAAATTATATTTTTTTGGTTTGATAAAAATGTTAATTGAGAATGTCACACTGAGAATGTGAAACGTATGATTCATATGAACTTTAAAGGAAATTGGAGGAAGCTAGAGAATGGACGTATTATGACTCTCCTAGACAATGTAAGTTAACTATATGTTTAATGTTTGTTGAGTATCATGACTGTTATGTATTGGTTTTGTATTATGTGTATCTCGTTGTGGTTATGTTTATATATTAACATTTCTTTGGTAAATTTTTTTTAGTCTACTACGAGGAGTTCCCACCGCCCTTAGGACGAGTGGACTAATCTCCCACGGGAGTTTGCTCGGTACCTCGATGGGTAGTATCCCTCCCAAATGAGATTTTTTCCATTCCCAAGGCTTGAACCCAAGACCTTTGGTTAAAGAGCCCAGTGCCTTGACCAACTGTGCCAACCTCAATTGGTACATTTCTTTGGTAAATGACTAAATATTAAATGTTGTCTTACTTTAGGTTGACCTTATTGTCAATGATGATTTGAGGCAGTGTGGTCGCATATAATACATGAAATTTGCTTATTTAGATAACAGGGTTTGTTCAACATACATGCTATTAATTTAATTTATAATATTTCTTGCATTTACATGTTGATCAAAGAACTGTATAAGTTGCAACTTGCAATGCAAGTATAAGCATTTATCTAAATGGACAATATTGGGTTTTTTTTTTCGTCCGGTCAAATGGTGAATCAAAAAACACGATTGAAAATGAAAGCATGACACAAGTTGCTAAAAGCAAATCATATGCTTACAACCTCCTAGATTCTCTATTAAAATTTAGTCATTTATGTATGTTAGTATACTTTGGGTCACTGTATCTAATACATCATTTTTTTATAATCTGGGTAAATGGAAAACGGTGTTGGTGGGTCCACATAACTTGGTCTATTATGATTCTTTACCAAAACCATTCCGACCCTCTCCCATTTTACCACTTTTAAGGAGTTGTATTTCTGTCATCCGTAATGCAAGTATTAACTTTTGATTTAATCAACCCTTGTGACATCAATGATTTTGTTCATAACGAAATATGATTAGAAGCCAAGTTTTGTTACTATATCTCACGTAAGTATGTTTAATGACACAATATCATGCACAGGAAACAAAATGAATGCATAGATAAGCCAAAAATTTCATTAACCAAGAACAATAACAACCAAACACCCCTTTAGATGGTAGTATCTAAACACTTGGTCATATAGCAGCAGCTATATACACCTTTAGGCAGCGGCTAAACACCCCTACTCAGAAGCATCCAAACACCCATTTAGAGACAGCAGCAGCGAAACTCTTTTTTCCTCAGCAAAAACCAAATACCCTCTTGATAGTAGAAGGTCAGAACCCGCACACCCTTTTAACAAAAACAATCACAAACTCTTGCACCATTAAATAACAAAATGAGACAATGATGCATGCAAATAATTACACGCATAAAAGAAATAGATGCTTACCGAAGGGTTAATCTTTGACATACATGGTGGTTGATGTAGGTTGTGATCCTCTATATTCATTGTACAGGTCAACAGCTCTTTTGTAAACGTCAGCAACTTCATTGACTCATATTATTTGGACATTCATTGAAACTTTGATTGTTTTATGAACCACTACATCAGATGATGGATCAAATAACTCCATCCTCCCCCTCCACCAACAAGATACGTAGAAGCCATCCTTTCATGTTTTATGATAAGAGAAAACACTTCTGGAGTTGTTTCTTTAGTGGTGTGGTGGTCAATCAACATCATATCATACATACAAATTCTACATATTTTATGTAAAAAGTAAGAATTTAATTAGAAATATTTCATCAGCATGTAATTTACTTATACGGTACAGTTTTCACTTTTTAGTTATTATATGAATAATCAATCTTAAGGAAAAAGATCTAATTGTATATGTGCCTAAATCATGACTTAACAAACAGATAATTTATTAGAGAGGGATGTGTGAAAAAGTAAGATACCCGGGTTCCTATAGGTCTGTGTCAAGTGACATGCATTCCCATATACCAACACAAACAGGATTTCCTTGACTATTCCCGCATACCTGAACCCTTAACCCAAACACCACCTTAGAGATAGAAATCAGCTTCTTTGATAAAACCATCAGGTCCCATTCAAATTGTAAATCCACACCTGCAATAGATATAAAATCATAAGAAAAAAACCTTAACTGCACATCCCTGTTCCAAATAAATTTTAAAACTTTGGATATTCGCTAAGATGTCTAACTAAGAGGATTTTGTCTGCTTATCCAAAACTTTGACGATGGGGTTATCTTAGATTTCCCCCTCAGTTTCTTTAGGGTTAACTTTAAGAACATCAACTCAATAATAGTCACTTTTTAAACTGGCAAATTCAATAGTGGCATCTTTAGATGCCACCTTATTGTTGACAAACATAATTTGATTATTGAGACGGACTAAGGAGGTTGTGCGTATCCATATACAGAAATACTAACCATTTTTTCATTATGTCTGGATTTTTGTGGAAGTCCTTAATGATATTTTCTGACATCTTTTTGGCTTGACCGATCATAGATTAAACATGACCCAATGCAGCACACTCATAAATTGAACAATAATCTCCATCTCTAGTGAAGATATACACTACCTCTTTAATGGTTTTAGTAAGAGCTTCATCGTAAGAAGAAACCGGAATAGAATGTGATGATTCTGAAGCATATCGCTTCACCATCTTTATATTATCAATAAAAGACGAGGCCTTTCCAGAGTAACCCAAGACCGTAAGAAATGTTTTCCGCAAAAATGATGGAGGTCGACCAAAATCAGGTCCTGTTTCAAAATAAGTACCAGGTATGTTAGCTAAGATAAAAATTACATTAACATGTCATTAATTAGTTGTTGTTACACCCAATGAATGTTATGTGCTGACTCAACTACCAAACTATTTTCCTTGCAAATTATTAATCTATTTTGTTGCTGACCCAACCCGCACTATAAATACAAATCTTCCCTTTACCCTTTCCATATTAGGGTCCAGCTTCACATCCGTGCGGCTTTTTCGCCATATCTTCAAAAACAAAAAAAGAGAAATACTTAAAACGGATCTTATAAAAATGGCAGGTATTCGTATTTCTCGATCCCCTAAATTATAAGCCCTTACCTCAGTTAATTATCTCACCATTGCAGACTTTAAACAATTGCTAGATCCCTTAAATTGCTCAGATATCTGAATTGTGAGTTACCTTCAAAGAATTCAAGTTTATGGAAGAAAAGTCATGTAATTTTCCATACGTTACAGATAAAAATTAAAAGAATAGCAACAACACACATCATCAACCGCGCCTCATAACCAAGACGCACCAACATCAGCAATAATCCTAACTTGTTTGATCTGCATAAAATGAGAAGACAAAGTCAGCAATAATACTATGTGCTTTTTGGCGGTTTAAAGCATCAAATAGATAATTGTCGGTTATGGGCATGTTCTTATCCACAAGAAAAAAACGCGGGACTCTAAACTTGACATCCTAATGCATTTGATTCTAAGTTTCTGACCATAACTAATGTACCTAATGATGAAAAACGAAGTTACCTTCAAAGAATTCGACTTTATGGAAGAAAAATTATGTAATTTTTCATACGTTACAAATACAAATTAAAAGAATAGCATCAACATTCGACATCATCAGCTGCACGAGGTTGCATCATAAGCAAGACACACCAACACCAGCAATAATCCTTACTTGTTTGATCTGCATAAAATGAGAAGAAAAAGTCAGGAATAATAGTATTTGTGTTTTTTGGCGGTTTGAAGCATCAAATAGATAATGGTCGGTTATCGGCATATTCCTAACCATAAGAACAAAATTGTGGGCCTCTAAAATTGACATCCTAATGCATCTTATTCTGACCAAAACTCATGTACCTAAAAATGAAAAAAATCTCAAAAATGATAACCAACAAAATGGATAAATAAATAGAAATTATAGAATCCATATTGGCATTACTTACATGTTTGGTCTGAGTTTTATGGTAGGGTATATAAAACGAATGATTTTATGCAAAAACATTTAAATGTTACCTCTTTGAGTTCATCCTCATCAAATTCTTCTATTACAGAACCTAGACAGATTTCCCACGTTTATTTCCTTTCTTTTTCTCCTTCTCCAGCTTCTCATAACCATACCACAAAACATTAGAATGAATAAATAACTATAATTCCAAACTTGTTTTTGGTTTTGTGTGGGTCCAATTGTGGCAACTGGTAAATTCAGCCAATAACCTTGCGAGTGGGTGAATACATGTTATGTTTCATACCAGATAGTTTAAACAAAAAAGGAGCCACATCAAAATATATACGACACTAACCCAGTCTACGGTAACCCGAATATGATATATACCTGTTTCGACCCAGATGACCATATCAAATATTAAGCGTAAATCTTTTACAACCTGTAATTTTGGTATTTGTTTTCCCTAACCCATTTCATATGAAAAAAATAAAATTACAAAAGTACAAATAAAGAACGATCGAAATACCATGAATCACCCATGGGTTCTCTTTTCTCCTATCTGCTCATGCTCCTTCTTTATAATATGTTACCAAGCACCTAAGTGCAACCTCAAGTGAGCTATAGCCTATAGATACATTACACATTGTCTTCCTTTAGCTTCAATGAAAGTTGTACACTGCTTGGTCTAATTAACAGGGTTTGTTTCTAAATTATTAAAAGTGATTTCTTGATTATTTCCAGCTTCGACTACGATGTCATAATAATAAGAAAGAAGACGACTTGATTTTAATTTAAGGGAAGAAAAAGTTGAAAACTTACCACAGACCAAATTATATCAGGATATTTATCAAACACATGACATGCACCAATCCATCCAACATGAACCACAACATAAATAAATCAGCATAACTGCATCTAAGAATCTAATCAAGAGTCACAACATCTTCACCACTATCACTTGTGACTCCACGATGATCCGTAATCACCGAATATATTTCTTATATGCGATACTTAACCCTCCTATATCAAAGAGAACATAATCGAGAATAGTGGTCAGATCTGGAATTGACGTCGAAAAATATCAGTTAGTCGCAATTGATGATGATGGGCTTTAAACATCAATTGGACATGCACACATATTCGTGACATTTGTATGACTGGTTTATAGTTTTACAATGGATCATCAAACACAACATGATTGATGATGGAATAAAAAATAAGAGTGGGTGTACTGGATCTGAGATACTAAATGAGTTCTCACTTTTCAATCTTTTGATATAAAAAAATTACATCCAGTTGTTTTGGGGAAAAATGAATTACAGTTAGAACTGTTAGGATTGAAACCGGATCAAACAACAAACATCAAAGATTGATTGTTTTTTTAAGTGTTTTGGATTAAGGTTTAGATCCGTTGTTTAGGGAAGAATGAATTGTGTGTGTGTTTTCACACGTAGCTGTGGGGAAAAATGGAAGAAAAAAAAAGTATACCATTATTTATACCCACGGGTTCAAGACGCAATTTTGCGTTTCAAGAAAATGCGTTCCGCCCAAATATGTACAAAATACCAAAAAATTAGGCAAGTGATGAGATTTTATAGGAAATTATGCAATACTATTGGTTTAAAGATATGACTGGGATATGACTGGATTAAAAACTGTGGTTTCAAATCATAATTATACCTATATAATATATATATATATATATATATATATATATATATATATATATATATATATATATATATATATATATATATATATATATATATATATATATATATATATATATATATATATATATATATATATATATATATATATATATATATATATAAGAAAATCAAGCTTTAATGCTAAAGAATATAGATAATAAAGATATAAGACTTACTTAAATCGGTTTATTGTTATTCGGCTTATATTAAAATGGGCTTAATCAATTTTGGCTAATTTAATTTGGCATATTAAGGTTAGGCTTATTTAATATCGGCTTATTGATTTTGACTTAATTAAATTACGGCTTATTAAAATCATCTTATCAAGTAATCAGTTTATTTAATACCGGCTTATATTCGGCTTATTTGATTAAAAGGTCGTCATGGATAAAACAAGTTAAATTACCTACGGAAATAAAAACGAACTAATTAGCTATTTATGGAAAGCTACTATTTTTAGAATGTTACTATATATGAAAACCTGCTATTTATAGAAAGTTACTAATTATGGAAATACCAGGTATAATAACACAAGAATCATGAAATACATTAATCAAGAACACATGAACATATAATATTAAGGAAAGACACGATCATTCATGAACAAGTAACCAAGACCACAGACATGTAACTTATTAAGGAACAAGCAACTCATACACGTCCTTTATCATGTAGCTCTTGTGAAGTCGGAGTAGCATCTTCCGCTTTCATTTTCATTTCATTACTGGACATAAGGTACATATTTCCCATCCTTTAGTATGGACTTCCTTTTATGCATAATTAAGATTTCCCGTCTACAGCTAAATGTTTTCCCCAGTATATGTTCTAAGTTTTATCAGTAATCATTTTAATAACTAAGTTAAATTTGTCTGAGCTTTATATACAAGCATGACCAGTTATGTACTAGTTACAGAGGTACCGTAACCATGACACTAGAGGCACCGGTGTCATGACTCCTCTGCGGGGGAGTGATTTCTCGCAGCGTCCCATTTATTTCAGCTTGGCCATTTTATCATTATTATCAGCGGGGTGTATGGGTACATCCTAGGTTATCATTTTACAGCTTATCAGGTGAATGTGGTGTGTGCTCTACATCCTTCACATTGGAGTTGATCCCTCCACCCAGCACATTATTTAGAGGTCACCCCTCTACATCATGACGAGGTCACCCCTCTATTTATTCATGCAGCAGTTGTTACAGCACATGACCTATATAAGCTCTTGGCAATTAAAATACAGTAAATGCATGTTTTCAGATTTAACAAATAACAGTTCAACTTTACTATTTATAAGTCAGACTTTTTAGATTATACACCGTTTTCCGCTGCAATTTACTTATCAGTCTTACAACTTCAGTATTTTATCATCTGCTTCATTTCAGTATATCCTATCATGCTTTATATCCATTCACTGGGCGTTATACTCACCCGTAGTTCCTTTCAGGTTCTAACGGCAGGTACACCGGGACGCTCTTAGGATTCTGAGAGCATGTGCATTGGATGAAAGCTATCCAGACTTCTTACTTTATGCACTTCTTACATTATTTTGCTTATTTGGACATTGTTTAGTCCTTTTCTTCAGTATTTACTTTTCATGTTTTGAGCTTATGTTTGAATTACCGATGTTTGATTCCGGTATTTCCTTTATGGTCAGTTAATGTTTTAGGACATTTACCTTATGCGTTGATGACACGGCATAAATACACGTAATGGTCCACTTATCCAAGTGGGGTGTTACAGGCCGCTATATCTTGGAAGTATTCCAAACAAACAGTAATAGCTAAGTCCACAATGGAATCAGAATTTAAACACATTAGATAAATATGAAGAAGAGGCGGAATGGCTACGTGAATTCGTAGAGGACATACCCAGGTGGCCTAAACCGGTAACAACCATTAGTATACACTGTGATAGTCAATCGGCACTTGACAGAGCTCATAGCACAATGTATAATGGAAAGTCTAGACATATTCGTCGACATAATTCGGTACGACAACTACTCTTAACAGGAGTTATCTCAATTGACTATGTGAAGTCAAAGGATAACATCGCGGATTCGCCTACGAAAGGCTTAAGCAGATAGTTAATTAGTAAGTCGTCTAAAGAAATGAGACTAAAGCCCTTGAAGGAATGAGTTTCTATGAAGGAAAACCTAACCCAGTTGACTGGACATCCCAAGATCTGGGTTCAATAGGACAACCTAATCATTGAAATGTGGGGGAAGTCACGTCAATGTGGGGGAGTTACTTAATACGAGAACTTTCCTAGTCCATTCCTAGAATAATGTGACTTGTTGAAAGGTTAAACATATGGCTTAATGATTCAGGATGAAATCATAAAGCATAATGATTCAAGATGAAATCATAAAACATATGTTTTAATGATTCAAGATGAAATCACCTATGTGAGAGAGAAGTGGGATCGATTCGAAGGAAATTATGGGGGCGCGATTTCTAAGAGTTCTTGCAGAACCAGACGAGTGTTCATGACCATAACGAACACGACTATGAGGACTTGACAAGGTCAGAGAGAGTCTTGTGTGAGTGTGTATTGTCGTCTACGTGAACAGAGGCTGAGTTCAAGGACATCGCGTCTACTCAGATCTAGGAGACCAAGTTCATCTCACAAGGGAAGGTTCAAAGGGTTACACCTACCTATCCTATGCAGGACTTTACCGTAGAAATTTTGCCGAAACATTCATGTGTTTTTGACCGATTCTTATTCATGTGGGGGATTGTTGGAAAATGTTTTGCAAAATATGTTTTTTGTAATACTTTGGACATAATTTTATATATGTATATGTTATATACATTCTTAGTACTTAGTAGCTTTGCGTTCTCCTCGAAGAGAGCTTCACAACGAGCTAAAGTATGTCCAATATAGAGTTAATATGAATGAGATATCCTGTCTCAAAGTGAGTCACATGAAACACAAACTTTGGAAAAATATTTGTCCCACATTGCCAAAAATATGAAGTGAAACCATGTTTATAAAGAAATCTTGGTTTCTACCCTTCAATATTCATTTGTGGGTTTTTACTCCCACGCTTACGCGCGCGCAGGTGGGAGGGGTGCAGAAAGTGAGATTTCTAAGCAAAAACGGGTTCGAAGCTACTGAACTTGTGCATGAGCGCGCGACCTGCGGACACGAATGCAACTCCAAAATTCGCTTGGGTGCGGACAGATTTCGGTATCTTTTTTGCTGCGAATTCGGATTTTTCCAGAAAATTCTGTACATCCATTTAAGGAATAGATTTAGACTTTCTTATTAAGTCATGACAGAATATTCTTGCGTATGTAAAATATATGCAAATCGTGTTTATATTTAACAGATTTGTATGTTAGATTATTTTAGGAGCATATATTCTGTCTTGGTGACCAAGACATGAATTGGCTATAAAATAAACCATTCTCATTTAGATTTCATCATCAGAAAAACACAGCTTTTTCTAACACCATTACCAGACAGTTTTCCAGCAGCTCGTCGATCAAAAACACGCAAGGCTTCCGTGATCTTTCAGGCAAGTTTGTTTAGTCCGGCTGTACAACAGCTTTGGACGTTGTACCATGTGAAACAAACTACAAATCTGTTTTAAGGGAAGGGTGTTAAACACGTGTCTCATTTTACCATTTACTGCTTTCTTTTATTGTTAATTACTTTCTTTCATTTAAATTCTGTCAATTTAATTTCTGTTATTTTATTGTAAATTTGATTTTATATAATAAATGTGTACACCGTTTCCTACATCTCGTGCCTCCTAGCACCAATTCGTCATTCAATTCTATTATTCCAAATGTTACCAATCCTATGTTTATTGACGATTATCGTCCTATCTCTTAACGATTTAAAATGCAAAATTATTGAAAAAAATGTCAAACCGTTTGAAATCCATTGTGAGTTCCTTAGTTAGTAATGAACAACCAACATTTATCTACGGTCGTCAAATTTTAGATGGTCATTTGATGCTAAGTGAAATCATGGAATGGTACAAGCAACGAAGGAATAAGATGACGATTTTAAGTTGATTTCAACAAGGCGTTTGATTCGATAAATTGGAAGTACTTGGACTATGTTCTTACCTAGTTCCGGTTTAGATAAAAATGGATAAGTTGGATTCATGAGTGTCACATTCTGCTCGTACTTTTATTCTAGTCAATGGAAGTCCTACTTCTGAATTGTCCATTAAGAGAGATTTATGCTAAGGTGACTCACCGTCTCCATTTATTTTCATTCTTATCATGGAGGGTCTTCATATAGCGATTAAAGACGCGACTCACTCAAAATTCGAACCTGATTAAAGGAGTAACGGAATCCAGGTATGAGCTTATAACCTAGACCTCCTTCTAAAATGGCGTTGGCCTTTGGCATGCAACCTAAAGCTTTTATGGGTGAAAGTTATTAAGGCAATTCATGGAGAGGAGGTCAGTCATACCCATTTTGTCTGCAAATATAAAGAGGTACGGCCTAACATTATTTGTGCTATCAACCATCTACATTTTAAAGGCATTGTTCCTACAAATAATTTAAGTTACAAAGTGGGTTATGGTCTTCAAGTGACGAACTAGATTATCCATCTATATATATTTAATGATTTGATATTTTTTTAATGTAATGTGTTTTTTCTAAATCGCAACTTACAACTATCTAAATACAACTATTTAAGAGGTATAATTTATTTTAATGGTTTTATGAATACACCCATAAATATATTGATGGATATACTCATGTCTATATCAAATAAGTATTAGGGGTTTACCAATGATGGCTATCATGGGTTTATCCGTGACGGTCACTTACCGTCACCTATTAATAGATTTAAATTTTTACCCACTAGGGCTGAGCATTAGACAGGAAAATCAAACTGGATTGGACCGGACAATTTCGATCCGAGGTTTAGAACTAACTGGGTCCTCGGTCCAGTTCGATCATATTAAAACCCCACCGATTATGTCCAATAGGATCGGACTAAACCGACGATCAACCCGGACCGGACCGAACCATTTCGGTCCAGTCTGAATCTAGAATTTTGGACAATTTTAATTCTTGGTCCAATTCAATTTTAGTCAATCCGATCCGATCTGAATAAAATGCTCACCCAAACTCATAATTTTTTTAACGATAATTTCATATCACTCCTCACAACCGCTCAAACCAACAACTTATCCACAAGTTAAATGTGATTACTATTCACCAATTTAAAAGTTACAAAGGGTTCATATTGCCAAAATGTTGTCAAACCTTTATCTTACCTTAGGGCGTGTTTGGTTTTTGACATTTATAGCCCAGGATTAACTTTGAGACTAAAAGTAATTGTTTGGTTCATTTTTTAAAGTGAATATTTGGATGTGATAACCTCTGACACTATCCCCATCAAAATCGTGGGTTTACAACTTTTTGCATGTTGATAAAATTTAATATATTTTATGTTTATATTTATATATAAAATAATTTATTTATTGAAACACATTAATCAAAAACCTAAATAAAATCAAAACCTAAGGTCAAACCTAAATACAAATCTAAACCCACGAATAAACCAAACACACCCTTAATTTAATAGGTACACTAGTTAATAATTTGGTCAAACCTTTAGATATATGTAACACACAATTTTCTCATTTCCTTTATCTTACCTTAAATTCAGCAGTATCTAACAACCTTATTTCTGAGCTTTATTCTAAAATTGTAAGTTTCTTCGGTTTCCTGATGAACACATTTTCATAATTTTGCATCATTTACAATATGAGCATTTAGTGTTTCGTATGTGTTAATTTTCGGGTTTTTGAATTACATATTGAAATTTGTTAATTTAAGGTTTTTGGTTATTTAAACCTTGATATGCATGATTGATTGTTTGATTTTGGTAGTTTTTTTAGGGGTTTTGTTATCTTGTAAGATTAGTACCTTTAGGGGCACGAATTAAATAGAAGCAGGTGTGAGGTTTATCCTAAGAAGAAGGTTCGAGGCTTGCATACTAAGGACTTTAAGGGGCCCGAATTAAATAGAAGCGAATTAAATTAAATAGAAGGTTTGAGGTTCGCATACTGCTTAATTGTATATTATTGTAAGCTCGAATCACTAACTACAAACTCGCCGTTAAAAAAATAAAAAAAAAGAGTATAATTATTTTCTTTTTAATATATTAAATTAGTTTGTGAGGTTGCAGTATTTAGTGAGATATATTTCTTATAAAGCTAGTATTTTAGTAGAGAAAGAAATAAGGAGAGAAACTGAGGTTGTCGCTGAGGTGGAGGTGGGTTTACCACCACCACTCCTTTTAGCCTAAGGCGAATTTGATGCCGCATTGTGTTCAAATAAAAGACAAAAAAACTAAGCACATTCGAGGCTATAAGGCGCATTTGATGACACATATAGAGTTTAATTTCATTTCAATACTAGGCGCATCAGGCGATAGAGGCGCATTTGATAGCGCATTTATGATTTTATTGAAGAATCAACAAATCTGTGACATTTATGATTCATTCAAGGCGCATTTGGACCATTTATAGGCACATTTGATGGCGCGTATATAGGTGAAGAGATGACTCTGGGATGGCGCATATGTTCATTATATATGCACACACGTGCGGTGTGTGGGCTAGAGCCCAATACATAATACAATGGACAATTTATAATACGGGCTAACATGAAGTTCTTTTTTGTAAAATAATTATTTTCGGTTGAGATTGGTGAAGTGTGGGTCTATTTTTTAGTTCATTTTTGTAAATAGGTTCCGAAAATATGTTAAACTAGATGAACATGTTCTATCTTACGTTGTCCTAAGTTCTATATGGCTTAAAAGATTAAATCATGTTGTGTCTTATTTAATACGGAGTACTAGTATATATCTATTGGGTGTTTGCCAACTGCCATTGCTTATTTAATTCAAGAAAAAATTATTTTGCTAATAACAAATAATCACATGAACAACATTAATAAGCAATCCAAAACACCCTCAAAACACCTTATCTAGATATATAAAACACAATACTCAGATGAATGTGAACATTTAGGTGATCAGTCAGACTTTGGAGTATGTATGTATATTTGTATGTGTATTTGATTTCATTATCGTGAGTGCGTTGTAAGTGGTCTGTGGTACTCGCTCATCTTGTATTGGTGTTATGTGATGTGTAAAAGCAATAATCATATATAGGTAACAAAGCATGATGCCTAGGGATAATTACTAGTGTTTTGATTTGCTTATGTAGTACCAAAATGCACACAATGATCATCTATTGTATGTGTCTATTTCTATCTATAACTTGTATCTTCTTAATAGAATAATGGAAGTGGTAGATGGGACACCCGAAGCCTACCAATATACACCCGGAGAAGATATCATTAGCAGTATGCCGGATGATGTGATAAATAATATTTTGGAACGTTTGCCAATAGACGAAACGGTGCAAACTGGGATCTTGTCGAGAGAATGGAGATATAAGTGGATGATGATCACACAACTCGTCTTCGATGAACCTTTTTATAAGCGTTTACGAGGTAATACGTACTGTGGGAAGATTATTAGTAGGTTGCTGCTTCATCTTAAAGGTCCCATAACAAACTTCGTCCTTTCGATAGAGAAGGGATGCTACCCCGAGATAGATGAGGAAGATATTAACAACTGGATACTTTTCTTAAGCCTAAAAGGATTGAAGCAGTTGACCCTTATAAATCATGAAGACCATCCGTTTAGGTTAACTAGCCATATTTTCTCTTGTCTGGAGTTATCACATTTAGAGCTGTATAAATTTCAGATGAACCCCGTGTCTGATTTACGTGGTTTTCCAAATCTCAGCAGCTTTAACTTTTCACTACCACCCTTTGATCAAACGTACAATTTCGGGAAGTTTCTTACACAGTGTCCAAACCTGGAAAGTTTAGTTTTCTTTTCTCATTTTTACAATATAAATGAGACCGACCTTGCAAAACTTGTAAATCTTAGAAAGTTATATTGGCTAGTGGGTAACTTACATAATAGGAAGATGATCACAAGCTCGCAAATTTTTATGGGTATTGGTTCATTAACAAAACTCAGCAATCTTTGTGTAAACTTTATGAACTGCAAGGTAAAGTTAAGTTCCATCATATATAATATACTAATAAATATATATATATATATATATATATATATATATATATATATATATATATATATTTGATTGTTCCTTTACAAATAGAGTGGCAACTTTTTCTTGCAGGTATTGGAAGATGCTAGAAGGAATGTCCCGACAGCTTTGGCATGTCTGAAAAAACTTAAATTATATTTAATAGATCTTAGCAGTAAAGCTATGGTGTCCTTAGTTGTTGAACTGATTTGTGCATCCCCGAATCTGCATTATCTTGAGATCGCGGTGAGTTGGATGCAATGCATATTATCATATTAAATTATTCATTATCCTCACGTCCTTTAGCTAATACCAACATATTTTTTTTAGATTACATGCGAACATGGTTCTTCAGTGGTTGATTATAGCAGAATCAGACAACTACAACTTCAGAAAGTGAAGTTATATAAGGCTCAAAGAGTGAAGAATGTTTGATAAAGTCCTTACTTGCTAGTTCACCTTTGCTAAAGAAGATGTCTATAACAGTGGACACCCCAGAAGTGTTTGGTGATTTTACTTCAAGTTTGTTGAAACTACATCGAGCCTCCCGCAGAGCTAAACTAAAATTGGTTCATGACCCCGCCCCGTCTGGATTTTCTTTATGCTTCTATTTATAGTTTCATACCTGGCATTTCTTTAATAGTATGTTTGGCACAACGAAACCACCTAACATGTAATAGCCGAATTATGCTTATTTTGTGTCGTTGGTGGGCTTTAATTAGCCGGAACTAAAATCTGGGGTTCATTTTCAAACAAGAAACTAATTTCATGCCAAGTTGTCTTGTATCTCCAGATTTTGGGATTATTTGAGAGTTAGCTTTTTTAATTTTTTTCGTTTATATATACTTCCAGTGTGCAAATGCGTCAGGTTTGGATATTTCGTATAAAAAGGTTACCGAGTCATAACTCGATCTCCAAAAGAACACAAAACAAAGAAGTTTTGGCATAATAAATGGCTTACTACATGGATATAGTCGTGCCCATAATACCCGGAATCTAAACCGAACCCGAAAAAACCTGAACGTCATAACCGGTTAGAGTATGGACATAACCGTCGGGTACTAACCTGTTACATTTTCCGAGCTCTTTGTTTATTTTGAATAAAAATAATATAAAAATCTAATTAAAATATAAGATGGATTCTGTAACTAAAGTCCCTATCTTATAATAATTGCTAAGATGGGAGACTCCAATATTCATCTTGAAACATCATATTTAATTAGTTAGATCTTATCAACGATACTATTTTTTTTGTTACTTAAGATGCTTTAATCTATATGTATATTTGTTTTTATATTAATATATTATCAGCAGGTATCTTTTCAATGCACTATCGGATACTTGTGTCTTTTTTTTATCAAATTATTTTAACTGTAAAAATTATAATAAAAATAAAATAAACTAACTAAACTAAAAAAAATCATAAAAGTATATCAAAATTAATGGTAAATTAAAAAACACGAAATTTTAGAAAATAGGATGAAGTTAGATGATAAAAAGAATAAATAAATGAAAATATATTTCAACTTAAAAATAAATGTGATTTTTAATAGAAAAAATTTCATGTTTGGTCCCTATCGTTTACACCAAACATAAAGTATGGTCCATATCTCAAACTAAGTCCGCAGATCGTCCATGTCCTTTACACTTTGGATAAAAAATGGTCCCTATCTTGGATGAGAGTTAGTTTTTCTCGTTAAGTTCAATAAAGAGAGGGGTATTTTGGATTTTTCCATATTATACACACATACCTTATCCTTTACCAAACCCATCCCACGTGTTAACCAAAACCCACCACCACCTATACCTCCCACCGTCACCCTCCTATCCACTTAACAAAAAAACACAGATCTGTTAAAACCCATATCCAAATCAACAAATCTTCGCTTACATCTCACATATATCACACACAAAAACCGGATCCCAAAATGACTTTCACAAATTCATATCTATTTCCTCACCTTCTCAAATCCCTCCTTCTCCCTTCTATCTTTACCCTCACCCACCGGATCTATCTCCCGCTGTCACACAAATCACCTTCACGTTGTGAACAAATCCTCACACAAAAAAACTCAACTCTCGATTCACCATCTTCAAAAAGATGAAACCAAGATCGAAGAAATCATGATATCACAAATCCAACGAAACAAATCCATCTCACCTACCGATTATTCAAAACCCAGCTATGTTCAATCCAAAAAAAACAAAGTAGCTTCGATTTTGTCCTAATGGCCATAGGATTGAATTGGTTTAATTGAGGATCGATCACGTTTTTTTGGTAAACCCAGCTATGTTCAATCCAATCAAATCCATCAGTATTGTGTTAAAACACTAGCATGTGTTTGTTCTTAAAAAGCTGATAAAATTGTCAGTCTTTGTCTTGATGCTGAGATTGAAAGAACCAAGATTAATGATCAGCTGTAGAAGATAAAATTATCAGCCTCTGTTTGTTAAGTTCAGAGGTGATACATAAAGGCTGGTGCTTTGAGTGTTCATATGGGCAGAAGATAAGTAGTAGCTGTGTGCCTGTGTCATGACAGCGAAACCCCAAGTTGACCTCAAATCCTAAAGGTCGCTGACATCATCACCAAAACTAGATCAGGTTGTTCAACGACCAGCGAAGGTGCGTTTGATTCCCTGCGTACCAGCAGCAGGGGAGTGTTTGGGTTGCTGTTTAACAAGAGTAGTGAGTGACGAGACAAAAGGTTGCTGCATAGTATTGGAAAGTGATTTTTTCGGTAATGATATATGTCGAGGATGGGTTTTTTTTGTGAACAGATTTGATGTGTGTGTGGTTTTAACAAATTTGGTGTATGTGTGATTTTGGATGGTGACTTTCTGGGTTGGAACCAAATTCTTATAGATCTTGTGATGAATTTGGTTGTTTAAGTGAGGTTTGATTATATCACTTCTTATTTTTGACGATGAGCCTGGTTTTTTTTGTTATGAAGATCTGGGTTTTGGTTTGAGAGAGAGAGAGAGAGAGAGAGAGAGAGAGAGAGAGAGAGAGAGAGAGAGAGAGAGAGAGAGAGAGAGAGAGAGAGAGAGAGAGAGAGAGAGAGAGAGAGAGAGAGAGAGAGAGAGAGAGAGATCAGAGAAAGAGTGAGATAGATATAAAAAAGAAAAGAAAAATATTGAAAAGAAAAAAAGAAATAATATGTTTTATTAATGTATAATATGGAAAAGTCCAAAATACCCCTCTCTTTATTGAACTTAACGGAGAAAACTAACTCCCATCCAAGATAAGGACCATTTTTGATCCAAAGTCTAAACGATAGGGACGATCTGCGGACTTAGTTTAAGATAGGGACCATACTTGATGTTTGGTGTAAACGATAGGGACCAAACATGAAATTTTTTTCTTTTTAATAAGTTGTTAAATATTGTTACAAAAAGTTGTTATAAAAGAAATTAATAGTCAAGATTTCACCACTTAACTTAACTTAAAATGACTTAATGGTTCAGATTTGACCATTTTATCTTAATTTTTGTGCGAGTTAAGATGGTATCGATTTTAGGTTCGTGATTAAAATCGAAAATAACATTTTTATATAATAATATAGTATAAAAGTATAGACTTCAAATTATATTATTTTTAATGAAGATAAGAATGTATACTCTTAACCATCCAACTATTTTGTAATAACTTTTTGTAATAAAATTTTTAACAATCTATTTAACAATCATATATATCATTAAATTAAAATATTTTTAATCTATTTATTTTTTTAACATCTTTTATCGTTGTTTCTAAAATTTTGTGCATCTTAATTCAAAATTCATTTTATATATCTTTACGATTCTTTTATTTTTAGTAAGTATTTTTTATTTTGATTCAAATTTTTACATTTTAACGTGAATTTAATCATCAAAAGGTAGTTATTTGTATCTATCGATGTATTATGCGGATAAATGCTAGTATAATCCTAATGAGTGTATTATTGTTATTTTATACTCAAACTTAATCAAAAGAGGAGTAAATAGTTCAAAAACATAAAATAAAAAAAAACACTACATAATAGAAAAAAGTTCACAAAAAACAAATTAGATATGTGTAGTAGTAATTCAAACTCATAAGTTTCTAGATTTTACAGAAGCCCAATATACGAGCCAACAAAACTCATAAAGAAGAACCAAAGGTCTCTTGGTTTAGCGGTATGTGAGTTGCCCTCTAACCTTAAGGTTGTGGGTTCAAGTCTCGGTGGAGACATGTGAGATAGATGTTGCGAGATAGTTAGTGTGAGTTGTAAAAATTGCCGTTCTTAAAAAAAACCATAAAGAGGAGTGATTAATAGGAATAGTTTGAGAAAAAAATCCGATTAACTAGGATTAAACTTTAATCCTATTAAACTTACATACACTCAGTTGTCTATCACAAATCGATTTCTTAACACTCTGTTCTCGAGAAAAAATAGAAAGAAGAGAGATGCAGATGAAAAAAAGGAGAGAAGTATGAAATAATGTTTTTACTTTGTGTTCCTAAGCTGGAAAGAAAAGATGAGCATGTAACTAAAAAGAAGCCTAAAAAACAACTTCATTCCTTTATTCTCCAATTTGGGAAGAAGATTTAGAGAGTAAATTTGTTGTAATTTACTCTCCTTTACATTCCACTTCTCTCCTTAAAAATCTCAAGAACATAAAGTTTTTTTATTTTCATCCCAAACCTTTCCCTTTCACTCCAAAATATAAACTCGAGAATAGAGTGTAAGAAACACACTTGGTCCTAATTCCAAAGAAATCATTGGTACGTATCTTACTTATCTGAATTGATTATACAAGTTATGCTGTTATGTATGCATTGTTAAGGTATCAAACCCCCTAGGATCGTATCTTCAACGATGCCATACTCAACTATGCCTTATTTTTTTTTCTTTCTTAATTTTATTTATGGTTGCTTTTTTGTCGACTAATGCACCACTATCCCACCGCAACACAAACTAGATTAAGCCCTCTCTTTTTAAGAGATTGTTGTGGCCCCTAGCAAGAATTTGCTAACAAGAGATCTGAAACAGCATAAAAAAATAACCATAACAGATAGTCCAGTAGTAAGTCTTTCACATTCAAATAATATGTCAAAGGTTCTAGGTGTATACATTTGGGTTGTCACGGAGGTTCACCTGCGACGACACGAGACCATAGACGGACTTTAGTGGAGACCGGGGAGGGCCACGGCCCTCCCAAAACTTTGAGATTTTACTTATATCTCGTTAAAGAAAATACATTTATACCATCACAAATTAACTGATATAGCACTCGGCCCTCCCAATAAATTTATCCAAGTTCCGTTTATGCACAAGACTAACCAAAAGGATAGTCGCCTGAGATTAGTTTGTTGGAGTCTATTCGTCCCAACCAGGGTAAGATAATCAATAGCCTAACTACGTACCAATGAAGGTTACCGGATATCACTTGGAATCGTGTGATCACTTTCCAAAGTAAACTATTCGACCCTATTGCCTGGGTATCACGAATACTTACTTGGGATAAGACCAAATGTATGTTATAGAATTAGGCACAAATCTATAACCCTTTGCTGTAAAGTGTTTCTAGTTTTCTGTGTGTCCTTCATGCAAACAATACGAGCCCTTTTATAGGTGATCAACTCAACATGATCAATGGAAATAATGAGGGATTTAACGACCAATTAACTCCCCATTATATGCCTCCATAAGACCAGGAATAGTGGTTACATGACCCATTAAACGTGGTCATTAAATACAGTCAAACAGTCAAAGACTGTTACATGTTTCTCGTCAGTACTTGCATAACACTAGCAGTACTTGCATAACACTAGCAGTACTTGCAAGTACCGCTAGTGTAAAACCAAGTACCTTTAGTGTAATCCTAAGTACCGCTGAAACATAACTTTACCACTATCTGAGTCAGGGTGTTTAGGGACCAATGGGTGTATACTCCTTACCTCCAAGCCCATTAACAGGTGTAAACATAACTCACAATTGAACTATATTTCCAACAATCCTCCCCAATATAGTACAATTCCTTTGCATGAAAATTAACTTTAACACAACTAGTGCATAAATGAAAATATCCTAAGGATTGAATTTCTAATAAGTGTGTAAACACTTATCCTTTTGCCACTAAAATCAAGTAAAAACAAGACCTAATCATATGTTTTACATCTTAAATGTCGGAATTACGCGTGGTTTTGTGTTTTGTGTGTTTAAATAGGTACAAATGATCAAAAGAAGAGAAAACACGGGATTTCACGGTCAAATATCGAAGAAAAGTCAAGAAAGAGTCAAGAACAAAGTCAAAAGACCAAAGTGTGCCGAAGATCACGAAAACCGACAAAGTCAACTTAATTTTGAAGAAATGATCAAGGAAGTCGGAGTCGAGCTCGTTTTAATGGAATTAATCGTTTTCTGAAGATATTCAAGTCAAGTGGGTCCCACATTTGGTTAATGGGCCTAAAAGCCCATTTAAGGAAATCACTTGGTTACTTTTTACCCAAAAGCCCAAATTTGGGCCCAATACCACTTAACAAATAATTCGGATGGAGTAACTTTAAAATTTGGGCCCAATATCACTTAACAAATGAAACGGATCCAATATGGCCTCAAAGCCCAAACTTGGGACGAGATTTCATTTTGGGAAGTCAACTCTCATTGGTCAACACACACAAATCAACCCTTGACCCTCAAAACCGTTCACCCCACCCACGTGTACCCTCTTAAATAAATAAACTATTTTACCTTTCCCCACTTTTATTCGATACAATCAAAGACACACACACATTTTCTTTATTTTTACTGCACTTCATCTTCCTCCCCCCAAAAATACACCTTTCCCCCAAAACCCTAATTTTTTACATCACAATTAACCAACCAAAAAATGGGGCTTTTACCCTCAAAGGTTAACTCAACCTTAGAGGAAATAAATCCCCACAAAATCGCAGCATCCACCATGTTGTCCTCAACCCATCAATCCACCGTGGCACTATTTCCTTTTCTTTGATTGGTTTTGATAAATCACATCACAAACCCACCAATCAAATATCACCAAGCTGGCAATCCGAGTCACAAGGGATGCAAGAATCATTCTCAGCCGCTTGATTAGAAGAAAAGAAGAGAGAGAAGAGGATTGAAGAAATCAACGGCTTTAATCGCAAGCCTTGGGCACCAAGGAGAACCTAGAAGGTTCGGGGGTTCTCCTATAAAACCCCCTCTTATCATGTAATTTTTGGGTGCTTTTCTTTATTTTTTTTAATTTTCAGAAAATTTGGTTTTAGTTTTAATCTTGTAATTTTTAATTTCAGTATTTATAATTTACTTTAAATTAATGAAAAATTTAATTTAGTTAAATTCTCGTCTCAATTTAATCTTTACTGTCAAAGCTTCGAATTAATTTTTGATCCATTTTATTACTGTTATTGTTGGTTATTATTATTAATATCGAAAAAAAAATAAATAAAAAATAAAGAATATAAAAAGTAAGAGGATACTGTTCCTCGAATCGAAGGCTACTTTTCGGTTACTGTTGATTTATTTTGGATAAAGAGATGATGTTGATGATATTCGGTGGGTAACAAAGGTGGTGTTCGGTTAGTTTATAAAGACGGCTCAGCGCCGATCTTCTTCCCAACGGCATCGTCAATAGGTTTGTCTCTCGATTTATTGTTTTTGTTAAGTTTTTTTTCTGTTTAGATCTATCTGTTTGTCTTATATGATTATTTTGTTTAAGTAGTGATAAAGGCTTGGATCTGCTTTTGTTTTAAAATTATTAAATCTGCTTTTTTAGTTTTGTTTCAAGATTACATGTTTGTTTTGTCTGCTTATTCTGCTTGATAGCTTACTTGAATCGGTTTGTGTTTGAGTAGCTTAATCTGCTTCGATTATTGGATAACTCAGTTTGGCTAGAGTGATAATAGATTTTAGTTGCTTAGCTTATTTGATAAATTCACTTTGTTTAGATTTAATTACTGCTTAGTTTCATAAGACTTTTGAATCTGCTTATTTTTATCTGTTTGAGGTAGTTTGTTTAATCTGGGTTGAATCTGCATAACTGTTTCCTTGATTTTCATCTTATTTGTTTTCAGCTTATTTATGGTTCTGTTAGCTTATTAGATTCAGCTTCTTTGTTTGTTTAGATTCTGCTTGTTTTTTTATAAATTTGTTAGTGCTTATTTGGATTATCAGTTTATTTGTTTCCTTTATCTGTAATAGCTTACTTGGTTCCTGCTTATCTGTATTCAGCTTATTATTTGGATTGTAATCTTATTTTGAAACTGCATAAGCCTCAGACTCAATTAGTCTGAGGATTTTCTGTTCAAAGAAAAAGTTCCAAAAAGTATAAAATATATAGCAAAATATTGGGTCTGCTGGGGTTCGAACCCAGGACCTCTCGTCTGGTAGCAAACGTCCCAACCATTGTGTTGGACCCTTTCTTGTGTATTCTTTTGCACTTTTAAATTAATATAGGATTAGACTTTTAATGGCAGTTATTTTATTTAGATTTAATTAAGTTTTAAGTTTAAATAGTATTTTGATTAATTCAGTTTTTATAAAAATACAAAAAGACAAAAATAATATTTTATTTACTTTCTTTAAATTTTACATTAGTTTTAAATTACTTTTATTTTCAAAATAGTTTTTTTTTTTAGATTAAATTAGATTTTTAAAAGTAGTTCTTAACAAAATATTTTTATTTCATTAATAGCTTAAATTTTTGTTTAAACTCATGTTTAAAATTAGTATTAAATTTAAATTAGATTTGTTTCAAAATAGTTTTTATTAAAATTAGTTTAAAATAGTTTTTAAAGTAGCTTATTAAGTTTAAATTAGTTTTTATTAGCTTTTAGTTTAAAATTACCAAAAATAGATTTTACCAAAAACAAAGTAGGTCGAAACGTTAATCGGTAATCAATTCGAGTGAGTCGAGGAAAAACGAACTATAATTGCTTAAATTTGGATTAACAAAATCCTAGTTTCAAATGGCGCCGCTGCCGCTTCGCTCGTACGATTGACGATTTTTCGTGAAGACGTTTGGATTTTGGGATCCGTTCATTTTGAACGTTACGTTTTCTTGCACAAAAAAATCAAAAATCTAAAAAAATTAAAAACTTAAAAATACATAAAAATTAAAAAATCACAAAAGAAATTTCTTTGCTAAGAATTGCACCAAAAAAATTTTAAAAATCAAAACGTAATACTTTTTCCTAAAAGTATTACACCAAAAATATTACGTATTAGTGTTATCTTTTAGTTCGATTTCTTTCGATTTTTCTTGTGAATATATATTTTTCTAAAAAATACAAAAATATTTTTCTTTTACTATAGTATATTACGTAGCACAATAACTTACCTACTTTTCAAATAAGCCTTAGTTGGGATTTCATCACCTAACTATTGTAGTCGAATCCTAAACGAAATAAAGAGGCAAAATAGATAAATCCTAGTAAGTCGTTTGAACTCAAAATATACAAAATATAAGGTGGGTATAAGGCGACGCGCTATAAAAGGCCGTCTAAGGAAAAAGGTTTTTAAGTGCTTTGTGCCACCTCGTTTCCCCGCTTGCTTGTGCGTATATTGAGAGGGACGACCGATTATTGGTTTGCCGACTCAAGTAGTACTTAAGTATATATTTTTGTAGCTTTTTACTATTGCTCCTCGAGAGGGAAAATCCTTTTCCTCTCAAAGTCGACCGAGGTCACCTACCTCATTCCAAAGTTTTAATTATATGCGCACTCGCGCGCGTACATACATACCGAGTGGTGTACCAAATTCTTCCAATTCTTCCAAAAAGAAGAAGAAGAAGAAAAACAAAAAAAAACCGTCATTCAAGCCGATCCCGAGAATCGTGTTTTCGACAATACAATGGAAGATAACCGACCTATGCTCGAGATTTTGCAATCTCACGTTGAAGGAAACGATGACGCTATCGTTGTCCCCGCAATTGGAGCAAATAATTTTGAACTCAAATCGGATTTAATTAAAATGGTTTCCGCTATCCCATTTTTGGGTCGTTCCCAAGATGACCCCCATGATCATATCAAGAGATTTATCCAATTGTCTAATACGGTGAAATACAATGGGGTGCCACAAGAGGCCGTTCGCCTACAACTTTTTCCTTTTTCCCTCGAGGGACAAGCCCGGATTTGGCTTGATAAGGAACCACCCCAAAGTATTACAACATGGATGGACTTAAAGACCAAGTTCATTAATTACTTTTTCCCACCATCACGGACCACTTCTTTAAGGAATGAAATAATCACCTTTGAGCAAAAATATGGGGAAACGTTTAGTGAGTCTTGGGATCGATTTAAAGATCTTTTGAGAAAATGTCCACAACACGGTTTCACTAAAGTGCATCAAATAAATACGTTTTACAATGGTTTGACTCTAAATGACCAAGACTCACTTAATAGTGCCGCGGGGGGCAATATTCTTGTGAAAACCATGAACGAGGCTTGGTCCATAATTGAAAACAAGGCTAAAGTACAAACCAAAAGTGTTAGGGCCACTATGGCAAGTGCTAGTTCTAGTGAGAGTGACAAGAGAATCGATAAACTTACTTCGCTTGTTGAAACACTCGCTCTAAAAACCGTCGCCCTCACTACACATGTGCATGCCGTGAAAGATAATAGTGAAACGTGTGAGACTTGTGGTGGACCACATTCATATTTCAATTGTGACAAGGTTTATAATCAACAAAAACAAGTTTGTGCTTTTAATGCTAATGAAAGGGTTCCATTTAAACCTAATGTTGATGTTAACCATTTGTCTTAAAATAGTACTAATTATTTGGCTCCCCCGGGTTTTGTAGCACCGCAAAGACCACCCCCACCCGCCCAAAATACCCAATATCAAAATAGGAACCAAGGTCCTCAAATGGGTAATTTTCAAGGGAATGCTAATCAAGGGAATTTTAATGGTCAAAATCAAGGTTTTCAAAACAATAACCAAGGTTTTATAATAACAATGGTTTTCAATCTCAATATCAAAACCAAGGTTTTCCTAATCAAGGGTTTAATCAAATGAACATGCAAAATCCTCAAATGGACTTGGTTCTACAAAAATTGACCGAACATGAGAAAATTATGAAACAAATGCAAGAGTCTACTAGACAAATGCAAGAGTCCAACGATAAGAGATTTTTGACTATGTTGCAAACCCTTAGACCCCAAGGTGCCTTACCATCCAATACCGAGATTAACCCTCGTGCTAATGTGAGTGCTATCAATACTCGAAGTGGAGCCACTTTAGTGGAACCTTCCATCTCTTCGCCCATAAAGGAGAGACAAGGCCCGGAGGTCGTAATGAGTAATCCTACTCCCCCTCCGGTGATTCCCCCCACTACCACTCCTAGTTCTAGTCCTCCATTGCCGAAAGAGCCTATTCCTACGGTTGTTCAAGAAGCGAGTCCTTCTCCTTCTCAACCTTCTAAGTCTAAGCCTAATATTCCTTATCCATCTAGGTTAGGCAAGACTAAAGTGCTCACCAAAGATGACGTTCATGTCTCTAACTTTTTGAAAATGATTTACAATGTGAATGTTAACATAAGCCTTATTGAAGCACTTGCTCAAATGCCAAAATTTGTGAAAATGTTTAAAGATTTGCTTAATAAGAAAGAAAAAATGGTTGAGCTCGTGAACACCCGTTTAAATGAGAATTGTTCCGCGGTTCTTCTCAAAGAGCTTCCCGAAAAGCTAGGAGATCCCAGACGATTCGTGTTACCTTGCTCGTTTCCTCAAATCGATGATTGTATGGCTTTAGCGGATCTCGGCGCTAGCATCAATCTTATGCCACTTTCGGTTTGGAAACAATTGTCATTACCCGACCTTTTACCGACTCGTATGACTTTATAGTTAGCTAATCGAACTCTCGCATACCCCGTTGGTATTGTCGAAGATGTTTTTGTTCGAGTCGGTACATTCATTTTTCCCGTGGACTTTGTCGTCGTCGACTATGAGATGGATCCTCGTATTCCGTTAATACTTGGTAGACCATTTTTAAGATCCGGAAGAGCCTTAGTTGACGTAGCCGAAGGGGAGTTAATTCTTAGGGTTAGGGATGAACAACAAGTTTTTAAAATGGGAAAAGTCACGACAAAATCAAATGGAAAAGAGTCGGTCAATATGATTGATGTTCTTAAATATGATAATGACGAGATTTTTATTAATCCTTTTGGAATTGAAAAGTCTAATCAAAATGATTTTGTGATAAACTCATCCCTTCCCTTAGAGCCTCAAATTTTTGAAACTTCTATTTATGACACCGATAGTGATGACACTTCTTCAAGTGATCACACTATCTTGAGCTTAGACGACTCGTCTTTTGACCCACCCACTTTTGACCCACCCATTTATACCCCAATCTTTGATACCTATGATGATGACACTTCCTTAAGTGATCTCATTACTTTTGATGACCCACCCCATGATCTTAATATACCTCATATCTCTATGAGTGATTCTTCCATGGAAACTCCTTTTGACTTTTATACTCCAATTTTAGAAGTCATGACTTTTGAGGAGGATCCTCCACTCTTAGAGATCATACCTACTTTAGAGGTTATTCCATTTTAGGAGGATATAGATATCTTTCTAAATACCTATTTTCCTCATGAGGAAGAGTTTTCCTATGACTCCGACGATACTTATGTTTTCACATCAAGTTTGGAAGAGGATGACTTTCCCACTATGGATTTTGATGATATTTTGAGCTTAAATGTCAACACCTCTTGCTATTTTCCCATTAAGGAACCGGTGTTTGATCCGGGAATAGAGACTTTTGTGCTTTCATTGCCATACCACCTTATCTTTCCTTGTAAGAGACTTTTGCCTAAGGATACCCCACTTTTCTATGACTTGCGTACCACCTCGGGGTTTATTTCCTTTTGTGATGGAAATTATGTGTTTGACCCGGGTGGATTTTTATGGGGTATGCCTTATATGACTTTGTTTCACCCTTTATCATGGAGAGATTTTCTTCCCTTGGAAATCTCGGTTTTCCATGATTTTCCCATTTGAATGATGATATTCGGGAATTCGAGTCGAGCTAGAGACTCGTGATAAAAAATCAAGCATCGTTTAACTAGGTTAGATTTTTTTTACCCATTTTCACCCATTTTCACCAATAAGTGTAGGGGAGCCAAGTAGGTTGTTTGTGTTGTGATTGTGCAGGGACATGTGCTTTAATGATCCACTTTTGGTACTTTTGACGCGACCCGTCTTCCCGTGTTTCCCATGTACCCGGTTCCTTCGATAAGTTTTTTCTATTGTGATTCACTCTTGTATATAAAATAAATGTAATCACTTTAGTTGTCCTTTCCTTAGCTCGATTTTAAACAACGTACTTAATGTCCTAAGTGTAGGGGAGTTTATTCTCCCACATGCTTAAACATTGAGGACAATGTTTATATTAAGTATAGGGGGATTTCTATCGAAATTTTAGTGGCCTTTTCCATGAATTTGACCTCATTTTGCCGGAAAATTTTAAAATTTTTCATCGTTTTTCAAATTTTTGATCTATTTTGGCCTAGTAGTATTTTTATTTTCTTTCTTTTTATCCTCGCATCGTATTTATATTTCCATTTCTAGAATAAAGTCAAAAATAAATAAATAAATAAAATGGTTTTAACAAGTTTAGATATCTTTGATATATTAGGCCTGTCGTGAATATTTTGACTCAACCCGAGTTTATTTATCCAAGTTTACTCTAGCTAGTATCCTTAACCATATGGACCTTAATTGGTTTATTAGGCTAAGCATCCACGAGTCTCATTCTTTGAGATTTTAAATTGTGGAGAACGAGAGATGATAGAGTTAATTATAAGTTTGGTATTTTTTCATTAACTTATGTGAGTTAGTTATGAGCTTTTCTCCCATCGCTTGTTAATAAATATATTTGCAATAAATAAGGTTGTACGATTTGAAAAGTTACTTAGCTTCTAGCACAAGATCGTTTAAAAGTTGCTCGGTATTAATTAGAGTTCATAGCCAAGGCATAACTTATTAGAGTGGGACGCGAATATTGGCTTATCCAAAAAGGCCCTAACAAGGCATGAGGATACCCGAGTCCAAAAAGGCCCTAACAAGGCATGAGGATTCACTTTTTTTGCTAAAGATCCAAAGATGACGTGAAGATCATTAATCCAAATCAATATGATGGATCAAGACACACGACGAGAAGCAATTACTCCCTTAAAGATCATGGAGAAGTCTATCCAAAAAGACCCTAACAAGGTATGAGGATAAATAGATCCAAGTCCGAAAAGGAGGCGGATCGTTGTATATCAAAATCCTAAATAAAGAAGAGGATAAATGAAGAAGTCGTGGTCAACGTTTGAAGCATCTTTCACTCCTAATGAAGATGTGTACCAAAATGAAGAGAAGACCATAATTTCAAGATCGTCTCTCAAGATTTGAAGTTTGAAGTACAAGCCAAATATCGGTCCGAGAAAGGTCTCAAAACGTGAAATGAGTTATGCCTTAAGCAGTTTTAAAAGATTTTGTCCTTTAGCTAACTATTGATTAAATCGTCCCACTTTATTTTCGGCCTTAATAAATTATCGAAATAAGTCAAAAATGCATCCTCGTGATCATTCAAGACAAAAATAAAATACAAGAGATACACCATAGGAATAAGGGAGTCTAAGTGATTAATTAAACCACATGAGTAAGTGTTAGTTGTGCTAACTTATGGTAAACAATGATCTCGTTTTTAAGCTTGGTATAGGGAACGTGAAACTTGAGGGTGATTAATATTCATGACACCAAAGCCCTAATCTAAGTCTTAGATTTCTTTACGAGTTTCTTCCATCTAATAATTTCCAAGTTAAATAAATTGTTAAAACTTTTGTCTCCTTTTAAATTTTATCTTTCCGTCGTAGTAATAGTAGTATATCTTAATAAAGGCCAAGATGGTTTATTAATGAGAAAAATGTAACTATATGCTTTGAAATAATGCATTGCATGGGGTCATTGCAATGGTCAAGTGTAGGGGATTTAATAAGTGTGTAAACACTTATCCTTTTGCCACTAAAATCAAGTAAAAACAAGACCTAATCATGTGTTTTACATCTTAAATGTCGGAATTACGCGTGGTTTTGTGTTTTGTGTGTTTAAATAGGTACAAATGATCAAAAGAAGAGAAAACACGGGATTTCACGGTCAAATATCGAAGAAAAGTCAAGAAAGAGTCAAGAACAAAGTCAAAAGACCAAAGTGTGCCGAAGATCACGAAAACCGACAAAGTCAACTTAATTTTGAAGAAATGACCAAGGAAGTCGGAGTCGAGCTCGTTTTAATGGAATTAATCGTTTTCTGAAGATATTCAAGTCAAGTGGGTCCCACATTTGGTTAATGGGACTAAAAGCCCATTTAAGGAAATCACTTGGTTACTTTTTACCCAAAAGCCCAAATTTGGGCCCAATACCACTTAACAAATAATTCGGATGGAGTAACTTTAAAATTTGGTCCCAATATCACTTAACAAATGAAATGGATCCAATATGGCCTCAAAGCCCAAACCTGGGACGAGATTTCATTTTGGGAAGTCAACTCTCATTGGTCAACACACACAAATCAACCCTTGACCCTCAAAACCGTTAACCCCACCCACGTGTACCCTCTTAAAAAAATAAACTCTTTTACCTTTCCCCACTTTTAATCGATACAATCAAAGACACACACACATTTTCTTTGTTTTTACTGCACTTCATCTTCCTCCCCCCAAAGACGCACCTTTCCCCCAAAACCCTAATTTTTTACATCACAATTAACCAACCAAAAAATGGGGCTTTTACCCTCAAAGGTTAATTCAACCTTAGAAGAAATAAATCCCCATAAAAATCGCAGCATCCACCATGTTGTCCTCAACCCATCAATCCACCGTGGCACTATTTCCTTTTCTTCGATTGGTTTTGATAAATCACATCACAAACCCACCAATCAAATATCACCAAGCTGGCAATCCGAGTCACAAGGGATGCAAGAATCATTCTCGGCCGCTTGATTAGAAGAAAAGAAGAGAGAGAAGAGGATTGAAGAAATCAACGGCTTTAATCGCAAGCCTTGGGCACCAAGGAGAACCTAGAAGGTTCGGGGTTCTCCTATAAAACCCCCTCTTATCATGTAATTTTTGGGTGCTTTTCTTTATTTTTTTTAATTTTCAGAAAATTAGGTTTTAGTTTTAATCTTTTAATTTTTAATTTCAGTATTTGTAATTTACTTTAAATTAATGAAAAATTTAATTTAGTTAAATTCTCGTCTCAATTTAATCTTTACTGTCAAAGCTTCGAATTAATTTTTTATCCATTTTATTACTGTTATTGTTGGTTATTATTATTAATATCGAAAAAAAAATAATAAAGAATATAAAAAGTAAGAGGATACTGTTCCTCGAATCGAAGGTTGCTTTTCGGTTACTGTTGATTTATTTTGGATAAAGAGATGATGTTGATGATATTCGGTGGGTAACAAAGGTGGTGTTCGGTTAGTTTATAAAGACGGCTCAGCGCCGATCTTCTTCCCAACGGCATCGTCAATAGGTTTGTCTCTCGATTTATTGTTTTTGTTAAGTTTTTTTTTCTGTTTAGATCTATCTGTTTGTCTTATATGATTATTTTGTTTAAGTAGTGATAAAGGCTTGGATCTGCTTTTCTTTTAAAATTATTAAATCTGCTTTTTCAGTTTTGTTTCAGGATTACATGTTTGTTTTGTCTACTTATTCTGCTTGATAGCTTACTTGAATCGGTTTGCGCCTGAGTAGCTTAATCTTCTTCGAGTATTGGATAACTCAGTTTGGCTAGAGTGATAATAGATTTTAGTTGTTTAGCTTATTTGATAAATTCACTTTGTTTATATTTAATTACTGCTTAGTTTCATAAGACTTTTGAATCTGCTTATTTTTATCTGTTTGAGGTAGTTTGTTTAATCTGGGTTGAATCTGCATAACTGTTTCCTTGATTTTCATCTTATTTGTTTTCAGCTTATTTATGGTTCTGTTAGCTTATTAGATTCAGCTTCTTTGTTTGCTTAGATTCTGCTTGTTTTTTTTATAAATTTGTTAGTGCTTATTTGGATTATCAGTTTATTTGTTTCCTTTATCTGTCATAGCTTACTTGGTTCCTGCTTATCTGTATTCAGCTTATTATTTGGATTGTAATCTTATTTTGTAACTGCATAAGCCTCAGACTCAATTAGTCTGAGGATTTTCTGTTCATAGAAAAAGTTCCAAAAAGTATAAAATATATAGCAAAATATTGGGTCTGCTGGGGTTCGAACCCAGGACCTCTCGTCTGGTAGCCAACGTCCCAACCATTGTGCTGGACCCTTTCTTGTGTATTCTTTTGCACTTTTAAATTAATATAGGATTAGACTTTTAATGGCAGTTATTTTATTTAGATTTAATTAAGTTTTAAGTTTAAATAGTATTTTGATTAATTCAGTTTTTATAAAAATACAAAAAGACAAAAATAATATTTTATTTACTTTCTTTAAATTTTACATTAGTTTTAAATTACTTTTATTTTCAAAATAGTTTTTTTTAGATTAAATTATATTTTTAAAAGTAGTTCTTAACAAAATATTTTTATTTCATTAATAGCTTAAATTTTTGTTTAAACTCATGTTTAAAATTAGTATTAAATTTAAATTAGATTTGTTTCAAAATATTTTTTATTAAAATTAGTTTAAAATAGTTTTTAAAGTAAATTAGTTTTTAATATTAGCTTTTAGTTTAAAATTACCAAAAATAGATTTTACCAAAAACAAAGTAGGTCGAAACGTTAATCGGTAATCAATTCGAGTGAGTCGAGGAAAAACGAAGTATAATTGCTTAAATTTGGATTAACAAAATCCTAGTTTCAATTTCCATCTTAGTAAATCACTTCAAACATTCGAGAATCAAGGTGTTCTAAGAATTGAACCCTTCAACTACTTTGAATACCTGAAGATAAAATACACACAAGTTTTCAAACACAAAACAACTCTTGACACTACTAGCCATGTGTCCATATCCAAATTCATAAATGTTGTAAGAGTCAAGTCCATGCTCCCTGAGATGGCGAAATCTCAACATTTACATAGGTGGTTCCTCTTTAGTTCATGCTCCTGCTTAAGCATTTTTTCAAAGACATTAACCATTAAGAAGTTTATAACTTCATCCTCCTTTCAGCAGGTACAAGCACATCCTTGGGATGATATACATGTGCTTCAGTCCCCTGAATGTTCAGCTTTCCACATTGAACTCAACTCCCAAGTGTCCTTAGGAGGGAGTTGGGTGTCCTAGCATTCAGTGACTAGGTTGGACTTTAAACCCATCCCTTTAGTAGACTTTAAAACCAAGTCTCTAGCCAATCCCTTTGTTAAGTGATCAGCTAAGTTTTGTTGAGATCTCACAAACTCTATTGAAATCACCCCATTCATGATTAGCTCACGAATCATGCTTTGTCTAACACCTAAGTGTCTAGACTTACCATTGTACATTTGGCTATATGCCTTAGCCAATGTAGCTGCACTATCACAACGAATGGAGATAGGTGCCATAGGTTTGACCCATAATAGAATTTCAAGAAGCAAGTTTCTCAACCATTCAGCCTCTTTACCAGCAGCTGCTAGAGCCACAAACTTAGATTCCATGGTAGAACTAGTAATGCAAGTTTTTTTCTTAGATGCCCAAGAAATTGCACCACCACCAAGTAGGAATACACAGCCACTGGTGGATGAATTATCCTCAGTATTGCTTGTTAATGCAATAATGCCTAAAAACGTTACTTGCATTTTTCGGTCTCGCTTTGTTTTGATTACGACAATATGTAAAAACAAGCATTTACGAAAACAATGAAAAACGAATTCTTGAGTTCAAGTATTTTTCATTTTACCCATTTTCACTTAAGGTATGGATAAACAAGTACTAACCTTAATCAAGTGATCAAGTGATTTAATCTTTTCTTAAAACTCACTTTTTATTAAGTGTGACAAGTTTTTATTAAACTTTCTTTTTAAGAAAATGTTTTATTAAATTAATTATTTGAAAATTTGAAAATGGTATATTCTTATTTGGTTAGGAATATTCTATCAGGATATTTTTTAAACCATATATGACCTCCACCACTAAAGGACAAAAAGGGAGCGGAGTCTAGTCCAGCGGTACCTTAGCTCCTAGGCGGTTCCTTATCGATAAGGTACCGCGGGCTAAGATAAGGTACCGTGGGCAGATATAGCCATTGGCCCTTTGTCCTATAAATAGTGGACCATTCTCAGCTTTTCAGTTCACCTCTTTTGCACATCTATTTCCAGATTCAAACTCTCTTCTTTAATCACTCAAATCTTTGATCATTTATTTGATTACTACTTGTTTAAGAAGTGAATCTTGTTCTTCCATCCCTTCCTCTCCAAGTGCAAAGAGAAGAACACTATCCTTGTGAAGTGTTGAGTCCACCACCAAAGATCCATTGAAGATCTACTTTTATACATTTGTTGTTGTGTCTTAGTTGAGAAGATCCAAGTAGTTGTGTCTATTTGGAAGTTGTGTATGTACTAAGTATAGTTGTGTAGATTGGTCCTAGCTACGATTAGGGCTCGACTTTTAGCTTAGAGTCGGAAATTGGTTAAGCGACGTGTACGGTTTTCTCCACCATAAGGAGCTTGTTGTGTAGTGAACTCTCGAGTAAGGAGTACTCGAGGAGTGGAGTAGGAACGAGGAGTGAGCTTCGTTTTCGAACCACTATAAATCCTTGGCGTTCGGTTTGATCTTTCTTTACCCTTAACTCTTTACATTCTTTATTCTTTGTGCATATATATTTGTTAGTATTAGCTTAGTTACACTATCATTGTTCATATTGTGCATAAGAAGATTTCACACATTTCCTCAAGTCTAAGTTTTTGAAAAAGGATTTTTGGAAACCACCTTTTAACAAGTAAATTATAAGAAACTATTCAACCCCCCCCCCCCTTCTAGTTTCTACATTTCTGATCCAACTTGCATCAGTGTAACCTTCCAACACTGAAGGATATCCAGTACAAGACAAACAATAACCCATTGTTCCTTACAAATACTTTAGTACTCTCTGAATTGCTTGCCAATGCTGAGTACTAGGATTACTAGTATACCTACTCAGTTTACCCACAGCAAATGCAATGTCAGGCCTAGTACTTGTCATGGCATACATCAAGAAACCAATAACCCTAGAATACTCAAGCTGGGAGACCGCCTGACCATTGTTAGGCATCGTTTTCTCACTTGTATCCATTGGTGTACTCACTTGAGTACAATCAAAGTGATTGAATTTCTTCAGCACCATCACAATGTAATGAGACTGAGAAATCACAATACCATCACTTTCATGTTTAATCCTTATGCCAAGGATAACATCAGCCTCCCCCATGTCTTTCATGGAGAACTTTGATGAAAGAAATTCTTTTGTCTGATCAACCTTATCTTGGTTAGTACCAAAGATTAACATGTCATCAACATATAGGCACTTGATGACTCCTTTACCAGATTCATCAAATTTGCTATATACACATTTTTCAGCTTGGTTAAGTGAATAACCATTAGACAAAACTACTTCATCAAATTTTTGATGCCATTGCTTAGGTGCCTGCTTCAGCCCATATAAGGACTTAATCAGTTTACACACCTTCCCTTCATGACCAGGCATAATGAAACCAAGAGGTTGGTTCATATAAACCTCCTCATCCAAATCACCATTCAAGAATGTTGTCTTCACATCCATCTGATGAATAATCAGATTGTGAATACTTGCTAGAGCAATCAGCATTCTTATGGTACTGATACGTGCTACTGGAGCATAAGTATCAAAATAGTCTATCCCAGACTTTTGTTTAAAGCCTTGAATGACTAGCCTTGCCTTGAACTTTTCAACTGTTCCATCTACCTTCATTTTCCTTTTGAAAATCCATTTGTTACCAAGTGGATGGTAACCAGGAGGTAGATCAACCAACACCCAAGTGTTGTTGCCCATGATGGATTCCATCTCATCATTTATTGCTTCTTTCTAGAAAGCAACATCTTGGGACTTCATTGCTTCATCAAATGTTTTGGGATCATCCTCAACATTAAAGCAATAGGAATATTGGTCTGAGACCTCATCCCTTGTACCTTCAACCAAGTATAGTTGAAACTCAGGTCCAAAATTCCTTGGAGTCCTATGCCTTGTGCTTCTTCTAAGCTCAGGCTCAGGTTGCTGAACCACAACCTCATCAGTGACCCTTTCAGGTTCCACTAAAGCACCAATGTCCTCAGCTCCAATAGGAGTCCTAAGGCTTGGTCTAGGGACTGATGAGAACCTATTCTCATCAAAGTTAGCATCCCTTGATTCAATGATTGAGTTTATTGAAACTGAATCATTAGTTTCAGTAACATAGAACCTGTAAGCCTTGGAATGCTCAGGATATCCAACAAAGATGCATTCAATGCCTCTTTCACCCAAGGTTTTCACCTTTGGATCAGGGAGTCTTACAACAGCCCTACAACCCCAAACTTTGAGATAGTTCAAGTTTGGTTTCCTTTTAGTCCAGAGTTCATAAGGGGTAATTCTGTTCCTTTTGTTGGGAACCTTATTTAGTAAACAGCAAGCTGTTAATATAGCTTCACCCCAAAACCCTTGACTCAGTCCTGAATAGGACAACATGGAATTAACCATCTCTTTTAGTACTCTATTTTTCCTTTCTGATATACCATTTTGTTGTGGAGTATAGGGGCATTTCTTTCATGGATTATTCCAACAAACTGAAAATACTGAGTATTCATGTACTCTCCTCTCCTATCAGTCCTAAATCTTTTGATTTGGACTCCTTGTTGTAATTCAACTTCAGTTTTAAATAATTTAAATTTATCTAATGCTTCATCCTTAGTATGCAACAAATAGACATAACAAAACCTTGAAGCATCATCAATAAATGTTGCCAAGTATTTCTTATTCCCTAATGAGGGAGTAGCATGCAAATCACATAGGTCACTATGAATTAGCTCCAAAACTGTAGTTACACGTTTTACATCCTGAAATGGTTTCTTAGTAATTTTATTTAGTATGCAAGTCTGACATTTATCAATGTCCATGTCAAAGGCTGGAATTAACCCATCCTTAGACATATCTTGCATCCTCTTAAAGTGGACATGGCCTAGCCTAGCATGCCATAGTGATGAATCATTCAGTTTGTTGGTAGACATATAAGCTGAACCCATATTAGCACTAGCGGTACTTGTTTTGCAAGTACTGTTAGTATAAGCACTAGCGGTACTTGGTTTGCAAGTACCGTTAGTGTAAGCACTAGCGGTACTTGGTTTGCAAGTACCGTTAGTATTATCAGAAACAATATTGAGCCTAAACATTTGATTGCTCAAATAACCAAAACCAATAAACACCATGTTTAGATAAAACAAATTTATTAGATTCAATCACTTGTTTATAACCACAATTATTCAAAATACTACTAAAAACCAAGTTCTTCCTAATATTAGGAACATGCAAAACATTAAACAAGGAAACAATCTTTCTAGAACTAAACTTAAGATCTACACAACCACGTCCATGAACTAGGGCTGTTGACTCATTTCCCATGTGAAGGATAGATCCATCATTTAGTGACTCATAAGTCTTGAACCAACATCTATCTTTGCACACATGTAATGTTGCTCCAGAGTCAACCCACCACGCCACATCATCATCCTGCACAAAATAAGCTTCAGATACATATGTAACATAATAAATCTGAAGAGATTTATTAAACATATTCTGACCTTTCAGTGTTGTGTTGTTAGAACCAATCACTGAACCATTTGTGCTTGATCCACTAGCTTTGCTGCCAGTACCAACACCTTTGCAATCCCTTTTGAAGTGTCCAGGTTTCCCACACTTCCAACAAGCCACTGAGGACTTCTTGTTAGGATTACTTTTGGTGTTATATTGATGCTTACGTTTGCCCTTGTTGTCATTTTACCTAGAGGATTTGTTATGCTCCACCATATTGACAACTGATGAACCAACAACATTGTTGCTCTTTGGCTTGTCACTTTCATGCATACTAAGGGATTCCTCAATACGCTAACGACTGCCCAACTCAACAAGAGTTAATTCCTCATTCTTATGTTTCAAGGTATGCTTGAAATCTTTCCAAGAAGGAGGTAATTTGTCAATGACACAAGAGACCTAAATGGTCTCATCCATGTTCATTTTATGTTGTGTAAATCTACCAAGTATTCCAAGAAGTTCATTGTATTGTTCCATGACTGGTCTTGAATCAGTCATTTTGTAATTTGTGAAATGACTCACAAGGAACTTCTTACTTGATGCATCCTCAACCATATATTTGGCTTCCAGGAATCCCATAGTTCTTTACCAGATTCAGAATTTTGGTAAATATCAAATAAGGAATCAGACATACCATTGAGAATAATACCACGACACACATAGTCATCATTCTCCCATTTGCTCCTTTTCCTCAGTTTCTCCAAAGTAGCATCATCACCACCATCAGGAATAGGAGTTGTCAGCACATACACCACACTCATGGTTGAAAGAAGAAAGTGCATCTTCTTTTGCCATCTCCTGAAATCCACCCCTTCAAACTTGTCCAGTTTGGAGAAGTTAGCCACCATATGCTTCATTGCAGCCACCATTGATTATCACAAAATAGTTTACTTTGATTGTTGGAGTCTATTCGTCCTAACCAGGGTAAGATAATCAATAGCCTAACTACGTACCAATGAAGGTTACCGGATATCACTTGGAATCTTATGATCACTTTGTAAAGTAAACTATTCGACCCTATTGCCTGGGTATCATGAATACTTACTTGGGATAAGACCAAATGTATGTTATAGAATTAGGTACAAATCTATAACCCTTTGCTGTAAAGTGTTTCTTGTTTTCTGTGTGTCCTTCATGCAAACAATACGAGCCCTTTTATTGGTGATCAACTCAACATGGTCAATGGAAATAATGAGGATTTAACGGCCAGTTAACTCCCCATTATATGCCTCCATAAGACCAGGAATAGTGGTTACATGACCCATTAAATGTGGTCATTAAATACAGTCAAACAGTCAAAGACTGTTACATATTTCTCGCCAGTACTTGCATAACACTAGCAGTACTTGTATAACACTAGCAGTACTTGCAAGTACCGCTAGTGTAAAACCAAGTACCTTTAGTGTAATCCTAAGTACCGCTGAAACATAACTTTACCACTATATGAGCCAGGGTGTTTAGGGACCAATGGGTGTATACTTCATACCTCCAAGGCCATTAACAGGTGTAAACATAACCCACAATTGAACTATATTTCCAACATAGTTGGTTGTCAAAACGAAAACCCAGGTTAAAAAAAACACCCTCAATACACAATACACACATGAATGTGAACATCTAGGTGATCAAACATGTCACCTAGGGATAATTATCATTGTTTTGATGTCTAAGGGCAATAATCTTAGGCAAAAATTAGACATCTCCGCATCTCGTTTGTTAATTTGTATGTGTATTTGATGTCTAAAGGCAATAATCATAGGTAACAAAACATGTCACCTAAGGATAATTACCAGTGTTTTGATTTGCTTATGTAATCAAAATGCAGGCATGATCATTTATTGAAGGTGTATATTTTTATTTAGGAGTTGTATCTTCTTAACAGAATAATGGAAGTGGTAAATGGGACACACAACGCCTGCCAATATACACCCGAAGAAGATATCATTAGCAGTATGCCGGATGATCTGATAAATAATATTTTGGAACGTTTGCCAATACACGAATCAGTGAGAACTGGGATCTTGTTGAGACAATGGAGATATAAGTGGACGATGCTCACACAACTCGTCTTCAAACCACCTTTTTTGACCGTTTACAAGGTTATAAGAACTGTGGGAAGATTATTAATAGGCTGTTGCTTCATCTTAAAGGTCCCATAACAAGGTTTGACCTTTGCATACTGAAGGAATGTTACCAAGAGATCGATGAGGAAGATATTAATAACTGGATGCTTTTTTTAAGCCAAAAAGGATTGAAGCAGTTGACTCTTAATAATTTTGTTGGCCATCTGTTTAGGTTAACCAGCCATGTTTTCTCTTGTCTGGAGTTATCACGTTTAGAGCTTCATGAAGTTCAGCTGGATCCCGTGTCTTATTTACGTGGTTTTCCAAATCTCTTCAGCTTTAAGTTTACCCAAATGCACTTTGATCAAAAGTATAATTTCGGGAAGTTTTTTACACGGTGTCCGAAGCTGGAAAGTTTAGTTTTTTATTCTCGTTATTATAATATGAACGAGACCGACACTGCAAAACTTGTAAATCTTAAAACCTTATATTGGATCATAGAGGGTAGCTTTAATAATAGGAAGATGATCAGAACCTCCCAAGTTTTTCGAGGTATTGGTTCATTAACAAAACTCATTGATCTTCGTGTAAACTTTAGGAATTGCAAGGTAAAGCTAAGTTCCATCATATATAATATATATCAATAGATGTTTATGATTGTAACCTTACAAAATAGAGTGCCAAATTTTTCTTGCAGGTATTGGAAGATGCTAGAAGGAGTGTCCCCACATCCTTGGTGTGCCTAAAAAGACTTGCATTGTATTTTATAAATCTTGGTAGTAAAACTATGGTATCCTTAGTTGTTGAACTGATTTGTGCCGCCTGAATCTGCATTCACTTGAGATCATGGTGAGTTAGATGCATATTATCATAGTAAATTATTCATTATCCTCAAATATTTGAGCTAATACTAACTTATTTTTTATAGGGTGCAAGCGAACATGGTTCTTTGGACATTGATTACAGCAGGATCAAACAACTACAACTTCAGAAAGTAAAGTTATATCGCGTTATAGGTTCAAAGAGTGAAGAATGTTTTATAAAGTCTTTACTGGCTTGTTCACCTTTGCTAAAGGAGATGTCTATAACAGTGAAGTCACCAGAAGTGTTGGGTGATTTTTCTACAAATTTGTTGAAATTACATCGAGCCTCCCCTAGAGCAAAACTACTCTTTCATGTTGAAATTACATCGAGCCTCCCCCAGAGCTAAACCATAACTGGTTCATGATCCACTTCTGACCTTTATTTATGCTTGGCATTTCTAATAGCATAATGGAACCATATAAAATGTAAGAGCTGAATTATTCTTATTTGTGCCCTTGGTGGGCTTTAGTTGGCCGGAACTTAAAGCTGGGGTTCATTTACTCTATCCTATTTATATACTTTCAGTTTGCATCAGCAAATGTTTAGTTTGAATATTTCGTAAAAAATGGTTACTGAGTGTTAACTCTCCAAAACAACAGAAAACAAAAACAAAAGAGAATTGGCATTATAAATGGACTTATTACATGGATAAGAAACGTTATGGCATATGTGGGATAAGAAAACTATTTGAATTCAAGTGAACAAGTATGTAACACAATAATGCAAACTAACATAACCCTAACTTGGATATGATTATTATCGAGAGTGTTGGTGCCCGCACGTTGTTGCTGCACGGCTGTTTTTGACTTTATATTTGTGTTTTTCATTCGTTGCAAGAGTATTTTGCTAGCTCTATGCATCCGAAGATTAAGTATTTGAAAACAAATAAATTGGGACAAATGAACAATATGTTGGTGTATATTTAAGTGACCAACAACATATATTGTAACTGATTCAAACTATACAACAGTATATACATAACTGTACAAATACAGACTTCCATGACAAAGCCGACTACTTACACACCTATACCACACTAACACTAGACTATAAACAAGTTTTCATTGATGTGAGAATATAAAACAGTCGAATGTAAGCCGTTTTAATTTGGGTTGAAGGGAAACCAATAGAATCGATTGAATAATTCATCGGCATAACATGCAACCTCAGAGAACCGTTTAAGCTATGTTATGAACACGATATTCATAGATCTTGACCTTGTACTCTGTGAAAGTTTATGGACTTAAAATTAATAGTCGTGAGATAGGATCGAACTCGGGATCACGGAATTGCACACATAACGTAAAGAGTTAATTTATTTATTAAATATATTTTATATATATATTTATTAAATCAAACCAAAGCTTAACTAACGATCGTTGATAAATAAAAGTTAAGTTATAACGACCGTTACGGAATTAAATAGAAGCTAAAAGAAGGAAAACGGAAAAGTTCCGGAAGCCCTAATTGGGCCTTATGGGGCGTCGGCCTAAGGGAGAAAAAAGGAAGGAGGAAAGGTTTTCTTTCCTAATTGGTGTTTTACTTGGAGATCAAGTTTTGTCTAGCCTATATAAACACCTAAAAGCCTTCATAATTTTTCACCCATCCCTCTCCCTTCTCTTCTCTTGATCGCCGGCCAAACACCCCTTTATTAGGGTTTTGGTTTTCGATTTTTCTATTAAAAATATATCTAGTCCTAGCCCCTCTCTAGGGTTGTTGGGTAGATATTCCATAAGCGTTGTAGCTCGGTTTGTTCGTGCTAGACTCACGGTTAACTCGTTGTATTACGTGTGTACAAGAGCGTGATATAATCTTCCTTTAGATTATATTCTTGGTGGTGTTCGTGATAAATCCTAGTTGCCGTTCGTTCCGTTGTCTTGTGGATCTTGCTAGGATAAAGGTATGTAACCCTAATCTTGATTAATATAATTGTGTTAAATTAATGATCTTGTTAATCGCTTCCGCTATGCGTTCTTTGATCCATATTAGGGTTTTAAATAATTGTTATGAACTATATAAACCATCAGTGGCATCGAGAGCCGTTTTAACATGATTATAATTATCAAGATCTAAAGTTTTTTAACTAATAATGATCTGTGTTAAAAATTACATGTTGTTTTTTAGGTTTTATGAAAAATTAGGGTTTTGTTTTTTATTGTTATTAAAATCGACTTATGTTTTTTTTTGTAAACCCTAAAATTACATGGTAATTGACTTTAGATGTTTTGCATGAATTAATTGTTATGTCATGTGTGGTTACGATCCGTAGTTTTTTAATTGTTAAGAGAATGTGGGAGATCCGTAATAAACATGCATGTTTCTTACGGATCATATAATTTTGATTGCTAATTTCTTTATTTGATTCAAAGTTTTAAAATTATGGAAGACTTTTTATGTTTATAAAAACCCTAGATTTGATGATCTTTGAATAAATTGGTTTGCATGTGGCTATTTGATTTAGTTTTTTTTTGTACTACTTGTTTTCATACGTTTTTTTATATTGTATGTTGTAAACAAGGGTAATTTTTTCCAAGGAAAATAATATGGACTAAATCTTATCAAAATTAATGAATTGTTTTGAGATGTAAAATTCATATGATTTGCGTTGATTAGAATTGCAATAGCAACTTAACGGCCTACTCAATTTTGGCAAACTATAAAGTGGGTATAACGCACCGTTGGTCATGTACCCGGTTAAGGAATGAGGTGTTATGCTTCAGCGCTGACCAAATTCCTGGCTCGCCTGTGCGTCAAATTGGTAGTGTCTACGGTTGTTATTGGTACAATTCTTTAAGGTTGATTTAACTACATTAATTCACATCCGAAACACAATGAATAAGGTTATTGCTTTGTGCTATAACTATGTTCTAGAAAAAGTACGATGTGAATTTAAGTTGTGTGTAAAATCTTTAATTGGTTTAACCAATACCTCAACTTGCAAGTATATGATGAACTTTTAGTCTCACCAAAAAGTTTACTAAACGTTTTATTAAACTTATGATATGGAGATGTATGCATGCTTCTCCGTACATGATTTTGACACCAAAATCTATACCCAAAATTTAAGTCATATGCCCTCTAATTGACGAACACTTGAAGTTACAATTGTCGTCATATAAGATATCGGACGATGTTGTAATGGAGAGAAAACTTCATGACTGAATAAGATTGCACATGAAGGTTTTACGTTCTTTAGATTAGTCGACTTAATTAAGTTACTCAGTGAGAACTGGAAACTTAAGGCATAAAGTAGGGATAAAACATGTTTACAATGCAAATGATTTTGGCAATGTAAATCCCTAACATATCTAGAAATTGCAATTTGATTTAGGCAATTATTGTTCGACAAGTTACTATGTTGAATACATTTGTCACTAGCAGATCAACTGATGTGATGAATCTATGTCAATATGGGTTCTAGTTTTTTTTTCAAGGAAAATACTATGGTTTTATTACCGGGGTAATTTTATTTTCTTGAATTGTATTATCGAAAATACTAATGTTTGAACTTATTTCTGTAGAAATGGCTCAACCCGAAAGCAATCTGACAATAAGCTCGGCGTTCAAATATTTCTTTGAACGGCCTGAACTTACTGGCCCAAATTTCAATGATTGGTACCGCTCACTAAGAATTGTTCTGAGAGCAGCGGGTACTATCAATATCTTGGAAACTCCTTTTCCAGAGGATCTTGCTGAAGATGCATCTGATGCGGAAAGGCTTCAACACGCTGCTAACGTTAAGAAGCACCATGAGGTGGCTGCTGTAATGTTAGGGAGAATGGCTCCATCACTTCAAAGGAAGTATGAGCTATTTCCTCCTAAGCAAATGCTTGATGAACTCAAGGCAGTGTATGAAACGCCACAAGCTGTAGAGATCTATGATCTAGTTGATGCTCTACATAGCTGCAAGCAAGCTCCTGGAAAGTCCGTAAGTGCACATTACATGGAGATGAGGGGTTATATGGAACAACTCATCGCACTAGGACAAACCTTCGATCATAATATGGCTATTAACTTGATCAATAGGTCCCTTAATAAGGACTTTGGTGATTTTGTTCGTAACTATAATATGCATTGCACTGGGAAGACAGTGAATGATTTGCATGCAATGCTCATTGACTTCGAAAAGGGTTTGAAAGATAAGGCATCCACTGCTACGCATCAAGTACTTTATGTACAAAAGGGTAGAGTGTCTAAACCTAAACCGAAAGGGAATAAGAAGCAGAAAGGCAAAGGCAAGGCTGATAAGAGCAAGCAAGTTGCGACTACATCTAAGCCGAAGCAGAACTTTGCTAAGAAATCTCAGAAAGATGAGACTTGCCACTACTGCAAAATGACTGGACACTGGAAGAGGAATTGCTCTCTCTATCTCCATGAAATGGCAGAACATAAGAAGAAGGCTGAGCAAGTTGCTGCAGCACCATCTTCAGGTAACTTATTTATGATAGAGTTATTTAATCTTTCATACAAATCAAACTCTTGGGTATATGATACGGGATGTGGTATTAACATTTGTAATACCCTGCAGGGATTTGAGTTGAAGAGGAGACTATCCTATGGGGAACAATCTGTGCAAGTGGGCAATGGCGCACAAGCACCGGTTGAAGCTATAGGAATATTTAAATTTGTTTTACCTTCGGGTTTAGTACTGTCTTTAAATAATTGTCATTATGCACCTACAATTGTTAGGGGTGTTATTTCCTTTTCTTGTATGTTGGATCTTGGATTTACTCACACGATTGATAATAATAGAATTTCTGTTTTCAAAGATGGTCTATTCTATTTTGATGCAATTTCTGTGAATGGTGTTTTTGAAATTAACATGCATGATAAAAATTCCAAGAGGAAAAATAATTCTGTTTTTAGCATGAATAAGAAGAGTAAGTTAGACAAGAACTCTTCTTATCTTTGGCATTGTAGGCTTGCCCATATTGGGAAGACTCGCATACAAAAGCTACAACGTGATGGGCTTTTGGAAAGTATCAATGATGAATCATTTGATAAATGTGAATCTTGTATCTCTGGAAAGATGACCAAGAAACCTTTTAATAGCAATATTGAAAGGGCTACTGAACTACTTGGTTTGATACATACTGATGTGTGTGGACCACTTAGACATGTGTCAAGGAAAGGTGCTAGCTACTTCTTAACGTTTACGGATGATTATAGCCGTTATGGTTATGTTTATTTACTTAAGCATAAACATGAGGTATTTGAAACATTCAAAACGTTTAAAGCAGACGTAGAGTTACAACTGGGAAAGAAGATTAAAGCTCTTCGTTTTGACCGTGGTGGTGAATATTTAAGTCAAGAGTTTAAAGATTATTTAAGTGAGAATGGAATTGTTCAGAAACTTACTTCTCCATATACTCCACAACAAAATGGTGTATCTGAAAGGAGAAATCGTACATTATTGGATATGGTACGATCTATGTTTAATCTTACAACTTTACCATTATCTTTTTGGGATTATGCTCTTGAATCTGCAGTTCGTATTCTAAATATGGTTCCCACTAAGAAGGTAGATAAGACACCATATGAACTATGGCATGGCAAGAAGCCATATTTGTCTTATTTGAAAGTCTGGGGTTGTGAGGCGTATGTGAAACGTGACTCTGGAGATAAACTCCAACAACGCTCAGTAAAATGTATCTTTGTAGGTTACCCTAAGGAAACTATGGGTTACTACTTTTATTATCCGGCTGAGAACAAAATAGTTGTGGCTCGGTATGGAGACTTCCTTGAAAATGATCTTGTAAATCAAGAATTCAGTGGGAGAAATTATGATCTTGAAGAAATTCAAGAAGATACATTGCCTTCTGAAAATACTAGCGATGAAATTCTTGTAGAACCAAAAAGTCTAGGTGTTCCACCGAAATTAATTCCTCCACGTAGGTCTCAAAGGACTATACGTGCGCCGGACAAACTATGTCTTTACATAGAGGATGATGAGGAGGAAGTAGGGGATCTTGGTGAACCTGCTAACTATCGATCCGCAATGCCTGATCCAGAAAAGTCAAAATGGATAGTTGCGATGAATGAGGAAATGAAATCCATGGAAATCAATGATGTTTGGATTCTTGTAGACGCACCTAAAAATGCTAAAGTAGTGAAAAATAGGTGGATCTATAAGAAGAAATCTGACATGGATGGTGATGTACAATCCTATAAAGCACGTTTAGTGGCTAAAGGTTTTACTCAAACTTTTGGCATAGACTACGAGGAGACCTTTTCTCCTGTGGCAGACTTACGAGCTATTAGGATTCTCATAGCTATAGCAGCATACTATGACTATGAGATATGGCAAATGGATGTTAAAACTGCCTTCTTGAACGGTCGCTTAGATGAAGATATCTATATGCAACAACCGGAAGGGTATGTTGATCCTAAATATCCAAAGCGCGTGTGCAAACTTCAAAGATCCATTTATGGTTTGAAGCAAGCATCACGTCAATGGAATAAGTGATTTGATGAAGAAATCAAAAAGTTTGGATTTATTCAAAATCGTGATGAGCCATGTGTATACCGCAAAGCTAGTGGGAGTAATGTAGTGTTCCTAATTCTATATGTCGATGACATATTAATCATGGGAAGTAACATTCCAAGACTTAAGGAAGTTAAGGATTATCTTGGTAAATGTTTTTCTATGAAAGATTTGGGAGATGCTGCATATATTCTGGGAATTAAAATCTATCGAGATAGGAGTAGACGGTTGATTGGTCTTAGCCAAGATGCTTATATTGATAAGATATTGAAGAAATATAACATGCATAACTCTAAGAAAGGTTTCTTACCGAGGAGGTTAAGCATGAGTTAAGTCATGAGAAAGATGCATCATCACCTGAAGAGGTGGCTTACATGAAGAAGGTGCCTTATGCTTCGGCAGTAGGATCTATTATGTATGCTGTAAGATGCACAAGGCCTGATGTGGCGTTTGCTCAGAACTTGGTCAGTAGATACCAACAGAATCCAGGAAAGTTCCACTGGACTGCTGTTAAACATATTCTAAAGTATTTGAGGAGTACGAAAGATATGTTTTTGGTATTCGGGGGTAAACCAGACACAGAACTGAATGTAACAGGGTTCTGTGATGCGTCCTGGCAATGTGATAAAGACGATACGAAGTCTCAGACGGGTTACGTGTTTGTCATGAATGGAGGAGCATTTGACTGGAAGAGCAGTAAGCAGAAAACCATTGCTATGCATGCGACTCAATCTGGGTACATGGCTGCTTCAGAAGCCGCAATGGAAGCTGTTTGGATTAGGAAGTTTATTGGAGATCTTGGAGTGATGCCTTTAATTAAAGAACCTATTGAAATATTTTGCGAAAATTCTGCGGCAATAATATTCGCCAATGACCCTGGAGTCATGAAGGGCGCCAGACACTTTAAACGTAGATATCACTACGTTCGAGAACAAGTGGAAGCTCGAGAAATAAAATTAATAAAAGTTCACACAGATGATAACGTAGCTGATCCTTTTACTGAGGCTTTATCTAGGCCAAAGGTAGTTAAGCATGCCAAGGCAATTGGGCTGCAACTAGCTAACGAATTCATGCAATAAATCTGTTGATTAGTATTTGGATAAAGGATGTAAGACATTATTGAATTGATGAAATAAAGATTGGGTTTCGTTTATTTTTCTGTTATTTGATTTTGTATCCTATTTTACATGTTTTAATCCATGAGCATTTTGATGTTTCTAAATGTCCGTTGTCGATTAATAATATGGGAATATTATTAAAGTAAGACAATTAAAAATAGTGACAGAGTATACTTGGAAGTATATTGGTCAATTTTGGATGATATTTGATGGATCAAATATTGGACTTATCCCAACTATGTGATTTTACTTTATGGATCTTTGTCATTAAGTAAATCATAAATAGTTATCCTTAGACCTGAGATACCAGAAAACTGCATTGAATGTAGTGCATTTCTGTAAGGTAACCTAACGCTAAACGTAACTGGTAGTCATAAGGGTTATTTTCAGAAGTGTTGCGAAGTTCATGTGTTTTGCTTGTAGTCGAAATGGGATTCGTTTCCTTCAAATTATATTTGAAGTATAAATACAACTGGGCCCCTCGGGGGAGTAGTAAGATGTTTGTGTGGCCACACCCAAATGTGTTTTGGTAATCTTGCTATATCCGTAAACGAGAAACAGAATAGTTAATGAAGGAATGACTTAGATCCATATCCTTATTAACAATGTATTTGAAATGAAAGGATAATAATAATGATGTAATCATTAAAAGGTTCTTGTCCAGGAGACCTTACCCGGTTTGTACTAGTGACATTGCTAGTGTAACTAGACGCTAGTCAATGTGATCACGATATTAGAATTTTGTCCAAGTGGGAGCTGAAAGTTTATGGACTTAAAATTAATAGTCGTGAGATAGGATCGAACTCGGGATCACGGGATTGCACACATAACGTAAAGAGTTAATTTATTTATTAAATATATTATATATATATATATTTATTAAATCAAACCAAAGCTTAACTAATGATCGTTGATAAATAAAAGTTAAGTTATAACGACCGTTATGGAATTAAATAGAAGCTAAAAGAAGGAAAACGGAAAAGTTCCGGAAGCCCTAATTGGGCCTTATGGGGCGTCGGCCTAAGGGAGAAAAAAGGAAGGACGAAAGGTTTTCTTTCCTAATTGGTGTTTTACTTGGAGATCAAGTTTTGTCTAGCCTATATAAACACCTAAAAGCCTTCATAATTTTTCACCCATCCCTCTCCCTTCTCTTCTCTTGGTCGCCGGCCAAACACCCCTTTATTAGGGTTTTGGTTTTCGATTTTTCTATTAAAAATATATCTAGTCCTAGCCCCTCTCTAGGGTTGTTGGGTAGATATTCCATAAGCGTTGTAGCTCGGTTTGTTCGTGCTAGACTCACGGTTAACTCGTTGTATTACGTGTGTACAAGAGCGTGATATAATCTTCCTTTAGATTATATTCTTGGTGGTGTTCGTGATAAACCCTAGTTGCCGTTCGTTCCGTTGTCTTGTGGATCTTGCTAGGATAAAGGTATGTAACCCTAATCTTGATTAATATAATTGTGTTAAATTAATGATCTTGTTAATCGCTTCCGCTATGCGTTCTTTGATCCATATTAGGGTTTTAAATAATTGTTATGAACTATATAAACCATCACTCTGAAGTACCATCAAAGCGGCCATTGGTCTCCCATGGGACTCGAGAAATCCCATGGACAGTCTAGTGGATCATTGTTGTGCTTTTGATAGGTTCTTAATTCTAGTGGATCTTTAAAGATGATACCACCCTGTTGTTATGAATATTATAGTTACCGTTAAAAATGTTCATAGATATGGACAACTTGTTAAGACCATCAAAAGGCTATCAAAAGGCTTTGTCTGAAAAGACCATCAAAAGGCTTTGTTTGTGCAACAGCTAGCCAGTTCCGCAGTGTCGCTCAAACACCTGCACTAAAGACATCGACAATCATATATGTTGTGATATGTGATCGTTTAGCCATCATAAATGCGTGAGCATATCGGGGGAACACACTCAATGCAGAGAACACACTTTTATTATTACGTTTTATTATTTATAATTAAACGTTTAATAAAAACTTCACTTATTAATTAATTAACGGTAGTTAAATTAATTAACGGGATTTAATTAATTTATCGTGAGTGCATTATTTAAATTTAGAAAGAAAATCGATTCTAGAACACCCCATAACCTTAATCGGCCGAATATACACAAGGGGGTTCTATAACATTTTCTTGGTTGTTTGTATGGTAACTAAATATTCTTTAGTTATTAGTTAAGGTATATATTTTCCTTAATTAGGTTTCTTGGAGTAGGGAACAAGTAATTAACAAGATGGAGGATTAGTATAAATACACATCCCTACACCTCACAAATTTTGTCTCTCCCCTTGTCCCTTTGTTCCGTCTGATCGCAACAAACCACACAAACAAACCAAACGATTTTTTCCTTAAACCCTAAATTCACATAAAGTGTAAACCTTTGCAAGATCGACTACCTTTTGGTACTCCCTTGTGAAGTTTCTAAACCTAATACTAAACCCTTGATCCTCGTATCAAGGTTTTAGTCCCTTTGGTTTTTCCCTTGTGGTTCGTCGACTACATAAACCCTAATTAGGGTTTATGTGATTTTGGGTAATCAATCTTGTAATATCTATAAACCGATCCTTACGTAATCCCAATTAGGGTTTTGGATCTAGGGTTTCTAGTTACAAGATTATACACTTGTTGTATGAGAAGTGAAGTTACCACTAGCATCGTGGTGTGTTCGTTTGACCTGTCGTGTGAGCAAACGATAGAGACGGTAATTTAACCGTTAAAGTTCAAGATCAAGATCAAGACACATTAATTGATTTAAGGTTGGTTTTAAATTGTTTTTATTATGTGCTTAATCATGTATGTTATACTATATCTATTCAATTGCGTACTCGTAGTTAATGGTTTAACTAGTATTCAAAATCCCAATAGTGGAATCGCGAGTCAATTCGTATGGCATTCATGGGTTACACATAGAATAAAACACGCTTGCTTCGCTTTAGAATCTCTTTTACTTATATTTCTATGGAAATTACATGCATACTTGCCATAAAGTTTTAATCTTGATATAGATAATGGTTAAAATTAGGTAGGTTAAATTAAACCGGTTAATAATTATTTTTTTTATTATTAGTAAAGAACTTTGCATCTCACTTTTGTAATACTTTTCACGTCATCATGTACCTTGCTCGAAAACTTGATGAGGGTCTTTGGTCCTCAATTTAGGGAAGACTCATTCGAGACTTGGATCTTATATGATTTATCGCTTTCATATAGAGTCTGTCTTCTGCTTCTACCCCCCTCTAGTCTGTTTTTATGTGCTTATTTGTTTTCCATTATGAATTGCAAAACACAATAATTCAAGATTCTAGGAATCATAAAAACGGATCTCTACTTATATCGAAACTAGCTTTAAAATTATGTCATATTAATACACCATATTTTCCTTGCGAATCGGCTATGTGTTATTTGTTAAAACTTATTTTTTTGAACAAATATTAATATGGACATAAGATCTATGAAACTTGTTTTTATTATAATCTAATTATTTTGTGAAATCAAATTGTCACTCGTGTTGGGCTTACATTGTGACAATCCGTCAATTTAAGGTTAATATTTTATTCTCAGATATTATTTTTTAAAAACATTATTTTAATGTTATATTATGAACTCACTTATTTTTGGGAAGTAATTTGGATTTACGTCTTGAAGTAGCGTCGACTACGTCTAAACCGGAGGATTCAACGTTACGTGCTTACGTTTACATACACCGTCTTTGGTGACAGTCCGACATTTCAGAAAATAAATTTATCCGTGAATATTATTTTGGAGTTTTAAATTTGTGTTGGTTCATAAACTCACAAATTTATGAGAAGAGATTAGGACTTACGATTTTATTTTAACGTCCTTTACGATTAAACCGGAAACCTTAGGATTACGTATTTACGTTTTCGAACTCCGTTCTTGATGAGATAATTTTTATTGGATTCGTTTTATGCCGTTGATTCATAATTTATAAAAACGTTTTTCGTAAAACGACCCGAGGGCACGCAAATCGAGGAAACTAGAATCGAGGAGTACCCGTAATTAAATGGGGATGAGACAAAACAAGTTTGCCCCACCCCCACTATATGAGGCGTCCAACATAAGCCAACACCATGTGTGTGGTGTCAACCTTACAACTACTAGCTTAACACTTGTCATGGTAAGCTTATAATGTAAGCTACTTTCCCCACTAACTAGTCAAAACCACTAGCTACTCACACATACCATTTTACACTCATGCAAACAACTACACATTTCTCTCTACTCTATTGTATGTGTCGTCCATATCCTCACCATAAACACCCCATTCATACAATTTTTAACAACAAACATATGTTATAATTAACATATGTTAATCTCCATTCAAAAAGATGAAGATTGGTGCAAGTTATAACATCCAAGGAGGAGTTTTCATGGTGTCTTGGGGCTGATTTTCCACAAGGAGTTCATGAAGCATGGTGGTCTTGAAGATGGTCATGGTTATCCACAAGTTTCTCCATCAAAATCCATGTCCAAATCATAACCTACATCAACTTGGTGGTATAAAGAGTGTCCTCCTCATCCTCTTGTTATTTTTACTATGTAATCATGTATTTTATTTCCTATTGTATATGTATATGATGATTATATGATGATAAAAGTATTGTGTGGGGATTTGGTGTTGATAAACATGATTAAAAAGGTGAAAAACTATAAAGAACAAGGCTAAAATCTTGCTTAAAAATGATGGCTGTATAAAACAGTAAAGAAACATGTCATGAACTGATAAAATGATGAAGTAGAATTTATATACAGTAAGCTATGATTCTTGTGCACATGTGAGAGTTGGCCATGCAATGGAATCATTGTAATGAGTGAGATATGATCAAAACAAGTTTAAGGTATAAATCTGAGTTCACTGTTTTGGACGATTTTTAGAAAATACTTAGAGGATGATTCAACAGTAGCTATAGTAGAGTTAAATGGAGCACATATCATGTAGTTTATGTGATAAAAATTTGAGTTTCTATCTCTATATAGAACTCTAGATATGGCAGTTTTGGTGAAGATGAAAATAAAAATCAGATTTTGGAAATTAAAGTATAATACTATTATATAAGCACCCAAATAAAAATAGTATAAAATGTGAACTAAAACCCACTAACTCATATAATACATTTATATAAATATGTGTAAAGATAAATAAATGAACATTGTATAAAAATGGTAGTTTGATAAGTTTTATAAGTTATAAAACTATAAACTTGATTTTTACGACTTTTTCGGCTATTACCGTAAAATTAACATTTTTGTTAAATAAAACTTAGACGGTTGGACCCGTCTAATGTAAACTTTTATAAACTCACATACTGATATATAGACATGTATAACAAGTAAAAACCGATAAAACCCGAACTATAAAACATACGGACATTTACGGGCTAAGTTAACATTATTGGACTAATAATACAACAAAATGGACTAAAACACTTATAAACTTATTTATTGGGCTTAACCCATTTGGGCCCAACATGTAAAGTATAAATACTGATAATATAAGTATGAAATGGATTAATACAAGTTAATGAACTTATAATAGGCTTATTGGACCTAAAACACGTAAATAGGTAAAACTAGTAAACTAGTAAGAAGTTACCAATACATAAACACAAAAATGAGTGAATGAGAATATATAAACCCACTTGATCATCATATATATAAAATCATCATATGTATACATAATTATTATTTATAAAGTCATTAGACAAGAGTCTAAGACGGGTATTATTTGTCTAGGTTTCCGTGATTGAAGCACGTACCGTACGCCCGAATTGCCGATAACCCGCCTTCCCATATCAACGTGGGTTCATAGCCTCGCACTCTTTTAAATGTTTTTATAAATGTTTTATAAACCCGCGAGGAAGATAACATGTTAGTTTTTATAAAATAGGACACCATTTGTCCCGATTGTTTGTTTATTGATTTGGACCCGAATGATTGTATGACCCGATTGTGTGACCCGATAAATGATTAAAGGACCCGATAGATGAAATAAAATGGATTATTAAAGTTAGGTTATGTCACTAAAAGTCCCATTAGCATGAATTGTGAACTACCGGGATTTGGTAGACACTTATGCATTTAATAGTACTATTTGGGGACGATCACCCCAGTTCGCGCCTTGACGGTTGATCCCCGTCGTGCCACATTGATTGGTAAGCGAATTTATGTATGAGAAGATTTCCATAGCGTGACCTTTGTGACGACACGCTAACTTAGATGGGCAAAATTGGTATCGGGTTAGCTACCCGTTGTTTGTTTAGTAAGGTAACAATGTCATGCGGCTTATAATAATCCAAACTAACGAAATACTACTAGACGCACCGAATTACGATGTATTGCCTGACTAGCAATACAGGGTCATACTATTGATATTATGTTCGTGTTTTGGTTTTCATAACCATATTCATATAACGGTTTTTATTTTCATACAACGTCCTAAGACAAATTGTATGATGTTTTTACGACATTGGCTCTGTTGGGTCTACTAGATGTAGATCTTGTAGCCTGTCAGGACCGGTGAATGACTTCTGTAATCACAAGTCAAATCACAAAGAGACTCTATACACAATATGAATGTAGAATATAAATATAATTAAGAGAAACAGAATAACTATAAAGACTTGATCCTTTCTAAAGATTTCTAATATTGATAATGACTAGAACTACGTTTTGTGAAGGTCTGTCTAACCCTTCTGCCTAAGGTTCCTTTTATATCACAAGGAAACCCTAATACATCATTAAAGAAAACGTGTAAAACTGATATGCATATCCTTTCCTAACATATCTCATGCATATCCTAACAGAATATTAAGTAAATAATAAAGTTTGACTTTGACTAGGACCAAGAGCAGGACTTGCTCCTACTACGACTAGGACCAGGAGGAACTACATACCTCCTAGTCTACCTATTACATATAACTATTACAATGGTCCTAACAATCCTCCCCTAAACTTGAATTTGACCTGTTGAGTTCAAGTTTCCTGGAAAACGTGCAAAGAAAGCCCGAGGATTGTATCAGCAAAACAAATAGCAGCATCAACAAGATAAGAATCAGAAGAACAGCCGCAACATGAAACACTAGAAGCTTCTCCAAAGCTTGTAACAAATCAGCATCAGGTTGAATCTTTTCAGCAACATGAGCAGATTTGATGAGCCTTTACCAAGTAGCTGCTCGCTCTTGGGCTAGCTAGTCATTCTGGTGGAATAAGCATCACCCTGGGAGACTAGAACCCAGCCCAACTCTGAGAACGTGAATCAATGGTGAGTGGGAGTACCCTGATGATTTTAGGCAAACCATCACAGCCGTCAACGGATTTGATGCGTCTTTACCAGAAGCCGTACCCCTCTGGATTCGCCAACTCTTAGCAATGAAGCATCGGTGAGTTGAACACCCTATAGCTTTAAGCAAGCTATTACAGCTATCAACGGATTTGATAAGATCTTTACCAAGAGCCGTACCCCCTTGGATTAGCCACTTTTCAGTCCAAGACTATGGCAAGTGAAAACCATCCAGTTTTGGGTAACCTGGCAACCATCAACGGATTTGAGAATCGCACCAGGAGCCGTACCCTCAAGGTGAATCAACTTTTTCTTGTCGATTAGACATGGTAAGTTGAGAACCATTTGTTGTGTGGACCACGTCTAACACCAAGTGAAACCAAGTACCAGAACAAACTCAAACCAGGAACCACATTGTGAAACAGCCAAGGGATATTATGTACAAGTATAAAAGCTAAACTGTGTTTAAAGTATAAGCAGATATTATATAAAAAGTATATTTTTTTTTATTTTTTTTATAACTACTAAGAATGAAATTCACCAATCATTGTACATATTGGTGAAAAGAATAAAAATAAGAACAAAAATCCAAAGTATAAACACTTACAACCCAATCACCTTACATACCAGAAGCTGCCTTCTTATCCGCTAGCAATCGTGCTTGAATACCCTCTACCAAAGCCGTAGCCATACTCGACTCATTCCCAGAAGGAGCAGTAGAAATTTGCAAGTGACTTGCCAACATTGCTTCCATGGAAGAAATAGTCAAAGGATACTCAACATCCGTCAGCATAAACACCATATGACCAGATTCTAATTCCAACACATGAACTCCACATCCAGCATATAGCTTCCATCGCAGAATCTCCCATTGGAATTGATCCTTCCATATGCCCAAAACAGGAGCATTTGGAAGAGGATCCAACATCAGCTTGAGATCGGCCCAGAGACGGATACCAGGCCAGGAAGACACCGCCATAGGGTCAAACGGCATACTAGAATCAACAAGCCCAAACAACGCCATAAGATCCATACGGTCAGCCCATGATAACACACCCTGCAAACCCGTAGCCAATCGCACAGACCCATCACTCAAAGTGATCCGATGGGAGACGCCACCAGGAAGTGTTGTAGAACTCTCAACCGTATAACCCGTAATGCTTCCATTGCCCAAGGGTAAGTCAGAATCGCTGTCAGAAGCTGCATCAATTAAGTTCTCAGGATCACGCTTCTCAAAAGGAACTGATTTACCACGGCGAACACGACGAGCAAGTTTTTGGCGAACGGAACGTCGAGGTGTGGGAGCCGAAGGAGTTGATTCAACCTTTACCTTAACTTCAGCAACAGCAGGGGAAGCAGTAGAAGTAGACTCATGAACATGTCCACCCAAAGGACCACTAGGAGCTGCATCAGAAGTAGGATTAGGTTGTGGTGCAGGAACTTGTGGTGATGGAGATGGCACATCAGATGGAGTAGCAGCAGGTGTGGTAGTATCAACAAAAGCACTTGCAGGAACATGGTTGGTGGTAGTAGTAACAGGTGTGGTGGTGGAAGCATGAGTGGTGGTGGTAGTAACAAAGATGGTAGTAGCAGGACCAGCAGTAGAACCAATAGGAGCAACCAAGGGTGTAGTAGAAGGACCAACAGAAGTAGCAATAGAACCAGAAGGACTACCATCAGAACCAGGAGTGGGTACAGACGAAGGACCAGTAGAATCAGCAGGCATAGAAGCAGTCACACTACGAGGATGGTAAATAAATCTTTCCGGAATAGGTTGACTCTGACGCTTCACCATCTTTTCATAAAGGACCTTAAGCTCATCAAATGTCAAAGCTCTCACCCGAGCCCAAGACCACGGAGCATTGAAATGAGCAGCAGATTGATATTTTACATAACGTTGCATCTGATGGCGCTGCTCAGTCCGAGATAGAGGTCTGTTCCTTCTCTGTTTCTTTAGTTCTTCAGCAAGAGCCAACTGGTGCTTACGCATCATCACCATAGCACGCGGAATACAATTGTGTTCATCAACATCATCACCCAACAGATCTTTAAACTGAGCATAATCCCGAGTGAGAACAGTCAACACTTGCATCCATTCACCATCAGTCCAGTGCATGGCATCATGCTGAATTTGCGCACGCCTGCGCTCTCGAAGCTCTTCCTCAGCTGCCCTATCTGCCTCATCAATCTCAGCCTGAACTCGACGAGCAGCCTCTTCACCAAGCCTTTCTTCTTCAATCTGGCGACGAGTACGCTTGCGAGTTGGAGATGGAGAATCAGTCATTGGGGCTTTTCCCTACGGATCATGAGAGGGACCAGCATGAGAACCATCAGCAGGATCAGAATCACCACCCATAGAAGGGGGAATAGCACTAGGAGAAGGAACATTGGAGGACATTGGAGGAACCGGCAAATCATCATAAACTTTATCAGCAAAGGTAGCTTTTGCCAGCAACGTCAAGCCATCCTCAACATTCTCCGCACCCTCATCCTCAGAATCTGAAAGAACCACATGCTTCTTGCGACGACGTTGTTGATTCTCCAACACCTTTATGCGATCAGCCAGAGGAAGAACAAACTCCCTTGTAAGCTTCCGATGTTGGTGTAAGTCAGCTTCCAAACAAATCATCCTCTCATGGTACCTGTGCATAAGATCGAGCAAAGATGTCAGTGTAGTAGGCTCCTCCGCCTGCCCACCAAGAGAACTTGGATCAGGGAAAGCATCACGGGAGCCCGAAGCAACATGTGGGTCAACCTGTGGAGAACTAGCATCAAACGGGATATCAGCCGAGTGTGAGGCAGGACTAGGAGGTGGAGTCTCCACAAATGGAGACCGGTGTGGAACGGAGGAAGGACCAGCCTTGGAAGGGGATGGTTTTTCAACCACCACCTCTTCAACTAGCTCCTCCTCAACCACAGGAGTGGCACCAGCAGTAGGAGCCTCCTCCTCCTCCATGGGGTCATCTTCTATCACAACAAACTCAGGAGCCTCCTCCTCCTGACCCATAGGACCCTGAGCCAACCCCATCATGGCTTCAGTCAGGGGCCTCCAATCCCCAGTAAACCCATTCATCATATTGTAATACACTTTAGCTGTAAGTTTAGATGGCACATGCTCAGTCCTATCACGTGGAATGCAAACAAGGATTTGTTGAAGAAACCTAGGGTACATAAGAAATTTCTTCCTCGAACCAGCAGTAGACAAATTACTAGCCATCCCCTCAAATAGATAATGAGAAAAATTAAACACTCTACCCTGGGCTAAACATATAAGACCAGTAGCCAAAGGAGTAGGGAAAGCATCCCAACTCCCAGACTTGGGACTCATACAATGGATTAAAAAGTGAACCAGAAGCTTCCATTGGGGGGAAAACCTATTCTTCTGGAAGTTAAACTTCCCCCCATGTTCATAACCTATGGCAGCCATACCCTCCAATACTTCTGAATTGGGGATTGATACAACACCCCCTCATCCTGAAGATGAAGAGAAGAGCGAATAGACGCTTCAGTTACCACATATGCACGTCCATCTATGGTAGCATGGAGTGCACGTGGACGTCCAGCCACATTCACAAGCTCAGCAGACGCCCAAAATTGACGTATCACACTATCATATATGGTAGGACAATCAGTAAATGCAAACCTTAAGTTAGAAGCTTCAATAAACTCCAAGATGTCAGCAAAATGTTCACGATTTGGACCATCACCCAGATAAGCAACACAATTGTGAGCAGGTTGGTAAGCAAGAGCAGCCATGGATCTTGATGAATTGATGGAAGAGGGATTGGGATTGGGATGTAGAGAGTAGAAGCGGTTTTTGTGTGTGTGTTAATTGTAATGAGTGAGTCAAGGGTGTATGTTGACCATATATGAAGAAAGTAGTAACTGTTCATTGACCCCTATTAATGGGGGGTTTCCCTTTCAAATTAAACCATAATGGCATAATAACCACTTGCCCTTTTTAACATAATAACCAACCCCCAATTTACTTGCTGAATTCAAACTTGTAAATACCAGTATTGGGAGCGTTGACCAAAAGTCAAAGCACACAATGGTCAGACCAGGAGCAAAACGTGATTAACAAAGGACAAAAGGAATGAACAGTATCCCAGACCAGTACCAGTACCAATAGCCAAACACCACTAGACATGGAAGGATTTTAAACCACCAGAAGGCAACCAAGCATAACTAGAAGCTGACCAAAGAGGACCAGAAGCCAGTCATGTACGGCCATATCCACCAGAAGAGAGCAAAAACACTCCATCAGAAGCACCACACACCATCATAACCAAGAGATTATTTTGTTAAATACTATGAATACGTTAGACTGACCTAATATGTACACAAAGCCTCCCCTTAGGCTTTGCCTCCCCTCAATCCTAGACCTCAAGGATTGACCATCCCAATATGAACCACTAAGTGGTTAAACCGAGGACCATCAAAAGCTTTAGTCAGCAAATCAGCAACATTGTCATCCGTATGAACTTTAAGAACCTGTATCAGCTTCTTCTTATTGGCATCGCGTATAAAATGATGCCGAATCTCAATATGCTTCGTCCGTTGATGAAATACAGGATTCTTCACAATGCAGATAGTGCTTTGATTGTCAATAAAAATTTTGGTATTCATAAAATTGAAACCATAGTCCAACATCTGATTTTGGATCCATAAAACTTGACCACAACAACTAGCAGCCGCAACGTATTCAGCTTCTGTTGAAGAAGTAGCTACGATTGTCTGTTTCTTACATTGCCATGAAATAAGCCGACGACCCAAAAATTGACAACCACCAGTAGTAGACTTCTGATCATTATTAGCACCAGCATAATCACTATCACTATAGGCTTCAATAACAAAGGGAGATTCTCTAGGATACCATAGACCCAATTTAGGTTGAGCCTTGATATACTTGAAAATCTTCTTCACTGCATTTAAGTTCGAAACCGTTGGAGTCACCTGGTGTCTAGAACAAGCACTTACTGCAAACATAATGTCCGGACATGATGCAGTCAAATACTTGAGAGAGCCAATCATAGACCTATACATGTGAACGTTTACCGGGGGATCTGGCTCATTCTTAAGTTTGATTTTAGCAACTTCATAAGGAGTTGCTGCTGGTCTAAGAGGATCCATGTCAAACTTCTGAAGAATCTCATGAACATATTTATCTTGACTGATGTAAATCCCATCCGATTGTTGCTTGACCTGAAGACCAAGGAAAAATGACAGTTCTCCCATGGCACTCATCTGAAATTCGCCTTTCATCAAGTGTTCAAACTCATCACACCACTCCTTCCTTGTAGAACCAAAGATAATGTCGTCCACATAAACCTGAACAAGGATAATATCCTTGGAATTCCACCGAAGAAATAGTGTTTTGTCAATAGTACCTCTTCTATAGCCATTCTTTAACAAGAAAGTGGAGAGACGCTCATACCAAGCTCTAGGAGCCTGATGTAACCCATAAAGAGCCTTGACCACCTTGTAGACTTTCTTGGGATGAAGTGGATCAACAAACCCCTTAGGTTGAGTAACATACACTTCCTCGTCAATTTTTCCATAGAGAAATGCACTCTTGACATCCATCTGGAACACCGTAAAGCCAACATACGAAGCAAAGGCCAAAAAACAGACGAATGGCCTCGATCCTGGCAACAGGCGCAAAGACTTCAGTATAGTCAATGCCCTCAATTTGAGTGTGTCCTTGTGCGACAAGTCTAGCTTTATTCCTGACAACAATTCCCCGTGCATCCTTCTTGTTTTTAAGAATCCATTTGGTATTGATAGCTGTCTTCCCATCTGGTAAGTCAACCAGAACCCAAACATTCTGAAACAAGAATTCCTGCATTTCCTCCTGCATAGCCTCCACCCAACTTTGATCCTCAAGAGCATGAGAAACAGACCTAGGTTCCACCTGTGAAAGAAAACAAGCAAACAAACAGTGTTGAAAGTTCGTATGATTATTACGCTTTTGATCCTCAATATAGCCCACAAGAGCATGATGATCAGACGAGGCCTTCTGCTGCATTCTGCGTGTCTTGACGGTAGAACCAGGATCTCCAATAATCTGAGTGGTAGGATGATCTTTATGTGATTGCAAGACTGGATTGGAAGAAACCTCCACTTCTGGTGCCATGTTATTGAGATCACCAACGAAATCAGCATCATATGAAGCATTTTGGAAAATCCCGTCTACCGGTTGTTTATGTATATCATCCAGCTTGGTAGAAGACTTCTTTTCATGGTTCCCCAAATCAGAAGGACTGGAGAAACGTGTATTGGAAGCAGACTCACTAGCCGGAGTACCAGTAGTTAAGAGGCTAGCACTAGGAGCAGAAGCTGGAGTACCAGGAGCAACTTTGTCAGTAGACTCAACCAAGGGAAACTCAAAACTACCTTGAGCAGCTGCTTTAGTAGCTTCTTGTTGTTGCTTGAGAAGAGTGTCAAGAGCTGCTTGGGAATCCTGTACATCCAATGGAGTTGCATCACTAGGAGGAGTAGGAGAAACCGTGGTGGAATAGGATGGAACCACAAAAATGTCATCCTCATCATCTGAATCAGAAAGACTAGAAGGAACACCAGTACTAGAAGTTGCAAACACTTGTGGTCCTGCATCATGGTTAGTTTTGAAACGAAAATATCCTAACGAATCACTAAGATAATCAAGATCAAAATACCATTCTGGACCTTTTCCTTGTATGTTTGTCTTCTCCTCAAAATACCTGAGATTAATAGTTTCAATTATCCGTTTGGCTTGAAGATTGTAGACACGATACGCCCGAGAATGAGCTGAATATCCCACAATGTATCCTTCATCAGCCTTGCCATCAAACTTCCCCAAATAGTCACTAGTATTCAGAATGGTGACTGGACACCCAAAAGGCTTCAAATGAGCTATATTTGGAACTTTGCCCGTGAGCAGCTCATAAGGTGTTTTCTTGTGAGGATTGGTAATAGAAACCCTATTCAAAACATAACTTGCAGTATTAACAGCTTCCGTCCAGAACATGGTCGGAAGTTTGGAATCGGCAAGCATAGTTCTTGCTGCTTCTATTAGTGTCCGATTCTTTCTTTCTGCCACACCATTCTGTTGAGGAGTCCGAGCAACACTATAATATATTTTGATGCCCTTAGCATTGCAAAGTGCGATGAGGTCTCTATTTTTAAACTCGGTTCCATTGTCGCATCGAATACCTTTAACTTTTTTTGGACAACTGATTCTCTATCAAGGTAAGAAAATCTCGAAGAATTGAGTAGGTCTCACTTTTGGCAGACATGAAGAACACCCACGTAAACCTGCTATATCCATCAGTTACCACCAAACAGAATTGCTTGTGGTCAATGCTCCTGATGGATGTAGGACCAAATAAGTCCATGTGTAGAATCTGCAATGGTTCAGTAATAAGACTTAAAGCAGTAATGGCCTTGAAGGATGCTTTGTGTTGTTTGCCTTTGCTACAGGCAATACAATTTATATCATTTCTAAACGTCTTGGGAGGTAAACCAGAGACCAGATTCAGATTGGCAAGTTTGTGAATGGTCTTGAAGTTCACATGTCCCATTCTTCGGTGCCATTTAGTGGCTTCATCTTCTGAGGCTTTTGCAACCAGACATGCTAGTTGACCAGTAGGGTTGACTTCATTCAACTTGATACTATAGAGATTGTGTCTTCTAGGGATTCTGAGTAAAACTTGTGAGTCATCCGGAAGCTGAAAATCTTTGGAAAGCACAAGTGCATCAGTATCGGTGAAGAGTACAAACTGCTTCTTGTCACAAATCTGAGAGACCGATATCAAGTTGAAGTGTTGAAGTGCTTCCACATAGTAGACCTGCTCAAAATTTAAATTTGGTGTCTTTATCGTTCCTTTGCCAGTGATTCTGCCTTCACCTCCACCAAAATAGACCTTGCCGCCATGAAATGGTACAAAGTTAGAGAGAAGACTTTTATTGCCAGTCATGCTCCTGGAGCAACCACTATCAACAATGCCTAGACTAGGATCCTGGTATGGAGTAACCTACAACAACAAGATAATAAAAGTGCAAATGTTAGTGTCTTAAGGGGACCCAAACCTGTTCAGGTTTGAGCCTGCCTTGTGGATCATTAGAAGAATGCCAAGAAGATTGATGAGATCCACTATTGTTCCTTGGTTGCCTATGCATCATATGGGTATTATTATTTGACCAAGAACAACCTGCTGAGGGCTTAACAGCAGTTCCCACATTTCCCAATCCAAAATACGTGTGGTCTAAATGATGCGGATATATTGGATTAAAATTTGGAAAATAATTACTGGTTGTTTGGAATCCATTATCTCTCCAATAATCGGACGTGAAAGGAGAGGATACTCTAGAAGTATTAAACATTGGAGCACTAGGATTAAGTCTTCTAGAAGCATATGAAGCAGCTCCTGGTGAACCAGGAGCAGGAAAAGCATGATTAACAGATGCATGTGTGTTATAATAATCACAATCTTTAATTAAATGAAAGGAACTGCCACAAACAAAACATGTTTTGAAAGACCTTTTATTAGAATGAGACTGTTTCATACTGCCTACTTTATTACACACATTTCTAGGAAAAACATTCTTCCTAGGACTCAATAAACAAGGACCAGACACACTTGACTTGACAGCAACTTTTTCTTCACACTTCCTAGCACCAGTAGCAGCATGTTCATTCGACTTGGAACTCGTAGGTCTTGACTCTTCACTTGAACCATTAGATGCAGAGTCACCGGCTTTGTCACTGAAAGTACATGAGACAAAGTCATTATTATTAGTAGAACTAGTTGGGGACTCAAGCACCTGTGATCCATCCGAGTCATTATGCCATGAGGTGGGCATAAACGTTCCAGTAAGAGGAGGAGGGACATCATGCATTTCTGCTGCTGGTTTAAACCTATTGTAACTAGGTTTGCCCTCATCCTCTTTGTCGGCATCGAAGACACTTGAGAAAGATAAATCAAATACATCTTCTGAATCAATATATTTTTCAAATCCTAAGCCTCTTTTAGTTCTGCCAGACATGCTACTATCAATTAATTTTGAAAGATTTTTAGGTGCCTTTTGCCATTTGTCAAATCTTAACATTGTAGCATCTAATTTAGCTTGCATCTCCTCTTTTTCTTTGATACTAGCATCTCTTTCAGTTTCTGTATATTTAAGCATATTGGTAGTGTTTTCTAAATCAATGCTTAGTATCCTGATTTTATCCTCATATGCACGTTGTGTATCTTGTAACCACTTCTTTTGTTTTTCCAATGTGTTTAATGAAGCCTTATAGGCTTATACCTCTAAAAAATACTTATCATTTTGATCATTTACTTCATTAAATTGGGACAACAATTTTGTGTATTTATGATGACAACCAAGAGGACAATGTTGTACCTGAGGTGAGATGCCCATAAGAGCAAACTCTTCTGCTTCTTCTGCATCAGAGAGATTCCCAGCAATCATTGCCAACACATCAGTCGAGGATTCAGCTGATTCCAGAGTAGAAGCCTGATGATCATTCCAGTTGACCATAGAGTCAACAGATACCAATGCCTTCCTGTCATCTTTAACCTCCTGAACCTTGAACGCGGAGTACCTGCTCTTCTCCTGATCATTCTTGCTAGGGCACTCCCTTGCAAAGTGACCCTGTTGCTGGTAGTTATAGCACCGTACCTTGCTTCTATCGAATCTTGCTGGCTCCCGAGGGTTGTAATTAAATTTCCTTCCTGCTTTCTTCTCAAACTTGTGAACCCTAAGAGTAAGCATGGCCATATGCCATTTAAGATCTATCTCATCCAGGTCAAGTTTATCAATCTGTTTGAAGTCATCAAAAGCAAGTTGTTGTTCAGCAGTAACATCAGCCACAAAAGAATGAAGAACAGCTTCTACCATACTACCAGACTTGGCAGCAGGATCAGGAGCAGAAGACATGGGACTAGATGCATATGACATAGGACTAGTATGCTGAATAGTATGCTGGGGGGAGACAGTATTGCTCGGGCTACTTGCATATGACATGGGAATAGATGCCATAGAGCTCACAAAGGCTGAATTAGCAGGGGTGGGAAAAGAGTCACTAGGATATCCTCTCACATGAGGTTCGAATGTTCTGAGCCTATGAAACAAATCATCAAAGGTGAGATAGTCAAGCCCACCTTTGGCTTTGAGAGAGATCACCACCTGGTTCCATGAGTAGGGTAAGGCTTTAAGAAACCTTGCATTAATGTCACCATCATCAGGTTTTGACTGAAGTTGATTCAATTGGCTCAAGATCTTCTGGAACCTATCATACCCTTGATTTAGACCTTCAGTTTCTGAGATTTTGAATTCGGTAAATTCATCTCTCAGCATGGACCTTCGCATTTTCTTTGACTCCTCATTCCCGCCGAACCTTGCTTTTATGTCATTCCAGATCTCTCTGGCATCATCCAAATGGTAGAAGTCACCCATGTGATCTTCAAGAAGAGATTGAAGCAAAATTGTTTTTGCTTTTACCTCCTTCTGAATAGCGATGATTTCCTCATGAGATTTAGGGTCAAGAAGAGTAATATTACCGTTCTTGTCTCGTCTAGTAAGCTTCCTGCTGTTTCCATTCAGAATGATCTTCCAAAGATCTTGATCAGTGTTGGTGATCCACCATTCCATCTTCATTGCCCAGTTATCATATTCACCCTTCTTCAGAAGAGGGAATTTTCCATTCGTGTTGGAGACCGTAGCCAGGATCTGCTGAGGTTGCACAATTTTAGGAGTGCTTTCTTCTCCTGTTTGAGTAGAAGTTGAGGCAGACATGATAAACAGATTGTTAGTAATAAGAGAACTTGATTATGCTTGTATAGAGACCCTCCCAGTCTCCGATACCACTTGTTGGGTCTACTAGATGTAGATCTTGCAGCCTGTCAGGACCGGTGAATGACTTCTGTAATCACAAGTCAAATCACAAAGAGACTCTATACACAATATGAATGTAGAATATAAATATAATTAAGAGAAACAGAATAACTATAAAGACTTGATCCTTTCTAAGGATTTCTAATATTGATAATGACTAGAACTACGTTTTGTGAAGGTCTGTCTAACCCTTCTGCCTAAGGTTCCTTTTATACTACAAGGAAACCCTAATACATCATTAAAGAAAACGTGTAAAACGGATATGCATATCCTTTCCTAACATATCTCATGCATATCCTAACAGAATATTAAGTAAATAATAAAGTTTGACTTCGACTAGGACCAGGAGCAGGACTTGCTCCTACTACAACTAGGACCAGGAGGAACTATATACCTCCTAGTCTACCTATTACATATAACTATTACAATGGTCCTAACAGGCTCTTATAATGATTTTTTAAGGCAAACGCCTATATTATGATTTTGATGAAGATTTGTATAAAATGACTTTGGCTATTTTATGGCCTATTAAAATGATTTGTACCAAATGATTTTCAGTAATAATTTTATACTGATATTATATTGATGGATTTTATTAAACTCTATGAATTCACTCGGCGTTATCGCTGACCTTTTCTTTTAACATGTTTTATCTCAGGTACTTGAAGGTAATTCTCGGGAAGACAACAAGAATTCATGGCCCGCACCTAAATAACTATTTCCATTCAAATGCTTTGTAAAACCTGTATTAAATACAATGACTTGGGACCGATGTAACTTTGATATTTATGAATGGAAATGCTTTATTATCAAACGACGCGATTTTTATGCGTTGTCTATGATGTGAGTAATGTGCTATCCCGTAACACCAACTAGTCTTCCGCTGTATTGAGTTGTATAAATTTGGGGGTGTTACAGTTTGGTACCAGAGCTCTCGTTATAGAGAACGAAATATTTTTAAAATCAAGGTTTTGAATAAAACATTTCAAAATCTTTTAACTATAAACATTTTTTCTAAAAATGTCTAAAAATCTTTTGACTATAACGGTGCCGAAGAATTCCCGAGTTACCGACAAGGCCAAGACTGAGAAGTGTTATTTTAATATATATATATAACTTGGATTATATATATATATATGATGTAATTTTATTACATGATTGTTTGATGATTATTTTGATATTTATACGAGGTATTTATACGACGTAGATTGTCACAAGGAACCCTAAATCCCCTAGTAAATTAATCGAAGCTATTCTCGTAGGAATTCTAGCTACCCTAGATCTAAACCAAGTTGTGGATATTTATGATCCCAACAAATGGTTGATATTCGTAGAAATGTAGATAGTAGTTGATTATGATATTAAAGAAGAATTGAAGAGATTAAATCTGATATTGATGTTATGACAATGTTTCCTTATAGAGTGGAGTTTGACAAAACGTTACCACCTAGAAAGATGTCATCTGATTCGTTGTCACCCAATTCTTAAATTTGAAATCGAAAGGGTGAATGTTGCACTTGAGGCTGTCATTGGAACCATTACCCAAAAGCATCATGCCACTAGTACCTTTCCGAGAAGTCTAGTTGAATGATCAAGTCATTTCATACTAGTGACTCATTTGATAATTATTGATAAAGGAGTTATAGGATTGAAAATTAAGTGTTGATCATATTGAGCTTTCATTGCCCTATTAAGGTTTATAAATAAGGTTGAAAGTATTGGAAGATGAGATAGGATATTGCCTTGAGTATAAATTGGTTAAAACTTGAATAAAGTAAAAATTTAACCTGTATGGAATAAGAAATTGTTAAGAGGAAGTTGTTGAGTCATGTGATTGAATTATAGGGTTTTAATTGATTGTTGATTCGTGTTAAGTGTTGTTCCTAGGCCATTGTCCACTAACGAGGATGCCCAGTGTCCAAGAAATAAATTGAAGAAATCTTCTTCTGAATTGGGACCAATGGATCTTCCGGGACATATGGAACACCTAATGACTCTTGTAGATTAGTATTCATTGTGGTATCTTTTAAAAATAATCCCTAACTTAACTGAGACATCAGTTGGTAGGATGAGTTCATGGAATTGTATGACATAGTGACACATAATGTGTTACGGTACAATTTTGACTTGTTTGTGATTAACGAAAAGACTACCTTTGATTGCTAAATTCTACATGTATCGATGTTATCTATCCTTTATTGCTTCATCCTAATGTTCGCATTAGTGATGCAACCATTGAACAAGTACTCATCTTGATTTGAGTTACGTTGTGGATTATTCTTTTTGAGCGCCATCGAGGTCATGAACCTCATGATTATTTGGCTAAAGCACATTTCCTATCATATTGTAGTTAAGTTCTTGGTGAACAACTCTTCATCACTCTTTTGCAGATCACACATTGTTTTTATAAAGTTAAAACGGTATCCTTTGAGAAAATTTAATTTTCAACACAATAAGGATTATTCAAAGTGAGATTTATAAGTGATTGATATCAAAATGAAGTTGTTTATGAGACGCTTTGGAAACTTAATTATTTCCATAACAAAGAAAACCTTTGTAAATATATTTTTTATTCTTATTTAAGAATTAAGTATGAAAATGTTTTTATTATAAACATGATGACAAAGTTTTGACGAACTGAGTATTGCATCGTTAATCTTGAAATTGTATATAGTTGCGCGCCTACATACAATTTAGAATGGACCATGCAAGACTGACTAGTAGTCACCATAAAACTGATTAATAAACAATACATTTTCTTTGAAAATTGTGAAAGATTAAATTTTATGAGATCTACAAAAAGTGCAAAATAGGGACATAATGTTAGAGACATCTACATATGTTCCTTTAGCATCTATTCTTCTGAGTTGAATTTACTCATCGGTGGAAATTGTCTTATTTGACAATTGACAATTCTTTCTTGTCCAATTCTCTCGTAGTGAGATTCTTAGGAAAAGTATTTGATTACCGAGTGTTGATACCCGACTGGATGTATCGACGTTCTTATCATTTCTTTTGATTTGATTTCATTTGAATGAGTTGGGTAACGATCCGAGGAACTTTCGAATGCGTACTCAAATTATGAAAACATGGGATATATTCATATTCGTTAAATGTTTTCGTCTGTATATGATTTGAAATTCTCTCGCGTAGATTATGCGTTGACCTTACTCTTTTAATAGTAGTTGTGTCTCCATATATCCTTGATTTGTGAAGGATTATGAGTTATTATTAGTCTTTTGAGAAGTTCACATCTTATCCACGGCAATAAAACTGAAAAGTTGATAGTACCAGTAGAATGAATTGATTGATTATGACATGACGACATTGTCTTAATTGATGGGAACTCGAGTAGAATTCCCCTAAATGATAAGATGTTGATCATCAAAAGTCATCTAAATAATTCTTGATGGATGACCATATCCTGTATTTAGACTTGAAATTATACCATGAATGGTTGTGGATTAGTCATAGATATTATAATCTAGAAAGAACTTAAAAATGAATGTATTAGAAGATGTTTTCGTTATCTGAAACTTTAGGAGATATTTGTTGGTAAATTACCTAGACTTCCGCCATTAAGGCAAGTAGAATTTGGTATTTGATTATATTCTCGGTGTTGCACCTGTGGCGTGTGCACTGTACGTCAGCACCATCTGAATTAAAGGAATTACCGTACAACTGAGAGAGTTGTCGGAGAAAGATTTTATTCTACCGAGCTCGTCATCATGAAAAGCAATGGTTTTATTATTCCTTATATTTAGAGATTACTGTGGGCTGAGTAAATTGACAATTGAAAACGATATCCATAACTCGAAATGGAAGATTTGTTCGATCATTTACAAGGTTCTAGCAATTTGATCCACGGCATGGTTATCATCAACTTCGCGTCTGGGAAAGAGATTATGTATTCCAATCACTACATCCGGTACTTGTAATGAACATTATGAGTTTCACATGATGTCGTTTGGATTGACTATACACATGTAGCATTCATAAATTTGGTGAATCACGTGTGTAGGCTGTAATTTGATAAAATCATGCTTGTGATCATTAAGGACCATATGTTTGTTTATAAGAATAAGAATGAGTTGATAATTATTTATAGATTGCCCTGAATTGGCCGAACAATGAAAACCTATACTTTGAATATTTAACATATGACTTAAGACTTAATCCTTTACATGATTTAACCGTGTGATTAAAAGATAATGGAATCCATATTGACTCTTCAAAATTTAGAAGTCATTTACTATAACCAAATAATTTTTTCTTGAACATTTACGAATCTTATTAATTATTTTCAATAAATCAACAAAAATCTTGTTAATTAAATTCAAACTTATTTTTGAACATTTTATATAATTGGTCGAACTAAGAAATTTAAAATCTTTACATTTACATTTCATAAAAATTAAATATTTATTTAATTAGTTGTAATAATTATCGACGCTTTAAAACGTCAGATTAGGCAAAACTGATAAAAATGATAGTTGAGACGAAACTAAAACTTAGAAAATATAAAGAAAGAATTTTGAATAGATACGGTTATGATATTTAATTCATCAGGAAAGTGAATGTAGATACTGACACATTATACAGAAAGGATAAAGAATCAATTATGATGTATTTCTTAATAATGAATGTGCAAAATAAATTGCCGAACGATATAAAAATAAACAATGCTTGTAAGAAGGATAATATGGATAAAAAAGGGGTTCGCGGCTAATGTGAACCATTAAAATAGAGAAGCCGATAGCGTTAAATGTTTTAAAGACCACTTGTGATTGTCTAAATATAGAGGATTGTAAGATATAGTTATGTCAGAATCTGTAAGTATAAGTATTCTATTCTTGTCATTTCTGATTTAATGTATCATTATCAGAAGAAGTTGAACTAATGGCAAATTATGAAGGCATACATCGCCTCATACATTAGTAAACGTCTAGCTATTGCAAAGGTCATCATCTGAATTTGATTCGATTTGGGTCATCGTCGACAGACTGACCAAATCTGCTAATACCATTCCCGTTAATGATAAATGCAAAAGAGTTATGTAAACATAGTGTGCCTGTATCGAACATCTTTATCAAGATCATCGCTTCGCATCGAATTTCTAGAGATTTGCTCAGAAGTCATTGAGAACGAACCTTGATGAGAGTACCATGTACCACCCCAATCGAAGGGACGAGGTAAAGTAACGATACAAAGTAATATAAGTACTATTTTATGTTTGAATGAATGACCTTTGGTAATAAATCGTATAATCACTTTCCTTTGGAAGGATTACCATTGATAATCATCGTATTAGGATTGAGATCGAATCTTGTTAGGATCTAAATATTAGAGCATCTGTAAGCAGGAGTTGAGATGAAGACACCCGACATACACCCACTATGAGTTGGACATGTCTTTTAGGTTTAAGGTTTCCTATGATGGCGAACTTAACCTTACAAAATACTCGACCCGCGAGACCTGAATTGATTGTTGAAATTAGGATTTGATTGTTGACTGCCGATAGTGGGCAGGAGGTTATGTGAATATGAAATGTAGATCTTGAAGTGCCAGATGGGTAGCGAAGTTATGCCAAAATTTTTAACCTTGGAAAAATGAATTAATGATTTGACAAATCATGGGATATAAGTCCCCGTTGTATGGGACCATTGAGATGATGTAAAAGATTGGTTTGAAAGGCATATAAGCTGGATCTACCCTAGGACTTCAAGAACTGCGTGAATTATGTTTCGTAAATCGAACTTGATGGAATATCTATCAAGTGAAAATCTATTCTTCTTGATAAATTTTAGATCGGCGAAAAGTTGCATTCATCAAAAACCCGTGAACATCATGGATAGAGAAAGTAAGTCAACATAAAGCCTGATCTTATTCCCGTAGTTATGTTTGATGAAACTCGTGTATTGTAATGAATTACACTTGTGAGAAAAGACCGAATGTGGAGGAAATACCCACATGGCTTTAACTCTATAAGAAGCGAGTAGTAAGGTAAGATGATCTTTGAGGACAAAGATCCTGTTTAGGGGTAAATGCTGTGACAATCCGTCAAATTATGGTTAATATTTTATTCTCAGATATTATTTAAAAACATTATTTTAATGTTATATTATGAACTCACTTATTTTTGGGAAGTAATTTGGATTTACGTCTTGAAGTAGCGTCGACTATGTCTAAACCGGAGGATTCAACGTTACGTGCTTACGTTTACATACACCGTCTTTGGTGACAGTCCGACATTTCAGAAAATAAATTTATCCGTGAATATTATTTTGGAGTTTTAAATTTGTGTTGGTTCATAAACTCACAAATTTATGAGAAGAGATTAGGACTTACGATTTTATTTTAGCGTCATTTACGATTAAACCGGAAACCTTAGGATTACGTATTTACGTTTTCGAACTCTGTTTTTGATGAGACAATTTTTATTGGATTCGTTTTGTGCCGTTGATTCATAATTTATAAAAACGTTTTTCATAAAACGACCCGAGGGCACGCAAATCGAGGAAACTAGAATCGAGGAGTACCCGTAATTAAATAGGGATGAGACAAAACAAGTTTGCCCCACCCCCACTATATGAGGCGTCCAACATAAGCCAACACCATGTGTGTGGTGTCAACCTTACAACTACTAGCTTAACACTTGTCATGGTAAGCTTATAATGTAAACTACTTTCCCCACTAACTAGTCAAAACCACTAGCTACTCACACATACCATTTTACACTCATGCAAACAACTACACATTTCTCTCTACTCTCTTGTATGTGCCGTCCATATCCTCACCATAAACACCCCATTCATACAATTTTTAACCACAAACATATGTTATAATTAACATATGTTAATCTCCATTCAAAAAGATGAAGATTGGTGCAAGTTATAACATCCAAGGAGGAGTTTTCATGGTGTCTTGGGGCTGATTTTCCACAAGGAGTTCATGAAGCATGGTGGTCTTGAAGATGGTCATGGTTATCCACAAGTTTCTCCATCAAAATCCATGTCCAAATCATAACCTACATCAACTTGGTGGTATAAAGATTGTCCTCCTCGTCCTCTTGTTATTTTTACTATGTAATCATGTATTTTATTTCCTAATGTATATGTATATGATGATTATATGATGATAAAAGTATTGTGTGGGGATTTGGTGTTGATAAACATGATTAAAAAGGTGAAAAACTATAAAGAACAAGGCTAAAATCTTGCTTAAAAATGATGGCTGTATAAAACAGTAAAGAAACATGTCATAAACCGATAAAATGATGAAGTAGAATTGATATACAGTAAGCTATGAGTCTTGTGCACATGTGAGAGTTGGCCATGTAATGGAATCATTGTAATGAGTGAGATATGATCAAAACAAGTTTAAGGTATAAATCTGAGTTCACTGTTTTGGACGATTTTTAGAAACTAATTAGATGATGATTCAACAGTAGCTATAGAAGAGTTAAATGGAGCAAATATCATGTAGTTTATGTGATAAAAATTTGAGCTTCTATCTCCATATAGAACTCTAGATATGGCAGTTTTGGTAAAGATGAAAATAAAAATCAGATTTTGGAAATTAAAGTATAATACTATTATATAAGCACTCAAATAAAAATAGTATAAAATGTGAACTAAAACCCACTAACTCATATAATACATTTATATAAATATGTATAAATATAAATAAATGAACATTGTATAAAAATGGTAGTTTGATAAGTTTTATAAGTTATAAAACTATAAACTTGATTTTTACGACTTTTTCGGCTATTACCGTAAAATTAACGTTTTTGTTAAATAAAACTTAGACGGTTGGACCCGTCTAATGTAAACTTTTATAAACTCATATACTGATATATAGACATGTATAACAAGTAAAAACTGATAAAACCCGAACTATAAAACATACGGACATTTACGGGCTAAGTTAACATTATTGGACTAATAATACAACAAAATGGACTAAAACACTTATAAACTTACTTATTGGGCTTAACCCATTTAAGCCCAACATGTAAAGTATAAATACTGATAATATAAGTATGAAATGGATTAATACAAGGTAATGAACTTATAATAGGCTTATTGGACCTAAAACACGTAAATAGGTAAAACTAGTAAACTAGTAAGAAGTTACCAACACATAAACACAAAAATGAGTGAATGAGAATATATAAACCCACTTGATCATCATATATATAAAATCATCATATGTATACATAATTGTTATTTATAAAGTCATTGGACAAGAGTCTAAGACAGGTATTATTTGTCTAGGTTTCCGTGATTGAAGCACGTACCGTACGCCCGAATTGCCGATAACCCGCCTTCCCATATCAACGTGAGTTCATAGCCTCGCACTCTTTTAAATGTTTTTATAAATATTTTATAAACCCGCGAGGGAGATAACATGTTAGTTTTTATAAAACAGGACACCATTTGTCCCGATTGTTTGTTTATTGATTTGGACCCGAATGATTGTATGACCCGATTGTATGACCCGATAAATGATTAAAGAACCCGATAGATGAAATAAAATGGATTATTAAAGTTAGGTTATGTCACTAAAAGTCCCATTAGCATGAATTGTGAACTACCGGGATTTGGTAGACGCTTATGCATTTAATAGTACTATTTGGGGACGATCACCCCAGTTCGCGCCTTGACGGTTGATCCCCGTCGTGCCACATTGATTGGTAAGCGAATTTATGTATGAGAAGATTTCCATAGCGTGACCTTTGTGACGACACGCTAACTTATATGGGCAAAATTGGTATCGGGTTAGCTACCCGTTGTTTGTTTAGTAAGGTAACAATGTCATGCGGCTTATAATAATCCAAACTAACGAAATACTACTAGACGCACCGAATTACGATGTATTGCCTGACTAGCAATACAAGGTCATACTATTGATATTATGTTCGTGTTTTGGTTTTCATAACCATATTCATATAACGGTTTTTATTTTCATACAACGTCCTAAGACGTATTGTATGATGTTTTTACGACGTTGGCTCGTATAATGATTTTTTAAGACAAGCGCCTATATTATGATTTTGATGAAGATTTGTATAAAATGACTTTGGCTATTTTATGGCCTATTAAAATGATTTGTACAAAATCATTTTCAGTAATAATTTTATACTAATATTATATTGATGGATTTTATTAAACTCTATGAATTCACTCGGCGTTATCGCTGACCTTTTCTTTTAACATGTTTTATCTCAGGTACTTGAAGGTAATTCTCGGGAAGACAACAAGAATTCATGGCCGCACCTAAATAACTATTTCCATTCAAATGCTTTGTAAAACCTGTATTAAATACAATGACTTGGGACAGATGTAACTTTGATATTTATGAATGGAAATGCTTTATTATCAAACGACGCGCGATTTTTATGCGTTGTCTATGATGTGAGTAATGTGCTATCCCGTAACACCAACTAGTCTTCTGCTGTATTGAGTTGTATAAATTTGGGGGTGTTACATACATACCGTAATGATGGCTTATAAACTATCTTCTCAACGACGTGATTTACAAAATTAATTGGTTTATAATACTTAAAAACAACTTGTTTTGTGCTTAATGATGGACTTGCTATTGCACTACGTGCCTAGTAAAGCTATCTAGGGTTTGAACGATCTTTAATCTTTTCCCGTGTCATGTACATGTTTCGGTATCTATATGATAATTATCCCAAGCACTTGCGCCCTCGGGCGCATGAAGAGTAGGATATAGGGTTTGATCCTTCTTTAATCTTTTCCCGCGGTAAATCACACCTAAACTAAAAGTTAACAAAAGGTTTTTCTTAACTTGTGTTAAAAGGATGATTGCATGCATCTTTTTACACACTTTTGACATTTATTTTCAAAACTTATGTGATACCTATTTGAATTTTTAAGTCTATGCCATCAAATCTCAAAGCACTTGTAGTGGTTTTTTGTCATATAGTCAGACCTAGAGTGAATTATACACCCGAGGCGATTCATGTCGCAGGTAACATCTATGCCAATTATTGCATGCTTTAGATTGGTACGACTTAAGTCGAGTTACCGGTCAGATTCGGTACCCGAGGCATAAGATGAGATGAAACATACTCATGACTTTATCACATGTAGAACAAGTTTTTTTGAGAAGTTCATTGGTACTCATTTGAGTTGTGAGAACATCCCATCCAAACACTCTACAACAATAAACTTCATGAATCGTCTCATAATTCTAAGAGTTGCACTTGTAATACAATTAACGCTCGACGTTTACCTCTTTCCCTACTTGCTATTAAACGGCCGGACCTCTAATATTAAGTGGGAGTGCAAGCAAGGATCTTAGTCTTATTAGTAAATTAATTGGGTAGTTAATTCTGTTAAGAATTTAATTATCGAAAATACTAAATTGAACTTTCTATGTTCCAATTAATTGTGTTATTGCAACATAATTCGTAAACTAAAGTTGTTTTCTTATAGAAAACAAACATTGTCTCTTTTCCTTGTAAGGAAAGCGATACTTATTGCTATCTCTTCTCATTAGGTGACAAGAATAAAGATAGAGTATAATCGAATCATTATCGATTGCATTTAAACTCACTTTTAACATTTCATTACCTAATCCGGTTTTGAAATCTTTAAAAGATAACATATTTTGTGTATCTAGAGTACTTTTGTTATAGCTACCAAAATAAATGACATCTTGCACTTGTCACGATGTATGAGTTTAAACCGCAAAGAGTAAAGACTTTACTAGCACTTCGCTAGGTATCTTTCTTGGACTCTTGTTATTCCTAAAAGTGCTAAATACCCTTGTGGCTATGTAGACGATAAAGGAGGAATTGCATGCTAAATAGTCAAGTTAATTGAAAGCATGACGGCTAGTCCCTCATCTACACAAGTAGAATTTCATATACTTTGTACAAATACCTAAGTACATGTATACTTGTAGGCATTTTTCAGAGATAAGGAAGTCAATAAATTGCTTTTTGCCTTCTATTGGTGATGTAACATTTACAATGTTGACAAATCCAGTGGGAGCGTTGTAGTTTATTACTGAAATAATATCTATATAATATTGTCAATTGTAGTGGGAGCTACAAGATTTATTTTCTTGATTAATCACCCGTATTATTTTGAACTTGCTTTGAAATAATTTATCACTTCTAAATATGTACGACCATTTCTTAAAGGAAAATTACATTTTATTTTATATGATATCACGTTGCCTTTTCGTGTCGCCTTCTGAAACGTTATCTATAGAATAATAATCCACAATTCCTTGTCTAAAGTTATGGTTCTAAATCCACTTATAATATCAATGACATTATCATATTGTTTACACAATCAACCACATGTTGTATTGTTTGTCTTCATAATATGATGTTGTGCCTTACACAAGTGGGAGAAATCGTAAAGTGTGTGCAAGGAACAACATATATTGGTTTCACTTGCTATCAAGGTAAGAAAGCTAATAATTCTACTAGGACTTGAACAGACAAGATGTTTGTTGCCATACTACATTCAAATGTCATGATATAGTGAAAAGCTACTTCAACATTTTTACTACATGTTTAGTAAATACAATTATGGTTAAGATATAATAATCATAATTTTGAAGTATAAAAATTAACTTGAAATTACTATTGAACTCATGAGTTTGCGTTCATGATTACTTTAGTTAGTATAATTATGGTTTCTTGATAACACATAATTATAAAGTCCTTGAATTATTCACCGACTTATAACATAAAGTATGTAGTAAAATAGTTATGTCTTATTGTTAACACATAAACATAAGATCTTTGAATCATTCAAAGAATTATAATGTATACTTGATACGGTCTGTTTTCTTGTAAACGCATCAACACATAATTCTTGAACTGTTATGTTTTCTTGTAAACACATGGTTCTTGTCTTATTCAAGGAATACACAATATAGCATGCACCTGGATTTAAAATACTGATATTGTAATTTGGTACACGATCCAATTGACAAGTATTTAATCTAAAGAGTATTAGTTATCTATGGAATTCTGAGGTAGCCTCACAATTCTAATACTCATAGAATACCAAAATATTATGGTATGTCTAAAGAGTTGAAACAAACTATATTCGTATAGTTTGATTTATGATTGCTTTAGTTATTCTACCTCCATGATCTATCAAGGTTAGAAAATTTCGTGTGTCCTTGATACACTCAATATAGTTCAAACCTAGAAGTTATTCAAGACAAACCATAACTGGAAACCCTAAACCATTAGGGACTTTCGGTTGTTCCACTCAAACCAATCAAATCCTAAAACCTCTTAGGTTTTTTGATTTTCTACACTTCTTTGCTTGACGATTGTAGTTTTGGTGTTCCTGCTAGCTTGACGTAACACAAACCTTTCCGAAGGTTATTGGTTAAAAGTGATACAAGAATTAAGGTTTATACTATAAACCCTAATTAGGGTTCTTGGGAGAAATCCCAATATGTCTTGGTTAAAGTTCTTTAATTTGTTAATAACTTATGAAGCATACTATTAACAAACTTGAGATAAGAATTTAAAATGTGTTTTATAGTCTCTCTATTAAGAACAATTTATTGTTGCTTATATACTTAGTATTTAGAGAATGATCTCTACTTACAAAAGTAAGTGGGAGTTATGACGAATCTTAAATATATTCAAGAGCAAAATACATAACTTTCAAAAACCACTTGTTGATGTCATATTTTTGTTAAGCACGGAAATCTCAGACCAAAGTAATGTTACTCTCATTCATAATCCGCAAGGATACCTCATCACTTGATTGATATTTTAATATCAATGTTGAGGAGTATAAGTTAGGAGATCTTTATAATCTACTAACTGCTAAGATTAATTATCATATCTTGAATCCGGTAAATGTCTTAGAACTATGAATGATAAGATGTAGTCCTTTGAGGGAACATCAATCTTTTGAATTTGATTGATGTTTCGCCCAAATATAAAACTATGAGGTTGGAAGGAGTTTCTTTTGAAGAAAGACTCACAAGGACAAAATGGTATACATAATTAATGCATGGCTAATAATAGGAAGCTTTTAATTATACTCAAGCAATTGACTATAATTAAATCATTATTCCATACACGCATTGATTAAATAAAGATAACTGATGGTCATATATGCTTCTATGTATATGGAATTAAGCTTTATAGCATTCTCCTTTATGATTCCTTTAGTAAGAATGGTGTATAATCAAAAGGTTTATGAGGCTATAAAATCTTTATTGAGTATACATGATAAATAATCCAAGTATGGATTGAATCATGCGTCTTGAAGCTGAATCTAAAATTTAATTACAATACGATTTTGCTTAAATTTAGATAGTTTGGAGTACACTTGACATTAAGTGGGAGGAATATGTTTTCCTTTAAGATTCATATGTTGCATAACATATTCAAGATATCTTTCCATCTAAGCTAGATGATAATACTTAATATTGGAATGAAACTTCATTTGAGAATTTATGGAATAAAACAAATGACTTTGGGATAAATGTTTATTGAAATAAGCATATGCGGTAATTAAGTCCAATACACTGCAATACACCATTGAAGCAAGTCTTGAATGATATATTTCACTAGACATAATTTATTACATGAGTGAAAATCTTATGCTTTTAACTAAGGATTCATTATAAATGTATTATATTATGTATATGACTTGTTGTCACTTTTGTACAAGAGCAAAGTGAGATGACAACAACATTATCTAATTGAGAGTATTTAGATTATTGTTAATACAAATGTTTACGAATTATAAAGCATAGTGTTGTATGTGTACACTGATGGTAGAGGATAATCAATTCTAGTAAAGTGAGATTTTCTTATTGATAATAAATCTGCTAAACTAGATGTGCTCACAAAGAGCATTGTTGCATTACACATTAAGGAATAAGAATACTTTACATTTTAAGAAACTGTAAAGATGACTGTTAGTATATCGTTGATTTCAAATACCTTATACAAGGTATGACGATATCCCCTACTATGAAACTTGTAATAGTATGATCATGTAAGAAAAGACACTCATCTTGTTTTTAAAATCTTTCATAATTTGTGAAATTTGAAACAAGTATCCGGTAAGTTTACTTAGATGACTATTTAGCATTCTTGTAAAGAATAGTTGAGAATGTTGGAAACATTTGACTTCAACTTGCTAAATTAGTTTCATGCATATCTATTTTAGTATCTGGATAATTGGGATGGTGAGACTATTATTATTTTCTGATGAATAAAGATACTTGATATTTGTACTCATTCATATAATTATTGTTGTCCTATATTTGTATGTTTAATCCTTGAATATTTGATTATTCTAAATATGTCAGTTATCAATATGGGAATATTTTCTACATTAAGACAAATGTGAGTGTTGGTAATATTCTTTGAATATATGGACGGTTCCCGCCAAACTCATGTGTTATTCATAAGGGATGCATATTGGACACCCCGAACTTTCGAATCGTTACTTTTGGATCCTTTTCATGAGTAAGATTTCGAAAATGGTGATTAAGTCATCCTTAGACTTGAGATGCAAACAAGTTTGTGCATGTGTGAATATCACTTCTTGATTATATGTCCAACGCTAGTTCGCCAGACCTAGTTATAAAGACTTTAATTGGAAGTGTTGTGAAGCAGCATCCACAGACACTTGCAATCAATATAGATTTGTTCATCCGCTTGATATAGTGCAGATTAGTACCCTTGGCCCTCTTCAGAATTAATCAGATAATTGTGTGGCCGCACCCAAAGAGTAAATCAAGATGAGACTTGTTTATATTTGGTATGTCTGAATTAACTTCTATAACGAGAAACTAAAAGTTAAACTATATGGAATGAGTTAGGATCCATATCCATGGTTTAACAGTACTAGTAACAAAGGGGATTATTAGCAAGTCACATAATCGTATACCATTTATACTTTTGAGATATTATTCTTGAAACTATACCTCAACATTTCCGGATATAATAAAGTGTTGCTAGATGCTTTATTATAGACGTACTATGTCTTAAACTCTCACAAGTGGGAGCTGCTGGGATATGCGATCGTTTAGCCATCGGAAATGCGTGAGCCTATCGGGGCACACACTCATTGCGGAGAACACATTACGTATTATTATTTATAATTAAACGTTTAATAAAAACTTCACTTATTATTTAATTAACGGTAGTTAAATTAATTAACGGGATTTAATTAATTTATCGTGAGTGCATTATTTAAAATTGGAAACAAAATTGATTTTAGAACACCCCATAGCCTTAATCGGTCGAATGTACACAAGGGGGTTCTAGAAGATTTTCTTTATTGTTTGTATGGTAACTAAATATTCTTTAGTTATTGGTTAAGGGATATATGTTCCTTAATTAGTTTTCTTGGAGTAGGGAACAAGTAAATTAAGGAGGTGGAGGATTAAATACACATCCGTACACCTCACAATTTTTGTCTCTCCCCTTGTCCCTTTGTTCCGTCCGATCGCAACAAACCACACAAACAAACCAAACGATTTTTTCCTTAAACCCTAAATTCACATAAAGTGTAAACCATTGCAAGATCTACTAACTTTTGGTACTCCCTTGTGAAGTTTCTAAACCTAATACTAAACCGTTGATCCTCGTATCAAGGTTTTAGTCCCTTTGGTTTTTCCCTTGTGGTTCGTCGACTACATAAACCCTAATTAGGGTTTATGTGATTTTGGGTAATCATTCTTGTAACATCTATAAACCGATCCTTACGTAATCCAAATTAGGGTTTTGGATCTAGGGTTTCTAGTTACAAGATTATACACTTGTTGTATGAGAAGTGAAGTTACCACTAGCATCGTGGTGTGTTCGTTTGACGTGTCGTATGAGCAAACGATGGAGACGGTAATTTAACCGTTAAAGTTCAAGATCAAGATCAAGACGCATTAATTGATAAATTCAATTAATTTAAGGTTGGTTTTAAATTGTTTTTATTATGTGCTTAATCATGTATGCTATACTAGATCCATTCCACTGCGTACTCGTAGTTAATGGTTTAACTAGTATTCAAAATCCCAACAATATATACAGCTTCTTTAGAAACGACAACAGTATATAGGTACCCTTCTTTAGCCTGTTTCTCAACTTCAACATATTCATCTAAACGAATTTTAATATAACCACATGTGACTAATGATAGAACAAAAATACATTGAGTATTAGTTGGTATGGTGGCACGGGGAAAACTAAGAAAGTTATGAAACTGTACTCAGTTGTAAATGACTTCCCACCTCGTCGTTGGTGAGACCATCTACTTGTATAAACCCTATACCCTTACTACGAAAAACTAAAATGTATACTCTTATACAAAAAGTGAATTTGCAATAGAATATTAATCATAATTAGGTTCATTATTCTTAACTACTATATACTAAATGTCTTGCAGTTCAGGCGTATCTTTGATCTTTTTATAATGAAAAAAACAAATACCAAAATCTAACGTCTTGTTTTCCTAGATGCATGTTGTTGTGTTGACTTCTTGATTTTGGGGATAAAAACCACTCTCATTTCCTCTTTTTCTTCAACTAGCTACAACGATATTGAGCACACAAATTATATATCAGCGATAAGCATCGCCAGTAAAAAAACTAAACCGTCATGGCTATCTTTGAATATTTGTATTATATGCTTTTGAACAATTATCTCGTTAACTTAAAAATTTATTATTCTGCTCCATTGTCTTTTGAATTTGGATCTTTGTAATCTTTATTATTTTAGATTTAATCAACAAGGTATTTTTATAAAACGTCTCATTTAGAGGCGTTCTCTTGCACCTTGAACCTTGGTATTATGGCGTAACAACGCCAGCGCTTTACCCCTTCTAATGACATATTTTCGGGGAATCCCGTCTCAGTCACCGCCACCGTAGCCATGACGATTACTTGTCAGTGACAAGTTGCGAGTGATATGTAATTCCTACGTTAAAAGCGCAACCTGATGAGTAAAAGAATCGACTAGTTCTTTCAACAACAAGTGGATGGCGGCTTCGTTTATTGAGCATGAAAGCACCAAATTATACAGTCAACTGAGAACTTGATATGTTCTTTAAGTAAGCACGAACTCCAGCAAGATAAAAGAAGAGAAACTTGATAAACCGATTAGTGATTTCATTCGCAGTATAAATACTTGGAAACCAAGTTTATCAAATCTTAAAACAAAGACTATAAATACGGTGGTAATGTAAATCAACAAATTAAATCAAACAAACTAAATATGATTTAAATCCTAACAATCTTAATCCGCAACCGAGTGTTTCGGCTGTATTTATCACGTAATCACACTGCCACTTAGGAGCAACAAATACTCTTCCTGTACGTCTTGGCCCCTCCATTACCTGTTGTGTATCATAATCAGTGGTAGATCCAATATTTTAAAAGAGTTGTTAGATATTTGACTTTAGCTTTAAGGGTAGTTTGGTAATTATGGTATTTAAGTGTAGTTCGGTCATTTTGTAGTATCTTTAGCAGTAAGTTTTCTTTATAGTTAAGTAGTCTGTATGTCGGTTGTTTCATTTATATAGAGTAGCAGATAGTAAATTGTACTTGGAGCTTTGATAATAAAATGATCAGTAACTTTTTGTGCTCCCAAACACCCCTTATGATTTTTGGTTCCCATGTTCTTTGTTTGCTGATGTTGTGACTGCTATTTAGAAGCCCCTAATCCTAACAAATTGGTATCAAGAGCCAACAGATCAATTTGAATTTAAAGCAAGATGGTTTTTGTTTTTGGGTTTTTGGAATTCGTTTTGGGTTTCTTGATTTGGTGAATCAGATTTAGCTTGTGGTTGATCTCAAGATTCAATATCTTGATATGATATCTTTTGAATTTGATTTGGGTTTGGTGGTGGCTGCCGATAATTTGTAGAATCATCAGGTTTGTTGTATTGCTTTGTTCAGTCATTTGTTGTTTCCGTTTGTTTGATAAATCAAAGGGGTTTAATTAGGATTTGGTAGTATATGTGAATTTGGTTTTGTGAACTAGTTGTGTTTGGTTGCTTCATAGGAGTTGATAAAGAAGTTTAATGGGATATATTTTGTTCGATGTCTATGCTTCTATGGTTTGCATTAGATTATGAAATAATTGGTTTTGAGCCTTTTGGTAATTTGATTTTGGTGGAGCAATCGTTTGGGTATCTGTTTTGTTTGATATGTTTTCCCGGTTAAACTTATGATTTTTTGTTTGAATTAAGGAAGCACTTTGAATTTGGGATTAGTGTTTGAAGTTGGACTTCTGTTATTTTTAGTGATATGGGTATGAGATCATCGATTGGTGGTGTTGGTGTTTTATAATCGGTTTGTTTGGTATTCGAACTTGAATTTTGTTTGTTTGAATTTGAGCCATAATTCGTATATGATACGTGGGCTATTAGTTTGGAATTTGAAGTTTGCAAATAAGTGGGTCGTTAGTATTATTATCCAGATCATGTTTGGGGCGTTTGAATTTGAACCCGTTCATCAAATTATCTATTAATTTGAATTTGTTTTCTACGGATAATAAGTTTGAATTTGGGTCGTAATTCTTATTATATAAGTGGACCATTACAATTTGAATTTGGTATTTGAAGTTTGAAGATCGATTTGGTGTTTGAAGACTTGATAATCATCATGTCGTTTGAAGTTTGTTCGATCGTTTGGAATTTAGAAATTTGGATCTTCTTTTGTCGGGCGTTTGAAGATTGGTTGCCCAAGTTTGATTGTGAAGATCGTTTGTGCCGATTTGGTTGTTTGTTTGACCGAGTTTGAAATTTGTCGGTTGACATTTGGTTGTCCATATATGAAGACATCGACTTTTGTTTTGGTTTAGTTTGCTTTGGATCGTTTTTAGGTTCGATCCATTTGGATTTGCTTTTGATCGTTTTCAGATTCGATCGTTTGGATTAGTTTTGGACCGTTTTTGGATTCGGTCAATTGTTTGAATTTGGCTAGTATCTCTAGCGTTTGGAAATTTGAATTTGAAGATGAATGATTCGTTTGGTTTGAAGTTCTGACCGGAGTGAAGTATGGCGCTACTTAGGAGCTAAAGTCAAGGTGGAGATTGTTAGATATTTAACTTTAGTTTTAAGGGTAGTTTGGTAATTTTGGTATTTAAGGGCAGTTCGGTCATTTTGTAGTATCTTTAGCAGTAAGTTTTCTTTATAGTTAAGTAGTCTGTATGTCGTTTGTTTCTTTTATATATAGTAGCATATAGTAAATTTGTACTTGGAGCTTTGATAATAAAATGATCATCAACTTTTTGTGCTCCCAAACACCCTTTATGATTTTTGGTTCCCATGTTCTTTGTTTGCTGATGTTGTGACTGCTATTTAGAAGCCCCTAATCCTAACAAGAGTGAAATTCACTTTTCATACCCGTGGTATGTCCAGATTGTATATATAGTAACTGGTCTTCTGAAACTGCAGGCGGCCTCCCTGGTCTTCCATTAAGTGTTCACTTTGCTACCTTGACCGTAACAAACGTTATCCGTTGACCGTTACTAAAGGGGCAATCTTGTCTTTTTCTTTTCTTTTCTTTGTCTTTCTTCTCCAACACACCACTCCATCACCACACCCCCAACACTCCTCCCACTCAACTACCACTTCTCCTTCCACCGTCGCCATAAATCATTCACAACATCAAATAACAATTAGATTGCTCGAACTTACATCCAAACATCAATCATCCAAAACTAGGGAAAGTTGATACAAGCTTATAGTTTCAAGCAAGTACTCCCGGTAGACCTAGTGAATTAATGAATGTGAAAGTTTGTTCGATTTTGTCCAAGTGTGACTCTTTCTCCTTTCTTTCTCCATTTCGAAAATGACTAACAATCTGTGAAAGAAGTTGCAGCGTGACGTACGAGTGTGAAAGAAGTTGCAGCGTCTTGTACGTGTCCATATGGTACTAATGTACGACCCGTTACTTAGTTTTGGAACGTACCTTTGCTTTTTATCATTTTGATGTTTCTTTCCTATAAGTTTTGACTCTTTCTCCTGAATCCTTATCATTGGTGTTTGAATGATTTCTGGGCGACGGTGGAAGGAGAAGTAATAGTTGAGTGGGAGGAGTGATGGTGATGCGGTGATGGAGGTGTGTTGGAGAAGAAAGACAAAGAAAAGAAAAGAAAAAGACAACATTTCCCCTTTAGTAACGATCAACTGTTAACGTCTTGAACACTTAATGGAAGACGAGGGAGGCCGCCTGCAGTTTCAAAAGACCAGTTATTATATATGCAATCTGAACATATCACAGGTATAAAAAGTGCATTTCACTCATTTTAAAATTAAAGTGACATAAATTTTTGCTCGTGATAAACACCTTAACCAATTATTTATAGTACGGCATTTCAAGGCTCAAAAGCGATCTTTCAGAATACAACTTCTATTTGTGATTTTATATAACTAACAAAGTGTGAATAAAATAAGAACTAGCTACAAAACTTTAAAATCTTCAAACAACTGAAATGCATAATTTGTTACATACCTACATGGCCTAAAAAACGTCGAGTTAAATCTTATATTGGTGAAGTGATAAAGGTTGAAAAAATAAGGCATAATTTGTTACATAATTTGTTACATAAAGGTTTAGCTGACTTTTAATGTTCTATAGCCGTCCTGTTCAATTGTATAGAACGAAAAGACTTGAAAAATGAAAGGGAATTTCTAACATGTGCCCTGAATGCACACGTTTGTGTTTATATTAAAGTAAAGTTTGTGTTTGTTAAACATAAATTGCTATTTATTTATGGTGAGTTTCGAGTGTCTTTAATGTGAATTAAATGTATTTTATAATATAAAAAGAAAGTTTATGCTCAATTGATATGTCTTAACATGTGCTTGAGGGCACATATTAGAAAAACCCTAACAGCCTTGCACAACTTTGTCATCGGCAATCATAACACATAAGTAAATGGGTCAAAATTTGCCACATAGAACTCAGCCCGGCCCATTAGTATAAAGTCACAAGTTTCTAGATTTTACAGAAGCCCAATATGAGCCAACTAAACCCATAAGTCGGGTTTTTGTGTGGCTATAAAACATACCAAAAACATGTTTAAACCTACATACATTCCGCTTTCCACTAATCGTTGGTACATATTATTTGAATTGTTTATACAAGTTATGTTGTTACGTATGCATTGTTAAGGTATCAAACCCCCTAGGATCGTATCTTTAAGGATATCAAACACAACTATGCATTATTGCTTTTTGAAAAAAGAAGTTTTATAAGAGAAAAAACCCCACTGCAAATAATCAGATGAGCAAGATTCATAAGAGATGTGACACACAATTGACAATACACACATGAATATATGAACATTTAGGTGATCAGAACTACTACGCTTCAGACATTGGAGTATTAGCCATCTCCGCATCTCGTATGTATGTTTTTATGTATGTGTATTTGATTTCATTATCAGGAGTGCGTTGTTAGCGGTCTTTGGTACTTGCTCATTCTTGTGATATTGGTGTTATGTGATGCGTAAATTAAAGGCAATAATCATAGGTAGCAAAACATGACGCCTAGGGATAATTACCAGTGTTTTGGTTTGCTTATACGTTGTATCATTTATTGAATGTGTATATTTTTATTTATCAGTTGTATCTTCTTAACAGAAGAATGGAAGTGGTAAATGGGACACACAACGCCCGCCAATATACACCCGAAGAAGATATCATTAGCAGTATGCCAGATGATCTGATAAATAATATTTTGGAACGTTTGCCGATACACGAATCAGTGAGAACTGGGATCTTGTCGAGACAATGGAGATATAAGTGGACGATGCTCACACAACTTGACTTTGATACACCTTTTTATGAGCGTTTACAAGGTTATAATGGGCACTGTAAGAACATTATTAATAGGCTGCTGCTTCATCTTAAAGGTCCCATAGCAAGGTTTGACCTTTGGATACTGAAGGGATGCTACCCCAAGATCGATGCGGAAGATATTAATAACTGGATACTTTTTTTAAGCAGAAAAGGATTGAAGCAGTTGACTCTTATAAATCTTGAAGTCCAACCGTTTTGGTTAAGTAGCCATATTTTCTCTTGTCTAGGGTTATCACATCTAGAGCTGCGAAACTGTCAGTTGGCTCCCGTGTCTGATTTAAGTGGTTTTCCAAATCTCAAAAGCTTTGAATTTTCACTGATAGACTTTGCACCCTTCAATTTAGGGAAGTTTCTTGCATTGTGTCCGAACCTGGAAAGCTTGTATATCTTTTCTAATTATTACAATATAAAAGAGTCCGACATCGCGAAACTTGAAGATCTTAAAAATTTATATTGGCTAGTGGGTAGCTTTCATGATAGTAAGATGATCACAAGCTCCCAAATTTTTCCAGGTATTAGTTCATTAACAAAACTCAGCGAACTTCGTGTAAACTTTAAGAACTGCAAGGTAAAGTTAAGTTCCATCTTATATAATATACCAATATATATATATTTGATTGTTCTGTTACGAGATAGAGTGGCAACGTTTTCTGGCAGGTATTGGAAGATGCTAGAAGGAATGTCCCGACAGCCTTGGCGTGCCTACAAGCACTTGCATTGTATTTTATAGATCTTTGCAGTAAAACTATGGTGTCCTTAGTTGTTGAACTGATTTGTGCATCCCCGAATCTGCATTATCTTGAAATCTCTGTGAGTTGGATGCATATTATAATACTCATTTGTTCACTATCCTCGAATCTTTTAGCTAATACTAACTTATTTAATAGGTTGAATGCGAAGATGGTTCTGCAGAGGTTGATTACAGCAGAATTAAACATTTACAGCTTCAGGAAGTGGCGTTACTTCACGTTAGAGGTTCAAAGAGTGAAGAATGTCTGATAAAGTCGTTACTTGCTTGTTCTCCTTTGCTAAAGACGATGTCTATAACAGTGGACTCACCAGAAGTGTTTGGTGATTTTACTACAAACTTGTTGAAAGTACATCGAGCCTCCCGCCGAGCTAAACTAATACTGGTTCATGACCCCGCCCCATCTGAATTTTCCTTATACTTCTATTTATAGTTTCATTAATGGCATTTCTTTTATAGTATGTGCGGCACAACAAAACCCCCTAAATTGTAATAGCCGAATTATGCTTATCTGTGTTCTTGGTGGGCTTTAATTAGCCGGAACTAAAAGCAGGGTTCATTTTCAAACAAGAAACTAAATTCATGCCAACTTATCTTCCATCTCCGGTTGTTTTGTGATTGTTGGTGCACATGTTGCATACTCCATCCGTCCTAATATTAATGTTAAATTTGATTTTTTTTTTTTAAGTCAAACGGATTCGACTTTATTTTTAGATGTATATTTTATACACATAAAACCAAATTCATTCATATATTTTGCATTAAATATTGTGTAATCAAAAGAATTGAAGTTAAACGAGTTTGACTTTAACAATATAAACCAGTTTGACTTTAAAAAGTCAAACTAAACATTTATTTTGAGACAAGGGAAATAATAAATACGAGGCACGCAGACTCGCGAGTTTGCACACTGAGTGTATCTAATTGTTGATTACGTACAGTTTCTTTGAGACGGGAGGTATAACTACGAATCATAATTCAGCCATTTTTATATCCTTTGCTTCACCGACTTCTCTCAGAAGCACATACACACAAGAAAAAACTAAGCAGTAAATAAAGAGCTTAAACTAAAGGGAAGTAAACCTTGGGCAACAATACAAAACTGTTTATGAATAACATCTTTGTATATGGGTCAAAATACAACCATCCTCGAGCAAAATGGGAAGAACAGGTTTGACATGTTGGATTGTTGCTCAGGGACATGTTAGAAGTAGTCAGTGGCGGATCCAACATACCAAAATTGACGTGACACAAATATTTGCTCGTGATAAACACGTTAACCAAGTTACTTATAGTACGGTATTTCAAGGCTTAAAAGCGGTCTTTCATAACACAGAACAACTTCTATTTGTTGTAGTACTACGTATTATATAATCAACAAAGTGTGAATTAAAATAAAAACTGGCTACAGTAAATTCATGTTTAAAATATTTAAACAAGTGAAAAGCGTAATTTGTTATATGGCCTAAAAAACATCAGTTAAACCTATTGGAATTTGAATGTTTAGATGACTTTTAATTTTTTATAGCCGTCTTCTACAATCTACATTTGTATCGAAACAAAAAACTTGAAAACATAAAACATGCAAGAAAAAACCATGTCTGCCAACTTCATGTGTGGCACGTGCTACATGTAGCCAGGCTTTAGATCCGCCTCTGGAAGTAGTTACCCGTAATAACAGCCTTGCAAAGCTTTGTAATCGGAAATCATCATATCTAAGGGATCCCTTGGTTTGGGTCGAAGAAGCAATGTCTAGCCGAATATATCAGACTCAGTCCCATCGCAGTATATATGGTGGATATTTCGAAGATAAGTAAAGTTCAGAACACATAAGTAAATGGGTCTTTGCCACCAACAATGAACTCAACCTGGCCCATTAATACAAAGTCACAAGTTTCTAGATTTTAGAGAAGCCCAACAAAACCCATAAGTCTGAGTTTTGGTGTGGCTATACAACATATCAAAAACATATCTAAACATACATACATTCGGTCTATGGCAGATCGATTTCTTAAGAAACCGACTTGATCCTAATTCCAAAAGAATCCCTGGTACGTATCCATTGTTTAGGTATCAAACCCCCTAGGATCTTATCTTTAACATGTCAAACTCAATTATGCCTTATTGCTTTTTGAAGTTTTATAAGAAACTTACTAGTTGCTTATTCGATAAACTATTTTTTTATGGAGTAACCATGGTTGCTGACCTTTTGTCGAGTAATACACTATCCCACCACGACACAAACTAGATAAAGCCCTCTCTTTTTTAAGAGGTTGTTGTGTGGCCCCTAGCCAGAAAAAATTACTTTGCTAACCATCACCACCAGATAGTCTAGTGGTAAGTCTTTCACATTGGAATAATATGTCAAAGGTTCTAGGTGAATACATTTGTGGTTGCGGCGGAGGTTCACCTGCGACGACTCGAGACTAACCAAAAGGATAGTCTCCGTGAGATTAGTTGGCTCTCAATGTCAAAACGAAAACTCAGGTTAAAAAAACACCCTCAATACACAATACACACATGAATGTGAACATCTAGGTGATCAAAACATGTCGTCTAGGGATAGTTTAGATGTCTAAAGGCAATAATCATAGGCAAAAATTAGCCATCTCCGCATCTCGTTAGTTAATTTGTATGTTTATTTGATATCTAAAGGCAACAATCATAGGTAACAAAACTTGATGCCTAGGGATAATTACCATTGTTTTGATTTGCTTATGTAGTATCAAAATGCAGGCATGATCATTTATTGAAAGTGTATTTTTATTCATGAGTTGTATCATCTTAACAGAATAATGGAAGTGGTAAATGGGACACACAATGCCTGCCAATATACACCCGAAGAAGATATCATTAGCAGTATGCCAGATGATCTGATAAATAATATTTTGGAACGTTTGCCAATACACGAATCAGTGACAACTGGGATCTTGTCGAGACAATGGAGATATAAGTGGACGATGCTCACACAACTCGTCTTCAACCAACCTTTTTTTGATCGTATACAAGGTTATAATTAAGAACTGTGGGAAGATTATTAATAGGTTGTTGCTTCATCTTAAAGGTCCCATTACAATGTTTGACCTTTGCATACGTACTGAAGGAATGTTAACTAGAGATCGATGAGGAAGATATTAATAACTGGATGCTTTTTTTAAGCCAAAAAGGATTGAAGCAGTTGACTCTTAATAATTTTGTTGGCCATCCGTTTAGGTTAACTAGCCATGTTTTCTCTTGTCTGGAGTTATCATGTTTAGAGCTTCATGAAGTTCAGCTGGATCTCGTGTCTTATTTACGTGGTTTTCCAAATCTCATCAGCTTTAGGTATACCCAACTTAACATTGATCAAAAGTACAAATTCTGGAAGTTTATTACACGGTGTCCAAAGCTGGAAAGTTTAGATTTTTTTTCTCATTATTACAATATAAACGAGACCGACATTGCGAAACTTGTAAATCTTAAAACCTTATATTGGATCATAGAGGGTAGCTTGCATAATAGGAAGATGATCACAAGCTCCCAAATTTTTCGAGGTATTGGTTCATTAACAAAACTCATCAATCTTTGTGTAAACTTTAGGAACTGCAAGGTAAAGCTAAGTTCCATCATATATACTCCGTAATATATATCAACAGATGTATATGATTGTAACCTTACAAAATAGAGTGTCAACTTTTTCTTGCAGGTATTGGAAGATGCTAGGAATGTCCCGACAGCCTTGGCGAGCCTAAAAACACTTACATTGTATTTTATTGATCCTGGTAGTAAAACTATGGTGTCCTTAGTTGTTGAGCTAATTTGTTTTGGAATAGTGATTCACAGGTTTTTGATGAAACCAATCCTTGGTTTGAACACGATTAACATTAACCATATTGTGGTGTGCGTATGCAGAAAAGTTTCTGCAGTCAGTGGTGGTGTTTGGGTATGCGAATAACAAAATAAACAAGAACAAACAAATATGATGTAAAATACTTTTATTGAATCTGATGGAATGGGACTTGTGTTTTTTACATCGACTCTAAATCTATATATACAGGATGAAACGTCGCAACGTTTATCCAACCAACATATCGTTTCCTAAATAACTGCCTACATACGGGCTGTTTGGTTGTTATCCAAACCCAACCCAAACTTAACTTGTTTCTGTCTTGACCCAATACTAAATACAGTTTGACCCAAACAAAATACATAACATAAATTAAGTAACTTTAACATACAAGATATTATACGTGCAACATTCTCCCTCCTAATTCTTGTATGTTAGAACTTCCATGATTCTTGGTTCCTTTCTTCATGTTATGATGACAAGGCTGCCATCACTTGTTGTTTCCATGCCTTCCATTTCTTGCTCCTCGTTGCCATCTGTTTTAACTTCACTTTGCGCATCATTTGCTCCAGTTTCATCCGGTCCTTCCTTTACTTCTGCCTTGGTTTCCGCATAGGCTTGTGGTGCTTTCATGCCGACCATCAATTCCTGCCTCTCCTGCCCTAACCTTTTGGCTTCCTCGTAATATATCTTGACATACCGACAAACTCCTTATAGCAATCCTTGATTGCGCTTTTGTTATCCGAAGTTAGTCCCAACAGCCCCGCAACGTCACTCCAGTAACCATTGAATTCTACATTCATGTAGCCTCCCATTTCGTCTACTAATTTATAAAGGCCCAACATATAAATTTCGGTTACCCCTACCACGGGTGGTAACCTTCCAACTATTTCTTGCTCTAAATAGCCAGTATAGAACCAATATATCATCTCTAAAAACTTCTTCTTTAATACTTCCCAATTCGCGTAAACTAGTTTATCGATTTTGATCAGATCTAGGAATGATACTAGTCGTGGGAATGTGTCTACTTTCATTTCATATAGAGTTCCATTGATGCTTAAGTACCAATCGTCTATGTAATCTTCCTTATCCTCCGTATTCATTTTAAGGTTTTCAATACCTTTCACTAACGTAGGATCTATGGATTCAAAGTAATTTTCTAAATACCTGTCATGTGCCTCAATCAACGTTGAAGGCTGCCCATGATCCGTGACACTTTCTCCTTCCATATTTTCCATCTCATCATCGAACATGTACTTGATTGTACATCGATCATTTACACACTTAACCAAATACCCTTGGTTCGCTAGGCAATCCTCGCTTAATATGTTCAAAGTAATTTCCGGGGTATAATAAACATTTGGTATAACCAACATACCTTGTTCCGTTTCAACACGGGCTTTGCCTACGCCGTATGAGAAAATAAATTTTCTCTCCTTTTCTTCGAGTTGTAACATTCTGAATTCTTCCTTCATCCGTTTGAACAAAGTCCTAACCGGCGTCATGTGGTTTTTGTATGTGTTTCCGACATACCACACTTTGTCCCATGTTCCTAAGTCTGAACCATTTACCAACCGATCCGTCTTCACGTGAACAGTTTCTGGGTACTTTGGTTTGTTTTCGACATCGTTCGTCTTCGATGTCTCCCCTTTCTCTTTCTTCTTGTTCTTGCAGTTCCAATACGTGTGCCCCCTAACCTTGCAGATGTAACACCGCGCACGCCTCTCTTTCCTAGAAGTGCCCTTGGTGTTTAATCTTTTGAAAGCCGCACACATAGTCGCAGTATTAAATGTTTCTGCTTCCTCCAGCGTGTTTTTCAACAGGCCTTTCCCCTTTTCTGATAGACGCCGTCCTTGATTACTTTTAGGAACGATCTTTGTGGTTCCATTTGTGAGTGAATACCGCATCTCATAATCTTATGGATGCTTTTGGATTGATTTCGCCCAGGGGTTGAACCTTCGGCTATGATACCATTTTTGGAATAGTGATTCACAGGTTTTTGATGAAACCAATCCTTGGTTTGAACACGATTAACATTAACCATATTGTGGTGTGCGTATGTAGAAAAGTTTCTGCAGTCAGTGGTGGTGTTTGGGTATGCGAATAACAGAATAAACAAGAACAAACAAATATGATGTAAAATACTTTTATTGAATCTGATGGAATGGGACTTGTGTTTTTACATCGACTCTAAATCTATATATACAGGATGAAACTTCGCAACGTTTATCCAACCAACATATCGTTTCCTAAATAACTGCCTACATACGGGCTGTTTGGTTGTTATCCAAACCCAACCCAAACAAAACTTGTTTCTGTCTTGACCCAATACTAAATACAGTTTGACCCAAACTAAAATACATAACATAAACTAAGTAACTTTAACATACAAGATATTATACGTGCAACAATTTGTGCATCCCCGAATCTGCATTCACTTGAGATCATGGTGAGTTGGATGCGTATTATCATATTAAATTATTCATTATCCTCGAATATTTGAGCTAATACTAACTTATTTTTTATAGGGTGTAAGCGAACATGGTTCTTTGGACATTGATTACGGCAGGATCAAACAACTACAGCTTCAGAAAGTGAAGTTATATGGGTTTATAGGTTCAAAGAGCGAAGAATGTTTGATAAAGTCTTTACTGGTTTGTTCACCTTTCCTAAAGAAGATGTCTATAGCAGTGAAGTCACCAGAAGTGTTGGGTGGTTTTTCTACAAATTTGTTGAAATTACTCGAGCCTCCCCCAGAGCAAAACTACTCTTTCATGTTGAAATTACATCGAGCCTCCCCTAGAGCTAAACTATAACTGGTTCATGATCCCCTTCTGACCTTTATTTATGCTTGGCATTTCTAATATCATAATGGAACCATATATATAAAATGTAAGAACCAAATTATTCTTATTTGTGCCCTTGGTGGGCTTTAGTTGGCCGGAACTTAAAGCTGGGGTTCAGTTACTCTATCCTATTTATATACTTTCAGTTTGCATCAGTAAATGTTTAGTTTGAATATTTCGTAAAAAATGGTTACTGAGTGTTAACTCTCCAAAACAACATAAAACAAAAACAAAAGAGAATTGGCATTATAAATGGACTTATTACATGGATAAGAAACGTTATGGCGTATGTGGGATAAGAAAACTATTTAAATTCAAGTGAACAAGTATGTAACACAATAATGCAAACTAACATAACCCCAACTTGGATATGATTATTACCGAGAGTGTTGGTGCCCGCACGTTGTTGCTGCACGGCTGTTTTTGACTTTATATTTGTGTTTTTCAATCGTTGCAAGAGTATTTTGCTATCTATATGCATCCGAAGATTAAGTATTTGAAAACGACTAAAATGGGACAAATGAAGAATATGTTGGTGTATATTTAAGTGACCAGCAACATATATTGTAATTGATTCAAACTATACAACAGTATATACATAACTGTACAAATACAGACTTCCACGACAAAGCCGACTACTTACACACCTATAACACACTAACATTGGACTATAAACAAGTTTTCATTGATGTGAGAATATAAAACAATCGAATGTAAGCCGTTTTAATTTGGGTTGAAGGGAAACCAAGAGAATCGATTGAATCATTCATCGGCATAACATGCAACCTCAGAGAAGCGTTTAAGCTATGTTATGAACACGATATTCATAGATCTTGACCTTGTACTCTGAAGCACCATCAAAGCGGCCATTGGTCTCCCATGGGACTCGAGAAATCCCATGGATAGTCAAGTGGATCATTATTGTGCTTTTGATAGGTTCTTAATTCTAGTGGATCTTTAAAGATGATACCACCCTGTTGTTATGAATATTATAGTTACCGTTAAAGTGTTCATAGATATGGACAACTTGTTAAGACCATCAAAAGGCCATCAAAAGGCTTTGTCTGAAAAGACCATCAAAAGGCTTTGTCTGTGAAACAGCTAGCTAGTTCCGTAGTGTCGCTCAAACACCTGCACTAAAGACGTCGACAATCATATATACAACTTCTTTAGAAACGACAACAGTATAGGTACCCTTCTTTAGCCTGTTTCTCAATTTCAGCATATTCATCTAAAAGAATTTTAATATAACCACATGTGACTAATGATAGAACAAAAATACATTTGAGTATTAGTTGGTATGGTGGCACGAGGAAAACCTAAGAAAGTTATGAAACTGTACTCACTTGTAAATGACTTCCCACTTCGTCGTTGGTGAGACCATCTACTTGTATAAACTCTGGAATTACGAAAAACTAAAATGTATACTCTTATACGAAAAAGTAAATTTGCAATAGAAATATTAATCATAATTAGGTTCATTATGCTTAAACACTATATACTAAATGTCTTGCACTTCAGGCGTATCTTTGATCTTTTTATAATGAAAAAAACAAATACCAAAATCTAACGTCTTGTTTTCCATGCGTGTTGTTGTGTTGACTTCTTGATTTTGGGGATATAAACCACTCTCCTTTCCTCGTTTTCTTCAACTAGCTACAACGATAAGCATCGCCAGTAAAAAACTAAATCGTCATGGCTATCTTCGAATATTTGTATTATATGTTTTTGAACAATTATCTCGTTAACTTAAAACTTTATTATTCTGCTCCATTGTCTTTTGAATTGGATCTTTGTAATCTTTATTATTTTATATTTAATCAACGAGGTATTTTTATAAAACGTCTCATTTAGAGGCGTTCTCTTACACCTTGAACTTTGGTATTATGGCGTAACAACCCCAGAGCTTTACCCCTTCTAATGACATATTTTTGGGGAATCCCGTCTCAGTCACCGCCACCGTAGCCATGACGATTACTTGTCAGTGACAAGTTGCGAGTGTTATGTAATTCCTACGTCAAAAGCGCAACCTGATGAGTAAAAGAATAGACTAGTTCTTTCAACAACAAGTGGATGGCGGCTTCGTTCATTGGCCATGAAAGCACCAATTTATACAATCAACTAAGAACTTGATATGTTTTTTAAGTGAACACTCCAGCAAGATAAAATAAGAGAAACTTGATAATCCGATATGCCGATTGGTGATTTCATTCGCAGTATAAATACTTGTAAACCAAGTTTATCAAATCCTAAAACAAAGACTATAAATACGGTGGTAATGTAAATCAACAAATGTGTTAAAAAGATTGGTTAAGTAAACCAACTCTCAAGGACTATTGTTGCCAAAAGGTAAAGTGCAGGTAAAATATTTTAAATACTTTTATACTATATTGTGTGTTTAAAGTGCAGGGACTTAAGAGTCAAGATTATGGAAGTTCAAGGGTCACTAGGAGCATTAGCATATTATTAGGAGTTTAGTTAGGTTTTGGAGTATATAGCTTAGTTATCCTTCATTTGTTGACTTTATCTTTTTTCATTATCTCTCTCACAAAACTGGCGATTGTTTCCATCTTGTTCATAGTTTGATCAATCTGTTTTGATCTTTAGTTTGATTTCCTTTCTTTTGTAAGTACGATCACAAACCCAGGTGTTACATTTGAAGTAACAGCCTGAGGCAGTTTAATAAAAGAATAAGGGGAGGTTGGTTGTATTAATCTTGATCTTTGTTAACTTTTCTACATGGTATCAGAGCCAGGTTGGCTGTTGATACGAAGATCTTGATTTTTCTAAACTAGGGTTTTCATTAAATTTTGGGGTTTTTCAAAATTGAAGGTGATTCTGGTTGTTTTATTGGTTGATTTTGTTGTTTCTTGATGTTAATTGATCAGATTCTTGATCAATTGGTTTTCCTCAGAAATTAGGGTTTATCTATTTTTGGGGGTTTTTGGTTATATTGTTTTCCTGGGTGATTAATCAACTTAATTGTTGATTAATTGTGTTTTCTAGTTGTTTTTGGTTAAAAACCCTAAAATCAGAAGTTGGGGTTATTTAATCTTGGTAAGATTGTTTTTGATTATTGTTATTTGTTGTGTCTTTTGCTAATCCTGCAAGTTGGTTGTTTGGTGTTGTTTCCGCTGTGTTCTTGGTTAAAGATCATCTTGATCTTTGTGGTTGTTTGATTGTTGCTACGCGTGATAGTATCTTCTCACGCTCTCTCTTTTTATTGTTCTTGTTTTAGTGGGATTATGTGTCGAAGGGTTTTGTTGCTATTGCTGGTTGTTGTGGTGTTATAAGGTGGTTATTGTTTTCTGAGTTCTTGTTTGTTATTTTGCTTGTTTGTTTGTTATGGCTCCTAAGAAACATGATAAGGGTGAACAGGGGAGAGGGTCACATGACAATGAGATTGACATGTTTGACCCTCTGTATCTTCATAGTAGTGATACTAGTGGTGTTCCTCTAATTGGGTTTAAGCTAGAGGGAACTGAAAATTATAAAATATGGAACGTTGCCATTGCTAGGGCTATTCACACTAAAAACAAACTTGGTTTTATTGATGGAAAAATACCTAAGCCTGAAGAGGCTGGTTTTTTACAAGATCAATGGGAAAGATGTAACTCTATTGTCTTAAACTGGATTATTGGTTGTGTTTCACAAGAGGTTTATTTGGGTAAAGTTTTTTCTGAAAATGCTAAAACAGTTTGGGATGAATTAGAGGAAACATATAGCAAGCAAGATGGATCTGTTATTTTTAACATGCATTATAAGATACACTCACTTACTCAGTCTGGTTCTACTCTGTCTGAATATTACCACAAGTTTAATGGTTTGTGGAGGCAATATGATTCATTAGTTAATTTACCTGAATGTGTTTATGAAAATACTTATCTGCTTAAACAGCATAATCAACTGCTTAAGCTTATGCAGTTTCTCATGGGGTTAGATGATGAGTATGCTCCTATAAGAAGTATCATACTTACCACATAACCTCTTCCTGATGTTAAGGGAGATTTTGCTACTCTGTCAAGAGATGAATCCCATAGGGGTTCACCATCTCAGAGTTCAGTAAAAGCTGGGACAGCTGCATTTGCTTCAAGACCTAATAATAGGTCTAATAACAACTGGAACACTAGTAATAATAATAATAATCAGGCAAGAAAACTTGCTAGACCTAACTTGGTGTGTACTCATTGTAATATGAATGGTCATACTGTGGATAGGTGTTTTGAACTTGTGGGATATCCTCCCAATTTTAAAAAGAATAATAGTTCTAACAGAAATGTTAGTAGTAATCATGTGGCTTCAGGTCCTAAAGATCAGTCTACCAACAGTTCATCTAACTCCTTTACTGATGAACAATTCAAAAAGTTGATGGATTTGATTGGTGATAGGTCTGGAAAAAGTACCATACCTGCAAATGTTGCAGGTATAAATTGTGCTTTTAGTTTCTGTACTTCAAAATTTTTTAATCACAATACTGTTATTAAAACTTATAAGTTGTATGTTGGTTGGATCATTGATTCAGGAGCCAGTCAACATATGACTTATACTGTGGTTAATATGTTTACTGTGATAAGTGTGTCTCATCTTAATATGACTGTTGGTCATCCTAATGGAACTAAAGCTGTTGTTACACACATAGGAAGTTTAAAGTTAACTGATAAGATTGTTATACATGATGTTTTAGTTGTGCCAGATTATGAAGTTAGTCTTCTATCTGTGCACAAACTAAGTAAAGATAGTAAGTTCAAAGTTATTTTTGATGAAAATTCTTGTGATATTCAGGACTCTGTTCTAAAGACTCTAGTGGGGACTGGTAGTCAAATAAATGGATTGTATTTTCTTAATACAGGTAAGAAATATTATAACAATAACATTTCACAATGTTGTTTGTCCAAATGTATTTGGCATAATATACTAGGACATCCTTCAAATCAGGTGTTACATGTGTTAAAAGATAAACTTAAACTTGATAAAGTTGATAATGGTAGTGATTCTGAGGGTGATGACAGTCAATATCAAGAGTTTGGTAATCTTTTTTAAAGTCCTGTTAATTCCCCAGAAAGATATGATTTGGATAATCCTAGGAGGTCATCTAGAAAAGTTGTTATGCCTAAAAAGTTGAGTGATTATAAGCTGAATACTAGTGTGAAATATGGCATAGAAAAATATGTTAATTACTCTTGTCTTAGTAAAGAGAATAATAATTTTTCTACTAGCCTAAATAAAATTGTTGAACCAAAAACCTTTTCTGAAGCCTCTAAAGATATAAGATGGCTTATGGCTATGAATTTAGAAATGGAGGCTTTAAACAGAAATGGTACTTGGATTCTTGTTGATCTTCCTGTTGGAAGAAAACCTATTGGTTGTAAGTGGGTCTACAGGGTTAAATACAAGTCTAATGGAGAAATTGAAAGGTTCAAAGCTAGACTTGTAGCTAAAGGGTATAACCAAAGGGAAGGTATTGACTTTGATGAAACTTTCTCTCCTGTAGTTCAAATTGTTACTGTTAGATGCATTTTAACTTTAGCAGTTTATAATAATTGCCCTTTATATCAATTAGATATAAATAATGCTTTTCTATATAGAGATTTAGTAGAGGATGTTTATATGACCTTGCCTGATGGATACTTTGATAAGAATGATCAAAGGGTTTGTAAGTTGGTTAAGTCCTTGTATGGTTTAAAACATGCACCTAGGAAGTGGAATGAAAAACTTACATCAGTTTTAATAGAAAATGATTTTATACAAAGCAAAAATGATTTTTCTATGTTTATCAAAAACAAAGATGGAGTTTTTATTGTACTTCTGGTGTATGTTGATGATATTATTGTTACAGGTAATAATGTGAAGGAGATTGATAAATTTAAGGAGTTTTTGAGTTCAAAGTTCTTAATTAAAGATCTGGGTAAACTCAAATACTTCTTGGGAATAAAAGTTCTTGAGTCTAATACTTCTCTTTATCTTACTCAAAGAAAATATTGCTTAGAACTTCTTACAGAGTTTGGTATGTTGGCTTGTAAGCTATGTGGAACACCTATTGATGTTAAAGAAGGTGTGAACAGCAAAGCTAAAGGTTTAGAAGTTGATAAACCTTTGAAAGGTATTAACAACTATCAAAAAATGGTTGGTAAATTGATATATCTAACTCATACTAGACCTGATATTAGCTATGCTGTTCATGTCCTAAGTCAGTATATGCATCCACCTATGCAGTCACATCTAAAGCTTGCATTTAGAGTCTTAGGGTACTTAAAGAGTTCACCTGGAAAAGGACTTACTTTTGTTAAAAGTAGTAGTCTTAATCTTGGTGTCTATGTTGATTCTGATTGGGCAAAATGCAAGCTTACTAGAAGATCAGTTACTGGATATTGTGTATTTCTGGGTGATAGTTTGGTATCATGGAAAAGCAAGAAACAGTCCATGTTATCTAAATCATCTGCTGAAGCAGAGTTTAGAGCAATGAATAGTGTTACCTGTGAAGTAATATGGATTATGAAAGTTCTTGATGAACTTAATGTTAGTCCAGTATTACTTGTTCCTTTGAGATGTGATAATAGCTCTGCAATTCAGATAGCAGCTAATCCTGTGTTTCATGAAAGGACTAAGCATTTCGAGATTGAGCTCTTTTTCTTAAGCGAAAAAGTTGCAGCAGGTGTTGTAAGCACTGTTAAAGTCAAGTCTGCTGACAATATAGCAGATGTCTTTACAAAAGGCTTAAGTGTTGCTGAGCATCATAAGTTTTGTGATGGACTTGGATTGTATGATCTTTATGGAGTTGGTTTAAGGGGGAGTGTTAAAAAGAGTGGTTAAGTAAACCAACTCTCAAGGACTATTATTGCCAAAAGGTAAAGTGCAGGTAAAATATTTTAAATACTTTTATACTATATTGTGTGTTTAAAGTGCAGGGACTTAAGAGTCAAGATTATGGAAGTTCAAGGGTCACTGGGAGCATTAGCATATTATTAGGAGTTTAGTTAGGTTTTAGAGTATATAGCTTAGTTATCCTTCATTTGTTGACTTTTTCATTTTTCATTATCTCTCTCACAAAACTGGCGATTGTTTCCATCTTGTTCATAGTTTGATCAATCTGTTTTGATCTTTAATTTGATTTCCTTTCTTTTGTAAGTAAGTAACAGCCTGAGGCAGTTTAATAAAAGAATAAGCGAAGGTTGGTTGTATTAATCTTGATCTTTGTTAACTTTTCTACAAAATGAAATCAAACAAACTAAATATGATTTAAATCCTAACAATCTTAATCCGCAACCGAGTGTTTAGGCTTTATTTATCACGTAATCACACTGCCACTTAGGAGCAACAGATACTCTAGCTTCCTGTACGTCTTGGCCCCTCCATTACCTGTTGTGTATCATAATCAGTGGTAGATCTGATATTTAAAAATTGATGTGACACAAATTTTTGCTCGTGATAAACACGTGTGGATAAAAATAAAAACTAGCTATAAAAGTTTAAGATCTTCAAACAACTAAAAAGCATAATTTGTTACATAGCCTAAAAAACGTTGAGTTAAATCTTATATTGGTGAAGTAAAGGTTGAGCCAGATTAGATTATGTCTCATCTAATTGGGCTTACTGTTGGAATTTGAATGTTTAGCTGACTTTTAATTTTCTATAGCCATCTTCTTCTATCTACATTTGTATAGAACGAAGAAACTTAAAAACATAAAACGTGCAACTATATAGAAAAAATCATGGTTGCTAACTTTATGTGTGGCACGTGCTACAAATGGCCGGACTTTAGATCCGCCTTTGGAAGTAGTTACCCATAACGAACTCATTGAGCAAAATTGGAAGTAGTTACCCGTAATAACAGCCTTGCACAACTTTGTCATCGGCAGTCATAACACATAAGTAAATGGGTCAAAATTTGCCACCTAGAACTCAACCCGGCCCATTAGTATAAAGTCACAAGTTTCTAGAATTTACCGAAGCCCAATATGAGCCAACTAAACCCATAAGTCGGGTTTTGGTGTGGCTATACAACATACCAAAAATATGTTTAAACCTACATACATTCAACTTTCCACTAATCGATTTCTTTAGAAACCGAGTTGGTCCTAATTCAAAAAAAAAAAATCATTGGTACGTATCTTACTTATATGAATTGTTTATATAAGTTACGTTGTTACGTATGCATTGTTAAGGTATCAAACCCCCTAGGATCGTATCTTTAAGGATATCAAACACAACTATGCATTATTGCTTTTTGAAAAAAGAAGTTTTATAAGAGAAAAAACCCCACTGCAAATAACCAGATGAGCAAGATTCATAAGAGATGTGACACACAATTGACAATACACACATGAATATATGAACATTTAGGTGATCAGAACTACTACGCTTCAGACATTGGAGTATTAGCCATCTCCGCATCTCGTATGTATGTTTTTATGTATGTGTATTTGATTTCATTATCAGGAGTGCGTTGTTAGCGGTCTTTGGTACTTGCTCATTCTTGTGATATTGGTGTTATGTGATGCGTAAATTAAAGGCAATAATCATAGGTAGCAAAACATGACGCCTAGGGATAATTACCAGTGTTTTGGTTTGCTTATACGTTGTATCATTTATTGAATGTGTGTATTTTTATTTATGAGTTGTATCTTCTTAACAGAAGAATGGAAGTGGTAAATGGGACACACAACGCCCGCCAATATACACCCGAAGAAGATATCATTAGCAGTATGCCAGATGATCTGATAAATAATATTTTGGAACGTTTGCCAATACACGAATCAGTGAGAACTGGGATCTTGTCGAGACAATGGAGATATAAGTGGACGATGCTCACACAACTTGACTTTGATACACCTTTTTATGAGCGTTTACAAGGTTATAATGGGCACTGTAAGAACATTATTAATAGGCTACTGCTTCATCTTAAAGGTCCCATAGCAAGGTTTGACCTTTGGATACTGAAGGGATGCTACCCCAAGATCGATGCGGAAGATATTAATAACTGGATACTTTTTTTAAGCAGAAAAGGATTGAAGCAGTTGACTCTTATAAATCTTGAAGTCCAACCGTTTTGGTTAAGTAGCCATATTTTCTCTTGTCTAGAGTTATCACATCTAGAGCTGCGAAACTGTCAGTTGGCTCCCGTGTCTGATTTAAGTGGTTTTCCAAATCTCAAAAGCTTTGAATTTTCACTGATAGACTTTGCACCCTTCAATTTAGGGAAGTTTCTTGCATTGTGTCCGAACCTGGAAAGCTTGTACCTCTTTTCTAATTATTACAATATAAAAGAGTCCGACATCGCGAAACTTGTAGATCTTAAATATTTATATTGGCTAGTGGGTAGCTTTCATGATAGTAAGATGATCACAAGCTCCCAAATTTTTCCAGGTATTAGTTCATTAACAAAACTCAGCGAACTTCGTGTAAACTTTAAGAACTGCAAGGTAAAGTTAAGTTCCATCTTATATAATATACCAATATATATATATTTGATTGTTCTGTTACGAGATAGAGTGGCAATGTTTTCTGGCAGGTATTGGAAGATGCTAGAAGGAATGTCCCGACAGCCTTGGCGTGCCTACAAGCACTTGCATTGTATTTTATAGATCTTGGCAGTAAAACTATGGTGTCCTTAGTTGTTGAACTGATTTGTGCATCCCCGAATCTGCATCATCTTGAAATCTCTGTGAGTTGGATGCATATTATCATACTAATTTGTTCACTATCCTCGAATCTTTTAGCTAATACTAACTTATTTAATAGGTTGAATGCGAAGATGGTTCTGCAGAGGTTGATTACAGCAGAATCAAACAATTACAGCTTCAGGAAGTTTCGTTATTTTACGTTAGAGGTTCAAAGAGTGAAGAATGTCTGATAAAGTCGTTACTTGCTTGTTCTCCTTTGCTAAAGACGATGTTTATAACAGTGGACACACCAGAAGTGTTTGGTGATTTTACTACAAACTTGTTGAAAGTACATCGAGCCTCCCGCCGAGCTAAACTAATACTGGTTCATGACGCCGCCCCATCTGAATTTTCCTTATACTTCTATTTATAGTTTCATTAATGGCATTTCTTTTATAGTATGTGCGGCACAACAAAACCCCCTAAATTGTAATAGCCGAATTATGCTTATCTGTGTTCTTGGTGGGCTTTAATTAGCCAGAACTAAAAGCAGGGTTCATTTTCAAACAAGAAACTAAATTCATGCCAACTTATCTTGCATCTCCGGTTGTTTTGTGATTGTTGGTGCACATGTTGCATACTCCATCCGTCATAATATTAATGTTAAATTTGATTTTTTTTTAAAGTCAAACGGATTCGACTTTATTTTTAGATGTATATTTTATACACGTAAAACCAAATTCATTCATATATTTTGCATTAAACATTGTGTAATCAAAAGAATTAAAGTTAAACGAGTTTGACTTTAACAATATAAACCAGTTTGACTTTAAAAAGTCAAACTAAACATTTATTTTGAGACAAGGGAAATAATAAATACGAGGCACGCAGACTCGTGAGTTTGCACACTGAGTGTATCTAATTATTGTTGATTACCTACAGTTTCTTTGAGACGGGAGGTATAACTACGAATCATAATTCAACTCAGATTATGAAATTCAGCCATTTTTATATCCTTTGCTTCACCGATTTCTCTCAGAAGCACGGATAATAATAATACACACAAGAAAAAACTAAGCAGTAAATAAAGACCTTAAACTAAAAGGAAGTAAACCTTGGGCAACAATACAAAACTGTTTATGAATAACATCTTTGTATATGGGTCAAAATGGGAAGAACAGGTTTGACATGTTGGATTGTTGCTCAGGGACATGTTAGAAGTAGTCAGTGGCGGATCCAACATACCAAAATTGAGGTGACACAAATATTTGCTCGTGATAAACACGTTAACCAAGTTACTTATAGTACGGTATTTCAAGGCTTAAAAGCGGTCTTTCATAACACAGAACAACTTCTATTTTTGTAGTACTACGTATTATATAATCAACAAAGTGTGAATTAAATTAAAAACTGGCTACAGTAAATTCATGTTTAAAATATTTAAACAAGTGAAAAGCGTAATTTGTTATATGGCCTAAAAAACATCAGTTAAACCTATTGGAATTTGAATGTTTAGATGACTTTTAATTTTTTATAGCCGTCTTCTACAATCTACATTTGTATCGAAACAAAAAACTTGAAAACATAAAACATGCAAGAAAAAACCATGTCTGCCAACTTCATGTGTGGCACGTGCTACATGTAGCCAGGCTTTAGATCCGCCTCTGGAAGTAGTTACCCGTAATAACAGCCTTGCAAAGCTTTGTGTTGTACGATACCGACAACAAACCCGAAGCTCGATAACGCGGAACCGCTAGATCGCGAGTTGTATCGAGCAAGTAGCGAACACGAGAGACTACAAAGAACCGACAATAGTATATGCACACGGAGTACCCCAACTACCCATTTATTAATAACCCTAATAAAGATTACATTGGGAAGAAGAATTCAATGAACTAGGATCCCCCTCATCCCTATTTATAGAGATGAGGGGGTAGGCACCTTCCTAATACAAGTTTATTCCTAATCTATATTACAAAGTACACTTAAGTCCCTAACCTATGTTTAATATTACTCCTAATATTCTAACAATTTCCACCTTAGGAGTAACACTTAAACATAACCGATACTCAACACCCTTTACCGGTGTTGGAACCTCGAACCGGGAACCACCTTATCGACCAGGCATTGTACTTCTGTAATTTCCCTAGATTAGCTTCCATAAACTCCTTCACGTTCTTCTTCTCAGCAACATTACCCTCATTCCTATACCTTGCAGGTTTAGTAGTTGTTCTCTTAGCTCTATCACGCACCAGAACATAGTTGTCCAGATTCTGTTGTTGAGGCATTGCATCTACTGCATCTTCAACTTGATCCTCATATTCATTTCCTGGATTTACCCCAGTAGGAGGATCCACAGTTGGTTCGACCCGACTGCCTTGAAGTTCCACCTCAAACTCAATTTCCTTCCCAGAATCTGCAGCACCAGCACCCTTGAGAGTATCCTTATACATAAGGCTCTCATTAAAGACCACATCCCTGCTTATGATTATATTCGGTTTAACATCATCCAACCTCCATAATCTGTATCCCTTCACACCTTCAGGATACCCCAGGAATATGCATTTTATTGCTCTAGGCTTGAGCTTCCCCTGATTCACGTGTGAATAAGCAACGCAACCAAATATCTTCAACATCTCGTAATTCGCCGGATGTCCTGACCATAAATCCATAGGTGTCTTCTTCTCCAATGCTTTAGATGGAGACCTATTGATCAGATATGCTGCCGTCACCGTTGCTTCAGCCCAGAATGATTCTGGCAAACCAGACTAAATCAGTAAACACCTAACCTTGTCCAAGAGCGTCCTGTTCATTCGTTCAGCTAGACCATTCTGTTGCGGAGTTCCAGCAACCGTCAAATGTCTTGCTACCCCGCTCTCCTTGCACAAGTTATTAAACTCCTGATTACAAAACTCCAAACCATTATCCGTTCGAAGTTTCTTCAGTCTTCTACCTGTCTGGTTTTCTACCAACTGCTTCCACTCCTTGAACTTGCTGAACGCCTCACTCTTGTGTCTAAGAAAATAAACCCAAACCCTCCTCGAATAATCATCAACAATCGATAAGAAGTAACGACAACCACTCATCGATTCCACCCGAGAAGGACCCCAGAGATCCGCATGGACATAGTCTATAACTCCCTCTGTTGTGTGCTGACCTCGACCAAAACTCACCCTGGTCGATTTTCCAAGAACACAATTTTCACAGAATTCGAGCTTACCTAGACCTTCCTTCCCCAGCACCTCTCTTCTTTTGAGTTCATTCAAGCCTGCTTCACTAATGTGACCCAGGCGTTTATGCCACACCTGCGCAAGACTTTCCTTTTCTTCTATACCAACACTAGCTTCACTTGATTCAGCCCAACCATCCAAGGAGTACACACAATTTTCCTTCAAAGTTCCTGACAAAACCATCAAAGAACCCTTGATCACCTTTACTCTTCCATTCTGCAACTTCAAGGTATAGCCCTCTCGATCCAGAGTGCCCAAAGATAACAAATTTCTTTTCAACTCGGGAATGTAACGCACATTCTCAAGCACAAAACTTGAACCATCTTTCATTTGTACTCTCACCTTCCCTGTCCCCTTGATGGCACATGCTCTATTATCACCGAGCAAAACCATACCACCATCAAGCTCCTTAAAATCAAACAAGAAGTCCCTCCTAGGCGTCATGTGATAGGAACCACCAGAGTCCATGATCCACTCTAAGAACCTTTCCTCACTCACCGCCATCAACAAATCACCATTGTCATAACCCTTAGAATACGTCCCAGCGTCCTGTTTTGCATTCTTGTTGACAAAGCCAGTTGATTTCTTCTTGTTCCATTTTGGACAGTCTTTCTTAAGGTGATCCTCAGAATAGCATATGTAACACTTCTATTTATAAGTTCCTTTACCCTTTGAATTTGATCGCGAACTACCACGTCCTTGATTACCCCGATGCTCCGGCCTTCCCCTTACAAATAACCCATCACCATCATCCTTTGCATCTGTCCTCTTCTTCAACTCCCGTGAATTGAGGGTAGACAAGACATCTTCCAAAGTGAGCGACTCCCTTCCATAAAGCAATGTCTCCACAAAGTTATCATATGAAGATGGTAATGATGTAAGTAACATGAGTGCCTGATCTTCGTCATCAATATCAACGTCTATGTTCGCCAAGTCACCGATCAACTTATTAAACTCATCTATATGTTCATATAGTTTCTTACCTGAATGCATGTAGAAAGTGAACAGCTTCTTCTTCAAGTACAATTTATTGGTTAAAGACTTTGTCATATACAAAGTTTCTAACTTTAACAAAACACCCGCAGCAGAATTTTCTTTGTTGACTTCCCTCAACACCTTGTTATCCAAGCACAAGAGTAAGGCACTGTGTGCTTTTTTATAGACATCCGTCTTCAACGCCGCAGTCTTTTCAGCGTCCGTCATGGTATCCAGGAATGGATCTAACGCAGCCTCCCAACCATGTTGAATTAATAGACACCGCATCTTCACACGCCACAACCCGAAGTCATTAGACCCGTCGAATTTTTCGACGTCAAACTTCGCTATCGACGACATATTCCTTCCCCTTGTTGCGTAAAAATACCTTCTTGCAAATCGATTTAATTAGAGTAACCCTAAACCTCGATTACGTACAAGCAAACCCGATCGTAAACTTGAAAATCCAAGTAACCCACGATCAAACTTGAACCACAAGAAACCCGCAACAAAAACCTTTGACTTAATCGACTTTTAAACGATAAAACAAAGTACAAAATATTTAATACCAAAACTACTACTAAAAGAATAAAATAGTTTTAATATTAAATCTCCTATTAGTATCTTTGTAGTTTCCACCCACGTGTATTAATAAACTAAACACCCAATTGGATTTTGTCGATTTGTGGTACCAGTGATCAAAGAAGTAACAAAACTTCTTTACTTTATTTTAAAAGCAACAATCACCTACACTGTATACTTTGTCTTCTCCGTCAAGTGAACCCTGCAACTCAAAGAAAACAGATCCGATGAAAACCCCGAACCCTCTTCTTCACGATACCCTTATTCGATCTAGCACCGATCTTTAATGACCACAAAACCCGTGGCTCTGATACCACTTGTTGTACGATACCGACAACAAACCCGAAGCTCGATAACGCGGAACCGCTAGATCGCGAGTTGTATCGAGCAAGTAGCGAACACGAGAGACTACAAAGAACCGACAATAGTATATGCACACGGAGTACCCCCAACTACCCCTTTATTAATAACCCTAATAAAGATTACATTGGGAAGAAGAATTCAATGAACTAGGATCCCCCTCATCCCTATTTATAGAGATGAGGGGGTAGGCACCTTCCTAATAGAAGTTTATTCCTAATCTATATTACAAAGTACACTTAAGTCCCTAACCTATGTTTAATATTACTCCTAATATTCTAACAATTTCCACCTTAGGAGTAACACTTAAACATAACCGATACTCAACACCCTTTACCGGTGTTGGAACCTCGAACCGGGAACCACCTTATCGACCAGACATTGTACTTCTGTAATTTCCCTAGATTAGCTTCCATAAACTCCTTCACGTTCTTCTTCTCAGCAACATTGCCCTCATTCCTATACCTTGCAGGTTTAGTAGTTGTTCTCTTAGCTCTATCACGCACCAGAACATAGTTGTCCAGATTCTGTTGTTGAGGCATTGCATCTACTGCATCTTCAACTTGATCCTCATATTCATTTCCTGGATTTTTACAAGCAATCAACATATCATCTACATACAACAGTAGATATATGTACATACCTGGTGCAAACTCCTTGAAGTAAACACAACTATCATAGTTGCTACGGCTAAACCCATTGCTGATCATATACACATCAAACCGTTTGTACCACTTCCTTGGAGACTGCTTAAGACCATAAAGGGATTTCTTCAACAAACATACCTTGTTGCCCGTTCCTTCTTCAAAACCAAGCGGCTGCCTCATATAAATGGTTTCTTCAAGATTACCATGCAAAAACGCCGTCTTCACATCAAGTTGTTCCAACTCGTAATCTTCACAAGCAGTTAATGAGAGAATCACCCTAATAGATGTATGTCGAACCACGGGTGAGAATACCTCATTATAGTCAATCCCTGCTCGTTGTGTGAAACCCCGAGCTACCAGCCTTGCTTTATACTTTGGTTTCTGAACTCCTTCAATCCCTTCCTTAATCTTATACAACCACTTGCAGCTTACCAGCTTCTGACCATGTGGTTGATCGACCAGCTCCCAAGTATGATTCTTCTTTAAAGAACTCATCTCTTCCTCCATAGCACGAACCCACTCATCCTTATCAGATGAATTAATCGCCTCCTGGAATGTGATTGGTTCATGTGTATCTTCTTTAAGGGATCTAGGGTTCCGTGTTCGATCTTCAGGTTTGTTGGGTGTCGATTCCAACACTTTGTAATCGGCACTCATCATATCTAAGGGATCCCTTGGTTTGGGTCAAAGAAGCAATGTCTAGCTGAATATATCAGACTCAGTCCCATCAGTATGGTGGATATTTCGAAGATAAGTAAAGTTCAGAACACAAAAGTAAATGGGTCTTTGCCACCAACAATGAACTCAACCTGGCCCATTAATACAAAGTCACAAGTTTCTAGATTTTAGAGAAGCCCTATATGAGCCAACTAAACCCATAAGTCTGAGTTTTGGTGTGGCTATACAACATATCAAAAACATATTTAAACATGGGAAATGATTGAGACACTCTTAAAAGTGATTGAGACACTCAATGTACAAACTGTTACAGTACAATAATTTAATCCATGTTTTAGAGTGTCCCAATCAAATTTGAGAGTGTGCAAATCATCTCCTTTTAAACATACATACATTCGGTCTATGGCAGATCGATTTCTTAAGAAACCGACTTGGTCCTAATTCCAAAAGAATCCCTGGTACGTATCTTCACTTAATTGAATTGTTTACACAAGTTATGCTGTTATGTATCCATTATTAAGGTATCAAACACCCTAGGATCTTATCTTTAACATTTCAAACTCAATTATGCCTTATTGCTTTTTGAAGTTTTATAAAAAACTTACTAGTTGCTTATTCGATAAACTATTTTTTATGGAGTAACCATGGTTGCTGACCTTTTGTTGACTAATACACTACCGCACCGCGACAAAAACTAGTTGTTGTGGCCCCTAGCCAGAAAAAAATTACTTTGCTAACCATCAAACTAACCATCACCACCAGATAGTCTAGTGGTAAGTCTTTCACATTCGAATAATATGTCAAAGGTTCTAGGTGTATACATTTGTGGTTGCGGCGGAGGTTCACCTGCGACGACTCGAGACTAACCAAAAGGATAGTCTCCGTGAGATTAGTTGGCTCTCATTGTCAAAACGAAAACTCAGGTTAAAAAAACACCCTCAATACACAATACACACATGAATGTGAACATCTAGGTGATCAAAACATGTCGCCTAGGGATAGTTTGGATGTCTAAAGGCAATAATCATAGGCAAAAATTAGCCATCTCCGCATCTCGTTTGTTAATTTGTATGTGTATTTGGTGTCTAAAGGCAATAATCATAGGTAACAAAACTTGATGCCTAGGGATAATTACCATTGTTTTGATTTGCTTATGTAGTATCAAAAGGCAGGCATGATCATTTATTGAAAGTGTCTATTTTTATTCATGAGTTGTATCATCTTAACAGAATAATGGAAGTGGTAAATGGGACACACAATGACTGCCAATATACACCCGAAGTTACAAGGGTTACAAAGCCACTCAAATCAATCAAAAGATGCTTTCCTATATCTATTTGAGATCTACGTAAACATGTATTGCTTCACATCGTTTAGAATCAGGTCTTTATTTGGTCTTTTGGAGTTGAAGGCAGATTCATTTCGAAAGCACCAAATGATCCATAGAGTAGCTTCAGCAACGATATCAAGCAGGATTTATTCGGTGAAACATTCGCACGGCTTGCAAGAGTAAACATATCGTTAAGGTTGTAAATGTGTATATTGTGTAACTTCCACGGCTTAAGAACTTCTTGCCATGTAGATTTTGCAACACGACAATTGACAAATATATGTTTTTCCGTCTCAAGATCATTATTACAAATTGGGCATAGAATCGAGTGAAGGTTAATACCGTATGATCCAAGTTGATTCTAGTTGTCATTCTTTGATTTGTGATCCTCCAAGAAGTTATATTGACCTTGATTGGAGCGAGTGAATTCTAGCTAGTTTGTTTCGGGTAAGGAGTTTGCGAGGAATTGGTGATTAGATTTCTCATACCTTTTACTGTGAAGGTTTTAGTGTTGTCCATAACGCATTCACATTTGTCTTGCTCATTTGTGACATGGAGATTTTAGAGGAGACTTTGTAATTCCATGAGATCAATAAGATCAGCATGATCTCATTTGCCTTAACCAGGCTTAACGAAATCAAAGCCAAGGAGGAACAAGATGCTCAGGGCCAAATTCAACAACAACCGGTGGAGTAGCAGATGTAGGATATCTAACACTTAAAAAGCAACATGGCAAAATATATTAGTGCATAAATATGGTCCGGCCCGGTTTGTGCATTTGTGTCGGTGTGGTTGAAGTTTAGAAGAAGAATCAGATCGTCATGTTATGTTTTATTTTTCTTTTCTTGTTTACTTCACCAGCCCGAGCTTTTCGCGATTTTGTGCTAGGACTGCGGGGGAGTATTAGTGGGTTAAAAGGCACGAGTCCGGTTTGTGGGCTTAGGGCCCGTTAGGATTTGATGTAATCTCCTATATATTGTGATGAATAATACTAAATAACCTATGGGGTTTTCACAGTCTAATATATTAGTGGGTTAAAAGACCCGAGTCCGGTTTGTGGGCTTAGAACCCGTTAGGGTTTGATGTAATCTCCTATATTGTGATGAATAATACTGCATAACCTACGGAGTTTTCACAGTCTAATAAAATAAACACAAAAGAGAATTGGCAAGCTGTAGGCTTATCACATGGATATTTGCCACTTACTTTTCATCAAAATAAAAAAAAGATATAATCACTTTGTACCTCTTTTACAAATAAATAAAATAACTTATAAACGATAAATCATCAAAAAAACAAAAAGCATTTCATCGCGATGAATATTTTTTTTATCTTTTAGTAGACGAGCACTTCGATATATCCTCTCGTCAAACTTTTTTCTTGATCCTTTTTTTGTTACGTCAGAAAAATCACATGTTATTTGTGTCACGAAGCGAATGATTTTAATTTTATGTAAAAGTGAAGGTCAACGGAAACTCTTTTAGTGAATCCCAATAACCAGAAAATTATTACTTCATGACATGTGACATATGGCGTGAATAATGAAAGATATAAAACAATAAATAAATAAAAATAAATATACATAGTATTTCCAATTTCTAATTCAGCAAGAATACTCATTTAAAAAATGTTAACTAGTTAAGTTAACAAGTCCCATGCACGCACGAAGTTACAAATAAAAATCAAATTTGATTTACTATTCTAGTTTAATATAAGGATATATAAAAAAAGCTTCGTGGTTAATATTTGTATTTGTGATATTATTAGGTTATAAAATGTAAGGGTATTTGTTAACTTTTAAAAATTAACCTTATCTTTTTTTAAATTTTGTTTTTCACAAATTTGACACCTATAATTTTTATTTTTATTTTCCTCATCAATTTTCTTCATCAATTTTCTTTTGAAAAAGTCTTTATTTTGAATTTTACTTTACAAAGAAAAAGATTTGCTTTTTTCAACGACATCGATACATACTGAACACTGGGCACGCGTATTATAGGTATTATAATTAACAATAGTAAAGCAATATTGATTATAGACATCGTTAGTGAACGTTCGGTGAATATTTCGTGTACTTTTTGGTAAAAAGTTCGTTTATGTTTGTTTATTTTTAGATGAACGAACATGAACTAAATTCTTATTCATTTATTTATATTCGTGAACGTCCAATTATTCGCTCGTTTATGATCGCACACATGTTTATGTTTGTTATCATAACTTTCTATTGTGTATGTTTAAAATTGCTTTACTTACATAAAACAACACTTATAAATATCGTGCATGGTTTTGTAAATTTCAAGTATATTTATGCACGTTCGTTTATGTTTGTTCGTTTATTTTCGTTTAATGTGTTAATGAACGAAAATAAATGAAAATGAATTCTTATAAACGAACATAAAAAAAATCGTCTGTTTAAGTGATCGTGTACGTTTGTTTGTTCGACAAAAAACTAAATGAACGAACATGGATAAAGCTTCATCCGTGTTCAGTTCATTTACGGGCCTAGTATATATCATATTATATTTTACAGTTGAAAAAGTAAAACACACATGATGCAATGGAATTGAGTAAGAAACTCAAAATTTTGGGCTAAAACGACCGTCCAAACTATTTTAGTCTTAGACGACCGTCCGAACCATCAAAGTTAACAGTTCAGTGTGAGCTGGCTCCATCACAAAAAAGTGTCGATAATTAAATTTGTGAAACTGAATACAATGAACTGAAGATGCATGTATGGTATACTTTTAGGAGACAAAATTGGTATAAACAAGTAATGCATTAATGTATCACCAATAACATTTTGACATAGAAGTAAAGAGGTCATCATTTAAAGTAATATTATGTTTCTCTTGGCTATGTACTATGAAGTACAGTTCATACTCCGTACAATGAAGTATGGTACTTTGGTAACGTAAGATTACAGATTACAAGGACTTCCACCAACGTGGTGCCATATACAAAGGAAAGAACTATAATACATAGACAAAAATCCCGGTTTACTGCAAAACTAAAAATATTTAGTAAGTCAACCTAAGAGCTGCATTGATTTCACAACATATACAAGTATAAAAGGTTCCATCCCTAAGCAAATTAACACAATCAAAAGAATTGCAGGTAGAAAATCCAAGCCGATGGAAATCCAAGGTTCTTCGTCTATTCATCAGAAGCATTCGATTATTCACACAGCAAGAAATAGTTTTAAAGAGAAGAAATCAAAGCTGTATATCATACGACACTGCATCTGCAGGCTAATTTGCTGGAGAGATGACGGAGATTAGCAACGTTGGTGTCACTAGACGGTCGTGTTATAATCTACTAATATGTTCATGCTAGAATTAGTATAGTAACATATGTAAATGTTTGTTCATGTGAAAAGTAGGAAATTGTAGCAGTAAGGATGTGTAGTAACCAACATTATAATTGATCATTAAAGATTTCTTAGCCTAAAAAGGAATGTCTTACAATGCTGTTTTTTTTTCCAATTCATTTGTTGGTAGATGTCAGTGGAAGAACACAAATTGATTCTTATTATAACATGTGCTTTCCTGATAGAGCAAACTTGGATGGCTATCCCTAATATTAAGATGTACTGATGACCCCAACTTACGTTTATGAAAGGAGCCTCATACCGAGGGAATCGCATATTCGAAATAAGTTTTAGATGAAAACACAAAAAGTTATCAAATTTGATGTGTTATCCCAGCTGGTATCAAAGCCAGCTAAGAGCAGTGGGGGTGTCCACATCATCAAAATTCAATATAACACCGTATTTTTCAAACTCTCTCTAATCTTTGTTACACAAGAAATGTGGTGCCATTGATTTTATACATAAATACAAAATAACAAGTTATGAAAAATATTTTTTGTTACAAATTAAACTGGCTTTTTTTTATAAACAAACAATCATTAAAGTTATAAAAATAATACAAATTTTGGTATAAATGAAAAGGATAATCACTTGAGAGTTAAGATCTATATAAACAATTAAATTAGCATATACCTATCTAACAAATTAAAATCACCTATTTTTTAAAAAACCCACTTCCCACCATTTTTTAAAAATTAAATATCTCACAAACGGTAAATCGTCAAACGAAAAAAATACACAATTATGACGAGAATTAAATCATCTATCTATCGAGGGGCACATGTATATACTTTCGACGAAAAAAAATTTCGACTTTTTTTTCTTAAGTCCCGTCTGGAGAGAATCATATATGATTCGTCACGAATCATATATGATTCGTCACGTATCATATATGATTCGTGATATGAATCATATAAAGTTTTCTGAGAATCATATATGTTTCGTGACGAATCATATATTATTCTCTCCAGACGTGACTTAAGAAAAAAAGTCGAAAAAAAAGTTCGTCGAAAGTATATACATGTGCCCCTCGATAGATAGATAATTTAATTCTCGTCGCTATGATATGCTTTGTTTTACGTAACGATGAACGGTTTATGAGATATTTAATTTTTAAAAAATGAATTTTTTTGTTACATAATAAAAATGGATGGTTGTGATTGTTTTGTAGAGTCTATGCTAAACTAAGGGTTTATGGGATCTTTTTCCAATCACTTGAAAATGTATTCAACTTGACATCTTTTCTTTTTCTATGTAGTCTACTTTTTTTGTTATCATAATATCAAACTTTTGAATTTCGGTTATATAACTTGTTTACCCTGGTCAGCGGGTTAAATTAACAATCTTAAAAATTTTTTTTAACAATGTTAATCGTTTATACTAATCATTTGTAATTAACAAAAAAATTCGTTTTTTTCGAAAATAATTTAAAGTTAAAATTTTTTTAATTTTTTTAAAGTATTTTTCGATTTTTTTTAAAACAGTTTAAAACTATTTTGCGCATTTTAAGGAAAAAATAGAAAGCTTAAATCGTTTAAATGTTTTAACCCATTTTTGCTGTTTCTTAAGATAAAATTAATTTTTTAATGGTTAATTTGTTTTTTTACTTAATTTTAAGTGGGTAATGCATAATTGCTCCCTGTAGTTTGCCCAAAATGCAGGCGGCCTTCCCGACTTTACGTAAGTGCAAGCAAGTTCCCCAACGTTTAGGATAAGTAGGCAGGCGGCCTCCCCAGTGTTAACTTTTACCCGTTATTTTATTTTGATCAAGGGCATGACCATTATTTCCTTCTTTAAATAATAATAAACCCAATAGGTTTAACCCGTATCCATTTAAACGGGTTTACAACCCGTTTGTTTAAAAGGTCAAACACCCTCACCCATTAGGAAACACGCTATAATACTACTAAATCCCATAGTTTCTAGAATCATGGCAGTAACAAGAACAACTGAGCAAAGTAACATCACTTCAACTGCTTGAAGATTCTTTTCGTCCCTATTTTGTTTATTAAGCCAGTTAACTAAATGTTTAGTAAAAATAATGATCCCCACAAGAAGTACTTGTTGAAAAATATTGTTGGTAAAATAACTTTTAACCAACTTTGGACACAATTATGTATATGTATGTATCATATATATTAGTGATACTTTATAGGTTCGCGTTCTCCTTGAAGAGAGATTCACAATGAGCCTTTATGTGTCCAAAATGAAAGTGATGTGAATAAGATATCATGTCTCAAAGTTAGGCATTTGGTATCATGCTTAAAGAGGAAAAATAGTTTATTTTTTGCCCCACATCGGTGGAATGAGTAAACTGGAAGGGAGTCTATTGTGTATAAATAGAGGCCTAATTCCATAGCTTTTTCACACATCAAATCAATAAATATTATTACTGATTTCCAACATATGGAGTACGCATCTGTAAAGGTGAAATTCCGGGCAGTTTTGTTAAGTCCGACAGTACAACTTACTGTTTCGGCTGTTGTACCCTGAGAAACAGACGGCGAATCTATTTTAAGGGAAGCGTGTCAAACACGTGCCTCAGCTCTTTAATGCTAAGTGTGTCTAACACGTATCTCGACTTGCTGGTGATTTAGTAAGTCTTTTCTTTATTTTATTGTTTTATTTAATTATCGTTTATAATTATGTCTCTGTTTGTTTTTCTGTTATTTAAATTCTATTATTTAGTTTATGTTAATTTAATTAATTTTATTTATTTGATATATAAATAAAAGTGTTATACTTTCCCTACAGTCTTAAAACAGATTCTGTGTAACCGAATTAAACACTTTTTTGTTAATAAATCATAGCAATTTAACCAACAAATTTTTATACAAACTGTATTCTCTCGAAACCAAGATTGTGTTTCTTTGAGAAATCAGTTTTCACGTAAAACAGAATTTTAATTAACAGAACTGGTGTTACAGATCTATAAACGATTAAAAAAACAGTTTATCGTATTAGTTTGTGTTGAAATCATGATGAGTCTATTTTCAAACTGATCATTTAGTTGTTTATTACATATGTTATAGTTTTAACCTAGATTTAATGAAGCCACGATTGAGTTTCTTTGAATCAGATTTGGTACAAGTTTGAATAATCCATGTCAAGTTTATTAGATACCAAATTGTTTTAATAGTTCTTAACTGTATTCCGTTAGAATATTGACAACTTTACTTGTGGTAACACAATTGTGACCCTAGTGAATCTTGTAAATGTAATTGGTGCGCCAGTTACAGCATGATTGAATCATCGTGAATTTAGATTCATTGAAACCAAGTGGAGTTTCTTTAACGCAAATCTCATAAAAGATAAGTTGCTATTTTATGAGATTATTAGAACGTATTCATTGATCTCTTAAAGTGCAAGATCTTATTTTATTAGACTTTTGAAACGTGTTCAATGAAATCAAGAAGAATTTCTTTGAAACAAGATATTGACAATGGTATGAGTTATCATTAAATATCAGATTACATACACTATTTCTATTAAATTAGTGGAAGAGTTTGTTTGACTTGTGTAATTCATTGTAAATTGGGCTGAGTTTAATTATAAACCAGATATAATTCTTGATACCTTGTTGAGTTTATAGATATATCCATAGAAACCTTGTCGAGTTTAAAGGTAAATCTATATAAACCTTGTGGAGTTTCTTTAGTAGAATGGATCTACTGAAACCTTGTTAAGTTTCATTGTAGAAATAGATCATGTGAATTTAAGATCTTCTAAATGAAGATTGACAACATAATATTACATATGTGTTTTTTGGTAAAAACATTATGTTAAAGCTGATATTTTATTTAATTGTTTAGTCGAAAGACTTCCTTTAAAGTGGGTTTTGTAAAATGGATCTTACAAACGTTTGCGTTTTAAACAAAAGTCGATGTAATTTGCTTTTGGTTAAGAACCACTATGTGATTTAACACGTTGTTAATAGTACCAAAATTAGTGTCAACTAAATCATGGGACCTCTTAATAACATTCAGAATGTCACGACTGACATCAAAAGGGAGACCGATACTTACTTGTATGCTAGATGCTTTGAAGCATTCAGAAACTTGTTGTGTCATAACTATGCGTTATATGGTCTGAATGACATGAAAACTGAGGCCATGATGGAATCCAACCAAATGGTGCATTCGCACTTCAGTATCATGTCATGTATATGGTGATAAGAGTTTGATTAACTCTTATAATGCAGTTGAGAATGGAGAGAACGAGTTTGAGCAACTCTCCAACTGCGAATATCAAGGAAAAAGAAGATGTGATTCACATTTAGAAAAGACACTAAGTTAACCAACGTTGTGTGTGCCGGAGATTCGTAGGAATCTTATGTCCGGATGGTTGCTTAATGAAATTTGGCTTTCATATGTGTTTGAATCAAATAAAAATCTATTTAAGGAATAACATAAGTTTAGTGCATACGGGTTATGCCTTTAAAATGGTTAAGTCGATTATATTTTATAATGGTCATTTTTAAATGTATGTTATGACTTATTTTTACATGTTTTAAATTTTTACTCAACATGTTGTCCAATTAAACCAAATTGGATACCCATTTTTGTATTGACACGGATTACAAAATCAAAACTTAGGTTAAAGCCAAATTGATAAGTCTTTTCTCTTGGTTGAACATAAATAACCAAAAACCTTGATATGATTCACATGGTTTTATGTGATTTAGAATTTTTACCTACTAAGGTATAGAGTATCGTGTACTTTACCATATTGGCTGAATGTGGTACAAAATATTGCTATTTACACTTATTTGAGAGTAAGGATGTAGACAAGCTTGATGTATATACATAAGTTGAGAACCAACTTATTATCGATAATAAGGTGATTCGAAGTTATTGGGGGTGAATATGTGTCTCCATTTTTAAATTTTATGCTAAACTTAGAATAAGACACAAATTATTGCTCTTGATATAGGAAAGAATCGTGCCTTAGTAGAAATGGTTAATGTCATGTTCTTAAGTCCAGGTTTAAGCCATGACATGTGGGGGAAAGCGATTATATCGATTACTTATCTTTTAGATAAGATCCCTTGTAAATAAAATAAGATACTTCTTACGAACTATGGGTGAGAAGAAAACTATCTTATAAGTACTTACAAATGTGGAGGATATCTAGCTAAGATATCCGTATAAAATTTATGGTTCGAAAGATTGGACCTAAACCTAAAGATTTTATGTTTACAGGATTTGTAATGAATAGCAGTGCTTATCGTTTCATTGTACATGAATCGAAAATAGACATAGTAATGGAATTAAGGAATGATTCATTCTTCGGAAATATATTCCTTGTTTACGAAGGAAATTAAAAGATCATCTAGAATAGATGACGAGGTTGTCCAAGGTCAGAGACAACGAGATGATAATGATCTCTTAGAAGTGAGACAAGATTGACCCAAGAAGAGGTTAAATGTAACACCCCATTTTGATAATGGAAATGTCACATGCAATTATGGCGTGTCATCAAAGCATACAAGGAAAAATGTCTAAACATTACTTGACCATAAAAGGAAAATACCGGAATCAAACATCGGTAGTCCAAAAGTAAAGCTCATCACACACAAACATAGTATAGTAAAGGAAAGGAATAAACAATGTCAATAGCAAATGTATCATAAGAAAGGAAATGCATAAAGTAAAGAAGGCTATACAGCTTCCAGTCCATATGCACGTACTCTTAGTATTTACGAGCGTCCCTGAGTACCTACCGTTTTAGGAACATAGAAAGGAAAACGGCTGAGCAAATACGCTCAGTGCACGGATGTACAATAAAGCATGAATAGGATAAGCATATAACATATAACAGCGGAAGAAAACTAAGTCCCGAGTAACCTGGTTAAGTCTTGATAAAACTGGTTTTATAGTTTAAAAGTCTTATGTTTATCTTATAAAAACTGTTTGTCATATTTTACCATTAGCCAATATAGGTCATGAAAATCCACCGTGCATGAATACTTGGAGGGGTGACCTCATCATGCAAATTAGAGGGGATGCCTCTAATTTTATATACTGGTTTTTGGGTAGGAGGGATCAGCTCCTTGTGAAGGATGCAAGGCACACACCACATTCACCATGAAATCCTGACTAAAAACATGTAACTAGGATGCACCCATACGCCCCACATGATAAATATAATATAAATGGCCAAAAGCTGAAGGGACGCCACGAGCAATCACTCCGCCGTGGTGAAGTCATAACATCAGTGCCTCTAATGTTATGGTTATGGTACCTCCATATCTAAGTGAAACTGGTCATGCATGTATATGGCTATAGGTATTCTTAATTAAACATAAGCAATCAAACACGTAACTTATACTACGGGAAAACAGTTGGCTGCAAACGGGGAATCCTAATAAGGAAAGAATGTCCATACTGAAAGGACGGGAATCTGTACCTTATGTCCAGTGAACGAAGAAGATGAACTGAGAGGAATCCTACTTCCGTATCACTAGTGCTACATAAATACATACATGAATAAGTATCTGCTTACTAAATACGTAGCTGGTTTTATGTCATGTCTTAGCTTATTTTATGTGTTCTTACCATGTTTTACTATTTTAAACCCTTAAACCGTGTTTATCTTATATTTTGTTTAATCTGATTAAGTATTTCTGGTATTTCATGTATTATTATACTTACTGTGTAATAATAAGTAACTTTCTAAAAATAGCAGGTTTCCTAAAATAGAAAGTTCCAAAAATAGAAAGTTTCCAAAAATAGAAAGTTTCCAAAAATAGAAAGTTACTCAAAATAGAAAGTTTCCAAAAATAGAAAGTTTCCAAAAATAGAATTACTGCTTAAAATAGATAAATTTCTAAAAATAGAAAGTTTCCATAAATAGATCAGCTGCCTTAATTAAATAAGTTTCCATAAATAGATTAGTTGTCTGAAATAAATAAGTTTCTAAAAATAGAAGGTTTCCATAAATAGATTAGCTGCCTTATTTAATTAAGTTTCTAAAAATAGAAAGTTTCCATAATTAGAAATAAGCTGGTTAAATAAGCCAAGTATATAAGCCTAAGTGTTTTCATGATATTTTCTAAGTCATATGATATAATGTATAGTTTAATAATTATTTCATGTAATTAAATTAAACTATAGGTTAAACTATTTAATTAAAGTATAACATATTTTAATTAAATAAATTTAAATACTTAGGTTATAACATATATTATTATTTATTAATAATATAACCTAAGTCATGTTAATTAATTAATTATAAATCATGATTTTTAAATAATTAATTAGTTATAAGTCTAAATTATAAAAATACTTAGGTTAATTAATTTCATGATTATTAATAATTAAAATAACCTAAGTCATGTTATTAAATTAATCATGTCATTTTATTAATTTAATTTTTAACATAAGATCATAAAAAAAATAAAACTAAACATACATCATGAACCGGATCTAGAATCAAAACCATGAACCGGACATGAAATCGACACCGTACCCCGAACCAACTCGGGGTACCCCTTGTCTTGAGGCTGCCGTGGGACCCACACCAACCAACCGGGACCATATGGTCTCGGTGGTTGTCGGTTGGCCAAACCGAAACCCCCTTCGGGTTCGGTGCAGGCTGCGGCCAAAACAAACACCCCTTAAAACCATACTTTTGATTTTAATAAACCTCAAATCATGTTAGATCCATGTTTATTTATTAGGTTTTTGTAAAAAAACATAACATGTTCTTGATTTATAAAAGATCAAATCAAAAGAAAAAAGTTTAAAAAGGATTTACCGAATTCGTGGATCAAAAGGACGAAGAACAAACATGATCACCAACTAAAATTCCAAGATCCAAGATCAACAACCACCTCTTTGTGGTGTTTTGAGGGTGGCGGCCAAAAAAAGAAGAGAAGGAGGGTTTTAGGTTTTTGCTAAAATCTTCTGTAAATGTAAAAATGAGTAGTGTAAAAATTATTTAACCCTTTAAGTAAAAATTACAAATGGGCTTAGCCCATTTGTCCCTTATATCCGCGGGTAGGGGGCCCCACTTGGGGTACCCGTACCTTTTTCCGTGTCTCGATGTTAAGTTATTTGTTCGTGATTATTTGTGTTCGCGTTTTAAGTGTTCTCGTTACGTAAATATCGTGATCTAATATATTTAATTACGCTCGTAATAAATATATATACGTAATTAATAATAGTTCGTGTTTTAGTTACGTTCATGATTTCATGATCGCATGTTCGTGATTAATTATTGTCAAATAATTATTTCGTGCTCGTGCGTAGTGAATACTTATCGTGTTCTAACACGTATGTAATACATAAAATCCTAACACGTAATCGTAATCATGCTGTAATAGGAAAGTTTAAATCTAATACGTACGATCTTAAGGGTATTATTCATGGTAAAAGCATGCGGGTTTTACAACTCTTCCCTCCTAAAAAGAATAATTCGTCCCCTAATTATAGATAAAGTAAACTGGAAAAGAAGAACATACCCGAATTCAAAATATGAAATGAGGGTAAGAAGCCCGGATAGACTCCTCTGTTTCCCAAGTGGCTTCCCGCTCGGTATGATCCCTCCATAGAATTTTGACGAATGAAATCGTCTTCTTTCTCATGACTCGTTCTTGTCTGTCAAGAACTCGTTTGGGTTCTTCTATAAAAGTGAGATCTTCACGTATCTGTTCCAGTGGATACTGAACCATGTGAAGGGGATGATACTGGTACCCTCTGAGTATGGACACATGAAACACATTGTGCACATGCGAAAGCTGCGGAGGTAACGCCAATCGGTAAGATACTTAACCGACTCGTTCAATGATATCAAACGGTCCGATGAAACGAGGACTGAGCTTCCCTTTAATCCCGAAGCGTCTAACACCACGTGCCGGCGAAACCTTAAGGAAGACGTGATCTCCTACGTTAAAGTGTATGTCCCTACGATGCTTATCGGCGTAACTCTTCTGACGTGACCGTGCTTCCTGAATTTTCTGCTTAGCTACTGCGATCTTCTCATTGGTCATCTCTATGATTTCCGGTCCTTCAAGTGTTCGCTCACCAACCTGATCCCAACAGATTGGGGCGCGACACTTTCTGCCATACAACATCTCAAAAGGAGCACACTTGATACTTGCGTGCCAACTGTTGTTGTATGCAAATTCCACCAAACAGATGTAATCGTCCCAATGACCCGTCCATTCCAACGCACATGACCTCAACATATCTTCCAATGTCTAAATGGTTCGCTCCGACTGTCCGTCCGTTTGAGGGTGAAAAGCCGTGCTAAGCTTAAGTTGTGTACCCCAAGCTTTCTGCAGAATTTTCCAAAAGCGCGAAGTGAATCGAGGATCTCTGTCTAAGACGATGCTGGATGGTGCACCATGGAGTCTCATGATCTCTCTTCTGTACGTATCTGGAGTTTACTTACCGAATCTTCCTTGTGGATCGGTAAGAAATGAGCTGATTTGGTAAGTCGATCAACGATAACCCAAATTGCATCGTGCTTCCTCTTGGTAGGCGGAAGACCAGTAACAAAATCCATGGTGATGTTGTCCCACTTCCACTCTGGAATATCTAACGGCTTAAGGAGACCGCCAGATCGCTGATGCTCGATCTTAACCTGCTGGCAGGTAAGACATTTGGAGACGTAGGTGACCACATCCTGTTTCATACCACTCCACCAAAAGTACTGCTTGATGTCATGGTACATCTTAGTCGAACCAGGATGTATAGAGAATGGGGAGCTATTAGCTTCAGCTAGCAAAGCTTCCCGGAGTTCTGCATCTACTCTGAATTCTGTCTACTTCTCCAAATTTTGTACTATCGCCCAGATTTCTCCGTCATCCTTCTGAGCTTCCTTGATCTTCGATAGTAACTCGGGTTCTACTCTAAGATTAGCCCAGTAACCGTGTTGTCCACGTACCATGTACTCGATGTCTAGTCGCTCCAAGTCTCTTATGATTTCCTCTTCGATTCTAATGCCGTTGATCATTCTGGACTTCTTGCTAAGAGCATCTGCTACTACATTTGCCTTTCTGGGATGATACTGTAGATTAATGTCATAATCCTTCAACAACTCTAACCATCTCCTCTGCCTCATGTTCAATTCACGCTGAGTGAAGATATACTTCAAGCTCTTGTTGTGGTCCGTGAAAATGTCACATGATTCTCCATATAAGTAGTACCTCCATATCTTCAATGCAAAAACGACTGCAGCAAGTTCCAGGTCATGCGTGGGGTAATTTTCTTCATAAGGCTTAAGCTGCCGTGAAGCGTACGCGATCACTTTCCCATGTTGCATGAGAACACAGCCAAGTCCCTTCCCCGATGCATCGCTGTAGATTTGAAATCCACCCGTACCAGATGGTAGAGTAAGAATAGGTGCAGATACTAGCTTCTGCTTCAGGTCTTCAAAGCTCTTCTTTCGGTCTTCAGTCCAGAAGAATTTCTCCCCTTTCCGCATCAGTTTGGTCAATGGTAGTGTTAGGCGAGAAAAGTTCTCCACGAACCTACGGTAATAGCCAGCTAAGCCTAAGAAACTGCGGACTTCCGTCGCTGATGTCGGCCTTGGCCACTTAGTAATGGCCTCAACCTTCGTTGGATCCATAGTGATTCCTTCTGCTGTTACAATGTAACCTAAGAATGCCACCTTGTCCAACCAGAACTCACACTTGGAGAATTTAGCATACAGCTGCTTCTGGCGAAGAATCTATAGTACTGTACGAAGATGGTCTTCGTGTTCCTCCTTGGACTTTGAGAAAATCAGGATGTCATCGATGAAGACAATGACGAACTTGTCCAGAAATTCATGGAATATTCTGTTCATCAAATCCATGAACACTGCTGGAGCATTTGTCAGGCCAAATGGCATAACTACAAACTCATAGTGGCCATAACGGGTGTGAAAGGCAGTCTTAGAGATGTCCTGCTCCTTGACCCGTAGCTGATGATAGCTTGACCTAAGATCAATCTTGGAGAAGTGTTTGGCCCCTTGGAGTTGGTCAAACAGATCGTCGATGCGTGGCAGTGGATATCTATTCCGAATGGTAATCTTGTTGAGCTCGCGATAGTTATGCAAAGACGCATAATGTCGTCCTTCTTTTTAACAAACAAGACCGGTGCGCCACATGGAGATGCGCTCGGTCGAATGAAACCTCGTTCAAGAAGTTCTTGCAGTTGATCCTTCAGCTCCTTCAGCTCTATGGGAGCCATGCGATAAGGAGCTTTGGAGATTGGTTCAGCTCCTGGAATAAGCTCGATACTAAATTCCACTTCTCGTGCAGGTGGTATGCCCGGAAGTTCTGCTGGAAAAACATCTTGGAATTCTGACACTATAGGTTGCAGCTGAATTGATGGAGATTCAGCATCTATGTCGTGAACCGTAGCTAGATAACCCTCGCAGCAATGTGACAGTAGTGCACGCGCTTGTAGGGTAGATATGATTTGTACAGACCGTCCGGGTATGAACCCATTATGATTGTACTCTGGTGCATTAACATCACCGAAGATAACTCGATATGAATGGCAGTCTATGGTAGCATGATGCTTGGATAGCCAATCCATGCCCAAAATCATGTCGAAGTCATTCATGTCCAGCGGAAGTGCGTCGACAGGTCGAACCTTATCGTCAAATTCTAGGGGAAGACTCTTGTATACATGGGTGATTAATACAGAGTCCCTCAAAGGCGTGGAAATAGTAAGCCTATTTTCTAGTGGCATGGGGAGCATCCTAATGTTCTTAGCATAAGCAGTAGAAATAACCGAGTGAGTAGCACCCGTATCAACAATAACACATGCATCTTGACCATACATATACAAGATTCCAGTGATGGTACCTATAGACTTGTTGGCCTGGTCTCGAGATGTCGTGTAGACACGCCCGGTAGTAGGAGGCGGCTTGGTATCAGCATGTCCCGATGTACCCTCCATCTCGCCCTTACGGCAATCCTTCATAATATGGCCAGGAAGACCACACTTGAAGCACGCATCAATATTACGGCGACATGGTCCTGGGTGCCTACGGTGGCAAGTAGAGCAAAGAGGATGAGTGTATCCTCCAGCAGGTGCTCTGGCTGGCTGAGGACCTGATAAAACATTTTACATAAGACATGATAGTTGGGTACAAAGGACAAAGCGGATAATCGTAAGATTGAATACCAGTGATAGCTGGACGGCTAGGCTGCGAACCTCTCTGGTTCTGGTCCCTACCGTTTCCATGGTTCCTGGTAGAAGTTTTGCTAAAGTGTTAGAATATGAGTTATAACATGAAATCATAAGGAAATGCTTAAATATTAGGACCTGTTGCTGTTGGAGTGCCCAGCGTTGTTACGGTAATTATCATTACCGCCACGCCTATCCGTAGCAGAACGGTCGTTAGTCTGACCGTTTCCCTTGGGCTGATGAGGCTGCTGCTGAGTAGCCGGCTGAGACCGGTCCCCAGTTTTCTGCCTGGAAGATACATTTAAGAGATGAATAATTGACATATATGGAAAGTATAAGGATTGATCACCGCTTGAATACGAATGTTTTACCTCTTGTCGGGTCTTTCAGCTTCCCCGAACTCATCTCTCTCCTGCAGCATCTCCAGTTTACGTGTTGCATCGGCCACTTGTGCTACCGTGTTGAACGTAGCACACACCAGATTGTTTGCGACTGATGTGCGAAGAGCCCATCTAAAGTGATGTGTCTGCTCTTCAGGAGTACCTGCTACCACACCAAGGAAACCAGCTAAGCGAAGAAAGCGCTGCATAAACTCGTTGCTATTCTCCCCAGCTCTCTGTCGGATCCCATGGTACTCTCTCTTGAGCCTGTCCTGCTCAGCCTTCGGAAAGAACTGCTCCATCACCCTGTCCTTGAACTGAGCCCAAGTCAAACCAGCAACCCACTCATCACCACCTTCAGACTGCATCAATGCTAACCACCAGTTTAGCACATCGCCTTCGAATCGATAGCATGCCAACCTCGCCTTGTATGCGGGGTCACAACCCATAGCATTGAAAATCTTCTTGATGTGAGCCAACCAGCTTTCAGCATCGTTGGGGCTATCTGTCTTCTCAAAAGCTCGAGGGCGGAGCTTGTTGAATTTCTCCAGCCATACTGCTAATGTCACTGGAGGAGGAGGAGGAGGTGCCTGATTATGTTGCTGATTGTTGGCAGCTTGAACTTCAGCCCTGATGTCATTCCTCAGTTGAGGAAGCAAAGCTTGCATAGCAGCTTGAATTGCAGCATTGAGTTACTCCTGTTCGCGTGTGAGAACCATCTGACAGTATAACATAAAACATATGATTAAACAGATCAAAACATAAAATCTATATATATACATGAAAAAAATTTGTACCAAAATTTCACGAGAAATATTTTATGCAAGAAAATTTTGTGTAAGAATGCATGATGCAGTTTTATGAAAACTTTTATATGCTCGAGAGTGAACGCCTCTGGTCAGTTCACCCAAAACAAAAGACATAGCGAGGGGACGCCTATGGGTCGGTCCCAAATTTAAAAGTTTCGATAAAACACACGCGACTAAATAGGGCCAGTCCTGTACCAACCATTACTTAGTCAAAAATCTACGACAATGACATATATATGTATGCATAAAAATGATGAATGCATGAAAAAAACTGTCAGTTCTAGGAAGACCATAGTGACTACCCACTAATCACAGGTCATATTTGAGAGCCTACAGGTCGAAGCCTTGTCTCTGATACCATAACTGCAACACCCCATTTTGATAATGGAAATGTCACATGCAATTATGGCGTGTCATCAAAGCATACAAGGAAAAATGTCTAAACATTACTTGACCATAAAAGGAAAATACCGGAATCAATCATCGGTAGTCCAAAAGTAAAGCTCATCACACACAAACATAGTATAGTAAAGGAAAGGACTAAACAATGTCCATAGCAAATGTATCATAAGAAAGGAAATGCATAAAGTAAAGAAGGCTAGACAGCTTCCAGTCCATATGCACGTACTCTTAGTATCTACGAGCGTCCTTGAGTACCTGCCGTTTTGGGAACATAGAAAGGAAAACGGCTGAGCAAATACGCTCAGTGCACGGATGTACAATAAAGCATGAATAGGATAAGCATATAACATATAACAGCGGAAGAAAACTAAGTCCCGAGTAACCTGGTTAAGTCTTGATAAAACTGGTTTTATAGTTTGAAAGTCTTATGTTTATCTTATAAAAACTGTTTGTCATATTTTCCCATTAGCCAATATAGGTCATGAAAATCCATCGTGCATGAATACTTGGAGGGGTGACCTCATCATGCAAATTAGAGGGGCTGCCTCTAATTTAATATACTAATTTTTGGGTAGGAGGGATCAGCTCCTTGTGAAGGATGCAAGGCACACACCACATTCACCATGAAATCCTGACTAAAAACATGTAACTAGGATGCACCCATACGCCCCACATGATAAATATAATATAAATGGCCAAAAGCTGAAGGGATGCCACGAGCAATCACTCCGCCGTGGTGAAGTCATATCAGTGCCTCTAATGTTATGGTTATGGTACCTCCATAACTAGGTGAAACTGGTCATGCATGTATATGGCTATAGGTATTCTTAATTAAACATAAGCAATCAAACACGTAACTTATACTACGGGAAAACAGTTGGCTGCAAACGGGGAATCCTAATAAGGAAAGAATGTCCATACTGAAAGGACGGGAATCCGTACCTTATGTCCAGTGAACGAAGAAGATGAACTGAGAGGAATCCTACTTCCGTATCACTAGTGCATCATAAATACATACATGAATAAGTATCTGCTTACTAAATACGTACCTGGTTTTATGTCATGTCTTAGCTTATTTTATGTGTTCTTACCATGTTTTACTGTTTTAAAGCCTTAAACCGTGTTTATCTTATATTCTTTTTAATCTGATTAAGTATTTCTGGTATTTCATGTATTATTATACTTACTGTGTAATAATAAGTAACTTTCCAAAAATAGCAGGTTTCCTAAAATAGAAAGTTCCAAAAATAGAAAGTTTCCAAAAATAGAAAGTTTCCAAAAATAGAAAGTTACCAAAAATAGAAAGTTACCAAAAATAGAAAGTTTCCAAAAATAGAAAGTTTCCAAAAAAAGAAAGTTTCAAAAAATAGAAAGTTTCCAAAAATAGAATTACTGCTTAAAATAGATAAATTTCTAAAAATAGAAAGTTTCCATAAATAGATCAGCTGCCTTAATTAAATAAGTTTCCATAAATAGATTAGCTGCCTGAAATAAAAAAAGTTTCTAAAAATAGAAGGTTTCCATAAATAGATTAGCTGCCTTATTTAATTAAGTTTCTAAAAATAGAAAGTTTCCATAATTAGAAATAAGCTGGTTAAATAAGCCAAGTATATAAGCCTAACTGTTTTCATGATTATTTTCTAAGTCATATGATATAATGTATAGTTTAATAATTATTTCATGTAATTAAATTAAACTATAGGTTAAAATATTTAATTAAAGTATAACATGTTTTAATTAAATAAGGTTAAATACTTAGGTTATAACATGTATTATTATTTATTAATAATATAACCTAAGTCATTTTAATTAATTAATTATAAATCATGGTTTTTAAATAATTAATTAATTATAAGTCTAAATTATAAAAATACTTAGGTTAATTAATTTCATGATTATTAATAATTAAAATAACCTAAGTCATGTTATTAAATTAATCATGTCATTTTATTAATTTAATTTTTAACATAAGATCATAAAAATAAAATAAAACTAAACATACACCATGAACCGGATCTAGAATCAAAACCATGAACCGGACATGAAATCGACACCGTACCCCAAACCAACTCGAGGTGCCCCTTGTCTTGAGGCTGTCGTGGGACCCACACCAACCAACCGGGACCATATGGTCTCGGTGGTGGTCGGTTGGCCAAACCGAAACCCCCTTCGGGTTCGGTGTAGGCTGCGGCCAAAACAAACACCCCTTAAAACCATACTTTGGATTTTAATAAACCTTAAATCATGTTAGATCCATGTTTATTTATTAGGTTTTTGTAAAAAATATAACATGTTCTTGATTTATAAAAGATCAAATCAAAAGAAAAAGGTTTAAAAAGGATTTACCGAATTCGTGGATCAAAAGGACGAAGAACAAACACGATCACCAACTAAAATTCCAAGATCCAAGATCCACAACCACCTCCTTGTGGTGTTTTGAGGGTGGCGGCCAAAAAAAGAAGAGAAGGAGGGTTTTAGGTTTTTGCTAAAATCTTCTGTAAATGTAAAAATGAGTAGTGTAAAAATTATTTAACCCTTTTAGTAAAAATTACAAATGGGCTTAGCCCATTTGTCACTTTTAGCCGCGGGTAGGGGGCCCCACTTGGGGTACCCGTACCTTTTTCCGTGTCTCGATGTTAAGTTATTTGTTCGTGATTATTTGTGTTCGCGTTTTAAGTGTTCTCGTTACGTAAATATCGTGATCTAATATATTTAATTACGCTCGTAATAAATATTCATACCTAATTAATAATAATTCGTGTTTTAATTACGTTCATGATTTCATGATCGCATGTTCGTGATTAATTATTGTCAAATAATTATTTTGTGCTCGTGCGTAGTGAATACTTATCGTGTTCTAACACGTATGTAATACATAAAATCCTAACATGTAATCGTAATCATGCTATAATAGGAAATTTAAATCTAATACGTACGATCTTAAGGGTACTATTCATGGTAAAAGCATGCGGGTTTTACATTAAACCTATAAGAAACAAAATGGCGTGAACCAAGAGATTGGTTAGATTTGGTTTTTGTTTCTTTTATTGTAAAAAAGTGGAAAAATGAGTCTACTTCTTACTGAGAAGCAGTAACTTCTTTGAAAGGGTATCAATAGAAAGAAGCCATTAAAAGTAAAATAGATTTTATTTTACAAAAGTTAAACTAGAAGCTCGTGGATGTACCTTAAGTTGTAAACCACTAGGCTATAAATGGATCTTCAAAAAGCAGATAAAAGTCGATGTCACCATTGACATGTGCAAAGAAAGATTGGTAATCAAAGAATTTAAAAAACGAGAAGGTCTATCTTCCTTTGATGCTTATTCTCATGTTACAGTAATAACCTCAATTATGATGGTACTTTATTGCCGCATTAAGAAATTTTGGAAGTTTCTTATGTGGATATGAAAACGATATTTCTAAACAGGGATTTAGAAAAAGGAACTATACATGAACCAACCTGACGGTTTCATAGTTCCTATGTTAGAGAGAAAAGTTTGTAGGCTAATTAAGTCATTATATGGTTTACGGTAAGCTACCAAACAATGACATCAATTTTTTTGACCATATCATGTCAAAATGTGGATTCAAAATCGATATATGTACATGTGATCAATAGTAAATATGTACTCTTGGGTTTATACATGAATATACTTATAACTAGAAGTGATAACAAGATGAATAAATCCACTAATGATCTGTTGGAGTCAATATTTGACATGAATTTCATTTGTTGTTGGGTTTATTGAACCCATATGGATTTGTTTTGAAGTCAAACATTAAGAAAAATAATATTATTGAGAGGTTCAATGTGGGGGATTCCGGCCTAGCTAGAGTCCAATGACATCTTTTTAAATCTATTTAAAATAGAGGTAAAATTGTTTCCCATTTTGAATACTCAAAGAATATTAGGTATCTTATGTGTCTAATGACATGTGTATGATCTGATTTAAAACTTATAATCAGGCAAGCAGATATATTAGTAATTCAAGTGGGGACCATTTGAATAAGTATTACTTGAGTACTATGATACTAATAATATTGCATTATGGAAGATATCCTACTACTATCAAGTGATAGAGTAATGCAAATATGGATTCTTACATATAAGAATCTAGATCTACTAGAGGGGATGTATTTATCCTAAGTGGAAAGCTATGTCTTAGAAATCTTGAAAGTATTTCAAAGAGACAATTATAGCTAAATCTATGATGAAATATGAATTTATTATTTTAGATAAATTTATAGAATATGCAGGATAGTTTACGTTAATTCATAAAGGACATACCAAGATGGCGTATACTGGTAACGACCATGTTTATAAAGTGTGATAGTCAATATAATTTGACAGAGCTCGTATCACAAATGTAAAACGGTAAGTCGAGACATATCCGTCATAGAATGTAATTTTTGCGACAACTACTCTCAACTAGAGTTATCACGATTGACTACGTAACGTCAAAGGATAACATCGCGGATCCGCTTACGAAAGGCTTAAGAAGAGAGTTAGTTAGTGAGTCGTCTAAAGGAATGTGACTAAAGCCCTTGAAGGAATGAGTTTCTATGAAGGAAAACCTAACCCACTTGACTGGAGATTCCAAGATCTGGGTTCAATAGGACAACCTAATCATAGAAATATGGGGGAATTCATGTCAATGTGGGGGAGTTACTTAATACAGTAACTTTCCTAGTCCATTCCTAGAACAATGTGACTTATTGAGAGGTTAAACATATGGCTTAAATGATTCAGGATGAAATCATAAAGCATGATGATTCAAGATGAAATCATAAAACATATGTTTTTAATGATTCAAGATGAAATTACCTATGTGAGAGAGAAGTAGGGGTCGCTTCGAAGGAAATTTTGGGGGTGCAATTTCTAAGAGCTCTTGTAGAACCAGCTTAGTGTTCATGACCATAACGAACACACCTATGAGGACTTGACAATGTCAGGGAGAGTCTTGTGTGAGTGTGTATTGTCCTCTACGTAGACATAGGCTAAGTTCAAAGACATCACGTCTACTTAGATCTAGGAGAAGGGAAGGTTCAAAGGGTCACACCTACCTATCCTATGCAAGATTCAATTGTTGGAATTTTATTGAATCTCTATTCATGTGGGGGACTGTTGGAAAATATTGTTGGTAAAATAACTTTTGACCAACTTTGGACACAATTATGTATATGTATGTATCATATATATTAGTGATACTTTATAGGTTCACGTTCTCCTTGAAAAGAGCTTCGCAATGAGCCTTAATGTGTCCAGGATGAAGGTGATGTGAATGAGATATCGTGTCTCAAAGTTAGGCATTTGGTACCATGCTTAAAGAGGAAAAATAGTTTATTTTTTGTCCCACATCGGTGGGATGAGTAAACTGGAAGGGAGTCTATTGTGTATAAATAGAGGCCTAATTCCATAGCTTTTTCACACATCAAATCAATAAATATTATTATTGATTTCCAACATATGGAGTACGCATCTGTAAAAGTGAAATTCCGGGCAGTTTTGTTAAGTCCGACAGTATAACTTACTGTTTCGGTTGTTGTACCATGGGAAACAGACGGCGAATCTGTTTTAAGGGAACCGTGTCAAACACGTGCCTCAACTATTTAGTGCTAAGTGTGTCTAACACGTATCTCGACTTGCTGGTGATTTAGTAAGTCTTTTCTTTATTTTATTTTTTTATTTAATTATCGTTTATAATTATGTCTGTGTTTGTTTTACTGTTATTTGTATTCTGTTATTTAGTTTATGTTAATTTAATTAATTTTATTTATTTGATATATAAATAAAAGTGTTATAATTTCCTTACAGTACTAGTGAAGCACAAGCTATGAATAACCAATTAAGAGCCGTTCGTTTATGTTTTTCACCAGATATTATAACCAAAATAAACACAGCATACATGTCACCAATCACAGACGAGGATATAGCGAGTCGTCCAATATCTGAAGTTAATTTTAAATCAGCTGCCAAACGGAATACAATGGGGGAGGCGGTGTTGGCAAAAATGACTGTGATGACTAAAGCTACTGTAAAATGTGACCCACGTGATCCTGTTTCTTCATAAACAAAGTAAGAAATGGCTGCGGCGAATAGGGTGCATATTAAACAACCAGAAAATGCGATAATGCTTGCTTCACGGAAGTTTCTCTTTAAATAAGGCATGTCCATTTCTAGGCCTATGAGAAACATGATGCTTATGCTACAGTATAATGCCATACTTTCGTAGAAATCGATATCAAAATTTTGAAAGAAGAAGACGTGTATCGATGGTACTCTTGATAAGCCTGATGGACCTAGTACAAATCCTGCCTATGGTAAGAAATAAGAACAAAATTTTACAAAAATGTTCCTTACAAACAATTTGACGAAAATATCACAAATTTTCATGTATCATTCGTAAATTAATACATCAAGCAAAGATTCATAAATATCCCTCCTCTTGTATATCAATCATTTGAACGTAACACGATATTTATAATGAACATCAACAGAACATGCAAAGAAGGAACAACTAACGTAAGGATCAAAGAGGATGTGACGTACTTACGAGGATCTGAGCAAGGGGAGCAGGCTGGCCCAACGGTTTGAGAAAAATCTAAAATACATGAGAAAGAACCAAAATGGCCGAGACCTGTGTGGTCATTGTCAAGGCCGGGTTCATCATGTCATTGACATGATAACTCGGCCGTGTCATCCACCCAGCTGACATATAAAAAACTTAACGTCTTCCGGAAATGATGAAAAAATGGTTTGGCTTGGTTTACAGATTCCGTAATTTCGTTAAAGATGATGATGAATGTAGCGGATGATAGTGAAGGAGGGAAAGATAGACCATCCTACAAATTTGCAGTTATTTTATGTTGTTGGTGTCTATTTGTTTATAGAGGTGTTTAATCAAAAATTAGGGTTACTAAGAAAAAGGGATTTCTGGAAAAACAAAGATTGTTCTTATAGGATTGATGGGAAAAGTGTTTAACAATTTTTAATAGGTAAAAAGACGGTCTTGCTCTCACATAACGAGTCAAACAATTTCTAACATGTTAAACACTGTGGAGGCCGCCTGCCTACTTATCCTAAACGTTGGGGAGCTTGCTTGTATTTTGGACAAACCATATGGAGCAATTATGCATTTCCCTCTAATTTTAAATTATTTTTTAATTGAAAATTTTAATTTTTATCTTTAGAAAGCATAAAATGTATAATATTTCGAAATTTCTATAACATTTTAGAAGAAATTTTTTTAATTATTATTAACATTTTTTTAGAAACGAAAACGTAGATTTTGTTGATTTTTTAACTTTGAAAGTATTTCCGAAAAATATGAGAAAAAAAATTCAAATTTTTCCAAAAGTATGATTTTTTTTTTTTAAAATTTTGCAAAAATATTTTTTTAAAAAAAGACTATTTATTAAATTGAAAGTACAAACAATTGTTAGTATAAATGAATAACATTTCTATAAAAAAAATTAACGATAGTTTGTTTAACCTTCTCCACCGTACACAACATAACCAAAATTTAAAAGTTTGATATTATAATAACAAAAAAACAGACTACACAAAAAAGAAAAAAATTATTAAGTTAGATATATTTTCAAGTAATTATCCCTAAATGAAAATACATGTACTAAAAAGGCAATTTAGCTACAAATAAAAGAATGGTTTTGTGTGAAAAAATACACTGCTCTCGTCTTCTTCTTCCCCAAGCACAAACACAAAACCTCACACAAACAAAAAAAATAAATAACATAAACAAAAAACCTCACAAAAAGTAACATGTCGTGGATTGTGGCTACGGAGGCCAGAGCCTTGGCTCCACGCATGGTGTCGTCCGTCGTGCGAGCGCTCACGCCACAACCTAAAATGGCAGGCACAACGCTGGATACCCTCACACTCTAATCATAAGTGTCTCTAATAACTTCTAGAACAAGCTAATATTAACTACGACTTCAAATCGAACAAAAATACTATCGTGTATGCTATTAACATTTACCTTCTATGAGCCACGTGGATAACAAAACTAGAGGTGCACATATAAACTGGTTTGCTAAATCGAATTCAACGACAAACCGAACACTAAAATCGGTCAACCTTAACTTTGACCATAACTGATTCGGTTATCGGCCAAACGGTTAGTAACCGATTTGGCAAACCAAATTTGACGACCGATTAGGACTGTTTTTTACCAACCGGATTGCCAAACCGGTTAGGAGCATGCCAAAATTATAGAATTTCAAAATTTTAATTATGGGTAGGACTTTTTAGAATAATTAGAAGAGCGTTTTTTTTAATGTCCAAGACCCATTTTGCTATTGTATTTTAGTATAAACAAGATGGGCACACCCGCGCTTCGCTGCGGGGCGAGTTGTTTTTGAGTGTTATGTGTTATCCATTTGATGTATCACACAGCGTAACAGGTAAGTTAGCGTAGTTGATCAGACATTGGTAATGTACACAAAGTTTTATTGCTGGAACGTTCATGTTACACAAAAGAAGCGGAGCTGTGATCCAAATTGTCTAGTGCTCTTGGTTTCTCCAAAGTTTGTTGAATTTGTTGTCGGTATACAGTTTAAGTTCGATATTCTATATGCCAATCCTTCATTTAGTAGGCTGCTGAAATATGGAATATCATGGATTCTCATATTTTCTTGGATAGATGACCCCTGTGTATTAATAATTAATTTGACAATCGGTTGTATGGTTTTTGTTAATAGTAGTAGCTCAAGTGTGTAAACATTACCTCTCTGACGATTAGAATGTGATAGTAAACTGTTGTGGATGGATTTGGTGGACTACGGTTTATCCACATTCGGTACACTTTAGCCGCGAATTTTGTTCGTTCCACCTGAGCGCATATCTCAAATGCAAATTTCTGTCATTGTACCTGCATGAAACAATGTACATCTTAGGTTGATGGAAAACCTATTAGTGATGAACAGAAATATTTATGTACATGTCAATTGAAATCTTATCTATACTACTTTATAAAACATTTGACACCTTCTTAAAATAGAAAGGCTGAAAATTCAGACTTTTTTTTACTAAATAAAACAAGTTGTTGATATCTTTATCAACATTATATACTATAACCCTTTCTAACAATCTTTTGTAACAAAGTTTTGTAACAACCTACTTAAATAATATTTTTTTTAAATTAAAATTATTTTTTTCTATTTATTATTTTTATAATCTAATTTCACCATATTTTATAAAATTTTATGCTCTTTAATTCAATATCCATTTTGCTATATTTTTATTAACTATTAATTTTTTTTTTAATTTAGAGGTTTTTTTTCGATTGTTTACAACTTTAACAATACAATTTAATGGATAAGAGATTAATATTTATTAGCCTAAAAAATGATTATGAGTACTCGCCGCCGCATTGCGCGGGTTCATGCTAGTGTATTATAAAGATGTAAACTCCATTTATATCCAAGTATATTATTGTGCCGAATTTTCTTTAATTTTATTGTACGACTTAAAAGCTAGTATAAAGTACTATGTTTTGCTTGTATGAAAATAAACTATGTGATATAGACAAATATAAATTAATCTATCTGTATTAATTAAAGGCAAACATGTTAACCAAATATCATGGTAATCTTAAATCTAGATACTAAAAATTCACCCGTGGTTGTAAGATTTTGATTTGGTGAATGTCGAAAACACTTGTGACTCATTAATCGTGGCTGCTGTGTACACTATTTTGTGTCAAAATCGCTACTGTCCTAACCTGGCTGTCTCTACTTCTTTCTATTATCGCCTTGCTGTCACTATACTACTTGTGCTAACGTTTCACTTCTTGGCTGTCTAAATAGTAGCTTCCAAAGTTTTTCACTTTTTAATTATTCATACTGGTTGTTATGTCACCAAACAGATGGAATGTCAGCCATGGAGGGTAAAACGGTTTATAATAACAGTTAAATTCGGACTGGCGCTGTAACTCTCTTACGCAAACACAATAACCCTATTTCTACTTCATCTTGTATTAGTTTACTGGGTGCATTATATTAATAGTTAGATTTTGGCGATCTTTTTCTATAGTTGCTACTTTTGATTTAGTATGATGTTCTTTGTACTGTTCTCATGCGAATCGTTATGTTATTCATGTGCCTACTTTCTTCAAATGTTTAGTTAAAACATGAACCATCTATATAAATGGTTGCCTATGTCCAGATTCTATTCGTGTTTGTTTCTAGTATATATTGCACAACCTTTTCAAGACGGCCAAACACAGCTCAATTACGCAAAAGGGCATTTACTTGACCGTATTTTCTTGTTTATAAACTCGATTGTCGGCTTTGGATCCTAATAAGCTCGTAAGTCAGAACTTGGTGTTTTTTCTGCTTATTATAATGCCATTTTATGTTGCTTGTTTTGAAGCCTCTAGACATATATAATGTGAGTTTGAAGAATGTGTTGTGAGTCCTTAATCCCAACTGCTGTCAACACTATTTTCTGTCAAAAACGCTACTGTCCTAACTTAGCTGTGTACAGTTCTTCGTATCATAACCTTGCTTCTATTATATTACTTCTGCTAACGTTTGACTTCTTTGGTGTCTAAATACATCTGAGTTTTTTATACCAACTAAATGCGTAAATCACTATTGTCATTATATTACTACCGTTAACGCTTCACTCATTGGTTGTCTAAATACACTGAGTTTTTTTATATCACTTTAAATGCATAAATCGTAGAGACACAAACCTGATCGTGTGACAGCAGAGGGTGCGAAAGCATCAGCTGTTGGAGCACCCTGATTGCCACATAAGCTCGTGGAGGACGTGGAGCCTGAAAAAACAAAGATAATAAACAATCGGAGGAAAAAAGCAAACATAAAAAAATGAAGAAACACGCACACTCAAATTACCTATCATAGCAATACTCTCGGACCGACGCAACCATGACTCGTAAGGTCTTTTCGACGAACCTGTTGTCCAAACGTCAGAACGAACATGTTGTTGAGGCCTGACCATGGAGTTTTCAAAATCCAAAAAAACTGGCAAAGTGGGAACCTTTCCAGCAAAAGCACACGTATCAGCTGGACACTCCAAAAAACGATACTGCACAACAGGAACACCACCAACATTCTGAAGAAAACCCTCACCACTTCTACCGCCACCAAATAAATGTCCGACATTTACACCTGCATCAAAATCCAAGAGAGTTTTCTCGCAGAATAGGGAAGCACAATCTATAATAACCCGTACCTTTCGTACCATTTTTTTTTATTCCTTGACTTTTATTTATAAAAGTTATTTTATGAAAAAGAAAAGAAAATCGATTTGTCAATAAAATTATTTTTCTAACTTGTTTAAACGTGTTATTGTTCATACATCTTCATTTAATTATTTCCATCTATAATACGACAATACATATATTTTATCCAAGTCATTATTTATTTTTGTCATTTTATCGTACAAGAATATTAAATTCTCGACTAACCGACAAGGTTAAGAATTTAACGTATCGAATACGTGTCAATTATTATTTATTGGCTATCTTATGTTCGTCATCGACTGTAAATATTCTCGTTATGACATAAAAATATTTTCTATTTTTGTCATTTTAATTTTTCATTTTACGAGCATTTCTTATAATTTGTGTTAAGCCTTTAGGCGTCATTCGTTTATATAACGCGTTAACGTATTTTAAATTGTAAGCCCTCATTTATATATCAAAATATTAATGTTCATAGAATGTCGACGTTTTTATTTTATATTGAGCGTTTATTTTTTTGTGTTTAATGCGTATCTTTTAAATCGCGTAACTTTTAAAATATCGGATTTCGATAATACCCGCTTTAGCAAATTATGGGGCAAGATTAATATATAATCTCACTCATCCATATATCACGCCTCATATCATGAACAATTTGATGTCCATATGTGGTTAACACATGATCTTTTTACATCTCAAGAAAACACGTCATCCTTGTTTCATCTATCCATTTTATGAAAGTGTATTAGTCATCTCAAATATAAAATCACAAAAACAAGATACCATCCTTATCTTGTTAAATATTACCGTTCATAGAAAATCCACACACTTACACATATTTGATTTTAAAACTAAAGTCTTACAAGGGTTGATGGTTTAAAGATTTTGAAGCAAGTATTAGTGTTGTTATATTTACAAATCATCAATTCCATCATTTCAATAGATCTACAGGCTATTTATATTTGATATTTGGGTAATTGAAAATCTTGTATAATCAAATCGCACAAGGGTGTTAGTGATTGATACGGGTAATACAAGGATTTGTGTTTGATCATTCAATCATCTTCACTAGTAAGATTTATTCTACCTTACTTTAATTTAAGGGTATGCATCTTGGTTTTATTTTTCTATAAACATTGAATAAGATTATGTAATATTTATTTAATAGTTTATTTTAGTTATTTGGAGATTGCATATGATTTTGTGATATAAAAATATAAGCTTAAATAAACCCGAGGCAACGGTTGTAAGTTGAAGTGTTAGATCAGTGGCAAAAACGTAAACTTTGAGAGAAATCAGTAGTTTTTAAGCCATGAATAATCATATAGAGTTGTAGGCTTTTGTTTTGTGGTGATTTTACCGGGTCGCTCGTCTCGTGACGATACCCGATGAACTAGATATGGCCGAAATGATAAAAAGTGTAAAATCTGAACATGCTGAATTAACGGACTGATTACTCTTACACGAACTCAGAATCATTGGAAAAGGTAAAACTATGGGTTGTAGATAAATTAATAAAGAACTAGAATCAATTGGATAGTCCACCAGTTCCTTACGGTTTGGAAATGGCGGGTAAAACAGTGGAACTGAAGTTGGCTGCCAAAAACAGCCAACTCTTCTAAGTGATAAAATGGGCAAATGAGCTATGACAAATATAAATTAGGGGCAATTGAACTTATAATAAGTAAACTACATAAGTTAAGAATGACTTTGATAAAAATAACTCATCTATATTATTTATGGTTTAGGAGAAACGGTCTAATTAATGAGACATGTCGTGAAAATTGTAAGAATTAGATTATATTAAATTAATGTAAAACGTGACGATTTTTATAAAAACCGAAGTGGTATGATCCACTTATCGATAATTATAGACCCATTTACATACTGATAATTAGATTACCCGAGACTCGACCAACGTGAAATATTAAGTGAACATTGTTTGGAGGCGTTTTAGGACCCGAAAAGCATATAAAGTGGATTTTGGCCACAAAAGCCCAACATACACTTATAATGGCTATTGAGCCATTATTGGACTTGAGGTTCATAATAAGTTTGATATTGATTTTGAATTGGGTCTAAGTCATATGAACTTGTAATGGGCCACTAACGGGCTTTAGTGGGCTTAATTGTCAAAATGAGAAAAATACATGATAGATTGTTATCAAAGTCTTATGAAAAATTTTATAAAACTTATGCAATGTCCAAAATTACTAAAGTGAACTATTACATATATATTTGACTTATGTATAGTCTCGAGCCTAAGACGCGTCTCGTCATGTTAGGTCTCGTTCGGTCATATGTTGACCGTTGGGCATCTTACTCTCGATCAGCGAGCGATTGATATCTCGTGAAGTCGTGTATCGACTATCAGATGTTTGTTTCTCGATATACGTGTAATAGCTATATCAGGTAAGTCTATAGCCTCACTTTTTACTATCAATGATTTTTAACCCGTGAGGGGGAATACATGCTGTTTTATAAAATGAACACAAGTTGTTTTCGGTATGCTGGACCCGAATATGATGATAAATGCCTAAGTACCATTGTCTTATGAAGTCCCTGAATTTCATGAACTGTTAATTACCTTGCGAGGTAAACGCTCATACATATGATAGATCTATTTGGTTTGACAGCCTTATCCTAGGGTATGTATCCTTGTGATCACCTGAGAGGGATATTATGTATAAGAGGTCGCTGGTATATGACAATATTACCTTTCAGTAGGGGCGCCGTAAGCGACTCGGTTTGACGTGTTGGTTAACGTTCAGTTGCATGAGCTTAAGGCATTTATCGATATATATATGACTTGTCTGTGTGACAAGCTTGAGATGATTAAAATGCTTGTGTTCAAATGATAATTTGCAAAACCTATAGACTTGCTCAACCTTTGTGTTGATGATTTTAAGCATGTATTTCAGGTAATCAAGATGGATAGCTGTGGAGCATGCGAGGAGGAAGTTGATGCTTACTTGCCTAAATTTTATATTATTTTCCATCCTTTGAAATGAACTAAATGACTTTTATGTCTTTGATGAATGTGATGTGTTGGTAACGGTTTTTGGGACTAAACGCTACTCTGATTTTATATATTGGGATGGGAAACTATTTTAGACAAGGTCGTATATTATTTTAACGTCTCTTTTGAGGTCGTTGTCTATGATTGTGTGTGATGTGTTATGAGTAGCGCCCCAAATGGTATTCCGCTGCGTGGTAATTTGGGGGTGTTACAAAATTGGTATCAGAGCCACAAGTTATAGAGAACTAGGTCGATTTTGAAAAACCTAAACTATAACTTTGGTGTGTTCAAAAAAGTTTTAAGCACGCAACTACTCCGCATGACTCCGGTAAGGCTATTCTTGTATTTTTTTTATTGTGATTATGTGAACCTATGTGTATGTAGGAATGGTAGTATGTATATGTATGATCATACTATGCTAATTGAAGGCATTGTACGCGAAACAATGATCCTTAAATTATTGTTGTAAATTCTATAATGCGGTTTTTTATCGGATTTGGCCTCACTACCAATCACCGATCTTGATAATTATGTATTATTTGAATACGAGTATGAAGCTCGTTTGATACCTTGAGTATGTATATATTGTTTCGTAAGCTATCGCATATCGACTTGCTTAAGTTCGATCGTTATCATCGTACCGTGATGTGCCATTTTAGGACATCTCCTTTCGAAACGTAGTTGATTGATGTGATATTCGTGTTCCGAATACTTCTTATGATTTTGAAGAATCATTTATCCGAGGTGACATCTTTTATGTAATGCGACGTGTGATTTGATTTTATATGACTACGTTTTATTGGCGAAAAGGAGGATGTCAATGTTGGACCTAAGATATATATGTCCTAACCAAATATATATAGTTTGGGTACAACAAAGATATGCTCGTAGTAGTCATTCGGTTGAGTGACTTAATATCTTGTATCTAAATGGAATGGGACATTTAGATATAGAGATTTTAACTCGCACAACTATGAGTCGTTTAAGGTTGTCTTATTGAAATGGGTTGGGACATTTGAATAAGAAAATTTTAAACCACTAGACCTTAGAATGTTGTGTTTTTCCTTATTCAAATGGAATGGAACGTTTAAATACGGAAATCATGATGTAAGTTTATTGACACCTTGTATTTACTATGGTATTTGGATATGATATTGTGTTAAGAGATGGTAATACTTGAGTAGGATAACTTATAGTCGTCTTGTTGAAATGGATTGGGACGCCTTTTCATTTGAACAAGAAAGTTATAAGTTCCCGAACCGTGAATTTATAAAATCTTGTACACATGAAAGGGGACGCCTTTTGATGTAGACAATGAGTTATATATGAGTGGACCCAAGTATGCCTGGCTCGATTTGTGAGTGTTTGGTATGCGTTCGGTGTCGTCGTCGTTATGGTGATCGTCGATTATCATCTATGTACGAGTAACCTGTTGGACTTCTCTCGAGTTATGATTTATTTCTATGGACCATTTCTAATGTGTCCCGTATCGTAAGCTTGATAAGCTGATTGTTAAGAAGCTCTATTCAATACGAGAATAGACGACTCATTTAATCGAATTCAAGATTCAAGTGTATAATTGTAGGTCGACCAACAATGGAATTATCATCAACAACTCATGTTAAACAAAAAAATTTTGAAATTTTGCTTGTTATTGTCGATGGTTTATCAAAGAATTTTTCGACGTAATGAGAATATCTTTTTGGTATGGATCCGTCTGTGAGAACCATGTAATATCTTTTAGGTATGGACCCGTGTGTGAGCTTAGAACAAGTAAGATTAAGCACGGGGACCGTGCTCCTTTATGGTGGGTAGAATATAATAACCCGTACCTTTCGTACCATTTTTTTTATTCCTTGACTTTTATTTATAAAAGTTATTTTATGAAAAAGAAAAGAAAATCGATTTGTCAATAAAATTATTTTTCTAACTTGTTTAAACGTGTTATTGTTCATACATCTTCATTTAATTATTTCCATCTATAATACGACAATACATATATTTTATCCAAGTCATTATTTATTTTTGTCATTTTATCGTACAAGAATATTAAATTCTCGACTAACCGACAAGGTTAAGAATTTAACGTATCGAATACGTGTCAATTATTATTTATTGGCTATCTTATGTTCGTCATCGACTGTAAATATTCTCGTTATGACATAAAAATATTTTCTATTTTTGTCATTTTAATTTTTCATTTTACGAGCATTTCTTTTAATTTGTGTTAAGCCTTTAGGCGTCATTCGTTTATATAACGCGTTAACGTATTTTAAATTGTAAGCCCTCATTTATATATCAAAATATTAATGTTCATAGAATGTCGACGTTTTTATTTTATATTGAGCGTTTATTTTTTTGTGTTTAATGCGTATCTTTTAAATCGCGTAACTTTTAAAATATCGGATTTCGATAATACCCGCTTTAGCAAATTGTGGGGCAAGATTAATATATAATCTCACTCATCCATATATCACGCCTCATATCATGAACAATTTGATGTCCATATGTGGTTAACACATGATCTTTTTACATCTCAAGAAAACACGTCATCCTTGTTTCATCTATCCATTTTATGAAAGTGTATTAGTCATCTCAAATATAAAATCACAAAAACAAGATACCATCCTTATCTTGTTAAATATTACCGTTCATAGAAAATCCACACACTTACACATATTTGATTTTAAAACTAAAGTCTTACAAGGGTTGATGGTTTAAAGATTTTGAAGCAAGTATTAGTGTTGTTATATTTACAAATCATCAATTCCATCATTTCAATAGATCTACAGGCTATTTATATTTGATATTTGGGTAATTGAAAATCTTGTATAATCAAATCGCACAAGGGTGTTAGTGATTGATACGGGTAATACAAGGATTTGTGTTTGATCATTCAATCATCTTCACTAGTAAGATTTATTCTACCTTACTTTAATTTAAGGGTATGCATCTTGGTTTTATTTTTCTATAAACATTGAATAAGATTATGTAATATTTATTTAATAGTTTATTTTAGTTATTTGGAGATTGCATATGATTTTGTGATATAAAAATATAAGCTTAAATAAACCCGAGGCAACGGTTGTAAGTTGAAGTGTTAGATCAGTGGCAAAAACGTAAACTTTGAGAGAAATCAGTAGTTTTTAAGCCATGAATAATCATATAGAGTTGTAGGCTTTTGTTTTGTGGTGATTTTACCGGGTCGCTCGTCTCGTGACGATACCCGATGAACTAGATATGGCCGAAATGATAAAAAGTGTAAAATCTGAACATGCTGAATTAACGGACTGATTACTCTTACACGAACTCAGAATCATTGGAAAAGGTAAAACTATGGGTTGTAGATAAATTAATAAAGAACTAGAATCAATTGGATAGTCCACCAGTTCCTTACGGTTTGGAAATGGCGGGTAAAACAGTGGAACTGAAGTTGGCTGCCAAAAACAGCCAACTCTTCTAAGTGATAAAATGGGCAAATGAGCTATGACAAATATAAATTAGGGGCAATTGAACTTATAATAAGTAAACTACATAAGTTAAGAATGAATTTGATAAAAATAACTCATCTATATTATTTATGGTTTAGGAGAAACGGTCTAATTAATGAGACATGTCGTGAAAATTGTAAGAATTAGATTATATTAAATTAATGTAAAACGTGACGATTTTTATAAAAACCGAAGTGGTATGATCCACTTATCGATAATTATAGACCCATTTACATACTGATAATTAGATTACCCGAGACTCGACCAACGTGAAATATTAAGTGAACATTGTTTGGAGGCGTTTTAGGACCCGAAAAGCATATAAAGTGGATTTTGGCCACAAAAGCCCAACATACACTTATAATGGCTATTGAGCCATTATTGGACTTGAGGTTCATAATAAGTTTGATATTGATTTTGAATTGGGTCTAAGTCATATGAACTTGTAATGGGCCACTAACGGGCTTTAGTGGGCTTAATTGTCAAAATGAGAAAAATACATGATAGATTGTTATCAAAGTCTTATGAAAAATTTTATAAAACTTATGCAATGTCCAAAATTACTAAAGTGAACTATTACATATATATTTGACTTATGTATAGTCTCGAGCCTAAGACGCGTCTCGTCATGTTAGGTCTCGTTCGGTCATATGTTGACCGTTGGGCATCTTACTCTCGATCAGCGAGCGATTGATATCTCGTGAAGTCGTGTATCGACTATCAGATGTTTGTTTCTCGATATACGTGTAATAGCTATATCAGGTAAGTCTATAGCCTCACTTTTTACTATCAATGATTTTTAACCCGTGAGGGGGAATACATGCTGTTTTATAAAATGAACACAAGTTGTTTTCGGTATGCTGGACCCGAATATGATGATAAATGCCTAAGTACCATTGTCTTATGAAGTCCCTGAATTTCATGAACTGTTAATTACCTTGCGAGGTAAACGCTCATACATATGATAGATCTATTTGGTTTGACAGCCTTATCCTAGGGTATGTATCCTTGTGATCACCTGAGAGGGATATTATGTATAAGAGGTCGCTGGTATATGACAATATTACCTTTCAGTAGGGGCGCCGTAAGCGACTCGGTTTGACGTGTTGGTTAACGTTCAGTTGCATGAGCTTAAGGCATTTATCGATATATATATGACTTGTCTGTGTGACAAGCTTGAGATGATTAAAATGCTTGTGTTCAAATGATAATTTGCAAAACCTATAGACTTGCTCAACCTTTGTGTTGATGATTTTAAGCATGTATTTCAGGTAATCAAGATGGATAGCTGTGGAGCATGCGAGGAGGAAGTTGATGCTTACTTGCCTAAATTTTATATTATTTTCCATCCTTTGAAATGAACTAAATGACTTTTATGTCTTTGATGAATGTGATGTGTTGGTAACGGTTTTTGGGACTAAACGCTACTCTGATTTTATATATTGGGATGGGAAACTATTTTAGACAAGGTCGTATATTATTTTAACGTCTCTTTTGAGGTCGTTGTCTATGATTGTGTGTGATGTGCTATGAGTAGCGCCCCAAATGGTATTCCGCTGCGTGGTAATTTGGGGGTGTTACACAATCCGATCCCGGCACGGCATGTAAACTGGATTCAATTTGATCCCCTAATACAGGACTTATACTATATTGTTCAACTGGGGCATTTAAACTACTAATTCCATCTTCAATCATAATTAAAAGGCAACGGCAGAAAGATATGAAAAAAGGGCCAACACATATGCAACCTATGTTGCACGGAAACGCCCCTCGGGTGCCGTGCCCGTCCCGGAAACGTTTCGGAAACGGGAAACGGCTGTAAACGCCCGGAAACGCGGCGGAAACGTTTCCCCGAAAAGGGAAACGTTTCCTGAAGATGGGAAACGCCGAGGCTCTCGCAGAAACACGAAGGGAAACGTTTCTTGGGCTTTTAACACGTTTCTGGGCTAGTTTTTGGGCCATGAAACATTTTTTGGTCCATTTATATTGTATGAACACATGGTAGGTCGTCATATCTTCTAACAAACCTTTAAAAATTGATTCTCAGTTTTTGATTAATGTTAAGTATATGTTATGTCTTACTATCGGTATTTATTTTTTCTTGCTTTATCGGTTAAAGATTCATGTTTATTTAATTTATTAATAAATATTTATAAAATACAAAAACGTTTCCAGCCGTACCCGTTTCATAGATTTTGGAACATTGGCGTTTCTAAGTCCCCGTCCCCGTCCCCGTCCCCGTTTCCGTATCCGTCTCAGTGCAACATAGTATGCAACAATTACCAAAAAAATGTAATAAGAAGAACCTATAAGTATCAATATAGAGAAACAAAATCAAAAACATCAAAATAAGAATGAAAAAAGAGGGCAATAATAAATTATATGGCTATATTATCCTTTATTTGAACTGCTGATAAATCGATCAGATATTGTAGTAATAGCCTTGAATGGTTTTCACTTTTCACTTAATTAATTTGCTAACAAAAAAAAGAACTTTTACAAATCTATGTACGTCATAAAACCCCCAACTTCTTTTAGCAAAAAAAGAATCCCCAATTAAATCTAATCATTTTTTATAAACAAACCATGAACAAAATGCTTAAAGTAAATGAATCCTTAATAATTTGTTAAACCTAAACGCAATCTGATGGTTGTAAAATTACACTTGTTTAGGAAAACAAGGTAAAAGTGGTAAGTATTAACGAGTGATTTAGGAAAACCACAAGTTATGACCCTTAATGAAAATGGGGATCGTTCTCTCGAGGAGGCACGTGTGTTGTGTAATGAATGATTGATTAATGTTTTTGATTATTAACAAGAAAAGAGAAGAGAAAATGACGAAGACGTAAAAATAAAAATTGACAAAAACACTACTAGAAAGTTAAGACGTAAAAACGTAAAAGAACACAAAAATTAAAATTTTAACCTAAAAATTCCTAAAAATTACTAAAAATCCACAATAAAATTCTAAGAGTTTACAAAAAATCCAAACTTGCTAAAACCTTTTAATTAATTTAATAATGACTTTTTAATGCTAATTAAAGCCCTAAAAATCACTTTTAAATATTAAAAAGCCCTAAACAAGATTTAATAGTTTATAAACCTTAAAAATGACCTAATTAAGCTAAAAACTATTTTTAAAAATTTTAAAACCAAATTAAACTATTTTTAAACTCTAAAAACTATTAAAATCTATTAAATCTTAAATTAAATCTAGAAAATAAATGAAAAGCCTAAAAATTAATTGGAAAGTGACAAAGTTCCTATTTTAATGTCCTTAACCTAGGAAAAATAAAAAAAAGTTAAAAATTAAACTTTGAATTTTTCTAATAAAATAATATTAAAATAATCTAAAAAATTAAAAGTTCAAAAATAAATTCTAAAAAATTATCAAAAATCCTAAATATTCTAAATAAGATAAAAATGTAAATTAAAGTTCCTAAAACCTTTTTATTAATTTTATATTAATTTTTAAAGTTGTCTAAAAACCCTAAAATTAAATAAAATTAAAAATAAGAGTTTTTGAAAAGTTAACTAAATGTAAACCTCAAAATACTTAAATAAAACTTAAAAATAATTTTTCCTAAAATTAAAAACTCTTTTTACTATTTTTTATCTATTTAATAAAAACCGGCTAAATAAAAATTAATAAAAAAGAAATAAATAATGGGAAAAATCCAAACCAATGGTAGATAAATCCTATTGACTAAGACAAACCTAAGAAAAATCAATGGGTGCAAAATAGCTTATAGAATAAGCTGTAAATGACAAAATAAGCTACGGCTTTCTTATTAAAAAGCCCAAACAAAACAGGTTAAGTAACTTACACTTGCACCCTTGGTCAGTAAAAGACCCAAGGGCGTAGTGGTATGTGATGTGTGTTGTGAGTGTGAAGACGGGGGTTCGAGGTTGGATGAACCCTTTTTGTTCCTTTTATTTTTTTTTTCTTTTTAAACTTTTCACAATCAAACCTGTTACTCCTTTAAGCTAGAATCACAACACAAATCCCTTTTTTACCAAGATTAAGCTCAAATTGAATCAAATTCGTGCCAGTTTCTTAATCAAGAACACAAGCAAGTGTGTTATCTTTTCACTTGTGAAATAACAGACAAGAGGGCTTGTCTTGATGATATGGTGTTGTTTATTTGGAACAAACAGGCACCCCTACACTCAGTTTGAGTGTAGGGAGTCAAAGCAAGTACAAAACAAGCACACACAAGCAAGGACTTAGCACAAAATCAAAAAAGAAAGCAAAACAAGGTTGCTGTATGAAACTTGCAGGTCTGGTGGTGTTTATCTTTTTCTACATACACAAATTCGACTTTTAAACCTTCATATCTTGAAAATAAACTCACTAACATGCATACAAATGATACACACCCCTAAATCCACCTATGTCTAACAGATTACAAGGTTCAAGCACAAAGTCTTTATGAAAAACAAGCAGAAAAAAGCCTAAGCAGATTTAAGCTACCTTTTTCTCTTTTTTATCATACAATTTGCTTCAAACCTTGTCCAAACTGAACTAAATCTAGCATGCAACCTAACACAATCCTATTGAAGCTATTTAAACAAGTTTTAAACAGTATTAATGGCAATCAACCCTGCTTAATCCCCTATCCAAACAACCCTTTAAAAATTGAACATGTATTTTTTACAAAGCAAACCTACCCTATTGCTATCCAAACTGACTCAATAGGCTCTAAACATGCATAATCTACCAAATGAACTCAAATCCAATCAGTTTTACACACTTTTTAACACTTATGCAAAATCACACCAAACTCATAAATTTCTAACTAAAAAAAACTTTAACAAGAATTCACCTTGTTGGTCTTACATCCAAGACCAACAGTGGCTAGGTAGCCACCTCCATATACTCGGGTATATGCAGAATCTCTGGACAACAACAATCCCTTAATCCTGCTAAGAAGAAAAAAATTGAAAGAACAAGCAACTATGCAATTTTCACTTTTCTGTTTTCTCAAAACCTTTTAAAAACTTTTTCAAAACCTTGAAACCTTGAAACCTTGGAACTTAACACGTATCAATTGAGCACAAACCCAAAAATCCAAACCTTCCTTATCCACTTTCACTTCAAAGGAGACTCAAATTTCTGAATTTCACTAAACCTTTTTCAAAATCCTTTTTGAAAAGTTAATACACACAAAACCTTCACAATTTTAAAATGGAACACAGTTTTAGCATTAACTTATACCAACTTTTAATAATATTAAAAAGGAATTACTCTTGCTTAATAACAAATACCAACTTTTAAATTAAAAAAAAGAAATTACAAATGTTTTTGCTAAAAACTGGAACAAGCTAATAGAAACACATACGTTTCTATTTATACAATGAGATAGAACTATCTAGAATTCTTAATTAAAAAATTACAAGAGAAACCCTAATTTTATGAAATGCCGAATGAGCCCTTGAAGTCTTCACATGAATCTTGGTCAAAAGCGTTCCATGTGATGTGTCAGCTTGGAGACTTGATTGTGGACGTTGTATTGGGATTGGGGACCAAGGAATTGCATCTAACCGTTGAAATTGTCGGGTTATAGGGTTTTGGGTGAAAGGGATGTAGCAGGGGAGGGTCGGGGTAGGTCCTACAGGCCATGTGATGGTGTTGTTTTGGGTGGGAAAAGGTGAGAGTGAGGGCAATTAAGGATCTGGACAAGATTAGCCAAAAACCCCTTGGATTGAGGGTGATTAAGGCTGGGTAGGATTTAGGGTTTATGGGGATTAATAGGTGGGTTTAATCTATTTTGGGTTAAAAGATTTTTTAAATACGTGTTTGGAGGGAGATTAGGGTAGGTTGACCTGTTGACCACTTTTATTAATAAAAGCCGGGTTTAAAAGGTTTAAGGGTATTGGGCTAAGTGGTGATGTGGGCTAGTGGTGGGTAATTACTTGGCCAGTCCAAAAGTGTAACCCCCGTTTGTTTTTGTTTGCAAGCTAAGTCCAAAAAGCTAACTGCTTGTTAAGATCCTTTCATGGGCAGTCCAAATACTTTGCAAATCTAGTCCAAATGGTAAGTTTATGGATTTAAAGGTTAACTTTGGCATTTTGATCATTTCCCAAGGGCTTCTTTTGACATATCTTCAAACTTAAAGGACCATACTTGTACATATGATATTTGGAGGGTCAAATATGACAAGTTCTTCAAAGATGAGGGGCCATTCTTGCCAATTCTTCAAACATCAAGGGTCTTTTTGCAAAATTCCAAACTTGGGCCCGGTTCATTGTGCGTCTTTGTTCCCCGTGTTCGTTTTTGGTTGATTCTTGTGATCTTTTGCCAATTCCTCAATATCCGTACCTAAAAATACACAAGTAACAAACACGAGCATATATTTGGTAGTTTTGATGATATTTAATTTATTTTAAGCCCGATTTGGACGATGAGACCATGTATAAAAGCCGTCTCATCACTCCCCCATACTAAACCATTACCATGCCCTCACGCAATGCTAGAATAAAGTATCGAAGCATCACCAAAATTTAATTTTATTCACTTTATTGAATGATAAACTAGCTACACTACTACTATTGCTACTACTTGTGTTATAGACATAATGTATGATTTTCATCGCAAAATCGGACGTTTAGGTTCAGAATAAGAACACGTGAATGCTTCGTTAGAAATAATTTCATCGTCCTCGATTTTCACCTTAATTCCATACCAAGCGTGCAACGAGATCATTGTCATTATAAGTTAGTAATGCTAACACTACTCATATGCCCTAATCACGTACTTATTCTCCCATTATTCCTAAGTTGTATCTCTTATATTTTATTATGTCTTAATGATCACGAGGATACATCATTGACTTATGCGATAATAGAGATTTAGGTCTAAAAATAGAGTCATAACGGTGTAACTAAGACCATCAAATCAATAACCCCTCCTAATAGACAACGATGTTAAAAAATTAAGTTGACAAGAAGAATCGATAAACACGGTTTTATAACGGTTTTGAACATGAGACTTATTACCAAGACTTTTATACGCCCCCTAACGGAAGGGCCTTATTATCTTTGGTTTACCTCCATCTTTTATTCAACTTCGCCATGAAGCTTTTATTATGACTTCGGTCTTGCCTTGCCTTTTATTATCCGCCTCATCGGTGGTTTTATTAGCCAAAGACGTATATCCTCACGCTAAAGCGAATTTTGGATCTTTAAAGCTTCGAAGATTAAGGCTTGATTCACTTTCAATTTTGCATAGATTTTAGGCCTTGTGGGGCTTCAAATTGTTTGCTTGATTTAGGTGAGCACTTGAAATCTTATTATTAGGTAAAGCTTTCGATTATTCGGGTTGCCAATACTTCAAAACCGTGACGCTGGCGATACCTTAATGTCTTCCCAATTTAATTACACGGAAGCTACTAGAAAAGACTAGAAACCCAACAATCAAAACTAAACCGCTAAGTCAATATTTATTAAGCAAAAAATATTTACAAGCGAAGGGAGAATAAGCAAACAACGAGAACACATGAGTTTTTGAAAGAATACGAGTACTCTACGTTTAGCATAGTAACTTATAATTAACTCTATCATTTCGCGTCCTCATTTAAGAGACTTAGCCTAATGTGTAGTTAAGGAATCAAAGCTAAGTGCTCAACACGCACGGTCGAGTCAAAAATTACTCTTATTCTCGCCATCGGAAAATCTACATTCGTGTCTTTAAACACTTATAAAACATGAGAAAATTTTTAAAATTTGGCCATTTTTAGCCTTATTTTGCAACGAAATGATAACAAAAAGATAAACTTTGGAAAGCGTGAAGGTTTGGCAAGGCAAGTATCTATTCACCCACCCATACTAAAGTTAAACATTGTCCTTAATGTTTCGAGTCTAGGGGTGCAAACACCCCCATACTAGAGACGTAGTCGAATGCCTAATCTAGCATGGAAAGGGTGTAACCAATAATTAATAGCCGTTTATGAAGTGTGCTAAAAACCTAAGGTTAGAACATAAAAGGATATATCATTTGGATATTGGGAAAGGCCTCCAAAGCAAACGATCGAGTGCTCCCATAAAACGAACACGAGAGGCTCCAATCGTGAAGATGATAATCTAAAAACCACAATGCACAAACAACCACAGAACAAAGGTTGGAAGGGCACAAATCCCCTCACATTAAACTACATTAGAAAGCAATAATATGTACATGGATAAGCATGGGTTTCCCCCACGAGGCACCTTGTTTTTGATAACCGAGTCAAAAGCTCGACTCGAATCCCTATAAATGTGATCATTTAGGGATAATCATGGTATGGTCAATTTTTGGTGGGGCTTACATGATAAACAAGGCCCAAAAGCACGTTGAGTACTTTAAAAACCCGATAAACGTATACCGGGGTCAAAGATAGCGTCCTCGTTTTCGGATGACAGACGAAACAACGCTATTTCAACACCAACCCCAATGGGGTAGAAGAAAATAGGAGAGAAGAGATAGAAGGGTGGGACAATGGGTAAGTCAAAACATTGAGCTACTCGAGGTAGACTCACACCAATCAAATGAAAAGATTTTCCATTTATTGCATCGGTGGAAGACCGAGATTTCCCTATATAAGCAATTCCAGGATCAAATATCTCGTCCTCGGTGGAGAAAGGGGAGGGAACATAAGGGGCTTCCCCCACACTAAGTCCACACAAAGCATCGTCAAAAGAAGACGAGCTTGTAGTACTCAATAAACGCGGTGATGACGGAGTTAGAATTGTAGAAAAATCTTTTAAATTAAATTCAAAATCTTTTCCTTTTTCATCTTTTAAACTCTCCTTGTGAAAACCCGATTTAATTATGTCAAAAATATTTGGTGTATCTAAAACAATGTTAGTCACACTAAAAATTCTCACATTTTGAAATCTTTTTGGTTTGGGTGGTGGTAAGTTTTCAAATCTTTTGTCAACGAAGAAAACTTCCCCATCGGGATCAACGTATTCATCATCCGAAGATTCACTCGAGATTGGAATCATAGGCTTAACACTCTTAACCTCCATCGGCGGAGGTGACGGAACTTCATTTTTCTCAACAACTCCTAAAACTCTATTGGAAATCTTTTTGCAAATGCTTTTGATGGGATTGACATTATACAAAGATGTGATAGAATACACATGAGAAAGAGTGGAGTTTTGGGTTGCATTAATGACGAGTTCTTCCTCATCGAAACGAAGAGTGATCTTTCTTGCATGCACATCGATAAGTGCTCTCGAGGTATCCAAAAAAGATCGACCTAAAATTAACGGAACTTTAGGATCGATGGGAATATCAACAACAATAAAGTCTACAGGATAGTAGAACTTTCCAACTTTCACAAAGACGTCCTCGGCAACTCCACAAGCTAGAATCGTAGAATGATCGGCCATTTCGATTGACATTCTTGAAGGAGTGAGATTTGGAAGATTGAGCGATTTAAAAATCTCAAGAGGCATCAAATTAATACTAGCACCAAGATCGGCCAAGGCGTAGCATTCTTCCATGTCTTGGATAGCACATGGGATTAAAAACTTTCCAGGATCACCGACTTTTTGAGGTATGCGGCTTAGAAAAACCGAAGAACAACTAGACGATTTTTGCAATTTTTCTTTGTTATTCAACATACTTTTGAAGTTCGCGGCAAATCGAGGCATCATGACTAAGGCGTCGGCAAAACTTATATTAAAATGCAAGTCACGAAACATTTTCATAAAGAGTTCAAATTGATAATTATTTCGTTCTTGTGCCTTCTCCTTGTCTCGTCTTGAAGGGTAGGGTAAAGGTGGTGTGGGTTGGGGCAAAGTAGGCATAGGCAACGGCCTTGGAATCTCGGGTTCCATGATTGGTGTAGGTTCAACCGTAGGTGTGGTTTGAGCGGTACTTCGTGGGCTTGTAATTTGCTCCTTTTCAACCACAACCTCGGGTTCTTTCTCTTTTTCCTTCTCCATAGAAGTACTTGGACGAGAAGTGGGTTCTTTGAAAGTTTTACCACTACGAGTAGTAATAACCTTCAATTCTCCTTTCGGGTTCACGATGGTATCACTAGGAAGACCACCCGAAGAAGAGGGCTTACACATGATAGCTTCAAACATTTTAGCCATACGGTCTTCAAACTTAGATTTCCTAGCATCCGCTTTTAACAACTCTTGCTTAATCTCATGTTGTCCTTGCTCCATTTTTTGTTGATTTTGTTGGAGTCGTGTGACATTTCCTTCCATTTTATTAGCATGAGTTTTAAGTTCATTAGCAAGTTCGTTTTTAAGCTCATTTTTCAACTCGGACCTTAAGCTAACCATCTCACGTTGCATATTGTCAAACTTAGCATCATTAGCCTTTGCATAATTCAAAAACTCTCCTTGAAGATTTTTGGTGTGATCGTTTTGAAAACCTTGGGCATTGTTTTGAAAATCACGGTTTTGGTTTTGATTTGAAATTTGCCCATTTCCACTTTGGTAATTACCTTTGTTATAATTTCTTTGATTTCCTTGGTAATTTCCACCTTGGTTGTTGTTGCGATAGTTATTAGCATTTTGATTTGGTGGAGCTTGATTTGAACGAGAACCTTGACCGATTTGGTTATAAGTTCCCGTGGCTACAAAATCATTCGAAGTGTTACCATCCGCGGTAATGCACTCGGAAAGATCATGAGCTCCCCCACACGACAAACAACTCTTAGAAACCGCTTTAACCGAAGCGGAATTGGAAGCTTCTTGAGCCTTCCAATGGGACATAAGGGTCGAAAACCTATCGAAAAACCGATTTTCTTCATTAGCCTCATCATGTAATGCATTGATACTTTGAGACGATGATGAGCCCCTTTTGGCAACACTCGGTGTGTGACGAGGGCTATAAACTTTAGACCTATTCTCAATTATGACCAAAGCTTCTTCAACCGTTTTACACAAAAAATTACCACCCGCGGCGGCAATTAAATAATCTCTTTCATGATCGTTAAGTATATTGTAAAACGTGTCAATTTGGTGCAAATCCGAAAAACCGTGATGAGGACATTCATGTAACATCTCCTTAAACCTATTCCAAGCCGTAGAAAAACTTTCATTTGATTCTTGTGAAAATTTAGAAATCTCATTTTTCAAATGCGTAGTCTTAGAGGGCGGAAAAAATTGGTTCACAAATTTCGAAACGAGATCCTTCCACGTCAATATAGAATTGGGTGGCTCTTTCTCTAACCAAATTTTAGCGGGCCCCGCTAAGGAATACGAAAAAAGCATCATCTTAATCGAGTCATTCGAGACATCCTTGAATTTGTACGTGGCGGTAAGACGATTAAATTGGCGGATATGGTTGTGGGGATTGTCCTTCTCATCACCACGGAATTTGTTGTTTTGGATCATGGACAACAAACCCGTTTTCACCTCAAAATTCTCCGAAAGGATAGCGGGAATCACAATAGCCTCTCCATAACCCTCGGTGGGTGCTTGAAGTAACTCCATCATAGTTCGATTTGCCATGGTTGGTTCTTCTCGTACAATGGGTTCGTCAATAGGAGACTCCTCACTAGAATGAGTTGGAGTGGGAGTTTTGTTCTTTCGTCTATGTGCACGTTTTGCTTTATTACGAGTGAGCATAAACGTCACGTACAACGTGGAGACGAGCAAAGAAGAATCTTTTTGGTATTTTGTGTTTTTCAATTTTTTTGTGGTTTTTGATGGTATTAACTTTTTGGAAATTGGTGAATATATTAAGTAGACAAAAAGTCCACAAATCTCCTCCTCAATCAAATCTCTTGATTAAAAAGGCCTCAAGGAATGAAAACGATCACGTGGAGTGAACGCCTTCGATGACTTTAGAACGATGGTGGAACACCAAATCGTTCAAGAGGGTTTAATCAAATGAAACCAATAAAATATATATGATATGTAGTAATACTTTGGGCGGCAAAACCCTCGATTCACTCTCAAAATCAAATACGCACAAGCAAGCGGAGGAAACGAGGCGGCGCGAAGCACTTAAGAGCCTTTTTCCTTTAGGTTGTGAAATACAACCGCCTTATACCCACCTTATAGTTTGTATTATCAAGATTAAGCTTCACGAAAGTATTTATCTATTTTTGCCTTTTTTCTTTGATTTGAGATTCGAATACAATGACCGAGTGATGAAATCCCGAATCAAGGTTGTGATTGCTCACGTATTTGGAGTACTTGTGTATTTATTGTTCTACGTATACAATATATTAATAATATTCACACAAAAACCGAAAAACGATAATACGTATTAGTAGAGTGCTACTAATACAAATACTATTATGGCTAATATAAAAAACAACAATGTTCAATCAAAACACAACACGCCTCCCCGGCAGCGGCACCAAAAATGATGGTTGTAAAATTACACTTGTTTAGGAAAACAAGGTAAAAGTGGTAAGTATTAACGAGTGATTTAGGAAAACCACAAGTTATGACCCTTAATGAAAATGGGGATCGTTCTCTCGAGAAGGCACGTGTGTTGTGTAATGAATGATTGATTAATGTTTTTGATTATTAACAAGAAAAGAGAAGAGAAAATGACGAAGACGTAAAAATAAAAATTGACAAAAACACTACTAGAAAGTTAAGACGTAAAAACGTAAAAGAACACAAAAATTAAAATTTTAACCTAAAAATTCCTAAAAATTACTAAAAATCCACAATAAAATTTTAAGAGTTTACAAAAAATCCAAACTTGCTAAAACCTTTTAATTAATTTAATAATGACTTTTTAATGCTAATTAAAGCCCTAAAAATCACTTTTAAATATTAAAAAGCCCTAAACAAGATTTAATAGTTTGTAAACCTTAAAAATGACCTAATTAAGCTAAAAAATATTTTTAAAAATTTTAAAACCAAATTAAACTATTTTTAAACTCTAAAAACTATTAAAATCTCTTAAATCTTAAATTAAATCTAGAAAATAAATGAAAAGCCTAAAAATTAATTGGAAAGTGACAAAGTTCCTATTTTAATGTCCTTAACCTAGGAAAAATAAAAAAAAGTTAAAAATTAAACTTTGAATTTTTTCTAATAAAATAATATTAAAATAATCTAAAAAATTAAAAGTTCAAAAATAAATTCTAAAAAATTATCAAAAGTCCTAAATATTCTAACTAAGATAAAAATGTAAATTAGAGTTCCTAAAACCTTTTTATTAATTTTATATTAATTTTTAAAGTTGTCTAAAAACCCTAAAATTAAATAAAACTAAAAATAAGAGTTTTTGAAAAGTTAACTAAATGTAAACCTCAAAATACTTAAATAAAACTTAAAAATAATTTTTCCTAAAATTAAAAACTCTTTTTACTATTTTTTATCTATTTAATAAAAACCGGCTAAATAAAAATTAATAAAAAAGAAATAAATAATGGGAAAAATCCAAACCAATGCTAGATAAATCCTATTGACTAAGACAAACCTAAGAAAAATCAATGGGTGCAAAATAGCTTATAGAATAAGCTGGAAATGACAAAATAAGCTACGGCTTTCTTATTAAAAAGCCCAAACAAAACAGGTTAAGTAACTTACACTTGCATCCTTGGTCAGTAAAAGACCCAAGGGCGCAGTGGTATGTGATGTGTGTTGTGAGTGTGAAGACGGGGGTTCGAGGTTGGATGAACCCTTTTTGTTCCTTTTATTTTTTTTTCTTTTTAAACTTTTCACAATCAAACCTGTTACTCCTTTAAGCTAGAATCACAACACAAATCCCTTTTTTACCAAGATTAAGCTCAAATTGAATCAAATTCGTGCCAGTTTCTTAATCAAGAACATAAGCAAGTGTGTTATCTTTTCACTTGTGAAATAACAGACAAGAGGGCTTGTCTTGATGATATGGTGTTGTTTATTTGGAACAAACAGGCACCCCTACACTCAGTTTGAGTGTAGGGAGTCAAAGCAAGTACAAACAAGCACACACAAGCAAGGACTTAGCACAAAATCAAAAAAGAAAGCAAAATAAGGTTGCTGTATGAAACTTGCAGGTCTGGTGGTGTTTATCTTTTTCTACATACACAAATTCGACTTTTAAACCTTCATATCTTGAAAATAAACTCACTAACATGCATACAAATGATACACACCCCTAAATCCACCTATGTCTAACAGATTACAAGGTTCAAGCACAAAGTCTTTATGAAAAACAAGCAGAAAAAAGCCTAAGCAGATTTAAGCTACCTTTTTCTCTTTTTTATCATACAATTTGCTTCAAACCTTGTCCAAACTGAACTAAATCTAGCATGCAACCTAACACAATCCTATTGAAGCTATTTAAACAAGTTTTAAACAGTATTAATGGCAATCAACCCTGCTTAATCCCCTATCCAAACAACCCTTTAAAAATTGAACATGTATTTTTTACAAAGCAAACCTATCCTATTGCTATCCAAACTGACTCAATAGGCTCTAAACATGCATAATCTACCAAATGAACTCAAATCCAATCAGTTTTACACACTTTTTAACACTTATGCAAAATCACACCAAACTCATAAATTTCTAACTAAAAAAAACTTTAACAAGAATTCACCTTGTTGGTCTTACATCCAAGACCAACAGTGGCTAGGTAGCCACCTCCATATACTCGGGTATATGCAGAATCTCTGGACAACAACAATCCCTTAATCCTGCTAAGAAGAAAAAAATTGAAAGAACAAGCAACTATGCAATTTTCACTTTTCTGTTTTCTCAAAACCTTTTAAAAACTTTTTCAAAACCTTGAAACCTTGAAACCTTGGAACTTAACACGTATCAATTGAGCACAAACCCAAAAATCCAAACCTTCCTTATCCACTTTCACTTCAAAGGAGACTCAAATTTCTGAATTTCGCTAAACCTTTTTCAAAATCCTTTTTGAAAACTTAATACACACAAAACCTTCACAATTTTAAAATGGAACACAGTTTTAGCATTAACTTATACCAACTTTTAATAATATTAAAAAGGAATTACTCTTGCTTAATAACAAATACCAACTTTTAAATTAAAAAAAAGAAATTACAAATGTTTTTGCTAAAAACTGGAACAAGCTAATAGAAACACATACGTTTCTATTTATACAATGAGATAAAACTATCTAGAATTGTTAATTAAAAAATTACAAGAGAAACCCTAATTTTATGAAATGCCGAATGAGCCCTTGAAGTCTTCACTTGAATCTTGGTCAAAAGCGTTCCATGTGATGTGCCAGCTTGGAGACTTGATTGTGGACGTTGGATTGGGATTGGGGACCAAGGAATTGCATCTAACCGTTGAAATTGTCGGGTTATAGGGTTTTGGGTGAAAGGGATGTAGCAGGGGAGGGTCGGGGTAGGTCCTACAGGCCATGTGATGGTGTTGTTTTGGGTGGGAAAAGGTGAGAGTGAGGGCAATTAAGGATCTGGACAAGATTAGCCAAAAAACCCCTTGGATTGAGGGTGATTAAGGCTGGGTAGGATTTAGGGTTTATGGGGATTAATAGGTGGGTTTAATCTATTTTGGGTTAAAAGATTTTTTAAATACGTGTTTGGAGGGAGATTAGGGTAGGTTGACCTGTTGACCACTTTTATTAATAAAAGCCGGGTTTAAAAGGTTTAAGGGTATTGGGCTAAGTGGTGATGTAGGCTAGTGGTGGGTAATTACTTGGCCAGTCCAAAAGTGTAACCCCCGTTTGTTTTTGTTTGCAAGCTAAGTCCAAAAAGCTAACTGCTTGTTAAGATCCTTTCATGGGCAGTCCAAATACTTTGCAAATCTAGTCCAAATGGTAAGTTTATGGATTTAAAGGTTAACTTTGGCATTTTGATCATTTCCCAAGGGCTTCTTTTGACATATCTTCAAACTTAAAGGACCATACTTGTACATATGATATTTGGAGGGTCAAATATGACAAGTTCTTCAAAGATGAGGGGCCATTCTTGCCAATTCTTCAAACATCAAGGGTCTTTTTGCAAAATTCCAAACTTGGGCCCGGTTCATTGTGCGTCTTCGTTCCCCGTGTTCGTTTTTGGTTGATTCTTGTGATCTTTTGCCAATTCCTCAATATCCGTACCTAAAAATACACAAGTAACAAACACGAGCATATATTTGGTAGTTTTGATGATATTTAATTGATTTTAAGCCCGATTTGGACGATGAGACCATGTATAAAAGCCGTCTCATCACAATCAATCATATATTATTTATCTCTTTAGGCGATAATTCATTAAGTAAATGAACCCAGCAAAACCATCTCACAATTCAATAAAAGAAAAATCAAATTAGCACAAAAACAAAAAAGAAAAATAACTAACCATTAATCATCTTCATCTCCGTCTTCAAACTAATAAATACTGCTCAGGTACCTGCTTTATCAAAAATCAACAAATTAAAACATAAACCACAATTCGAATAAAACCTAATAAAGTTGTAATCACTATTCGAAATAAAAAAAATACATCTAACCATAAGTGCTCTTCTTGTCCATCTAAAATCAAGAGTCTGTTAATACCCACATGAAAATATAGTTTCCAAAGGTTAACACTCTTATCAAAAAATCCCCAAATCTGATAAATTAAATTGGAAAACATCTACGAAAGAAAATACTTACATCGTTGGATCGGACATGTGGTATCTGTTTAGAGAGAGAGGAAAAATCAAGAGTCTGTTGGTATCTGTTTAGAGAGAGAGAGAGGAAATATCGAGATGCTGAAATCTGTGTTTATATCTCAAAGACAACATATAAATGAGACACGTAAGAGGACAGGTGCCCATTTTTTTTCCCCCCAAAACCCACAGAAATAATAAAAAAAAGCCATACTTTACCACAAACAGTATATAGTTATAATTTTTTTCCCCCCAAAACCCACAGAAATAATAAAAAAAAGCCATACTTTACCACAAACGGTATATAGTTATAATAGAGCACTTATCTTTTGGTTTAATCACAAAACTTTTAAACAAGTAAAAAACAATTAAAAATAGAAATTAAAAATATACACTAATGACAACTGAAGCTAGTTCAAGTACCACAGGTGTTGACTTTACAACCGACCCGACGGTTATTGAATATTTAGAGAACACCAATTGAAAGCCTCAATTTAGGAGCACATTCACATCGCCAAATTATCAAACAATTTGACTAACGCTCAATGTAATCATTGATTTTATTTCTTGTCATGTGGTACCAACTTGATGTTCAGGTTTTATATCAACGAGTATTGTAAAGCACACAAAACGACTCTAGAAGCGGGCCAAGCCTTATGACTCGAGATCAGAGTATATTTGTTTATAATTACGATCTTGCTTGAGAACAGTTTTTCGGCTTCATGATTCAAGAGGCGCCCTTCAACTATTTTGAAAACCCTCGTATCCTTAGGGTCTTGCAAATAACTCCTCAACTGAAATACAATCATGTAAGTCCTAATACTTTAAAACTTGATGCAATGATATTAAGGTAAACGGACAAACACGTATTAAAAGATGGATTTCTGAAATTGAATTCTAATGTTAATTTAATAATGGATGTTGGTCCATTCCACACGATTTTCTCGGCTCGTACTTATGTGTCACTTCGCATTGGGTAAACTTGATAAATGATGAAGCAGGCCACTGCATTCGGTGACTTTCCGGTTCTTAACTCAAGGGACCGGCTTTAGCCAATATGTTGATTAGAGTGTTCAAATGATTTCATTTGGAAGAAAACGTTTTTTTCAATTACTTTGGATGATACATGTATTAATACAAAGGCCATTGGTCTACTAAAATAAGATATGGTCCACCTTTGAACGATATATTCTATCATAGTCGATGTATTGCACACATCATAAAGTTACGAGTGCAATCCAGATAAGCGGTGGCTCGATAGATTACTTGAAAGAAAGATTTCAAATAATGTCTCAAGAAAATTTTAAATCGGATAATCGAAGATATGTTAAGTATATAGTGTTGTGTCAAGAATCAAGAAAACCTTTTTTAGCATCTAACTGTAACGTTCCTACAATATGGAATTACATTTATCGGCTATGTTTAGCGCGTGAGCTTATCAGAGCTTATCGTAGCTTGAGCTTATTGTTTTTAAAAAAATAAGTTACTATTAAAAATAAGTCTCGTTTGGTTGACAGAGCTTGAGGGAGCTTGTTAAAAAAAATAAGCTCCTAAATGGCATGCTAGTTAAAGTAGCATGTGAAATAAGCTCAAGCTACATGCTTCAGCATCCAGCTTCAAAAACCCGCTCCAGCAATCCGCTCCAGCTCCTAAGAATACCAAACACACCTATGTTCCAGTTTGCCCTAAAACAAAATTCGACTTTAAAGTATTTTCATGACGAATTGCACAACAACAGTTTAGTTATGGATTTTCAATCGAAAACTGGCCGTATACTGAAAAACTAACCCGACTACTTGAAGTTTTTAATCTCGCAAAACTAGTATTGGTCATTTATTATCCAAAATCGTCTCATTTGGTGTTGTAATATATATATATATATATATATATATATATATATATATATATATATATATATATATATATATATATATATATATATATATATATATATATATATATATATATATATATATAGGGTGAGGTTATTTTCAGAACCAAATAAATATACAGAACTGCGAGAACCACATTTTTACTCTTAAAATGCACATGTATATTCATCGGGTTAATTCATTAGATAGAAATACATGAATTTTCATTGTCGTAGGCCACTATGAACATGTATCCTAGGACCATGCACATGTATTTGTTTTGTTTGTATTGTAACTATCTTTTCATTGGATAATATGAAAACACATGTGCACTCTTCATATCGCTCATTATACTCGGATCTATAACCAATACAAAATTATTAAATGTTAATTTAAACATAGTCATGGAAATACATATGCATTTGTAAGAGTATAAAGGTGGTTCTCGCAGTTCTGTACATTTATTTGGTTCTGAAAATAACCTTACACTATATATATATATATATATATATATATATATATATATATATATATATATATATATATATATATATATATATATGTATATATATATATATATATATATATATATATATATATATATATATATATATATATATATATATATATATATATATATATATATATATATATATATTTGATGTGTAACACACTAAGCGAATTTGCAATAAATTGTGATGTATATACAAGTATGGCTGACCAAATGAAAGAAAAGCTAAAGTAATATTTTCAAGAACTTTCATAGATAATTACTTGTGTGATCGCATTGAATTGATGTTTTTACACAATTGGCTTAGATATATTTATCGGATCAATTAAGACTGATTTGGGGTGTTATGAAGAAAACGTGTTATTTGCCTATGAGGTAAAATTCGCTTTCGATGGAAGTTTCAAGGGTTTATGGAGTTTTTATTTTGAAAAACATAGTAACCTACTGATGACGTATAGTCCCTAGTCAGGCTGGATAGTCTGACTTACGGGTACTACCCATATCCATCAAGCATGGATTAGTACTTATGCGATGTGCGCATAGCCCAGAAGGCCCGGTAAGTCGTTGTTGCACATACGATTCATTACTTAACCGTGCCCTTGTCGCACCGCGATAGGATTAGACAAGAATATAATCTATATTTTGATTATATTCGCCTAAGTGAAGAGGATATACGCTTACATCAATTATGCGATAAGGATCAATCTATTTTGAATCATTATCTCTTCCTTAGGCCGCAAGAATAGGGAGCCCAACCTGGACTCTCTTGGGTCTAAAAGGAACCCACATGGTTCCACAAAGGTACAATACACACAATACCCTAATATACTCAAATCGGTTACTTACTCTGACGCCGGAGTCTAATCGTGGGTCACAAACCCACGGTAAGCCTAACGGTGTCTGTTTAGTGTGCAGGGTCCATAAAACAAGTTTCACTTGGTGCAAGAGCCGAAGTCCACAAGACCCCGAATTAAGCCTAATTCGGGTCAAGCTCGGTCCATACAACTTTTGTATCAACAAGTTGGCGCCATCCGTGGGACCCTACACTGAAAGCTCTAAGCAATGATGAAAAACGGTATGAACGAAGGCCATCGAAGATTCTCGACGATAGAAGGTCACATTGCATCCGCGAATGTTACTCCTGGATCTGCTAGCGAGGAAAACACTCGGGATGTAACAAATCCACCTTTCAGAGGAACAAGTATACTATTCTTAACTCCCCTACCTACTGTTGCGGAAAGAAACGTATAATAGGACTCAACCCAGCCTCCTCCTAATAAACAAAAAAGAAGGATACTCCCAGAAGAAAGCGAGGAATTAATAGCTACGGAGGCACGTACGATGGAGGAATATGTAGCTAACAATCTACAAGCCCTCATCCCACTGGTTGCCAGACACAGAAGAAATCAGAAGGGAACAAAAGGAAAGGAGCGCAGAACACGGTGAATCCTCTAAAAGCAATCTATCCAGATCGAGTGATAACCACCCTTCAAAGCGCAGGCGTGCTCCTCGGATGACCAAGGCTTCTCACAACCTTGGAGAAGAGCCAGGAAAAATGCTTTCACAAGACGCATACAGTATTACGCGGATACAAGAAAACGCCGTATGCCAGCAAACGTAAAAACGTACGATGTCACCTCAGATCCGGAAGACCACTTAAAGGTCTTCGAATCCTAAGCTGGCATTGAGCAATGGCCAGAACCTGTATGGTGCAATATGTTCAACTCTACACTCGTAGGAAATGCGCGGATCTGGTTTGACAGACTTCCGCCACGAACAATTAATGGGTATGAAGTATTGCGAAAAGCATTCAAAAGAAATTATATGCAACAGAAAAGACATGATATGAGTGTTGTATCACTCGCCAGAGTCAAGCAGAACCAAGGCGAATACTTGGAGGATTTTTTAGAACGTTTCAAGAGTGAGTGTCTTCAAATAAAAGAATGCCCAGAGATCTTGAAAGTATCTTGCTTCATGACAGGTATACGTAATAGTGATCTAAAAAAATGTTGAATGAAAGAACACCAGAAACCTTTGATGGAGTACTACGGCGAGTAAGATCCTTCATACAGGGAGAATCAGCTGCCTCAGAAGTCATAAAAAACGCCCATGGTTATTGATCTCGTGAAGCGCTTGATGCGTGGTGTTGGTAACAAGTTTTAAATTTATAAATACGAATTACCGGATTGACTAAAAACGCACGGGCAAGTATAACCCTTTCGTTTATGTATAGATTTTATGTGGTAATACAGAGATCGTTCACGGGGATTTGGAAAACCTATGATTATTCTAAAATGAAACTATAATAGTTGATTGTAGCAATTGTTGACAAACAAATAATAAGTAAAATGATGAGATTAATAATATGATTAAAGGTACACTTGGTAAAGACTAGTTTGAGCATTCGTAGTGGTATGATTGTGATGACACTTAATATATGATTATGATAATTAGATGGATAATCCAATCTATTATTTTCAAAAACGTTAATCTTCGTCAAGACCTTGGTTAAAGAAAACAAGCTTTAGACTCAATCACTCAATTCAAGACTTAATCCAATTTCAACACATGTGATTCACGGTCGTTTCACGAATTTGCTAACACTTATAATTATGTTTCTTGATAATCAAAACTTCTTAAGAAATGATCAATACAAAAGATAGCCAATCATAGACAAACCGACTACGACTTGTTGATAGAAAATAACCCATTCGACCTATGAAATCTTTACCAACAAATTAAGTTTTGATAGCAATTGTCACATGAAACATACATATCAATGGATCATAGGAAAGATTGACATTGAATTAAACATAAATCATAATCACAACCACCACTTCATACGACAAACATCATCCTACCAAGTGTAGAATGAAACTTAGCTACTCATAACAAATTATGAAATAAACTTAGAAATAAAAGTTTTATAAGTCATAATCAAGAGTCTTACAAAATGGAAAAATGTTACTAATGATTAGGGTAATGATCCCTAAGAGTTTCGTGATGATAACTTTGCTTATTGGACTCAAAAACTGACTTTTCTAGCACCACCTTGTTCAAATCCGGGAATGGGAGTTTGGACAGGGATTAGAGAGTTTATTTGATGTAGTAATGAGAAGATTATTGAAAAGTAAAAAGATATGTGAAAGGCATATGAGTTACATGACCCCAAGGGTCTTATTTATAAGCTAGTTAAGGCTCTAGACTTCAATGTTTGGCTTGGAGAGAAAGAAAGTCTATAATGCTCTTGCATGTAATTCCTTGAGATTGCATGAATGTGGACACATTTTTTCCTAGACAAATGTTGGAGGCAACTTCACTCATGATAGAGGCAAATCAACTCCCATGTGATGGTGGCAACTTCACTCTTGCCAGTGGCAAGTTGGATGTATGTGATGGTGGCAACTTTCATGCTGAATATCTTTATTTGCTCCTTGTAAATACTTGTTCTTGCACCCGAAATTAATCTTCAAAGGCTTGTAACTTGTACACGGGTCTTGAACTTGACTAGGATTCTTCGTACTCGTACAATTCTTCACTTTTATGTTGTCTTATACTCCATTCCCGCGATTGGCTACACAAAGACTTTCAAACACAATTAGGCACAAATATGCACAAAAGTATCATATAATTAACCAATATACATGTACAACAGTACGGATAACGCTCCTAAAACATGTTGGATTTAGGCGTTATCAAATCCCCTCACACTTAAGTTTTGCTTGCCCTCAAGCAAGAAGAAAAGAAAATTAAATCCAAAGGTACATGTATCTTTACAAAAATTCGATGCAAGTCTACCAAGTACAAGTACAAGATAAAACTCATCGTCTTAAGTTTTTAAGGTTGAAAATTGAGCTATAAAGTCAATACCCATAAAAATCTAGAAAGTCTTTTATTTCTAACTATACTAGACTAATGACATATGAATTGAAGCAACATGTATCACGACTTAGCACATTGGCTAATCGATACCTTTTATTTCTTCTTCTTCCTTCAACTTCATAACATTATAACTCATTGGCTATTTATTTGTCTTTTTGACTTTTTTCTTTCTTTTTCTCTTTTTTTTTTCTTTTTTTTATATATTTTTTTTCTTAGATAAAACTCCTAGCCATGGATCAACATACTTGCAAAGTTCATGTTGTATTGACAAACATGGAACTTGCAACTTTCTCCTATTTTTTGGATTTTTCTTCTACTATTATATGAGACTTTGACTTGGGTAATTTTGACACAAAAATACATCTCAAATTTTCAAAAATTACCGAGTGGATAATTTCTTAATTATTTATATACATTGCGTGAAACATTTATTTACGAGGGCAAAACAAGAACAAAAGTTTTAAAGTAGCCCAAAAATATGGCAATTAAGCATCTTTTTCTCGGTTTTCCTACAACCCCCTCACACTTAAGTTTAGCATTTTCCTCAATGTGATAAAACTGAACAAAAGCAAGGGAATGAGAGAAAAACCAGAATCACGGGCATGTCATGCATCATACAAGAGTTTTTTCTTCGCCTTCAACTTGCGGTACCTACAAAAAAGATAAAACACACAAAAATACGAAAACACTCTATTTTTTGTTTTTATAAAAGCGACACATGCTACACCCTCTCACACTTAAGCAAAACATTGGTTAAAAATATAGGGTGTAAGCATGAATTTATTTTAAAAAGGAAAATCACACTTAAAAATTTAAAACACATGGGTTGCCTCCTGAGAAGCGCTTATTTTTTTTATTATTGAGTCATCAGCGGACTCGTATTCCTTTTTAGTTTTCTTTATTTTCTTTGAGCGGAAAGTGTTCACTCCACTTTTCATGGTATAGTATAACACGGTGTCCATTAACAATGAAGCTTCCTCTATTCTTGTCATACAATTCAACACAACCGGACGCGTATCCATGTTTTACTATAAAAGGACCGTACCACTTTTGTTTAAGCTTGGGGGCTTTGAATTTATCGCGCATATTAAACAAGAGAACTTTATCTCCTTTCTTGAATTCTTTTCGGATTTGAAGTTTCTTGTCGTGATAAGATTTGGTACGTGCTTTGTACAATTTCGAATTCTCATAAGCTTGGAGTCTTAATTCATCAAGTTCATGTAGTTGCAAGAATCGGTTTTCTCCAGCCATTTTGAGATCGGGATTACAGCTTCTCAATGCCCAATAAGCACGATGCTCGATTTCAAAGGGCAAATGGCACGTTTTACCGTACAATAATTGATAAGGTGTTGTGCCAAGTGGTGTCTTATAAGTTGTTCGGAAAGCCCATAGAGCGTCATCAAGTTTCCTTGACCAAACGAAAGGATTGTCCTTAACCGTTTTTTCGAGTATTCGTTTTAAGGCTCTATTGGTATTTTCAACTTTTCCACTCGTTTTGGATGATACGCGGTTGCAAAGCGATGGGTGACTCCATAACGCTTTAAGATTTTCTCCATTTGTTTGTTACAAAATGGGAACCTCGATCACTAATTAAAGCTTTCGGCATTCCATAACGAGAGAAAAGATTTTTCAGAAAATTGATTACGGCTCGTGAATCGTTCATAGGTAAAGCTTCAGCTTCGGCCCATTTGGATACGTAATCAATAGAGACTAAGATATATTCGAAGTTATGGGATTTGGAAAAGGGTCCCATGAAATCAATTCCCCATACGTCAAATATTTCGCTAACTTGGATGCTGTTTTGAGGCATTTCGTCTCTTCCTGAGAGGCTACCAGTACGTTGGCAAGCATCACAATTTTTGACTAGATTATAGGCCTCTTTAAAAATTGTTGGCCAATAAAAACCAGCATCGAAGACTTTTTTCGTGGTGGTGGAAGGACCATAATGTCCCTCAGTAGGGCCATGATGACATTCATCAAGGATCTTTCTTGTTTCCGCACCATAAACACATTTCCTAATCATGCCATCGGGGCATACCTTGAAAAGGTAGGGATCTTCCCAGAAATTGTATTTTAGGTCGGAAAAGAATTTACATCGTTGGTGATAGGTTAAACCTTTTCTTAGAATTCTCCCAACGAGGTAATTTGCAAAATCTACAAACCACGGAGATTCGTCCGTAGAGATTTTCATAAGAGTTTCATCGGGAAAATAATCGTCGATATCTTCATCCCTTAACTCTTCTATGTTTGGATTTTCAAGTCGCGACAAATGATCGGCTGCGACGTTTTCAGCTCCTTTCTTGTTTTGGATTTCGATGTCAAAATCTTGGAGTAGTAAAATCCATTTAATAAGACGCGGCTTGGCATCTTGTTTTGAGAATAGATATTTCAACGCGGAATGATCGGTGAATACAATCGTTTTCGACAACACGAGATAGGATCAGATTCTGCCGAAAGCAAAGACTACGACACGTAGTTCTTTCTCGGTGATTGTGTAGTTGAGCTGCGCGCTATTTAGAGTTTTGCTCACAAAGTTTATAGGACGGAAATGTTTCCCTTCGCGTTGCCCTAATATGGCTCCTACAGCGAAATCGCTTGCATCACACATAAGTTCAAACGGTTCCAACCAATCCGGTGAAACCATGATCGGTGCATTCGTTAGCTTGTCTTTAAGCTTGTCAAATGCCTTTATGCATTCTTCATTGAAATCAAAGACTATGTCTTTTTCAAGGAATTTGGTCATCGGTCTAGTGATTTTGGAATAATCTTTTATGAATCGACGGTAGAATCCCGCATGACCTAGAAAACTTCTAACGGCTTTAACGGTAGTGAGCGGTGGTAATTTGGATATCACTTCGATCTTGGCTTTGTCTACTTCCAATCCGGCTTCGCAGACTTTGTGTCCAAGCACAATTCCTTCAGTCACCATAAAGTGACATTTCTCCCAGTTGAGCACGAGATGAGCTTGTTTGCATCGGATGAGCATGCGCTCTAGGTTAAAAAGGCAAGACTCGAATGAGTTTCCGAAGACTAAGAAATCATCCATGAAAACTTCCATGGATACTTCGATCATGTCTTGAAAGATTGCGATCATACACCTTTGAAAAGTCGCAGGTGCATTACAAAGACCAAAAGGCATACGTTTATAAGCGAACGTTCCATGAGGACACGTAAAAGTGGTCTTGTCTTGATCGGATGGTTCGATAGGTATTTGAAAATATCCGGAAAAGCCATTGAGAAAACAAAAGAATTTGTTCCCCGCTAGTCTTTCCAACATTTGGTCCATGAATGGTAGAGGAAAATGATCTTTTCGTGTGGCATCGTTCAATTTGCGGTAATCAATACACACACGCCAACCGGTAACGGTTCTTGTAGGAACAAGTTCTTTATTTTCGTTGGTCACAACCGTCATTCCTCTTTTTTTAGGAACGTAATGAATAGGACTAACCCAAGGACTATCCTCTATGGCATAGATGATTCCTGCCTCAAGGAGTTTGATGATTTCGGCTTTTACTATCTCCTTCATGTTTGGGTTAAGTCGACGTTGCCTCTCAATAACGGGTTTGGCATCGTCTTCGAGATTGATCTTGTGTTTGCAAAATATGGGCTAATACCCAGTATATCAGATGTTTTCCAAGCAAACGCTTCTTTGTGGTTTTTGAGCATAGAAACAAGTCGTTTCTTTTGATCTTCCTCGAGCTTTTCTGAGATAATCACCGGAAGGAGTGAATCCTTCTCTAGATAAGCGTACTCGAGATGTTCGGGAAGAGGTTTCAACTCAAGATCCGTTGGTGGATCATGAATAGATTTGTGAACTATAAAGTTCGATTTCGAAGGCAAAACTTCAAACGGCTTGTTTTCCTCTTTTTCGAGAGTTACTACGGAATCAAGGGCCATGAATTCTTCAAATTCACGATGACGATCGGTATCGCTAATATTCTCTGAAGTTGTTTGGAATGGTGCGTTTTCATCAAGTAATGTGTGCAACTCTTCTTCCGTTACTTCATCGATAACATCCACGCGGAAGCATGTGTCATCAATGGAATGGGAGTGTTGCATAGCTTTATCGACTAAGAATGTGACTCGATCGTCACCAACTCCAAGGTTGAGTTCTTTATTCTTCACACGAATGATAGCATCGACGGTGTGCAAGAATGGTCGTCCTAAAATGAGAGGGACTTGATTGTCTTCTCCATCTCAAGGATTACAAAGTCGGCGGGAAATATGAATTTGACAACTTGAACAAGCATGTTCTCGGATATCCCAATATGATATTGGTAGGTGTGGTTAGCCAAACGTATATTCATACTCGTAGGTTTCAAATTATTGTTTGAAAGATTCTTGTATAATGAGTATGGCATAAGATTTATACTTGCGCCCAGATCGGCCAAGGCGTGACATTCGACATTGTTGTTTAGGGTGCATGGTATGAGAAAGCTTCCCGGATCTCGGAGCTTTGGTGTAAGTTTCCTTTGCAAGGCTGCAGAATACTCTTCATTTAAAAACGCAGCAGAGATTTGAACAAGATCTTTGAGGAATTTCCCATAGTTGGGCATGCCGGTTAATATATCAACAAGTGGAATGTTGATCTTAACTTCCTTGATCATCTTAAGGAATTTGGCATTACAAGCCTCCATCTTTTCTTTTTGTAGGCGTCGAGGATACAGAATTTTTGGTTCATACGCCTTCGGTGTTGGTGTTGGAATGGGTGTGGTTTCTTTTGGTTTGGGGTTTTCTCGGGCTCATCGGTCTCGTCTTCACTTTCATCAGCGAAAGTGGGAGCATTGGTGTTCGGGTTTTGTGGTGGATTACGGGTGGGTGGTGGGCGGTATGGTTTATCCGTAGATGGTTTGGGTTTGTTTGAGTGTTTCTTGGTAGCGAACCACTTGGTCGATTGGCTAATTGATCGATGATTCGACCGAGTTTGGTTTCGAGATCATTAATGGTTGCGGTGTGGTGTCTTTGTCCTCTTTCAACGTTGGCTTTGAGATCGAAGAATTGGTTCTTAATGAACGTGTTTGTCGATTTTTGAGATTCTATGAAAGCTAACAACGTTTTCTCTAGGGTCGACTCTTCGGGTTTCTTTTCATTTGATGGACCGGAATTATCGTTCTCACGGGGCTGTGAGCTACAATTTTTGTTTTTGGGATACACACGCCATATGCCGGAATTTCTACCGTAGTAGTTACCTCGATAACCACTTCCTCGGTATCCTCCTTGGGCGTAGTTTGCTTCTTGTGGCGGTTCTCTTATTGGTGTATCATGACACGCCGTGGATGGGTGTGGTCCTCCGCAAAGAGTACATTCGCCTCGCATCTCCTTCATTTCATTTTTGATGGTTTTGAATTGCGAGTCGAATTTAGATGTGAGAGCGTCATCTTCTCCATGAGTTTGGAATTTTCGTCACTTTCAACGAAAGCAACAGTTTTCTTGAAAGGTTTGGTTCGGTTATATTTGGACTAATCGAGTTTTAAGAGAACTCGGTCCTCGAGCAATTGATATGCTTCGTTGGGAGTCTTATAGAGAAAGAGTCCACCGGCGTCAAGGATTGCTTGCGTCGATTCATTGAGACCATGATAAAAGATTTAGATGATGGTTCCTTTTAGTAAACCATGTCCATGACAACTACGAAGTAGTTTTTTGATTCGGTTCCACGCATCAATGAGTGTTTCTTGTGGAAATTGGGCGAAACCTCATATTTCTCCTATGAGTCTTTCGTACATGGCGGGTGGAAAGAAACGGCTAACAAAAGCGGTTCTCATTTGTTCCCATGTTTCAATGGTACCGGGAGTCAACTCATTATACCAAACTCTTGCATCTCTGGATAGAGATGATGGGAAGAGTTTGAGTTTTATGGCGTCTCCATCGACGTTGGCTCCATAACGGAACATACCAAATATTTCTATGAATTCGGATATATGCTTATGCGGATCGGCCCGTGTACGGCCATCAAATTGGCGTTCTTTGATCATTGAAAGGTGATGACCTTTCACGGTAAAGTTTTCTCCAAGCTCAACTTGAACAATTGCAGCCTCGGGGGTAGGTGCTACTACTCGCTTGGCTGCCCACATTGATTGATCGTCGGCCATTGGAAATGGTAGATCGTTAAATGGGTTGTAGACGACAAATGCGTTTAGAGATTATCCAATGGTGGGTTTATGGTTTTTGAGATTCGGTTTTCAAAAGAAACAAAAAGGGGCGTTTCTTGCGGTTTTTCTTTCGATATTGGTGAATTTAACGTTCGGGATCGGTGTATGTACCAAGCAATTCTTGACCGGAAGAACGTGTGTTCATTCAAGTATTGAACGAATTTTGAAAAGGATTACAAGTAACAAAAACAAAAACAAACAAAATATAACTAATAAGAAAATAAGTAAATAGGAAATTAAATAAACTAAACAAAACAAGAACATAAATGTTTTTATTTTTTTATTTTTTTTAGGGTCTGGAAGCTTGCCGGCGGCAAACAAGGGTTGCCGGACGGCAAAATACCTTCTGTTTGACGCTTGCTGGCGGCAGGACTACCTTGCCGGGCGGCAAAGGTGGTTCTGTTTGAAGCTTACCGACGGCAGGAGGGTGTTGCCGGCGGCAATGCTCTCCTGTCATAAATATATATATATATATATATATATATATATATATATATATATATATATATATATATATATATATATATATATATATATATATATATATATATATATATATATATATATATATATATATATATATATATATATATATATATATATAGATATATATTACTTTTTTAATTTTTAGGTTAGTTTGCAATGAGGACACTACAATGAGTTTGATTATAGGATGATTTTGGAACTAAGAACACAATCAAATCCCCGACAATGGCGCCAAAATTTGATGCGTGATGTTGGTAACAAGTTTTAAATGTATAAACACGAATTACCGGATTGACTAAAAACGCAAGGGCAAGTATAACCCTTTCGTTTGTGTATAGCTTTTATGTGGTAATACCGAGATCGTTCACGGGGATTTGGAAAACCTATGATTATTCTAAAATAAAACTATAATCGTTGATTGTAGCAATTGTTGACAAACAAGTAATAAGTAAAATGATGAGATTAATAATATGATTAAAGGTACACTTAGTATAGTTTGAGCATTCGTAGTGGTATGATTGTGATAACACTTAATATATGATTATGATAATTAGATGGATAATCCAATCTATTGTTTTCAAAAGCGTTAACCTTCGTCAAGACCTTGGTTAAGGAAAACAAGCATTAGACTCAATCACTCAATTCAAGACTTAATCCAATTTCAACACATTCGATTCATGGTCGTTTCACGAATTTTCTAACACTTATAATTATGTTTCATGATAATCAAAACTTCTTAAGAAATGATCAATACAAAAGATAGCCAATTATAGACAAACCGGCTACGACTTGTTGATAGAAAATAACCCTTTCGACCTATGAAATCTTTACCAACAAATTAAGTTTTGATAGAAATTGTCACATGAAACATACATATCAATGGATCATAGGAAAGCTTGACATTGAATTAAACATAAATCACAATCACAACCACCACTTCATACTACAAACATCATCCTACCAAGTGTAGAATGAAACTTAGCTACTCATAACAAATGATGAAATAAACTTAGAAATAAAAGTATTATAAGTCATAATCAAGAGTCTTACAAAGTGGAAAAATGTTACTAATGATTAGGGTAATGATCCCTAAGAGTTTCGTGATGATAACTTTGCTTATTGGACTCAAAAACTAACTTTTCTAGCACCACCTTGTTCAAATCCGGGAATGGGAGTTTGGACAGGGATGAGAGAGTTTATTTGATGTTGTAATTAGAAGATGATTGAAAAGTGAAAAGATATGTGAAAGGCATATGAGTTACATGACCCCAAGGGTCTTATTTATAAGCTAGTTAAGGCTCTAGACTTCAATGTTTGGCTTGAAGAGAAAGGAAGTCTAGAATGCTCTTGCATGTAATTCCTTGAGCTTGCATGAATGTGGACACATTTTTGCCTAGAAAAATGTTGGAGGCAACTTCACTCATGATGAAGGCAAATCAACTCCCATGTGATGGTGGAGGCAAATCAACTCCCATGTGATGGTGGCAACTTCACTCTTGCCAGTGGCAAGTTAGATGTATGTTGATGGTGGCAACTTTCATGCTGAATATCTTTATTTGCTCCTTGGAAATACTTGTTCTTGCACCCGAAATTAATCTTTAAAGGCTTGTAACTTGTACACGGGTCTTTAACTTGACTAGAATTCTTCGTACTCATACAATTCTTCACTTTTATGTTCTTTTATACTCCATTCCTGCGATTGGCTACACAAAGACTTGCAAACACAATTGGGCACAAATATGCACAAAAGTATCATATAATTAACTAATATACATGTACAAAAGTACGGATAACGCTCCTAAAAACATGTTGGATTTAGACGTTGTCAGCGCCTAATAAAGGGTCTAGCAGGCAAAGCAGGCCTGGAGGTCTTGATTACCAAGGAAATAAAAGAGAGGGGCGAGCCAGTAACTTCAAGTTTACTCCCCTTAAGTTAACCCCGAGGGAAATCCTCATATCAGAAGGTGCAAACTTCCCAAGACCATTGCCAATGACCACCCCGGTAGAAAGGCACATTGGCAACAGATATTGTGAATATCATGAGGAGAAGGGGCACGATACGAATGAATGTATTCAGCTACAAAAACATATCGAGAATATGGTAAAAGAAGGCAATCTGAAATACCTTGTCAAAGGAACCGCGGAGGACGAGAAACCGAAAACCGCTAACACAAATGTTTACATGGTAGAAGCATAGCAGCGAAGGATAAAACAAAAGGTGAGCCAAAAATTCTCGAAAGGAAGAGACATCTCCTTCCCTCCCCTCTGCGCAAGGAACGTGGCAGAAGGCCTGTTAGTGATAGAAATAAACATCGTGCACACAACATACATCGTATGTATGCCGATGGAGGCTCATGAGCAGAAATAATGTACAAACACTGTTTCCTAAAACTCGGCGCAGAAGTATGGAACCAAATGGTACCTGCAACCTCCCCGCTCATTGGACTCAGTGGGGAAGCGGTGTGGCCTTTGGGGCAACTAAAGCTAGTAGTAAAGGTGGGAAACAACGAACATTCGACAAAAGTCTCAATGAACTTCTTGATCATAAGGTCGCCATTGCAGTATAACGGAGTTATTGGGCGACCTGCCATACTAGCAATGCGAGCAGTACCTTCTACGACCCATGGCATGATGAAGTTCCCAGTGGAGGGAGGAATCATAACAATCTTTAACACATCGATAGCGCTCCCAGAGTGCAACACGATCGCGGAACCCCCTCGGGTTACAATGGAACCCAAGATAGACTCGCCGCCGAACCTAAAAGTAGCGGTCCATCCACAATACCCAGATCAAGAGATAACGATCGGGGGGCATTTTTTGACAAAGGAAAGGCTGACATGTGCCGCCTCTTAAAGGACAACCTAGACGTCTTCGCGTGGGAACCTAAAGACATGACGGGGGTACCAAGGTCAGTAGCTGAACACAAGCTTCAAATCCGCGAAGGATACCCCCCCTCGAGTTTGGAAAAAGAAAAGAGGACATGCCCCATAACGCAACAAGGTGATACTCGAGGAAGTGAAGAAGCTGGTAGATGCAGGAATCATGAGGGAGGTTTACTACCATGATTGGCTCGCTAACCCAGTAATGGTTAAAAAGCATGATGGTAGCTGGCGCATGTGTGTTGACTTCACAGACCTCAATAAGGCTTACCCCTAAGACTGCTATCCACTCCCAGAGATAGATTGGAAAGTAGAATCGTTGTGTGGATATCCTTTTAAATGCTTACTGGACACATACAAGGGATAACACCAGATACAAATGGCAGAGCAAGATGAAGAAAAAATAGCATTCCATACCAGCCAGGGTGTGTATTGCTACACAAAAATGCTATTCGGACTTAAGAAAGCAGGGGCCACGTACCAACGGTTGGTTGATAATGCGTTCGAAGGTCAAATAGGGCGAAATTTAGAGGTGTATGTTGATAACCTAGTAATAAAAAGTCACACAGAGAGTGAACTTATCCGGGATATAGAAGAAACATTCTTAACACTTAGGAGAATAAACATGAAGTTAAACCCAAATAAATGCACTTTTGGGGCAACAGAAGGCATGTTCCTAGGATACATGATTGACCCCAATGGCATCAAACCTTGTCCGAAAAAGACAAACGCAGTCATTGTCACACTCCCAAAAGATCAGAGTATAATGGCAACAAGGGAGTGGTGACGTCATGATTATCATACACACAGTTACAAAGAACGACCTCTAAATGAGACGTTCGGAAATTGATCACTTGCATTTGATAAAATAAATAGTTTTAACATAGTGCGGAAGCATAAAACTGGTCACAGATACAAAAACATAGTTTCCAAATAGTACAAATGATCTTTGTTTTCAATAGAAATGACGGTAGTGCATGAGACCTCACATAGCATCTTCCTTCTTAATACCTGAGAAAAACATTGCTAAAGCGTCAACATAAAGTTGGTGAGTTCATAGGTTTAGTTAATTTGAAGTGTTTAATGAACCACAAGATTTTCCCAAACGTGATGACAATATAACAAATACAAAGTCATCATAAAAGCATTTATTACAGTCTAAGCTCGTGACACCAAAGCGTTAACAACACCGGCAGTATAATCATATAAATGTAGCCCAACTGGATGCCTAAACCCACGACATCCTATCTCAGACTCAAATGAAACTGTGCCCGCTTGTCCCTTGTTGGACCAAGACGGACAGGGGCGTCAACCCCGATAGATCTATCCATAACATTCGCGCTTACACAAAGTAATTAACGGTTCACGATTCACGGGCCAAAGCAACTGGGTTTTTAGTGGGACTTAGACTAGTATATAAATCAGTAAATGCACTTGTGTTCATACGTTAAATCAAGCAATGTCTCACCCCAAAAAGCAGTAAAAACAGTTAAAAGTGGGGCTATAAACTCACCTCGTTGAATCAGCAAAGTGATGGAAATGTAAATGTAGCTCGAGAATACGATCACGTTATCCATAACCTAATTGAATATAATGATCATGTTACGACATCTAAAATTATACCAAATAAAAAGGCATGACATCCTAGTTGTGCTTGACGGTATATTTTGTTTACGGAAAAACGCGACATTTAAACTCGATTATTTAACAAATGGGTTTTGTATTACACTATATATTAAAATTTCAGTTTGGGCCTTATATAAACTCGGCCAAACCATACGGCCCAACACAAACATGAATAGGCCTATGGCCCTTTTGATCTAACCCGGCCCAGCCCATGAGGCGTTATAAACAAGGGAAGGAGTGGGTTATATTCATTTTACTTTCCCCAAAAACTCACAGTCAACATCCTATCTCTCGAAAATAACTCCCACCGCCCCATATTTCTCTCTCTTTCTACCCAAGGTCAGATTTTAAATCATCTATGGCTACCTATCAATACCTTGAGTTATAATCTCAGAGATGAGTGTTCTAGATCCTTACAATACGCATGGGATGTGGGGTTTTCTCTTCACACGATTTCAAATCGATTCATGATGCTGTTTTCGTATCATCTATTGATGATTTCTCTCAAAGATAAGTTTTGATCTTGTTTACCTTTCCCAAAACGTTTTCTTGTGTTTACTTGATTAATCCATCGAATCAAAAGGTTTTCTTGGTTTAAAACATTCGCTTTGACACTTAATTAAATGATTCTGGTTCGAATAATAAATAAAAAAAATTAGGGTTTCATATAATTTGGGGGTTTCGTTTGATCTTGCGTTTATATATGATCAATTAGCGTTTTCTTTCATAAAACAAATTAATTTCATTAATTAATAAATTCGTAAAAACTAGGGTTTCGAAAATATATTGGGGTTTTATTGAATCTCGGGTTTTTAATCTAATTAGCTTGTTTCTGCGTATTGATTTGCGTTAATTACATAATAAAGTCAATTTATAAAAATTAGGGTTTTCAGATAATTTGGGGGTTTTCTTAATCTAGTATTTTATTACAATTAATTAGTGTTTATGAGTACTAATTGGTATTAATTACATAATAAAATCATTTTATAAAAATTAGGGTTTCGAATTAATGGGGGTTTTCTTAATCTTGTGTTTTATTCTAATTAGTTAGTGTTTTTATACATCACTCGATGTTAATTATCAAACAAAAATAAGTTTCGAAAATTAGGGTTTTTATATAATTGGGGGTTTTTATACCCGCGAGTTTAATTAAGATTAATTAGCCTTTTTGTGAAATGAATTGTGTTAGTTTTATATTATGAATGATTTTAGAACAATTAGGGTTTCGGCAGATTTGGGTTTGATTCGAATGGTGTTTGTTTGCTACTGTTAATATTAATAATCAATGGCAACCAAATATGGTTAGTAAAGAAAAACACATAAAATGGTAAAAAGAAAAGGTTTGGATTCGAAAGAAAAGTGGGGGGTTTTGGTTTGTGGGTCAAAGTCCAAATTGATAACTCTTTGTTTTTATTATTACATTTTTGCTTAATTCGAATAGTTTTAAAAAGACTAATTAGTCTGGTTTGTTTTCGCAGGTTATTTTAAAATGACAAGCACAACCATGTAGATGCATAACCGTAAGAGAAAAGGTGGATAAAAGACTCACAACGAGGGCTTTGGTTTCGGCTTGGTGGTTTCGAACAAAGATTTGGCTCGGCTGGTTCAAGGCCTTGTCACTACTCTTTATATTTTTTTACCCAGAACTTGTAATTAAAACTGCTTGGATGAAAGCAGGAACAGACTTGTAATACTTGGATTGTGGATGTGTTTTGTTTTGTGTTTGGACTGTGAACAATTGTGATAGTATTTAACTTGTAATAATTTGCTTAGGGTTAGTCTAAATCTGGAATTGGAGGTCTTGTGATATGCCCAAATAAGGCATTTTTTGCATGTGTGCTGGATTTATCTGGTGAGTGGACTAATAAAATAAGTCACTATATTGTAGGTTTGACCTGGGTTGACTGAGATTAACAAATTTGAAAATCTGAATAAAAAGTTTACCAAGTTTGATTTTTATTCACTGATGTGTTAATTTAGCTTGTATTATTTGGCCCAGCAAGGGTTTATCAAAATGACATAGTTTTAGACGCGTATACTTAACAACGAGAACTCATAATACAATCTTAATAACACAACTTAAGCAAGGATGGATACGTGTATTCTCGAAGGTTTAGTAAACATTCATAACCGGCGCAAACCGTTAATACATAAAACGTTCAATAACAAACACGTCTCTATTACAATAATAAGACGCGAAAATTCGAGTTGTTACATTCGCTCTCCCTAAAGAGGGCTTTGTCCGCAAAGCTAAACAAAAGATACATTTACGTCGACACCACATTAGTAAACAAATGAGGATACTTAATAAATATGAGATAACTTCTCAATTTGTTAAATCCACAGGGTTCAAAGCTCACATTAAATAAATACATGGAAAAATAAAGGTGAAAAATTGACGGATGTCACAGTATTCCCATGTTTTAGAGATTTCGTCACGAAATCAAGATGTTTTTGTAGTAGGGTGATTAGCAAAAAGATGAGGATACTTGCTCTTGAATTGGTCTTCACGTTCCCACGTGTATTCTGGACCTCTACGTGCATTCCAACGGATTTTTACGATAGGTATACGACTTTGCTTGAGCTGTTTGACCTGACGGTCCATGACCTCCACCAGTTCTTCTACGAAGTTGAGTTTGTCGTCGAGTTGGATCTCTTCTAAAGGAATAACGAGTGTCTCATCGGCTAAGCATTTCTTCAGATTGCAAATGTGGAACACATTATGCACTCGGCTAAGTTCTTGAGGTAACTCCAAACGATAGGCTACGGGGCCAATCCTCTCTATAATCTTGAATGGTCCAATGTAACGAGGATTCAACTTTCCACGCTTTCCAAAGCGAATCACACCCTTCCAAGGTGAGACCTTCAACATGACTCTATCGCCAACCTCAAACTCAAGGGGTTTGCGTCTCATGTCAGCATAACTCTTTTGTCGATCCCTTGCGGCTTGCATACGGCTCTTGATCTTAAAGATCTTCTCAGTAGTCTCATGTATGATCTCAGGTCCAGTGAGTTGGGCCTCACCAACCTCTGCCCAACACACGGGTGAACGACACTTTCTACCATACAATGCTTCGAACGGTGCTGCCTTAATGCTAGTGTGATAACTATTGTTGTATGAGAACTCCACCAGAGGCAGGTGCCTATCCCATCTATTTCCAAAGTCGATCACACAAGCTCTCAGCATATCTTCTAGGGTTTGAATGGTCCTTTCACTTTGACCGTCAGTTTGGGGATGATACGCAGTGCTCATATCCAACTGCGTTCCCAACGCTTTCTGCAGCGATTTCCAAAACTGTGAAGTAAATCAGCTATCTCAGTCAGAGATTATAGACACAGGCACACCATGCCTCGTGACTACTTCCTCCAAGTATGTTCTTGCTAACTTATCCATTCCATCTGTCTCCTTGATTGGTATGAAGTGAGCCGATTTGGTGAGTCGGTCGACGATGACCCAAATAGTGTCAAAGCTAGCTGAGGTTTTAGGTAGCTTTGTAATGAAATCCATAGTGATCCTTTCCCACTTCCATTCTGGCAGTTCGGGTTGGAACAATAATCCTGATGGTTTCATGTGTTCGGCCTTGACCTTGGCACAAGTCAAGCACTTGCCAACATATGTAGCAATGTCCGCCTTCATGTTCGGCCACCAATACAACATCTTAAGGTCATGATACATCTTGTCAGATCCCGGGTGTATGGATTATTTTGACTTATGTGACTCATGCATAATCAAGGTTCGTAGGTCACCATGGCACGGTAACCAACTCCTATTATCAAGGCATAATGTCTCATCTAAGCGAGCTTCTAACTTCTTTATCATGCCTTCAACATCTTCAGTCTTGAGAATTTCTTCCTCGACTGCCTCCTTCTGAGCCTTGAGAATTAAGGATGGAAGATCTAAGTCAATGGTCATCACCAAGGCTTTCACTCTAAGAACTCTCTCCTTTCGACTCAAAGCATCAGCCACGACATTTGCCTTGCCCGGGTGATAACGGATCTCGCAATCGTAATCACTGAGCAACTCTAGCCAACGTCGTTGTCTCATGTTGAGTTCTTTTTGATTCAAGATGTGTTGTAGACTTTTATGATCAGTGAATACAACACACTTTGTGCCATAAAGGTAGTGTCTCCAAATCTTCAGGGCAAACACCACTGCTCCTAACTCTAGATCATGAGTTGTGTAGTTCTTCTCGTGCACTTTTAGTTGTCTTGATGCATAAGCAATGACCTTAGTCCTTTGCATCAACACCACACCCAACCCTTTTATGGATGCGTCACAATATACTACAAAGTCTTCATTACCCTCGGGTAGGGCTAGTATAGGTGCTTCACACAACATCTGCTTCAATGTTTGGAATGCCAAATCTTGATCCTCTTTCCACTCAAACTTCTTGTCTTTTTGAGTTAACTCCGTCATTGGTTTAGCTATCTTGGAGAAACCCTCAATGAATCTCCTATAGTAACCAGCAAGACCTAAAAATTGGCGGATCTCCGTGGGTGTTGTAGGAGTCGCCCAATCTTTCACAGCCTCGATCTTAGCAGGATCAACGTGAATACCACTGCTATCGATTACATGCCCAAGGATTGCACCGTGGTTTATCCAAAACTCACATTTGGAAAACTTTGCATATAACTTCTCCTTCCTCAGCAGCTCTAGTATGGTCTTCAAATTCTCTTTGTGTTCTTCTTCATTACGAGAGTAGATGAGAATATCATCAATAAATACAATCACAAACTTGTCCAAGTATGGTTTGCAAACTCGGTTCATGAGATCCATGAATACCGCGGGTGCGTTTGTCAAACCAAAAGGCATAACTTGGAACTCGTAGTGTCCGTACCGGGTTCTAAAAGCCGTCTTGTGGACATCTTCTTCTTTAACCCTTAGCTGATGATATCCCGACCTTAAATCAATCTTCGAGTATATGCTAGATCCTTACAGTTGGTCGAAAAGATCGTCAATTCTTGGCAATGGGTAGCGGTTCTTTATCGTCAGCTTATTCAACTCTCGGTAATCAATACACATCCTAAAGGATCCATCTTTCTTTTTGACGAATAGGACCGGTGCTCCCCAAGGTGAGGAACTCGGCCTAATGAAACCTTTGCCAGAAAGTTCCTTTAGTTGTTCAGCTAACTCTGTCATCTCTGCTGGTGCTAACGGTATGCGGCTCTAGCAACAGGTGCGGCTCCTGGTGTAAGCTCTATGTGAAACTCCACTTGTCGTGTCGGTGGTAATCCCGGTAAGTCTTCTGGGAATACGTCTAGAAAATCTCTAACGATCGGTACATCTTCAACCTTCTTCTCATGATCTTCTTCTTCCTCCTTTCGCGTTACTTGAACTAAGAACACTGGACATCCCTTCTCAATGTATCTTTGGGTTCTAATACATGAGATGACTTCCAGTCTCGATCCATTCTTCACTCCACTTCTTTCGCCTTGTATGATTAGTACATCGTTTCCATAAGGAACACGGACGCACTTCTCATGACATACAATTTCCGCGTGATGCTTCGACATCCAATCCATTCCAATGATGACATCAAAACTTCCCAATTCTATGGGGAGTAAGTCGATACTGAACGAACAATCTTGTAACCTTAGGCTACATCCTTTCAGAATAGCATCGGTGGTTACTGACTTCCCATCGGCTAGTTCTACATTATACTTAATATCTAACGCAGTAGGGGTAATATTTAGGCGTTCACTAAATGCAGATGACACAAAACTCCTATCCGCACCAGAATCAAATAGTACTGAAGCATAGATGTTATTGACTAGAAACGTACCAGTCACAACATTGTTGTCCTGCACCGCAGCCTCAGCACACAAATGTTACACCTTGCTAGGTGTCGTGAATCCACTTAGAGCACTGGTTGTGGCTCGGTTATTTCCTCCCCGATTCCCCTGGTTCTGCTTCTGGTTCACTTGGTTGTGGTTTTGGTTGCCTCGGATTTGATTACCACGACCTTGGTTCCCACTGCTTGGACACTTATTCTTGTAATGCCCTTTCTCTCCACACCCAAAACAAGTAACATTCGCTCCTTGACCACCCTGAGTTCTCGGTCCTCTTTGGTTAGCAGGACGGGGTGGTGCTCGACACTCCTTTACCTTATGTCTAGCCTTTCCACAGTTGTAGCATGTAGGGGGACATGCTCCCTCGTGGTGTCGGCCACACTTTCCACAGAAAGGAAATCTTCCAGCATAGTTTCCAGCATTACTTTGCCCAGCAGTAAACACTCTAGCCACCTCTTGACGCTTGTTCTGACTGTAGTTGTTGGTGTTGTTGTTGTTGTTGTTATTGTTGTTGTAGTGATTGCCAGACCACTTCCTCTTGTCTCCAGTATTCTCCCCCAACTCTTGCACCACTTGGTACATCAAACTCTGAGCCATATCGATTGCCTCATGCAAGTCATTTGGCTTTGATGAAGTCACATTCCCCTTGATGCTCAAAGGTAAGCCCTCAATGTATCGCTCCAAAAATCGGTCGTCGTTGGGCACCATTTCGGGACTTAACAAGATTATCTCTTGAAAGCGCTGATTGTAAGCAGTAAGAGCGGTACCCTTGACCTTCAAGTTCCATAGCTCAACCTCCATTTGCTTGACTTCATTTCGTGGGCAATACTTCCTAACAAACATAGCTTTGAACTCACTCCAAGGTGTTGCTTGGGCAACATCAATGGTCACTGCACGAGCATAGACATTCCACCAAGTCAAAGCACCATCCACCAATGTGCTTGATGCAAACTTCACCTTATCAGCTTCAGCAACATTGCTAATCCCAAATTGGGATTCCAACTTCTCAAACCATCTAGTCAAACCTACTGCACCTTCAGTACCACGGAAACTCACTTGTGTAACCGCACGGAATTCCTTGTAAGTGCAGGTCCGCGCATTGGCAACAGTGGCCCCTTGGTTTGTCTCCTCTTGCGTGCTCGCTGTACGGATCGCTTCAGCTGCTGCGAGTGCCTCAGCCACCCGTTCCGCGATCATTTGACTGAGCATGACAGGGTCAATCCCACCGGTAGCAGCTGGTGGATTCTGTGTCTCAGATCTTCTAACTGGTGCCATAATCTAAGAGGTAAACAAGACAATGAGTTTTGCCAGACATAACGTTCATGGCACGCACAATACAATTATGAAATGCTCAACGGTATAATAAACAATATATGATGATCGCACAAATTTTGTAACCCAAATAAGATAATGTCATAACCTAACATCCATAGAAATGTTTTGAAATACATCATAATCCGACATACATAATAAGGAAAAATGGAAAATGCCAACTAGCTGAGATAAACCTCATAGCTTAGTGGTCGTACAACAATGAGTCAACAGTACATGATAAATCTAACTAGTACCCTCACGACGCTGGTGAAGTGCTCTCTCAATCTCTGTCAGCCTCCTCTCAACCACATCCTCGCGAGCCTGGGCATCTCTTAGTCTGACATCGGTATCATAGCAAGCGGCCCTAAACCTACGATCCAAGTCAGCAATAGGGTCCTCAGCAGGTGCCTCTAGTCCACCTACCTCAACTTGTGGCTCTACTCCCCAACGGGTCATCAGGCTCTCGATCTCCTCGAGGCGAGCATTCGGCATGGTGTCCATCTGGTCGAGAACAGCATGAAGTTGTCCTCGTAGACGGGTCACACAAACCGTCAATGTCGTCTCCTCCTCAACTGGACTCTTCTTTGTCAATGCCTCCAGCTTATCCTGCACCTCATTATACTCCTCTCCCAAGGTCTCCACAGCATCCTCCAACCTATTCAAACGGGTCGTCACACATCCATCCGCTGCTCCAAGCATCACAACTGTCGATGTAGCTCTCCTAGGAAGAGGGGTCGCAACTCTCGGTCCAGTAGAGATGCCAACATCGGCAAGCATCTCCTGATACACAGCAGGTACAGTCTCTGGTGGTGGTCGTGGTAGTGACGCCTCTGGGGAAAGACTGGCAGGTGTGCGGGCTGCATGCCTGTTAGTGGCAGAGAAAGGTATGAGGGGTCAGTAAGGTGAAGGTGGTGGTCGGGCGGCTCTCCCCCGGAGACGTCGCCTAACATAGTAGAAAGGCAGAGTGCCAGGTGCTGGAGTAGAGATGTCTGCCCTTTCCCCTTCGTCTTCAGACGAAGACGAGGAGATGAGTGCGATGGAAGCCTCAGGAGTAGCAGCATACGTAGCAGGGGGTCCTCAGTGTCTGTGACCTCCATGGGTTCACTTTCTCCATCGGTGAACTCTGTATCATCATCCTCAGTATCTTCCATTGATTCGCCCCTAGTGACTGATGCCTGTCCTGGCGACTGCACCACATCAGCGGCTAGGTCGTCCTCTCCTCCGCCTTCTAGGCTAAGTACGTCATCCGCTGGTGCATCAGGGATATGGATCGGTGAACGGTAAACCTCCTCAATCTCTCTCTCTCAGTCTCATCATCTAAAGTCATCCGGTACCACGGATATCCTGATGGTGATCTTCTAGGTAATCCCACCGATGAACTGATAGTCAACTGTGAACTGTGGTTGTAGTATGCCCCTGCAGACGTTGAATCATCAGAAGAAGACATCGCTGTAACATGAACAGAATAGATGTGTGTAAATATCTCATATAATTAGTCCGTGAAAGGGACATCGACATAACATATAACAATCATTGTTCAAACCACATGTATCCCATATAACATAACTCGGATTTTGTTGTTGCACATGTACCCCATGTAATTATATCTCGTAATTGTTAAATCACATGTATCCCATTTATCATAAGTTATATAATGTTGAATCACTCGACTCCAATAATAATTGTTCATTACATATATATATATATATATATATATATATATATATATATATATATATATCCATGTATATATATATACTTAATACTTACAATCCGTATGATAATCAACTAAACACATAACAGTTATAGTCTAGAGTTACTAAATGCAACCTAGTTCTCTATAACCATGGCTCTGATACCAATCTGTCACACTCCCAAAAGATACGAGTATAATGGCAACAAGGGAGTGGTGACGTCATGATTATCATACACACAGTTACAAAGAACGACCTCTAAATGAGACGTTCGGAAAATTGATCACTTGCATTTGATAAAATAAATAGTTTTAACATAGTGCGGAAGCATAAAACTGGTCACAGATACAAAAACATAGTTTCTAAATAGTACAAATGATCTTTGTTTTCAATAGAAATGACGGCAGTGCATGAGACCTCACATAGCATCTTCCTTCTTAATACCTGAGAAAAATATTGCTAAAGCGTCAACATAAAGTTAGTGAGTTCATAGGTTTAGTTAATTTGAAGTGTTTAATGAACCACAAGATTTTCCCAAACGTGATGACAATATAACAAATACAAAGTCATCATAAAAGCATTTATTACAGTCTAAGCTCGTGACACCGAAGCGTTAACAACACCGGCAGTATAATCATATAAATGTAGCCCAACTGGATGCCTAAACCCACGACATCCTATCTCAGACTCAAATGAAACTGTGCCCGCTTGTCCCTTGTTGGACCAAGACGGACAGGGGCGTCAACCCCGATAGATCTATCCATAACATTCGCGCTTACACAAAGTAATTAACGGTTCACGATTCACGGGCCAAAGCAACTGGGTTTTTAGTGGGACTTAGACTAGTATATAAATCAGTAAATGCACTTTTTGTTCATACGTTAAATCAAGCAATGTCTCACCCCAAAAAGCAGTAAAAACAGTTAAAAGTGGGGCTATAAACTCACCTCGTTGAATCAGCAAAGTGATGGAAATGTAAATGTAGCTCGAGAATACGATCACGTTATCCACAACCTAATTGAATATAATGATCATGTTACGACATCTAAAATTATACCAAATAAAAAGGCATGACATCCTAGTTGTGCTTGACGGTATATTTTGTTTACGGAAAAACGCGACATTTAAACTCGATTATTTAACAAATGGGTTTTGTATTACACTATATATTATAATTTCAGTTTGGGCCTTATATAAACTCGGCCAAACCATACGGCCCAACACAAACATGAATAGGCCTATAGCCCTTTTGATCTAACCCGCCCCAGCCCATGAGGCGTTATAAACAAGGGAAGGAGTGGGTTATATTCATTTTACTTTCCCCAAAAACTCACAGTCAACATCCTATCTCTCGAAAATAACTCCCACCAACCCATATTTCTCTCTCTTTCTACCCAAGGTCAGATTTTAAATCATCTATGGCTACCTATCAATACCTTGAGTTATAATCTCAGAGATAAGTGTTCTAGATCCTTACAATACGCATGGGATGTGGGGTTTTCTCTTCAGACGATTTCAAATCGATTCATGATGCTGTTTTCGTATCATCTATTGATGATTTCTCTCAAAGATAAGTTTTGATCTTGTTTACCTTTCCCAAAACGTTTTCTTGTGTTTACTTGATTAATCCATCGAATCAAAAGGTTTTCTTGGTTTAAAACATTCGCTTTGACACATAATTAAATGATTCTGGTTCGAATAATAAATAAACAAAAATTAGGGTTTCATATAATTTGGGGGTTTCGTTTGATCTTGCGTTTATATATGATCAATTAGCGTTTTCTTTCATAAAACAAATTAATTTCATTAATTAATAAATTCGTAAAAACCAGGGTTTCGAAAATATATTGGGGTTTTATTGAATCTCGGGTTTTTAATCTAATTAGCTTGTTTCTGCGTATTGATTTGCGTTAATTACATAATAAAGTGAATTTATAAAAATTAGGGTTTTCAGATAATTTGGGGGTTTTCTTAATCTAGTATTTTATTACAATTAATTAGTGTTTATGAGTACTAATTGGTATTAATTACATAATAAAATCATTTTATAAAAATTAGGGTTTTGAATTAATGGGGGTTTTCTTAATCTTGTGTTTTATTCTAATTAGTTAGTGTTTTTATACATCACTCGATGTTAATTATCAAACAAAAATAAGTTTCGAAAATTAGGGTTTTTATACCCGCGAGTTTAATTAATATTAATTAGCCTTTTTGTGAAATGAATTGTGTTAGTTTTATGTTATGACTGATTTTAGAACTATTAGGGTTTCGGCAGATTTGGGTTTGATTCGAATGGTGTTTGTTTGCTACTGTTAATATTAATAACCAATGGCAACCAAATATGGTTAGTAAAGAAAAACACATAAAATGGTAAAAAGAAAAGGTTTGGATTCGACAGAAAAGTGGGGGGTTTTGGTTTGTGGGTCAAAGTCCAAATTGATAACTCTTTATTTTTATTATTACATTTTTGCTTAATTCAAATAGTTTTAAAAAGACTAATTAGTCTGGTTTGTTTTCGCAGGTTATTTTAAAATGACAAGCACAACCATGTAGATGCATAACCGTAAGATAAAAGGTGGATAAAAGACTCACAACGAGGGCTTTGGTTTCGGCTTGGTGGTTTCGAACAAAGATTTGGCTCGGCTGGTTCAAGGCCTTGTCACTACTCTTTATATTTTTTTACCCAGAACTTGTAATTAAAACTGCTTGGATGAAAGTAGGAACAGACTTGTAATACTTGGATTGTGGATGTGTTTTGTTTTGTGTTTGGACTGTGAACAATTGTGATAGTATTTAACTTGTAATAATTTGCTTAGGGTTAGTCTAAATCTGGAATTGGAGGTCTTGTGATATGCCCAAATAAGGCATTTTTGGCATGTGTGCTGGATTTATCTGGTGAGTGGACTTATAAAATAAGTCACTATATTGTAGGTTTGACCTGGGTTGACTGAGATTAACAAATTTGAAAATCTGAATAAAAAGTTTACCAAGTTTGATTTTTATTCACTGATGTGTTAATTTAGCTTGTATTATTTGGCCCAGCAAGGGTTTATCAAAATGACATAGTTTTAGACGCGTATACTTAACAACGAGAACTCATAATACAATCTTAATAACACAACTTAAGCAAGGATGGATACGTGTATTCTCGAAGGTTTAGTAAACATTCATAACCGGTGCAAACCGTTAATACATAAAACGTTCAATAACAAACACGTCTCTATTACAATAATAAGACGCGAAAATTCGAGTTGTTACATTCGCTCTCCCTAAAGAGGGCTTTGTCCGCAAAGCTAAACAAACGATACATTTACGTCGACACCACATTAGTAAACAAATGAGGATAACTAATAAATATGAGATAACTTCTCAATTTGTTAAATCCACATGGTTCAAAGCTCACATTAAATAAATACATGGAAAAATAAAGGTGATAAATTGACGGATGTCACAGTCATTCAGCTTCAAAGCCCAAGGACGAAAAAGGAAGTGCAATCGCTAAATGGGAAGCTCGTAGGGTTGAATAGGTTCTTGTCCAAATCCGTAGAGATGTCGCTCCCTTTATTTAAAACACTCAAGAAGTGCATCAAGAAAGGAGACTTCAATTGGACAAAGGAAGCTGAGAAAGCCTTCGAGGAACTAAAAACACATTTAGCTTCACTCCCTATGTTAGTCGCGTCACATCCTAAAGAAGAACTGATAATGTATTTGTTAGAAGTAATTTAAGTGATGGTCATATAACATATCGTTGCGAAGCTCGTGAAAAATGTCATTTAATGATGTCGAGAGTTTTTAGTTATTATTGCTTTTGTAACGGGATTTAGTCCCGAACACATAAATGAGGAAGGCCTCCTAAAAATTTGGTACTTAGTATAAAATGCCTCCTAAGCCTCATTTGTGTGTGTGTCTTCCATTTTCATTGTTGGTAGAGAGAGAAACTTATGTATTTCTCTCACTAGGAATTCACAACCTTTTTGTTTTCTTTTTCCTTCCTCTAATCTAATCTTTCTTTTTTGGTTTAATCTTGTTCTTCATCATCTCTATTTCTTGTTCTACAAGTCGTGTGTTACCTCCTACAAGTGGTATCATTCGCCAAGGGATTCGTGGATTGCTAATTGGTGTTTGCTTTTGGTTATTGGTTTTCTTGAGTTTTGGACCAAAAAACCTCACAGTTTTAAAAAAATTTCGTGCTTTTTGTGAGTCCAAGTGTTCCATATATCTTATACATAGTTGTGGTAGAGATTTGGGTACTTTGGGTTGGTTAAAATCACGGATTTCTTGTCAAAAATCTCATTTTTTTACCAAAAATCTCGGAACAACACCATATTACGATTGGAACCCATCGCAAAGTAAAAGGGTTTATCTTTGCGATCAATATTGCGATTGAGATTGCGATTGGGTGATATTGCGATTAAGATTGCGATTGGTTATTGCGATTGGGATTGCGACTGGTTATTGTGATTGGGATTGCGACTGGTTATTGCGATTGAGATTGCGACTGGTGATATTGCGACAGGTGTTATTGCGATTGAGATTGCGACTGGTAATATTGCGATCGAGATTGCGACTGGGGATTGCGATTGGGATTGCGACAAAATTACTTCCTCATTGTGATTGGATTGCGACAGAACTGAGACATTGCGATGAGACATTGAGATCTGTTTGGTTAAATTTTGTTTGAGTATTTTGTAGACTTAGCCACTATCTAGACTAGTCCCGAAACATAGTTTACACGAAGATTAAAAAAAAGATTTAAAATTTTTTTAGGTAAAGTAAAATCAAATTTTTTCCCTACTAGTTTTTGGCTATTTCTAACTCAATTTCCAAATTTGGCGATACACAATTTTTTCAGCTTACCGTTTTGTCGGACTGAGGAATTTATTGTCGGACTGAGAAAAAAATCGGAAGTTTCGAAATTTCAACAACATCACACGCTTTCTACAAATTGAGATCTTGATTTTCACACGACTACTATGATGACGTCTCAACAAGATATTTATGCTGCGGGTACTGAGAATCGTCCACCCATGCTCACCAAGGAGAACTGCACTACATGGGCTAGTCGTCTCCTTCGTTATGCAAAATGTAAACCTTTGGGAAAGTCGATTGTCAACTCGATTCAAAAAGGGCGTATGTTAGAAGAACAATTCTTGTGCCTGGGGACCCTACGAATGCTAACCCAGTGGCTGACTCTAGTCATGAGCAAACAGATGAAGAATTAACTGAAGCTGAATCCATACAACTCGACGCTGATGATCAAGCAATTTAAGTCATTCTCATGGGAATCCCTGAAGATGTTTATGCTGCTGTTGATAGTTGTGAAACCGCATACGTGATGTGGCTTAGGATTCAGAAAATGATGAAGGGTAGTGAAATCGGTTTACAAGAATAGGAAACTAAGTTGCTTCGTGAATGGGAGAAATTTACATCTACTGAAGGGGAACAAATTGAACCTTACAATAATCGTTTTTCAACCCTCATGAATCATCTTAGACGAAACAAACATGAACCTGCTCAAATTGCTGCCAACATTAAATTCCTTGATAAGCTTCCTTCTGAATGGTCATGATATGTCACTCTTGTCAATCAAACCAAGGATCTTCATGTCGTGGACTACACTCAAGTATATGATTATTTGAAGATGAATCAAGATGAAGCTAACGAAGTTAGGGCGGAACGACGTGCCAAGACACAAGATCCATTGGCTTTTATGGCAAACTCTTCATCATCTATGTCATATCCCATGGTACCTTACCATCAACCCTCATCAAGTAACTTCATGCCACAACAACAACAACAACTCACCCCTTATGGATATCAACCTCCTGCTGCTGTGAACTACTTACAACAACCCATTGCCTGTTTTGATGACATCACCGATCCTACTCATGCGATTAATACTGGTCTTGCACTTCTCGCAAAGGTATTCAAATTTACCATTAACCCCATCAACAACAATCAGAGAATCTCCTCAAACACTAGAAATAGGCAGATTGCTCAACCTTTCATGAATGCGAATCAAGATCGTCAATTGGTAGTTGCTGGGCACACGGGGACACAATATGGTCAGAATGTTAGGAATGCAGGAAATCAGTATGAACAAATCCGTGGTCAGAATCCGAATGTTCCAAATATGGGTAATCAGAATGGGTTAATAGTTGTGCCAGCGGTTGGTAATCAGATGGGAAACATTATGGCTGCAAGGGCTGAGAATACTGGTACGGGAAATGGAAACAATAATCGTCAGGTTCAGTGCTACAACTGCAGGGGATTTGGTCATTATGCTCGAGATTGCACAGCCAAAAAGAAGAGGGATGCTGCATATCTTCAGACTCAGCTTCTCATAGAACAAAAAGAAGAGGCAGGGATTCCACTTCAAGCTGAGGAATTTGATCTTATGGCTTCTGCTGCAGAATATGACGAGGAAGAAGAGGTGAATGCCAACTACATCTTGATGGCAAACTTACAGCAAGCATCCACCTCAGGAATGCATGATGACAGAGCATCCGTCTATTATTCAGACGGTCCCTCCGAGGTACACCCAAGTTTTGATGATAATTATATGTATATTATGTCTAATCAGGAGGAAGAGTATACTGAGATGCTTGAGCCCTACATTGAGACACACGGGGATCAAACTATTGATCCCAAACTTAGATCGATTTAGCTTTATGTATACGAGATTAGATCAAGTAATACACTTAGAGAAACCTTTGTATATGTTTATGACAATCTAAGTGTTATGCGGAATTAACACTTAAACAAGAACACACAAGATATAAACAAACTTTCACTTTGATTAATGATATCAAACTTGCTTACAATGAAAGTAGTTTACGAATGAAAACTTACATTAAACATTAACCTAAAGGTCTTCTTTTATAGACATAAGAAGCCTTGTACAATAATCTACGTATCAGCCATTCTAGGTAAAGATAAATATAGAAAATACATTGTTGTTCCTATCTTTACTAGAAGTAATCTAGAATACAATAAACGCGTAAAGTATATCTTCCCATCAGTGCTTGTCTTCAATGTATCAAAGCTTGACTTTATCTTGTCAACGCTTGAGCTGTCAGCGTTTGTTTTGCTCCTATCAACGCTTGTTTTACTCTTGTCAGCGCTCAAGTAGATTGGCTATAATTTATTCCCAACAATCCTCCCCTAAACTTGATATCCACTCTTATGATCAAGTTTCTGAATAAACATTAAAGACTAGGAGGAATCTTACAAACCTTCTCATATTGGTAATAAATAAATCTGATCAAGTCTTTTGCCACGTCACTTGAATAATCAATTTCCAGCTGAGTGTTCTTCATCTTCTCCAAGTTATCCTTGGATATGAAATACTAACCATCCACAAGTAGATACTCAGCAAACTTTGTAGAACTCAAATAATATACACCAGCAGCTGAATACAATCTCCATTGAAGACCACTGAGGCCATCTTCAAGATCCTTCCAAATAGCAGGATCCTCATCTTTTGGTCCACACATTCTCTTGAATATGGACCACAGTTTTATTCCATTAGCTGAAGTTGGTGCTTTAGCCTCATACTTGGCCTCTAATAACCTCCATAGGTCTACCAAGTCTTCTCTGTCAAAACTTGCAAACAAAGATATAAGGGTGGTAAAAGTGTGAACCTCTTTGTCATACCTGCCAATCTTCCAAAATCCACATTCATCTTCTTCATAGCTCACAATTGGATTTCTGGAATCTAGTGGTAACACTTGTACCATATCTGAAGCTTCTAATGGTGAGAGCTTGAGGCTCTTTCTTATGACTGCTTCACTTGGATATAATGGATCCATATCTTTGGGAAACTCAAGAGGAACTCCCTTTTTCACTGGTCTGGGTACAAACATTGCCTTCTTGAGCTCCATTTCCTCTGCAAGTTCTTATTTTCTTTCATCAGAAAGAAGTCTTAGAGTGTTTGCTTCCTGCACTCTAACCCAGATGGGATAAGCTTTGCATTCCAACTCATCAAATGTCAATGCCCTCAATTTCTAATAAGTCCATCCTACTCCATGACATCTGAGCAACATGCAATATAACTCCCTTCTATCCCTTTTCAACTTTGAGGGAATATTGCTTGCCTTGTGTTTCAAAATGATCTGGCAATCCTTTTGTACTCTAAGAAGAATCTCCAAACCCTATATCTGATCTGAAATGGTCAAGTGTGGATTCTCCATACATCTTTCTTCCCAAGCATGATACATTTGAACCACCTCTGACATATCAAAGTCAACCTGTAATTTCAACTCTCTCAATTTCTCCTTGGCCAACTCATCTCCATACTCAAGTCTTTCTGGCTGTTCTATGATCATAACACTTGAGTCTGAGCTAGCTCCATCACTTCCTTCTTGCTCTTCTGAAGTGACAATAAATGGTGACTCTTTCACCTCCTTTCTATCTTGTTCCATGATTTGTGCAGCCAACCTTCTATCAAACTCAATTTGAGCTGCATTCTTTGGAACAACCTCTTCCACCATAATACCCTTACCCTTATCTAATGGATCAATTGTTGGTAAGGTAGATGGTGATACCTGTGAAGAAACCTCCTTGATGATGGATGATGACTGGGATACATCACCCTCATGTGCAGGTCTGTCAACGCTCACTTTTGCTCTATCAGCGCCCAAAATATTTCTGTCAGCGTCCAAATTCTCCTTGTCAACGCTCAAATTTCCTGCCTCAGCGCCTTTTGCAATTTCCTCCAACATGGCTGTAAATGATAAATTTAAGTTTCTAGGAGAGACTAAAGACGTATCAAAACCTGTCTGTTTCTTCAAACTTGTTAGGGCCTCAGCAACATCCAAAGATTGACCATCATGGTTGCCCTTATCACTCACATTTATTTGATCTTCCTCCCCTTTGGAAGATTCCTCCATCCCTCTCCTTGCACTAGCAGTCTCCAAATTAACAATCCTCTCCCTCAATTGCTTGAGTTCAAGGCCTTGTGTGCTGACAACTTGTACCAAGTCTGCATTTTGCTTTTACAAGCTCATGCAGACTGCCGTCAATTTAATTAGGGTCATTGGTTCCAATCTGCCCTCTTCTAAAATGGATATTTGACCTCCCAAGTCAGATTCATTGGGCATGGATGAGGACTTAATGATGGTGGGACTGCCTTGGCCAGCTTCTAAGCAAGAACCAATAGTCCCAGCCTCATCCATTGCACCAGCCACACTTTTGGTGGTGGTTCTCTCTGTTACATGGCTAGGACCACCAGAGGAGAACACTCCAGTAGTCCTTTGGCGTTTAATCAACCTATATTCAGGGGGTGTAGAAGATGATGTGGATTGGGTGGATGTGGGTTGGTTAAGGGGTGTTTGGGTCTGTGAAGGTTGTGTGTCAACGTTGGAAATAGGCACATCAACGCCAACATTTAACGTGTCAGCGTCGAAGGGTTCTTGGTCAATTTGCATATGTTCAAGTGAAGGTAATGGTTCAGGTATTGGGTCAATTTGGGGTTGGGGGTCTGGTTGGGGTTGAGCTGCTGCAATGACAGCAAGCATAGCTTGGGTTAAAGGTAGGTCACGATGTGGGGGTGAGTTCATCTTCATAAAAATTGCTTTCTTTTGCACAGGGATCTCATAAAAATCATTATGATCCCTTGTGCAGTATCCTTGAACATCAAAAACCATTTGTAAAAATCAGGGATAAGCTAAAGTCATTTTGTTCCTCTTATTTTTACACATGCCCTCAAAAATCATTTTGGAATAATTAAATCTTTGCCCAGTAGCAATACACACAATAGCACTTGCAATAGATCTATTGATCTCATTGTGTGCAGTGCATTTGGGACTCAAACATTGTAGGAGGACATGTAGAAGGTACTTCCAGGCTGGGGGAAACTCCTGTTTATGATATTTATTTAAAGTTCCTTCATCAGGAAAAGGATAACCCAAAGCCCTTAGTCCTTGTTCTATGTCACTAATGGGAAGGGTGGTTATACCATCAGCATCATCAAGATGCAAGGCTTGGCGTACCAAAACCTCAGTAACCACCCAAGGTCTCCCATGAACAATAGAAGTTAATGTAGTCACTCTATTAACTGTTGAGGAACTAACAGTGTTCCAAAACTGTTTAATATGTGTGACCGGAATAAGTGGTGCATGAGAAAGAGCATACCTTATGGGGGATGCGTTCAAATACGCCACCATTTGTGTGTATTGGGGAAACAGAGTATCATCAGCTTCAAGATACGCGATCATGTTGTGTTGACTTCTGAACCCCAATTCCAATTCTGATGGTTTAAACTTTAGTGCCATTGGTAAAAGCTGTTAAAATGATTGATGAAGATGAAGTTGATAAGAGAAAAATTGTGTTAGACAAGAATAATAGGTACCCTGTTTAAAAATAGGAGCCAAATTTATAGGAGAAGAAAATGCATGTGATTGGCCCAAAAATAGGCAAGAATTTTCAAAATGCAATCATGAAAATATTGAAAAATAATAAGTTTATCTCATGCATTAAATGAAAGTTATCAACCCCCAAAATTATGGCCTAAAAATATTTCAAAAAGTAACAACTGGGTAGTTCCCATTGAGTGTCAACGGTAAAAAATAACCTATCAACGCCCAACGGCTATATTCTTGTCAACGTTTGCCTATAACCATGTCAGCGTCTAAATTGGTCACAACAACGCTTGGAAAGATACTTGTCAGCGTCCAAAAATAAAAATGTTTAAAAATGAAAAATGACCTTAACAAAGTAATTTATCCTAGAGAAGATAACCAAAAAGTTGATAATTATTATAGGGCGGCAAGCACTGTCCAGTTATGCACACTTGCTTATGCAAGATAGACATAACAGTCCTCTAGTGTCCCTTGCTATCCAAAACTCTTAACAACTAAGTTACCTTATAAAATTCCTTGTTACTCCCAGGTAAATCCCATATCAAAACCATTCCCAAGTCTCCCAACAGACCACAACCAATTCTAGGCCAAAAATGTCTTGGCAGCATGCATAGTATATCAACTTTGCATGCTACAGTGCCTCATGATTTAGTAAAACTAACTCATACTCACCTGTGGACACAATCTAGAATTGTGATAAGAGTATCATATGGATACCCAAACATCCTAAAGGTTCCTAAAACCTCCCCTTAAACAATGATACATAAGTTGCTAAAAACATGCATGAACATAAAAATTTATGTCAAGCTAGGAATTAAAAATTCCAACCATCATCCATAAATAAAAACTTGTCCAAATGCTTCTCCAAAGATCCATAAGCAACTCTGTATCCAATGGTATACTGCTAACACCACCTGCGCATTTAGATTGAAAACCACAAAACTAACATTGTTTGTTGACAACGCCCCGATAACACATAACAACGTTGAGGGAAGCTTTGCCAGCGTTAGACAAATATATTGCTGACAATGTCACAAAAACACTTATCAGCGTTCAAGCAACCTTTGTCAGTGTTAGAAAAATAGAGTGGAAAATCTAAATCTTCAAAAAGACCAATAACAATGCATCATCCTGTACATACTTTTACAAAAAGACTCTAAAACACATATTATGTGAGATTGATCATTCCAATACTTGTTACCAAGTATTGAAACCTCCCAGCATCAAAAGGTTTAGTTAGTAAATCTGACACATTCTCCTTAGTGTCAACCCTATCTGGTTGTATTAAACCCTTTTCAAAACAATCTCTTATAAAATGGTGTCTAATTTCTATGTGTTTAGTTTTAGAATGATGTACAGGATTCTTAATAATGCATAAAGTGTTGTTATTGTCAACAAATATCTTGGTATGCATGAAATTATACCCATAGTCCAACAGCTGGTTCTGAATCCATAAAACTTGTCCACAACAAGCAGCTGCAGCCACATACTCAGCTTCAGTTGTAGAATTAGCCACCACTGTTTGTTTCTTGCATTGCCAAGATATCAATCTGCTCCCAAGAAACTGACATCCACCAGTTGTGGATTTTCTATCAAACTTGTCACCTCCATAGTCACTGTCTGAATATGCAATCAGCTCCAATGGTGAATCCTTTGGGTACCACAAACCAAGACTAGGATAGCATCTTAGGTACCTAAAGATCCTCTTCACAGCATAAAGTTGACATTCTTTGGGAGTCACTTGATGGCGTGCACAAGCACACACAGCAAACATGATATCAGGTCTGGAGGCAGTAAGATACATCAATGATCCAATCATGGATCTATAGTGCCTGAAATCAACATCTTTCCCATCTCCAATCTTTCCCCAAGGGTGTTCTCTATCCATAGGAGTAGTAGCCCTCTTTTCATGTGGAGAAAAGCCAAATTTCTTCAAGATCTCTGCCACATACTTATCCTGGGAGATGAAGATACCATCTTCTTTTTGCTGAACTTGTAAACCAAGAAAGAAGTTCATCTCCCCCATAGCACTCATCTTGAATTTGTCTGTCATAAGCTTGGAGAAATCCTCACTCATCTTTGGATAAGTAGACCCAAAAATGATATCATCAACATAGACCTGGACAAGCAACACATCTTTGCCTTTCTTCTTTGTAAATAGTGTCTGATCTATGGTGCCCCTTTTGAATCCATTGTCCACTAAATAAGTAGACAAAGTACCATACCATGCTCTAGGGGCTTGATGAATTCCATACATAGCCTTTTTGACTCTATACACCTTGTCTAGATTCTCTGGATCCTCAAAACCAGGAGGCTGCATCACATATACCTCCTCAACAATTGTTCCATAGAGGAAGGCACTCTTGACATCCATTTGATAGACAGTGAAGCCCATGCAGGATGCATAGGCTAAAAAGGTCCTAATAGCTTCAATCCTTGCAACTGGTGCAAAGACCTCCTCATAGTCTATCCCCTCCTCTTGTGTATATCCCTGAGCCACTAACCTTGCCTTGTTTATGACCACAATACCTCTTTCATCTCTCTTGTTTCTTAGAACCCACCTTGTCCCTATAGGTCTGACATATCTGGGACAATCAACCAGCTCCCAAACATCCTGAATTGCAAATTGGTGAAGCTCATCCTGCATTTCTTCCACCCAACTTGGTTCTTTGAGAGCATCAAATATCTTCTTGGGTTCCTGTTGTGACAGAAAACAGGCAAACAAACATGCTTGCACAAGAGGGGTATCAACCTTCTTGTGTATATTGGCAATAAATCCACCAAGACCTTGATGAGATCTTCTAGTTTGAACTGGAGTATTAACATTACCAATGATTTGAGAAGTAGGATGATTCTTCATGACTCAAGTAAGAACTCCTCCCTCAAAAAGTCTGGTGTCTTCAACCTCATTCTCCATGTTGCCAATATCTTCTTCATCAGACTCTCTTACATCAACATGGGGATGACCTTCTTCATATAAATTGGAAGGTTCACCTTGTTCAAAAGTGGAAGAGAAAAGATGTGCAAAGTGTTGTCAACGCCTGAATCTTGGTTGTCAGCGCTTGGGCTAACAACGCTTGAACTGTTGTTGTCAACGTCTGAGTCATCAACGTCTGAATTGGTCTTGTCAGTGCTAGATTTGCCTTTGTCAGCGCCTGAAGGACCATGCATGTTTGTATCTGGTGGTACTTGGGGACCACCATTATCTTTACCAGCAGCAGCAGCAGCAGCAAAGGCATCTGTCCAAATGGGAATTGTAACATATTCTTGGATAGGAGATGACTTCTCTGCTTGTGATCCAACCTTTTCATGAACCTGTGTACCTGGAACATCAACAACTTGTTCTTCCACAACATTTGAAGTTACCTTCACAATGTCTGGATTAGTGTCAGGAATATAATTTAAAGTTCTAGATAAAGGTTCCAAGTCAAATAACCAATTTGGACCACTTTCAGGGTCACTAGGTTTATTCTCTAAAAACCTAACATGTACTCTTTCAAGTATGCGTTTTTCTCCTTTAAGATAAACCCTATATCCCTTGCTCTACACTGAATACCCCATGAAGTAGCCTTCATCACCTTTTGCACTAAATTTACCTAAGGTATCACTAGTATTTAAAACTACTACATGACAACCAAAAGGTCTGAGAAAACCAATATTAGGTTTTCTACCCCAAAGTAACTCATAAGGTGTTTTGTTTTGAATTTTGTTGACCAATGCTCTATTTTGAACATAGCAAGCTGTATTAACAGCCTCAGCCCAAAAGGCTATAGGAAAATGAGCATCAGCCAACATGGTTCTGGCTGCTTCAATTAGGGTTCTATTTTTCCTCTCAGCAGCCCCATTTTGTTGTGGGGTTCTGGCAACACTAAATTGCCTAGTAATTCCTTTCCTGGCACAGAAATCATCTAGCTTCTTATTCCTAAATTCACCACCATTATCACTCCTAAGCATTTTAACTTCATTGCCAGACTTTTTCTCAATCTGAGTGATAAAATCAATTAAAATATCAGTTGTGTCACTCTTCATAGCTAGAAAGAATGTCCAAGTAAACCTAGAAAAGTCATCTGTTATAACAAAGCAATATGACTTACCATTCAAACTTTCTATATTGGTTGGACCAAAGAGGTCCATATGAAGCAAATGAAGAGGTCTAGTACTAGGTTGCACCTGTTTGGACTTGAATGAGACCTTGTGCTGCTTACCTTTAAGACATGCAACACAAGAGTGGTCATTGTGGAAGGCCTTCTCAGGCAAACCATCAACCAAGCCAAGTCTCACAAGCCTATTTATATTCTTAAAATTTATGTGCCCTAGTCTCCTGTGCCACAAATTACTCTCATCTACTGAAGCTTTAGCATAAAAACAAGACATATTGTTATTCATTCTAATCCCGTTCAGATTCACATTATATATGTCTTTATGCCTAGGTGTTCTATATTCAATATATTTATCATCAGGGATCTTATAATCCTTGCTTAACACCAAACATTCAATATCAGTAAACAGAACTTTATTTTTGTTATCACAAACTTGTGATACACTAAAAAGATTGTAATCAAGTTCTTTTACCAGGAATACGTTCTCAAAACGCAAATTCTTGCTGAGAAAGGTTCCTTTGCCTGTTATAGTACCATATCCGCCTCCAAAGTAGACCTTATCACCATCCTTTATGGGAGTGAAGTTCGTTAGATAGTCTTCCTTCCGTTTCATGTGCCTTGAGCATCCACTGTCCCAATATCCATAATCATTGACCTGTTTTTGAATGCCATGCACATAAAGAAAACAAATTAGTTTTCTTTGGGAACCCAAGCCTTAGAAGACTTAGATTCATCTGGTTGTTCAATAAGAACAGACTTAGTTCTCACAACAACCCCATTTTCATCCTTCTTAGGATGAAATACCCAGTTAACCCCAATAGGTTTTGTAATGACCTTTGAAATGTAATTAAATCTGTTGCAGGTCATTAAAATCCCATTTTCATTAGGTTTTTTTATCTTTCTTGGGTCTCCATGTTAAGCTTGAAGAAGCTTTAGACCCCTTACCCTGTGGTTGCAAATATTTAGGTCTGGTCACGTTTCTGTCAGCGTTGGAATTGGTCTTGTCAACGCTGAAATTACCCTTGTCAGCGTTGAACCTAGGGTTTGCTACAGAAACCCTTTGCCTATTAGACCAAGTGTTTGTCTTTTGAAATGGTCTTTGTCCATGAGCGTTAGACCCTCTAGTGAAGAATGGGGCAGGTCTAACAACTTGTGGACTTTGCTCCACACAAGGTTTGGGTCTGACAACGTTTGACTTCCTAACAACGTTGACTTTGTTCCTATCAGCGCTGAATTTGTTCCTGTCAGCGCTGACTTTGGGAGCGTTGACACACTTATATGCCAAGTGTGAAAAGCTACCACAAGTGTAACACGCTTTTCTAGACACAACCCTAGGTATAGAAGAAAAGAAGCCTGTTCCATTATTACTAACTTGGCTCTTGGGTGACCTAGTATTCCTATAAATCTCTGCATACTTAATGCTAGGTTTTCTAACAGTGTTTGAGCCTAGGTCAACAGCTTTACCAGTGATTGGGTTTGTAACTTTAATGGGAGTTGACTCATTAGGACTTTCACATAGCAAGCCACCCTTAACAAATAATGTAGGATTAGCTTTCTTCCATTCATTCAGGTCAGTCAACTTTTGATGATACTCTTCAACTGGGGTGACAACTCTTGGTGGGGGAATGAATTCCTCCTCTTGGAGTTCTGGCAAACCAGTCCAAGATAGGTCCTTTTGTTGGACACCATAGAAGTCACCAGCTGGTGGTGGAACCACAGAGTAGTCTTTCATCCCAATCCCAGTCATATCCTTAGGATCCCTTTGTTTTCCCACACATTCTCCTAGGGTTTGTGTTGCCTTATCAAATCTCTGGATTTTAAGGCCAACATTATCTTTGTTTTTAATGGCTTCATCTAATTTAGCCTGTAACTCACCATTAACCCTTTCCATAATGTTTCTAATATCCATACTAGCATTTAACTCATGTTTTAAGATATTTATTTTATCTTTTAAGTCAAATTCCATTTGCTTGTATTCAGAAACTGTTTTCTCAGTTTGAGTGAGAGCTAGTTGGTAATTAGACAGTTTGCACTTTCCAGTACTCACATCACTTAATAATCTTAACACCTCTTTGTTAAGTTTCTCAGTGTTTAACCTACAACCTTTACTACAAAAAGCATCATTGTATACCTCATTATCAGATGAAGAGGAGGAGTGTGCCATGAGAGCATATTCAACATGCTCTTCTTCTTCAATTTCAACAACCAAAGCTTTATCCTCTTCCACATCCTTAGCCAGATAGCTCCAGTCCCATCCCATACCATCAATTCCTTGAACTGCAACCATGGCTTTAGAATCCTGAGCTTTAACAATTTGACTTGAGGGTTTACCAGCATCAGATCTTCTAGGAGATCTACATTCCCTTATGAAGTGCCTCATACGATGACAGTTGTAGCATTCAACTTTGGATTTATCAAATCCAGCTATGTCTTTTGCATTGAAGGTCATCTTCTTCTTAAACCTTCTGTTCCACCTGTTTTCTCTTATACTAGAAAGAGCCATGTTCCACTTAATGTCCATCTCTTCCAAATGCTCATCACTTATCTGCTCAAGGTCCTCATATGTAATCACTGAACCATTGGGCAAAGAAGCAATATAAGCACATACAGTATCCAAATCCAAACCAGCATGTTTAACTCTTGGTGAGTCACTTTTGAATGTATCAGCGTCTGAAAAGGAGATGTTGACAGGACAAGTTCCAGCGCTGACACATGATGATCCAGTAACTGGATGCATGTAGGAGTCCTTCTGATTGAATTGAATTTCACTATGAGAGAAGAAGGCCATGTTACTGTTGGTAGACTTGCTTCCATGCTCTAAAAGAGTTTCATCTTCCAACAGCCTCAGTTTGTTGTAAATGTCATCAAACGTGGAACTTTTGTAAGTATTATTGGCAAGAATAGATCTTGCCTCAATCTTCCACGCCTCACCAAGACTATTAAGAAAGGTAGCATTAATGTCAACATCACCAAGTTGTGTCCCCATGAAGGACAATTTGCTTGTAATGTCAAGCAATCTACTTCTCACACTACTCAGCTTCTCATTGGGTTGATCTTTGAAAACAGCATAATCATGCATGAGTTGTGATGAGATGGCATTTATACATGATCTCATCGTTCTTTTCGGGCTTTAAATGCATAAAATGTCATAAAAATACCATATATATGCTTGTGTTTGTTTACTTGTGTATTTTAGGTATGGATATCGCGAAAAAGACAAAAGATCACAAGTTACAAGGAAAAACGGACACGAGAAACGAAGCCGTACAAAGAACCGGGCCCTAATCATGGAATTCTCAACAAATACCCTTGAAGACTTGAAGACAAACAAGATTGATCCTCATTTATTGAAGAAATGACACTTAAAACCCTTGTATATTAATAATTACAAGTTTGGTCCCTTAAGTTTTTCAAAATTACACAAAAGGTCCTTCAACTTTGAAGAAATGGCAAGATTAGTCCCTCAACAATTTCAAATTGTCAATTATGGTCCCTCATCAAGCCAAAGACACATTGAAGACCTTTGAAGATCAACATTGTCCAAAATCAGTCCTTCAATTATGAAAACATGTCAAAAATAACCCTTGAAACATTTTGTGAAAAGTTTGTGCCAAAAGTGACAAGTGATGAAACGTTGATACAAAGGAAATGGGCGCTGATGGGTTTTTAAACACAAAAGACAAGAGAAAGAAAGAATAAGGGCCAAAGCTGTTAACTTAAAACATTCAAACACGAATTTGCGCCAAACAACTCCCATTCCCCCAATTTCGGATCAAAAGGACAACTATTCACCTTTTACCAACCCAGATTTTACACCAACTTAAACAAAGGGTAAAATGAAATTACCCTTACCCACACTTGATTCACACGCCTAAAAACCTATCCCAACCTTAAAACCCTCACTCCCACTCACCAAGAGACCCCACCACCAAAACCGTTTCACCATCATGTGACAACTTCCTCACCAAGACTTGCCACATGTCAAGATCAACAGCCCACATCATTTGCTTCATCACAAAGCTATTTTAAACGGTTTGGATGCATTTTGGACAGCTCACACCAAGAAAACGTCTAGAAGGACTTAGGGCATTTAGGGAATTTCACTTCTAGGGTTTGTGAATAGTGTTAGCCAGGCATTTGCCTATAAAAGGAGACCTCAACATGTGAGAGTCCCTTTGTTCCAGTTTTAGGCTATCAATCTTTGTAATTCCTTTTTTAGTAATAAAATTTGATTTTCTGAATTTTGAGAAAACTTGTTCTTGTTTATTAAAAGTTGGTGTTAGAATAGCCTAATTCTGAGTTCCATTTATATGTTTGAAGGTTTTTGAGGCAAGGTTTTAGTTGATAAAGCTTGGGTTTCAAAAATCAGAAAGTGCTTGTTTATTTGATCTCACCTTATTGTTTCTTCATCTTAGCAGCATTGGAAGCTGGTACTTGTTCTGCTAGTACCTCAGCTCAAACAATCCAGGGCCTGGATGTAGGTCTTGGAGGTTTGCATCCTTCTCCTTTTTCAATTTCTCTTTTATTTTCTGAATTTTTGGTGAATTTGCATGTTTATGGTTGAATCTGTGTTATTGTGGTTGATTATTGTTGATTTGGCTTGGTTTGGTGTTATTGAGGTGTTATTGATCTGATTTGTGGGTTGAATCTTCATGAGCCTTTGAAAATTTGTGAAATCAAGTTTTGAAAGGGTGTTTGGGATTACTGCATAAGTTGGATTTGTGGCTTGTTAAGTGTTTGTTTGTTGTGAGCAAGTATTGGTATCTGTTATTTGGGTGCATATGTTCATCTGTTTGCAGGTTTTGTGGTCTTGAACACATAGATTCTTGAATTGGCTATAAAATCTTCATAACTTGGTAAAATTGGCTAGGATTTTGAGGACACCTAGATCTAAGCATAGGTTAAGGGCAACAAGTGCTAAATCATAGTTAATCACACCAGGGTAGAAGGATTTGAGGCTTTAAATTGGATTAAGTGTCAAGTATATCAGCAAACTGTTTCTGCATATTGTTCATTGTTCATCACTAACTTCTAGTGCTTTGATCTTGTTGATTTCTTTGATTCAGTGTTTGATTCTTGTTGCTTTGTGTTTATTGTTAGTTTATATAGCTTGTGTGTGCATTTGGTTAAGTTTGGTTGGCTTATTTTGCTTAAAACTGCTTATTAAGTGCTTAACTGCTTATTTGCATATCTGGTGCTTATCTGGTGACTGTTTGGCTTATTGTGGCTTATTGTGTGGATCATTTTGTGATTTTATTGTTGCTATTGACTCCTTGTGGTTCACTGATCACAAGGGTGCCTTTGTTTCCAATTGAATCAAACCAGAACTCTCAAATAAGCTTGGTCAAATAGTCAAAGCAGTGGGAACTCCTTTCCCCTGCTGGTTACCACTGCTAGTGCAAAATTGGTGTCAGCTTATCAATAAGCTATAATAGCTTATTTTAACCAGCAACAACTTTGTTTTTGTAATAGGTGCTCATATTTTGACCCATTTGTTCAATCTGGAGCATTTGGATGGTTGACTTTTAGGTTTGACTAGAAAACCAACTCCTTTGACTTTTACATAAGCTCTTTTGTGCTTATTCTGGCTTATTGGTTGTGCTTATTGGATTTTTCTTTATTGATATTGCTTATTGAGTCCATTTGAAAGCTTTTGCAAGTTGAATCAGCTTCTGAGGTGCATTATTTCTCAAAAACGACTATTTTGTCGTTTTGTGGATTTTTGCTTTTCTATTTTCTGGCTTATTGAGTGAGCTTATTGGAAATTTCTTTTGACAGATCTCTTAAGCATCCTAAAAGAGGGGTGTGTGTCAAATTATAGCTTATGGCATTAGCTTATGGCTTAATGGGCTGAAAAGCCCAATAAGAATAAGCTTTGTGTTCAATAAGCTATGATAAGCACATTTTCAGCTTTTGGGCCTTTAGAGTTTTGTTCTTAGAATTTAATTTTAAGTCAGATAGGGCTTTTCCAAGTCAATTAGGCCAAGTTTGAATTTTTGGGCCGAAAAGCCCATTTGTGTTGACTGTTTTTGGATTTGGCCCATTTGAGGGCCCATTAGGGGTATTTTGGTAATTTCACTTTCATTTTCTGATTATTTAGGTTAAAATAAACTAGTTTGCAAGTTTTTAGAATTTTTTATAATTTTTGGATTTTTAATATTATTTTATTATTATTTTTAAAATTTCACATTTTCCAACTTTTTACATTTTTCTTAGGTTAATTACATTAAAATAGGAATTTAGCAAGTTTTAGAATAATTTTATCACTTTTAGATTAATTTTTATAATTACTTTAAGTTTTAATAGTTTTTAAATCATTTTAAATAGTTTTTATTAGTTTTAAAATTTCTAAAAATAGTTTTTAATCTTTTTAGGTCATTTTAGAGTTTTAACAATTGAAAAATCTTTAATTGGGCTTTTTGATAATTTATTTGATTTTTAGGGCTTTAATTAGCATTTAAAAATTGAATATTTAATTATGTAAAAGGTTTGAAAAAGTTTTGATCATTGGTAAACTCTTAGTTTATTATTTTTGATTTTTGGTGAATTTTTAGTAATTTTTAGAATTTATTTTTATTTTTGTGATTTTTAAGGTTCTACGTCTTAACTTTCTAATAGTGATTTTTCTTGGTAATTTTTATTTTTACATCTTCGTCATTTTCTCTTCTAATCCCCTTCTAAACCAAATATTAATCTCAAATCTTGTACATCTTAGTCACACACATATACCTCCTTGGGAAACGAACTTGGAATCCATAAGGGTCATTAGTGTTGATTTTCCTAAATCATCACTCGATACTTACCGCTTTTACCCTCCTTTTCCTAAAAGAGGTGTAATTTACCACAATCACTTTGGCGCCGCTGCCGGGGAGGTGTGTCGTGATTAATTTGCATTGTTGTTTTTAATATTAACCAAATAGTATTTGTATTAGTAGAACTCTACTAATACGTATTATCCGTTTTCTTGGTTTTTCTTGTACAAATAATATTACTATATTGTATTAAGTATAACAATAAATTTACAATATCTCCAAAAGTGTGAAAACACAACCTTAATTGGGATTTCATCACTCAATTATTGTATTCGAATCTCAAACAAAAAGAAAAGGCAAAAATAGATAAATACTTTCGTGAAGCTCGATTTTGAAAGATACAAACTATAAGGTGGGTATAAGGCGGGTATTATAAAATATAACCTAAGGAAAAAGGCTCTTAAGTGCTTCGCGCCGCCTCGTTTTCCCGCTTGCTTGTGAGTATTTTGAGATTGAAGGCTATCGAGAGATTTGCCGCCCAAAGTATTATTACGTATACTATATTTGCTTGGTTTCTTTGTGATTAAACCCTCTTGAACAATTTGGTTTTCACCAAAGTTCTAAAGTCATTGGAAGACGTTCACTCCACGTGATCGTTTTCATTCCTTTGAGGCTTCTTTAATCAAGAGTTTGATTCGAGGAGAGATTTTGTAGATTGTTTTCTACGAAGATACACCAAAATCCAAAAAAAATAAATATTATCAAAAACACAAAAAAATTGAAAATTCACAAAACACCCAAAAAGAATCTTCTTTGCTCACCTCCCATTCTTCGTGAAGTTTATGATCACTCGTAATCAAGCAAAACGAGCTCGTAAACGCCTTCAAAAGCAAGCCAATCAAGAGACGATGATTGTTGAAGAACCTCCAATTGTTGAACCTATTGTAGAACAAGAAGTCGTCATGGCTAATCGTACTATGATGGAGTTGCTACAAGCACCCACCGAGGGTTTTGGAGAGGCTATTGTGATTCCCGCTATCCTTGCAGAGAATTTCGAGATTAAGACGGGTTTAATGTCGATGTTGCAAGAAAATAAGTTTAGAGGTTATGAGAAAGACAACCCGAATTACCATATTAGGAATTTTAACCGTCTCACCGCCACTAGCAAGTTTAAGGATGTTCCACATGACGACATTAAGATGATGTTGTTTCCATACTCGTTGGATGGACCCGCAAAAATTTGGCTCGAGAAAGAACCGCCAAATTCGATTTTGACATGGGCCGATCTCGTTTCTAAGTTTGTGAACAAGTTTTTTCCACCATCTAAAACAACACACTTGAAAAATGAGATTTCATGATTTGTGCAAAGAAATAATGAAAGTTTTTCAATGGCATGGGAACGATTTAAAGAGATGTTACATGAATGTCCACACCATGATTTTACGGAATTGCATCAAGTGGATACTTTTTATAATGGTCTTAATGATCATGAACGAGATTATTTGAACGCCGCCGCGGGTGGTAATTTTTTGTGCAAGACGACAAATGAGGCTTTACAAATCATTGAAAATAGATCTAAGGTTTATAACCCTCGTAACACACCGAGTGTTGCCAATATGGGTTCGTCATCTTCGTCACAATCGTCTCGTAGCATTAACGCCTTACATGATGAAGCTAATGAGGAAAATCGGTTTTTTGACAGATTTGCCAATCTTATGTCCCATTGGAAGGCTCAAGAAGTTTCCAATTCCGCTTCGGTTAAAGTGGTTGCTAAAAGTTGTTTATCTTGTGGGGGAGCTCATGATCTTTCCGAGTGCATTACCGCGGATGGTAACACTTCGAGTGCTTATGTAGCAACGGGAACTTACAACCAAAACGGTCAAGGTTCCCGCCAAAATCAAGCTCCACCCATCCAAAATGTTAACAACTATCGAAACAACAACCAAGGTAATTACCAAGGCAACACACGTAACTACAACAAAGGGAATTATCAAAGTGGGAATGGACAAATTTCTAATCAAAATCAAAACCGTGATTTTCAAAACACTACACAAGGTTTTCAAAATGCTCACACTAAAAATTTGCAAGGAGAATTTTTGGATTATGCTAAAGCAAATGATGCTAAATTTGATAACATGCAACGTGAGATGATTAGCTTAAGGTCCGAGTTGAAAAACGAGCTTAAAAATGAACTTGTTAATGAACTTAAAACTCATGCAAACAAAATGGAAGGAAATGTCCAACGTCTTCAACAAAATCAACAAAAGATGGAATTAGGACAACATGAGATTAAGCAAGAGTTATTAAAAGCGGATGCTAGGCAATCAAAATTTGAAGACCGAATGGCTAAGATGTTTGAAGCAATCATGTGTAAACCCTCTTCCTCGGGTGGTCTTCCTAGTGATACCATTGCAAACCCGAAGGGAGAAATGAAGGTTATTACTACACGAAGTGGTAAAACTTTCAAGGAACCAATCTCTCGTCCAAGTACTTCTACGGAGAAGGAAATCGAGAAAGAACCCGAGGTGATGGTCGAAAAGGAGCATATTACAATCCCACGAAGTACCGCTCAAACCACACCTACGGTTGAACCAATACCTATTGTGGAACCCGAGTTTCCAAGGCCGTTGCCTAATGACCAACCCACACCACCTTTACCCTACCCTTCAAGACGAAACAAAGAGAAGTTGCAAGAACGTAACAAACAACAAATCGAGCTTTTTATAAAAATGTTTCAACAAGTGCATTTTGATGTGAGTTTAGCCGACGCGTTGTTATATATGCCTTGTTTCGCTTCCACTTTTAAAAGTATGATGAGAGATAAGGAAAAGCTTTCAAAGTTTGCTAATTGTTCTTCGGTTTATCTTAACCGCATACTGGAAAAAGTTGGTGACCCCGGAAAGTTTCTCATTCCTTGTGACATACAAGATATGAAAGAATGCCTCGCCTTGGCCGATCTTGGTGCGAGCATTAATTTGATGCCATTTTCCATTTGGAAATCGCTTTCGCTTCCGGCTCTCATTCCTTCGACATGTCCATCGAGATGGCCGATCATTCTACGATTATGGCATGTGGAGTAGCCGAAGATGTTTTCGTGAAAGTGGGGAAGTTCTACTATCCCGTTGATTTTATAGTAGTTGACATCCCCGCGGATCCTCAAGTTCCTCTAATTCTAGGTCGTTCATTTTTAGATACTTCGAGATCGCTTATCGATGTTCATGCGAGAACTATCACTTTGAGGTTCAACGAAGAGGAACTTGTTATAAACGTTACTCAAAACTCGAAACCTTCTCATGTTTATGCAATCGATACCATCAATCACATTGACATCGTTGATGTGGTTTGCGATGAGTTTTCACAAGAAGTGTTAGGTTTTTCCGATAGCTCGTCAAGTGGCAATCCCACTATTTTGGATCCGATTCTTGCTAATTCCACACCAAATCTCACTCCATTCCAAGGAGGCGATTTCACTTCAAATGAAATCGACAATGAAGATGAGGTGTTGATTAGTGATGATACTTCTATTCCACCATTTCTTTCGCCGATGGAAGTTATGAGTGTTGAACCAAAATCTTCAATCAAGGAACCACCTATCCTTGAATTGAAAGATCTTCCTTCTCACCTTGAATAGGCATTCTTGGAAGGTGATGACAAGTTGCCGGTTATTATCACAAAAGGTCTTGCCAATAAAGAAAAAACCGAGCTCTTGAAAGTTCTTAAGGCTCATAAAGGGGCAATTGCGTGGAAAATATCCGACATTAAGGGTATTGACCCAAAATTTTGTACTCACAAGATTTTAATGAAGGAGGACTACAAACCCGCAATTCAAAGTCAAAGAAGGGTGAATCCCAAAATTCACGATGTCATTAAAAAGGAGGTCCTTAAGCTCCTTGACGCAGGAATGATTTATCCTATATCCGATAGCCCATGGGTGAGCCCAATCCATTGTGTCCCTAAAAAGGGAGGAATGACCGTTGTGCCCAATGAAAACAACGAGTTAATTCCCACTCGTGTTGTGACCGGTTGGAGGGTGTGTATTGACTACCGAAAGTTAAATGACGCCACTCGTAAAGACCACTTTCCTTTGCCCTTCATGGATCAAATGTTGGAGCGACTTGCGGGAAATGAATTCTATTGCTTTTTAGATGGTTTTTCCGGTTACTTTCAAATCCCTATCGACCCTCGTGATCAAGAGAAGACTACTTTTACGTGTCCTTATGGAACGTTCGCTTATCGTAGGATGCCTTTCGGACTTTGTAATGCACCCGGTACGTTTCAACGGTGTATGATGGCAATTTTTCACGATATGATCGAGAAGTCGATGGAAGTGTTTATGGATGACTTCACGGTATTTGGTAATTCGTTCACGTCATGTTTATCTAATCTCGAACAAATGTTGAAACGTTGTGAAGAAACCAATCTTGTGCTTAATTGGGAAAAATGTCATTTTATGTGTAAACAAGGAATCGTCTTAGGACATAAGGTGTCGAAGGCGGGGATTGAGGTCGATAAAGCTAAGGTAGACGTCATCGCCAAGTTACCTCACCCCAAAACCGTTAAGGGAGTTAGGAGTTTCCTAGGCCACGCGGGCTTTTATCGTCGTTTCATCAAGGACTTTTCGAAAATTTCTCGTCCTATGACACACCTTCTCGAAAAGGATGCTCCTTTTAACTTTAATGAGGATTGTGTTAAGGCTTTCGAAACTCTCAAAAGGAAACTTACCGAAGCTCCCATTCTTGTTGCTCCTAATTGGGAATTACCCTTTGAAATCATGTGCGATGCAAGTGATTATGCTATAGGGGCCGTCTTAGGGCAACGTTATGACAAGCATTTCCGTCCTATCCACTATGCTAGTAAGACGATGACCGAGGCTCAATTAAAGTACACCACAACGGAAAAGGAATTCCTTCCCGTGGTCTATGCTTTTGAGAAATTCCGACCTTATCTCGTCTTAACTAAAAGCATTGTGTATACCGACCATTCAGCTATCAAGTATCTCTTAGCTAAGCAAGATGCTAAGCCGAGATTGCTTCGTTGGATGCTCCTCCTCCAAGAATTTGATGTCACCGTGCTTGACAAAAAAGGAGCCGAGAATCTAGCGGCCGATCATCTCTCTCGTCTAGAAGATCCTCACAAAGATGTTTTCGAGAATAAGGAAATTACCGAAACATTTCCTCTTGAGACTCTCGGTGTAGTGAATTCTAAAGACACAACCCCATGGTTTGCCGACATTGCAAATTACCATGCGGGTAATTTCATAATCAAGGGTATGACGACACAACAAAAACGAAAATTCTTTCGTGACGTCAAGTTCTATTTTTGGGACGACCCTTATCTCTTTCGGATTTGTGCGGATCAACTCGTTCGACGTTGTGTGTTTGGTGCCGAAGCTTCTAATATCCTTAGAGCTTGTCACGAGGGACCCACGGGTGGTCACCACGGTGCTAATCTCACGGCTAAGAAAGTGTTCGATGCCGGTTTCTTTTGGCCTTCTATCTATCGTGATGCACACGCACTTGTGAAGTCTTGTGATTCGTGCCAACGTCAAGGAAAATCATCTCAACGTGATGAAATGCCACAAAACATAATTCAAGTATGTGAGATTTTCGACATATGGGGAATAGACTTTATGGGGCTGTTCCCATCGTCTCATGGCAACAAATATATCCTCGTCGCGGTGGACTACCTTTCTAAGTGGGTGGAAGCTAAGGCTTTGCCTACTAATGATGCTCGTGTGGTAGTGAAGTTTTTGAAGCAACTATTCTCTCGGTTCGGAACCCCTCGTGCTATTATAAGCGATCGTGGAACCCATTTTTGTAATGACCAATTCGAAAAGGTTCTAAAGAAATATGGAGTTACTCATCGTCTTTCTACGGCTTATCACCCGCAAACGAGTGGGCAAGTCAAGGTTTCGAACCGAGCTTTGAAGAGGATTTTAGAGAGGTCAATTGGAGAAAACCGTGCTTCATGGTCCGACAAACTCGATGACGCTTTATGGGCCTTTAGGACCGCTTATAAGACACATATCGGTTGCACTCCTTATAAGTTAGTCTATGGGAAGAATTGTCATTTGCCCATTGAATTGGAGCATAAGGCATATTGGGCCCTTAAGCATGCAAACTTTGACTTGAAGACCGCGGGAGATCACCGGATAATACAATTGAATGAATTGGATGAATTAAGAGATAATGCTTATGAAAATTCATTAATTTTTAAAGAAAAGACTAAAAAGTTTCATGATTCAAAGATTAAAAACCGGGTTTTTAACGTTGGTGATCAAGTGTTGCTTTTTAACTCTCGTCTTAAGATATTTTCCGGGAAATTGAAATCTCGTTGGTCGGGTCCGTTCACCATTACACAAGTGTTTCCATATGGGACCATTGAGCTAGCTCAAGATGATGGTCCTAATTTCAAGGTGAATGGACATAGGCTTAAGCACTACTTTGGTGGGGAAATTCCTTCAATGGTTGCCCTCGACCAAGTCACATTCCCCAATGATAATTAGCATTGAGGGGATCGAGTCGAGCTCATGACTCGGTAATCAAAAACGAGGTGCCTCGTGGGGGAGATCCCATGCTTATCTCTTTTACTCACTATTCACTAATAAGGGGACTTGTACCCTTTCAACTCGTTGTCTCGTGGTTGTTTGTGATTGTGTTATCTAGATCATCATCATCATCTACGATTGAAGACTCTCGTGTTCGTTTACGTGAGCCTCCATCGTTCGTTTGAAGAAGTTTTTCACGATTCCATGACATATCCTTTATTGTTCTAACAATTATCTTTTAGCATACTTAATAAACGGCTTTAGATATATTGTTGATCACCCTTTCCATGCTAGAACCTAAGCATTCGACTCTTCGTCTCTAGTATGGGGGTGCTCTACCTTTAGACTCGAAACATTGAGGACAATGTTTACTTTTAGTATGGGGGGGTGAATAGATACTTGCTTTGCTACGCCCTCACGCTTTCCAACTTTCAATGTTTTGTTTTGCTAATAAGGCTAAAAATGTCCGAATTTTAAAATTTTTCTTAGTTTTAATAAGTGTTTTAAGACACGAATGTATATTTTCCGATGGGTAGAATAAGAGTTAATTTTTGACTTGATGGGCATTTGGAGCCATTTACATTCCTTAACCCGCTCAATTCAAGTTTTGCTAGACTTTTATATAGGGAGCTTTAAAACGCGAAAGTCTTAATTCATACGGGTTAAGAACAAGAACTTTTCGCAAGTTCCTATAATTGATTCTAGAAAGTTACTTATCAAGGGAACTATAAAATGCATTCTCTAAACTTGAAAAAGTCCAAGAAAGTGCAAGATCCTATAGGTGGCTTGAAAACCCAAAACTTTGATTTGATTTAGTCTTAATGAAAGCTAATCCAAATTTGGCTTAATTTTGACTTGCATGGCTAAGTATTCACGAGTCTCTTTAATTAGAGGTCTTTATATAGTGAAGAACGAGAAATGATAGAGTTAGACAAGTGATCATGCTAAACGTAGAACATGAAAATGTTCTTTCAAAAACTCATATGTTTTTAATTGTGGCTTTTTCTTCCCATAAGATCAATGCATTAGGAATAAATCATAATTGCAATAAGTAAGGTCGTACGATTTGAAAGGTTACTTAGCCTCTAGCACAAGATCGTTTAAAAGTTGCTCGGGGTTAAATAGAGTTTATAGCCAAGGCATAAGTTATTGAAGCGGGACGCGAAGATTAGCGATTATCCAAAAAGGCCCTAACAAGGCATGAGGAGCTCTATTTTTGCTAAAGATCCAAAGATGATGTGAAGTATCATTATTCCTAAATCAATATGAAGGATCGAGACACACGACGAAAAGCAATTACTCCCCTAAAGATCATGGAGAAAGTCTATCCAAAAAGACCTTAACAAGGTATGAGGATAAATATATCCATGTCCGAAAAGGAGGCGGATCGTTGTATATCAAAATCCAAAGTAAAGATTGAAGAAAAATGATGAAGTCGTGGTCCAATATGAAGAATCTCTCAAAAACGTCAAGTGAAGAAATTCCAAATATATGAAGAGAAGACCATAATTTCAAGAACGTCTTCCCAAGATTTGAAGTATGAAGTACATGCCAAATATCGGTCCGAGAAAGGTCTCAAATCGTGAAACGAGTTATGCCAAGATATGAACTTAAGGAGATACACGAGAAGCCGTTTTAAAAGATTTTGTCCTTCGGCTAACTATTGATCAAATCGTGCTACTTTGCTTTCGGACTAATAACTACTCAAATAAGTCAATATGAATCACTTGTGATCCATGACAAATAGATAAAAAATGCTAGTAACCCATTTCCTTTTATAATAACTAGGATTGCGGGGAGAAAAAGTATTACACAATTTGGACGTATGAGTAGTGTTAGCATTGTGACTTGTACCAACAATGATCTCGTTTTTGCACTTAGCATGGAATGTATGACAATCAAGGATGACGAAGTTTACTCTAAGGGACATTTATTTGTTTCTATTCTTTGACCCTAAAAGTCACTTTTGGTGATGAAAATCATACATTATGTCTTTACACATCATCGTAGTATGTTGCAAGTCTTTTACTCTTCAATAAAGGTTAATAAAAATGAACTTTGGTGATGCTTAGATACTTTATTCTAGCATTGCGTGAGGGCACGGCAATGGCTTAGTATGGGGGAGTGATGAGATGGCATTTATACATGATCTCATCGTTCTTTTCGGGCTTTAAATGCATAAAATGTCATAAAAATACCATATATATGCTTGTGTTTGTTTACTTGTGTATTTTAGGTATGGATATCGTGAAAAAGACAAAAGATCACAAGTTACAAGGAAAAACGGACACGAGAAACAAAGCCGTACAAAGAACCGGGCCCTAATCATGGAATTCTCAACAAATACTCTTGAAGACTTGAAGACAAACAAGATTGATCCTCATTTATTGAAGAAATTACACTTAAAACCCTTGTATATTAATAATTACAAGTTTGGTCCCTTAAGTTTGTCAAAATTACACAAAAGGTCCTTCAACTTTGAAGAAATGGCAAGATTAGTCCCTCAACAATTTCAAATTGTCAACTATGTCCCTCATCAAGCCAAAGACACATTGAAGACCTTTGAAGATCAACATTGTCCAAAATCAGTCCTTCAATTATGAAAACATGTCAAAAATAACCCTTGAAACATTTTGTGAAAAGTTTGTGCCAAAAGTGACAAGTGATGAAACGTTGATACAAAGGAAATGGGCGCTGATGGGTTTTTAAACACAAAAGACAAGAGAAAGAAAGAATAAGGGCCAAAGTTGTTAACTTAAAACATTCAAACACGAATTTGCGCCAAACAACTCCCATTCCCCCAATTTCGGATCAAAAGGACAACTATTCACCTTTTACCAACCCATATTTTACACCAACTTAAACAAAGGGTAAAATGAAATTACCCTTACCCACTCTTGATTCACATGCCTAAAAACCTATCCCAACCTTAAAACCCTCACTCCCACTCACCAAGAGACCCCACCACCAAAACCGTTTCACCATCATGTGACAACTTCCTCATCAAGACTTGCCACGTGTCAAGATCAACAGCCCACATCATTTGCTTCATCACAAAGCTATTTTAAACGATTTGGATGCATTTTGGACAGCTCACACCAAGAAAACGTCTAGAAGGACTTAGGGCATTTAGGGAATTTCACTTCTAGGGTTTGTGAATAGTGTTAGCCAGGCATTTGCCTATAAAAGGAGACCTCAACATGTGAGAGTCCCTTTGTTCCAGTTTTAGGCTATCAATCTTTGTAATTCATTTTTAAGTAATAAAATTTGATTTTCTGAATTTTGAGAAAACTTGTTCTTGTTTATTAAAAGTTGGTGTTAGAATAGCCTAATTCTGAGTTCCATTTATATGTTTGAAGGTTTTTGAGGCAAGGTTTTAGTTGATAAAGCTTGGGTTTCAAAAATCAGAAAGTGCTCGTTTATTTGATCTCACCTTATTGTTTGTTCATCTTAGCAGCATTGGAAGCTGGTACTTGTTCTGCTAGTACCTCAGCTCAAACAATCCAGGGCCTGGATGTAGGTCTTGGAGGTTTGCATCCTTCTCCTTTTTCAATTTCTCTTTTATTTTCTGAATTTTTGGTGAATTTGCATGTTTATGGTTAAATCTGTGTTATTGTGGTTGATTATTGTTGATTTGGCTTGGTTTGGTGTTATTGAGGTGTTATTGATCTGATTTGTGGGTTGAATCTTCATGAGCCTTTGAAAATTTGTGAAATCAAGTTTTGAAAGGGTGTTTGGGATTACTGCATAAGTTGGATTTGTGGCTTGTTAAGTGTTTGTTTGTTGTGAGCAAGTATTGGTATCTGTTATTTGGGTGCATATGTTCATCTGTTTGCAGGTTTTGTGGTCTTGAACACATAGATTCTTGAATTGGCTATAAAATCTTCATAACTTGGTAAAATTGGCTAGGATTTTGAGGACACCTAGATCTAAGCATAGGTTAAGGGTAACAAGTGCTAAATCATAGTTAATCACACCAGGGTAGAAGGATTTGAGGCTTTAAATTGGATTAAGTGTCAAGTATATCAGCAAACTGTTTCTGCATATTGTTCCTTGTTCATCAGTAACTTCTAGTGCTTTGTGTTGGGAATAAATTAAGGCCAGATCACTTGAGCGCTGACAAGAACAATTCAAGCATTGACAAGAACAAAGCAAGCGCTGACAGCTCAAGCGTTGACAAGTTAAAGTCAAGCGTTGACAGATTGAAGACAAGCACTGATGGAAGATATAAGCTACATGTTTATTATATTCTAGAATACTTCTAGTAAGGATAGAAACGACAATGTATTTTCTATATTTATCTTTACCTAGAATAGTTGATACGTAGCTTATTGTACAAGGCTTCTTAGTCTATAAAAGAAGGCCTTTAGGTTAATGTTCAATATCAAGTTTTACATAAGTTTTCGTTCATAAACATCTTTCATTGTAAGCAAGTTCGACATTGATAATCAAAGTGAAAGTTTGTTTATATCTTGTGTGTTCTTGTTTAAGTGTTAAATTCCGCATAACACTTAGATCTACAAAGCATATACAAAGGTTTCTCTACGTGTTATAATTGATCTAATCTCGTATACACAAAGCTAATCGATCTAAGTTTGGGATCAACAAGTGGTATCAGAGCTTGTTGAGGAACTTTTGATCTTTGAAGAACACCAGAACCATACACGAACACCAAAACCCTAATTTTCTCAGAAACCCTAAAAACACCAAAACCCCAACAACATCATGTCTGAAACAATAACCTCCTCCTCCTCAGCCTTACCTAACATCAAGATTCCCATGCTTGATGCAACCCACTTTGACCTATGGAAGTTCAACTTTGAACAATATCTGGGGATCTATGACTACACACTCTGGGAGATTATTGAATATGGAAACTCATTCAATAAGGCTCAAAAGATTCTTGATGCTATTACTCAAAGATCAGCTGTTGAAGGATGCCCTGATGAGGATAAGAAAGAAAAACCTGGAGATGGTAGAGCTGTAGGTGCTGAAGATATTGCAAAGAAAAGGGTTGACATGAAAGCCCTAAACATTCTGAAAGTCTCTTTGGGATAAGAAAACCAGCACAAATATAGAGGCTATGAATCTGCTAAGGATCTTTGGGAAGCACTTGAAGTTGCATATGGTGGCAATGCAGACACTAAGGAAGAAAAGAAAAAGCAACTTCTGCATGATTATGATGTCTTCAAAGCTCAGCCCAATGAGAAACTGAGTAGTGTGAGAAGCAGATTGCTTAACATCACAAGCAAGTTGTCCTTCATGGGGACACAAGTTGGTGATGTTGACACCAATGCTACCTTTCTTAAAAGTCTTGGTGAGGCATGGAAGATTGAGGCAAGATCCTCTTGCCAATAATACTTACAAGAGCTCCTCGTTTGATGACATCTACAACAAACTAAGACTGTTGGAAGATGAAACTCTTTCAGACCATGGAAGCAAATCTAGCACCAGCAACATGGCCTTCTTCTCTCATAGTGAAGGTCAATTCAATCAGAAGGACTCTTATATGCATCCAGTTACTGGATCATCATATGTCAGCGCTAGAACAAGTCCTGTCAACGTCTCCTTTTCAGACGCTGACACATTCAAGAATGACTCCCCAAGAGTTAAACCTGCTGGTTTGGATTTGGATACTGTTTGTGCTTACATTGCTTCTTTGCCCAATGGTTCAGTGATTACATATGAGGACCTTGAGCAGATAAGTGATGAGCACCTAGAAGAGATGGACATCAAGTGGAATATGGCTCTTGCTAGTATAAGAGCAAATAGGTGGAACAGAAGGTTTAAAAAGAAGATGACCTTCAATGCTAAAGACACAGCTGGATTTGGTAAATCCAAAGTTGAATGCTACAATTGCCATCGTATGGGGCACTTCATGAGGGAATGTAGATCTCCTAGAAGATCTGATGCTGGTAAACCCTCAAGTCAGGTTGTTAAAGCTCAGGATTCCAAAGCCATGGTTGCAGTTCAAGGAATTGATGGCACAGGATGGGATTGGAGCTATCTGGCTAAGGATGCTGAAGAGGATAAAGCTTTGGTTGCTGATATTGAAGAAGAAGAGCATGTTGAATATGATCTCATGGCACACTCCTCCTCTTCATCTGATAATGAGGTATATGATGATGCTTTTTTTAGCAAAGGTTGTAGGTTAAACACTGAAAGACTTAACAAAGAGGTGTTAAAACTAAAAGATGACATGAGTACTGAAAGATGTAAATTGTCTAACTACCAACTAGCTCTTACTGAAACTGAGAAAACCGTTTCTGAATACAAGAAAATGGAATTTGATTTAAAGGATAAGATAAATATCTTAAAACATGAGCTAGAGGGTAGTATGGATATTAGAAACATCATGACAAAGGTTAATAGAGATCTACAGGCTAAGTTAGATGAGGCCATTAAGAATAAAGATAATGTTGACCTCAAAAGTCAAAGATTTGATAGAGCCACCCAAACCCTAGGAGACTGTGTAGCTAAACAAAGGGATCCTAAGGACATGACTGGGATTAGGATGAATGATTACTCTCTGGTTCCACCACCAGCTGGTGACTTCTATGGTGTCCTTAGAAAGGACTTGTCTTGGACTGGTATACCAGAATGCCAAGAAGAGGAATTCACTCCTCCACCAAGAGTTGTCACTCCAGTTGAAGAGTATCAACAAAAACTGACTGACCTAAATGAGTGGAAGAAAGCTAACCCTACTTTATTTGTTAAGGGAGGTTTGCTATGTGAAAGTCCCAATGAATCACCACCCATTAAGGTTACTAACCCAATCACTGGTAAACCTGTTGACCTAGGCTCAAACACTGTTAAAAGACCTACCATTAAATATGCAGAGATGTATAGGAATAATAGGTCACTCAAGAGCCAAGTTAGCAATCATGGAACATGTTTCTTCTCTTCTAGACCTAAGAGTGTGTCTAAGAAAGCTTGTTATACTTGTGCTAGCTTTTCACATTTGGCATACAAGTGTGTCAACGCTCCCAAAGCCAGCGCTGATGGGAACAATTTCAGCGCTGATAGGAAGAAAGTCAACGTTGTTAGGAAGTCAAACGTTGTCAAACCCAAACCTTGTGTGCAGCAAAGTCCACAAGTGATTAGACCTGCCCCATTCTTTTCTAGAAGGTCTAACACTCATGGACAAAGACCTTTTCAAAAGACAAACACCTGGTCAAATAGGCAATGGGTTCCTGTAGCAAACCCTAGGTTCAACGCTGACAAAGGTAATTTCAGCGTTGACAGGACAAAATCCAACGCTGACAGAAACGTGACCAGACCTAAATATTTGCAGCCACAAGGTAAGGGGTCTAAAGCTTCTTCAAGCTTAACATGGAGACCCAAGAAAGATCAAAACCCTAATGATAATGGAATTTCAATGACTTGCAATAGATTTAATTACATTTCAAAGGTCATTACAAAACCAATTGGGGTTAACTGGGTATTTCATCCTAAAAAGGATGAGAATGGGGTTGTTGTGAGAACTAAGTCTGTTCTTATTGAACAACCAGATGAATCCAAGTCTTCTGAGACTTGGGTTCCCAAAGAAAACTAATTTGTTTTCTTTATGTGCAGGGCATTCAAAGACAGATCAATGATTATGGATATTGGGATAGTGGATGCTCAAGGCACATGACAGGGAAGGAAGACTATCTGACGAATTTCATCCCTATTAAAGATGGTGATAAGGTATACTTTGGAGGTGGCTATGGCACCATTACAGGCAAAGGAACCCTTCTCACCAATAATCTGCGTTTGAAAACGTCTTCCTGGTAAAAGAACTTGATTATAATCTGTTTAGTGTATCACAAGTTTGTGATAACAAAAATAAGGTTCTTTTTACTGATACTGAGTGCTTGGTGTTAAGCAAGGATTTAAGATCCCTGATGAGAAATATATTGAGTTTAGAACACCTAGGCATAAGGACATATATAATGTGAATTTAAATGGGATTAAAATGAATGCAAATATGTCTTGTTTTTATGCTAAGGCCTCAGTAGATGAAATTAATTTGTGGCACAGGAGACTAGGGCACATATATTTTAAAAATATCAATAGGCTTGTGAGGCTTGGTTTAGTTGATGGTTTGCCTGAGAAGGCCTTCCACAATGACCACTCTTGTGTTGCATGTCTTAAAGGCAAGCAGCACAAGGTCTCATTCAAGTCCAAACAGGTGCACACTAGTTCCAGACCTCTTCATATGCTTCATATGGACCTCTTTGGTCCAACAAATATAGAAAGTTTGAATGGTAAGTCATATTGTTTTGTTGTCACAAATGACTTTTCTAGGTTTACTTGGACATTCTTTCTAGCTATGAAGAGTGACACAGCTGATGTTCTTATTGATTTTATCACTCAGATTGAGAAAAGGTCTGGCAATGAGGTTAAAATGCTTAGGAGTGATAATGGTGGAGAATTTAGAAACAAGAAGCTTGATGATTTTTGTGCCAGGAAAGGAATTACTAGGCAGTTTAGTATTGCTAGAACCCCACAACAAAATGGGGTTGCTGAAAGGAAAAATAGAACCCTAATTGAAGCAGCCAGAACAATGTTGGCTGATGCTCACTTTCCAATAGCCTTTTGGGTTGAGGTTGTTAATACAGCATGCTATGTGCAAAATAGAGCATTGGTTAACAAAATTCAGAACAAAACACCTTATGATTTACTTTGGGGTGGAAAACCTAATATTGGTTTTCTTAGACCTTTTGGTTGTCATGTAGTAGTGTTGGATACTAGTGATGCCTTAGGAAAATTTAGTGCAAAAGGTGATGAGGGCTATTTCATGGGGTATTCAGTCCAGAGCAAGGGTTATAGGGTTTATCTTAAAGAGGACAAACGTATTGTTGAGAGAGTACATGTTAGGTTCTTAGAGAATAAACCTAGTGATCCTGAAAGTGGTCCTAATTGGTTGTTTGATTTGGAACCCTTATCTAGAACTTTAAATTATATGCCTGTCACTAATCCAGACATTGTGAAGGTAACTTCAAATGTTGTGGAGGAACAAGTTGTTAATGTTTCAGGTACACAGGTTCTTGAGAAGGTTGGATCACAAGCAGAAAAGACATCTCCTACATTTGAATATGTCACAATTCCCATTTGGACAGATGCTTTTGCTGCTGCTGCTGCTGCTGGACAAGATAATGGTGGTTTCCAAATACCACCAGATACAAACATGCATGGTTCTTCAGGCGCTGACAAAGGCAAATCTAGCGCTGACAAGACCAATTCAGACGTTGATGGCTCAGACGTTGAAAACAACAGTTCAAGCGTTGTTAGCCCAAGCGCTGACAAACAAGGTTCAGACGTTGACAACACCTTTGCACATCTTTTCTCTTCCACTTTTGAACAAGGAGAACCTTCCAATTCCCATGAAGAAGGTCATCCTTATGTTGACATAAGAGAGTCTGATGAAGAAGACATTGGCAACATGGAGCATGAGGTTGAGGACACCAGACTGTTTGAAGGAGGGGTTCTCACTTCCACAATGAAGAATCACCCCACATCTCAGATCATTGGTGATATTATGACTCCAGTTCAGACTAGAAGATCTCATCAAGGTCTTGGTGGGTTTATTGCCAATATACACAAGAAGGTTGATACCCCTCTTGTGCAAGCATGTTTGTTTGCATGTTTTCTGTCACAAGAAGAACCGAAGAAGATATTTGATGCTCTCAAAGAACCAAGTTGGGTGGAAGCAATGCAGGATGAGCTTCATCAATTTGCAATTCAGGATGTTTGGGAGCTGGTTGATTGTCCTAGATATGTCAGACCTATAGGGACAAGATGGGTTCTCAGGAACAAAAGAGATGAAAGAGGTATTGTGGTCAGAAACAAGGCAAGGTTAGTGGCTCAAGGTTATACACAAGAGGAGGGGATAGACTATAAGGAGGTCTTTGCACCAGTTGCAAGGATTGAAGCTATTAGGATCTTTCTAGCCTATGCTTCCTGCATGGGCTTCACAGTCTATCAAATGGATGTCAAGAGTGCCTTCCTCTATGGCACCATTGTTGAGGAAGTATATGTAATGCAACCTCCTGGTTTTGAGGATCCAGAGCATCCAGATAAAGTGTATAGAGTCAAAAAGGCTATGTATGGCCTTCATCAAGCCCCTAGAGCATGGTATGGTACTTTGTCTACCTATTTGGTGGACAATGGATTCAAGAGGGGCACCATAGATCAGACATTGTTTACAAAGAAGAAAGGCAAGGATGTGTTGCTTGTGCAGGTCTATGTTGATGATATCATCTTTGGGTCTACTGATCCAAAGATGAGTGAGGATTTCTCCAAGCTTATGACAGACAAATTCAAGATGAGTGCTATGCGGGAGATGAACTTCTTTCTAGGTTTACAAGTTCAGCAGAAAGAGGATGGTATCTTCATCTCCCAGGACAAATATGTTGCTGAAATCTTGAAGAAATTTGGCTTTTCTCCATATGAAAAGAGGGCTACTACTCCTATGGATAGAGAACACCCTTGGGGAAAGATTGGAGATGGGAAGATGTTAATGTCAGGCATTATAGATCCATGATTGGATCCTTGATGTATCTTACTGCTTCCAGACCTGATATCATGTTTGCTGTGTGTGCATGTGCACGTCATCAAGTGACTCCCAAAGAATGTCACCTTTATGCTGTGAAGAGGATCTTTAGGTACCTAAGATGCTACCCCAGTCTTGGTTTGTGGTACCCAAAGGATTCACCATTAGAGCTGATTGCATATTCAGATAGTGATTATGGAGGTGATAAGTTTGATAGGAAATCCATAACTGGTGGATGTCAGTTTCTTGGGAGCAGGTTAATATCTTGGCAATGCAAGAAACAAACAGTGGTGGCTAATTCTACAACTGAAGCAGAGTATGTGGTTGCAGCAGCATGTTGTGGTCAAGTGTTGTGGATTCAGAACCAGCTGTTGGACTATGGGTATAATTTCATGCATACTAATATATTTGTTGACAATAATAGTACTTTATGCATCATTAAGAATCCTGTACATCATTCTAAAACTAAACACATAGAAATTAGACACCATTTTATGAGAGATTGCTTTGAAAAAGGTTTAATACAACCAGATAGGGTTGACACTGAGGAAAATGTGTCAGATTTATTAACTAAACCTTTTGATGCTGGGAGATTTCAATACTTGGTAACAAGTATTGGAATGGTTAATCTCACATAATATGTGTTTTGGATTCTTGTTGTAAAAGTATGTACAGGATGATGCATTGTTATTATTGGTCTTATTGATGATTTAGATTTTCCACTATATTTTTCTAACACTAACAAAGGTTGCTTAAACGCTGATAAGTGTTTTTGCAACGTTGTCAGCAATATAATTGTCTAACGCTGACAAAGCTTCCCTCAACGCTGTTATGTGTTATCGGGGCGTTGACAGCAACAATGTTAGTTTTGTGGTTTTCAATCTAAATGTGCAGATGGTGTTAGCAGTATACCATTGGATACAGAGTTGCTTATGGATCAATGGAGAAGCATTTGGACAAGTTTTTATTTATGGATGATGGTTGGAATGTTTCATTCCTATCTTGACATAAATTTTTTTATGTTCATGCATGATTTTAGCAAACTTTTTGTATCATAGTTTAAGGGGAGGTTTTAGGAACCTTTAGGATTTTTGGGTATCCATATGATACTCTTATCACAATTCTAGATTGTGTCCACAGGTGAGTATGGGTTAGTTTTACTAAACCATGAGGCACTGTAGCATGCATAGTATATCAACTTTGCATGCTGCCAAGACATTTTTGGCCTAGAATTGGTTGTGGTCTGTTGGGAGACTTGGGAATGATTTTGATATGGGATTTACCTGGGAGTAACAAGGATTTTATAAGGTAACTTTGTTGTTAAGAATTTTGGTTATCAAGGGACACTAGAGGACTGTTATGTCTATCTTGCTTATGCAAGTGTGCATAACTGGACAGTGCTTGCCGCCCTATGATAATTATCAGCTTTTGGTTATCTTCTCTAGGATAAATTACTTGTTAAGGTCATTTTTCACTTTTTAAAATTGTTTTTATTTTTGGACGCTGACAAGAATTTTCCAAGCGTTGTTGTGACCAAATTGGACGCTGACATGGCTTTAGGCGAACGTTGACAAGATTATAGCCGTTGGGTGTTGATGGGTTATTTTTGACCGTTGACACTCAATGGGACCTACCCAGTTGTTACTTTTTGACATATTTTCAAGCTGTAATTTTAGGAGTTGTTACTTTCATTTAATGCATGAGATAACTTATAATTTTTTCAATATTTTCATGATTAGTTTTTGAAAATCTTTGCCTATTTTTGGGCCAATCACATGCATTCTTTTACTCCTATAAATTTGGCTACTATTTTAAACAGGGTATCTATAATTCTTGTCTAACACTTTTCTCTTATCAACTTCATCTTCTACATTCAAAATTAACAGCTTTCATCAATGGCACCAAAGTTTAACTCAGCAGAATTGGCATTGGGGTTCAGATCACAACACAACATGATTGCTTATCTTGACGCTGATAATGATCTGTTTCCTCAATACACACAAATAGTGGCGTATTTGAACGCATCTCCACTAAGGTATGCTCTTTCTCATGCACCACTCATTTTAAGCAGTTTTGGAACACTGTTAGACCTCAACAGTTAATGGAGTGACCACATTGACTTCTATTGTTCATGGGAGGTCTTGGGTGGTTACTGAGGCCTTGGTACGCCAAGCCTTGCGTCTTGATGATGCTGATGGTATAGTCACCCTTCCCATAAATGAAATAGAACAAGGGCTTAGGGCTTTGGGATATCCTTTTACTGATGAAGGTACTCTTAACAAGTATCATAAGCAGGAATTTCCCCCAGCCTGGAAGTACCTCATCCACATCCTTCTTCAATGTTTGAGTCCCAAATGTACTACACACAATGAGATCAATAGGTCCATTGCCAGTGCTATTGTGTGCATTGCAACAGGGCAAAAATATAACTATTCTAAAATGATTTTTGAAGGGATGTGTAAAAACAAGGGGACAAAAATGACTTTAGCTTATCCACGTTTTCTGCAAATGATTTTTTATGATCAAGGTTACTGCTCAAGGGATCACAATGATTTTATAAGATCCCTGGGAAAAAGAAAGCTATTTTATGAAGATGGATTCACCACCCCATAGAGACTTACCTTTAACCCCAGCCATGCTTGCTGTTATTGCAGCAGCACAACCCCAACCAGGCCCCCAACCTCAAATTGACCCTCAACCACAACTTGAACCTATTCCTGAACCTTTACCTTCACCTGAACACATGCACCTTGACCAAGAACCCTTCAACGCTGATACATTAAATGTTGGCGTTGATGTGCCTATTTCCAACGCTGATGCACAACCTTCACAATCCCAAACACCCCTTAACCAACCCACATCTACCCATTCTTCCACACCATCTTCCACACCACCTGAATATAGGTTGATAAAACGCCAAAGGACTACTGGAGTGTTCTCCTCTGGTGGTCCTAGCCATGTAGCAGAGAGAACCACCACCACAAGTGTGGTTGGTGACCTGGATGAGGCTGAGACTATTGGTTCTGGCTTAGATGCTGGCCAAGGCAGTCCCACCATAATTAAGTCCTCATCCATGCCCAATGAATCTGACTTGGGAGGTCAAATTCCCATTTCAGAAGAGGGCAGACTGGAACCAATGACTCTTTTGGAATTGACGGCAGTCTGCATTAGCTTGCAAAAGCAAAATGCAGACTTAGTACAAATTGTCAGCTCACAAGGCCTTGAACTCAAGCAATTGAGGGAGAGGATTGTTGTTTTGGAAAGTGATCATGCTAGGAGGGGTATGGAGGAGTCTTCCAAAGGGGAGGAAGATCAAAGAAATCTGAGTGATAAGGGCAGTCAAGATGGTCAATCAATGGATGTTGCTGAAGCCCTTACAACTTTGAAGGAACAAACAGGTTTTGATACGTCCTTAATCTCTCCAACCAATCTAAATTTATCATTTAAAGCTATGTTGAGAGAGGTTACACAAGGCGCTGAGGGAAAATTTTGAGCGTTGACAAGGCAACTTTGGACGCTGATAGAAGTATTTTGGGCGCTGATAGGATAAATTTGGGCGTTGACAGACCTGCACATGAAGGTGATGTATCCCAGTCATCATCTATCATCAAGGAGGTTCCTACTCAGGTATTACCATCTACCTTACCAACCATTGCACCATCAGATAAGGGTAAGGGTAAATTGGTAGAAGAAATTGTTCCAAAGGATGCAGCCCAAGTTGAATTTGATAGAAGATTGGCTGAACAAATGTTGGAACAAGATGAAAAGGAAAAGTCACCATTTGTTGTGACTTATGAAGAAGAAAGTGATGGAGCTAGCTCAGACTCAAGTGTGATGATTATAGAACCAGAAAGGCTTGAGTATGGTGATGAGCTTGCTAGGGAAAAGTTGAGAGACTTGAAATTGCAGGTTGACTTTGACATGCCAGAGGTGGTTCAAATGTACAATTCTTGGGAAGAAAGCTGCATGGATAATCCAGACTTGACTATTTCAGATCAAATATGGGGATTGGAGCTTCTTCTTAGAGTTCAGAAGGATTGTAAGGTGATTTTGAAGCACAAGGCAAGCAATATTCTCTCAGAGTTGAAAAGGGATAGAAGGGAGCTCTACTTTATGTTGCTCAGATGTCATGGAGTTGGATGGACACATCAGAAGTTGAAAGCTTTGACATTTGATGAGTTGGAACATAGAGCTTATCCCATTTGGGTGAGAGTGCAGGAAGCAAATACTCTCAGACTTCTTTCAGATGAAAGAAAGGAGCAACTTGCAGAAGAAATAGAAATCAAGAAAGCTATGATGATTCCTAGGCCAGTGAAGAAGGGATTTAAATTTGAGTTTCCAAAAGATATGAATCCACTATATCCAAGTGAAGAGGTTATAAGAAAGAGCCTCAAGCTCTCCCCATTAGAAGCTTCAGATATGGTGCAAGTGTTACCATTAGATTCCAGGAATCCAATTGTTAGTTATGAAGAAGATGAATGTGGATTCTAGAAGATTGGCAGATTTGGCAAGGAGGTACACACTTTTACCACTCTCATATCTTTATTTGCAAGTTGTGATAGAGAAGACTTGGTGGACCTTTGGAGGTTGCTGGAGACCAAGTATGAGGCCGAAGCACCAACTTCAGCTAATGGAATAAAACTTTGGACCACATTCAAAAGAATGTGTGGGACAAATGAAGAAGATCCTGTAATATGGAAGGATCTTGAAGATGACCTCAGTGGTCTTCAATGGAGGTTATATTCAGCTGCTGGTGTATACCATTTGAGTTCTACAAAGTTTGCTGAGTATCTACTTGTGGATGCTCAATATTTCATATCCAAGGATATTTTGGAAAAGATGAAGGACACTCAGCTGGAGATAGATTATTCAAGTGACGTGGCAAAGGATTTGATCAGATTTATTCATTACCAATATGAGAAGATTTGTCAGACTCCTCCTAGTTCTTAATGCTTATTCAGAAACTTGATCATAAGAGTGGATATCAAGTTTAGGGGAGGATTGTTGGGAATAAATTAAGGCCAGATCACTTGAGCGCTGACAAGAACAATTCAAGCGTTGACAAGAACAAAGCAAGCGCTGACAGCTCAAGCGTTGACAAGTTAAAGTCAAGCGTTGACAGATTGAAGACAAGCACTGATGGAAGATATAAGCTACACGTTTATTATATTCTAGAATACTTCTAGTAAGGATAGAAACGACAATGTATTTTCTATATTTATCTTTACCTAGAATAGTTGATACGTAGCTTATTGTACAAGGCTTCTTAGTCTATAAAAGAAGGCCTTTAGGTTAATGTTCAATATCAAGTTTTACATAAGTTTTCGTTCATAAACATCTTTCATTGTAAGCAAGTTCGACATTGATAATCAAAGTGAAAGTTTGTTTATATCTTGTGTGTTCTTGTTTAAGTGTTAAATTCCGCATAACACTTAGATCTACAAAGCATATACAAAGGTTTCTCTACGTGTTATACTTGATCTAATCTCGTATACACAAAGCTAATCGATCTAAGTTTGGGATCAACACTTTGATCTTGTTGATTTCTTTGATTCAGTGTTTGATTCTTGTTGCTTTGTGTTTATTGTTAGTTTATATAGCTTGTGTGTGCATTTGGTTAAGTTTGGTTGGCTTATTTTGCTTAAAACTGCTTATTAAGTGCTTAACTGCTTATTTGCATATCTGGTGCTTATCTGGTGACTGTTTGGCTTATTGTGGCTTATTGTGTGGATCATTTTGTGATTTTATTGTTGCTATTGACTCCTTGTGGTTCACTGATCACAAGGGTGCCTTTGTTTCCAATTGAATCAAACCAGAACTCTCAAATAAGCTTGGTCAAATAGTCAAAGCAGTGGGAACTCCTTTCCCCTGCTGGTTACCACTGCTAGTGCAAAATTGGTGTCAGCTTATCAATAAGCTATAATAGCTTATTTTAACCAGCAACAACTTTGTTTTTGTAATAGGTGCTCATATTTTAACCCATTTGTTCAATCTGGAGCATTTGGATGGTTGACTTTTAGGTTTGACTAGAAAACCAACTCCTTTGACTTTTACATAAGCTCTTTTGTGCTTATTCTGGCTTATTGGTTGTGCATATTGGATTTTTCTTTATTGATATTGCTTATTGAGTCCATTTGAAAGCTTTTGCAAGTTGAATCAGCTTCTGAGGTGCATTATTTCTCAAAAACGACTATTTTGTCGTTTTGTGGATTTTTGCTTTTCTATTTTCTGGCTTATTGAGTGAGCTTATTGGAAATTTCTTTTGACAGATCTCTTAAGCATCCTAAAAGAGGGTTGTGTGTCAAATTAGAGCTTATGGCATTAGCTTATGGCTTAATGGGCTGAAAAGCCCAATAAGAATAAGCTTTGTGTTCAATAAGCTGTGATAAGCACATTTTCAGCTTTTGGACCTTTAGAGTTTTATTCTTAGAATAAATTTTAAGTCAGATAGGGCTTTTCCAAGTCAATTGGGCCAAGTTTGACTTTTTGGCCCCAAAAGCCCATTTGTGTTGACTGTTTTTGGATTTGGCCCATTTGAGGGCCCATTAGGGGTATTTTGGTAATTTCACTTTCATTTTCTGATTATGTAGGTTAAAATAAACTAGTTTGCAAGTTTTTAGAATTTTTTATAATTTTTGGATTTTTAATATTATTTTATTATGATTTTATTATTATTTTTAAAATTTCACATTTTCCAACTTTTTACATTTTTCTTAGGTTAATTACATTAAAATAGGAATTTAGCAACTTTTAGAATAATTTTATCACTTTTAGATTAATTTTTATAATTACTTTAAGTTTTAATAGTTTTTAAATCATTTTAAATACTTTTTATTAGTTTTAAAATTTCTAAAAATAGTTTTTAATCTTTTTAGATCATATCTCACTCATTATTTTTAATCTTTTTAGATCATAGTTTTTAATCTTTTTAAATCATATCTCACTCATTATTTTGATTCCATTGCATGGCCAACTCTCACATGTGTACAAGACTCATAGCTTACTGTATATCAATTCTACTTCATCATTTTATCAGTTTATAACATGTTTCTTTACTGTTTTATACAGCCATGTAATTTAAACAAGATTTTAACCTTGTTTCTTATGGTTTTTCACCTTTTTATCCATGATTATCAACAACAAATCCCCACATAACATTTTTATCATCATATAATCATCATAAATATATACAATAGGAAATAAAATACATGTTTACATAATCAAAATAACAAGAAGTTGAGGAGGACAATCTTTATACCACCAAGTTGATGTAGGTTATGATTTTGACATGGTTTTTGATGGAGAAACTTGTAGACAACCATGACCATCTTCAAGACAACCATGCTTCATGCACTCCTTGTGGAAAATCAGCCCTCCTACTCCATGAAAACTCCTCCTTGGATGTTATAACTTGCACCAATCAATAGGGCTTCAAAAGGGCATCAACATGTATATGAATAACATGAGATTTTGTGGTTGATTTTTGATCAAATGAGGGTGTTTGTGAGAGGAATATGGGACGGCATATGGTGCTAGAGAGAGAGAGTTTGTGTAGTTGTTTGCATGAGTGGGAAGTAAAGAATGGTTTTAGGTAGTGGTTTTGATGGAACTTAGCTTCAAGTGGAAGCTAAAATGACATGTGTAGCTAGTTTAAGTGATAACTTGACACCAAGTTATCTTGGTGGAGGGTTGTAGCCGGTTTTGATGGGGGTGGGACAAGTGTCCCACTTGTCTCATCCCTATTTAATTACGGGTACTCCTCGATTCTAGTTTCCTCGATTTGCGTGCCCTCGGGTCGTTTTACGAAAAACGTTTTTATAAATTATGAATCACCGTCACAAAACGAATCCAATAAAAATTGTCTCATCAAAAACGGAGTTCGAAAACGTAAATACGTAATCCTAGGGTTTCCGGTTTAGTCGTAAAGGACGTTAAAATAAAATCGTAAGTCCTAATCTCTTCTCGTAAATTTGTGAGTTTATGAACTAACACAAATTTAAAACTCCAAAATAATATTCACGGATAAATTTATTTTCTGAAATGTCGGACTGTCACCAAAGACGGTGTATGTAAACGTAAGCACGTAACGTTGAATCCTCCGGTTTAGACGTAGTCGATGCTACTCCAAGACGTAAATCCAAATTTCTTCCCAAAAATATGTGAGTTCATATTGTAACATTAAAATAATGTTTTTAAATAATATTCGAGAATAAAATATCAACCATAAATTTGACGGATTGTCACACCTTTTCCCAAGGTTGCTGGAACGAAAACTGATGTGATTGCCCCAGGAATGTTTCGTGTTAGTTCTCACTCTGTGCCTAGCAAACAATGTAAAGCAAGCGTTAGGACAAAACCGATCACTATAACTCAACCACAAGTTATTGATTTAAAAAGTGCTAATTCTAATAGACGCGTGTCTTCTTCTACAAGAATAAACAAATACACTAAGAGCAGAAGGCCACAGCCTACGAGCAATACAAGGAATGATAGGGTCCCTTTTTCCTCTAGAAGTAGTCGCCCCAAGATCAATAATGTGGAAGTAGAAGAACACCTTAGGAATTTACTGCTTTTTAATCATAATCAGAAACCTAATTCATCTGAATGTAATGACTTTAAGCTTGCTATTCGGAATGAAAAATCTGAAGTTATTTGTGCTAAATTAATAAATGTTTCTTTACATTTAGTCATGATGCTTGTGGTTTGACTATGAATGGGTTGAATTATGGTGGTTACACTCGAATTGACAAGCTGTCAGTCAGTGAACAACAACGTACTCCTAAGGCTAAGGTGTATGTTCCAAAAAGTACGCATGTAGGGTCCACAGAAAGTCTTGCTAAGCCTAGTAGCCCTAGATTCACCTCTAAATGGTTGCCTACTGGTAGAAATTTTGACTGTAGGGGCAAAATTATCGACACTAGTAGATCTTATACTGACAGTGAAACGTCGGTATGTGATATGGCTTAATTATCATCTAACCCTACAGGAATCTATTTCATCGGTTGCCAAAATATTTTCTTCTCTTATCATTGGCAGGCTGTTGAAATTTTTCTCTGGTGTGTGGACTCGGGTTGTTCCAAACATATGACTGGGAATCGAAGCCTTCTCAAAAACTTTGTATGGCGTTTCATGGGAACTGTTTGATTTGGAAATGATCATGTTGCAGCAATTCTAGGCTATGTTGATCTTTATTGGGGAAATATAATCATCACCAGAGTCTCTTTTGTTGATGGCTTGGGACATAATTTGTTCTCGGTTGGGCAATTTTGTGATTCAGACTTGGAGGTCGCTTTCAGAAGTCATACATGTTTTGTAAGAGATCTTGAAGGAATTGATTTGTTGAAAGGAAATCGTACCACCAACCTTTACACCATTGATCTTTTTCAAATGTCTGCTGCTTCTCCAATTTGTCTCGTGGCCCGAGCCACATCAACAAAGTCATGGTTATGGCATCAAAGGTTATCTCATCTCAATTTCGATGCCATCACCCAACTCGCAAAAGATGATCTTGTTACCGGTCTTCCAAAGTTCAAATATACAAAAGACCATCTTTGTCCTTCATGTGAGCAAGGTAAAAGTAAGAAGAAGCCTCACAAACCCAAACTTGTTCCCAACTCAACGAATAGGTTACATCTCCTACATATGGATTTTTGTGGCCCAATGAGAATAAAAAGAATTAATGGAAAGCGGTATGTCCTTGTGATTGTGGATGATTATTCTCGTTACACATGGGTTCATTTTCTTGCTTTGAAAGATGAAGCCCTTGATGTAATTATAAATTTCTTGAAGAAAACATCAGCGCTACTTCAAGCCCTTGTCATTATTGTGAGAACGGATAACAGCACATAATTCACCAATCATAAATTGAAAACTTATTTTGACGAAGTTGGTATTTCTCATCAAACTTCGGCTGTAAGAACTCCAAAGCAGAATGGAGTTGTGGAACGGAGGAATCGTACGTTAGTTGAAGCTGCTCGGACGATGCTTCTCTCCTCCAGTGCACCGTTATTCCTTTGGGCCGACGCTATAGCAACTGCATGTTATACTCAAAACCGCTCCATTATTCACACCTGTTTCAACAAAACACCTTATGAGATCATTAATGGAAGAAAACCGGATATTTCATTTTTACATGTCTTCGGTGCATTATGTTATCCGAAGAATGATCGTGAAGATATCGGTAAACTTGAACCTAAAGGTGATATTGGTTTTTTCATTGGTTACTCTTCAACTACTTGTGCTTATAGGGTTTATAATCGAAGGACAAGAAAGGTAATGGAGACTATGAATGTTACCTTTGATGAACTCTCGGGTATGGCCTCTCAACATAGAAGCTCACACCCCGAGCTTCAAGGTCAGACTTCTGGACATGTAAGTTCAGGACTCGCGCTTCAATTTTCACCGTCAGCAATCTCATCGTTACAACCATCGGAACGTGACTTGGAAGTTTTATTTGGGCCAATCTATGATGAATATATGGAGGGTAATTCGTCATTTGGTGTTCCTTAAAATGCCCCGGCTGCACCTGCTACGGTAGTTCAAGAACCTCCGATTGCATCTACACCAACGGCATCTACTTCTGCACCATCTACGTCAACCTCAACCATATTGCCTCCAAATATTCCAACCACTTCTCCGACTGCTGACACAACTCAACAACATTCTCAGCAAATTCCTAATCATGTTCATCTTCAGAATGAAATAGTTGCTGAAAATGCAAACAATGCGATTCTCAACGAACATGAGTTTGTTAATCCATTTGCGGCTTCCACAAGTACTACTCAGCCTTCAACACCATATGTGGATCCGTCGAGCTCGCTTCAAGTTTCTCATAAACTTCCACATGAACACAAATGGACTAAGAATCATCCTTTGGTTCAAGTGATTGGCAATCTCACACGACCAGTCTCAACACGAAATCAGCTTCCTACCGACGGTGATATGTGTATCTATGCACTATCAGTCAGCGCAATGGAACCATCAAGTGTGAAAGAAGCAATGACCGATGCATAATGGATTGAGTCTATGCAAGAAGAACTAAATCAGTTCATCCGGCTTGATGTATGGGAGTTATTACCTCGACCGGACAATATCGACCCCCTTACTCTGAAATGGTTATTCAAAAACAAGATGGATGAGGAACAAACGGTCATTAGTAATAAGACTCGGTTAGTTATGAGAGGTTATAAACAGAAGGAGGGAATTGACTTCGCAGAATCCTTTGCCCCGGTTGCTCGGATGGAAGCTATTAGGATTTTCTTGGCATACGTTGCACACAAATCATTCACAGTGTATCAAATGGACGTGAAGACGGCTTTTTTGCATGGGCCGTTAAAAGAAGATGTGTATGTATGTCAACTTGAAGGTTTCATCAACACTGAACATCCAAGCCATGTCTACAAGTTGAAAAAGACAATTTATGGTTCGAAACAAGCACCGAGGGCATGGTACGACGAATTATCATCATTTCTTCTCCAAAATCACTTCAGCAAAGGAACCATTGATCCAACGTTGTTTATCAAGCACTACGACAACGATATCTTGGTGGCTCAGGTCTATGTAGATGATATTATATTTGGTTCTACTAACCAAAAATATTCCATATTATTTGCCGACCTTATGAAAAGTCGATTCGAAATGTCCATGATGGGGGAAATGACATTCTTTCTTGGTCTCCAAGTTCACGAATCCCCCCGTGGTATTTTCATAAATCAGTCCAAGTATGTGCTTGAGATTCTAACGAAATTTGGTATGGATAACTGTGATCCTATTGGTACTCCAATGGACACTAAACACAAGATTGATTTGGATAAGAAAGGGACATTTGTAGATGCTACAAAATACCAAAGTATGATCGGGTCTCTTATGTACTTAACCTCAAGCAGACCGGACATTGTGCATGCTACTTGTTTATGTGCTCGGTACCAGGCTAAGCCAACCGAGAAGCACCTCAAGGAGGTTAAAATGATCTTTCGTTATCTCTAGGGAACCATTAACATGGGTCTCTGGTATACGAAGGATTCTGGTTTTAATCTCACTGGTTTTTCAGATGCCGACCATGCAGGGTGTCATGATACATTCAAGAGCACTTCTGGTGGAGCACAATTCTTAGGCGAGAAGCTAGTGAGCTAGTCATCAAGAAAACAAGACTGTACGGCGTTGTCCACCGCGGAAGCAGAATATGTGTCTCTATTCGTGTGTAGTGCTCAAGTCCTTTGTATGAGAACACAACTCACGTATTATGGCTTTTACTTTAACAAAGTTCCTATTTATTGTGATTCACAGTCAGCCATAGCCATAACCTGCAACCTGGTCCAAGCCAAGCACATAGCTGTCCGATTCCATTTCATAAATGAGCATGTGGAAAGAGGAACGATCGAATTGTATTTTGTCAAGACGGACTACCAACTAGCCGACATCTTCACCAAAGCTCTTTCTCACGATAGATTTGAATTCTTGGTTCGTCGACTTGGTATGCGTAGTTTGACTCCAGATGAACTTGAACGTCTTGCACATTCGTAGTAACCTTGTATATATCTATCAGAAAATCAAAATAAAAAAATATAAAAACTATAAAAACAAAATAAAAAATGAGAAAATCTTTCAAAAATATCAAAAATATTCTTCTCCGACATGTCTCTCAGCATCGATAATATGGACGTACTTAGAAATGTTGTTCAATAACAACACGGGTATGTACATAAAGTTCGAATGAGAGTTCAAATGTTTTCAAAACATGTTTTTTCTATTTTTCTTCTCATAATGGCTTATAGTCACATGTCAGACTATAACCCGGTCCCCAAAGAAAGGAAAGTCTTTGACTTATCCTCAACAACGAGAAATTAATTTTTCTCGGTCATGGGCTTATATCAAAACATTCAATGTTTTAAGCTAATGAACACAAGGAAAATTTTCATTTATGTACATTATTCCTTAACAACGGGAAAGTAAGTTTTCTCGGGTTTTTGAGCACAATTTTTCAAAGTATTTCAAAACTGTGTGCTCATATACTCCCCTCATTTTAATTGGAATTTCTTTTCGAGGGGGATTACAAACTTTCAAGCAACATTATTCTCTCTATGTTTCATCACTAGTTTCACAAAAATTTCAATGTCATGCAATTTTTAAGGGGGAGAATAGTGATTAAAATGTGTTATCTTGGATAAGAATTTTGATATAAGTGCTTTCTCTTCCTAATATGTGCAAAAACCTTTCCTTTTATGATGCACATATGTAGGCGGAGCGTTTTGGTGATACAAAAAAATCTTCAAGGTGTAAACACTGATTTCATCAACACCTTGATTGCTTTTTCAACAGGTTTTTCTAGTTATGATATCTATACCCTTCAACACATTAATTCACGACGGTATTGGTGTCAAAAGTTGGTTAGGTATTCGTCCTATGATCCAACCAGAACCGGAGGGATCTTCCCAGGGACAATCCATTAGTATTTAGATGTACTTAGGAAAGATGGAGTAGTTGAGTATACGGGAAAAATGCTGACTAATGACTTAAGCTAGCATTGGAACAATCACAACAAGGTGCTAGTTATGACGTCTTGGTAAGCATTGAAGGGGTTGAAGAATGAAAAAGAAATGTAAGGATAAAGGGTGTAAAGAAAGAAGCCCTTCATACAACTTAGGTAGAAACCGGGTTAATACATCTATTATCAGAATCACTTTGATGATTTCTGATACTGAAGACAAAGCATCATGGACCCAGTGATGCAATGCACAACCCTTCCCAGCCTACGCAAGCTTCTCTCAAAAGAAGTTTGTTTTATTGTCACAGAGTTCAACTCATTTCTATCAACTTTCTCACTCCGAGATAGTAGATATTGAAAAGGTGGCAGTCTGCTCCAGCCTCTGATCACCAAATAAACGTGCACCTATAGAGTCTAGAGACAACGAGATTCATCAAAAAAATCTCATTAGGACACTTATTCTATATATCAATTGTTGTTCATCAGAAGAACACATTCGATAATTTACAGAGTCCTACGCTCTATCCTTGTGATATTGCCAGAACATTCAGAGTGATACTCATTAGTATTTACAGTGATGAATGGAAATCCTTCTAGTGTTAACATCAAACAGCACTGCGGTAGGTCATATGTAAGATTCACTTGAATTGAACATATGCTAACTGGAAAGCAACAGTGGTTTGATTCTTCTATGATTGAAACTCGTTCCAGGTCTCGACGCAATATCTTTATGATCTTGCCAGAACATTCAGAGTAATACTTCTTAGTATTTACTGTGACGAATGGAAATCCTTCCAGTGTAATCATCAAACAGCACTGCGGTAGGTAACTTGTGAGATTCTATACGAATCAAACTTGTGTCAACTGGAAAACAACGATGGTTTGATTCTTAATTGATTCAAACTTGTTCCAGGAAATTGAATTGATGACTTAATCAGCAGAATGGAACTGCATGATTCACTCCTTACTATGAATTATCTTTCAATATATTCAAGTATTGAGAACGGCTACCACAGCCGGAAACCCTGTCAAGGAAGTTCTTTGAACTTACCTAATCACATGTACAATATTCTTACTGTATAACGGGAAACTGGAGGAAGGCAAACGGTGGCGTAACTTCAAGAGTCATAATTCAAGATCACATGCTCATATAAATGAAGAAAGCTCAAGAACATCTAAAGACAAAGACTTCCGCTACTCTGATGATCAAGGGATATTGTTAACAAGCTTTCATGTCAACACAAAACATGAGTATGTGGGTAAAGACACAAGAACACAAGCTGGCAAAGTTACAAGATCAAGTCAAAGAAAAGATCAAAGATCCAAGATCATAAGTCTTGAAAGGAACTATGAAGAAACTCTCAAGACATCGAGCTTCAAAGTCTGCAACAACAAAGAAGTGAAGTCACATATTACATGACCACCCCTTAGGGGGAGATTGTTAGAAGTAATTAAAGTGATGGTCCTATAATATATCATTGCGAAGCTCGTGAAAAATGTCATTTAATGATGTCGAGAGTTTTTAGTTATTATTGCTTTTGTAACGGGATTTAGTCCCGAACACACAAATAAGGAAGGCCTCCTAAACATTTGGTACTTAGTATAAAAGGCCTCCTAAGCCTCATTTATGTGTGTGTCTTCCATTTTCATTGTTGGTAGAGAGAGAAACTTATGTATTTCTCTCACCAGGAATTCACAACCTTTTTGTTTTCTTTTTCTTTCATCTAATCTAATCTTTCTTTTTTGGTTTAATCTTGTTCTTCATCATCTCTATTTCTTGTTCTACAAGTCATGTGTTACGCCCTACAGTATTTGTCAGCTACATACGGAGCAATCAACGCGGTGCTAATGACGGATAGGGAAAATGTGCAAACATTAGTATAATTCATAAGCAGAGCATTACAAAGCTCGGAGCTAAATTATACCCCAATGGAGAAATTGGTACTCGCACTAGTCTTTGCATCAAAAATGTTGCGCAGATACTTCCAAGCACATCCTATAGTGGTAATAACAGATCAACCCATAAAACAAATAATATCAAAACCGGACATCGCAGGTCGATTACAGAAGTGGAGTGTTCTACTAGGGGGACACAACATTACCTACAAACTGCGCAATGCCGTAAAAGGACATATTCTAGAAGATTTCATCATCAAAAAACCAGAAGAGGACGTTTAGGAGCCAAAACAAAAGGAAGAAGGCCAAGACCCATGGATCTTATTCACTGATGGGTCCTCTTGCACTGATGGATACGGTGCATGCCTTATACTCACCAATCCTGAAGGAATGGAATTTACATACGCGCTGAGTTTTGAGTTCACAACCATAAATAACGAGTCGGAATACGAGGCGCTTATAGTAGGACTAAGAATTGCAACCCGAATGGGCGTGCGCAATCTCGAAGAAAATGTAGATTCTCGCCTGGTAGGAAACCACATACTTGGCGAATATGAGGGAAAAAGAAGAGAACATGGTACAATACTTACAAAAAGCCAAGTCATTGATTGAGGGGTTCGAAAAGTTCCTAATACGCCAAGTACCTCGAGGGGAGAACAAGAAAGTAGACGCACTTAGCAAAATAGCGTCCACCAGCTTTGCACACCTATCAAATCAGGTCCTGGTAGAGATCCTTAAAGACAAATCAATAAAAGAGCAAGAAGTCACATCGGTAGTAGAGGAAGAAGGTCCTACATGGATGACACCGATCGTGGACTATTTGACGAATTCGCTCCCGCATGACGAAATCGAAGCACGACGAATACGAAGACGCTCGAGGCAGTTTGAAGTCATAGACGTGATTCTTTACAAACGATCATTCCTTCAGCCATGGCCAAGATGCGTGGGGCCGCGACAAGCGCAGTATGTAAATAGTGAAATACATGAGGGATCCTGCGGCATGCACGTAGGACCAAGGTCAGTGGTGGCAACAACGTTGTGCAGTGGGTATTACTGGCCAACCATGTACGCGGATGCACATACGCTCATCAACAAATGCAATGACTACCAGGTACACAGGCTGATACCACGTCAACCCCAAGAGGAATTGACACCTATCACTTCCCCTTGGCCATTCTTCAAGTGGGGAATAGACATTGCAGGACCTTTTCCCGTAGCTGTGGGTGAAATTAAGTTCCTAATAGTCGCGATGGATTACTTCACGAGGTGGATTGAAGCAAAGGCAGTCGCAACAATCACCTTAAACCAAGTAAAAAGGTTCATATAGGACAATATAGTATGTCGCATCAGGCTACCCGGGGAGATAGTTTTTGATCGCGGAGAATCCATTCAAAGATTGGTGCGCGAAAAGCAACATAAACCAAAGGTTCACATCGGTGGGTCATCAGCAAACAAATGGACTTGTGGAAAGAGCAAATACGAGCCTGGGAGACGGCAAAAAAGCTCAATTAGAGGAACACAACAAAAAATGGGTCGACGAGTTATCACATGTCTTGTGGGCACATCGAACAATGATAAAAACAACTACGGGCGATACCCCTTTCGCCCTAACATACGGAACAGAGGCAGTCATCCCAGCCGAGATTGGATTACAAACACTTCGCACAGCAGAAGTAGACATGGTCACAAATGATGATGAACTACGGTTGAACCTGGACATAATCGAGGAGTGGAGAGAGTTGGCAGCTATCCACGAAGCCAAGTCAAAAGCAAAAATGAAGGGTTATTACGATGCTAGGGTACAAAAGACTTCATTTAGGCCAGGTGATTTCGTGTATCGCTCAAATGCGGCCAGCCACCCTTAGAATACAGGAAAACTTGGTCCTAAGTGGGAGGGACCTTACATGGTGACAAATGAATTGGGGAATGGCGCATATCGACTATGCGACATGGATGGTCGCGACCTACAGAGAACTTGGAACATATGCCACCTAAAAAAGTGCTACCTTTAGCGGCGAACTTTTGACACCAATGTATTATTTTTTCTTTTATTTCATGTATTAAAAGTTTTGCAAGTATTAATAAAACTGTCGTGGTCCCTAGCTAGTTCCACGACGCATTCTAAAAACATTTATTTTTATCGTACGAATACTTTGTCTATTTTATATGTTGCCTACTGGCGCACGCGTGCATAACGTTTCCAGGAGATATAAGAGGAATGAGCCTACCCTACTAATTAGACTCGTCAAGTAAGAGGGATGCAACCCCATCGACCACGGATCATGTATCCTTTCAATGAATAAGGGTTCTTCATCGTCGTTACATGCAAGGAACATGATTACGAACTTGCTGTACACTTTAATAAACCGCAAACAAACAGGTAAGAAATGATTAAGTAATAAACAATGAGAACTACATCTACACCACAACCAATTGATCTCCTATATAAAAACAGACCACAGCCATATAACATTTACACCACAACCATATAGAAACCCGAATGACCGAGATATATACTTTAAGTGCAAGCTAGTTCGATATTTTTTGAATTCACTTTTTCTACAAGTGGAAAGGTGTTATCTAACTGAAGAACAAGACTAACACTAGTGCCCTTAGAGATATGCATGTGTTTAAAAGATCATTTGGACATAGCCTTTTTTCTCCTTTCAAACAAATTGAAATGACTGAAGTTTCTCTATTTGGAATCGTGTTAGGTCTAGTTCCTATTACTTTGGCTGGATTATTTGTAACTGCATATTTAAAATGCAAAATTGGCGATCAGTTAGACCTTTGATTAATTAATATACCTTTTTTGATTGACCTCTTCCTTTCTTTAATATCCAGGATCTTAAATTAAGATTGTTGTTCCAGTTAGTGTTTCATACGAATTCTATCGAAGCCATTCGTATACAACACATATCAAGTCTTGAAACCGCCCAAGACTTTGAAGAAGTGATTTAAGAATATGACGTGGAAGCAGTTCAAGCAACATCAATTTTGGATGAACAAATCTCACAAAATGAAGTTATTGCGAAGCTAGGTCTAATGGGTCTGATGATAAAACCAATTTATCTGACCAGCTTCTCGAAGTATTATTTTTATGTTTATGTATTGCGTTTGATTTGTTTATTTTATGATGCATTGTAATCTTTTATTTCCTTTCCGATGTGTAATAATGATATATCTAAGTTTTGAATAAAAAAATAAAAAAATTGAATAAATAAAATTTGATGTATTTCCTTTCCACACGGTTCACAAGCAAAAAGCAGAAGTCTAAACGAAGAAAAATCAAAAACCCGCAAACAAATCCAAATCGAGTTGGGAACCGAAACCGAACCAATTACTACCGATTGTTTTTTCTTCCCACGAGTCGGTTAGTAACCGAGTGGTTAACCGGGACAACCTGTTTGTTGGTTACTTTACCAAAAACCGGTTTGATTTGACCTCGGTGGAAACCACTCGGGTAACACGTATGTGCACCTCTAAAACAACACTTTTTATGTGTTTACTTCTATAATTTCATTATACGCAAAATTTTAGAATTCGCACCGACTACATTATTCATTAATCAAATACACACCCACCAAAGTCTATTTCATTGTGAATATGAAAATTAAACACTTTTTTTCTAGAACGGCGGTATATTATAAAACAAAAGCTAGCAAGGATCTGAGCTAAACACTTACATGGAAAAAGCATCCAACAGGTATTTAAGCCAATCGATCCAGTTACATTTAAAGATCTTACACCTATTCGAAACCTAATCATACGTTTGGGAAACAAAATTATTGAAAAACAAACCTTTGAGTGGCTTCTTATCTAAGAGCAAATAAACATTTCTAAAGACCCAAATGTGCGACCAAAGAGACGAAAAGGACACCTCCAACACTAATTTTTGCACTTTCAGAATTCTAAGACCTGCAATCCAAGCCTCCTATGCCGTATAGTCATGGAATCAATTTGAAGGCCCACCAACGACTAAAGAGATGAATCAAATCCGAAGTCATAGGAGATCTAAAGAACAGGTGGTCTCTAGATTCAATGTCCATACGACAAATAGGACACAACGAACAAGTAGCAATAATCCCTCTTTTTGCAGGGTTATTCCTAGTAGGGAATTTATCCAACACCAAACGGCACATACATACATTCAGCTTAATCAAGATTACCTTAGACCATCATGTTGAAGTAGAAGAAGAAATAAGAACCTGCTTGTCTATGTACCCTCTACCAAATTTGACCGAGTAATTACCATGAAGACCATTTATCCATAGCATTCGATAGAAAATTAAACACTTGTTTAAAGACATCTCAAAATGATAGTGTATATACTTAATATGATTGGGGAGTAATGAACAGTATGAATACATATTCACGTTATTGCTTTTATTAGGTTTTGTTTTTTTATTAAAAGTTTCGGCATTTGTTCATTATCTTTCTTTGTTCATGTGCCTCTAATGATCCGGCTAAATCATCAACCGTCATGTAATCTAATACACTTTCCGATTCTTTCATCTTCATGGCCTACAACTTGCCACGTAGAGTTTGGAGCCTCACTTGCTTGACTCGCTCAGCCCCTTTGTACACTTCCTCCAAAATATCACATGCTCCTTTTGATGTTCTAGCACTTGTTGGGAATAAAATATAGCCAAGACACTTGGACGCTGACAAGAGGAAATTGGACGTTGATAGGAAGAAATCAAGCGTTGTCAAGACAAGCGTTGACAGGAAGAAGTCAAGCGTTGATAAGATGAAGTCAAGCACTGATAGGATACTTAGTCTACACGTTTTATGTTTCTAATATGTTTCTAGTACAGATATGTTCGACAATGTATTTCTTATGTTTATCTTTACCTAAAATAGCTGATACGTAGACTCCTGTACAAGGTTCCTTAATATATAAAAGGAGGCCTTTAGGTTTAGTTCAATATATGTTTTTCACACTTTCATTGTACGCAAGTTCGATTAATCAATCAAAGTGAAAGTTTGGTTTATCTTGTTTGTGTGTTCTTGTTTAAGTATTAATTCCACTTAATACTTAAATTGTTTCATATACAACAAAGTTTCTCTACGTGTTTAACTTGATTTAATCTCGTTTACACAAGCTAAATCGATCTAAGTTTGGGATCAACAACACTAGCAATCTTCTCGAACCCGAATCATCTACAGATTGAAACAAGAGAAAAAAACGCATTCTTATCCTTCATGCGCTTCTCCTTCCATGTCTTTAACTGGTTCACGGACATACCACCAACTTCACTTGCACTCGGTTGTTCCTACCCGACTGTGACAGATTGCCACACATCTTGCACACTCATTAATGCTCACATCTGGATACTCCACTTATCGTAATTTGACTTGTTTAGTTTTGGGTAGTGACACATAGCCTAACGAATAACTGAGAGGATACATTTGTACCAAGCTCTAATACCAATTTTTAAACGTGGTTCTTTATCGATAGGGGCTGTTTGGTTCGGACACGGGATATATGATATTTCAGATAATCACAAGACCAACACAAAATTAATAATCTTATTAGAGGACTTGATCAAAAATGACTTATAGACCCATGCCTTATTTATAGTACATATATAAACAACTTCTGGAATAAACTAAACCATAACTGACGCTTACATAACTACAATAAAACCACCATATACATATATATATATATATATATATATATATATATATATATATATATATATATATATATATATATATATATATATATATATATATATATATATATATATATATATATATATATATATATATATATATATATATATATATATATATATATATATATATATATATATATATAATCTGGATCAATTGAGAAGGAAAAAGACCTTCTCAATTGAGAAAGTTTTTCAAAAACCATAGCTTGTTAACTTTGATTCGAGTTTTTCAAGTGTTGATTCATTTTAATATGATAATAATACAAAATGAGTAAAAAAATTTGATCAATATTAAAAAAAACCCTCGATTTTATGATATTTATAAAATATTGAATTTACTGCACAAATATATTGAATCATTTCATAACTCGATTTTTACAATGATTTATAAATAAAACTTATGATTTATAGTTTTGATTCACTATTAAATGATGTTAACTAGTGAATCAATGAAATAACTTCGAAAAAATGGTTCAAACGAAGATTTCTCAAATTTCTCAAAATAAAAACCTTCTCAATGGAACCGGAGCCTATATATATATATATATATATATATATATATATATATATATATATATATATATATATATATATATATATATATATATATATATATATATATATATATATATATATATATATATATATATATATATATATATATATATATATATATATATATATATATATATATATATATATATATATATATATATATATATATATATATATATATATATATATATGCTTCAAATGTGTTACTCCTTAAAATAAGTTATAATAGGCACCAGTAATATAGTGACATGTGGATGATATGGATTTAATGCTTATAATAAAAATAATAACACTTAAAGGGCTTTTTAGTCATTTTTTGCTTATTAATCACACTAATAAACCTATCAATAAAAGACACTATCTATCACACATCCCCCAATCGTATTCTCTCTTCTGGCAAACCGGATCTCGCCCTCCTCCCTCTCTCCTAAATCTAACATCGATCTTGCCACGACCATGTTCTTTTACATTGAATGTTTGGTACAATGTTCTACCGCCGCCGCTGCCCATTTTCTTTTACACCGGATAATCAGTCGCATTCGTCTCGCCTGGAACATAAAGATGATAACCTATTTTAATCGGATCGTTAAGGAGATCTTCTAAACGAAACCCACGAAGTAAGGTGATACATACTAACTATTTTCATCCATCTTCATGCTCATTTAATATTTTTTATATGTATTCTTATCTAATTACAATGTTAGTTCTTTTGGTAAAAGTGGGACTCAAGATCAATTTTCTGTCGCAATATAATATTGTACATGTTAATTTTTCTATTACTTTTATATATAATTTGGTTAAGAACTGAACCGGACTTTTTGTATAAAATATAAAATTTGGAAAAAAAAAATTTTAAAAAAAATGTTGTGGTGATACATGTTCATAATTTTTTTAGGAAAATTAGAACATTTAAATAAAATTTTGATACATGTTCATAATTTCTTTTATCCCATAAGACATCCTAAATGAATATTGGTTCTTTAACATAAAACCATATTAAATTCATCTTTAATCAAAGATCAATTACTTTTAGTGGCCGAGTAATACCAATATCGGTTTTATGGATAAAATTAACCCTTTAACTATTTCATAAACAATCGCGGCCAATCAAAATCCTAACTTTTGTTTAGGACGGATCGGTATGGATCTAACAACGACCATGTAAAAACTAGCTTCTTTCAGGACTGATGTTGCCGTGTGAAACAGGCCAAGTTCTGTCGACGCTAGCGGCACATTCTCACTCAACCTACTGTTGCCGGCTTTATAGACGAAATTTGTTTTTATTCGGATCAAAATCATAGGACGTTAATGTATCACATGTTCGAAGGTTATATAGTTGTATATTTTGGATTAAGGTTTTGATGGTACATGATTTTTTTCTCTTATACTTCAAATATTTTTGTATCACTGGTAACACATTGTTGATGATGATAATAAAATATTTTCTAGAATTTGTCGGGATATGCGATCGTTTAGCCATCGGAAATGCGTGAGCCTATCGGGGGCACACACGAATACACGAAGAGTACGTTTATTATATATTTAATATATTTAATTCGTTTATATTTATTAAATATATAATATGTTTCACGAAAATAGATTTAAACAATATTTAGTTTAATCGTTAGACGTTGTAAACTAATCAAATATTGTTAAATACAAAAGAGGGAATGTACGAAAACCAAATCATCAGGACTCCATCCCAATAGTTGGCCGCATAGAATGGACTATGAAACAGTTGGTCGTTATTTTAAAAGATGATGAAGTATATATCTAAAACTTGTTTGACAAGTTTATATATTCAAATTGAATAACCCTTAATAATAAAAGATACGGTTTAAAGAAAATAAAGACAATCGAATATTAACTTTGATTTGTTTTATTCTATTCCTGTGTCCCACGACACATGCTATTATATAAATAGCAAATCTCTTTTATTTTTTGGTGTGAAAAAAACAGATATGCGATATACACCAAAAGTTTGGGTTTTCTGGTTTCTCTTGCTCATTGGCCATAATCAATTGATGGCTTGCATGAAATCAGTATTGGCAATTTGTACGCATGTTTATCATGCTATATCATCCATCATACATATCCCTTTCTTGATTAACAGTAAACAAAACAAGTTTTAGTATTTGGTTTTGTTTCTGTTCAATCATTCTCCAACTAAACAAGAAAACTCGTTTGGTTTAGTCGTGAAGCAAGCACTAGTATCTTAACGTACTTGTGTGACATGTAGTGTGAGCAACCATAAAGACGACAACTTAGTCGTTAAGTTTTAAGATCAAGATCAAGACTTGTTTATTTGATTTAATCAATTAAATGAAAGGTTAGTATTTATATTGCTTTATTTATGTGTTAATCTTAAATATCAAACTAGATCATTCCGCTGCGCACTCGTAGTTAAATGGTTAACTAGTTGTAAAATCCCAACAGTGGTATCAGAGAGTCAAATCGTTTGGTGTTTATGGGTTACACATAGAATAAACACGCTAGATTCGCTTAAATACTCGCTTTTATTTTCTATGGCAATAACATGCATTCTTGCCATAAATTTTAATCTTGATCTAGATCTAATAAAATTGGGTAGGTTTATTAAACTGGTTATTTCAAGATACTTTTTTTATTTTACGTTTGCTTCGGTCTGTGCTTTGGAGTCTTCGTCCCTCTAGCCCGTAGTCTGTCTATGAGAGCGAGTTCATGTGCTTGCAGTATAAACAAAATTTTATTTTTATCCGTCAAAGACTTTAGCAATCACATTTGTGATGCATGCTCGTCACCAAGTACCTAGCAACTTGGTGAGGGTCTTTGATCCTCAAATTGGGGAAGACTCACTTGAGATCTTGGATCTTATATGATTACTGCATTCATATAGAGTCTGTCTTCTGCTTCTACCCCTTCTAGTCTGTGTTTATGTGCTTATTTGTTTTCCATTATGAATTGCAAAACGTAATAATTCAAGATTCTAGGAATCATAAAAACGGATCTCTACTTATATCGAAACTAGCTTTTAAAGTATGTCATATTAATACACTTTTTTCCTTGCGAGTCGGCTATGTGTTATTTGTTAAAACTTGTTTTTGAACAAATATTAATATTGACATAAGATCTATGAAACTTGTTTTTATTATAATCTAATTGTTTTGCGAAATCATATTGTCACTCGAGTTGGGCTTACATACCGTAATGATGGATTATAAACTATCTTCTCAACGACGTGATTTGCAAGATCTATGAAACTTGTTTTTATTATAATCTCTTGTTTCTTCTCGTCAAGAATTTTAGCAGAATCGGTGGTGTTCATAGAAAGCCTTTGTTCAAGTTCATTAACTTTTGTTGTGGCAAGATACGTTTTTTGACGTTCATCACTTAATAAAACATTAAATTGACGTTTTTCTTTAGTTAACAAAGCAAGAGCTTCATTGTATTTATTTTCAAAATCGTCCTTTTTAACGTTGATGACACGACTTTTGTACCCCTCAAGCTCGTTGGTCTTTTGAAGAAGCTCAGCCCTATAACTATCAATAGTCTCACTAGATTTTATAAGAGCGGCTTTGCATTCTTCAAAGTTTTGAGTGAGCGCTGCGTTTGCCTTCTTTAATTGCTTTTGATTCTTTCTATTTTCATTGACATCTTTTTGTAAACTAGCAATTAAATTAGCAAGCGCGACACGCTCCTCGTCATTATACTCATTTGCATGTTGATCATCCTCAAACTCATTATTGCACATGTCTGATGAATTGGGTGTGGTATTGCTATCAACCTTTTCTGTCATACATGTGTCAATAAGGTTTGTTGTTTGATCACTATGCGCATGCGTATTGGCATTGGCAAACACATTAAATTCAGCATTGTGTACCTCTTCCAATGGCTCAGAATCGTAAACAGGACCATTATCATAGGAAGGTGTATTGCTGATGACATTCTCAGAGTCGATGTGTTGTTCGTCAGAGCTGCTGTTGTCTGTCCCTGAGCTGTTATGTTCATTCTGCTCACCATGCGTTGTTTTCCCTGTTCTGCAGCTGTCAGTTGCATTACTCGATATTGTCTTGTTACTTACAGTTGAGACTGGACTCGTATCCACGACATGAATCTTTGCCAGCGTGCACTCTTGCATTTTCAGCCTTGTGTCATTCATCTTCTTGATCATGTCTTTTGCATGAAGTAGGCGTTCATCCAAAAGCCTTTCAATTGATTCCATGTTTCCAAATATCAAATCTCTGAATGATTTTGCTTCCATTGTAGTGTAGTCTTTGAAGTGTTGATTTGCATCTCGAACTTCTGACTCAAAATTGGGATTCTTGAATAGCGTTGAAGCAAAGAATGGTTGAAACGGTGTTCTGAGTGTTTTGAAGGCTTTCTTGGAATTTGTCTCATGGAGGTTTTTGTTGAGTAATTCATTCTCAAGATTCTTCAAGTGGTCTCTTAAGTCATAAGTGAACGTGCGATGATCATTTCCGAAAAAGGAATGAAAAGCACGCATATACAAAGGATTGTACGAGAAGGTCTCTCTTTCCAGACGTTTTAGATTCGTTTTAAGATCACTGAAAGCTTGCATACAACGTTGTTTAAGGACTTGTTCTTGTAGTTGCATCTCTCGTTCTTCTCTGTCTGAACACGCATTGCTCGTTTCCATGATGATGGTTTCTCAGTTGATGAAGTGAAAATGGATCTTAAGTAGATATGGTGTGATTGGTTTGTTGTTTGAATTTCGAAAATTCCAATTTTTTTTTCCCAGTCCGACAGTAAATTCCTCAGTCCGACAAAACGGTAAACTGAAAATTTTGTCTTACCAAAATTTGAAATCAAGTCCGAAATAGCCAAAAACTAATAGGAAAAAAATTTGAAAAGTGAAAAATTTTGACAAAAATAAAACCTAAAAATTTGAATTTTGGTCCGAAAATTTGAATTTTTGGTCAAAAAAAAATTTTCGCATCGCCAAAATTTGAAATTGAAGCATAAATGGCCTAAAAATGGTCTAGGAAAAAATAAATTTTAAAATGGTTTTCCCGCCAAAAAACTCTTTTTTTTTTTTTTTTAATCTTCGTGTAAACGATATTACGAAACTAGTCTAGATGGTGGCTAAGTCGAAAAATACTCGAACAAAATTTAGCTAAACATGTCATCGGAATGTGCCATCGGAATGTGCCATCGGAATGTCCATCGGAATGTCCATCGGAATGTGGCTTAGATCGCAATGCACTGTCGGAACCCCAGATCGCAATGTACTGTCGTAATCCCAGATCGGAATGTTCAGATCGGAATGTTCAGATCGGAATGTGTCTAAAACAAATTTGGCAGAGTAACGACTCAAAAGTCCCTTGAAACCGTCGGAATCCTAGATCGTAATGTACGATCGGAATGTCCAGATCGGAATAAGGTATCGGAATCCTTAGATCGCAAAGTGGAACCAGTTGGTTATTGCGATCAAACCCCTTTCTGTTGTACTTTCCGATGGGTACCTTTGCAAGAATTTCGGAAGGATGAAAAACCAAGAAATTTTCAACTTTTGATCCAAAAAAAAACTTGTGTTTAAGCCAAAAACTAAGATACCCAAATCACTATGGCACGAATCAAGAAGGTATACGAATCGAAAAACACTAAAATACAAGAAAAATCTTGAATTCGTGGATGAAAGAAGGATTAAATCAAATAAATCAAATGAAAACGCAACAACCAATCACAAAACTACCCCATGGCGATTGATACCAATTGTTGTCCCTAATATAAGATGTTATATAATCACGAATTAAAGAAAGAAAGAAAGGAAGGAATGAGATGAATTGTAGAGAGAGAAACTAGAGAGAGAAATGAGAGAGAAGTTGGTTGGTGAAACTTTTGGAATATTAGATTAGAGAAAATGAAATGACCAACACCCTTCCTAACATGCTAGGAAGGGTTTATATAGCCTTTGCTTACATGTAGCTTAATGGGCTATATGATCATGGGCCGGGCTTTCCTTTTGGGCTTTGGTTACTTATTAATGAACCTTAGCTTAAAGTTAAGCCCGTAATAACACGACTAATATACTACCTATTACAACGTTCTAAAATACGATACATAATAAACATATGACGAGCATTCTTGTTTGGCTCAATATTTTGAGGCTAACAACATGTATCATTATTTACATATTTTGGTACCACTTGTAGTTTACATTAACTGTGATGAAATGGCATTCAAGTGTCGGATAGTGGCCACCGATTTGATATAATTGTCATCAAAATGGATTATAATTGTCTATAATGAATGTTTAATTTGAAAGTGTGAGAAGAATAATGGTGCATGAGATGATTTAACAATAGTTAGATTAGTTTCATATGTATCAGTTTGGTAACGATGGTCTCATCGATTCATCATCGAAGTCGGTTGACCGATTTTACGACTTGGCCGACCCAATGTAGCGACCCGGTGAATCGATCTTCAAACCGTTCGAATATTGCTCTAATTGGAAGCTGCATTGGACATATAATGACACTGACACACAAGGCTGTTTTTAAATAAATGAATCAAGGATAAAAAACTTGGTGTTAGAATATATGTGAGCATAATGTAAGTCATTTAATTATTATTAGCTATAGGTTATATGTTAATGAATTATTACTCATTTAGCAATTTGTATCACTTAATTCTATCAGTTAAAATTTGTATCAGTTGAAAATTATATGATAAAAATGAAGTTATGTATATGTATCAACAAATTTTGTGTGAAAAATGGTTTTATGAAAAAAAGCAAAAAATATATGATAAAGCTAAAGTCATGATGTTAGTCTAAAAAATGGACGTGTAAAAAATAGATTTAGAAAAATAGAAAAAAATAATAATGTTAAAAATAGACAAGTAAATAACTTTGTAGCATGGGTATAGAAAGAACATAAGGTTATGAAAAAACAGGATGAAAAATGTACCACGTGAATTATATAATTTGTCAAATTGGAAGATGTAAAAAAACGTAAATTATGCAAACACCCTAAATAAAGATTACGGTTTTGCACAAAAAAACAAAAAACGGAAAAAAAAAGATTACTGTTATGCAAAAGTACATGGTTTTCTCCAAATAGGTTGAAAATTGATATTCAATAAATGATATATAATGCCATTAATTAATTACTCTATTACAACTATGCCACTCATTTAATTAAATTTGATCTTAGTCTTTCAAACATGATCCAACGATCCAAAACTGTACCTATTATAATCTACTAGACGAATACCCGCGCATAACGGCGGATATTTTTAATGGCAGATAGTAAACGATACACGATATTATGGTAAATAATTCGTGTAACTTTAAAAAAAAGTGAAGATATATGAAAAATGAAAGACGGTGTTGTTCTATTTTGGAGCAATGAATCCATATTTTTATGTTCAAAGTCCATTAAACCAAAAAATACTCGTTTTAAATTAGAACATTACCCAACTTGATGTTTTGTATTATATGTCAACTTTAGTTTTATTTTTTTTAATATTATTTTAGTAGGACCCATATTTTTCCAACCATTCTCTTTTTCAACTTTTAACAAAAGAGATACATCCTTTATAATATGGTAAAAGCCATAAAATATGACAATGAAATAACTAAAGTACCCTTATAAATGACTAAAATACCCTTCTATATTCTTTCATTTCTTTTTCTTTTAAATATATGTCAAAACTTTCATTTCCTTCAAAAGCTGAACTTTTCTACCTCCATCTCAGGCATCGAGTCTTCAATAAACATACAAGACATATTCATGAAACTATTCATGTCACTTTTGATAAGCTTACGAAGTAAATGGCTTTTAAACAATTTGCTCCAGGATCGAGCTAAACCTGATGACTCCAACAAATCAGTTATGGACTTGTACCTAATACTCCTATAATACCTATTGTTCCTCTGATTAAAAAAAATCAAAACTAATTCAACCATTGTTTGATGAAGACTTTATTCCTCATGTTGGAGTTAGTTCTCTAAGTACTACGGTTGTTGTTGCTCCAGCTCGCGAGATTTCATCCAATACATGTACATCAACAATTGTTGATCAAGATGCACGTCAACAACTTATTCTCAAACAACAAATCATTGCTACAAAGAACTACAATTGTGTCGAAGGATTTGAGAACCCATTTGCTACAGTGGTTGAAGAACCTTTTATAAGCATACTTGCTCCTAAACCTAGTTCTAGAGAATCCTCTTCAGGAACAACCACTAACCATTGTAGTTTTTACTCATCATCAAAACCCACCACGTGAACACATTCAACACCTTTTTCAGTTCAAGATTAAGAGATGATCCACAGGTAGTTTTTTATAACATATAAAACCCAGATCATCAACAATGAATTCGATCCGTTTCATAAAAAAACCAAATCGGTTTCTATCAAAACAGAGATCCCGGATCCGTTTCATTAAAAAAATGATTGTGAATTCGATCTGTTTCATAAAAAAACCAAATGGTTGTGATTACGGTGGTTTTGACTACGAAACTATTATGATCTGATTCAATTGAATTAAAGGTTGGGGAAAATCAATTGAAATGAAATTTGATTGAAATTGGTGATTGATTTTGTAACAAAATTAGATTTAATAAATTTTGTTACAAAATCAAATTCGTTTTAGGGATGAATATGAAATGTTTTTTTTTAATTTTTAATAATTTAGAAATTGAAATAAATTTAATTTAGAAATTGAAATAAATGTTTGTGTGTATGTCGAAATGGAAGGTTGGGGGAAGGAGACAGAGATTGAAACATGAGTTTTAAGGTTTATGTTTTGTGTTTTTTTCGGTGTAAGAAGGAGACAGATGCAACATTTACCAAATAGTTTTTGTTTTTACAAGATATCATAATTGTAAGATGTTATTCTAAAATTTTATAAGGTTATTTTAGTCATTTCATTGTTATATTGGTCATAACATAGTCAAATTTGAATGTATATTAGGCAAATGAGTACAAACAATTGTATGTTTTTCATAATGAAACAAAATGAAGAGTACGTGGCTATTTTATAGCTTTTACCCTTTTTTCAGCCATTCTAGTTTTCAACTTTCAACTAAAGAGATACACCCTTTATAATGTAGTAGAGAAGTAGAGATAGAGATAGGACCCACATCTTTTCAACCATTCTAATTTTCAACTTTCAACCAAAATGATACACCCTTTATAATGTAGTAGAGATTTTAAGGTTATTCACCATAATAACGCCTCCATATATATATATATATATATATATATATATATATATATATATATATATATATATATATATATATATATATATATATATATATATATATATATATATATATATATATATATATATATATATATATATATATATATATATATATATATATATATATATATATATATATATATATATATATATATATATATATATATATATATATATATATATATATATATATATATATATATATATATATATATATATGTTTTATTTTAAACTTGGTCACCACAAGAACGTAAATATATATATATATATTTATATATATATATATATATATATATATATATATATATATATATATATATATATATATATGAGTAGGGATCGAGTAAGAAGAAAAAATAAAATAAGAAGAATAAGAACAAAATCCTGACCACAAATTCCACAAAGGAAGGAGAATTTTAGGGGAGATGCATCTGACTTTGTAGGTGCATCTGAAATGTGTGGTTGTAGAATCTTCTCATTCTTCTCATTTTACTTAATCTTCTTATTTGATCCTAACTTATATATATATATATATATATATATATATATATATATATATATATATATATATATATATATATATATATATATATATATATATATATATATATATATATATCAAATCAAATCAAATCAAAAACCCTTATATAAGAAGGATGGTGAAACATTTCCTTAAATACAAAATTCTATAAAAATTACACATGTAATTCATTAAAGTGTTTCCATAAAATGCTTAAAACTAAAATAGGAATTACAAATGATGCCTTAAATACAAAATTCTATAAAAATATATATAGGAATTATAAATGATGCCTTAAATATAAAATTCTATAAAGATATATAAGGAAGGATGATGAAACAATGCCTTAAATACAAAATTCTATAAAAATGATTCCATAAAATGCTTCAAAAATAAAATAGGAATTACAAATGATGCCTTAAGTACAAAATTCCATACAAATATATATATGAATTACAAATGATGCCATAAATACAAAATTCTATAAAAATATATAAAGAAAGATGGTGAAACAATGCCTTAAATACAAATCATAAAAATGATTCCATAAAATACTTCAAAAATAAAATAGGAATTACAAATGATGCCTTAAATAAAAAATTCTATTAAAATATATATAGGAATTATAAAGATGCCTAAACTACAAAATTCTATAAAAAATATATAAGGAAGGATGGTGAAACAATGTCTTAAATGCAAAATTCTATAAAAATGCACAACAATAATATTAATTTCAAAAAAAAATTAATGTAAAAACGTTATTCATAACATTAACATATACAAAATTTATTACCTCATAATATTCAAAAATACATAAAATATTTATACAATATTATTAAAATTCTAAAAAAATTCAATGTAACAAACTTATTCATAACGTTAACGTATGTAAATATAATTAATTCATAATATTCTTAAATAAATAAAATATCTTAAATACGTTATTTTTGTCTATTCTATGCTACATTATTAAAATATAAATGCCATAACTAACACTACATATACTAAACTTCTAATACAAACACACATAAATTCAGTTTTCATTAAAAAAAATATATTTAAAGCTAGCCCGTCCACCGGACGGGTCTAAAGGCTAGTGTATATATATATATATATATATATATATATATATATATATATATATATATATATATATATATATATATATATATATATATATATATATATATATATATATATTATATTATAGGATGAGGTTATTTTTAGAACTAAATAAATATACAGAATTGCGAGAACCAATATCAACCAATCAAATTTTTTAGATATATATTTTTATTATTTAATTTAAAAGGGTACAATGGTCAAATTACATTTTTATTTTCTTTTTGAATTTTTTATTTTCTTTTTGAATTTTTTATTTTCTTTTTGAATTTTTTATTTGAAAAATTGTTTTTTAGCTCTAATATTTTAGAAATTAATATTTTTTTTTGTAAAACTTAGTTTATAGTTTTAAAATATAAGTTGCATATGTATTTTTATAATAATATAATTTATCTCTTTTATGTTAAATTACGTAGATCTCTAATTTGTTTTTTCTTTTGAACGTGGATCTCTAATTTGTTTGAGTCACAAATATTTACACCAGTGTAAAGGATGACAACAAAAATATTTTACATAGTATGATATACAATTCAAACAAAACATTACAGAAAATTTAAAAGCATGCGACATACAATTTAAATAAAAAGTTCTAAAAATCAACAATAGATGAAAAGTCTAGATGTAACACAACCACATTTGGCCGTATATGCATATGTATTATCCCTCATTAAAACTCTCGATACATTTGTATGTACATGTGCATTTGAGTTCATCCACATGTCTCTACATATACGTACTCAAGTTAGCTCATGTGCACTTGTATCTTCGACATGCACTTACACGTATACATTCTATGCCACAGTACATATGCACTCTTCATATTGGAGATAATAATAGTACCTGTAATCACAAACAATTAATGTACGAATTATAAAAATATAACAACTAAGAAAAAACACACCTGCACAATCTTTTCATAACAAGATTTAAAAAAAAATATATGAACAACATTTTGCTATCTCAAATGATCCGATAAATAAATTAAATACTTAACGAAGAGGCACAAATTGCACTTACGCATATGTATAGTGACAAACATAAAAGAAAAATAGTCTAGAAACTTTTGACTATATTTGGTCCTATATGATGGGCTAGGCTATAAGCGTATATTTTGTCCATTAGTTTTAAAATTTTACATTAAAAATTACTAATGAACATATATACCTAAGTTGATTTTAGTGCTTATGTGTTATGTACCAAGTGGGACGCCTACTCTTTTTCATCTTTACTGAATATATATGATAATTACTCACGCTATCTTGATTATGCACAAATGCATCGGCCGTTTATCTTTTCAAAAAAGGTGTTGCGATTTTTAAATATCACTCAATACCAATACTACATTAAATATTGATCACAAATAAAAAAATCACAATAATAGTCTACTTTTTAATATAAATGATATGCAAAACATGAATCTTTGAATATCAAATAAGTTGTTGGTGTCACAAACTAGGAATAAAACCAAAATTAAACCAAAGAAACTACTCACAAAATTGTAAAAGGCTGCTACATATTATAATGTCGTCAAACCAAAAGCATATTTTAATATGCGTAAATCACATTTCTAGACCGACACAATAAATATAGTTTTATTACCGAAACAAAATGAACAAAAAATTAATCGAATATAATACCTTTAATATCATACCAATGAATCAAACAATCATCAAATTTTCCTCACTACTCGTGGTGATGGTGATAGCCACATGATAGATCGTTACTCATTAATTATTGTAAGTGTATGATTTGATTTAAGATTGATGATTAAATAAACTTGATCAACACATGATGGTGATTATACATTTCTAATATATGATCTATGAGGATGATGATGAATACAGAAGGCATGGTTGACGATGATGGGATGGATCTAGTTTAATTTGGATGATAGAAGGAAGTGTTAAAAAACTAAAGCATGTATTGAGAGTAAACGGTTTTTTTGGTTACGTGAAATAGAGGATACTTTTATGGGAAATTAAATTACGATTTTGCCCTTAATTAATTTTTTTCCAACTAAATTAATCTCATATATCTACAAAAATGCCATTTTGCATTGATAGCATGTATATTATGCATTATTAGTTGTAAAAGTATGGTTCTCGCAGTTCTATACATTTATTTGGTTCTGAAAATAACCTTACATTATATATATAAATATATATATATATATATATATATATATATATATATATATATATATATATATATATATATATATATATATAGGGTGAGGTTATTTTCAGAACTAAAAAAATGTACAGAACTGCGAGAACCAGCATCAACCAATCAGAATTTTCTACATATTTAGATATTTTATTTAATCCAAAAGGGTAAATAGGTAAAATTGCATTTTTAATATTTCTTATTTTTCTTAAAAGAAATGTTTTTCCTACTTCCTGAATTTTTTGATTTTTTTTAAAATATTTTTTCTGAGCATTTAATTTTTTCAAAACGTAAAGTGCACTTTTTCTCAAATAGTGTAATTTATATATGTTTTTTGTGTGCAATTACTTAAACCTCTTATATGTTTAGTCACAAATATATATACAAATGCATGGAGTGTAAAAGAAAATAGATGCACCGTACATAATGTTGAATAAAACATTACACACAACATTTAGAATTATATAACCGTGATTCGAATACAAATTTCTAAAAGTTATAAAGGATGAATTGATATATACATGTGTCTACTAAAATTTAACACCATCACAAAAACCTTTAATTTATATGCATATGTGCACTTGAATTTATCCATATTCCCTTCTACATCCTTACTAAAGGTAGATCCTGTGCACTTGTAATTTCCCGCATCCTTACTCAAGGTAGATCATGCGCACTTGTATTTATCGCATGCACTTGTATCTTTACTCTTTATATCTTCTTCACAATAGTCTTCTTATTAGATAAAATGTATACAACACATATGCACCCTTTATATTGCTCATTATTTTTGCACCTGTTACCGCAAACAATTAATAAATAACTCATTTAATCATAACAATATGCACAACTATTTTCTTAATCAAACGATGCAGACGAATTAGATAATAACCAATAATGTTAAATATTTTCATTAGATTTTTTCTACCTCGGTAGACACGGAACCAGCCTCTCTACCTTCGGTAGGGGTACGACTGTCTACGTCTTAACCTCCCTCGTACACCGTCTTAGACGATATTTGGATCCATAACCCGTAAAAGACGATATTGGGTGTTACCTTACCTTACATTTTTCTATTATTTTGATAAAATACTTGTGCACACTTATTACTTAATTTTAGAAAAGAAAACCAGTTTACATATACACTTGTGTAGTTAATTTACAACCACCCATATATCATCACAATTTCACACATATACAAACTTTGTGAATCAATTTAATACACAACAAATATAATTAAATGGAGGAAGAATGACAAAATAAACATTGCATGAAAGTTTAAATAAAAAAAAGAATACGACAAGTCCTAGACATCACTTTTTCGTCCACTAGCATTGAATCTCAAATGAAACATTGAAATGCGAAAAAAAAATAATTAACAAACCTAACTATTACGTAGTAATATATTTAACGAGATTCATTTGATTGGACGTTCGTAATGCATCTATTATGAGAGAACTACGATAGTAAATCAGTGAATACATTCTTGATTATATATTGCACATGTATTTTTTGCATCAAATATTTCAAAATATACATGCAGTGACAAAAAACAATCACTAAAAAGAAAAATCAATATAATCCTAAACTCATTAGGTTTCAAGTTCAACTTGCAAAGAAATACGTTGGCAATTTATATGCACTCTAATCAATACCTTTACATTTAACTAAAACTACATGATTGATGTTTTTCTTCATATTTTATGCTCACTCCCAAATCCAACATAAAAATAAAAACTTTTCACTATGAGCATTAAACCCAAAACGCCATGTATATTAAAATTTTAAAAACATATGAAGATCGGATCTTTGTTAAAAAAATTATCTTTATTAGTTTACTCACCCAAAACAATTATAACTTGAAAGCATATTTTGAAACCACCAGGTGTTAGACTGAAAAACAAATTAAAAAGATATATGAACAATCTAAGTACATTGAGAATGAATCTAAAATAGTATAAAATCATAGCAAGAGTTATGCACAAAACCACACACGAATTAACTAAATAGAATAAAACCTGTATATTCAAGCCATGTAACACAAAGCAGATTCGTGATGATCATCATATCTATTTTATGTTTCTTGGTCTCGAGGATCAGATCTATAAGCGAATATCCGGATTCGATGGCCTGGGCTCGATGAATCTAGTACCACGATAACAGTCAATGTCATACATTAAATACCTAGATAAACAATGGCATGTACAACATGAATAATAATGGCTGTGAAAATATTGGATAGAACAAAGGGTGGTTATGGTATATATGTGAGAGAGATTGTGACTAGGTTTATCATTTGTGAATTGAGGTACGATCGTGGGGTGTTTAGATCTGCAACTTTTAAAGAAAAAGTAATTTCCCATTTTGCCCTTATTTAATTTCTTTTCTTCAAATTAAGATGCAAATATTTTCTAAAATGCCATTCTGCATTGTCATGTTGTACATTATGCAATATGAATAGTAAATATGTGGTTCTCGCAGTTCTGTATATTTATTTGGTTCTGAAAATAACCTTACACTATATATATATATATATATATATATATATATATATATATATATATATATATATATATTATATATAGGTATAATTATGATTTGAAACCACAGTTTTGATCCCAGTCATATCCCAGTCACATCTTTTAGCCAATAGTATTTCAGAATTTCCTAGAAAATCTCCAAATTCCACAAAATTCGGATTTTTAGTGACAGTTTTTTTAAAATCGCGTTTTGAAAACGCAGTTTTGAAAACCACGTTTTGAAAATCGCGTTTGGAAGGCCTGGACCGGTCCGGTTCAAGTTTGGGCCAAATTTATTATTAAATTTTGTATTTATTGTTTTTCCCGAATTTATTATTAAATTTCGGATTTTAATAAAAAATTGTTTAATTTCGAAATTTATTAAACTAATGTTGATGACATGGTTTGAACCCTGGTCTGTGCCTTCACATGCAACCGGCTTTACCAACTAAGCTAACCAATTGTTTGTGTTTTTTAATTAAAAACTCTATTAATATCTTCTATAAACTTTAATTTAAATTATTAGATATACATGTTTTTTAAAAGATTTAAGATAATAACAATAATATTTTAAATTGTATCCTATATTCATTCAAATGTATGACCTGTTTAAAAGAAAATACGTATCTTTTTTATCAATAAAATCAAAAACACGAGTATCCTCATTCTTCTAAAACCCTAATAACCGCCTTCTTTGTTTTTTTGTAAGTAAAATTCTTTCTCTCATAACCCTAATTGTTTTCTGTTTTTTTGTTTTGTTCCTCTGGCTAAAAATCTTAAATCGGGTTCTTTTAATCGATTGGTCATATTCAAACATCTTTTTCTCTATTTGTGTTATTTGTGTTTTGCAGGTTAATATATTTTTCGTAAAAAAAGTATGTTTGTTTTCTTTATTTTGTTTTACAGGTTAATTATTTGTGTCTATAAATGCATGTAATATTTTTGATAATATAGTGTTTTGCAGGTTAAATTTATAGATGCAGGTTAGTTGTTTGAAGCTTTATTATTTGTCCTTATTTTAAAATATATTTATTTGATTATATCCACCTTTGCCCAACTTTTAAGGATTTTTGTATAATCAATTATATATATTTATGGACACTTTAGGAGGAAACAGAGGTTTCTGGGATACTGCTATGATGGTGGAGACGGAAGCCAACCACTCAAAGAGGATAATGATGGCGTGCGTCATCGCCATCTTTCTTTTATTAGTTTAATTTAATCCGATCATCATCATCCTGACTCGCGAATAGTAGTACGCTTATGAAGCCTGTATGTAGTCTTATCTTTGATTTTTTTACATATCATAGATTTTAACTTGGTTTAGGTCATGAGTAAATTTGAGCCAAAAGAACTATTTTTATTTATTATTTATTATCATAATATCAAAGGTTTACATTAATATGACTGTAATTCGTGTAATCAGGCTGAAGAAGAGTTTGTATTTAGTGATGTTCTCGAGAACTTGTCCCATCATTGTTGCGAGGTTATACTGCTCCTATTCGTCTACATTCTGATCTAACGAAGAGTGATCTGTTTTGGATTCAAGTCTTGAAAAGGTATTGCACTTTGCTTTAAGTATTTGAATGTCAAGTCATCTTTTGAGGACTCCTGTTTTATTTGTGACATCTTTTGTTTCAGTATACCCAAGTTTTAGGCTTCACATGAGTTTTAAACCAAGAAAAAGCATCAACAACAGAAATGAGGAAGCAAAATATTAGAAAATATAGCAGTCGGGGTTACAGTAAAATCATATTAAACCGCACTGTGTTTTGAAATCCGGGCAGAATGTGTTACGGTACAACTTTCTTTGCTTCTTTCTACATAGTGATGTTTGAAAGGTTGGTCTGGCCTGCGACTGAAGAGGCTTAGCAGATCGGAAACAATTAAACATACATTGGATCAAGTTCGGTCAGTGATATCATTTACAAAGTTTATTGTTCGGTTAGTGATATGATTGGAAGTAAGTTATCACATGTCTTTATTGTTCTATGTAAAGTTCCTTCGTACAGTTACTTGGGTAACATATGATATAACTTAAAAAGTTAGTCCCGATAGATGACTAACTTTCGAATCTAATTTGAGAAAGTCGCAGTCTACAGTTACATCAATGTAAAAGTTTAACTTCGAAATTATATCTTTAACATCTGAAGCTTCTCGTGCGACAACGACGGCCATTATCAACAATATCACCCCGGTTGATGGTTTTATGATGCGGTATGTCAATCTATCATGCTAATTAATTTTTTTTGGTTGAAGTTTAAAGATTTCTACCGATTAACTCATGTAATTTCTTTATGGGTATTTAATCCTAAATGGATAGAGTTGTTTCCCTCAATCGTTTCCCGACATTACAATCATACCTGGTATGTTTATTGAGTTGAGAATGTAAGATTTTGTAAGTTGTTGATTCTTATTTTTATAAGTCTGTGCTTATATATATGTGTGTGTGTATTTACTACTCCATGGACCTTCCCTTGATGGTTGTCTCGCTGATTCAAGTCCTTTAACATGTAAATCGTTAATGTAACCAAATTTACTAATATCAGTTGTTTGATATTATAAAAATGGCCGATGAATGGTGGTGTGTTTGTATACAGGCTTTGCGATTATCTGGAAATGCAACAAGAAGCAGCAAAAGAACCAAGAGAATTCGCCCACATTTTAGCGACATTTAAAAGGTACCAAAAAAATCTTAGAATCTATACTATAGTGGGTCTACCCGATAAATGATAAAACTTGAACAACATACCTTTGTCGTAGCAGTACCTTAGGTGTGTCATCAACCAAGTGTTTTTGGGTTCAAGTCCCAAGTAGGACAAGGTGTGTGTAATGGTTTGCTTCAAAAAGAAGATTAATAAGGAGAGACCTTTGTAGCAAACGTCACTTCTTGACTGCTTTTTCCATCTGAAACCATTATTACTTATGAAATTTTTGCTAATTTATACATAGGTTTCAGAACCATTAAGAGCAATGCTTATGGGAGCTCCACTTGAAGACGCCAGACATCTTGCTCAGTGCTATGATAGAATGCGACAAGAGGCTGAAGCACAGGTCTTTCATTGAACTGTTGTCTGATAGGCTATTGAGTATTTGCTGTGTTTTTAATATAATTTTTTATCCTGATAATTTCATTGTTTAATTCTCACCATTCTTTCACATGCACATATAGTGTTCATACCGGAACCACCCTGCCCGCCCGCCCGTTGTCCAATATATTTCAGGCGTTATTGAAATAAATGCTCACAATTTTTAAAAATCAGGTACAAATTGTAACAAAATAAACTTATTAGACATGCAGAAACTTATCTAACAGCGTGAATAAGTCACATCGTTACAAGTAAGTGACTCTAAAAATAGACTCGCTTGTGGTTAAGAGAAACGTCCACTATATCAACCCTTTCCAGAATCACCAATGCTATTCATGTATTTTCTCATTCTTAGTTTGGTGCGGGTTGAAAAAGAAGCATAGATACTCAGGTGGGTTGATAGATTAGACGCCTAACTATATCCCATATCTTCTGAAGCAGTAATCAATGTGCTACCTCATGAATAAACAATCCTTAAATTAAGTTGTGCAACTTTGAATGTGGAAATAAGAGCACATTAGATCGCGACTTAATTTCAAACGCTTCTGATGATATCAAAATAGCGCACATTAGTCTCTTTTCTTCTAACCCAAACAAACAAACTTTCTGTTGTCAAGATAAAGATATAAGTGTGCCTAGAGCTAGGGTATGTTTTAACCTTTATAATAGAAATCTATTACTACGTATAACTTAAACAGGTGTAGCCAGATGAAGTTGCTAACTTATAAGAGTGCTGGTTTATGTTATAGCTGAAGTATCAGATCCTGCAAAGGGAATGCCTGTAGCTTGTGCACACTCAGATTATGGTTTCGTCACTCCCTTGGCAACCATGATGTTTTCGGACTCCATGTATGTAAATCCGATATTAGGCCCTTCTGTTATTGTTTACTATGAGGAAATTTCATGTAAATGGAACATACTTCCATTAAATTTATATTTAAGTAAAGCGCTTCTAGATCAGTTCTTAGGGGCATGTATTTTTATAATCAGAAGATTGATACACGTAGATGGTAAGTTATGTATTCTTAGCTTACTTTTGTATACCGTTTAATGGCTTATATGCATGTTTCATAGTGCTTTTGGTAAATCTTGATGATATGCTGGAACGATGGAGCAACTGTATTGTAAGGTATAAGCATCATGACTATTTCGAACGTCTACAAGACTTGCAATTCCCTTTTGGCTCTGACTCCATACGAGGTATGTATATATATTGCTACTGCTTTTATGCTTACTCTTTGGGACGCCTCCGGATGATTCTTTTTGTTGGTCTCTTGTTTCAGGTGTATTGCGTTATTAACACGTGCACTTTAACACATTGCACTTTAAAAATTTGGAAAGTGACTTACAAGACCTGAGGTTTTTCTTGAAAAGGCGATGCTTAGGAGACCTGATCGAGGTACTTTCTTGAAAAGGTGATGCTTAGGAGACGCTGAAAGGTTTGAACATTAGTTGATAGTACTTTCTTGAAACCCATGGCAAAGTTGACTTCCCTTCATTCAACATATGATACAAAACAGAAGAACATAGAATCTATCAAGGTTTTTGTCTATGCTCCAAAGCCATTATTAATTCTAACAGAAGTGGTAGTAAAGAATTTTAAATATTGGAACATACGAGTAGCTAGAAAGATCCATGTTGACAGAAGAACCATTCAAGAAAACCATGACTTGGCTCGGTGAAGATATGTCCAGTAAAGATCCCGACTTAAGCTTATATCAGTGGATGAACGTGCAGCAAAGGTCTTCAGTTGCTACGTCGATCCAATACAATTACATGAACATGTTCTGTTTTACAAACCTATGGAGCTCAACAAATTCCTAGGAAAAACAACATGAAGTTCAATAGTTAAAGATCAACAATGCAACTTGACCCGTTACAAAAGCTACCACAAACTGGCATTATGACCCCGTTAACCTCAATGATGTAGCCTCAACAACAGTTGACTGATCCAAGTCAACAACTGATGAGTCACTTGCAAGGAAAGCAATCAAGGATCTGATGGTTAGAGGTGACCACAGGCTTTCAGCAACAAGATAAAATTAATTTGAACTAAACCAATCACTAACCTAGAAACAAACCCAATACTCACCCAATCGAAACTGGAACAAGGAGGCATGTCATCACAACATGAGTATAGATAAGGATGATGCTACTTCCAAGAAAGTGGGAGAACCTGCTGTGGCTGATGAGTGGATCAGGTTACAATGAGGAACTGGCCTTAGCGAACCAAATGAGAAGCAAGAGCATACAACCCCGGTAGCTTATATTGTATGTATTTAAAATTTATAAATTAGTTTAGCAACATTAGTACTTTTAACATCAGAGGTATGTCGAATATGCACAAACTTTCAGAAACCGAGTTGTTTGGGCTTTTACAGTTGACTCAATGTGTAAAATATAACTTATCAAAATTATTTGTTGATAATGCTATTTGATATGATTATGGCATCATATTCATTAGTGATGTTACTACTTTTAACACGTCGGAAGTCTTATGACAGGTAAATAGCATATTTATAATACAAATATATATTATGAAAATAAGGAGTTAAGTTATTAATAATGTAATAGTGATGATATTAGATTTTGTTAAAGATATTATATATGGTTCAATTATCATTTTTATACTCTTAGAACACCACTCTTTTTTCAGATTTATTTAAAAACCGGTGTTTGGTTCATCGTGGTTCAGTCCAGAAGCAGTTTTATCTTTTTAGAAACAAATTAGTACAATTGTTATGTATTGTTAACAAGTGTTTTGCCATTAATGCAAATATTTCCCGCCAAAAGTTCACGTAAAGGGATATAAGTATATAACAATAGAAAAATAATTAAAAAATAAGTGTTGTAGCACCTGTGTGTACATACACTTACCACAAACAATTAATGCAAATCTTTCTCGCCAAAAGTTTACGTAAAGGGATAATAATAGATGAAATAATTAAAAAAATAACTACTGTAGCATCTGTGTATACACTTACCACCAATATTTAAAAACCCGGGTCAACCCAGCCGGTTCAACCGGTTGAACCGGTTCTGGCCAAAATACGAATCAAATTGACTCGGGACTTATATATTAGAAACCCGGTGTGATCCGCCGGGTTTGAAGTGACACAGGTTGACCCGGATCATGAGACCCGGCTGGGTTTTGAATTTTTCGTTTATTTTTTATTTTTTTGTGTTATTTTCGCGATTTAATTATGTATTTGCAATGTAATTTTGTTTTTACATGTTATATATTTGTTAGTAAATGGATTTTAGGCCAAATATGTGAAATATTTATGAATTTTATATAAATATTTTTTGTAATATTTAAAATATATAAATAATTTTTTTTATGGAAAATTGGGTCGATCCGACGGTCCAACCGATGATCCAGTGGCTTGACCGGGTCGTTTCAAGACCCGCGTTTGAAAACATTGCTTACCACAACCAGTATAAATAATAATAATGATAATGGGCTTTTCACAAGTATGGTACTAACGAGTCTAGACTGATTCCAAGCTTCAGTTGAGGTAAAAAGCACGGGATAAAAATATGTATTTATTTACTTTTTTCTTTTGTGTATATTTTTTATTTGCAATATTTAAACTCATAGTATCGAGTATTAACATAGACTCAAAAAATTTACAGCAAAACTACGTACGTGCATGGTATAAGAGTAGCCATCAAAAAGAAAAATGATTTTACACATTACGAAGTATAATTGGTTATGCCTTATGAAAATTTCATACGTATTAACCTATCGTTTTAATTTTGGATGTCATGATATATCTTTTATAATCCTAAGGAATATGTTAATTAATAGGTGCATTGTATCGGAGCGATCCCGAATGAACCTACCCCATCAAACCCAGTTTTAGGCAACTAGCAAACCATGATGCCGATTCTTATCACGTATCGAAACGATCCCCGTTCCACATGACTATGGATTATACTAAAAATATATACAGATAAAATAATCTTGCTTTTGCCTTTGTTATAATAGCCGGTTTATCACATGGTTCTATTGTATATATATTATTTACCTTTTAAACATTTGCCGACGACCTTTTATGGCATTTTGTCGAAATTTATGGTTACCCTCTTATCGATTTATTCCACATATGAACTTTTGAATGGTCTGCTTAGTTACCTTTCACCTACATAAATTCACAAGTTGATCTATATCGTGTGATACCCAAGCCTTTCATTTTTAAAGCACAACATAACATGGTATGCTATTATTCCTACTTACTCATTTAGTTCGACGAATGAAGTGTCACGACTCTACCGGTTCAATGGAACAAACAAAGTCATCGTATATTAAGTTTGACCAAGATATGATATAAAGAACTTCATTGACTGCAACAGTTTAAACAAGGGATGGTAAAAGTTATTTTTATTTGTATTCATATTAGAATGACATAGAACGATATTTTGAGGCTTTGTATTACGAAGATGCACATATAAGATGGTTTTTCTAGATATTTCCAAAATTGCAGTTTTAGAATTATAAGAATGTTTAACTTTTGTTTTGTTGTTATGATTTATGAAATTAAAATCTGTTACGTGTTGTTACTTATTTAATCGCTTTATATTAATTTGACTAAAAACTTTATTTATAATATATTTTATATTAAATATTAAAACATTTTGGATATTCATAGATCATAGTAGCTATTGCAGATTGTAAAAGCTGTTCAAAATGATGTCAACTATAATCAGAAAATCTTTGTTACTAAAGAAAATCGAAGATATATGCCTAATGTATGCTTATTTAAATGTAACCGAAATGTTTTTTTTTATTAAGGAGGTTATCTTATAATTAAGATCAATTCCAAGTAAGAGAAGAAATCAATGGACAAGTATAGAAATTTCAGTTCATTTGTTTTTTTATAACATTTGTTCGATTTTCGTTAAAAAATATTTAAATGACTAAAAATTAATTTGAAAAAGGGCACATGAAGCACATGTTGAGTGAGAAGTGTTAAACAGTTTATTGCCCTTTTAATACTTTAAAAAAGATGACCTTAAATATTGTACGTAAATATTATAAAAGGCCAAAAATGGTTGTTTTTTTTAAAGTTACAAATAAAACCCACCCGTTGATTTATGTACGTCCAAAGATTAACTTAACCAAAGAGTCACATAGGTCAAAACACGTCCGTTAGGTAGGCAAAGGCCTGAAAGTATCAAAGATTAGTTTTCTTTTAACAAAAACGAGACTCACTGTCAACAAATATAATTAACACACAAACGTACTTTTAGAAAAGATTTATAAAACGACCCCGCCCGTTGGGCGGGTTACGACGCTAGTATATATATATATATATATATATATATATATATATATATATATATATATATATATATATATATATATATATATATATATATATATATATATATATATATATATATAGCCAAAAGTTCTAAGCAGTCTTCTTTTTTTGCAAAGTCCTCATGGACTAATCCCCACCATCCAACAATTTTACATCCAACAACCCAGATTAAAGGAAAATAAACAACCCCCCCCCCCTCTTTTTTCAACCGTGTATATTGAAAACACAACACCCACCAACCATCACTGCCTCCCACCACCGTCGCCCAACACCGCCCCCACCACCACCCCCACCACCAACCAACACCACCACCACCACTAATAACTACCAGCAACAACCACGACGAGATCCACATTATCCCGATCAAATCCGCACCAGAAAACCTTAATTTTTAAAGCTAAGTTTCATGTCGATGATTGTAAGTTGTTTTGATTATGCTTGTTTTTATGTTTTTGTTTCATTTTGATTTTGGTTAGAATATTTCATATCTACTCTAGGTAAAACACATGTTATGATTGTTGATGCACACCACATGTTTGATGAAATGACACAATGATAATCACATGTGCTTTAGCAAATTTCAATTTATGAGTGAGCATTTTTATGGAAGTTGGGTCGATTTTTGTAGCTGATAAGCAGATTATAGAAGTGTGACTTATGATTACAGGTTATGACTCGCTATGACTCGCTATGACTCATGAGTCGTTGTGACTCATGTATGAGTCGATGTGACTCATATATGAGTCGATGTGACTCATGTATGAGTCGTTGTGACTCATGTATGAGTCAATGTGACTCATGTAAAAGCTTCATTTGTTTTCTATTATGACTCATTATGAGTCATTATCTATTATTGAGCAAAAGCTTCATTTGTTTTATGATCCAGGTTTGTTGCTGTGAATGTTGCAAAGGATGCAACTGATTTAGTAGCCAAGTTATGTGCATATCACCATACTACAAAAACTACCAAGGGCAGGACATCGAAGAGGATAAACAACAACCACCGTAGCAGTACAGTTGGTGAAAGCTCCAGCTTAAGCTCATCGCATAGTGACAAATGCCTTTACTTGCACGTCCTAAAAGGTTTCCTACTAATGAGTTGTTTGCTTAGTCCCCCGGTTTATGCTCTTAAAGGTGGTGATTCTCTTTCTCAAATTTGTAGCATGTTGTTGGTTCAAGTTTGATCATTGTTGTAACAATTAGGGCGATGATAATGATTAATATGTCTTGTGTTTATGTGTTGTCTCTTTGAATATAGGTTTGGGACAATAACTTTGTTAAGGTGTTAAGTCTGTAACTAGTTTCCCTTTCCCAGTTTCTTTTTGTAGTTCTTTATTGTACCCTTTTGCATGTATATATAATGAAAAAGTGTTACCTTTTATATCCTACGTCTATTTTCGCACAGACCCTTTTTATATGAGTCGGGAATTGTATGATATATGAGTGACTCATGTATGAGTCACAGTGACTCATACATAGGTCACACTGACTCATGTATGAGTCACACTGACTTATGATCTTAAGTAGTATGTTTTAAAAATCATAGTAGTATGTTTTTGGGTGTCTGAGAATCATAAGTGTCTTTGACTCATACTTGAGTCATGTGACTCATACATGAGTCAGGTGACTCATACATGAGTCATGTGACTCATGTATGAGTCAGTATGACTCATACATGAGTCATAATGACAGAATATGTATTATAATGACTCAGAATATGTATTAACTGTAAAAACACTTTTACGTATTAAGTGTAGAAATGACAAGAATCAAATGTACAAGTCTTTATAAACACTTGCATAATTATATGACTCATGCATGAGTCATAATGACTCAAAATATGTTTTAACTGTTAAAATCACTTTTACATATTTATAAAACTGTATTAAGTGTAGAAATGACAACAATCAAATGTACAAGTGTTTATAAACACTTGCAAATTTATATGACTCATGCATGAGTCAGGCGACTCATGCATGAGTCAGGTGACTCATGATATTCAATACATAGTATTCAAATCACATATTCAAGACATGTTTTATACACTTCAATAAAAGAAATCATAAATTTAAATCAAATAGTCAACACATGTTTTCAACACTTCAATAAAAGAAAAATAGAAAATTAAATAAGATACTCAACACATGTTTTCAACACTTGAAGTAGTTGTTGTATTTAATTCTCCTACTTTTCTGCATCTTTACTCAACCAAAACAAGCACTCGTCTATGTGAAAGTTAGCCTCATTTGTTAGTCTCTAAATTGTTTTGTTCTTATCTCCGTATCTGCTTGTGTTTCTTCTTAATGAAAGCGGTATCAAATCCCTTCTCCAACGCCTTAAAATGTACTTCTCTATAATCTCTTCAAGATCACGGTTCTTCAAAACACAAAATATGTGGCGACAAAGAAAACCATAACGCATAAAATGCCTACACGTACAATCAACTGATCCATCTCCAGGATTACGGAGAACCTTGAACATAAACATGAAACAAGTTAATAAGCATGTATGAGTCACACTGACTCATGCATGAGTCACGCTAACTCATACATGAGTCATAGTGACTTATTTATGAGTCACATTGACTTATACATGAGTTACACTGACTCATGCATGAGTCACACACTGACTCATGCATGAGTCACACTGACTCATGCATGAGTCACACTGACTCATACATGAGTCACACTGACTCATACATGAGTCACGTGACTCATGTATGAGTCATTCCCAGTTAAATGTTTCACTAACCTTGTAGGTTATTACTTTGTCTTCTTCTTGTACAATCATCTTGATAGGTGTGTAAACACCCATCCTTTCTACCACTTAATTACAATAATAACCGAGCCAAAACGTGTATTTTATGTCTTTTATGTCGGAATTATGCGTGGTTTGTGTTTTTGTTGTGATTTAGGACGAAAAGGTGAAAAGTGGAGAAAACACGGGAATTCACGGGCATTTACGGGCTTTTATTGAAGAAAAAGATGAAAGACGAAGTCAATAAGTCAAGAGTGCAAAAAGAACGAAACTCCAAGACCAATTCTGAAGATTTATCGAAGAAAAAGTCAAAAGACGGAAGTTTATCAAAAGCCGAAGAACTCAAGTCTATTTTATTGAAGAATTTAAAGACGAGTTCAAAGAAATCCCGAAGCCAAAAGTCCTTAAAGTTCAAGTTTAAAGAAGATTAGAAGAATAAAGGACTAATGGTGCAATTAATGAAGATTAAAGAAGGAAGGACTTAATCTCGCAATTAAGAGAAAAGGAAAGAGGGGAGGAAGCTTCCTAATCCTCCCCTATATATAGATTAGGACTAGTTAATTTTCTTTCTTGTTGGCTAAGTGTGACAATTAGTCTTCCACCATTTACTTTCCTTGCACCTTTAATTCATGTCTATTTAAATACTTGTCAATTTAATTACCTTGTCTTGCACCTTAAATTCCTTTAATTTCAAGTAAGTTTTCATTTAATTCTTGTCAGTCTTTACTTTATCTTGTTAATCTCTCATCTACCTTTCTTAATCTTTGATTTTTGTGTTTATGTTTATGTTTATGTTCTTAATTTGATCAAGTGCTTTTTGATTATTGTGGTTAAATTTGTTAGATTTGTTGATTTAGAGTGTTTGTTTATGATTGTTTGTTGATTCGTTATTAATTTGGTTAAATCGTTTGTTTGATTTTGTTTAATCTGTGGTAGATTAGTTGTTATTTTGATCCCTTGTTCTTCGGGGGAGTTTGTTTCTGTATCTTGTGATTCCCAGGAAAACTTCTGAACAAGCAAAAGTTCTGAACCAGAGGGTGTTCATTCGGAACATTCAAAAGTTCCGAATCAAGCTTCATCCGGAAGTGTTCCGGATCAAGAACTTCCGAGTCAAGGATTGCTCATTCGGAACTCCAAAGTTCCGAACCAATGGGGCTTCATCCGGAAGAGTTCCGGATCAACACCAAAAGTTCTGGACGAAGTAAAAGTTCCGGATCAGCAATCTCATTCGGAACTCAAAAAGTTCCGAACGAAAACTTCCGGATCAATACTTCCGAATCAAGCATTGTTTATTCGGAACTCAGAAAGTTCCGGATCAAGGGAAGCATTGTTTATTCGGAACTCAGAAAGTTCCGGATCAAGGGAAGGAAAAAGTTCCGGATCAACACCAAAACTTACGAGTCAAGCTTCATCCGGAAGTTCATTCGGAAGTTTTGAACTTCCGAATCAAGGTTTCTTTCAGTTCTTTTTAGTCTTTCTTTTTAAATTTCTGTCTTTTATTTTTAAGCTTTATTTTTCCCGCCTTTTAATTTAATTGCACTTTAAGATTATTTGTCTTAACTTTATTTTAGCCTTGCCTTAGTTTAAGTTTTAGTTGCGTTTTAGGATTGCCTTAGATAGATTTAAATTTGCGTCATTTACTTTTAAGTGCCTTTTTAATTTCTCGTCTCGCTTTTAAAATACTTGCCCATTATTTTAATTAGACTTAGATTTATTTTAATTGCACTTTTACTTTAAAGGTTCGCACCTTTATTCAAAAACAACCAAAATATTTGTTTCACCAAAAAACAATAGAGTCACATAGAGTCATATATAGTTAAATGTTTCATAACTTAGAAGTTGCTAAATCACATGTGATTATCATTGTGTCATTTCATCAAACACATGGTGTGCATAAACAATCATAACATGTACTTTACCTATATTACTAACAACAACTATATGCATCTTCAATAACATTGGTATCAGCTTCATATATGTATGGAAAAGGTGGGTTCGAGTGGAGATCGCCGGAAAAAGGTGGGTTGGTGTGGATGACGCAGGAAGAAGGTTGGTTTGTTGTGGTGGTCGCGGGAAGAAGGTGGGGTCGTTGTTTGTGGTCGCCTGAAAAAGGTGGGAGATGAGGTTGTTGTGGTGGTCGGCGGTTGGGTGGAGGTGGTTGTGGTGGTCGCCGGTGGGAGTGAGGATCGGGTTCCATCCCGAGTTTGTTATGTTTTTTTTTGATATAATAAAGGTAAGTTATAAAAAGAGGGGTTTTAATCACAACCCTTAGATCATTTAGAGATAAAGGGTGGGGATTTATCCATGAAGACTTTGATTAATAAGGGTGTGTGGGGGATCTTCTCCCTATATATATATATATATATATATATATATATATATATATATATATATATATATATATATATATATATATATATATATATATATAGAGAGAGAGAGAGAGAGAGAGAGTTAGGTTATTGTAGTGTAGTAGCTTAAAGTTGTTAAAATGAAAAGTCGTCTTAACCATTGATTTTATCAATTAACATGTGATTTATTTAACATTAAACACAAAATAATAAATCTTATACATAAAAATTGGTATAAAAACACTAAAAAAGTTTGATACGTAAAAATTTATAGCTGATACATATGATACATAGTTTTAATTCAAAAAATATTATTAGCATAAATAATCATTTATTCGAAAATTCACTGATACATTATCACATGTTGCATTCGGTATAACAAAATAACTGATAAACTATGATACACAAGTGATACACGAAAAATTAGTAATATTAAAAATTATGAACTAGCTACTCGTACACGAACTAAAACTTCCAAAACACTCGTACACGAACTAAAAAATCATTAACGAACCAAAACTAATCAATAAATATGATATTTGACCATTTTCTATTACTTCTCATTTTAACAACTTTAAGCACCTAAACCATTTTATCTAAATTCTATATATATATATATATATATATATATATATATATATATATATATATATATATATATATATATATATATATATATATATATATATATATATATATATATATATATATATATATATATATATATAGATTTGCGTTCAAGTGCGTTACATCTTAAAATGCGTTTAATAGGTACCAACCAGAATGTGGCATGTGTAACTTTTATTTAAAACTCAGTAAATAAATTAAATGAATCCAAATGTTATAAAATAAATCAAAAGGGTAAATAGGGCATTTAACTTCTTCTTAAACACCACACCCTATGTAACAGCCGTATCATTCTCACATATTGTGTCTCATCTGAATACAAGAAATGCTCTTCACCATTTCCTCATTTCCGGTGGTGCTTAATCATGTAAAGTGTGCCGACATATATATTAGGTGATGGATTTGGTTCGACACCTTGTCGAAACCATGACGAGACCATACACTCTGTATCAGTTTGCAAGATGTATCGATCCCTTGTCGAAACCATGCCGAGACCAAAGCCTTGTCGAAACCGATCTAACACCACTATTTTTAATCGAACCCCAATTCTTTAATTCAACTATTTTCGGCAAGAATAAAACCCACAAAACCGGCTTGTTTGCACGGATAAACACGACTGATGCCGCCGTTGTTGGAATCGTCTTGATCATGTACCAGATCTGATATATAAATAAGTGGTGTACAAGATGTGATATTGGTTACCATAATAAAACAACCATTGATCGTCTTCGTTGTTGTCCTCGTGTTGCCGCCTAAGAGATTCAAACAAACGATCAATTTTAAAATACCACTAGATGTGTATCATTGTAACCGGATCTGCATCTGTCACACAAATCACTGTTGGATATGAGGTCCGATTTTGATTTCAAGTGGATTTCATTTTTTTCTGTATCAGTTATAAGGATGTATCAACGAAGTTGCATCATTTCTTAAGTTTTATATCAGTTTTACTGATGTATTAAACGTCACAAAAACTGACATCATTGGTTCATGATTGTTTCATCCACTTTTGTTTTTGTGCCGACTCCATCTATGGAGTTTTCGCAGTGATTAGAGACTGCGTATGTAGCGTATCTCTTATCCGGACTTGAGGTTCTAGGTTGTACGACATGTGATTTGGTTCTGATTCAGCTTCTAGTTACGGGTGTAATTAAATGGTTTGTGTTTATATAAAATAATTATTGGTGTACAAGGTGTTTAGTTGTTTAAAGTGTATCAGTTGATTAATAATTTGGTACACTTTTACTCTTTCATTTTAGTTGAGAAGGTTAAGAGTTGAATTGCTGATGTGGTACATGGGTCTGGTTCGATTAAGATTACTGAGAAAGCAATGATATGAGGTGGAATGGGGGTTTACTGAATGAGGTTGGGTTGTTTGAAGGTTTTAGGAACGAGTGGAAGTTTAGCAAGGAAGAGTTGAGGAGCTCGGTAAGAAAGAAGATGTGTGATGACGAGGTGGATGAAAAGGTAATTATAAAGTGTTCTACATTTATTTTTGTTACGATGGTGTTGTTAGATGATACATTTGAGTAGTTTACAATTGATCAGATAGGGTGTCGGATTTTGCTTTGGGAGAAGGCGTGATTGTGGTATGTGTTCCTTTATTTATTGTTTTGTTGGTGTGTTTAATTAGCATCTCACCTTATTTATACGTTTTTAGTTTTTGAAATTACTACTGCTTTGTTGTGTATGTTTGTTAAGACGCACTACAAAAAAATTACATTTAGTGGCACAAAGAAAGTGCCACTTAAGGTATTTCCCAGAATCGGTGGCCGAAAAGAGAAGTGTCACCGAGTTCAATGCCACTAAAGGGATTTAGTGACACTTTCGATTTGTTATTGCATCCTTTTTGAGCTTTTTGGGAAACTTATGGTTTTATCACTGAAAACTTAATCGATGCTGTGGCACATATTTTATCCCACTAGATACATGTAGTTACAAATGAACAACAACACTTTGAAAAAGTTCTCGTACCTTCACAACAACATACTATACCTATTATTCAATAACAACGATAAACCTATTTGGCTAGAAAACAAGAAATCAGAAAGCCTTTGGTGTTTTTAGTTGTGTGTATGCAGGTTTTCACATTGTTGTCTATAACTGCAGATTAATTTGTGTCTATTTCACTACATGGATATAGGAAATGAGGCAAGACGATGGAAGATATTTGCTTAGAGAAAAACTGCTCTTGGGCCTGCAAAGTGCATATGAACCGTCCTCTATTTTGGCACACAACCCGGTGCACCATTTGTTGAACCACTAATCCATTATTCGGAGCTGCTTTTTGAATCAAACCTCTCAAAGCTAAGTGCACAAGCTTTCCTTCTTATGACGAGTGTTGCTCACGAGGGTTATGTTTTGAGTTGATTTTTATATGTGTCGGTTGTTAGGTTCTACATCAGTTGGTATTAGTCTCTATATGATTTGTTAGGCTCTTTGTATTAGTTGTATTTAGTAACAGTTGGTTTTTGTTAAAATAAATTTATTTATTGTATAAGTTAGTTAGATGTTCAAGATGTATCAACTGATTATTAAATAATAAAGAAATGGATAGTTCATGAATCTATTTGTTAACGAAGAACTAATGCAAGTCTAATTATTATTATTGTAATTTTTATGTATCAATCGTACAAACTAATGCAAGAATCTGACAAAAAAAGGCTTGACTAATGTATCAAAAGAACCTGGCAAAAAGAAGTTACTACTTGCGAATCAATTGATCTATTAAAAATGTTACTGTATAAATTATATTTTTGAATCAAATAATGTTTGAAAAAGGTAAGTTGGTACATAATGCCACTGATTTTTCATTTTATTACAATTGTGCCACTCATTTAATTAAATATGATCTTCATCCATCAAACTTGATCTAACGGATCCATCATACTTTAATAGTGTACACCATAATAACGCTCCCCTATATAGAGTTAGGTTAATGTGGTGTATTATATATATATATATATATATATATATATATATATATATATATATATATATATATATATATATATATATATATATATATATATATAGTGTAAAGTTATTTTCAGAACCAAATAAATGTACAAAACTGCGAGAACCACCTTTATACTCTTAAAAATGCATATGTATTTTCATTATTACTAGCCGGGTACCCGCGCATTGCAGCGGTGGGTACCCGTGTAACAAAATTTTCTTACGATTGAATGTTCTTCACTTGTACCTTTATTATGAGGATAACGTATCTACAATATTGCTTATGCGATGCATATTATTGAAAAGATTATCACGCCACATTGCATAGTATTCGAAAAATAACACAAAAATCACATGCTCGATCTTTATTTTCATGTTAGGCAATTTCATGTACAATAACAATAAGTTCACCATAGTAATAGTTGAAGCGAAACATTCTTTATGAATTTGAATTTGATGACGTATACAAATTTTCTGAAACTCTCAAAAGAAACTAAAAAAAGTCATAAGATTTTTTTAGAAGTATGATAGAGGAATAGAAATTGTTGTGTTTTTTGCATCAACCAAATGATACTTTAATACTTAAATAAAGTAAACGTTACAAAAGTTATATCAAAAATAGAATTATGATTTTGGTTAAAACGTAACCGATAATATTTAAATCTTATTACAAAAGTTAATGAGGACGGTTATGAAATGGACTAAACATAAAGACGCTTAATTACGAAATAAATAATATTGGTTTAACTTTTTAATTTCTTTTTATAGTAATGTTTGTGGCTTAAACTTTTAAGACTTCTATAATTAGAATAAGTCATAAACTTTTTATAAAGTAGTTAGATGTTTAATTTAACATTTAATAATTGTTTATTGGTAATAGATCCGAGTATAATGAGCGATATTAAGAGTGCACATTTGTTTATATATATATATATATATATATATATATATATATATATATATATATATATATATATATATATATATATATATATATATATATATATATATATATATATATATATATATATATATATATATATATATATATATATATATATATATATATATATATATATATATATATATATATATATATATATATATATATATAGAGAGAGAGAGAGAGAGAGAGTTAGGTTAATGTGGTGTGTTACCTTAAAATTGTTAAAGTAAAAAGTAATTTAGGGGTGTAATCAAGCCAAGCTTTTATCAAGCAACTCGAGCTCGAGCTTGAGCTTGGCTCGATCAAGCCAAGCTTTTATCAAGCTCAAGCCCAAGCTCAAGCCCAAAAAATAGCTCGAAACTATATCAAGCTCAAGCTCAAGCTTTTGATAGCTCGGCTCGAGTTCTTATCAAGCTTTTTCAAACTCTATCAAAAATATGTTTTTATGATGAATTTATATAAGCAACTAATTGTTAATTTGAGTATTAACCAAATTTTAAGGTCTAATTTCATAAATAAATAATATATTTTATAAGGACTTTTAACGCTGATTACATTTATATTTTAGTTCTTTGTATTTTAAATGATTCTTTATTTTTGTAAATTTAATTATTGCATTTACTCGGTAGTTAGTGAAATACAATATGTGTATAAATATTTTTTGTACTCTTCTTAATACTAAACGCAACGTGTCTAGATTGTGCTCGCATTCACATCATGCAATGGCCTTTGGGACCTTAATCGTATTAGAGTACAAAACACATTTTGAAACCAACATTGTACGATAATTTTGTTATTGGTTTGATTAATATTAAATAAATCAAATTTATTTTAAGTAATGATTTTTGTTTTTTTTTCTTTTTATACATATGTTTATTGATGAGTTTTATTTAAAAAAATTATACACATTCAAGCTTTTCAAGCCAAGCTCAAGCTTTTATCAAGCCTTATCAAGCCAAGCTCAAGCCTGAATTGGTAAAGCTTGACAAGCTATCAAGCCAAGCTCAAGCCTACAATTTTAGTATCAAGCCAAGCTCAAGCCCTACTAAGCTTGAGATCGGCTCGGCTCGGTTACACCCCTAATTTAGACCATTGATTTTTACTAATTGTCATTTAATAAAGATTGGTAATTAATTAGGGTTGCATTAATTAAATGGAATTACAAGGGTATTTTTTAGAAGTAACACATCTGCTACTCCATCGAGTTTTATTTGTCTCCTTGTCACTTGTATTTTCAAAAACAAGACATCGGCACATGATTATTTCGAAATGAGACAAAAAAAAAATCAAAACTAGACAAAGTAAGCTAGTCTAACGTCACTTTGTTGATCATAATATATGATTAAAAAACAAATAAACCTCCTGACTAGTTAACTACTTAGATTAATGTGGCCCATCTACTACTATACACATATAAGCCACAACCCATTTTAAATGTTAACCAGCGTGTTAACAAATTCTTCTTTCTATAGTTCATACATCAATTTTGCGACAATTAAAATGAATAAAACATGATACACAAGGTTGAACTGGTACATAAGAAAATAAGATAGACCATAACGAACTCGAGCCACTCCAAACATGACTCGTACATCAAGACGAAGTCGAGTCTCCCCACACCAGAATGGTACACCATCGACTCGTACAGAATTGTGTGCTCGATCCTCGCCACACACGAATGGTACACCACCTCGTACACGACTATGAACTCGAGCCTCGCCACACACGAATGGTACACCACCAACTCGTACACAATCGTGAACTCGAGCTTCACCACACATTAATGGTACCCCACCGACTCCTACACAATCATGAACTCGCCAAAAATGCACGACGAACTCATACACTATGGTGAACTTGACCTTCGCGATACGACTCGTACAGTCGTACACCACCAACTACTCATACACCATAGATCGTACACCATAGTGAATTTAAACCGTGCAACACACCAAATCGTAAACCATGGATCATACACTACCAACTCGTATACCATACCATTGTGAACTCCAGCCTCATGACACTGGACTCGTACACCACCGAACCTTAATTGTATTGTCACTTCAAAAAATTAAACATCAAATCTGAGAGCAGCTAAGGTTTTGTCAAGGTTTCCAGCGAGCAGCGTTTCGACGAACAAAATAATGATACACACCTCTCCGGAAAAATAAGCGGGTGTTTGGATGATGGACGATGAATACAGACGTCAGCAAGTAGGGTTCAAGAGGGATAGTGTGGACCGAAAAATGTGTAACAGGGACGATGGCTTTATATTTTCTACTCGTAATAAGAAATGATGATGGTTATCTTTAAATCACATATTCAAGGAAAATAATGACGGCAATTAATAGTTAGAGATATTTAAGGTTTAAAACACTTTTTATTTTAACAATTATAAACTACTACACTACTTTAACTAAATTCTATATATATATATATATATATATATATATATATATATATATATATATATATATATATATATATATATATATATATATATATATATATATATATATATATATATATATATATATATATATATATATATATATATATATATATATATATATATATATATATATATATATATATATATATATATATATATATATATATATATATATATATATATATATATATATATATATATATATATATATATATATATCTTAATACTTTATAAAGCATTTACACCTTTTTATTTTTAGAAGTCTTAAAAAGTTTAAGCCTTAAACATTTCTTCTTTAGGAAAGATATGTATTAATTTTGCTACAAAACCATACACATATAACTACAAATTATAACTAAAAATTAAAATGTCTTAATGTGTAGTCAATTTTATAACAGCCCAGTCAACTTTAATTATTATAACAGCCCATTAAGTAACACTAAAACTAATGACACATATATTTTTCACCCACAAAAGTACAAAACAAAGAAACATAGAATCTCTCCATTGATAATACGTTTGTTCGTCGCAAAATATGGTTAGTGGGTACCCGCCGCCGCATTGCGCGGGTACGCTGCTAGTATATATATATATATATATATATATATATATATATATATATATATATATATATATATATATATATATATATATATATATATATATATCCCTCTCTCTCTCCCTCCCTCCCCAACGGATTTTGAGTAGTTCTTGATGAATGCATGAATACAAAACTTTTGTTATTATCAGAGTTGTTGCAGCAGAAGTTTGTGAAGAGTTGTTTAATCCAATTCGTCCTTGCACCGAGCTTGCATTAAACGGTGTTGAAGTGTTTATGAATGCTAGTGGAAGTCATCACCAATTACGAAAGGTCGTATGCGTTCCTTTATTGGTGCTACAAATACTCGTGGAGGAGTGTACATGTATAATAATCTTCGATGCGGACTTTTGTCTATGTTAAGGTTTGTGAGAAAACCACTTATCTAACCACTATCTTAATGTGTTCTGTTTTGACACTTTGTCATCATGTGTGATGAGTTTTCCGGCTATCGAATGGTTACGGGTTCAATTCTTATTAGGCAACAAATAGTTACGTGTTCAGATCTTACTTGGCATCAAATGATTACGGGTTCAAATCTTACTTGATGAAATGAACTCAATGGAAGTAGTAGCAAACAACCATGGATAATGACATGGCATTTATAATATGTTCGACAATTTAAAAGCTCCTAGGAATCAAAATTTTAATGAAAGACCAAACCAATATTTGTACCGAAGTCCTAATTAAGCAGATGAAACCAGTTAGATCTTCCTCATGGGAAAGCCTTTTGATCGTCTTCATCATGATAAACATACGCGAATCCACCATGTCGTGTCATATCCATTCCGGCAGTTTCATCTTCAGGCGAGATCCTTAGCAGCTTTAGTTTGTGTAGACCCCAAAACAATGGACCCATGGTCGCGCTCACAAAGGCAAATATAACTGCAATCTGAATCAAATGCGCAGCCAGTAGTTTTCCCCCGCCTCCCATGAATAGCCCGTAGGGGCGACCTGGCTTCCCTGGATAGACTTCGTTCACGTATTTCTCTTTTGCAAATAAAGCAGTAAAGATAATCCCCCACGCACCACAGCCACCGTGTAGTTGAGCTGCTTCCAATGGATCATCATACTTGAACTTTACGGCTAGATAATTGCACCCGGTCAAAACACATGCGGCTACAAATCCGCAGATAACGGCAGCCCATGGGTCAACGACTGAACAACCTGCGGTTATTGCTGCAAACCCGCCCAATAGACCATTGCACACATCTGTCACATTCCAATGTCCTGACAATATCCTCTTCCCGAATAAAGTTGTTAGGGCCGCAGTACAACCGGCTAAAGTTGTAGTCACTGCAGTCCTACCAACTGCACTCCATTGTCCATAATAGTTCCCCGACTCGTAAGGGCTCAGAATTTTAGTAAACGACCCCGGGTTAAACCCATACCAACCAAACCACAACAAAAAAGTACCCAACACCACCAAAGACGCGCTATGGCCCTTTAAAGCGACAGATCGCCCACTTTGATCAAACCTTCCAATCCTAGGCCCCTCAATTAAAGCACCCCACAAACCCGCAATCCCACCAACCATATGAACCACACCTGATCCCGCAAAATCAATCACACCAGTCCCGAATAACAAGCTGTCCAGATTAGAAGCACTAGCCCATCCATCAATAGACCAAAACCAATGAGAAACAACCGGGTACACAAAGCCAGTCAAAAACGCCGAATATATCAAATAAGCAACAAACTGTGTCCTTTCAGCAATGGATCCTGATGTAATACCCGCAGCAGCGATAGCGAAAGCCCATTGATATAAAAAGTAGCTATAATCAAAGATAGATGATGGTATATCCTGAAGAGCAAAGTTATACCTGTAGAAACCGAATAGCAAACGAACATTTATAACTTCGTAAATCAAAAAGTCTATACAAGCAACGACAATGCCTTGATCCGATTAGCGAAACCAAAATTAAATATGACCGGGTGAACAAAACTTTTGACTTGTGACATAATAGAGTAAAAAGGTGAATTAAAACGAAAGTTTTTTACAGGACTAGTGCATTTAAGATGCATTTAAATACACAATATAAATTTCTTGCTCCGCCCTTGAACATATAAATACACAAAATAAATAGACGATGCCCTTATGCTAGACGGGTCAATACAATACCTTCCTATGAAACCATTAGAAGGTGTCCCGAAAGCGAATGCAAATCCGAAAAGATAATAAAACAAGCCCCCGGCAGCAGCGTCTAGAACATTAGTAAGCATGATATTCATAGTATTTTTGGCGCGAACTGAGCCCGCACACAGCATGGCGAAACCTAGTTGCATGGAGAACACCAAGTACGCTGAAAATAAAAGATACGTAGTGTCGACTGCGTAGGTCGTGTCTGAAAACTTTGTGGAAACATTGTTGAACTGGTCGCAAATGAACGAGGCGGCACCCGATGCGTTTGTGGTGTTGGCTCCGAACATGGCGGCTAGTGCGTCCGCTGAACATGTTGGAGAGGCCATGTTTTTTTAAGGTTTTCACTTTCACCCAACAAAAAAAAGTAGTAGCTAGTAGTAGTACGAGATATGTGAAACAGAAACGAAAAATTAGGAGATTATTAAGTGAGCCTATCGTCTTTGATTCTTTTGATTTATTTGTGTTTTAGGTCTTGAGTATTTTGGTTATGTTTTTTTGGTCCTTTGTTGTCTGTATGTTTGGCGAAAATAACCGTAGTAAGAAACAATAGTAGCAAGTTGTAGCTTTTTGTTTTGATAGAGCGTTTGGTAATGTAGTTGCATAGTGCTGTAGTAGTTAGTAAGCCAAAACGCTACTCGTTTGAAAATGCTACTAAAAGTGACGTTTTGATTTGCAGCGTTTAAAAAAAGTAAGAATGCGCCACAACATTCAAGTCACTAAGTGCGGCTTTGCTGATTGACAAGTTCTTGCTAGTACTTCAAACAATTCTTTAGATGACCTTGAGAGAGTCAATGAGTTAGTGTCGTCACTTACTCACTCCATCATCCTAACTTAGTTCTTTATATCACTTGATGAGATCTGCCTCACGTTATGACGAGCTTAACATGTAGACTCTCAAGAACACTTGACAATGACTCAATGAACTTACTTAAGTTCAATGACTAATACTACTTACAATGCTTTACATTCAAATCTTGTATAAAGAACAAATCTGGTATTGAATTGACCCAACAATCTCCTTTTATTTGAATAGAAAATTAGCCTAAGTCAAATAAAGTAAGTGAGCAATAAGGTTCTTCTTACATACGTTGCAACAAAAATTAGCAAAATATTTTCACTTAACGTTTTGCTTTACTAAATAAAAGTTTGTTACATTGTAAAAATAATTTTAAATTAACACGTTTGGTTACAAGATTCATTGCAAAATATTTTGTTGCAAATACGTTTCAATGCAAAATGGTTATGAAAAAGTCTACTATATTCGGTAACCATAGTTTTTTATCTTTTAACCGGCTAACTAACGTATGGGGTTTGAACCTTTTAAACACAAACTCAAGCCACGTAAAACTTTTATTTTGAGGTTGACGTGACCACTTTAAGGTTGTTTAAATCTAAAAAAGCCATTGTTGCAAAACATTGGGACAATTCCACTACTAGAATATGGGGCAACAGAGACGGATATTAGTGACAGAATTATTTTGTCGCAAAAATATGGTTCATAGTGACAAATTAACGATAACTTAGCTACGAAATTTGTAAGATAGTTTCAAATTAGCGACAAATCAGTAACAAGGATAGAGATGGAATTTTCCATCTGTCGGAGTTCTATCGCTAAATGGCTTCATACTGAGACGGAGTTAACGACGAACTTAGTTTGTAGCGATTAGCGACGGATTTGTAACTATATAACGATGGATACTTCTTACTGTCTCAAATACGTCGCTAAAAATTTCAGTTACCTACGGATTAAAGATGTACTTGGGTAAAATAAAAAGATACACGCGTCATGGTGGACATTAGGTGACGATGTTAGGCAGATACGTACAATCATAAAATGAGTCAAGTTATGATAATAAACCGTGACTATCAACATTTAAAATAAAAAACTCGTAAAAATAGTTTATCTCGTGAGATTATGGTATCAAGACATCTAGTAATATGTCATGACTTAATAAGATGTACGCTTTTAAGTTTATTAGTAAGTTTCATAATATATCTTCTTCTGGTCCAAATACTTAATTTTTTTCTCGTGCAATAGTTTCTAATATATAGAGATAATCGTATTTAAGATGAATGATGATTATTTGTTTTTATTTATGTATAAATCTAAAGTGAAAATAATTATTATAAACTCATATGTTTCACTATTTCCTAACTTTTTCTAAATCCTATTATTCTAATAAAATTTGTTTATAATAAAAAAAGTAATATAATAATAATAATAATAATAATAATAGAGTGATGATTTTTTTTAAAAAAAAATAAAAAATAATAATAATAATAATAAAAATATAAGAAAATAAAATAATTATAATTATAATAATAATAATGTTTAATAATAAGTTTAATTGAACTATGATCGTATCTATTAAGATGTCTTATTTAACATATATAGATAAAAACAAAAAAATATACCATACTTTACTTTTAACCAAAAACATTATACATCTGCTCCTCCTTCTCCTAGAACGGTTATCCAGAAGGTGAAAAAATTTGTGCTATTCTGTGAACATATTTGGCGCCCCTAGATATGTGGGGATCGTGGAGTAGGAGTCACTCCTTCCATAAAAGTTATACCTTGCGGATTATCAGATGAAACATACTTTCAGGAAGCATCAAAACAAGGTATCTTCACTATTTTAGATTAACAAGCTTTAATTTAATGTTAAATCGCTTAATTCATTGTGTTTGATTGCATGATTATAGTTAATTAGGTAATTTTTTTACTTTTCAATTTTATGTTATTAATTTAGGGTTCTTTCAATTAGGTAGAACTCATTGTCACAAAATCAATTATACAAAACTTATAACATTATGAACTAAGTTTTTGCAAAGCTGTACAATAGATAGTGTTGCAATATATCTGTATATATCACTACATAACAGTAATTTATATACCTTAAAACTTGAAATTCATAACCGGAAAATGAGTATCGTATGTAATGAACATGAGGGGTGTTATCGGGTCGGTTTATCAGGTTATTTTGTCTTATCGAGTCGGGTTGAGTCGGGTTTTGATTTTAAAAAACTCACCCGCAACCCGACCGGTAATGAACATGAGGGGTCTTATCGGCGATGTTAGTTAATGCAAACTGAGATTAGGCACGACAATTTTGGTTTTGGGTATGAAGTTATTATTGTGGATTTGGCTTGTAAAGTTTGCTCTATGCAAGATAGAACTAGCAGTAAGATTCAAGTATCTAACTAAAATTGTTTTGCTTTAGTTGTTACTCAAATCGCTTAATGTTGTTTTATCACATATGATAGTTACTTTTAAGTTTAAATCACTTCGAGTAATTCAAAAGCAAATAGATATCCTCATCTCCCCGTAGTCAACAACTACAGATGAAAAAAAACTAAAATGAGGCCTTTTATGTGTATGTTGTACGTAGTAATATCACTAATAGTAATAATCTAATTTTGAGTTTGGCTCACAACTGGGCCAAGTAAAAGTAATACATTTGACCTATAAGTGAACATCTCATTTGAATCCGTCTTCTTCAGCACTTCCGTCTTCATCTCTGCTTCATATTCACAATGCTTATCTTTTCTTTTTCTCCCTTTTCTTTCAAGTAGCTTGGATTAAGGTATGACTTGTAAATGTCATGTATTATAGAGGGTACGCATTCGAAAATTTGTAGTGTATTTTTACTTCCACTTATGAAATTACAAAAAAATTTACACTACTAAAATTTTACACATGGTATGCACGTTGATTGTTTTACTTTTGTCAGAGGCTTGTATTGGTCAATGTATCTCGTACCTACTATGGGTAGTATTGGTAGTACTTTGATATATCGAACTCTGGCTGCTCAAAGAAAGTTAAGAATCTGTAGTTTGCTATCAATTTATGAAAGTTGAGGGCAGTGGCGGATCCAGAAATTTCGATTAGAGTATGCACATTCATAGTTGAGTGTTTTTTTATGGTATTGGATTCTTGGGTTTTTTTGCGGGTCAGTGATAGGTGTGTAAACACCCATCCTTTTTACCACTTAATTACAATAATAACCGAGCCAAAACGTGCATTTTATGTCATTTATGTCGGAATTATACGCGGTTTGTGTTTTTGTTGTGATTTAGGACGAAAAGGTGAAAAGTGGAGAAAACATGGGATTAAATGGGCTTTTATCGAAGAAAAAGACGAAAGACGAAGTCAAGAAATCAAGAGTGCAAAAAGAACGGAAGTCCGAGACCAATTCTGAAGATTTATCGAAGAAAAAGTCAAAAGACGGAAGTTTACTAAAAGTCGAATAACTCAAGTCTAATTTATTGAAGAAAGTACAAGACGAGTTATTGATCCCGAGACAAAAGTCGAAGAACTTAAAAGATTAAAAGACTAAAGTCGAAAAATTTGGAGATTAAGGACTAAACATGCAATTAAGGAAAGAAGAAAGAAGGGAGGAAGCTTCCTAAGCACCTCCCTAATCTCTCCTATAAATAGTCTTGAGTGTTTTCATTTCATAGTGGTTGGGTGGCTTGACAAACCACCACTTCCACCATTTTCATTTACCTTGCACCTTAATTCTTGCACTTTAATTACTTGTTATGCACATTTAATTCCTTTTAATTCCAAGTAAGTTTACTTTTAATTGTTGTTAATCTTTTCTTTCATTGTTAATCTCTCATCTTCCTATCTTGCTTAATCTTTCTCTATGATTCATGTTTATGTTCTTCTATTTTTATGGTTTTCAATCAAGTGGATATTGATTATTTTGGTTATGATTGTTAGTTTTATTGATTTGGATTGATTGGTTATTGTTAGTAGATCATTTGTGGTTGTTTTGGTTTAATCTTTTGGTTAATCTTGATTAGTTTTGGTTAAATTCGTGTTTGGTTTTCATCCCCTGTTCTTCGTGTTCTTCTTACTGTTTTCCCAGATTCCGGATCAGTCGTTCATTCCGAATCAACGAATCATTTCATTTATTCCGAATCAATTCGTTCTTAATTTTTATCCCGTATCAAATTTGTTCATCCGGAATATTTTATATTCCGGATCAGAGTCTTTTATTCGGAATATTTGATTATTCCGGATCAAGTCCCTTCATGCGGAATATCTGTTATTCCGGATCAAGTCCCTTCATGCGGAATATCTAATATTCCGGATCAAACTTTTTATTCCGCATCAACCATTATTTTCTTTTCATTCCGGATCAAGCTCTTTATTCCGGATCAACTGGTTTATTCCGGATAAGTGACATATTCCGGATGAGCTTTGTTATTTCGGATAAGGGTGATATTCCGAATGAGTTTTTCAGTTTTTTTGTAGTTTTATATTTTTAATTCTTAAGCTTTACTTTTCCCGACTTTTTCCTTATTTGCATTTTTACTTGCCTTCCTTTTAGTTTAAGTTTTAGTTTGCGTCATTTACTTTATTTCGCTTTTAATTTCTCGTCATTTACTTTTCGTCGAGTTTTTATCTTTCAGTATTTCTTTTTATCGTCTTTACTTTATTTTTATTTGTTTCAAGTCTTTATTTTTCATTAGATTTAGACAACGACCATTCCCCTTTTATTCCACCAAGAACAACTGAGTCGCACAATTAACCAGAGATCAATTCGAGAAGATTCCGAGAAACGAACTTTTCAAACTAGTAAAATCTATGTATTAAAATGGCGCCGCTGCCGGCTCTTTTCGTGAGGATTAACGGTTTTCATGAGAGACGCGTTGGCTTTTGGGATCCGTTCACTCGTGAACGTTACTTTTTGTATTAAAAATTTTCAAAAATATCAAAAACATTTGAAAAATCATAAAAAGCATTTCTTTTTCAAAGTTTTGCAACAAAAATATTCTTCTTGCTTATCTATTTTTCTTTATGGATTCTTATGTCCATTGCGTCGGGTGTGGGAGACGATTATACGGGAACGACTAATGTCGATGGTGTACATGTGAGCGGTGCGGAAAGGATATTGATAACACACAATTCGGATTTTGTCCCTTGTGCAACTCGACTAATTCGTCCTTTTTGAATCCACCTCCTGTTCCCCCGTGCATCTATTGTGGAAGCGATTCTCATTGGCATGTTTCGTGCCCGGTTGGATACTCGTATGGTCACGAGCAAGAACCGGGTTACAATTATGACAATGGTAATAGCTATCTACAAGAAGCACCGGATTTTCTCCATACCCTTGTTGCCAAAATTGTGGGGGTCCTCACGATACTTCTTATTGTCAACCAATGAATTATTATGAGCAAAATCCGTGTCCTCAGTTTTCTTCACCAATGGATTATTATGAACCAAATCCGTGCTCTAATTCTTCTCAACCAATGACTTACTATGAGCCACATCCTTGCTTTAATTCTGGTTTTCATAACTTTGAGCCCCCACACCACAACCTCAATCATCAATCCTCTCAGCAAATTAGTCTTGACCAACAACTCACTTATTTGAACCATATTCTAGAAAGTATAGCTCAACTCCGAGCTGACTTGCATCAGGAAAAGCAACCTTTGCTTGATAGTGAAGAAATCTTGAAAACCACTGACACCTTTTTGAGCCAATTTAGTCGTTTTCCCTTCTTTTCTACACCACAATGTTTAATGACAGCGTGGGATAGAATAGGTTCAATTGAACATACTCAAGGCGATGAACAACAAAAGTTGCTTCATGAGCTTCTTAAAGATGTGGAGGTTATCAAGGAAGAGTTAGCCGATTACGTCACTCCTAACTGGTCTCGCCCCATCTATTATATTGATGACGACGATGATGTCTACACTTTCAACCAATCTTCTGAAGTTGCTGCTCCTACTCTCGATGTTCCTACTGCGTCTAAGGATCTAGATTCGTTGAATGAGCTTAGTGATGTTGGTCTCGACAAATTATTGGATGATGAGGTTTGTAACTTACCTTCTATGGAGCTTCAGGACGACGTTGCTTTCACGCAAGCGGTCGATCCAAATGATGACGATTCTTCTCCCCGCTATGAGAATTTCACTTTTGAAATTTCTCAATCTCCACCGGGAGATGCGGGCGATGACGATTTATTCTCTTCGACTTACGAGAAGTTCAGCGATGAACTTGCTCTTGAAGATGAGGTGGAGGACGAGCTTCTTCGCGACAAATTACGGAAAGTACATCTTCTTATTGCTAAAATTGAAGAGTTGACTTCTCCTCCTCTCTCCGAGTGTTTGCCTCCATCTATTCCTCCCGTTGAGGATAATGACCCATTGCTGGAAGAAATCGACATTCACTCCATACCTCCAGGTATTGATGACGATGACATGGAGGGGGACATTATTTATGATAATTTGCTGCAGGAAGATATTGACCCAATTCCCCCTCCCGAGCACCTTTCATCCTCCCCTTTAGCCACTATTACGGAGGATGAGTGCTTTGACCCGGGAGGTAACATTGATTCTATTATCATTGATAACATTACGGCTTTGCCGAATGCTCAGCCTCCATTGTCTTTGGGGGATGACAATGTGCTTACTTTACCCACCCCACCTCCCGTGGATCTTGATTTCATATACTCTTTTCGTATGTTGAAAGAACCTTTCTCCCATTCAAGACTTATCCCCTCGCCTCTCCTTTGTTAATGTCCTCCAGGAACGAGGACAAGGTCTTTGATCCTGGTATTACATTCGAGGCCTCCCCATGGACCATTTAATTCGGGGACGAGTCAGACTCGTGACTCGGTTAATATAAACAAGCGCTTTTTGGGAGGCAACCCAATTATCTCTCTATCTTTACTTGTTTTCACCATAAGTGTAGGGGGAGCCCCGTTGGTGTTTCTTGCTTTCTTTCTTATCATGTGCAGGGATTAGAGCTTCAAAGACACACTCTTGATGACTTTTGATGACCGTGATTCCGTGTTCCCTTCTTCCCGGTTCTATCCTAAACTCTTTTCGATTCACTATTTTATATTTTCCAATATTAAAATAGGAATCTCGTTAGTTGTCTTTTCCTTAGCGAAATTTAAACAACGTGCACAATGTCCTAAGTGTAGGGGAGTTTACTCCTACATGCTTAAACATTGAGGACAATGTTTATATTAAGTGTAGGGGGACTTCTATCGAAGTTAAGTGGCCTTTTCCTTGTATTTGTCCTCATTTTAACCAGAAAATCAATTTTTCGACATTTTTCAAAATTTTTTATCTATTTTGGCCTATTAGTTTTTCCCTTTGTATAGTTATTTTCTTTCTTTGTTAGAATAAAATTTTAATAAAGTGGTTTTAATTTTCAAACGTTGTGAATCTTTTGACTCAACCCGAGTTTACTTATCTAAGTTTACTCTAGCTAGTATCCTTAACGTGTTTAAGTCAAGTTTTGCTAGGCTTTTATATAGGGAGCTTTAAAACGCGAAAGTCTTAACTCTCACGGGTTAAGAACAAGAACTTTCGCAAGTTCCTATAATTGATCCTAGAGAGTCGTTTATCAAGGGAACTTTAAAACGCGATTTCTAAACTTGAAAAAGTCTAAGAGTTCGCAAGATCCTATAGATGACTCGAAAACCCAAACTTTGATTTAATAGGCTAAGCATCCACGAGTCTCATTCCTTGAGATTTTAAATTGTGGAAAGCGAGAGATGATAGAGCCAATTATAAGTTTGGTATTCTTTCGTGAATTTATGTGAGTTAATTATAAGCCTATTATCCCATCGCTTGCTAATAAATTTTATCTGCAATAAATAAGGTTGTACGACTTGAAAAGTTACTTAGCTTCTAACCCAAGATCGTTTAAAAGTTGCTCGGTATGGATTAGAGTTCATAGCCAAGGCATAACTTATTGAAGCGGGATGCGAAGATTGGCGAGTCCAAAAAGGTCCTAACAAGACATGAGGGCTACATTTTGTTGCTAAAGATCCAAAGTGATGTGAAGAATCATTTATCGAAAGTCAATATGAAGGATCGAGACACACGGCGAAAAGCAAGTACTCCCCAAAAGATCATGGAGAAGTCTATTCAAAAAGACCCTAGCAAGGTATGAGGATAAATAGATCCAAGTCCAAAAAGGAGGTGGATCATTGTATATCAAAGTCCAAAATAAAGATTGGAGAAAAATGAAGAAGTCGTGGTCCATATATGAAGAATCTTTCAAAACTTCAAGTGAAGAAATTCCTATTATGAAGAGAAGGCCATAATTTCATGAACGTCTCTCAAGGTTTGAAGTATGAAGTCGCTGCCAAATATCGGTCCGAGAAAGGTCTCAAATCGCGAAGCGAGTTATGCCAAGATATGAACTTTATGAGGTCCCGAGAAGCAGTTTTAAAAGATTTTGTCCTTTAGCTAACTATTGATTAAATCGTCCCACTTTATTTTCAGCCTAATAAACTATCGAAATAAGTCAAAAATGCATCCTCGTGATCATTCAAGACAACAATAAAATATAAGAGATATACCTAGGAATAAGTGAGTCTAAGTAAATAATTGGCCCACATGAGTTCGTGTTAGTTTGCTAACTTATAATAACGATGATCTCGTTTTTAAGCTTGGTTTGGAGAAAGTGAAAACTTGAGGATGATGATCATTCATGACATTTCCAAAACCCGAAGGTATGTTTTTTATTTCTTTACTTTGAATGTTTATAATTTTCTATCTCTTTAATAAAGGCCAACGTGGATTGATTATGATGAAAAATGTAAACGTGCTTTGTAACTAATGCATTGCATGAGGACATTGCAATGTCAAGTGTAGGGGATTTGATAGGTGTGTAAACACCCATCCTTTTTACCACTTAATTACAATAATAACCGAGCCAAAACGTGTATTTTATGTCATTTATGTCGGAATTATGCGTGGTTTGTGTTTTTGTTGTGATTTAGGACGAAAAGGTGAAAAGTGGAGAAAACACGGGATTACATGGGCTTTTATCGAAGAAAAAGACGAAAGACGAAGTTAAGAAATCAAGAGTGCAAAAAGAACGGAAGTCCGAGACCAATTCTGAAGATTTATCGAAGAAAAAGTCAAAAGACGGAAGTTTACTAAAAGCCGAATAACTCAAGTCTAATTTATTGAAGAAAGTACAAGACGAGTTATTGATCCCGAGACAAACGTCGAAGAACTTAAAAGATTAAAAGACTAAAGTCAAAGAATTTGGAGATTAAGGACTAAACATGCAATTAAGGAAAGAAGAAAGAAGGGAGGAAGCTTCCTAAGCACCTCCCTAATCTCCCCTATAAATAGTCTTTAGTGTTTTCATTTCATAGTGGTTGGGTGGCTTGACAAACCACCACTTACACCATTTTCATTTACCTTGCACCTTAATTCTTGCACTTTAATTACTTGTTATGCACATTTAATTCCTTTTAATTCCAAGTAAGTTTACTTTTAATTGTTGTTAATCTTTACTTTCATTGTTAATCTCTCATCTTCCTTTCTTGCTTAATCTTTCTCTATGATTCATGTTTATGTTCTTCTATTTTTATGGTTTTCAATCAAGTGGGTTTTGATTATTTTGGTTATGATTGTTAGTTTTATTGATTTGGATTGATTGGTTATTGTTAGTAGATCATTTGTGGTTGTTTTGGTTTAATCTTTTGGTTAATCTTGATTAGTTTTGGTTAAATTTGTGTTTGGTTTGCATCCCCTGTTCTTCGTGTTCTTCTTACTGTTTTCCCAGATTCCAGATCAGTCGTTCATTCCGAATCAACGAATCATTTCATTTATTCCGAATCAATTCGTTCTTAAATTTTATCCCGTATCAAATTTGTTCATCCGGAATATTTAATATTCCGGATCAGAGTCTTTTATTCGGAATATTTGATTATTCCGGATCAAGTCCCTTCATGCGGAATATCTGTTATTCCGGATCAAGTCCCTTCATGCGGAATATCTAATATTCCGGATCAAACTTTCTATTCCGCATCAACCATTATTTTCTTTTCATTCCGGATCAAGCTCTTTATTCCGGATCAACTGGTTCATTCCGAATAAGTGACATATTCCGGATGAGCTTTGTTATTCCGGATAAGGGTGATATTCCGAATGAGTTTTTCAGTTTTGTTTGTAGTTTTACATTTTTAATTCTTAAGCTTTACTTTTCCCGCCTTTTTCCTTATTTGCATTTTTACTTGCCTTCCTTTTAGTTTAAGTTTTAGTTTGCGTCATTTACTTTATTTCGCTTTTAATTTCTCGTCATTTACTTTTCGTCAAGTTTTTATCTTTCAGTATTTCTTTTTACCGTCTTTACTTTATTTTTATTTGTTTCAAGTCTTTATTTTTCATTAGATTTTGACAACGACCATTCCCTTTTTATTCCTCCAAGAACAACTGAGTCGCACAATTAACCAGAGATCAATTCGAGAAGATTCCGAGAAACGAACTTTTCAAACTAGTAAAATCTATATATTAGTCAGGTTTTTCTGGATCAGATCTTTTCGGGTGGGGTTTTTCGTCATTCGAATTATGCGCGATTATTCTTATGTGTCTGAGCTAATAGTTTATTAGATTTATCAAATTCAAGTCATACAAGTACTATGTACTGGTTATACGTGTAAAAATACCAAATTTTCAAGTATGTTAATCCCCCCATTTACAACAAGAAAGACATAATAAAAATACTAACAACAAGAAGCATAGAGAAATAGAAAGATCACAAATTTTTTCATCAAAGCAGTTACGCAGTAGTACTAAAACACTTGACAAAACTAATACGTAGTATTAAATATGTGTTAAGTTATAGTCTTGAGTGGCTAATGGGTTGGGCTTGAGAGGGAAAGAGTTGGGCTCAAGGTATAATTCTTACTAATTAAGTGTACTTTGCAACTAATTGGGCCAAGTGAAGACATCAAAACCTACTGACTTCTAACCCAACTTCTTCTTCAACCTGCAGCCAGCATACTTGGTCAAATGTAACAGTCAAAAATTTCTTTTCTTCGTTATTATTTTCCTTGAAATCTGTGCGTATGCACTCATGATTTCAAAGTAATTTATAGGGTGTGCACTCACATGACTATGTATGAGTGAATGTATGATTCTGTCTGTAGTATGGGTGTTATCGGGTAATCGGGTCTTATCGAGTCGGGTTGAGTCGGGTTTGGTTTTAATAAACGCACCCGTAACCCGACCCGATAAGAAATCGGGTTATCAGGTTCGGGTGATATTCGGGTCAGGTTATGTTGGGTCGGGTGATTCGGGTTATCGGGTGATACTACAATCGAGCAGGTAATACTTCACTGTTGACGTTTGCACTAACATGCAAATGGAACCTTGATAGTAATACTGATAGGTATGATGGTCTTGCATGGTTCTAATAGTTCTAAGCCCGAAGTTAAGATTGTTGTTGTTCTAAATCGTAATATGCTTTGTTTTGCATGGTTCTGATTGGTTGGTCTCATGTTGAACTGCATCCCGACTTATGTTATATGCTGATTGTTTTTCCAACTATTATGTTATGTAATAGAATGATACTATGATCACGTAATAAACATTTTAAACCTTGCAGACAAGATGTACATTAATTGTGTGAGATTCTAATTTGCGTAAGGCATTGTAAAGTATAATTATGTGTGAGTTTGTGTAATATTCTAAAGCTGATAATAAGGAAAATCAAAAATGATTAAATCTTTTTAGTTTTTTGATTTGAAAACTCATTGGACTGTTGTCAATATATACCTTGTTAGTAGCATTTCTCAAGATGACAGTGATAACAAAATAATTTTATTAAACAATATATGCTTATAAACCTTTTTGAAAATATATTATATATTACATTTCGGGTCTTATCGGGTTGACCCGATAACCCGCTAAGTATAATTGAACCCGAATCCGACCCGATGATTTTGTCAGATTATCGGGTTTGGGTGAAACAACCCGACAAGACTTTTTGACCAGATTTAACCCGACCTGATAAGCCTTATTGGTTCGGATTCGGGTTTGGGTCGGGTCAACCTGACCCTACTGACATCCCTAGTTTGTAGGGGTGACAAAAAAACCGAACCGAAATAGCTGAATCGAACTAGAAACCGGCGATCTGGTTTTTTGTTTTCAAATAACCGCACTTTCGGTTCGGTTTCGGTTTTGATGGCTGAAACGATTTGTGGATGCAATGGAACACGATATAAAAAATTTACGATAATCTTCGATTGTTTTTCCTTGAGAATGTAGCTCCTCCATCATTCTATCCTAAATTTCGTAACACAAGATAAGCATGTGATTACCATCAGTCTTGAAACTGAATTATGCACTTGTCTCTAACTTTGATCACCCGAATATATATTGCTTAAATAACGATAACGAATTGAAAATGTAGCTGTGCGGGGTGTTTGGGAATGTTCGTTAACGCTTTAATACAGTAGATAAGTAGTTATCACAGTGTTTAGGTTATGCTGATCCAATAGTTTATAAGACTACTTGTGAGTGAAAGAAGCATTTTGGTGCTGCTTATTTCCAAATGAATGAAAGTTGCACAAGTGTTTGGGACTTTCATTAGGAAAAGCATTTCTGAACGTTACTATTTTACCTCTTAAATATGTAAATAGGCAGAACTTCTAAGCATTTTTTATTATTCTTCATCTTTTATTTCTCATGTGATATTATATTTCTTTTTCGTTTGACAATTAATTTTTTACAGTGATTATGGCACGTACTAATATTGGGCGTGGAGGTAGAGGTGGACGTCGAGGTGGAGGTGGACGTGGACGTGGACGTGGAGGTGGACGTGGACGTGGAGGTGGACGTGGCCTTAGTGATCATGTAGTTGCTCGTGTTTAGGGTCAGAAAAGTATACGCACTAAACCCTCTGATACCCGTTCTAAGACAAATGCAACTGTGGTCGTTGATACATCTGTTCAAGAGCAGGTAGGTGAGGACGAGCCAAATACAGAATCCCAACACCAAAGAGGTTCAAACATTATCGAACAAGTCCCAAATGACCCATCAAAGAGGACAATGATCAGTTTGGATGGCGGGGAGTATGCATATTTATTTGTTTGTGATATTGGTGATAACTATTTTTGATAATATGCTACTAGTGTTCATTTATTGCAATGTTTCCCTTTGTAGGTTTACTGACCCAAAGGTTACTCGTAAGATAACCTCTATCTTCAAGACCATGTTTAATGGTTCCTGGACAACATGGAAGGAGTTTGACAAGTCATCCTGTGACGAATTATGGACGCATTTTAAGGTATGTACAATGATATTTACGGATTTTTTTGCATCAAACATATTGGTCGTTTTGCCATTGCTCTTTTAACAGTCTACTTTAAGTGTTGCCATGCCAATCCATAAATGATAATAGCCAACTCAGCACCTAGTTTAGGAGGCTACAAAAGCCTACTTACATCAACATATATTGATATGTTCATTGGTTGTGTGCCTAGGATAAATCAACATATATTTATTACGGAAATTGGAGATTGGAACTCTCTCGACCGCACATAAATCAACTAACATCATAATTTTTGCATGTCTAGGAATTGTTCAAGTGGGAAGGATTGAGTGATATGTTGGTCCATGATGCGTGGGAAAAGAGTATGAAGAAGCGTTATCCAGATATCATGTCAAAGGCTAGAGGAGAGTTGGTGACTTTGGCAGAAGCGGATGGTGTTAACTTTGAGGATGCTGATTTTTCTGTTCATAAGCGTTATAACCCGGAATGGATAAAATCAAAGCATTGGGAAGACATGATGGATCGTTTCTGGTTCACCGAAAAATGGGCAAATAAATCAGCTTCAAGTAGCAAGAATCGGAACACCGTGAAAGAAGGATGAAGGATCTGTGTCGAAACATTGTGTTGGCTCAATTACAATATTCTCAACATAAAAGGAAATTCGTAAGATTTACTTATATTTTCATTTGTGTTTTCTATTCTATACTTTTTGAGTATCTGTTAAGTGTTATTTTGTATTCCTTTTAAATCTTGTAAAATTTATGAATTTTCAGGAGCAACTACACAAACGCCCTCTAACTGCTGCTGAACTATTTGAGCTCACACACATGAAGGATGGAGCATTTATTACGTCAAAGTCAGAGAGAGTGGCGGTATTTATTCTTACTTCAATAGTTATTTCCATAGTTACTTCCATAGTTATTCTTATATGCATATTTATTCTTACAGGCTGCATATAAGGCCGCTCTAGTCAATAAATATGGATCAGATCCTGCTAAGCATCCCATCTATGATGATGACCTATGGAAACAATGCGCTAGAGAAAATACGAAAGGTGATACGAAAGGTGGAGTGTTTGGGTGGGGTTCCATGTTAGATCCACAATACACGATGACTGGTAATCCAAGTTGTACTGGTTCTCCATCCTCGGGATCCAAAAATGTTCAGGTGTGTTCCTTTTTATATACAAACACCTTCAAGTTTCTCAATCCTTACTATATCTTACTGCTAGAAGTGCAACCTTGTATTCTTGTTTAAATAGTTATCTGTAATGGGTAGGGGATGAGTAACTTATTTTTACCTTCAACAAAGTTATACGTTTACTGTTTCTAAGTTGTGCAATAATCCAAGATGTGATGTCTATAGCCTGGTCAAGTTACGGCTAGAGGCAAAGGGCTTATGTTCAGTTTTGTATGTGGTTTTTCTTAGATGCATATTTGTTTTTGGAAATTACAGGTTTGAGTCTTATTATTTTTAGACGACATATATGTTGTCTCTAGTGTTTAGGTTAAGTTATAGTGCAATACTCTCTGCAAGTTTCGTTAGGTTGACTGTCCTTTTACTTTCTGATATATTGTCTGATATAATGTCTCCAAGTTAGCTAAATATTCCTCTCCTAGTGTTTGGTTGGTTTCTTGTGTTTTGCTTCAAGTTCTAGTATTTGGTTGCAAGTTCTACATTTGTAGTTTTATGGAATGTTTAGTTAACTGATAGTGCATATTGATATTGATGGTTCATGTCCATAGGCCAATTACTCTACCAATGTTTTCTAATATGTCGAGTTTTATTGGAAAGTAATGGGAATAAGCTAATAGATTTACATATGATCAGAAACATATATTTCAAAATACTAATATTTGAATTTGCTATGTTTAAGGACTATATCTTCATAGCGTTCGTGGAGAGTTAAAGGAAGAATTGAAGGAAGAAATTAAAGGCGAGCTCAAGGAACAAGTGAAGAATGAGCTCAAGGAAGAAATGCGTGGAGAGATAAAAGAAGAAATGCGTAAAGAGCTCAAGGAAGAAATGCGTGTAGAAATTCAACATATGCTTGTCGATTATAGTATCACGGGTCGTGTTACACGCCAAAAAAAACAAATCAAAGTAATGCAAGTGACGGTGCATCTTGAACATCAATCATTTCACTTTGAAGAGCTTTAAGTCTATTTAGGTACTCTTAACTTTTATGCAAGAGAGATACTTTGGTTTACATTTTCTTTTATTGTCGACTATCAGATGTTGGTTTTCTTTTGAATATGTTTGTTATTTTATTTGGATAGCTTTGTTATTTAATTTGGATATCTTTGTTATTTAATTTGGATATGAATTTCGTGATTATAAGTGTCGTATTTGTTTGTGTGGCATTTTCAACAAACGGCAAATATGCTGTATCGTTTAATGACTGATTGGTGACATATTTTATCCTTAAAAGATTTTTAAATTGTGACAAAATAGAGATGGGTTTGCTCAGTGGCAGTTTTGAGACTAAACTTTAGTGGCGAATTAACGATAAATATATTTGTCTCTAGTAGCGACGTAATAACAACAAAATGGTTGCCCGATTATTAGAAATGGATTTGCGACGGCCTCGTCGTTATTCTTAGCGACATAAATTTTGTCGCCAATCCATCACTATATGGTCGAATCAAATTTCATTCAAGTAACTTTGTAAAGGCTCTAGCGAGGGGTTGGCTACAGATAATCCGTCTCTAAAACTCATAAACTTTTGTCGCTAAACTTGTCACTAAAATTTTGCGAGGCCCTTTTTTGCGATGGAATATATCCGTCACTATTCTGTCGTTGAAGGGCTTTAGCGACGATATAGCGATGAAAATGGCCGTTGCTGATGCCAGATTTTCTAGTAGTGTTCCAACATTTATCTTAGAAAATGGTTGGAAATACAAGTAGAAACTGTAAGCAAACGTCATGTGTAAACATTAGCGTCAAATATTCATGAGAAACACATTCAACTATCATGCCACAAGATCTTTGAATACGATAATAACCATATAGCTAAGATGAAACGAGAATGATACACCAGAAGTCATAGCGGATGTTGACATTATGTAGGCAAGCCTTAGAACCTATCTAGTTTATATCCCTTGACCCAACATAAGTGTATAGAGCTTGATGGATAGTTATATTGTTTCTACTAGTGTGTGTTTTGGGTAGAGAGAGGACTAGATATATATAGCCTTAGTAATACTAGTCAAATAAAAACTGTCAAGACTTAATATACCATTAGGAGCATTCATCATACATAATATTTAATTTTGTAACTACACTTATATGCATGTAACCTATAATTCAAATATTGGATGATAATGACATCTTAATAGCATGTCATAATCTTACATTCTCCCACTTGACATGATATTCCTACATGACACAACATAAGGCTAGCAATCAAATCTTATTAACCGTCATCATAAGTATCTCAACACAACAAACCACATAATGAGGACTATGGTGATAATATACAGTATTTATCGTATACTCTCTTCCATACATCACAACATTATGAGTTCATAATGCTAGATTCATAAGTTATATATAAATAACATAAAGTCCACATTCGTGTTATGAAAACACATAAAATTTCTTATTCCAAAACGACGAGAAGTAGCTCTAACCTAACATTGTTGGATTACGGAAATTTCGAGGCCCAAAACACTATATTTTATGAGATATTTTCATTTTTATTAATTTTTCACAGTTTGTTGGACATTGTTTTTGGGCTCAGGTCCGACCCATTTACATTCTAGGGTTTATTTCGATCTTAGTAGTAATGTCAGGTTATTAATAATAGATTATAAATTAACTTGTCAATCATAGACAAAATTTTTAATATGACATTTTTCTGTTAGAAAATACGTTTTTACGTATTTAGGAAGATTCGGTCACTCCAATAATATATTGTGTAGTAGCTCGTAGTCTAGTATCTTTATATTTAGTAAACAAGGAAAAGTCTGGTCCATGTTATGTATGGTCGGCCCAACAATGTAAGCCCAAGCCCATCTTATGGGCTTGGTATATAAACCCTCTCCTTTGATGGAGAGGGTGTGGTTCACATTCTAATTTCACATAGTAAAAGGTGTAACCTTTATACTTTCTCTCTCTAAGTGTGTGTTCTTACCATCTCTCTATCTCTTTCTCTCTCTAGAATATAAGCATAGATTTACAATATCTTACAAATGGTATCAAGATCCATGGGATGATTGTATTGTTTATGTGTTTGTGTTCTTGATTTTGTGTCTATTTTGATCCAAAATCAATTGATCAAAAAAAATTTTGTGTTTTTTATGGTTTATCCTTGATACAAATCTTCTACATAGTTGTGGTAGAGATTTGGTATTGTTATTTTGGTTAAAAACACAAAAATTTTGGGTGTTTGGATCATTTTTTGGCTTGAAATCACGAATTTGGTGTGTTAGATCCGAGGAATAAGGAAGTCGGCCAGCTGTTCTATTAACTTCGGAATTATTGTATTTTTTGCGAATACTTTCGAGGGTTTCTGATATTTCGAAGATACCTTTTATTCCGAAGACGATCTTCATAGATATTCCGAAGTGTCCCGGTATTCCGAAGTGGTCTTCATATTAATTCCAAAGTGGTCAAGTTCCGAAGTGCTTCTGTAACACCCCATTTTGGAAATGGAATCTTACGCATAATCATGGCGTGTCATCAAAGCATACAAGGATAAATGTCTAAGCATTATTTGACCATAAAAGGGAAATACCGGAATCAAACATCGGTAACCCCAAAGTAGAGCTCATCACACACAAACATAAATACTGTAAAAGGAAAGGACGAAACAATGTCCATAGCAACTGCATTAAAGTAAAGGAAATGCATAAAGTAAAGAAAGACAGTAAAGCTTCCAGTCCATATGCACGTACGTTTGAGATCTACGAGCGTCCCTGAGTACCTGCCGTTTTGGGAACATGAAAAGGAAAACGGCTGAGCAAGACGCTCAGTGCACGGATGTACAATATAGCATGAAATAGGATAAGCATGTAACATATAACAGCGGAAGACTAAGTTCTGAGTAAACTGGTTAAGTATTAAGAAAACTGGTTTTATAGTTTGAAAAGCCTTATGTTTATCTTATGAAATCTGTTTTAACATAAATATACCATAGCCCATATAGGTCATGAAAAGGTCACGTGCATGAATACTTGGAGGGGTGACCTCATCATGCTGATTAGAGGGGATGCCTCTAATTAATATACTGGTTTGGGTAGGAGGGATCAACTCCTTGTGAAGGATGCAAGGCACACACCACATTCACCATGATATACTGAATAAAACATGTAACTAGGATGCACCCATACGCCCCACCTGATATAATAATATGGCCAAACTGAAAAGGGACGCCACGAGCCATCACTCCGCCGTGGGGAAGTCATAACATTGGTGCCTCCAATGTTATGGTTATGGTACCTCCATAACTAGGTGAAACTGGTCATGCTTTTATATGGCTATAGATTATGCTAATTAAACATAAGCAGTTCAAAACAATAAAACAAATACTGGGGAAAACAGTTGGCTGCATACGGGGAAATCCTAATAAGGAAAGAATGTCCATACTGAAAGGACGGGAATCCGTACCTCAAGTCCAGTGAATGAACGGAAGAAAGACTCCTACTTCTGGATCACTAACGCTACATGAATACACACATGTATAAGTATCGATTCACTGATTACGTACCTGGTTTTATGTCACGTCTTAGCTTACTTTGTATGTTTTAGGTCATGATTTACTGTTTAAAGCCTTAAAATGTGTTTATCTTGTATTCTGATTAATCTGATTAAGTATTACTGGTATTTCATGTATTATTATACTTACTGTGTAATAATAAGTAACTTTCCAAAAATAGCAGGTTTCCAAAAATAGAAAGTTTCCAAAAATAGAAAGTTTCCAAAAATAGAAAGTTTCCAAAAATAGAAAGTTACCAAAAATAGAAAGTTTCCAAAAATAGAAAGTTTCCAAAAATAGAAAGTTTCCAAAAATAGAAAGTTTCCTAAAATAGAATTTACTGCTAAAAATAGATTAGTTTCTAAAAATAGAAAGTTTCCAAAAATAGATCAGCTGCCTCAATTAAATAAGTTTCCATATATAGAAGGTTTCCATGATTAGATTAGCTGCCTGAAATAGATAAATTTCCATAGAAGGTTTCCATTAATAGATTAGTTGCCTTATTTAATTAAGTTTCTATAAATAGAAGTTTCCATATTTAGAATTAAGCTGGTTACATAAGCTAACATATAAGTCTACGTGTTTATAAGCTTATTTCTTAAGTCATATGCTATAGTATATAGTTTAATTATTATTTCATGTATTTTAATTAAACTATAGGTTAAGCATTTTAATAAAAGTATAACATGTTTTAATTAAAATGAAATAAGATACTTAGGTTAAAATGTGTATTATTATTATTAATAATATAACCTAAGTCATGTCTAAATTAATTAATTATAGGCATGTTTTAAATAATTAATTAATTATAACTTATAACATAAAGTACTTAGGTTAAATTAATATCATGCTAAATTAATAATTAAAATAACCTAAGTCATGATTTAATTAATATTTCATGTTATTAATTAATTTATATCCTAAGTTCATAATTCATAAAAATTAACATGTAGCATAAATCATGCTTTAACCAACGAACCATGAATCGGGCATGAACTCGACACCGTACCCCGAGCCAAACTCGGGGCACGTGTGCCTCCTTGCTGCCGTGGGTCCCACAAGCACCAACCAAGACCAAAAATGGTCTTGGTGGTGGCGGCAATAAGCAAACCAAACCCCCCTCGGGTTTGTTTTGCTAGGCGACTAAAACAAACACCCTTTTTATATCATTCTTTGATTTTAATTAACCCCAAAACATGTTAGATCCATGTTTAATTATCATGTTTTAATAAGAAAAATAATAACATGTTCATGAAAATAATCAAGGATTAAAAAGAATTAACAAGAATGGTTTAGAATGATATACCAATACGTAGCTTGAAAGGGGATGAACAAACACGGTTTCTAGCACTTGTATTTAATGTCAAAAATCAACAACACCCTCCTATGGTGGTGTTATAGGTGGCGGCACAAGGAGGAACAAAGAGGAGGAGGAGAAAATCTTTTAGGGTTTATGTTATTTTGCTTGAAAGTGAACAATGAAAAACATATTTACCATAACCCCCCCTTTACTTGTAAAAGTCCATGGGCTTAGCCCATTCTTGGTTGTTGTGCCGTGGGTATGGGGGCCCCACATGGGGTACCCGTACCTTTCTCGTGTCCCGATGTTTCGTGTTCGTTCGTGGTTAAACGTGCTCGTGTTTAAAGTGTTTCTGTTTATTTTATCATGTCGCTTATCGTAATCTTAACGCTCGTAATTATATTATATGTATTTACGTAATTATTCTAGTTCGTATTTTAAAGGGTGATCATGATTTAATTATGTTCACGTGACATATTTATTAACTGTTTATCATGAGTTCGTACGTAATCGATACTTGTCATGTCATACACGTATGCACTTGCTTGATTAATAGCACATGAATGTGATCAATACTAAATAAGGTAAGTTTTAATCTAGGACGTACGATCTTAAGGGCACTATTCATGGTAAAAGCATGCGGGTTTTACAGCTTCCATATTCCGAAGTTCTCCATATTCCGAAGTTCTTCAGTTTTCCGAAGATATCACATATTCCGAAGTTCTCTTGTGAATTATTCCGAAGTTCTTTTGTGAATTATTCCGAAGTGGATTATCGCGAAGTGATTTTTTTTTCTGAAGTGATTTTTTCACGAAGTACTTGTTATTCCGTAACTGCGATTCTGAAGTTCCTCATCCCGAAGTTCCAAGGATTATGAAGTTCTAAGGGATTGCGAAGTGCTATTCCGAAGAAGAATTGCGAAGTCCAAGAATTACGAAGTTCTGGGATTCCGAAGTCATTTTTGTGAAGTTCACTTCCTTGGGATTGCGAAGTTCATTACAAAGTTAACTTCAGGTATTTATTCCGAAGTAGATTTTTGGTATATTGCGAAGTGAATTTTTGGCATACTGCGAAGTGGATTTTTTTGATTGCGAAGATATCATTTAAAATCCAGATATTCTGAAGTTCACATTTTTTTACACTTAAAAATTTCGAACTCGTGTGATTTTTTGTTTACCTTGGAATTTTGGTTTATCGAGAACATATTTTAGGGGATTTCAACATTTTTTCTTGTCTTCTACACACAAAAACAAACACGTTTACTTTCTCTCATTGTTCGATCAATCTTTTGTAAATCTTTACTTATCGAAACGGAGTACACGTCTCTTACGGATAAGTCCATCCTCTCGGGTACGGATAATCGTCCACCAATGTTGGTGAAGACTATGTACGAGGATTTGGCTTCCCGAATGGAACTTTATATGTTGAACAAAGAGAACGGACATCTTATTTGGGCATCGATGCTCAATTGACCATTGGTATATGGTACTGTGACGGAAGGTACTGCTACTCGTCCTCGCACAACGGGTGAATTAACTGGAGATGATAAGATTCAAGATAAGTGTGATAAATAAGCTACAAACATCATTATCCAAGCTCTTCCTCCAGATGTCTACAAACTCGTCAGTAAACATAAAGTTGCCAAAGAGTTATGGGATAGAATTTGTGTTCTAATGCAAGGCACCTCGTTAACTAAACAATAATGAGAGGGTAAGCTATATGATACGTTTGATAAATTTGTCTATGTTCCCGGGGAGACTCACAATGATTACTACTTGAGATTCACTTTATTGTTGAATGAGCTCAACATTTATGGCATGGCAATTCCGACATTTTAGTTAAACACCAAGTATTTGAATACTCTTCCTTTTGAATGGAGCAAGTACGCGACGGCTGTTAAATTGGATAAGGTCTTGCATCAAACCAACGTGGATCAACTTCAAGCTTTTCTTCAACAACACGAATACCACGTGATTGAGGCTCGGTTGTCAACACCTCGAGTTCATGATCCACTTGCCATGTATGCTTCTCAAAAAATGACTCCCCAACAAAACATGGCTTACACTTATCAACAACCATCATACTTGCAGCAGCAACCACAACAATCATTTTATCAACCATCAATGATGCCATAACAAGCATTTCAACAAAGTGTTCTTCCACGGCCTTATCCACAGCAAACGACACATTAGGCATCACCATCACAAGCCATCACTTCTCCAATGGGCTATACTCCTCAGCAAAGATATTTTCCAATTGAAGCACCACAAGCACAAGCCTTCTATTCCAATGAACTTCCACCACTTCAAGCACCGGTCTTTACTCCAAATGATACACCTAATGATGTCTTAAACCATCGCACTATCTACTTAACAAAACTTGTTGCAACTAGAGGATTTCCAGCAACGAACAATCAGCTCTGCACTTCTTCAAATCCTTGCCAACAAGCCACTATTCAAGACGGTCAAGTGACGGTGCAATCCATTCAGGAAAGGCAGAATTCATATGGACCCACAGCAAGGACCGTGAACACTCAAGGTGTGAATTCTCAAGCTAGTGGAAATGGAAGCCCCATTGGTCCTCAAAAGGTTATGACTTGCTACAATTGTCGAGGACAAGTTCATATGGCTAGGCAATGCACTCAGCCAAAAAGGAGAAGGGATGCAACGTGGTTTCGTGAGAAGATGTATTTGGTCGACGCTCAATCTAAGGGAAAGATTTTGGATTTAGAGGAATTAGCATTTCTTGCAGACCAAGGGGCAGCTGATAACAAAGGCATTGCAGTCGTCTCTACTTCTAATGCAACATATCAAGCAGATGATCTTGATGCATATGATTCGGATTGTGATGACATTCACACAGCCCAAGCTGCTCTCGTTGCTAATCTCTCTCATTACGGTTCTGATGTCGTCAGTGAGGTACTAACCACATCTAATACATCTAATATTGTTCATGATTATCCACATCAAGTTGAGCATGAGAATGACAACCTCAAACAGCATTCGGGAACTAGTAACTCAAATGATGTGGTATCCAATCCAACACATTTGAGTGAACCTCAACCAAATGCTACGACGGGTATGGAATCTTATGATCAACATGATTTGGTTATGGTGCCTTTAATTATCATGTTTTAATAAGAAAAATAATAACATGTTCATGAAAATAATCAAGGATTAAAAAGAATTAACAAGAAGGGTTTAGAATGATATACCAATACGTAGCTTGAAAGGGGATGAACAAACACGGTTTCTAGCACTTGTATTTAATGTCAAAAATCAACAACACCCTCCTATGGTGGTGTTATAGGTGGCGGCACAAGGAGGAACAAAGAGGAGGAGGAGAAAATCTTTTAGGGTTTATGTTATTTTGCTTGAAAGTGAACAATGAAAAACATATTTACCATAACCCCCCCTTTACTTGTAAAAGTCCATGGGCTTAGCCCATTCTTGGTTGTTTTGCCGTGGGTATGGGGGCCCCACATGGGGTACCCGTACCTTTCTCGTGTCCCGATGTTTCGTGTTCGTTCGTGGTTAAACGTGCTCGTGTTTAAAGTGTTTCTGTTTATTTTATCATGTCGCTTACCGTAATCTTAACGCTCGTAATTATATTATATGTATTTACGTAATTATTCTAGTTCGTATTTTAAATGGTGATCATGATTTAATTATGTTCACGTGACATATTTATTAACTGTTTATCATGAGTTCGTACGTAATCGATACTTTTCATGTCATACACGTATGCACTTGCTTGATTAATAGCACATGAATGTGATCAATACTAAATAAGGTAAGTTTTAATCTAGGACGTACGATCTTAAGGGCACTATTCATGGTAAAAGCATGCGGGTTTTACAATTCTTCCCCCCTAAAAAGAATAATTCGTCCCCGAATTATAGATAAAGTAAGCTGGAAAGAAGTAACATACCCGAACTCAAAATATGAAGTGAGGGTAAGAAGCCCGGATAGACTCCTCTGTTTCCCAAGTGGCTTCCCGCTCGGTATGGTCCCTCCAAAGAATTTTGACGAATGGAATCGTCTTCCTTCTCATGACTCGTTCTTGCCTGTCGAGCACTCGTTCGGGTTCTTCTATAAAAGTGAGATCTTCACGTATCTGTTCCAGTGGATACTGAACCATGTGAAGGGGATGATAATTGTACCCTCTGAGTAAGGACACATGGAACACGTTATGCACGTGCGAAAGCTGAGGAGGTAACGCCAATCGGTAAGATACTTCACCGATTCGTTCAATGATATCAGAAGGTCCGATGAAACGAGGACTGAGTTTTCCTTTGATCCCGAAGCGTTTAACACCACGTGCCGGCGAAACCTTGAGGAAGACGTGATCTCCCACATTAAAATGTATGTCCCTACGATGCTTATCGGCGTAACTCTTCTGACGTGACCGTGCTTCCTGCAGCTTCTGCTTAGCTACTTCGATCTTCTCATTGGTCATTTCTATAATCTCTGGTCCTTCGAGTGTTCGCTCTCCCACTTGATCCCAGCAAGTTGGAGCGCGACACTTTCTGCCATACAACATTTCGAAAGGAGCACATTTGATACTTGCGTGCCAGCTGTTGTTGTATGCAAACTCGACCAAACAGATGTAATCGTCCCAATCACCTGTCCATTCCAACGCACACGACCTTAACATATCTTCCAATGTCTGAATTGTTCGCTCCGACTGTCCGTCCGTTTGAGGATGGAAGGCCGTACTCAGCTTAAGTTGTGTACCCCAAGCTTTTTGTAGGCCTTTCCAGAATCGCAACGTGAAACGAGGATCTCTGTCTGAGACGATGCTGGAGGGAGTGCCGTGGAGTCTCATGATCTCCCTTCTGTAGGTATCTGCGAGTTTACTTACCGGATCTTCCTTGCGTATCGGTAAGAAATGAGCTGATTTGGTGAGTCGATCAACAATGACCCAAATAGCATCGTGCTTCTTCTTGGTAGGCGGAAGACCGGTAACAAAATCCATGGTGATTTTGTCCCACTTCCACTCTGGAATATCCAACGGTTGAAGGAGACCGCCCGATCGCTGATGTTCAATCTTAACCTGCTGGCAGGTAAGACATTTGGAAACATATGTGGCTACATCCTGTTTCATACCACTCCACCAAAAGTGCTGTCTGATGTCATGGTACATTTTTGTCGACCCATGATGTATAGAAAATGGGGAGCTGTGAGCTTCAGCTAACAATGCTTCCCGGAGTTCTTGATTGTCAGGAACACAAAGTCTCGTGCCCTGCCAAACGATACCGTCTGCGTCCATTCTGAATTCTGTCTGCTTCTCCAAATTCTGAATTATCGCCCAAATCTCTCCATCATCCTTCTGCTCTTCCTTGATCCTAGTCAGTAACTCAGGTTCTACTCTAAGATTCGCCCAGTATCCATGCTGCCCATGTACCATGATTTCGATGTCTAGCCGCTCCAAGTCTCTTATGTTTTGTTCCTTGATTTCAATGCCGTTGATCATTCCAGACTTTCTGCTGAGTGCATCTGCTACTACATTCGCCTTCCCGGGATGATACTGTAGGTTAATCATAATCCTTCAACAGTTCCAACCATCTCCTTTGTCTCATGTTCAATTCTCGTTGTGTGAAGATATACTTCAAGCTCTTGTGATCTGTGAAAATGTCGCATGATTCTCCGTATAAGTAATGCCTCCATATCTTCAATGCGAACACCACTGCAGCAAGTTCCAGGTCATGCGTAGGGTAGTTTTCTTCATAGGGCTTAAGCTGTCGTGAAGCATACGCGATCACTTTCCCATGTTGCATGAGAACACAGCCCAGTCCCTTCCCCGATGCATCGCTATAGATCTGAAATCCACCTGTACCAGATGGGAGAGTAAGAATAGGTGCAGATACCAACTTCTGCTTTAGGTCTTCGAAGCTCTTCTCTCGTTCTTCCGTCCAGACGAATTTCTCTCCTTTTCGCATCAGTTTGGTGAGAGGTAGTGCCAAGCGGGAAAAGTTCTCCACGAATCTGCGATAATATCCAGCTAAGCCTAAGAAACTGCGGACTTCTGTTGCTGACGTTGGTCTTGGCCATTTAGTGATAGCCTCAACCTTCGCTGGGTCCATAGTGATCCCTTCAGCTGATACTATGTGACCTAAGAATGCCACCTTGTTTAACCAGAACTCACACTTGGAGAATTTCGCATACAGCTGCTTCTGACGAAGAATCTGTAGTACCGTACGGAGATGGTCTTCGTGTTCCTCCGTGGACTTTGAGAAAATCAAGATGTCATCGATGAATACAATGACAAACTTATCAAGGAATTCATGGAAGATTCTGTTCATCAGATCCATGAATACTGCTGGAGCGTTAGTCAGGCCGAATGGCATGACCACAAACTCATAATGGCCATAGCGGGTACGAAAAGCAGTCTTGGCAATATCCTGCTCTTTAACCCTTAGCTGATGGTAGCCTGACCTTAGATCGATCTTTGAGAAGTGTTTGGCTCCTTGAAGTTGGTCAAACAGATCATCTATACGTGGCAGTGGATATCTATTGCGGATGGTAATCTTATTAAGTTCACGGTAGTCAATGCAAAGTCGCATGCTGCCGTCCTTCTTCTTAACGAACAAGACCGGTGCGCCCCATGGAGATGCGCTTGGTCTAATGAACCCTCGTTCAAGAAGTTCCTGCAGTTGGTCCTTCAGTTCTTTTAGCTCTATGGGAGCCATACGATACGGAGCCTTAGAGATTGGCTCAGCTCCCGGAACAAGGTCGATATTGAACTCCATTTCTCGTGCAGGTGGTATGCCTGGAAGTTCATCTGGGAAGACGTCTTGAAATTCCGAAACTACTGGTTGATCCTGAATCGATGGGGATTCAGCATCCATGTCATGAACCGTAGCTAGATAACCTTCGCAGCCATGTGACAGTAATGCACGTGCTTGCAAGGTAGATATCACTTGTACAGACCGTCCGGGTATGAACCCGTTATGAATGTACTCTGGTGCGTTAATGTCGCCGAAGATCACCCGATATGAGTGGCAGTCTATGGTAGCATGGTGCTTGGATAGCCAGTCCATGCCGAGAATCATATCGAACTCAATCATGTCTAGGGGAAGTGCATCTACTGCACGAACTTTATCGTCAAACTCTAGAGGAAGACTCTTGTATACATGAGTTATTAATACAGAGTCCCTCAAAGGCGTGGAAATGGTAAGCCTATTTTCTAATGGCAAGGGAAGTGTCCTGATGTTCTTGGCATAAGTAGTGGAAATAACTGAGTGAGTGGCACCCGTGTCGAAAAGAACACATGCAGCTTGGCCGTACATATACAAAATTCCAGTAATGGTACCTGTAGATTTTTTTGCCTGATCGCGCGATGTCGTGTAGACACGCCCAGTGGTAGGAGGCGGTTTAGTATCAGCATGGCCCGAAGTACCCTCCATTTCACCCTTACGGCAATCTCTCATACGATGGCCAGGGAGGCCGCACTTGTAGCACGCGTCGGAATCACGACGACATGGGCCAGGGTGTATGCGATGGCAAGTGCTGCAAAGAGGATGAGTGAATCCTCCAGCAGGAGTCCTTGCTTGCTGAGGGCCTGCTGATGCCAAAATGTGTTAAAATAAAGTATATGCACGAGTATAAGACATATGCGCCATAAGATGTTTACCAGTGTTAGCTGAACGGTTAGGCTGTGAACCCCTGTGGTTCTGGTCCTTCCCGTTACCGTGGTTCCTGGTAGAGATTAATATAGTGTCAGCATGAGAGATATAACATGAAATCATAAGAAGATGCGTAAATAGTAGGACATGATGTTGTTGGAGTGTCCCGCATTGTTACGGTAATTATCATTACCGCTGCGCCTTTCCACAACAGAACGGTCGTTAGTGTGACCGTTTCCTTTGGGCTGATTAGGCTGCTGCTGAGTAGCCGGCTGAGACCGGTCCCCAGTTTTCTGCCTGGAAGATACAGTTTTGAGATGATTATAGAACATGTAATGATAGGATGCGGTCTGGTTATCGATAGATCACGAAATGTTTACCTCTTGTCGGGTCTTTCAGCTTCCCCGAACTCATCTCGTTCCTGCAACATCTCAAGCTTCCTTGCTGCGTCAGCCACTTGTGCTACTGTATTGAACGTAGCACATACCAGATTGTTCGCGACCGAGGTGCGAAGTGCCCACCTAAAGTGGTGTGCCTGCTCCTCAGGAGTACCAGCTGCTGCTCCCAGAAAACCAGCTAAGCGAAGAAAGCGCTGCATGAATTCGTTGCTATTCTCGCCCGCTCTCTGACGTATCCCATGGTACTCTCGCTTGAGTTTGTCCTGCTCTGCCTTGGGAAATAACTGCTCCATCACTCTTTCCTTGAATTGGGCCCATGTCAAACCAGCGACCCATTCATCACCTCCTTCTGACTGCGTCAAGGCTAGCCACCAGTTGAGTACATCGCCTTCAAACCGGTAGCATGCCAATCTTGCCTTGAATGCGGGGTCACATCCCATAGCATTGAAAATCTTCTCAATGTGAGTCAACCAGCTTTCAGCATCGCTGGGGCTATCAGTCTTTTCAAAAGCTCTAGGGCGGAGCTTGTTGAACCTTTCCAACCACACCGCTAGTGTCACTGGGGGAGGAGGAGGAGGTGGCTGATTGTGCTGCTGATTGTTGGCAGCCTGAACTTCAGCACGAATGTCATTCCTCAGTTGAGGAAGCAAGGCTTGCATGGCAGCCTGAATTGCAGCATTGAGCTGCTCCTGCTCGCGTGTGAGAACCATCTGACAGTATAACATGAAGCATATGATTAATAGTTCAAAACATAAAATATATATTATATATATACATGAAAAAAAATTTATACCAAAATTTCACGAGAAAATTTTTTTTTATGCAAGAAAATCTTTGTATGAATGCATGATGCAGTTTTATGAAAACTTTTGATGCTCGAGAGTGAACGCCTCTGGTCAGTTCACTCAAAATAAAAGACATATCGAGGGGACGCCTATGGGTCGGTCCCAAATCTAAAAGTTTCGATAAAACACATGCGACTAAATAGGGTCAGTCCTGTACCAACCATTACTTAGTCAAAAACCCTGTAACAATGACATGTATATGTATGCTTAAAAATGATGAATGCATGAAAACAACTGTCAGTTCTAGGAAGACCGTAGTGACTACCCACTAATCACAGGTCATATTTGAGAGCCTACAGGTCGAAACCTTGGCTCTGATACCATAATTGTAACACCCCATTTTGGAAATGGAATCTTACGCATAATCATGGCGTGTCATCAAAGCATACAAGGATAAATGTCTAAGCATTATTTGACCATAAAAGGGAAATACCAGAATCAAACATCGGTAACCCCAAAGTAGAGCTCGTCACACACAAACATAAATACTGTAAAAGGAAAGGACGAAACAATGTCCATAGCAACTGCATTAAAGTAAAGGAAATGCATAAAGTAAAGAAAGACAGTAAAGCTTCCAGTCTATATGCACGTACGTTTGAGATCTACGAGCGTCCCTGAGTACCTGCCGTTTTGGGAACATGAAAAGGAAAACGGCTGAGCAAGACGCTCAGTGCACGGATGTACAATATAGCATGAAATAGGATAAGCATGTAACATATAACAGCGGAAGACTAAGTTCTGAGTAAACTGGTTAAGTATTAAGAAAACTGGTTTTATAGTTTGAAAAGCCTTATGTTTATCTTATGAAATCTGTTTTAACATAAATATACCATAGCCCATATAGGTCATGAAAAGGTCACGTGCATGAATACTTGGAGGGGTGACCTCATCATGCTGATTAGAGGGGATGCCTCTAATTAATATACTGGTTTGGGTAGGAGGGATCAACTCCTTGTGAAGGATGCAAGGCACACACCACATTCACCATGATATACTGAATAAAACATGTAACTAGGATGCACCCATACGCCCCACCTGATATAATAATATGGCCAAACTGAAAAGGGACGCCACGAGCCATCACTCCGCCGTGGGGAAGTCATAACATTGGTGCCTCCAATGTTATGGTTATGGTACCTCCATAACTAGGTGAAACTGGTCATGCTTGTATATGGCTATAGATTATGCTAATTAAACATAAGCAGTTCAAAACAATAAAACAAATACTGGGGAAAACAGTTGGCTGCATACGGGGAAATCCTAATAAGGAAAGAATGTCCATACTGAAAGGAAGGGAATCCGTACCTCAAGTCCAGTGAATGAACGGAAGAAAGACTCCTACTTCTGGATCACTAACGCTACATGAATACACACGTGTATAAGTATCGATTCACTGATTAGATACCTGGTTTTATGTCACGTCTTAGCTTACTTTGTATGTTTTAGGTCATGATTTACTGTTTAAAGCCTTAAACTGTGTTTATCTTGTATTCTGATTAATCTGATTAAGTATTACTGGTATTTCATGTATTATTATACTTACTGTGTAATAATAAGTAACTTTCCAAAAATAGCAGGTTTCCAAAAATAGAAAGTTTCCAAAAATAGAAAGTTTCCAAAAATAGAAAGTTTCCAAAAATAGAAAGTTACCAAAAATAGAAAGTTTCCAAAAATAGAAAGTTTCCAAAAATAGAAAGTTTCCAAAAATAGAAAGTTTCCAAAAATAGAAAGTTTCCTAAAATAGAATTTACTGCTAAAAATAGATTAGTTTCTAAAAATAGAAAGTTTCCAAAAATAGATCAGCTGCCTCAATTAAATAAGTTTCCATATATAGAAGGTTTCCATGATTAGATTAGTTGCCTGAAATAGATAAATTTCCATAGAAGGTTTCCATTAATAGATTAGTTGCCTTATTTAATTAAGTTTCTATAAATAGAAGTTTCCATATTTAGAATTAAGCTGGTTACATAAGCTAACATATAAGTCTACGTGTTTATAAGCTTATTTCTTAAGTCATATGCTATAGTATATAGTTTAATTATTATTTCATGTATTTTAATTAAACTATAGGTTAAGCATTTTAATTAAAGTATAACATGTTTTAATTAAAATGAAATAAGATACTTAGGTTAAAATGTGTATTATTATTATTAATAATATAACCTAAGTCATGTCTAAATTAATTAATTATAGGCATGTTTTAAATAATTAATTAATTATAACTTATAACATAAAGTACTTAGGTTAAATTAATATCATGCTAAATTAATAATTAAAATAACCTAAGTCATGATTTAATTAATATTTCATGTTATTAATTAATTTATATCCTAAGTTCATAATTCATAAAAATTAACATGTAGCATAAATCATGCTTTAACCAACGAACCATGAATCGGGCATGAACTCGACACCGTACCCCGAGCCAAACTCGGGGCACGTGTGCCTCCTTGCTGCCGTGGGTCCCACAAGCACCAACCAAGACCAAAAATGGTCTTGGTGGTGGCGGCAATAAGCAAACCAAACCCCCCCTCGGGTTTGTTTTGCTAGGCGGCTAAAACAAACACCCTTTTTATATCATTCTTTGATTTTAATTAACCCCAAAACATGTAAGATCCATGTTTAATTATCATGTTTTAATAAGAAAAATAATAACATGTTCATGAAAATAATCAAGGATTAAAAAGAATTAACAAGAAGGGTTTAGAATGATATACCAATACGTAGCTTGAAAGGGGATGAACAAACACGGTTTCTAGCACTTGTATTTAATGTCAAAAATCAACAACACCCTCCTATGGTGGTGTTATAGGTGGCGGCACAAGGAGGAACAAAGAGGAGGAGGAGAAAATCTTTTAGGGTTTATGTTATTTTGCTTAAAAGTGAACAATGAAAAACATATTTACCATAACCCCCCCTTTACTTGTAAAAGTCCATGGGCTTAGCCCATTCTTGGTTGTTGTGCCGTGGGTATGGGGGCCCCACATGGGGTACCCGTACCTTTCTCGTGTCCCGATGTTTCGTGTTCGTTCGTGGTTAAACGTGCTCGTGTTTAAAGTGTTTCTGTTTATTTTATCATGTCGCTTATCGTAATCTTAACGCTCGTAATTATATTATATGTATTTACGTAATTATTCTAGTTCGTATTTTAAATGGTGATCATGATTTAATTATGTTCACGTGACATATTTATTAACTGTTTATCATGAGTTCGTACGTAATCGATACTTGTCATGTCATACACGTATGCACTTGCTTGATTAATAGCACATGAATGTGATCAATACTAAATAAGGTAAGTTTTAATCTAGGACGTACGATCTTAAGGGCACTATTCATGGTAAAAGCATGCGGGTTTTACAGCTTCCATATTCCGAAGTTCTCCATATTCCGAAGTTCTTCAGTTTTCCGAAGATATCACATATTCCGAAGTTCTCTTGTGAATTATTCCGAAGTTCTTTTGTGAATTATTCCGAAGTGGATTATCGCAAAGTGATTTTTTTTTCTGAAGTGATTTTTTCACGAAGTACTTGTTATTCCGTAACTGCGATTCTGAAGTTCCTCATCCCGAAGTTCCAAGGATTATGAAGTTCTAAGGGATTGCGAAGTGCTATTCCGAAGAAGAATTGCGAAGTCCAAGAATTACGAAGTTCTGGGATTCCGAAGTCATTTTTGTGAAGTTCACTTCCTTGGGATTGCGAAGTTCATTACAAAGTTAACTTCAGGTATTTATTCCGAAGTAGATTTTTGGTATATTGCGAAGTGAATTTTTGGCATACTGCGAAGTGGATTTTTTGATTGCGAAGATATCATTTAAAATCCAGATATTCTGAAGTTCACATTTTTTTACACTTAAAAATTTCGAACTCGTGTGATTTTTTGTTTACCTTGGAATTTTGGTTTATCGAGAACATATTTTAGGGGATTTCAACATTGTTTCTTGTCTTCTACACACAAAAACAAACACATTTACTTTCTCTCATTGTTCGATCAATCTTTTGTAAATCTTTACTTATCGAAACGGAGTACACGTCTCTTACGGATAAGTCCATCCTCTCGGGTACGGATAATCGTCCACCAATGTTGGTGAAGACTATGTACGAGGATTTGGCTTCCCGAATGGAACTTTATATGTTGAACAAAGAGAACGGACATCTTATTTGGGCATCGATGCTCAATTGACCATTGGTATATGGTACTGTGACGGAAGGTACTGCTACTCGTCCTCGCACAACGGGTGAATTAACTGGAGATGATAAGATTCAAGATAAGTGTGATAAATAAGCTACAAACATCATTATCCAAGCTCTTCCTCCAGATGTCTACAAACTCGTCAGTAAACATAAAGTTGCCAAAGAGTTATGGGATAGAATTTGTGTTCTAATGCAAGGCACCTCGTTAACTAAACAATAATGAGAGGGTAAGCTATATGATACGTTTGATAAATTTGTCTATGTTCCCGGGGAGACTCACAATGATTACTACTTGAGATTCACTTTATTGTTGAATGAGCTCAACATTTATGGCATGGCAATTCCGACATTTTAGTTAAACACCAAGTATTTGAATACTCTTCCTTTTGAATGGAGCAAGTACGCGACGGCTGTTAAATTGGCTAAGGTCTTGCATCAAACCAACGTGGATCAACTTCAAGCTTTTCTTCAACAACACGAATACCACGTGATTGAGGCTCGGTTGTCAACACCTCGAGTTCATGATCCACTTGCCATGTATGCTTCTCAAAAAATGACTCCCCAACAAAACATGGCTTACACTTATCAACAACCATCATACTTGCAGCAGCAACCACAACAATCATTTTATCAACCATCAATGATGCCATAACAAGCATTTCAACAAAGTGTTCTTCCACGGCCTTATCCACAGCAAACGACACATTAGGCATCACCATCACAAGCCATCACTTCTCCAATGGGCTATACTCCTCAGCAAAGATATTTTCCAATTGAAGCACCACAAGCACAAGCCTTCTATTCCAATGAACTTCCACCACTTCAAGCACCGGTCTTTACTCCAAATGATACACCTAATGATGTCTTAAACCATCGCACTATCTACTTGTCAAAACTTGTTGCAACTAGAGGATTTCCAGCAACGAACAATCAGCTCTGCACTTCTTCAAATCCTCGCCAACAAGCCACTATTCAAGACGGTCAAGTGACGGTGCAATCCATTCAGGAAAGGCAGAATTCATATGGACCCACAACAAGGACCGTGAACACTCAAGGTGTGAATTCTCAAGCTAGTGGAAATGGAAGCCCCGTTGGTCCTCAAAAGGTTATGACTTGCTACAATTGTCGAGGACAAGTTCATATGGCTAGGCAATGCACTCAGCCAAAAAGGAGAAGGGATGCAACGTGGTTTCGTGAGAAGATGTATTTGGTCGACGCTCAATCTAAGGGAAAGATTTTGGATTTAGAGGAATTAGCATTTCTTGCAGACCAAGGGGCAGCTGATAACAAAGGCATTGCAGTCGTCTCTACTTCTAATGCAACATATCAAGCAGATGATCTTGATGCATATGATTCGGATTGTGATGACATTCACACAGCCCAAGCTGCTCTCGTTGCTAATCTCTCTCATTACAGTTCTGATGTCGTCAGTGAGGTACTAACCACATCTAATACATCTAATATTGTTCATGATTATCCACATCAAGTTGAGCATGAGAATGACAACCTCAAACAGCATTCGGGAACTAGTAACTCAAATGATGTGGTATCCAATCCAACACATTTGAGTGAACCTCAACCAAATGCTACGACGGGTATGGAATCTTATGATCAACATGATTTGGTTATGGTGCCTAAACATATTATTGATAACATGAATGTGGCCGTCCTACAAACCGTAGATTTAAATGCCAATCTAACCGCTGAGCTTGCGCTATATAAGGAAAAGGTCAAAGCTTTTGAAATGGTCCCTCAAGCAGAGAAAATAACTTATTCTGAATTTGAACAATTTCATTTTGAAAAGATAGAACACTTAAATGAAATAGAATCATTAAGAGCTAGTCTTTCCAATGAATTAAAAGAAAAAGAGTCGGTTGTCAATGATTTTCAAAAACTTAAAACGGATTTCAAAACTCTCGAGTCTCAAAAGCTTGAATCAGAAATTAATGCTACCAAACTTCTTAAATTCAAGGAACAACAGCTTTTAAAACAATAAGCTTCCACAGAAAAGATTCATCTTTTAACTAAATCATTTAAAGAAATAGAACTTAAGCGTCTTCAAGATTTACCACCTAATCCCGGTTATGAAAAACAAGCTAAGGAATATATTCTTAGTCTTTATGATGTGACCCTAATTGGAAAATCGAAAGAAGCACCTTATGTTCGTGATACTGAGGAAACAATGTCACTTGCGGAAGAAAATCGATCTAAAATGCTTCCAACATTCCATAAGCTTGATTATATTAAACATAATAAATATCAATTTGATAAAAAGACTCGTATTCGCTTACAAAAGGAATTAGCTCAATTATCAGCTTTTGTGCCCCAAAGTTTGTCAAAGGGAAACCTTTCTAGTTGTAGAAGTATGATAATCTATGATCCTATCAAGAGGATTGTTGTTTCTAGAGAGAGAAACTAGAGAGAGAAAGATGAGAGAAACTATGTGTAATATTAAGAAAATAATGAACAACCAACACCCCTTTCCATGAAGGAAAGGGGTTTAAATACCCAAGCCTTTGTGGGCTTGGGCCTTCAACCCATGGAGAAGACATGGGTTGGTTTGTTACTAGTTTTGATACAATAAACTAACTACGAGCTAATTACATTTAATAATATTATTGGAGTGACCGATACTTCTAATATACGTTAAAAACGTATTTCCAACAATCTCCCCCTATGGGAGGTCACTCCAACTTACAAAGTTCTAAACCTAGCATACTATACTAAGTCTTCGTTCTTGAGCTCATAGTTGTTTCTCTTTTCTTCTTTTTCTTTTCGGCTTGTGAATATGTTGTAATAATCTTTGAGCTTTGGCTTGCAACATGTTCTTTTGGCTTTGACTTGTTTTGTAACTTGAGATCATCTTCACGTGCATCTTTGCCTTCTTGTGATGTTTGCCTCTTTGTGACTTAATGTCCCACATACCTATCCTTTGTTGAATTCTTGAAAGTTTCAGAAGAGTTGATACAGCGGAAGACTATTAGGTCATACTTTCTTGAATTTTTGTTGAAATATTTTATGCAGAAGGAATAAGTATGTGAGGACGACTTCATCTGGTATCCCGCAAAGCCACCGTCTTCAAATGCAGCAACATAATAAGACATAAATAAAATGGCTTTGACATTCTATTCTGATTCGGTAGCATTGACCTCCGGTCGGTGAAGACCGTTGGACGATAACAAAAATTGTACTTGTGACAGGTAGCTCTTATTAAAGATCTCATTGACAAGATTTCGCGGGTAAACCCGTTCTCTTTATTCGATCGTCCAAAGCTGATTGCGAACATAATGAGTGAATCACTTGGATAATATATATCCTTATGATTGAAGCTGTCAATTCATGAACCTGGAACAAGTGAATTTCAATTAAGATATTCACCATCGTTGCTTTCCAGTTGTCACGAGCTTGATTCTAATAGAATCTTACTTATCACCTACCGCAGTGCTGTTTGATGTTGACACTGGAAGGATTTCCACTCTTTACTGTGAACACTAAAGACAGCCACTCCGAGTGTTCTGGCAAGATCACTTGGATTTTGTGTAGAGGCCCTGGAACAAGTTTAATCTCAATTAAGAGTCAAACCATCGTTTCTTTCCAGTTATCACAAGGTTAGTTCTTAAAGAACCACACGTGTCACCTACCATGAGCTTGTTTGATGTTGGCTCAAGAAGGATTTCCATCTTCATAGTAATATTTTCGTATCACTCAGATGTTCTGGCAATATTACAAGAATACTACGTAGGACTCATAAAAAATATTTCTTGTTTTTAAAATTGTGTCCTAATAAGATTTTTGATGATCTCGTGGCTCTAGACTCAATGGTGCATTTTGTTTTGGTGAGCGGAGGCTGAAGAGGATTGCCACCTTTTCAATATCAGTTTATTCGGAGTGAATAAACCGATAGATAACGTGGTGAACTCCGTGATATTAAAACAAATATCTTTTGAGAGATATTTGAGTTGGCTGGGAGGGGTTGTGCATCGCATCACTGGGTCCATGATACTTTGTCTTCAAGATGAGTTGACCCGGTTTCTGCCTAAGTTGTAAGGAGGGCTTCTTTCTTTACACCCTTTATCTTGAGATTTCTGTTTCATTCTTCAACCCCTTCAATGCTTACCAATACATCATCACTAGCACCTTGTTGTCATTGTTCCAGTGCTAGCATCAGTACTAGGTCGGCATTCAGCTACGTTCATAATCCATTCTCCATCTTTCCTAAGGACTTCTATTTTCTAACTATGGAATTGTCCTTGGGAAGATTCCTCCAGTTCTGGAAGAATCATTGAACTAATACCTAATCCTACCACCCTTTTTCATCACATACGTTGTGAGTTAAGTGTGTTTTAGGTAAGTATTCGTCTTCATGAAAATTCCTTAAAATCACTAAGGTACTTGTGATATAAATATCAATAGTGTTTAGTACCTTAGTGTTTTTTATAACAAAATGCTCCCCCTTAACATATGCATAGCACATATCAAGTTGGATTTTTCATTTTTTTTAGCCACATATGTTAACCAGTCTCCTTAATCCCATTTTCTCCCCTTATCCAAAATGTTAACCATCAATATTTTGGATATTAATGGATTAACCGGTCTTTGGGTAACAAAATGAAATTAGTTGTTGGCCATAGAACATATCAATGCTCCCCCTCAAGTTAATGAGGGTTAGTTGTAGTGCTTGAGTATGGTATATTTTGAAAGATTTAGAATCTCGTGAGAAATTCTTGAAAAATTGTCATACTTTCACACTACAGCAAGCCACAAAAGCACAGTATTCACAGTATTTACATATTCACAAGAAAAATATAGAGTTGACCTGAGATAGTATGACCCATTTTAAATGGATCGTTCCATTAGCTTGTGGTGTGCTCCATATGGTCTTCCACCGACGAATCGTTCTAGACTTCTCATAAGACGTCTTTTCCTGAGCTTTTCTTCAATTTTCTTGATCGTATAGTTGGCACTCTGCTGAAATACCGGGTGCCAGTCTATAGTAACCTCAGGAAGAGTCTTGTTCTTGTTGAGATGCACCAACTTTTCCCGGATATGGTTGAGAGTCCCATCACTGAATTTGTTGATCTCTGGAATTGTCATGAACTTCATTAGTCCACGGCCATTCAAGTAGAAAATTCCGGAAATCGGGTCAGTGGTGCTGGTGTATGGAGATTTGTCTGTATGCCTCGGCAACACTTGTGTACGTGGTTTTGAAAGATTTAGCTTCCTTTGATAACTTTCTACACCAAGTTGCAGATCTTCAACTCTTTTCTTGATGACAACTCGACGTGTGTACATTCTAAGAGCTGAATTCAAGGCAATGATTTCTTCAGAGTTCAAATGTCTGAGCGCGTTGTGAGTAATCAAAAGCAGCATGTCTTCCATATCTTCGAGGCGAAGAAGTGGAAAAACATTAGCCTAGTCAAGATTTAGCCAAACCCGACCAAAACATGCTAAAGGCACCCAAAACATGATCACAACAATCAAAACATAGTGGAAATCTATTTTCCCCGGATTTTAGGATAGTTTTACCGGGTTGTTCAGACTTTCTCCGGTTTTTAAAGTTTAAGTTCCCTTTTGGTCAGTTTTGACCAATTTTGAATGGTTTAGCCCGCATCAACCATATTTGGATCTGTGTGACCATGTTTAAAAGTTATTCAGTTAGTATGTGACAATAAAAATATATATATAACCCAAGTAAGAAAAGACGGGATCATGGTGAACCTAAGAACCAGTATCCATAAGCTAAAACTCAATCTAACTTACAAGGTCCTGTAACTAAATAATAAATTAAAAATTAAACTTCCAATATAAGAGAAAAAATTTAATTTGATCTTTCAAAGTCCTAGCATAGCTAAGGTCAATTTAAAAAGTTTATCTTATATTAGAAGTTTAATTTTTAATTAGTTATTTACTTACACGACCTTGCAAGTTAGATTGAGTTTTAGCTTATGGATACTGGTTCTTGGGTTCACCATGATCACGTCTTTTCTTACTTGGGTTATGTATATATTTTCATTGTCACATACTAATTGAATAACTTTTAAACATTGTCACACAAATCCAAATACAGCCGAATGCGGGTTAAACCATTCAAAATCGGCCAAAACTGACCAAAAGGGAACTTAAACTATAAAAACCGGAGAAAGTCTGAATAACCCTGTAAAACCATCCCAAATCCGGGGAAAATAGATTTCCACTATGTTTTGATTGTTGTGATCATGTTTTGGGTCCTTTAGCATGTTTTGGTCGGGTTGGCTATGTTTTGATTAGGCTTGGAGGTTGCAAATTAGCTAGTGAAGTAATATTGGTTAGACCAGACAAGGAAATCATTATGACACACCATGTGTTCGTATTAAAGATATGAGTGAACTCCAACAACATTTATCATTGTTTGATCAAGACAAAAGCGACATTGATTTTCCTTGGGGAACCTACAAAGGTGGATAATATACCAAATGTATGAACAAAACATCTCATGTAACTAACTCTTGCTTGACGATCCCGAGACTTAGAAATGTCATATTAAAAATTTTGTTTATGATTGCCAAGTTAATTTATAATCTATTATTAATAAACTGACACTACTAGTAAGATCGAAATAAACCCTAGAATGTAAATGGGTCGGACCTGAGCCCAAAAACAATGTCCAACAAAATGTGAAAAATTGATAAAATGAAAATATATCATAAAATGTAGTGTTTCGGGCCTTGAAATTTCCGTAACCCGTAAAGTTAGGTTACAACTACGTTCCCCTCGTTTTGGCCTTCGATTCGCCTCGTCCCGCGCCTGATACGATTTTCTACAACCTAAGTTATGACATTTTCAAAAAAGCACTTTTCTTCACGCGATATTGGGCTACCAAATACGTTTGGGCTCTATCTTCTACACTTGTACATCCATCAAACCTTCCAAACCAACCAAAATAGACCAAAATGGAATTTAACCGGGCAAACCCTGGGAATGTCTGAATATTACGGGCAAACCATGCCAAATCCGTGGAAATATAATTTCCACTTGGTTTTCTCTGTTTTGATCAAGGTTTGGGAGTATTTGTTAGGTTTCGGTTGGGATTAGCTATGTTTTGACCAGGCTTAAATGTTACAAATTATGTGGTGAAGTAGATGTTGTTTCATTAGACAAGGAACTTCGTGATGACACACAGTCAAATGATATTAAATATATGGGTGAGCTCCAACAATCTTTATCATTGATTCATCAACAAAACAATGACATTGATTTTCCTTAGGAAACCTACAAAGATGGATAATATACAAAACTAATGAACAAAACATAGCATCTATCAACAAGTTCTTAACTATGCTAGGACTTTGAAAGGTCAAATTAAAAAGTTTCTCTTATATTGTAAGTTTAATTTTTAATTTATTATTTACTTACACGACCTTGCAAGTTAGATTGAGTTTTAGCTTATGGATACTGGTTCTTGGGTTCACCATGATCACGCCTTTTCTTATTTGGGTTATGTATATATTTTCATTGTCACATACTAACTGAATAAGTTTTAAACATGGTCACACAAATCCAAATACGGTCGATGCGGGTTAACCATTCAAAATCGGCCAAAACTGACCAAAAGGGAACTTAAACTGTAAAAATCAGGGAAAGTCTGAATAACCCGGTAAAACCATCCCAAATCCGGGGAAAATAGATTTCCACTATGTTTTGATTGTTGTGATCATGTTTTGGGGGCCTTTAGCATGTTTTGGTCAGGTTTGGCTATGTTTTGACCAGGCTTGGAGGTTGCAAATTAGCTGGTGAAGTAAAATTGGTTTCACCAGACAAGGAAATCATTATGACACATCATGTATTAGTATTAAATATATGAGTGAACTACAAGAACATTTATCATTGTTTGATCAAGGCAAAAACGAAATTGATTTTTTTGGGGAACCAACAAAGGTGGATAATTTACTAAACGAATGAACAAAACATCTCATGTAACCAACTCTTGCTTAACGATCCCGGGACTTAGAAATGTAATATTAAAAATTTTGTGTATGATTGCCAAGTTAATTTATAATCTTTTATTAATAACCTAACATTACTAGTAAGATCAAAATAAACCCTAAAATGTAAATGGGTCGGACCTGAGCCCAAAACAATGTCCAACAAAATGTGAAAAATTGATAAAAATGAAAATATAGTGTTTCGGGCCTCAAAATTTCCGTAACCTAACATAGTTAGGTTACAGCTACGTTCCCCTCGTTTTGGCCTTCGATTCGCCTCGTCCCGCACCTGAAACGGACTTCAAAAACCTAAGTTATGACATTTTCAAAAAAGCACTTTTCTTCACGTGATATTGGGCTACCAAATACGTTTAGGCTCTATCTTCTACACTTGTACATCCATCAAACCTTCCAAACCAACCAAAATAGACCAAATGGAATTTAACAGGGCAAACCCGAGGAAGGTCTGAATAATACATGCAAACCATGCTAAATCCGTGGAAATACAATTTCCACTTGGGTTTGACTGTTTTGATCAAGGTTTGGGAGTCTTTGTTAGGTTTCGGTTGGGATTAGCTATATTTTGACCAGGCTTAAATGTTACAAATTATATGGTGAAGTAGATGTTGTTTCATTAGACAAGGAACATCGTGATGACACACAATCAAATGATATTAAATATATGGGTGAGCTCCAACAACATTTATAATTGTTTCATCAACAAAACAATGACATTGATTTTCCTTAGAAAACCTACAAAGATGGATAATATACAAAACTAATGAACAAAACATAGCATCTATCAACAAGGTCTTAACTATGCTAGGACTTTGCAAGGTCAAATTAAAAAGTTTCTCTTATATTGGAAGTTTAATTTTTAATTTATTATTTACTTACACGACCTTGCAAGTTAGATTGAGTTTTAGCTTATGGATATTGGTTCTTGGGTTCACCATGATCATGTCTTTTCTTACTTGGGTTATGTATATATTTTCATTGTCACATACTAACTGAATGACTTTTAAACATGGTCACACAAATCCAAATACGACCGATGCGGGTTAAACCATTCAAAATCGGCCAAAACTGACCAAAAGGGAATTTAAACTGTAAAAACAGAAGAAAGTCTGAATAACCCGGTAAAACCATCCCAAATCCGAGGAAAATAGATTCTCACTATATTTTGATTGTTTTGATCATGTTTTGGGGTCCTTTAGCATGTTTTGGTCGGGTTTGGCTATATTTCGACCAGGCTTGGAGGTTGCAAATTAGCTGGTGAAGTAATATTCGTTTCACCAGACAAGGAAATCATTAGGACACACCATGTATTGGCATTAAAGATAAGAGTGAACTCCAAGAACATTTATCATTGTTTGATCAAGACAAAAACGACATTGATTTTTCTTGGGGAACCTACAAAGGTGGATAATATAGCAAACGAATGAAGAAAACATCTCATGTAACCAACTCTTGCTAAACGATCCCGGGACGTAGAAATGTCATATTAAAAATTTTGTCTATGATTGCCAAGTTAATTTATAATCTATTATTAATAACCTGACATTACTAGTAAGATCAAAATAAACCCTAGAATGTAAATGGGTCGGACGTGGGCCCAAAAACAATGTCCAACAAAATGTTAAGAATTGATAAAAATGAAAATATCTCATAAAATATAGTGTTCAGGCCTCAAAATTTCCGTAACCCAACTAAGTTAGGTTACAGCTACGTTCCCCTCATTTTGGCCTTCGATTCGCCTCGTCCCGTGCCTGAAACGGACTTCTAAAACCTAAGTTATGACATTTTCAAAAAAAAAAACACTTTTCTTCACGCGATATTGGGCTACCAAATACGTTTGGGCTCTATCTTCTACACTTGTACATCCATCAATCCTTTCAAACCAACCAAAATAGACCAAAATGGAATTTAACCGGGCAAACCCGGGGAAGGTCTGAATAATACGGGGAAACCATGCCTAATCTATGGAAATACAATTTCCACTTGGGTTTGACTGTTTTGATCAAGGTTTGGGAGTCTTTGTTAGGTTTCGGTTGGGATTAGCTATGTTTCGGTTGGGATTAGCTTATTTTTCATTCCTACCATTTCTACCATTATCAAATCTTATTTATTCATTGTCGTGTCATAGTTGTGAAGATACAAGTAGTTGTGTCTATTTGAAAGTTGTGTATGTACTAAGGTTTATACTTGGTCCTTAAAGTATACTAGTGTAGATTGGTCCTAGCTAAGATTAGGGCTCGACTTTTAGCTTAGAGTCGGAAATTGGATATGCAACGTTGTGTACGGTTTCTCCACCTTAAGGAGCTTGTTTATTAGTGAACTCTCGATTAAGGAGTAATCGAGTAGTGGAGTGGGGCGAGGAGTGAGCTTCGTTTCCGAACCACTATAAATCCTTGGTGTTTGATTTGATCTTTCTTTCCCTTATCTCTTTACATTCATTATTCTTTATACTTGTGATTATTAGTTTAGTTGCACTATACCTTATTCATATTTTGTATAAGAAGGTTTCACATAATCTCTTAAGTCTAAGTTTTTGAAAAGGATTTTTAAAAACCATCTTTTGACAAGTAATCTTAAGAAACTATTCAACGCCCCCCCCCCCCCCCCCCTCCCCTTCTAGTTTCTACACATTCTTTAAGACAGACTAACATCATATGACTTGACTTCGAAATTAATTTGGTCACTTTGGTGACTAACAAATTAATTTCGTCTTAATGTCATATAATAAATGATAATCTTGAAAAAATTAATTGAGATAAAAAAACATATGAGTGTTAAAAATATTTCAAATGATGTAACCTCAATTTATTAAAAAAATAATAAATAGATGATCAACTTTAATAGGCCATTGATTGATATTTAAAAACATACAAATGTTACAAATAATACACTTTTTAAATAATGTAACATCAAATTAATAAATGACTAATATTTAAAAGTCATTAATTAAATTTTAAAACATAAATATTACAAATAATTAAATATTCGACATTATATAACATTAAAATCTTAAAAGGAAATAAATAAATTATTAGCTTTAATGAATATCAATTAACATAAAAGACAGAATGAATAAAAGGAATGTGATAAAAGAACGTGATTAGTTTCATTCATAAACATTAACATCAAGATAATAAAAGACTATCATTCTCTTAATTTTATTATTATTCATAAGACAATCAATGATTACCATTCTAAGCTACTATGCTATGACATTTTAGTGTACGCTTTTTGATGCCACACTATTAATGAATCACAATGATCATAAGAAATCATAATATTATAGTTTCTAAAAAACGCATGCAAAACCAAAACATATCAATCAAGTTTAACAAACCATACGACTTTCATACAACTTTCTGATTTAATTCGGTAGCAGAAGCGATAAACATTAATGAAGATGACATTTGATAAGAAGTAATAGAAAATATTGTGTCTTACTTAATTACATTAATAGCAAATGCATCACATGCAACACAATCATTCGTAATAGCACATATAAAACGAACATTGATAAAACTAGTAACTGGTTTAATTCATACAATCAAGTGATAAAAAAATATGCTTTACTATGAAACACAAAAAATTCATTCACTATCTTTTTGTGGTGAGTCATGATCATGCAGTGAGAAGAAAATAAAACTTTATAGCTTATACACTTAGACTTTTATTATTTGCAATATTTTAGTTATTTTCATGATTTTCTTTGATAACACAATAATACATAAAAGAAAAGTTACGACGTATTCTTTTAAATGAACGAGTAAACTGTTTTATTTTAAATTTATGATATGGATTATTATCTATTTAACAAGGATAGCTCTGATACCACATGTAAGCAAATGCACTATAAGCAAGCCGCTGAAAATGTATTGTGATAATACCGCATCAATTTTCTTCTCTAAGAACGATAAATAATTTAAAGGTGCAAAACACATGGATATAAAATTATTTATCGTGAAAGAGGAAGTTCAGAAACAAAGAGTGTATCTCGAACATATTAGTATGGATCTAATGATTGCGGATCCTCTTACCAAGGGTTTACCACCAAAGGCATTTGTGCAACATTGTTGTCCCATATAATATGATGATTGAACAATAAAGAAAGGTAGATAGAAGATAGATGAATTCTAGAGAGAGAAAGTAGAGAGAGAAAGTAGAGAGAGAAAGTAGAGAGAGAAAAGAGAGAGAAGTGTGTGAAACTTGGTGAATATTAGATTAGAGAGAGTGAGAATAATGAACCAACCAACCTCTATTTATATGCAAGGAGAGGTATTTATAGCCTTGCCTACATGTGGCATAATGGGCTATATGATAATGGGTTGGGCTTATCTTTTGGGCTTTAGTTACTTATGAATAAACTTTAGCTTAAAGTTAAGCCCATAAAACACGACTAACCTACTACCTATTACATCGTTCTTAAATACGATACATAATAATCATATGACCGAACATTCTTGTTTGACTCAATATTTTGAGGCTAATAATCTCCCCCAATGAGAGGTCATTTCCTTTTTATGAGAGGTCATTACCCTTTTTCATTTGGATAATTGTAGAGATTACTAATCTCGCTATAAATGAGTCTTGAACGTGTAATATTAGTCTTGTTCCTTCATGCTATGATCTTTGAGCCTTTGTCATTGTCTTTCGAATTTGTCTTTAATCATGAGATCTTCAAATCATCCTTGACTTTTCTTTGCCATCTTGCGATCTTGTGTCTTATCCACATGCTCACGCTATTAATTGTTGAATATGTCGTTAGGCATGAGTATGTGGTTTTGAATCTTTGACTTTGCTGAGTACACCGTGACGCCACCTTCTCGAGACAAAACATAGACACGGACTGAATGGCTTTGACATTCGTCCTAATCGGTAGTGTTTTACCTCCGGTCGGTGAAGACCGTTATACGATATTAAATATCGTACCTATGATTCGGTAGATTCAATTAAGAACCTCCTTGACAGGGTTTCGTGGTAGTACTAGCCGTTCTCTTTACTCTACTGTCTCAAAGCAAGACTACGAACATAAAGAGTGAATCAATTGGATAGATATCCGCTTGATTAAAGTCTTCAATTCAAATTCCTAGAACAAGTTTGATTCATAAAGGATCTTAACATTGTTGATTTCCAGTTGGCACAAGCTTGATTCATAAGAATCTCACAAGTCACCTACCGTAGCGCTGTTTGAGGTTGACGCTAGAAGGATTTTCCATTCGTCACTGTGAATATTAATGAATATCACTCTGAATGTTCTGGCAAGACCATAAAGATATTGCGTAGAAACCTGAAACGAGTTTGAATAAATTCAGAATCAAACCACTGTTGCTTTTCAGTTTTACATATGTTTAATTCATAAAGAATCTTGTATATGACCTGCCGCAGTGTTGTTTGATGTTAACACTGGAAGGATTTCCACTCATCATTGTGAATACTAAGTAGTATCACTCTGAGTTCTAGCAATATCGCAAGGATATAGCGTAGGACTCTCTTTATTGTCATTCTGTGTGTCCTAATGAGATTTGATTGATCTCTAGGCTCTAGACTCGATTTGTGCATTTTTAGTGATCGGAAGCTGGAGCAGATGCCACCTATTCAATATCAACTATCTCGGAGTGAGAAAGTCAATAGAAGTCATGTTGATCTCCGTGAAAATAAAACAAACTTCTTTTGAGAGAAGCCTGAGTAGCTAGGGAAGGGTTGTGTGTTACATCACTGATCCATGATGAGTTGTCTTCATGATGTGTTGACCCGGTTTCTGCCTAAGTTGTATGGAGGGCTTCTTTCTTTACACCCTTTATCCTTACATTTCTTTTTCATTCTTCAATCCCTTCAATGCTTACCAAGACATCATTAATAGCACCTTGTTGTGATTGTTCCAGTGCTATCATCAGTACTTAGTCGGCATTCAGCTACATTCACATTCTACTCCATCTTTCCTAAGCACTCTTAATAATCTATTGGATTGTCCTTGGGAAGATCCCTCCGCTTCTGGTTGGATCATAGGACTTAAACCTAACCACCCTTTTGACACCAATAACGTCGTGAATTAAAGATGTTGTGGGTATGAGATCGTAACCATAAACCCACTTCAAAAAGTCTAACAAGGTGTTTGAAAAACATTTAACACCTTGATAGTTTTGTCGTTTCAAAAATGCTCCCCCTTCACATGTGCATCGATAATCGAAAGTGTTTCGCACATGTAGGTAAGAGTTAAAGTGCTTGAGTCTTATATAAGATCACATTTTAATCACATTTTCTCCCCCTATCTCTAATATATAAAATCTTTTGATATTAGAGATACCAAATTTGATTAAAATTTATTTTGTAAAATAGTCTTGAAAATCTTCGGGAGAATGTGTCAATCTTTTGCATGAAGTTGAAATGATCCCCCTCAAAAATTGATCCAATTGAATTGCCATTGTGAGGATGTGATCCACATTTCTCTTTTTGTGGATGGGAGTTTTTGAACACACAAATTTTGAAAGATTTTGAATAAACATTGAAAAATTCTAGAAAAAATTATGTTCAACGCTTTTTGAAAAATCCTATTTCTTTTTGGCGAAGAGGTTTTTCTAAAGCATAAACTGGAGTTCATAGACTTTGAATGTCTTGACAAATCCACTCAAGTGTAAGAAGATTTCTCTTCTTTTGCTGAGGGTAAGGGCACTAAATCGTACACTCCCCCGTGAATCTCGATCTGGATTGCAATCTGAAAGTGATTACAAGCCATTGTGTTGAGCTCAAAACGTTGAATGTTTTGTGACAAGCTCAACCCAAGATAGATTGCTCTACCCGTTGTTGTAAAAATTGTCCAAAATAGACATTTTCCTTTATTGAAAGATAGAAATGACATGTTTTGAAAAATATTTACAACTTTCATTCGAGCTTTTTGTACACACCCGTGTCGTTATTGAGCGACATTTCTAGGCACATCTATATTATCGATACTGAAAGCTATGTCGAGAAGAATATTTTTGGATTTTGAAAGATTTTTTCATTTTGTGTTTTGTTTTATGTTTTATACTTTTGTGTTTTATCAAGTTTTTCGAAAATAACCAAAATAGACTTTTGTACAGCAGAAGAATGTGATATCGAATGTACAGAATTGGAACCCTTTGAAGAAGAATAATTGGGTTCAGAATCCGCTGTTGTACCTGCAATGACAGAAGAAGAGTTTGCACAAATACTAGTGTTAGGAGTAACAAATTCCTTTTCTACAAGCAAATCATTCGCATTCGTGCAAGCGCAGGTTTCATCATTCTTCTCTATTGGAATCCACTTAAGGCCAACTTCTGTGAAGATCCAACCCGTTGGTTTCCACTAAAGAGTAGATTTAGGAGTAGTTTTCTCTTGCACGGCGGAAGACTTCTTTGGAGAGAAACTGTGTCCTTTTTTAATCCACTTTTCATATTTATTGTTATTGCTTTTCTTTGCGACGGGTTTGTATCTCTTTTTTGTCTTATGGGATTCTGTATTCGATCTCCGTTCAAAGGAACGATATTTGACCTCATAGAGGTATTGTAGAATGCAACGGTCATGATTTCCATTGTGAATATCCTTTTTACAAGTGGGGCATACGCGGAATTTGGGATTCACGAAAGTACTTGTATTCATTGGTTTTCTAAATCGTTCAGGCGTAGTGTTCGAAACACGACTATTCATGGATGGTTTCCAATTCCTAGATTGCTGGTGAGGGATCCTAGGTTTTGGTTGAATACCATTAGGAGTGTGTTGAACTCTAGCGGGATTTGGTGAACTAGGTTTTGAATACACGGGTTTGTCTTTCTAAATCTTCCCTTTTTGTTTAGCATCCTCTAGGGTGTTGGTATGAACAAAGTCATTTGAACCTATAAATTCCTTTATGGACGCAAATGTCACACGTTTTGTAGGAGTCCTAGAAGTGCTAGGTGCATTAACATGGTTGGATTTAGCAACAGTGTGCTTTCTAAATGGAGGAACATAGGGTGATATGGATGGTTTTGGAACACTTGTTTGCACATCAGTCTTAGGGGGCAACCTAGATTTTACATGAGAAGAATTGGAGAAAGGAGTCAGTTTTCCTAAGATAGATGGCTTTGGATCCTTGTAGGCATTGGGTTGTCGAACAACAGGTTTCACAACTTTAGGTTCCACAGTTTTCCCACCCATTTTGGCAACGAGTTTCTTCAACTCTTCTATCGCTATGTCCTTTTCTTGCAACTGAGCTTTCAAGTCTGTAATTTCCATACTCTTTTCGTTCATTTCACGACACAAGGCGGAAAGTTTTGCTTGTAAGTTATTATCATTTGGTCCTTTTCCGACTTTGGCTTGCAAAGCAAGTTCAAGAGAATGACAATGTTTTTGAAGAAAATCACATCGGTTTTGAATTAACGCAAAAGCCTTTTGATCAACATTATATTTGTGTTTCGAAAGCTCAATTTCAAGACATTCACACTCTTTGACTTGATCAAGATATTAGCATGCCATGTCGGAATATTCATCGATGTCAGCACAAGATTGAAGAGTAACACACAAAATATCTTTGGAAAGACATTTTTCTAAGAGGAGATCATATTCGTTCGAGAACTCTGATTTTTCCGTCTGAAGTTCATCAATTTCTTTTTCAAGAGACTCGACGTATTTCAAATCATCAAACATTTTGACCGAATGAAGCTTTCAAATTCAAGAACAGTTTCTTTTATTATCTTCGTATTCGGTATCAAAAGTTCTTTCACAAGCACAGTAATGTCGTGAGGAATCTCTGTTTTCCACTTATCCTTTTGACGTTTTTCCTAATCGCTTTCAACAATTGATTGAACATTATCAATGTGTTGTTTAAGAAAACCAAGTGTTTTTCTACTTTTGCTTTTAGAAGCATCAAGAGGCAAATAGTTAATATATTTAAAAACATTTTATTTCTTAGTGGCAAAAATTTTCTTCCATTGGATTCTTCGTTGTTTGCATTCAAGAAATAATTCCTCACGAGACTTCTGTTTTTGTGGAGTGAAAAGACCATAAAGATTGTTTTCATAAGAATAATTATATGGTTTCACAAACTCTTTATTGACCGGTGATCTACTCTCCTCTTCCCAAAGGGATGTCTCATCATTACCAAGAGGACATTCAGGGTCGGTCCATTCGGACTCATCCATATAAAGGTGGGGGTTCGCAGCTTGAGCTTGGGCAAGGTAATCAGGACTTGCAAAGCTATCTTGACCCTTAAACATCGATGGAGGTGCTATCATTCTTACGGTTTGAATAGAGTCATGCGTTTTATAAACAACTTTCTTCAAAAATTCGATTTGTTTTTCTAGTTCTGTTACTTTTTCAGTATCTTTTTCATGTTGACTTTTGAAATCTTGTTTTAATGTTTCAACCTCTTGTTTCTTAACATCAAGAATTTTAGCAGTCTCGGTGTTATCCATCGAAAGCCGTTGTTCAAGTTCGTTAACTTTTATGGTAGCAAGGTACGTTTTTTGACGTTCATCCATTAATAAAACATTAAGTTGACGTTTATCTTTGGTTAATAACTCAAGTGTTTCGTTGTATTTCTTTTCAAGATCATCCTTTTGCCTTTTTAATGCACTACCCTTGTAACCCTCAAGCTCTTTGGTCTTTTGAAGAAGCTCAACTCTATAACTTTCAAGGGTCTCATTAGATTTAATTAGAGCGGCTTTGCATTCTTCAAAGTTTTGAGTGAGCGCTGCGTTTGCCTTCTTTAATTGCTTTTGACTCTTTCTAGTTTCATTGACATCTTTTTGTAAACTAGCAATTAAATTAGCAAGCGCGACATGCTCCTCATCATCATACTCATTTACATGTTGATCATCCTCAAACTCATTATTACACATGTCTGATGAATCGGGTTTGGTATTGCTATCAACCTTTTCCGTCATACATGTGTCAATAAGGGTTGTTGTTTGATCACTATGCTCATGCGTATTGGTATTGGCAAACACATTAAATTCAGCATTGTGTACCTCTTCCAATGGCTCAGAATCGAAAACAAGACCATTATCATAGGAAGGTGTATTATTAATGTCATTCTCAAAGTCAATGCTTTATTTGCCAGAGCGGCTGCTTTCTTTCCCAGAAATGCTATGATCATTCTACGCACCATGCTTTGTGTTCCCTGATCTGCAGTTGTCAGTTGCATTACTCGATATTGTCCCGTTACTTATAGTTGAAACTGGACTCGTATCCACTACATGAATCTTTGCAATCGTGCACTCTTGCGTTTTCAGCCTTTTGTTATTCATCTTATTTATCATGTCTTTGTCATGAAGTAAGCGTTCATCCATAAGCCTCTCAATTGATTCCATGTTTTGATGTATCAAGTCTCTGAAAGATTCTGCGTCCATTTTAGTGTAGTCTTTAAAGTGATCTTGTACATCTCGAACTTCTGAATCAATTGGGATTCTTGAAAAGCTTTAAAGCAAAGAATGGTTGAAACGGTGTTCTGAGTGTTTTGAGGGCTTTCTTGGAATTTGTCTCATGAAGGTTTTTGTTGAGTAATTCATTCTCAAGATTTTTCAAGTGGTCTCGTAACTCATAAGTGAACCTGCGATGGTCATTTCCGAAGAAGCAATGAAAAGCATGCATATACAAAGGATTGTACGAGAAGGTCTCTCTTTCAAGACGTTTTAGATTCGTTTTAAGATCACTGAAAGCTTGCATACAACTTTGTTTAAGGACTTGTTCTTGTAGTTGCATCTCTCGTTCTTCTCTGTCTGAACATGCATTGCTCTTTTCCATGATGATGGTGTCTCAGTTGATGAAGTGACTTCGGATATTAAGTAGATATGGTGTGATTGAGTTGTGGTTGAAATTCCGAAAATTCCGATTTTTTCTCAGTCTGACAATAAATTCACCAGTCCGATATAACGGTAGACCGAAAGTTTTTGCATCACCAAATTTTGAAATCGAGTTAGAAATAGCCAATAACTAGTTGGGAAAAATTTTGAAAAATAAAAATTTTAACAAAAAATAAAACCTAAAAAAATTTTAAATTTGGCCTAAAAATTTGAATTTTGGTCCGAAAATTTGAATTTTTGGTCGAAGGTTTTTTCGCATCGCCAAAATTTGAAATTGAAGCTTAAATGGCCTAAAAATGGTCTAGGAAAAAATAAATTTTACAATGGTGTTCCCGCCAAAAAAAAAAATTTTTTTTAATCTTTGTGTATGTTCCGGGACTAGTCTAGATAGTAGCTAAGTCTGAAAAATACTCGAACAAAATATCCATCGGAATGTCCATCGGAATATTCTATCGGAATGTGTCATCGGAATGTTCTATCGAAATGCTATCGGAATACCTGTCGGAATACCTGTTAGAATAACTATCGGAATAACTGTCGGAATAACTGTCGGAATAACCGTCAGAATAACTGTCAGAATATAGAAACCCTTTTCCGATGGAATTCCGTCGGAACTGTCGGAATATAAAACCCTTTTCCGATGGAATTCTGTCGGAATAACTGGGCAGTTTCGAAACTTTAGGTTAAAAAAGTGAGATTTTTGACAAGAAATCTGTGATTTTAACCAACCGAAAGCAACCAAATCCCTACCACAACTATGCAGGAGATTTATATCAAGATTTAGAGCATGGAAAACACAAAAAAAAAATTGAATTCGAGAGATGTTATAGAGATGAAATCATACGAATCAAACAAAAACACAACAATCAGTCACAAATCTACCCTATGGCGATTGATATCAATTGTTGTCCTATATAATATGATGATTGAACAAGAAAGAAAGGTAGATAGAAGATAGATGAATTCTAAAGAGAGAAAGTAGAGAGAGTAAAGAGAGAGAAGTGTGTGAAACTTGGTGAATATTAGATTAGAGAGAGTGAGAATAATGAACCAACCAACCTCTCCTTACATGCAAGGAGAGGTATTTATAGCCTTGCCTACATGTGGCATAATGGGCTATATGATAATGGGCCGGGCTTATCTTTTGGGCTTTAGTTACTTATGAATGAACTTTAGCTTAAAGTTAAGCCCGTAAAACACGACTAACCTACTACCTATTACAACGTTCTTAAATACGATACATAATAATCATATGACCGAACATTCTTGTTTGACTCAATATTTTGAGGCTAACAAACATGTTCATAGGTTGGGTCTTGGTTGTATTGATAACTAGTTATGATGTTTTAACACTCTTGAGCTCAAATAAAAATGTTTCTGATTTTATTTCTTATTACAATCATAAACGAACGAGTAAACTATTTTATTTTAAATTCATGATATGGATTATTATCAATTCAACAATGATAGCTCTGATACCACATGTAAGCAAATGTCATGTGTAAACATTAGCATCAAATATTCATAATAAACACATTCAACTATCATGCCACAAGATCTTTGAATACGATAATAATCACATAGGTAATATGAAACGAGAATGACCTACCAGAAGCCATAGTGGATGTTGACATTATGTAGGCAAACCTTAGAACCTATCTAGTTTCTCTCCCTTGACCCAACTTAAGTGTAGAGAGCTTGATGGATAGCTATATTGTTTCTACTAGTGTGTGTTTTGGATAAAGAGATGACTAGATATATATAGCCTTACTAGCTAGTATGTCCATCAATACTAGTCAAGTAAAAACGGTCAAGACTTAATGTACCATTAAGAGCATTCATCATACATAATATTGAATTTTGTAACTACACTTATACGCATGTAACCTACAATTCAAATATTGGATGAGAATGACATCTTAATAACATGTCATAATCTTACAGAAACGAGCAGAGTCTCTCGTGAAAAGCTTGAGGGTCGAAATGAAAAAAACTCGAACGAGTCGAGCCTAATAATCGAGTTCGAGCCTGAACTCTATACAGATAGATTAAGAAGCGCTTGTTGGCCTAAACGAGCCCTACAGATACACGTGTATATAGATTGTCTATACGTATAATTCCAACTTAAAAGACATAAACGAGCTGGAACATTGTGAGATAAACGACCATAACTCCATTTAAACTCTTTTTTTCTTCAACACATCAAATAGATTAGTTGAGCTCGAACATGAAATCGAGCTTGTGAAAATTTTCACGAGTTGAGCTCGAGCTCAAAATATAAAGCTCGAAAAGGCTCGAGCCTTATATACATAAACAAGTCGAACTCGAGCCTTGACAAACTCTCGCTTGACTTGACTCGTTTTCACCCTAAAAACAAGTAGTAGAAAAATAATCATTTCTCGTAAAGATTACAAAATGTTTTTTTTAGTTTTTATGACCATAAAGTAAATACTCTTTAATCTTAAAGCTAGCTCTTATTTACCTCCTTTCAGTATTCAAATTTACTACCCTTTTTATGCTTGGGCAAGCCTACTATCCTTATTTTTCCTAGTCATTTGGGCAAGCCTACTATTATAAATACAGTTATTCAAAGGGTTTGAACCCACCTCACACATATTTTAGAAAGTTGTCGTGATAACTTCAAAGTTGTTTACACTTAGTAGAAATTGAGCTTAAGACCTTGTACCTTTTAAGGTGATAACCACAAACCTTTAAATGTCCTGATGTCTTAAGAATTTGGGAAATAAGATATTAGTTCTAGTGTACTTCCCAATAATTCTTTCCCCCATTTCTCACAAACATATTTTTTAAGACAACACCACACTTAATCGACCTTCGAGTTAAACCATCAAAACCAGAAAGTCTTGGGACCCGAACCATTAGGATAAACCCAAAAAAAACTCTATAACTCACGGCTTCGGTCCCTTAGCTTGATGCCTACGGCTCATTTCTAAGTCACTTGGTGTCATAAATTGCTTTGTGAAAACTTGTTTGGAAACGTTTTATGCCTTGTTGTTTTGAAAGTTAAAATATATAGTAATACATATCTTAGTACCAAGGTAGAGCTGTCCATCACGTTTCGATTCAAGTAATTATAACTCAAAATTTTGCCCTTATAATTTAGTTTCAAATACGAGATTTAGTTCATGTAAATCTGGTTTATTTAAAAAGATTGCGCCAACCCGAATAAGAAAAAACCCAGCCCGCTTTATTCAAAGGGAATTCTACTAAAATAGTGTGTACCCTACTCCAAATTTCACGTTATCTTTAAGGCTACCCGCAACGGGTCAATTTTGTCTCGGTCGTGACTCGGTCGCACTCTTGCGGCGATTCGGTCGTCGAGTCTCGGTCGAGCGAAAAGGACTCCACACACGACCTTGTTACTAGCCGTTGGAAAAAAAGGACCGTTGGATTTGTTTACGTTTGAAACAAAAAAAATTTAAAATTTAAACTATAACCTATATAAACATAACCATTTCTTTCATTTTTCACACATTCACACTCAAATTTCTACACAAACATATTCAACATGTCTAGCAAGAGAACCCTCAAAACCAATACCCCAAGACCCCAAGTTCGTCAAGAACCCGTTCCACATGTGACACCAGATTCGGCTTTTCGATTATCCGGCGTTACTCCTAACTTCCGGTTTAGGCCCGTCGGGTTTGAATATCATTCACCACAACCATCTCACCAAAACTATCTGAATCGTCCGTTCTATCCCCCACAACATGAACAACCAACAACCTTTCTATGAATCACTGACGGATGTGTCTCGTTCTAGTATGGATTCTTCCACTTCTTCGTATCCTAGCCAGCAGTATTCTCTGAGTAAGTATTGTCAATTTGATGTTGACTTTGAGGAAATGATGTATAATCAAGAAAACTATGTCGATCAATGTACGGATGAGGGTCCTAGCCAAGATCATTCTATGGGCCAAGGTTCGAGACACGGGTCTTCACGGTGCATATAACCTTTAAGAAGACGAGGAAGAGATGCCACCAATCAAACCTAAGAAGCCCTCTAGACGTGCTACGAAAGCCAAGCATGTTGATTTAAGTTAGCCACCAAAAGAGTGGACAAGTGAGGAAGAGGTTGCGTTATGCAGAGGTTGGTGTTATGTTTTCGAGAATAGCCAGGTTGGAGACAGTCAAAAATCAAAGGGCTTTTGGAAAAAAGTGTTGAAGTACTATGAATCCGAGACGGGTTCTAGTAGAGGGTACGACGCGTTTTTAAGCAAATGGAAAAGCAGGTTGCGTCCCAGCGTTGGTGCTTTTGTGGTATAATGGATATCATTGAATGTACTCATGATAGTGGTGCCAATGATCTCACTGATTACCAAAAAACTTGTGCTGAGTACAAAGTGGCTTACAAAAAAGTTTTTCAATAACAGGAGGCGTGGAATGTGCTCAAAGATCACCCAAGTTGGCTACAGATTGAGATGCCAAAGTTTACAAAGAAAAAAAGTAACAAAAAATCGAAGACTTCTGAAACCACTTCTAGTTCTAGGCACGCTAGTTACATGGATGTGCTCGATGATTCAGAAGATGAGATGGAAGAGACTCAAGAATACCAGCCAATGGGTCGTGATAAAGCTAAAAAGAAGTCATTAACATCTTCGTCAACAGGAAAGTATTTATTTGTTGATGTTGTAACCAACAAATGAGAGAAGATGAAAGACATTGGGTGGGGAAAAAAGAAGCAACAACAAGATGAGTACTTTACCATCAAGCAGCGGGAGTTGGATTTGAAAAAAGAAAAACTTGAATTACAGCGTCGGGCAATTGATCTTGCTGGAAAAAAAACGCGATAAAGACTTGTTGTTCTACAACACCGATATCAACCCCAATTTGTCTCTACCCACACAATAAGCCTTGCAAGAAATGAAAGACGAAATCAAGGAACGCTACAATTTAAATTACTAGTATTATTGTAATGTTTTTAATTTTATTCTAATGTTTTATTTTATTTGAATTATTATGTAATGTTTTTTTTTAATTAATGTAATGGTTTTTTATGAAATTTAATGTGTTTAAAAAATTGAATTAGGTCGCCTTATTGGGGCAAATAGGTCATAAGAGAGGGAAAGCTGAAAAATTAAGGTTGCGACTCATCACTGTTGCAGGTAGCCTAAAAATAACTAACGCTCGTGATTCACTTACTGGGCTTTTATAAAAGCATCGCCCACCTCGAAATTGGACAGGCTAAAGCTCGAAATATATATGTGTAAAAGTTGGATGCTAGGCCCTGTTTAGTTGGTGAAAATTTTCCTATTTTTCCAGAAAATTTTTCATTTGAAAACTAAAAAACAGAAAAGCTGTTTAGTAGCATCATTTTTCGAAAATTTTCTAAAATTTCAAAATTTTCATTTTTCAAATTTATATAGAAAATTGGAAAACCCCATATTACACTTTTTCTAAATTTTCAACTCTTTTCTAGAAAAAGAAAACTCCCCTCTTTTCTAGAAATTTGGAAACAGAAAAATATGAAAAATTTTCCACAACTAAACACGCCCTTTCATAATTATAAAAAAAGAAAAAAAAGTTTTGAAAAATAAGAATTTCATAATTATAAGAAAAAAGTTGGGTTGGGAAAGAAAAACAAAAAAAAAAGAACGTCTTTGATATATGATGGATAGTGATATCACAAAACTCATTTATTTAGCTAAACCAACGTCTTTGATATATGAGATAGATAGTGATTGAATTTTACCTAAGTCAAATTTAAACTTAAATGATTAAAACTTAACAAATTATCAAACTACATTCAAATATATAATTTTTTATCAAGTCAAATTCAAACCTTATCAAACTTAAGCTCGACTTAACTCAATAACACCCTAGTTACAACTGTTTTTAGTTTTTACTACCAAAAAAACGACCAACGTTGTAACCAAAGCTTTAATTTAGACCAGCCTGCCCAAGGTATTCTTCTACACTTTCATGGCCAATTTTTAATCCATGGAACAACCTGCAAATCAAAATCCAAAATGATCCAAAGTTTACTGATAAATTATCAATAAATTAAGCACTTACGTTTTGCAAAGTGAACGTAAATAAACATTAATCAAACTAGGGATGAGCATTTGGACCCGAATCCCGAAATCGAACCGGAACCGTACCGGAACCGTACCGATTCCCGGTACCCGAATCCCGTTCGGTACGGTACCGGTACCACGAAATAAGATGAAAAAAATTCGGTACCATTAATTCGGTACGGGACCGGTACCAAATCGGAAAATTCCGGAAAAAAAACGGGAAAATCCCGATTTCCCGGTACCGGTACCGATATCCGAATCCCGTTCGGTACGGTACCGGTATCATTAATTTATGCTCGGGAAAAATTCGGTACCATCAATTTGGTACCGGTTCGATACGGTACCGGTACCGTGCTCATCCCTAAATCAAACATACAAATATGTCACTATTTTATTTGACTTACATAATAAAAATCAACATCAAAGCACCAGTGGTCTAGTGGTAGAATAGTACCCTGCCACGGTACAGACCCGGGTTCGATTCCCGGCTGGTGCATATCTTTTTTTAACCGTTTTCGTGTCAATGGTAAGCAGCAAACAAGTCCAACAGCTGCTTAGTAATTTGCTTGACGCGTATAGTTCGGATGAACTTGTTTCGAAGATTTTACTTTACGGGTTACTAGAACGAGGATTAGTTAGTCTGTGTTCTGAGCTTGTTGACGTTTTTTTTAATTTTTTTTTTTAACGGCAGTTTGGTGCAGCGGAGTATCTTGCGTGCCACCGAGGCACCAAGTCTCTCATTGCGATCGGATTCAAACCCGGCAGCCAATTCTGGGAAATCCCCCACATGGGGAATGACAAGAGTCGAACGCGTGACCTCCCCACATAGAGACTATAACCAAATGCATCCAACTAGCTAGATTTCATTTGCGAGTTTGTTGACGTTATGGAGGGAAAGGGTTTTCATTTAAATCCTCATACGTACCTAAACATTAGCTGGTCAAATGGATCTTTAAATACATCAAAGACTAGAAATTTTTGTCAGTCGAACCAAAGGTTAGTTTCCTTGGGAAGGTTCCTCGAGGTCTTGGTTCAAGACATGCCATGGGTTTTTTCTCTTAGGCGAAGCAGATAAGAAGTTAACATAACTAGGCGTGGGTTCGAAGAAGACATTCTGCCGCTTGGATGTGATTGCACGACTCGACCCACTAACCACTAACATTTTCCGTTCTAAAAAAAAATATATCGTAAGTAGTGTTATTGAAGTTCGACGTGACTTTTAGATCACTTTTATTTCTTAAGATCACGGTTGAAATAAGAATCATATAGTGCCAGTTATACATATACCATAAGTATAGTGTTATTGAACACATATGAACTGCTAGAAGGGACATTTACAAGGTTCTATTCTCCACGTTTGCCCAGCATAATCTTCTATAGTCCGATCGCTACTAAATCTACCAGATCCAACAGTAGAAAGTATGCTCATCTCGCTCCACTTATCCTTATCAATGTAGGCTTTGTCTGCAGCTGCCGGCACTTGCACAGATTGTAGGGATATTTGATTTTTAGGCACAAAATCAGAATCGCTAAAATTGAAATACTATGTAAACAATATGCGTACCTGAGCTTCTAGATAGCTAACAAACTCCGCGCCCACGAGATAGAAGTCTTTACCATTTTCTACAGTGTTGCGTAACGACTTAAAGAAGTCTTTGTATGCAAAATAGCCATCCCTTACCATCCTGCAAAAGTTGATGATAATTAGCTACACTTAGACGATTTTCAAGCTAAAAGTACTTATTTGCACATTGTATGGTGCCTTATTTTGTACTGTATTTATAAGCTGTGTATTTATACATTTGACTAATAGACGCACTGAATGTGAAGTCGTTCTACCTTGCTACCCGTACAAACTGAAGGGGAGCTTTAACGTTGGAATCTTTCTCACGCACTTATCAGATAGATTCTTGGACAGACAATTAGACAGATATCCCACAGAATGGTTTGTAATGCTCTATAAATAGTCTGACGTTACCATGTTTTCTGCGCCTATCTCTTCTATAATTTCATTTGTTGATCCATCATCTGTGACAAGTAATAAACATCCGTTCATAAGAAACTTCATGCTTCCGGTCCCTGAAGCCTCGTGTCCTGCAGTGCTAATGTGTTGTGAAAGGTCACTTCCGGGAATAACTAATTCAGCAACCGAAACATTGTAGTCGGGAATGAAAACCTGCAAGAGCAATATCATGTACGGCCTAGAAGAATAAAAGAAATACTAAAACTTTCGATAATTTAGCAATTTAAGGAGGTCCCCAACATCACTTACTTGACTTTTATATAAGCCTTACTTCGAAATATATATATGTGTAGAAGCTGGATGCTAAGATTTTCATAATTATTTGTAAAAGGTTGTTTAGAAAAATAAGATTTTCATAATTATTATTAAAAAGGTTTGATAAAGAAAACAGATGAGGATATATCTAAGTACCCAAATAATACTAGACATATCTTTAAATGTTTAGCAAATCAATGAAATTCTCACTATATAAACCAATAACAATTTTCTTATGTGACCTATGTGGGAGAAAGAACCCATTTTAAGTTTTTATGAACATAAAGCAACTGCTACTCTTAAATCTTAATGCTTATAGTTAACAGCTTATTGACATACAGCATACGAGAGTCATTAGCTTTTATGATAAGGTTACCCAAAACTTTTATTATTCTCAGAGCTGTTGCAGCGGAAATTGTGAAGATATGTTTACTCCAATTCCTACTAACACCGAGCTTGCATTAAATGGTGTTGAAGTGTTTATGAATGCTAGAGGAAGTCATGAACAATTAAGAAAGGTTGACCTTCGTATGTGTGCCTTTATTGGTTCTACAAATACCCGTGGTCGAGTGTACATGTATAGTTATCACTTATCAGTTATCACCAGAGGGTTGTGATAGTGCTCGACTTTATTATGGTGGATAATTTGCATCTTTTACGTCCTCTCAAACTATACCTATGAAATTCATTTTTTAAGAGTGGGGCTTCTGGTTTCTTACTTCCACTTTCGGGTGGGGCTGATAGCTCTTCAGTAGCTGGTATTGTTAGATGCACGTGTCAGCTTAAAGATCAGGTTTATTTTCTTCGTGTAAATGATTTGTGTAGTACAAAAACTTAGGAGGCTTAATCTATGTTTTGGTTGGGGTTCAAAGCCAAGTCCTTCTGAGGTAGCTGATAAAGTGAAGCACTTCTTCAAGTCCATCAATTAACACCCTCCTAGCATGCTGAGGTATTCCATTTTCTTTAAAAATTTCTGCAAATGCTTCCTCCCTCAGGCATGTCCTAACTATATTCGCCTTTATGTGCACAAAGCTATTCACCAGAAGATAATAGGTTTGATCTACATCAGTTCCTGTATAATTCGAGATGGCCATACCAATTTCTCAAAATAGATTATCTTGAGGACGAGCTTAGTATGATGCAACTACCTCAAATGGTGCTTTCATACAACAAAATAACTGTAACCTTACATCCAACTGTAACTTTTGTGTAAATTTCATTAGGATTTCGAATAAGGTAAGAATAGGGAATAAGCCTCTATTATGAATGATGCTTCATGTTTATCTTCAATGATTTTTCTTTTATTTATTTATTTCTAGTACTCTAAGCGCAGATAGTAAGATAGACTTGTGCTGTGCATACTTTGACGAATTTCAAACATATCTACCGATTATTTCAGTGTCAGCATATACTTGCTAGTTATTAGCCAAAACTTTGCGTCTGAAATGATTCCACACTGTTGACACAGCCTAATGTCGCCCACATTCGCTGAGGGGAGAGTGAAAACACCTGGAAACAGGTGTTCAGTAATTAAGGCAAATGCCACTTCATTCTAGCAATTGACACTAACCGATATGAGCTTAACGGCCTAAATGCAGTAGTTAGGACGACACATGCGTTATATTCAAAAAGAAATATCTATAGTTCCATCATATAAGGTACATTACTACATATAAGGCTTCATCTTCTTAAGCTGGTTATTCTTGATAACACGAGAATAAGCAGATCTAAATGAGGCGAAACTAAGATTTCTGAAGCAAGCAACAGGAATGATACAAGTTGAAAACTTAAAATTCTGTCAAATGTTTAAAACCAAGGACAAAAAATCTGACTCCAAGGTACTCCCAAAATTACACTAATATCCGCTGCTCTTCCTATCTCTTGTCTATATATGATAAAAGACCTAAAGCTCGTCATGTTCATCATCGTCTTCTGTCGAGTCGGCACCACCATCAGGGGCACCACCTGTCCTCTGATAAACAGCGGTAATGATTGGGTTGCAAACAGCTTCCACCTCTTTGAGCTTCTCATCATACTCCTCTTTCTCAGCCGACTGGTTTTCATCCAACCACTCAAGAGCCTCCTTTGTTGCGGCTTCAATCTTCTCTTTCTCATCAGCCTCGAGCTTGTCAGCCAATTTATCCTTGTCACTGACTTGGTTCTTCATGTTGTACACGTAAGTCTCAAGGGCGTTACGTGCGTCAATCTTTTCCTTCACCTTCTTGTCTTCCTCTGCGAACTCTTCAGCTTCACGAACCATACGCTCGATTTCTTCCTGGCTCAATCGCCCCTTCTCGTTGGTGATAGTGATCTTTTCTGCCTTGCCAGTTCCCTTGTCCTCGGCCTTCACATTCAAGATACCATTGGCATCAACTTCGAATGTCACTTCAATTTGTGGGGTTCCCCTGTTTCAATTATACCGTAACATAATAAGCACATATGCCTTTTCACACTTCATCAATATGCTACAAAAGCAATCGATTTATCAACAAACCTTGGAGCTGCGGCAATGCCAGAAAGATCAAACTTTCCAAGAAGCCTGCAATCCTTTGTAAGACTCCTTTCACCTTCAAATACCTGTTACACAAATTTAATCTCAGTTATAGGATGAAAACAATTTTAAAATTTACAAACACGTTAACATTGTGCAGAAAACGGTACCTGAATGGAGACTACGGTTTGTTGATCTTGGTATGTGGTGAAGACTTGAGATTTCTTGGTTGGGATAACGGTGTTTCTGGGGATCAACTTGGTCATGACTCCTCCAACGGTTTCAATACCAAGGGTAAGTGGTGCGACATCCAATAGAAGGATATCTGCATTAAAGTAAAAGATACCGATATTAATTGTAAATACCCTTATACAATTGAGATAAAAAGTCATAAAACCGTGCCTGTAATAAATGATGGTAGAATTTTGGCTTACCTTTAGTTTCATCACCACCTTCACCGCTCAAAATACCTCCTTGAACTGCAGCACCGAAGGCAACTGCTTCATCAGGGTTCACACCCTTGTTGGGTTCCTTACCATCAAAATAGTCTCTAAGGAGCTGTTGAACCTTTGGAATTCTGGTACTACCACCAACAAGAACAATCTCGTCAATTTGACTTTTCTGTAAGCCAGCATCTTCCATGGCTTTCTTCACGGGTCCCATTGTCTTTCTGAACAAGTCGTTGTTCAATTCCTCGAAACGGGCTCGGGTCAATGGCTCAGACAGATCTACACCATCAAAGAGAGATTCAATTTCAACACGGACTTGATGTTGGCTACTCAACGCCCTCTTGGCACGTTCAGCTTCCCTCCTCAACTTTCCAAGAGCTCTGTTGTCCTTGCTGATGTCTTTTCCGTGCTTCTTCTTGATCAACTTGATGAAGTATTCCATTATCCTCTGGTCAAAGTCCTCACCTGGAGAAGGAAATAATTTTAGCACGCATTCAGGAATACCAAAACATCTTAAATGCAAGCATATCATATCGACAAAAAGGATAAAAAGTTAAAAACTATAACAAAAAAAAGCGCACCTCCAAGATGGGTGTCTCCGTTTGTGGAAAGAACCTCAAAGACACCGTTATCAATGGTCAGGATACTGACATCGAAAGTTCCACCACCAAGATCAAAAACAAGGATGTTCTTCTCGCCACCTTTCTTGTCTAGACCGTATGCAATAGCAGCGGCTGTAGGTTCATTGATGATTCTAGCAACATTCAAGCCAGCAATCACTCCAGCATCCTTGGTAGCTTGCCTCTGGGCATCGTTAAAGTATGCTGAAAAATAATTTAAGAAACAAATCATTAGAAAACATATTTCAAGTGAACAGAGTTAAATTATATTTGCAACTTTGTTGGTTATTTACCAGGAACAGTGACGACTGCATCCTTAATCTTCTTTCCAAGGAAAGCCTCAGCTGTCTCCTTCATCTTGGTTAGAATCATGGCGCTGATTTCCTCGGGACTGAAAACCTTGGTCTCCCCACCCTGAAGCTGAACTTGGATATAAGGCTTTCCATCCTTGTTCACGATTTTGTAGGGAGCGAGTTTCATATCCCTTTGGACTTCCTTATCCTCAAACCTGTCATACAAACGTTACAATGTCAATAACGGTAGATACCATAATGTAAATATCCAAAAACGAACAAGAAACTATAGAATGCATACTTTCTCCCGATAAGTCTCTTGACATCGAAAACAGTCCTCTCGGCATTAACAGCCGCCTGATTCTTAGCTGCCTCACCAATCAACCTCTCGGAATCGGTGAAAGCCACCCATGATGGAGTGATACGGTTTCCTTGATCGTTGGCTATAATTTCAACATGACCATTCTTGTAAACACCGACACAAGAATAAGTTGTTCCAAGATCTATCCCAATAACTGTTCCTAGCTTGTTGGCCTCTTCTTTTGCTATGGAAATTGCAGATAGACAACCTGTAATACATTTCATATTAGCAATTAGCAGATAGCACATAAGCAATGATTACTAATACAACGTCATTCCCAACTTATAAGAATGAAGAAATGACATAAACAGCTTATATTATAGAAATCATGTACTTTCAACTAGCCATCCGTCATGCAAGTTCCACGTATAGCTATAAATAAGCTTGAACAAAATCTTAATTAATATTTATCTATATTTGCACATTAACGCACAGCATGACGGTTTAGGGAGAGGTTTGAAGATGTTATTCTATAGGTGCATTAACTAAACCAATTAATTCACAGATCGTCCATAATAACGTCTTAAAAGCTAACAAAATTAACATCGACGCCATATTACCAAATCCTAATCATGTTTCAAATCATTTCAATAATAACTACTTGTCAACGCGCCAAAACACACGCATGAATACCTAACCTATCCTAACCAAATAAACAAACTAAAATTCATATTGGCATAGCAAAACTGTTATAAGATCTACCTAATCCTAATCATGGCCTCTATTCATTTATCATAAACATCGCGCCAAATCACTCCTATAAAAACCTAAGCTAACAAAATAGCAATCAAAAAATCACATTTCACAGTGGTAGCAATCTAACATCCTAATCATTTCATTACAATCAACGCATCAACGTGCCAAAATAGTTGTTTAAATCTATCCTAACCAAATAAACAAATTCAAATTCAAATTTACGTAGCAAAACCGTTAAAAGATGTACCAAATCCAGAATCCTAATCATTTCTATATCCATTTCATTATAAACAAATTACGCATATAAATACCTAAACCAACCAAATTACTAGTAAATTCAGATTTCACATATTTCATTATAATAAAATGTGCCGTATCATCAAATCAGCTATTAAATGAATCATTAATCATCAGTAGTTAACAAAACTGTTAAAAGATGTACCGAATTCAGAATCCTAATCATCTCTCTATTCATTTCAATTATAAACAAATCACGCATATAAACACCTAAGTATAATTCAGATTTCATTATAAAACGCGTCTTAATCCACATACATACATACGTATCATCAAATCGGCTATTAAATGAATCAGTAGTTCACAAAACTGTTATAAATCATTAACACGTATAACAAACTCCAAACTGTTTTCAATCACAAAAATAACTAATTTCTAACTGTTTTAGGGGCTGTTTGTTTTAGCTTATATATCATAAGCCAATTTTGGCTTATAACGTAAGCCTCAATTTTGTGGCTTATTTCGAGACTTATGGATATATACAACAAACTTATATAGATCTACAAGTCTCAAAATAAGCCATAAATTTGGGACATATGTAATATAAGCCGAAATTTGGCTTAATTTCGGCTTATTTTTCATAAGCTCCAATTTTGTGGCTTATTTTGTGACTTATTTCGAGACTTATCTTCTTAAATAAGTTTATCATATCATAATATACTTATATAAGCTCGTAAGTCTTCAAATACGCCACAAATTCGGTGCTTATCAAATATAAGCCAAAATGATACAATATATAGATCTATAAGTCTCAAAATAAGCCATAAATTTGAGACATGCGTAATATAAGCCGTAATTTGGCTTATTTTGGGCTTATTTTTCATCAGCTCTAAATTTGTGGCTTATTTTGAGACTTATGGGCTTAAATAAACAAAATAAGTGATCTATAACCCTAACATTCATAGATCCAATGGTAATAACTAACTAACTAACTGACGGATTAACAAACACATTATAATCAATATCAACAAGTCTCGAAATAAGCCATAAATTTGGGACATATGTAACATAAGCCGAAATTTGGCTTAATTTCGGCTTATTTTTCATAAGCTCCAATTTTGTGGCTTATTTTGTGACTTATTACGAGACTTATCTTCTTAAATAAGTTTATCATATCATAATATACTTATATAAGCTCGTAAGTCTTCAAATACGCCACAAATTCGGTGCTTATGAAATATAAGCCGAAATGATACAATATATAGATCTATAAGTCTCAAAATAAGCCATAAATTTGGGGCATATATAATATAAGCCGAAATTTGGCTTATTTTGGGCTTATTTTTCATCAGCTCTAAATTTGTGGCTTATTTTGAGACTTATGGACTTAAATAAACAAAATAAGTGATCTATAACCCTAACATTCATAGATCTAACGGTTATAACAAACTAACTAACTGATTAACAAACACATTATAATCAGATCTAAACTAGTAGAGTATACATAACAGATCTGCAAAATAAGCTTATTAAATAAGCAGATGATAGAAATGAAGAATGTGATTACCGAGTAAGATGATCGCTAACGCGAACCCAGATCGCCCCATTTCTGTTTTTTTTTATATTTTCAGATTGAGATTTGTGTGTTTAGGTGGTGATTTATATATACATGAAATGGCGCGTGAGGTTCACGTGGTTATGTAGTGAGAGTGGGGGTTGAGCGGATCTTAAGGGAGGAGAAGCTGGTTCAAACATGTCATGGATGGTGACGTGGACCAATGAGGGTTTGAAGCGTGGTGTTTGGACCAATAGGATTGGATCTCGTGTTGGGTGTGACGTGGTGGGTTCTTATTGGTTACTGCTTTGTCATTTTTGTGAGTTTTGGAGGAAAAGTAATGTGGAATTTCTTTCTTTTTTTTCTTTTTTTTTTCGGTTTTATATTGCTGGTTGTCGATTATTTTTTTTGGATAGTTTAGAGTCAGCGAAGATGAATATGTGATTATAACGAGATCGATTTTAAACGTTTATTGTTTACCGTTTAATAAGCATTTACTGTTTTTGTTCTGTTAAAAAAGTTAATTCAAGTGTTTTATGTTCACGTCATTTTATCACGAATAGTTCTATTTTATTAGTCGTTTTTGTAAAATAAATGGTCACATTTATATCATCTTATCACGAATAGTTTTATTTTATTTATTAGTCGTCTTTGTTTTAGTTCAAGTGTTTTACGTTTATGTCATCTTATCATAAATAGTTTTATTTTATTAGTCGTTTTTTATAAAATAAGTGGCCGCATCTTGTCATTGCTACTTTCATTAAACATACATAATGTATAGGTTTTGACTTGGGTTTAGTAATAAAAGTTAAAGAGATAAACATGTAATACACGGCGTAAGAGGATATCGTAGGTGTTCCGTCGATCGGATAAAATTAGTTGTGGGTTTTTGTGTTGTTTTGTTTTTACGGTCTTTTTAATTTTGTGTTATAAAATTTAACAAAATGTGAATATTGGCAGGAACACTTTAACCCCGGATGCCTTTTGGCATCAGATTGTCCACCCGCAAGGAATAACTCCGGCAACTCTCCTGGCCCAGAGGAGCAACACCTGGAGTGAAACGAGCCGAGACTCGACCCTCGAACAGCACAAAAGCTCCACCTATTAAACCAATGCTCCAATAATATTTTGTGTTATAAAAATATTTTATAGGATAAACGATTAAACGGTCACACAACAACATTTATACATGTCACTCATAACTAGTTAGTACCTAGCACTATTATCATTAACCAGATTCATTAGAGAAGTTACAAAGTTCGTATTTTACATTTGATTGCCTTTGAGATCATTTAGTAAAGTGATTTTTTCAAATGATTTTTGAATAAATCTACTTGTAGCGAGTGCATAGAAAATTTATAGTATGGTTAGATCCCAAGGTTTTAAAACATAACTAGGCATCTGCCTAAATCGTTTTCCGTTAGGGTTTTGGCTTTTTCGATTGGCTTAGTGCTTGATCAAACCAGTTTTGGTCTTATTTTGTTTGATTAGACTGTTCTATTTTTTTTTAAACACTACTAACTTCATAATCAACTTAGTATAACAAGACACCCAACTTTACCACCAAAACATTCTTAAACACAAAAATACTACATCAAACACCCACACACACTGACTCAATCTTGGCATAATTAGTCATAGTAGACCCGTTGTTGGGAAACCTTTAGAACAATAAAACGTGTCTTAAGGTCCAGAGACTCGGTCATGGGGACCTTATTATGCATTTCTAACATTTTATTACGGTAATGGTATGCATACCCTGATCCATTTCTACCCTATCTAATTTCAACGTTTGAAAACTTTCATATCAAGGAAAACGTGCCTTTAAAGCCCCAAGACTCGGTTCTAAGAGCTTAATTATGCATTGTCTAACATTTATCACGATAATGTTATGCACATCCTTAATCCACTTTTACCCCCTTCAACTCCAACATTTAGCACGGGTGATGTTATGCACACCACTACTCCATATGACTGAGCACGGCAGACCCAAAATCGACCAAGACCAAAAAACCGAATCGGACCGAATCGAACCGAACCGGATCGAACAATTTCGGTCCGGTCTTCGGTCCGAGTTTTAGACGAATTCGGTCCAGTCGGTCCGGTTCGGTCTTACCAAAATCTCGTCAATTATGCCTAATAAGACTGGACCAGATCGAGAACCGAACCGGACCGAATCAGACCATTTCGGTCCGGTCTCGATCCGGTGTTTCGAACCATTTCAGTCCTCAATCCGATCCGATCTAACCGATCCAGTCCAATCCCAGACCGATGCTCAGCCCTACGTACTCCACCTTTAATCCACCAACCCACCCCTACATTTTGACTCCATATGTTATCAGTCTAAGAAAACTTTACACCAATTTATGTTTCGTAAAAAAAATAATCAGGATATGTTTCGTATTTTTTTGTTAAACTTTATATTTTATAGTACTATTTGTTAGTTTTATAAATAAACCAAAATTTTTAGAAATATTATATATGCTCTCTATAGAGGAAAGAAACGACACCATTACGTTTTGGCCCAAAAGTTGGGCTCTCGGTTTGGCTTTTATATGCCCGTGGTATTTCTTTTAATACCCCTTATCTTTCTCGACTTTCCCATATACTCACACATACATGCCGTGAAATATGAGGTTTTGATTATGTGTTTTTTCCTTTGTGGTTGGCGATGTCATGAACTCTCGAAGGGGTGAGTATGGTTCGGTTTGGTGCGGTTTTTGACTAAAACCGAACCGCAACCGCACTTACGATTTTTATAACAATAGAAACCGCACCGAACTAAAAATCGCGGTATCGGTTTTGCGATTTTTTGGGGTTTCTGCGGTTTTGCGGTTTTTAACCGCACCGAACCATTATTTGTGACTTATATAATAATTGTGGCTTTTTGCGTTTTTTTGTTTAAAATGTTAATTTTTTTGGGTTATAACAATGAATAAATTGAATCTAACAAACATTTTACTAATAACTTATATAAATATCAATAGAATCTATACTACTTTATAAAGTGTTTAGACCCTTTCTATAACTGGAAGTCTTAAAAAATTCAGCCTAAAACATTTCTAAAAAAAGAAGTCTAACAATTGGGTCAGTATTGTTCAAAATGTATATTCATTATTTAGTCAACATGAATTATTGCTATAGCAAAACGTATGTAACATTTTTTTAAATGAAAAGTAACCGTCCTTATATTAATGTGCACTTTTGATATGCAAAATAAGTAACCGTTTTTCAAATAATATAAAAACTATCATAAGACACTCTCATACACATTCATATCTCTTTCTCTTTTCTCTCAATATCTTCAAAATAATAGAAAAAAAAAACAACTTCTATAAAACCTTCTCCATAACCACATGCCCACAACCTCTACCACTTCCGCCTCTACCACCACTACTGTCACCGTTGCCACCATCAGTCGCAAAAATAAAAGGTTTGATGTGCTTTGGTAGTTTTGGTTGTAGATCTGGTGGTTTTCGTGATTACAACAGAAGAAAAAAATCAATGGTTTTATTGTGATTAGTGTTTCGATTGGATGTGTTGTGTCAGGATGTGGAAGTCTTAAAATTGAAATCCTTCACAAGCTTTGTTATTGCTTATAGTTATTTAATGTATATTATCATTTATTTGTAAAAAATTATTGTTAAAAAAAGTTAACCATATAACATTTACTAACCACAAAATATATTCACAGGGTACCCGCCGCAGCATTGCGCGGGGACCTGCTATATGCACTAGAAGTCTTATAACTCGCATAAAATAGTCGATGTGACGTATTTCGATATAAAATAGTTATCGTGTAGTGCGGTTCGGTTTTGCAGTTCGGTTTTAAGGGCGAAAACCGCAACCGAACCCGAATTTACCGTTTTTCCTTTTTCTTAAAACCAAACTGTCGGTTTTTGTCGTGGTGCGGTTTCTGCGGTTCGGTTTTTACGGTTTTACGGTGCGCGGTTCGGTTTCTGCTCACCCCTAAACTCTTGTGTGTTGGTTTGAGTCAGACTCAATTTAAGGGAGTACGGATAACTCAGCCTCATTTCTCGTCAAATATAGTGTTTATACTTTATAATATCGGTAGTAAGGGTGTTCATCGGTTCGGTTCACTGATTGTTCAGTTTATTCGGCTAAAAGTTTTTTTGTCAAATTAAAAACTGAATTAAATTAAAAATCAAATTCGAATTTGGTTTGATTTTCAGGTTGAATCAAATAACCTGGATTACATCAGTTTTCTTAAATTTAATTTATTAAAGAAAAAAAATTCAATCATAAAAAGTGTTTTCTTATATTAACGTAAAATATTAATGAATTTTTAATATGGACAAATATATAACAAGTACATATGTTTATATGAACTTGGTTTACGGTTTTCGGTTTAGACGGGCAAAATCATAACTGATTTGAAAACCGGATATCTAGTTGAATCCGGTTTTGGAAGATTTTGTTCAAAGATTTTTCGGTTTATATTTGGTTTATTCGGATTACAGTACATATTACTCTTTAACATAGACGGAACATGAACAATTTTACTGGGAGGATCGACAGTCTGAAACTATCGACCAAACTACTCAAACTTCAAAACTAGTCCACAAAATTATATTTGGGAAGGCCGATCAATATCTTTTCGGAAGGCCAAATACAAAAGTTCTCAAAGAATAACCTTAAGCTTTAATATAATTATAATATTAACTCCGAATTTTGGGAGTGTCACGACCCCAGGTCTCTATAAAGTTTCGTGCTCCCTAATCCATAGCAACTTGCAAATTGCGAGGAGGTATTTGATGGGCCAAAATGTTATATCATAAACATTTCAAGAAAACAAAAAACAAACATCTAAGAGCTGACATATCCAACCCCAAAAATTAAGAAGAATATGATGGGCTGATCGTGATCAAATTGGGCCTAGTTCATTTCAAAACATCTTTTGCACCGTTCAACTCCAAGTCTAATCCATAACTCAAAAAGGTTTTACTCCGTAGTTAGTTAAACACATATTTTTTTTTTAACGGCAAATGTTAGTGGTTAGTGGGTCGAGTCGTGCAATGACATCCAAGCAGAAGAATGTCTTCTTCGAACCCTCGTCTAGTTATGTTAGACTCCATATCCGCTTCGCCTAAGACCTCTATGAATCCTCCCCCAAAAAAACCACTTAGTGGCCAACTGAGCTAAGTCAATAATCAGTTGGTCAGTTAGTTAAACACATATAGTTAAACATCTGAAAAGGTTTAAAAGATTTATTCTCACGGTTTATCTTCTTGTAACTACCTAACGTAAGGAGAGTTCAAATTAGCTAATTCTATTGGCTTATTAACCAAACACAGACCTTTGTGGAGGCAAAGGAGGGCCGAGTCGTCCAGACCAGTGGCGGATGCAGGAAATTATATTATTAGGGAAATTTTTTTTTTGACAATATGACGAAAATGACTAAAATTCAAATAAAAAATCGAGTATTTTAACATAAAAATAGGAGATTTCAAGGTTTTAGAGTTTTAAATATTAGATTTTAAGGTGTGAGTGGAGGGTAATTTGAGTTTCGAGTGGGAGCCACTTTAAAAAAACGCTTAAAATTAAAGAAAAAATACATTGTAATTTCGTATTTTTGTTTAGCCATGCGGGGCATCGCCACCCCGTACTCAAAGTGTATGTCCACCCATGGTTCAGACCCTTCAAAAGTCAAGCGTTATTTTTTTTTTTTGAACGGCAGTTTGGTGCAGCGGAGTATCTTGCGTGCCACCGAGACACCAAGTACAATGTATAACTAAGGTGATGTATAACTAAGGTGACGTTTAGTTTGAGATTTTAAAATTTTTGTAAATCTAAACTTGGGTAAATATAAATTGCTAAAAATTTAAAATTTAAAATTTAAAATACATACGTATGTTAGGTTGACAGAAATTTATAATATTTTTTAAAATTTTAGTTTTGGTTCAACCCAGTTAGCACAAATAAAACTTTTTATACAAATTTTTTAAATTTTCTTATTAAACGACTAAAAACCAATTTTTCACTTTAAAAAAATGTAATTTTTTTTATAAATTTTTCTTAATTTTTTTAAATTTAATATTTAAATGAGTAAAAAATAAACTTTTTATTTCTTATATTAAATTTATATATTTTTTATATAAATCGTATTTCTTCTATTTAAACGAGTAAAATTCAATAAACATTTTTTTTATAAATTTTTTTGAAATTCAAATTTTTTATTTAGACAATAAAAATCAAAAACCTTACCTTATATAGAAATTTACATATATTTTTATATAAATTTTATTTTCTCTATTCAAAGGAGTAAAAACTGAAGAAACAATTTTTATATAAAAAATTTTATAAATATCCAATTTAAACAAGTAAAACGTCGAACAAAAACTACTAGAAAAAAGTTTATAAAAAATAAGTTTTAAATAAATTAAAAAAAATTCGCTTTTTTGAAGCAATTTTAATTTCTCTCTTTTTGACAATGTATGAGTATCTTCCATTATCTTTTGTTTAGGATACCAAACATAATATTAGTAGTAAACTAAATATAAATGTCATGAGTATCTTCCATTATCCTCTCTAACCAAACGCCCCCTTAAAGATGCAACAGTGGCTGATAAGAGGAATGATGTCACCTACAGTGCCTCTTTTAGAAGAAATGTTCGAGACGGAATCGAGCTTACTCTATGGAATGACATCGTCTCTCTGCTTAATAACGTGTGTTTTTCTTCGATGGAGGATTGTTGCGCTTGTGACTTGTATGGGGAAGGTACCTATCGTGTTAAAGATGTGCGCTTGGCGTTGGATGTACAGTAAATTGGTCCCGATTAAAGCCAATGTTTTCGGGTGGCGTGTCAGACTTAATCGCCTTCCAACAAGGGATAACCTAGCTAATAGAGGTGTGGCTTTAGATTCTATTATATGTCCGATATGTGGTGCTATGTCGGAATCTGTTCCTCATATCTTCTTTGGATGCGACTTAGCGATAAGTATATAAAAAAGAATATGTCGGTGGTGGAATATCTCTTGGCCCGATATCTCTTCTTTTTCGGATTGGAACGAGTGGTTTCTATCTATCAGGTTATCCCGCAAGCTCAAGAACGTCCTGAAAGGTGTTTTCTTTACTGCTTGGTGGGCCGTCTGGTCGTTTCGGAATAAGATAGTTTTTGAGCCTCAGCCTCCGCTTTGCTCGACCTTGTTCGATGATATTGTTTCTGTTTCTTTTAACCGGTGTAATAGTCGTAGTGTTTTTTTCTTTTTCTCTTAATATGTGGCTTAAAAACCCATATTTGTTTTCTTTGTAAGGTTTTCTAGCGCCTTGCTAGGCTTCTTTTTATAAAATTTGTCGTTCAAAAAAAAATCAAACGCCTCCTAGAGGTTTTAAGAGTATTTTTTGAACCTTTATTACAAAGATATGTTTTTTTAACAACAATTTTTTGATTAAAAAATTAACAAGACGCTAAAAATACAAAGGAGATTTTAACCAATCAGTTCAACTGCTAGACAAGTTACCTCTAAATTTAAGTAAAAAAAGCATACATACGAATGTTATCATAGATTTCACTTTTTTCTCATAGCCGAAGAATTAAAATATATCACTATTACGATACCGCAAAATTTATCGTAAAAAATAAACAACGATGATGTATATACCGTTTTTATAAAAATGGACCAAAAACTCAATCAGTCGCTCCAATGATCTATAGAAATAAATGTGAGAATATAATTTTTACCTTTTTATTACATTTTGACATAGCTATGTTTGGTAAAATTAGTTGTAAGCTGTAAGCTGTTAACTGTAAGCTGTTAACTGTAAGCTATTAGCTGTAAGCTGTTTACTAAAAAGCTCTATTTTTAATAGAAGTGTTTGGTATATTAATTGTTAACTATAAAAATTAAATGTAAAATGACTTAAAAGGACATATTTAAATAAATTATAATATGGTTGGAGGGTATATCAGTAATATACGGCTTTAACAGCTCTTAACAAATTAAAAAGCTGTAGCAGTCAGCTTTTTATTTAAGAGCTAGTTGGTGAAAATAAAAAACTAACAGCTCTTAAAAATTGTTGTACCAAACAGAGCTATTAGATTATTTTTTTAAAAAAAACTAATAACTCTAAAAAAAATTTAAAAAAAGTTCTTGCCAAACATAGCCATAATGACGACTTGTGAGAATCTAAAAGCATGTGATCTAATATCTACAGTATATCGTACTATGATAAAACTTCCTTCCATTTGCGTGATTGTCATTTGTTGTCCATTCGACCTATAACTCTTAGCTTTAGTTTTCAATTTCTGATAAAAAAATAGAAAAAAAGAGATGAGAGAGAAGTAAAAAGGAAAGAAGTATAAAATATTTTTTTTTACTTTGTATTCCTGAGTTGGAAAGAAAGGAAGAGCATGTAAACAAAAAAAAACCTTAAAAACAACTTCACTCATTTACTCTCCAGTTTAGGAAGAAGATTTGGAGAGTAAATTTGGTGTAATTTACTCTCATTTACATTCTACTTTCCTCCTTGAAAATCCCAAAAACATAAAGTTTTTTTATTTCCATCTCAAGCATTTTCTTTTCACTCTAAAATATAAACTCGAAAACAGAGTATAAACTCGTAACTTGTGAAAGTTTAGAACTTGGAACATGTCCTTTTTCTTCACCACTATATGACCTTTTTTCCGTTTCCGAATAAAATCATAAAATAGAATGACCATTTACCTTTTGAAAGGGTTTTGTAGCTATAGACAGAGGTAGGCAGATCGTTTTTTTTTTCTTTCAAAAACCGGATTGATTTTAAACTAGTTCGGTTTGAATCAATTGGTTTGACTTTAACTTAACCGGTTTTTTGTTTGATTTTATCAAATTTTTGATCGAATTGGATCGGTTTTAACCCTATTAGTGCGATTCTAACCGATTTTTCATCAGTTTTTAAACCGGTCTAGACCATTTTATTAAACCGGTTACGAACTGCCGGATTGTTTGAAAAAACAGGTTTTGGAAAAAATGTTTTTTTGAAAATTGGTTTTAATTTTTATGCGCACTAGTTAGAGACACGACAAAGTATTAATGTTGCGAAATCAGGCTCCTTATAACTGTCGGTCAAGAGTATCGGTCGATCTACAGTCGAACTCGCTCGATCTCGTTGCGGCGACTAAGTCAAGTCGGTCGTCGATACAAAATCGTTCGTCCCTTCGATCCATTTGGAAATTTGGCCGTCCACGACAACTCCTCCTTTTTTTCGTTTTTAGATTAGATTCAATTAGTTTTAACAATGTTTTAATTAGATAAAATTTGTAATAGATTTTCAAATTTTAAATGTATTGAATTTTGTTTAATTTCTTACAATATATAATAATTTGATTATTTTTAAAGTTGATTTTATTTAATCACATTTTATTTTACTAGAATGGTACCCGCGCAATGCGACGGCGATTACCTAATAACGAATTTTGAGACTAACAAATATTAATCTCTTACTCATTGTAAAGTTAGAAAAATCGAATTAAAAAACTCACTAAAATTGAAAAAGACTAAAAATTAATAAAAATATATCAAAATGGATATCGAATTAAAAACACAAAATTTTTAAAAAATAGTGAAATTAGATTATAAAAATAATAAATAAATTAAAAGATTTTTCAATTTAAAAGAAAAAATGTTATTTTAAAAGGGTGTTACAAAAGTTTGTCACAAAAAGTTGTTTGAAAAATGTTATAATATATAATGTTGATGAAAATATCAAAAACTTGTTTTATTTAGTAGGGTAAAAAGTCTTTCAGCCTTGCTATTTTAGGAAGGTCTCAAATGATTTATAAAGTAGTATAGATTTATCTTAATTATTGTAAGTCTTTTTTTAATCATCTCTTCTAACAATATTTAAATATAAATATTATCATAATGTTTTTTTATTAAAATAATTATTTGATTAAAAAAAAGGGAAGTGATATATCTTTACTACTTTATAAAAGATTTAAGTCATTTTCTATAATTAGAAGTCTTAATTTTTTTAAGCCTATAACATTTCTATAATAAGAAATTAATAAGCTATTAGTCAAAGTTATTCATCATATTCGTTTTTAATACAATGCATACGTTTTTTTTAATAATGGGTCAATATGAGACATTTAAAAGGGTTTATGACATATAGTAAATGTATACGTTTCAAATGTTTAGTCAATAACAACTTATAAAAGTTATTACTACATTAAAAAGAATTAATACATTTAATTGTGTTTGTAACTTCAACTTTTTATAAAACTCATTTATTATGAATGTGTCTAACAACTCATTATAAAAACTAACATTTCACAAAGAAAAATGCCATGTTCGTAACCAGTAGTACTATAGTTTTGATGATGAAAGCTTTTTACAGTTTGGTGGTTCGGATGTATTTTTACAGCATATGTCATTTTTATATCAGGTTAACTATTTTTTTTGTCATGTCCTATGTGTTTGTATAATAACAAAAGCTGATTATTATCTGACACTCATTTGTGAAATATTAGGCATGTTTAAGCTCGAACTATATGAATCGTGACATGCTGGTGAGTCTGTTTTTCTGAAGTTTGAGTCTCGGTGGTGTGTTTCGTTGGGTATGATGATAAGAAAATTAAAATTACGTTGTATCAATCGTGACATGCTGGTGAGACTGTTTTTCTGAAGTTTGAGTCTCGGTGGTGAGGCTGTTTTCTAAACTATATGATTCGTGACATGCTGGTGAGGCTGGTATTTGATTATGCAACCGTGTCTGTTACAGAGTAACCGAATAACTTTTATTTTTTACAAAATATAGTTACAGGGTACCCGCCGCCGCATTGCGCGGATACCCTGCTATACACCATTAAAATTGATGCATACATCATTTTTCATGCATCAAGATGTTGTATTGTGTGCATCAAATATACAATTTAATAGTGTATGCACTAATTTTATTGATGTACATATCATTTTTCTAAAAAAAATTAAACTTGATCTCCATTGTTGTGAAAATAAATCGTTTGTATATCATCGAAAAAAAAAGTTAATATAACAAAACAAATATAAATTATGTGATCATTGTTGCATGCGGCCTGAAAGAAAGGTAATCAACTTCTTGCGATGTCACAAACTTTCATTTCCAGTTATTATGCCCCATTTATTGTCGTATCAAATGGAAGTATTAAGTTCGAGAACTTAAAATTCAAGTAACAATAACTACGTATTCCGCTTCTTATGTTAGGTAACATGTGTGATTAATATATTTTTAATTTGATCTTAGATGATTAAAGCATCATTTTTTATATTTTCTTTTGGGTTAAACAATTAACTCTAAAACAATCACTATATCTTAAATCACCACACTAAGAGTGGGGGAGCGGTGGTTGTAAGTTGGGCTGGTAGTCTTTTGGCGCCATCCTCCCTTTGGCGCATCACTCCCACCCTGGTGCCATCCGAGCTCGCGCCAACAGCAACAACTTACGTCAAAGGATTTTGATTTTTTTTTTTTTAGTTATAAAGTGTGGTTTATGTGGGCCCATTATACCCTTTGGCATCACTTTTTCTCGTGTCAACCACTCTCCCACAAATATGGTGCCAAAGTTTTCTAGTGCTAAAACCCCAAAATTCTACGTAGCGGCTTTAGAACCACTTTCTCGTGACAACGACTCCCAGCTCTCTAATTGATGTGCTATGTGCATATGTGTCGTCGAAAATATAACTTTTAGTCAATTAAAGCTTGTAAAGTTGTAGTGGCTTAATCCAATGAACACAGTGGTGTGTAAGTTACGGGTTCGAGAGAAACTAGGTGTCTGAGGGTTTAATCCAAAGAGCATGTGGTGTGTAAGTTGCGGGTTCAGGACAAATCAGGTCTGCAACGTTTTAGCGAGAAAAATAGGTGGTGATACCAATGAAAAAATATAACACAAAGACAATGGCAGATTGAATCGTAAATCGATCGAGTAACTCGACCCTATTTTTGAGCCAAAGACTTGACCTGATAGGTTTATCGACCAAATTAAAAAACTGGTAAAACATTATTGTATCCGTTTGTTTAATCTAACTTTTGTATAAGATTCTCTCAAATACCTATTTCCCCCTTTAAACAAATGGCTTTCTTATAGCAAAAGGTGTAACGACAAGCAACCCTTCTTTACTTGTGTCACTTTAACGCCACATTATCTCAACTAACCAAAATAAAAAACCAACTAAACACCCCTCACTCACAACTAGTCTCTCTCCTCTTCACTTGGGTCCCACCACTCACCATTTTATTTTATTTTTTATTTTTCACACAAAATAAAAATTCATTTCATAAAATTAAAAATTACAAATATTTCAAATAAATATACAAATACTTAAAAAAAATAGACAAGTTTGGAATTATTTTTGTATATAAGCCCACCTAACCCTAATCTTTAGCCATTCCCTAAACCTAATCCAATAATCTCTGCCCCCATTCTTTCCCCATCTCCTATTACGCCAATTCTTTTCCTCTCTCAATCTCAATCACCAACAAATCATCAAACCAAAATCTAATAATCATTCTTCTATATCCCAAACTAAAAAATAGTACAAGCAGATCCTCCATCTCATCTTAAAACCTCGAGTGGATTATGCATGTGGGGCCCGGTTTTTCTCTTTTTCCTCTCGTTGAAGACTAGCGAAGGGGAAGCGGCGAGGGGGGGGGGGGGGGGGGGGACGGTGTCACGGCGAGCACCGACGAGGGCGCCACATCGTACCGACGAGCCCCTCCGCCGTGACACCTTTTGCTCTTATTAGCGTTTTGTTAAAACCAAAAGATACGTTTGGTAAGACAAAAATATTATATTTGAAATAAACTACTCAATATAATAATTTATTTTAATTGTTTGATTAAAACTTGACTATGTTCTTATTAATTACTTGATTAATATAACATGTTAAGTTTATTAGTTATTGAATCATTAAAATTCATATATTCTAAATCATCAATTTATTATGGCCGGTTTGGTTTGTAAGTGGGTTTAGGGTTATAATCTTGGTTAGAATTAAAAGTATAGGTTTAGGTTTACATTTGATTTAAATATTATATATATATTTTATATTGAGATTAAAAATAAAATAAAATTTTAATATTATTCAAAACTTAAATAAAAAGCAGGGTATTTTCCTCGAGGTATTTTCTTCGAACAATAAAGTGATTCAATAAGGCTCTACTCGCAAAACAAGGGTTGTCATCACAATGAAAGGATCACTTTCAGCAAGAATTCTGAAGGCAAGGTATTTTCCTCGAGGTAATTTCTTAGATGCAAGGATCGGCCATAACCCAAGCTTTATATGGAGGAGTTTATGTTCAACACGAGATATCATTCGAAAAGAGCAAAGATGGAATGTTAAAAATGGTATGAAAATAAGGATATGGGAAGACCACTGGTTACATGGTTACAAGACACTTCCTCACCACCCTCAGAATTCTGAATACAACGTTGTTAATGATCTTTTAGATATTACAACACAAGGGTGGAATAATGCGCTCTTGTTACAACTATTTCCCCGACAAATTTGCAACTCGAATTTCATGTGTCCACATTAACCCTGCCGAACGCGACTTCCTTTACTAGGGCGCTTTTCCAAATGGAGCGTACACATGCAAATTAGCTTATTGGATCGCAACTCAAAGCATAGATTGCCGTCAAGAATCACAACATGAACGAAAATATTTAAAGGCAGTGTGGTTGGTAAATGTTCCTAGTAAGGTAAAGATCTTTGTATGGAGAGCTTGTATGAACTTTATCCCCACTATAAGCAATCTTGTTACTAGAGGTCTAGTTCCTAGTTCTCTTAACTGCGTTCATTGTTTGGTTCCTATGGAAGACATTAGACATGCATTATTCCTTTGTAACTGGGCTCGAGATATATGGGCAGACATGGAGTTAAACGATCTTACCAACCAGGTAGTAGCTATATCTATTGAAGAAATGTTAGGTGCTACAAAGGAGAGTAAAAACAACAAGTTTGTGTTGATGTTGATGGTAATATGGAGGATATGGTGTGCAAGAAACTCCAAAGCTCACGGACAAGAAGGAGATCTTGAAAAGAATAAAGTGAAAGAATCTGCTTATGGGATGCTGTAAGAATTTTCCCGAGTAAACCACCCAATTGTAGCAATTACAGATCCCCCTCATGCCCCCTTGTGTGTTTGGTCCGCCCCAAGTTCACAAAAATCAACTGTGATGTCGGTGTACTAGGAAACGAGGGTGTATCGGGCCTTGGCTTTGTTATGAGATGCCACAACGTATTAGTATTGGTGGCAGGAAGTAGACGGGTGGTATTTGTGACATAGGTTCTTGAAGCCGAGGCAAAAGCGATCCTTTGGGCTATTCAAATAGCTCAAGCTAAGGTTTTTACAAGGGTTGTTGTGGAAACAGATTCGAGTATACTTATTGACGCCTTCAAAAAAACAAGTGGTGTACCACATTAGAGCGTTATTTCTCCACATTCGACATCTATGCCTTTTCTTCAAGTCATTTTCTTGGTCATTCGTGCGACTTGAAGGAAACAAAGTTGCCTATGAGTTGGCTAGGTAGCACTAAATGATAATGTAGATGATTCGTATGATGAATGTGTGCCGCAATCAGTTGAGGCATTTGTACATGATGATGTAAACTCGTTATTTGGCTAATGAAATATCTATTCTCATAAAAAAAACTTAAATAAAAAGTAAATGTTATAAAATAATAATATACTAATTAAGTTAAATAAAACATGTGTCTTACAAGATTTTGCGTTATTCAACACCACTCATTTTTATCAAAACCAAGTTAAACCTGATCCATCTAGCTGGATTTTACAAAAGGTGAGTTTTTATGCTATAACACTGTTTGAATAGGCAAAAAAAAAACTAAACGTGAGTTTTTGAAAGTATTTGAGCCTAAACCGATCAAACCCCACATACCAAACTACACCTTGGAGTACTGTGTTGCTTCATGCCCTTTTATCTCATTATCGATTTGTCAATTACAAACACACATGTTACAAGAACAAGTCCTACTCAAGCTTGTTGTAATAAGACATTACAATATTACATAAATATTATTATTGTTATTTCAGCGTTATGTAAAATTTTCATGGTTCTAAAAGGTTCGTCATGCTTTGCTAAAGCGTGAAACTTAACATTCACGTCACGTTATAAATCAAGGATTGAGGTTAAAACTTGGCGTGAGATAATGAGTTAAAAACATGATAAGACACAATAAAATAAGATGCGTGAATACTTTTTTGAATTCAGATTCGATAAAAATCGTATTTTCATATATAGATGAAAAATATTATATTGAAATATAGTCTTTTTGTTGGGAATAAATATATGAGTATTAGTTCCCCCTGCTGGTTGGTCAGAGTTCCCCCTGCTAGAGTAAGTCCCCCATGCTGGATAACAAGGACAGGGGGATTGGTCCCCCTGCTAGAAGTCAATGGCCCTGCTACAAAGATAAACTTGGAAGAGATATTAGCGCGTTTCTGTTACTACTCCAGAATAGTTTCTAAGTTTGTTAATAGTGATCTTGTACATGAGTCCTTGTGCTATAAAAGGACTCATTAGGTTTTCATATTTCATATCTCTTTCTGTTCGTTTCATTTCATACTTTAAGGTTATAGAACCCTAATACCATTATTGGGTATTCGTATATCTTTGATATATTAAAGTTCAACGTTTGATTTAAACACTTGTTCTTGTGCTAAACACTATTTTCCGCATCTTGTTTAGTTACTTTGTGTATTGCAAAGTTTCTCTAGTGTTAGTTTGAATTCATTAGGTTTAAGATCTGAGTTTGGGATCAACAAGTGGTATTAGAGCTTGTTGAGAAACTTTGATTAAACCAAGAACAAAACATTCATTACAACCAGCATCAACCATGTCTTCAGATTCTCATTCATCCTCAAACAACAATGCCCTCAAAATTCCCATTCTGGATCCTGAAAACTTTGAAATATGGGAATTTAGGATTAAAAAATATCTCAAGATGGAACACTATGTTCTATGGGAGGTCATAGAGCTTGGTGATCACTTCACCAAAACAATAGCAGTTGAAGATAAGAACAAAGATAAGATAGAAATTGGTGAAAGCTCCAAAAGTGATAAAACCAAGTTTGCTGTTGTTGCAGACAAAGAGATTCAAGCAAGAAGGCATGATGTCAGAGCTCACAGTTCTTTACGGTTGGCTCTACCTGATAGACATCAGCTAAGGTTTAGAAAGTATAAGACTGTTAAGGAGCTTTGGAAAGCAATTGGTAACACATTTGGAGGGAATGAGGCCACCAAGAAGAAGAAAAATAATCAGATGATAGACCAATTTGCTTCTTTTAAAGCAAATGGAGATAAAGCAATTGGTTCCATCTACAATAGGCTTCAAGATCTGGTTGCTCAACTGGAATTCTTTGACATAGAGGTGTCAAGAGGACAGGTGAATGCAAGATTCCTCAACAGTCTTCAAAAAGAATGGTTTGTCTACAAAGCCATTTGGCAAAATAGAGATGACATTGATGATAATAACATTGATGATATCTACAACAACCTGAAGGTTTTTGAGCCTGTGATCAAAGAGATGAAGGCATCGGGAACCATTCCCACTAATTCAAGTGGAACTGCTAATTCCCTTGCTAATATGGCCTTTATTTCTCATAGTAGTGGAATCTCTAAAGGTAGTGGGATTGAAGTTTCCCCTGCTACACATTCCCCTGCTTTAAGGTCAGGACCATAAAATGGCGACGAGAGGCCTGCAACATTCAGTCTTGACACTGCTTGTGCTTTCATTGCATCACAAGGGTCTCAGGGCTCTATTGTTCTACATGAAGATCTGAATCAAATCAGTAAGCAAGGACTGGAGGAGATGGATATCAAGTGGAACATGGCTCTACTCAGCATGAGAGCCAACAGATTTTGTAAGAAATATGGGAAAAATATTTCCATTAATCCTTCTGATGTGGTTGGATTTGATAAATCAAAAGTGGAATGCTACAACTGTGGCAAGAAAGGCCACTTTGCTAGGGAGTGCAGAGTTCCAAAGAATGGAAGCAGCTATAGGAAGGAAAGCAGGGATGAGGACTTTGGGGCTAAGGCTATGGTGGCCATGCAAGGAATAGATGGAGTAGTTGGATGGGACTGGAGTGCTATGACAGAAGGTGTTGAAAGAAATCAAGCTCTTGTTGATGAAGAGAAGAAGGAAGAATTTGCTCTTATGGCTATGTCAACATCTAGTTCAAACAATGAGGTATATGATGACTCCTATTGTACCAAAGCATGTAGGAAAAATACTGAGTCTTTAAATGATCAAATACGAAAACTGAATGTTGATTACATAAATTGTGATAATGATTTAGACAACTACAAACGTGCTTTAGAACAATTGGAATCCACCATAAGAGAATATAAACAAAGAGAAAATGATTATAGAGATCACATAGGCATATTAGAAATAGATGCTAGGGAAACAGATGATTCCATTAAGGAGTTAACTGTTGAAGTAGAAGTCTTTAGATCTAATAAAAAGATAGGTGAGCAAACAATTGAAAATTTTGGAAAAGCTTCTAATGATCCTACTAAGGCAGTTGAAATTGGACAATCTCCAAGAGATAAAAGAGGTTTTGGAGTCAAAAATGAACATGCTACAATTCCACCACCACCTACTAATGTACATGGACCCATTCCCAGGAAAGATCTTTCTTGGACTGGACTTCCTTGTTTTAAAAAGCAGGAAGACATTAAGTTTGATTTAAATGCCTATATACCAAAGAATCTAGAAACAGAGGAACCTCTAGTAAAAACCAGTGCTGTTAGGGATTTTGAAAAGGAACAAATTGCTTTAAAACAGTGGAGAATAGATAACCCTCTTATCTTTTCAAAAGAAGGATTATTTGGAAATGACTCCAGTTCTAAAAGTAGTTCATCTAAAACCTCTAGCAGATCTGATTCAACACCAACTGGTCCAAAACCTTTTAAAACCAATGTTAAATATGTAGGCATGTATAGACATATTAGAGGTAATCAAAGGAACTGGAACAACCAAAAGTCTCATCAATTAGGAAATGACTTTGTGAAAAACACCAAACCTTGTTTCACTTGTGGCAGTTTTTATCATATCTATCAAGACTGTCAAGCACCCATGGAAATGGTGGCTGCAAATCCTTTAAAGGAAATGCAACCACAAGCCATTCTATTGAATGCAGGGGCAAAACCTTTTTCCCCTGCTAAATATGTTCCCCCTGCTTTGAGAAATAAGGTTTCTAATAAGTATGTTGTTCCTGCTCTAAGAAAGGTAAATGATGCATGTCCTAAATCTAGCTCTCATGTGACCAAACCAGCACCTCATACTACATGTAAATCTGACTATAGACCTTACCAACGCACCTATAGAGGCCAAAACAAAATATGGATTCCCTCTGCTAAGAATATGGATTCCCCTGCTAAGTCTAGGGTATCCCTGCTGGCAAAGCTTTGCCCTCTAGAAACATGGGTAGATGGGGAAAAGCTATGAAAGCCTCGGCTCGTTAGGTTTGGGTACCCAAAAGGGGTACTCAACCTAATGGTGTATCTTTAGCCTTTGACAAATTATCTTACATTGATACACGAGGTAGATCCAAGTCAGTAATGGCTTGGGTTCCCAAGAGAAACTAAATTGTTTTTCTTTTTGCATGTAACAAAGCATACTAAGAATGACAAAGCTTACTGGGATAGTTGATGTTTAAGGAGCATGACTAGTCAGAAAGCATATCTTTCAAACTTTGTTCCCCTGCATGATAATGATGGTGTCTCATTTGGGGATGGTCATGGGACAATCACTGGGAAATGGACCATTGTGACTAATGGGATGACATTTGACGATGTCTATTTGGTAAAAGAATTAAAGTATAACCTCTTCAGCGTGTCTCAGATGACTAATAACAAGAACTTTGTTCTTTTCACTGACACTGAGTGTCTGGTGCTGGGTAAGGAGTTTGTTTTACCACCACACACTCCTATTGTACTAAGAACACCAACACAGAGGAACATGTACACCATTGACCTAAAGGACATTGCTCTTCAAGACAATGAAAACTGTTTCATTGCCAAAGCATCAGTAGATGAGTGCAAGAAATGGCATAGAATACTTGGTCATTTAAACTTTAAAAATATGAAAAATTGGTCAAGCTCAATCTTGTTCATGGTCTGCCTTCAAAGACATTCAATAATGACCATACATGTGTTGCTTGTTTGAAGGGAAAGCAACATAGAGCTTCTTGCAAATCAAAAGTTGCCCTCTCCACCATAAAGCCATTGGACTTACTTCACATGGATCTATTTGGTCCTACATATGTGGCAAGTATGAAAAAGAAGTGTTACTGTCTAGTGGTTACTGATGACTACTCAAGATTCACATGAACTTTCTTTCTATTTGAAAAGAAAGATACATCATGAGTACTCAAAGACTTTGTCACTCAGATTGAGCTTCAAAAGAGTATGAAGGTGGTGACTATTAGGTCTGACAATGGTGGAGAGTTCAGAAACTAAGAACTGGACACATTTTGCACCAGTAAAGGGATCAAGAGGGAATACAACATAGCCAGGACACCTCAACAAAATGGAGTTGCAGAGAGAAGAAACAGAACACTCATTGAAGCTGCGAGGACCATGCTATCTGATTCCAAGCTTCTAGTTATCTTTTGGGCTGAAGCTGTAGCCACTGCTTGTTATGTTCAAAACAGGGCCTTGGTGGTAAAGGCTCATAATAAGACCCCTTATCAGCTATTCAATGGAAGACATCCTTTGATCGAATTTTATAAACCTTTTGGGTGTCATGTAGTAATACTCAACACTCTTGATCATTTGGGAAAGTTTAATGAAAAGGTTGACGGATACTTTGTTGCTTACTCACTTACAAGTAAGGGATATAGGGTCTTTAACAAGAAAACAAGCAAAGTGACTGAGAACTTACATGTGGACTTTCTTGAAGACAAGCCTGAAGATGTACAAACAGGTCCCAATTGGTTCTTTGAATTGAAGTACTTTCTAAGTCTATGAATTATGTGCCTGTTGTTTTGGAAAATACTAACATTTCAGGTACCAAAGAACCAACTGCTGTGGAGAATTCACCATTGAGGTACATGATTGTACCTTCATTGTTTCCTGATTATGAGGCTGCCAAAGAAACTGATAAAGAAGACCTCTCTCAAAAGGATGGACAATCTGTCTCTTCCCCTGCTAAGTCAAGTCATGAAAGCAGTGGAATGGATGAAAGCACTAGAATCCTGGATTCTCCTGTTGGACCAAATGTTTCCCCTGCTGTTAAAGAACCAGTTGTAAATGTTGTTAATGATGCAGAAAGAGAATCCCCACTCATTTCTACATCCTCACCAATCATTTTCTCAAGCAGTGGAAGCAGAATCATTAGACATAGAGGTCCAAGTTATTCAGAGTTGCACTCATCTCGCCAGCATCTATCCCTCAGCCATGCAGTATCATTTGGAAGCTCTTTTGAGGAGTTCTTTCCCAATCAAGATAACACTATAGATCCTGATTTGGGAAATGATGAAACTGAGGTAATCATGAACATGCAACCTACCTACAGAATCAATAAAGATCACCCCCAATCTCAAATCGTTGGTGATCTTGATACTCCCAGACAAACAAGGTATTCAGCAAAGGAACACAGCTTTATTTCTAACATCACTATGAAGTTCAATCATGACAATATGCAATGTTGTTTATTTAGTGCCTTTTTATCATAAGAAGAACCAAAGAAGATTTTTCAAGCTCTAAATGATCCAAGCTGGGTTGAAGCTATGCAAGAAGAGCTCTTGCAATTCGATATCCAAGAAGTGTAGATTTTGGTAGACTGTCCAAAATGGGCAAGAACCATTGGGACAAAGTGGGTGCTCAGGAACAAAAAGGATGAAAGGGGCATTGTTGTCAAAAACAAAGCCAAACTGGTAGCACAGGGATATACTCAGGAAGAAGGTATTGATTATGATGAGGTTTTTGCTCTAGTTTCTAGAATTGAAGCCATCAAATTGTTTTTGGCCTATGCTTCTTTCATGGACTTCACAGTATATCAGATAGATGTTAAGAGTGCCTTTTTATATGGCACCATTGATGAGGAAGTCTATGTGAGGCAACCTCTAGGTTTTGAAGATCCAGAATATCCAGACAAGGTTTACAAGGTGAAGAAGGCTATGTATGGGCTTCATCAAGCCCCTAGGGCCTGGTATGGGACTCTCTCTAAATACTTGTTGGATAATAGCTTCAAAAGGGGGAAAATTGACCAGACCCTGTTTATCAAGAAACACAAGGGTGACTTTTTTTAGTGCAAGTGTATGTGGATGACATCATTTTTGGATCCACAAATTCTCTGCTTAGCAAAGAGTTTGCCAAGTTGATGCAGGATAAACTCCAAATGAGTGCCATGGGTGAACTCAACTTTTTCCTACGGTTACAAGTTCAGTAGAGAAAAGATGGGGTCTTCATCTCACAAGACAAGTATGTTGCTGAAATTGTAAATAAGTTTGGAATGTGTGAAGGAAAGAAAGTCTCCACTCCCATGGATAAAGATAATCCTTGGGGAAAAGATGGCCCAGGAAAACCCATTGATGTAAGATACTATAGGTCCATGATTGGACCTCTCATGTACGTTACAGTTTCAAGACCTGACATCATGTTTGCAGTCTGCTTATGTGCAAGATACCAAGTGACACCCACAGAGTGCCATCTGTTTGCTGTAAAAAGAATATTTAGGTATCTAAAGTGTCATCCAACTTTAGAACTTTGGTATCCCAAGGAGTCACCATTTGAGCTAGTGGCCTATTCAGATAGTGGTTATGCTGGTGACAACAATGATAGGAAGTCTACTACAGGTGGATGTCAGTTTTTGGAAAGTAGGCTTATATCTTGGAAATGTAAAAAGCAAACTATTTTGGCAACTTCCACAACTGAAGCTGAATATGTGGTAGTTGCTGCATGCTGTGGACAAGTTCTTTGGATTTAGAATCAGCTGCTTGATTATGGGTACAATTTTCTTAAAACCAATATATTTATTGACAATAACAGCACAATCTGTATAATTAAAAGTCCTGTTTTTCATACTAAGACTAAACATATTGAAATCACACATCATTTTATTTAAGATTGTTTTGAAAAAGGATTAATTGTCCCAGAGGCAATTGACACAGAACTTAATGTTGCTGATCTTTTGACGAAAGCTTTTGACATAGGGAGGTTTCAGTACTTGGTTGCAAGTATTGGAATGATCACTCCCTAAAATTAGATGTCTGAAATGTCTTGTGTATTCAGGATTGTATTATTGTTGTTGTTGTACATGTGTTAGTCACTTTTTCCATTGTTCTTCATTCCACTGCTTTTGAACAAAGTTTCCCCTGTTAGGGTTAATTCCCCTGCTAAGGAAATTTCCCCTGCTAAGAGTTTCTCTCTTGTTTGGGTTTGTTCTTGTTAAGTGGTTATATGTGGTTTTAGACTAACAATGCAGAGATCCTAATGGAGCATACTATATTATGAGAGATTCAGGTATATGCTCTATGTTTCAGGGGAGGTTAGGTCACACCTTTAGGACTCAAGGTATCCTTAGGATACTCATATGATTTAGATCATATCCACTGGTGAGTAAGGGTTTGGGACAATGAAGACTTGCTGCAAAGATTGTTGGAGTTCTGAAACCTTGAGGCACTGTAATGTGTACTCACAATTCTTGATTGAGCAACTTGCTGCCTAATCTAAGAATTTGAGTACATATTTCCAAGACCAATTAACCATAGAAAGGAAATGGTAGGGATGGAGTACTGAGTATGCTTATTTTATTGGGTTGACCAGGTACAGGGTTGCTTATGTGTTAACTCTTTCTGTTTGGGACTTTGCTGAATGGAGGACTCTTGAGATTCTATGTATCCGGCTTGTTCATACAAGTGTGTGTATTAGAGCAGAGCTGTTTAGCATTGATCTCAGGTTCAGACTAATACCCTTAGGAAAGTTTCCCCTGCTTTAGTTTTTGATACCCCTGCTAATGTAACTTTCCCCTGCTTTGCAAAACATTCCCTTGTTTGACCGTTGATTGACAATACCGTTGCCCTGCTTATAGCCGTTAGGCCTGCTTGCTAACTTTTTGGTTAGGGAATATTTTATTAATTTCAAAAGATATTTAAGACGCTTTTTTCGCTGATTGGTAACCTTTTTATTATTATTTCAAATAAGTTACTTTCTTAACAAGATTTATTTCTGATCTTTTTGCAAATTGATAATTTGGTCCAATCATAGTCCTTCAATTCGCCTATATAAACTCAATTCCCTTAACTAGCAGGCCTAACTCACCCTGTCGATAAAATCCCACTACTTTTTCCAAAATATAAACCTTTCAATTCTTAACATGTCTTCCACGACTCTCAAAATCGCTCCTAACCATAACCAAATTGCTATTTTATCTAAGGAGCCTGCTGAATTCACTGATGTTGTTGCTTACCTCAAATATAGCTATTTCAAGTTAGCTCTTGTGCTCATTCCTAGGATATACACCTCACACATCCAACAGTTTTGGTCTAATGCCACAACTGAAACAGTGGATGGAGAGGTAACAATCACGAGCCTGGTTGATGGCCATCCCAAGGTGGTTACACTTACCTCCATTCGAGACAAATTAGTCTTGAATGATGAGGGTGGGGTGGTTCCCTTACCAGAATCTGAAATTTTTAGGGTCTCATAAACTTGGGGTACAACATTTCTGTTAATCAAAAATATAAGTTTGCTAAACGTCAGTTTTTACCCTATTGGAAGTATTTGATTCACACTATTTTGCAATGCTTATCATCTAAAACTACAACTTTTAATGGAATTTGGGTGTCAAGTTGCTTTTGCTCTGATTTGTTTGGCAACAGGGCGAAAATATTGTTTTTCTCAAATGATTTTGAAGGCATGGTTAAAAATGTCACAAGCAATTCAAAATTTTGTATGTATCCAAGGTTTATAGAAGTTTTGTTGGATATGAGGCAACATGGTAAAATTCGTCACAAATATCATTTTGAAGCTAACCCCCATACAACCAAACTATTCACCACTCTTGCAGCACCCACCCCACAATTTTCTGGCAGGGCAGTTCCCCTTACTCAAACCATGATGAACCAGATCAGAAGAGAAGCTGCTTCTAAACCAAGGTCAGCCCAAACCACTCTTGCTGATGCCCCTGCTACTGATGCCCCTGCCAGCCAACTTCCCCCTGCCAACCCACAACACGTAAGGAGAACCAAAACCATGTTTGCTAGGTCTCCCTTGCCTAGTGAGCCTTCACAAGTCGCAGAGAGGAGAGTCTCCAAGGGTTTGGAGCAATCTGGGGATTTGGCTGCCACTACTGACACATCCTCAAGGGGTGAGCAGGACAGTGACACCATAGGTAAGTCCACTTCCTCACTCAGTGATACCCAAAGAGGTGAGAAATCTCCTCCTAGGGTTGAGAGCAGACTGAAACCACTATCTAGAATGGAATTGACAAATATGTGCATTAGCTTGAAAGAGAAAAATGCACAACTGGTACAAACAGTCAAACAACAAGGTCTGGTGATTACTACATTAGAGACTAGGGTTGCTAAACTTGAGGGGAGGAAAAAGCCACAACTGGTTCTAGCCACAAATGAGGATTCTTCTAAAGGGGAGGAAGTACCTAAGATAGATGAATCAGTGGAATGGTATACATTTACTAGTGGTTAGGTTCTAGGAAAAGAGAAGGTGGCTAGTGATGAAAAAGGGAGTGACAAGGGGAGTGCCACAAAAGATGTAGCCCAAGCTTTGTTGAATATGGGTAATCAAGAAGAAGCCCCTGCTTCTACAAAAGTTTCCCCAGCTATCGTTGATCCCCCTGCTGTAAGTCCTTCCCCTGCTAAACACATTACTCAAACATTTGCTAGGAAGAAGAGAAGGCAACAAGCTCAGAAGGGGATAAAGATTGGAGAGACTGCTCCCAAAGCAAAACTAGTAGTGGATCCAAAAGACAAAGGAAAAGGGAAGACGAACAACCCAAGAGGAAGTACAAGCATAAAACACCTGAACAACTAAGGGCACAATCTGAACATGATGAACTTGTAGCTCTAAGAGTACATGAAGAAGAGCTACACATGCAAGAAAAGAGAATGAAAAAGATGAGAAATGAGGCACAACTGGAACAGAAACAAGTACAAATGAAGCCTAGAGAAATGCTCAAACAGGTTGAAATAATGCATAGAGAGCTGGATGACAGGGTACCTCATGTAAAGGAGTTTCTGGAACAATGGGACAAGGAGTTAGTGAATGCTCCTTTGGAAGAAAGGTATGAACTGACTCTTCTGATCTTCAACTATCAAAAAGAATACTTGGAAAGAATAGTAAGCCAGATTCAGAAGGAAAAATACTTGAAGTTTGAAAAGGGGAGGCTGGCACATTACAAGGTTATGCTTAGAAGATTCAAGAGGTGGACTGATGCTCACTTCAAGGATATGACTTTTGATGAGATAGAGAAGGCAGCCAGACCAATACTAAGAGAGACAAATGTTGAGGGTCTCATTGGTATAGGTACTCCTGAAGATGTTGAATACATGAAGAGGAAAGAGGAAATGGTACAGAAAGCCAGGGAGGCTAGAAAAAGAAAGGCAGAAGAAGAAGCAGGTGGATCCTCATTGGTAGGTGAACGGTCTATTCTTAACTCACAAAGAGCAGCCAAAAGATTAAAGAGGATGGAAAATATTGGTACAGTCACTAAGGAAAGTCAGCATAATAAAGAAATAGATCATCATTTGATTTTGGAGGAGAATGATGAAATTGCACCAAGTGAGTTTGGGAAGAATTACACCATAGTAGAGTATGCAGTTCATGAGCATAAAGGTATGTCCTGGTGGAAATTTACTAGGGCTGACAACATAACACATACCTTTCTAAGCCTAGATCTGTTATTTCAAATATTAGATAGAGAAGAATTAGATGATCTATGAAAGATTCTGAAAGGGGCATTTGCTGCAAATCATCCTACTTTGGATGGTGTAGAGAAAGACTGGGTGATTTGGGATAGCATGCACAGGATGTATGAGCATGAGTTGAATGATCCTCTCTTTGATACACTAAATGGGGCAAAGATGTTGTATTAGAAGCTGTTTACAGATTCTGATGTCTATGAGGTGCCCATGGAAGGTGTAAGTGTCTATTTGCTCAACAATCGTTATTATCCTTTCACCCAAGAGACCTTGAAGAAGATGCCACAGACTGACTTGATTGTGGATGCTAAGGAGCCTGTTGCTTATGATCTGGTTAGGTTTGTTCACAACCAACTTTGGCCAAGAAGTTTGTAAGCATCCTCATCAAACCAGCATTTATTCAGAAACTTGTAATTTAGATGAAAGCACAAGTTTAGGAGAAGATTATTAGGAATAAATGTATGAGTATTAGTTCCCCCTGCTGGTTGGTCAGAGTTCCCCCTGCTAGAGTAAGTTCCCCCTGCTGGATAACAAGGGCAGGGGGATTGGTCCCCCAGCTAGAAGTCAATGGACCTGCTACAAAGATAAAATTGGAAGAGATATTAGCGCGTTTCTGTTACTACTCCATAATAGTTTCCAAGTTTGTTAGTAGTGATCTTGTACATGAGTCCTTGTGCTATAAAAGGACTCATTAGGTTTTCATATTTCATATCTCTTTCTGTTCATTTCATTTCATATTTTAAGGTTGTAGAACCCTAATACCATTATTGGGTATTCGTATATCTTTGATATATTAAAGTTCAATGTTTGATTTAAACACTTGTTCTTGTGCTAAATACTATTTTCCGCATCTTGTTTAGTTACTTTGTGTATTGCAAAGTTTCTCTAGTGTTAGTTTGAATTCATTCTTTCTATCATAACCCTTAAACAAGCTAAGGTTTAAGATCTGAGTTTGGGATCAACACCTTTTAATTTATTTAATTATGTATGATCAGTGGCGGACATAGAAAATCGAATAGTGGGGGCAAATTTTTCTATAGACAGTAGGCAAAGAAAAACTAACATTCGAATAAAAAATCGAGTATTTAAACTTAAAAATAGAGCATTTCTAGGTTTGTCGAGTGTTAAATGTTAAACTTTAGTGTGTGAGCGGGGATCAATTTGAGTTTAAAATTGGGGACATTTTAAAAAACACTTAATATTGAAGAAAAATTACACTATAATCTTGTCGCATCTGTTTTGCCATGAGGGCGTCGTCACCCCGAACCTATGCTATAGGTCCGCCCCTGTGTATGATACTTTTTGTGAACTAAATATATTTATAATATGACATGAATATATAAATTTGTATATATTTTCATATTTTGCGACGCTTTAATTTCACGCCTTAAAAACAATATGACTCGCCAAAACTTGCAAAAATGTGAAATTTGACCATGTTATAGCGCTAAGCCTTACGCTACTCATAGACCTTTTCAATAATTTTTCCTTCATGAGAAAAATATGTTTTTTGGCCTCAAAGTGGAAAGTTGATGAATTCATGGATCTTTTCAATAACTTTCCCTTCATAAAAACATATATCACAACATAATTCACAACACTTGTAAAAAAAAGGCGAAGGGGTGTAAAAATGATATCCAAACCAACCAAATCAAGATTTATCACTGGACCAACCTCCCCTTAGTGATTAACTTTTATTATTAAAATATACACAAACAGATGAGTCCCAAACACGGATGCTCACCAAACAAACTACATACATAAACAAGATAGTCCCCACCAGGTGATACCTATCAATCTAAACAATCACTCACACTTATAAAACCCTAACAACTATGAAACCAAGATCAAGTTGATCTAAACAATGGGCCAAGATGAAACTCTAAAGACGAGAGAATATGATCATGTTGTGTGTGTGTGCGTGTGATTGTAACTGAATGATTGTGCCAACCACCTAACTATGGCTTATATATAGCATAATTACGTATCAAACCCTGTACAATGAAAACATACAAAAAACACCCAAACAATTTGTTAAGCGAATAATATTTACATATTAGTCCTCCAACTTACCAAGCTTGCCATAAAAGGATATATTTTTCAGCACCTTCTTTCAAGCTTGTAAGCCAAACATATTTACCATACCAAGTTTCTTTATCAACAAAGCATGTTGAAAAGATCCCACGGCCTTAGTTAATATATCAACAATCTTTTTTTAGAATCAACTTTCTCAGTTCTAATAAGCTCAGATGCTACATTTTCTCTAACAAAATTATTAAAATGTTTAGTCTTCACATGCATCACTGGGTTAGCAACAATTTTCATAGGAGACTTGTTATCACAGCACAAAGTAACAAGAAGCAACTGGGTTATACCAAACTCACTCAGAAGCTTAACAATCCACATAACTTCACGAGTAGCAGTTGCCATTTCCCTATATTCAGCCTCATCCAAAGAGTTGGAAAATGGAATTTGCTTCTCGCTTTTTCAAATCACCAAGTTCCCATTAACAAACACACAATAACTAGAAACAGATCTTCTAGTCACTAGACACTTTGCCCATTCAGAATTAGAATAAGCCACAATTTTATACCACAAATAAATCTTGTTAAAACTAATACCACTTCCTGTACAAGTTTCTAATACTTCAATACCCTCAAACCCATATCAAATGTGACTATAATAGAGAATCCATGTGTTGACTCAAACAATGTACATCAAAAGATATATTATGTCTAGTTAATGTCAAGTAAATCAGCTTACCAACTAATTTTTGATAATTAGTGATATTAACCAAATACTTGTCATGAATAGACTCTCTTATGAGTCAACACAACATTCTCAGAAAAAGGAGTAACAACCTATCCGCAAGCTAAAAGCCCATACTCATTTAACAAGTCTAAACAATACTTCTTTTGACTAAGACACAACCATATATCAGTCTTAAGAACCTCAATACCCAAAATATATTTTAATTCACCTAGATCTTTAATCTTAAATTTGTCATTTAAAAACTTTTTGAATTTTTCAATTTCAACATTAGAATTACCAATCAAAACAAGATCATCAACATAAACAAGCAAAAACAACTTAACCTTTCCATCAATTTTGATATATAGAGAATGATCATTTTTAGATTGAACAAAACCAACATCAAGCAAGGTTTAAGACAGTTTATTATTCCATTGTCTTGAAGCTTGTTTAATACCATACAAAAATTTCTTAAGTTTGCACACTTTATTATCCCCAGGTTTATAATATCTTGGTGGAGGAATCGTATAAACTTCCTCACTCAAATCACTATAAATAAATGCATTGTTGGGCCAATGAAAATTCTAACTATAACCCAATCTAGATTTGTTTAAATTAGACTAAGTGTTATGGGTCATTGATGAAGACTAGCGACAGAGACTAGACCAGTTGAAGGCAAAGCCTTAGCTGGCACACCAGAAACATTCAAGTCAAAGACAACATTAGAGAAGTCGAAGACTATCTGAAGTCATACTCACCCACGGTTATGGACAAGCTGGGATGTAGAAGGAATGTGATGGTGTTCAAGGTTCTCTGAGATGACAATACTCAGAGATCACTTACAACCCTTTAAATATTATGCAAGCTGAGACTTTCCTTATCCTTATAGTTTAGGCGGGAGACTCTCCAAAGTAATTTGGCGGGACAAAGTAGAGATTCAAGATAAAGAACCCTAATACGACCTAGTGGGATAAAGTGAACTGTTGGCAGAACTGTTCACCTAAAGTTGGTTAAAGGTATGTCTCTATATAGACATGCATTTAATGTAGTGTACCACTTCCATTCAGAAGTGGACACGTATCAACTACTCCCACTAAGGAAGCATCCTTGTACCACTATAAATAGGATGGAGAAAGAAGACAAACACAACCCTTGTGCTTAGAAGAATTATCTAAGTCTTTTATCCCATTGAGCCTCTAAGTCCCTCAGCTGTTAACCAACGACTCTAAGGTTCACTTGTAAACTTAAGTCTCGAATCAAGTTTACTTGTTTAAAGGGTTCTTTCCTTATTGTCATTCAATGGGTGTATCCATAACACTTTGTTTATAAGATTAATGAAACATTACGCGTTTGAAAAGTAATTGAATTAATGTTATCTTTGTATACGAAATACAGTATCAACAATTGTCATATTTTGGGACTTTCAATTGGTATTAGAGCGGTTTGATTTATAAAACTTTTATAAACCGTTCTCATTTTTAAAATCAAGATCCTAATATGCCTGATACTATGCCTCCTATGTCACCACCCTTCGGCCAATCTAGTCAACCAAATGCAACGACCACCACACCGGCTAGAACATCAACTACTACCACACCCACACCAGTTGTGAGTGTGAGTACTAATGATGATAACCTTCCTCAACTTCTTGATATTAGAATAGGATCTCATATGTCTAATGTCCTTGCATTTGATGAAAAAGATTTTTCTAGTTGGAAAAGCGAATTCCTCATTTTCCTAGATGGCCTTGAACCTTTTCTCATAGAGATTATAAAAGATGGACCTTATGTGCCAATGGCTGTTTCGTCAACCCCTGAGAGACCTATTAAGAAACCAGCTAAACAATGGTCTCTAGTGTATAGACTTCTGGCCAACCAGGACAAGAGACTAAAAAGTATCATAGTCTCTCGCCTACCCAAAACATAATGAAGTCCATTATTAAGTGAAACTCTAATAAAGAGATGTGGACTGAATTAGTTTTTGGGTATGAAGGACCAAAGGAAACTAAGGAAACTAAAATCCAAACCCTTAGAGTTAAGTTCAATGCTTTTAAAGCTTTGGAAACTGAAAGTGTTGCTCAAACCTACACCCGATTTAAGATCCTTCTCAATGATATAGTAAATAATGGTGTTGTCCTACCAAAAGCAGAGGTTAACGCTACTTTTGTTAATAGTTTTCCTAGGAAATGGCTTAGTTTAAACCAAACCCTAAGAGCCAACAATGCTATTAAGAATGACACTCTGGCCCAACTGTTTGGTAGATACAACTATGAAGAAGGTTTGATTGACTCTATCTATAAGTCTGAGACTTATAGGTTTACTACTCAGATCATTAGATCAAAAGCTCTTGTTGCTAATCACTCTTTTCAAGACAACAAATCTGATGTAGAAGAAGACACCAGAAGCAGTCAAGAATTCCTTGATGAGCTGAATGCTGAGTTTCATGACAGAGCTCTTCTTGCTGATCAAAAGAGAAACTACAAGAGATCTGGCATAATTGGAGCAGCCAAAGCTAATAAATCCAAAGTGACATGCCACACTTGTGGAAAGACTGGTCATTTTTAGAAAGATTGTTGGTCCAATAGAACCTCTTCCCCAAGCTTTCCTTCCTCCAGCCATGGTCTAAGCAAAAAAAGTTCACTCCTTCGTCTTTCAAACAAGCCTCTCACTTTGACTCAAAGGGCAAGAAAGACTACAAGGTCAAATACAAGGCACTGAAAGCTGAGCTGATGAAGCTGAATCAAAAATCTAATGATGCAGCCAATAAAAAAGAGAGCAAAAAGATTGAAAAAGGTCTGATTGCTGCATATTTTGACTGGGATGATGAACCTCTCACCTCTGAAGATGAAAACACCACCACTGTCAGAGCCTTCATGGTTGTTACTGAATAAGAACTAGTGGTTGGCAAAAGTGAGGCTAGATCTAGTCAATGGGTTGACATCACTATGAAAAGGTACAAAGATTGCTCACTATGTCTGAAGGTCAGGACAAAGGCCATGTCCTTGACTACATTCTAGTTGACCTCCACTTTGTTGAAGAACAAAGAAAAAAATCTCTTAAATAAATTTCATAATGTTAAGCAGGATTTAAACTTATGTCAATCAGAAATAACCAATCTCAAACCTTTTGTTGGTCTTGCAAATCAACTTCAAAATGAAGTAAGTAGACTCTTTTCTGAAAATAAGTCTCTGACTGATGATAATGCTGAACTCAAAAGGACAATTGAAAAGTGGAACAAAGTGTTGGGAATTAAGATTTGACTATAACAAAACCAAAAGTACTTGTAAGTACCGCTAGTACAATCCAAGTACCGCTAGTGCAATCCAAGTACCGCTAGTGTAATCCATGTACCGCTAGGGTAAATCCAAGTACCCTTAGCCTACGCAAGTACCTTTAGTGTTATTGAAGATGTAGAAGATCTTCAGAAGATTCTAGAGAATGAAGATAAGCATGAAGAATATTGTGAAGATATTCTTTATACTTAGAAGATATACTTGCTTTATTATGTTTATCTCCTTGTAAACCCTAGCACCTCTAGTATATAAAGAGGGGCAGGGCATTCATATTATTAATCCAACATAGCTAGAACTCCTATGAGAGTCGACTAGCATAGTACATACATGTGTAATAGTATAGGTTTGATTTATTTGGTATAATGAAAACGTTGTTAGAATAGTAATATTGGTGTTCTTATTATTATTTTGCTGCGTATATAATATTACTATGTCCATAGATCAAAGGTCTAAACAACCTAGAGTTCTAACGATCCTAGTAAGTCTGATCCAAATCAGATTTAACACAAAGGTTAATATACCATGGAAGAAATTATTTCTGAAAGCATTCCTGGAAATGTGGTTTAGGCAATTGGGGGAAATGGAAGGTATAAAAACCATATACTTGTTTCCAAAGTCGAATTTGTCCCTTTAGATGAACAATCTCCTAAAACCACCTCTATGGTTGAGAATGAATCTAAAGAAGAGTCTGAGGATCTAAGCCCCCTTCCTGCCCTACCCAAACTTGCTAGGGCTGGTCCTTCTGAATCTATACTTGGTCCTATACCAGCCACCAAAACCTCTGGTCTTCCAAATAATGTCAAACCAATTATCCAGAGTTGTTAAAAACCCCAATAAAAAGGTGTTTATGGCTAAGGAACCCAACGTGACAAAACTATATCTTCCCTCTGAAGAGCTATCACCCACCAAGAAACTTCTTCTTACCCTTATGGAAGAAGTTAATGGGTTGAAAGAACAAATAAAACCTCTGTCTGACAGCCCATCTGTTAGTTCTCATGGTGAAAGAACCAACAGTAGCTCAAAGGGAAGGACTATATTCAGACATTGCAAACATTGTGGGTTCAAGAATCATCTGTCTGAATTTTTTTCAAAGAAACCCAAATATATCACATGTGAGTCTACTGAACATACCTCCAGAGCAAGGTTGAAGAAATTGCTAGGCTCTAGTGAGGCGGTCGACGACCTTCGAGGCGGAATTCATCTAGGCGGCGCCTAGGCGGATTAAAATTTTATGCATATAAATATTACAAATAATATGTATGACATAAAAAATACTTCTAATTTGAAATAATTCAAAGTTCTTGCAAAATAGACAAATAAAACATAATAATTTAAGTGCTTAAAACTTCAAACGTGAACATATAATTCAATTAATTCTAATTTCATACGAAAAACCCATTACTTTATATTTATAATGATTCGTTTATCTCTTATTTTAAGATGTTATGTTAAAATAGATATGGGCACTATATATTAGAAAGACAACCCTTAATTTTTTGTAAAAAAATATTGACTTTTTGTTGACTTTCTTGACTTTTTGACCGCCTAGCTCCTAGGCTCCGCCTAGGCGGAGTATGACCGCCTAGCGCCTAGGCGCCGCCTAGCCCTTGCTTTACAACATTGCTCCAGAGAACACGAGGAGATCATTGGTGTCCAAAAGGCCAGACTTAAAATAAGGTCAAAAACTCCTCACAAGTCCTCTAGGAGACCTGAACCTAGACCCAGAGCCTCTCCTCAGAGACTTAGACCCTTTCCTCCTTGTAAGTATTGTGGCTTTTATGATCATCACTTTGATGAGTGTGAACACTATCCCTGATGTGACATCTATGGTAGTATGCATCATGAAACCAGAGACTGCCACCAAAAAGGGGGAGAAAGGAACCAAAGACGACCTAACGTCGTTGGTCAGCGATAGAATGGACCCACTAAAAAGTGGGTTCATTATCGAAACTAATTTGATTTCATTATATCTATGCAGGAACATTTGAAGAAATCTGTTTGGTATCTGGATAGTGGATGCTCTAGAGACATGACAAGGGTTTAACAATATATACATAGATATAAACGGGAGTATGGTTCGAAGGTAGTCTTTGGAGATGACTCCTCAGGGGCTATTAAAGGATATGGCTCCGTGGATTGTAATGGAATCACCTTCACAAGGGTCGCTTATGTCAGTGGACTGAAGCACAACTTAATCAGCATTAGTCAACTCTGTGATGCTGGTTTCAAAGTTCTGTTCACCAAGATCCAAGGAACAATCTTCAATCAAAATGATGATGTTGTTCTCGTTGCACCAAGAAGAATGGACGTGTAGGTTATTCACATGACATCATGTCTAGAAGGAAGCAACACTTGTCTCTTTGCTAAAGCCTCTGATAGTGAAAATTGGCTCTGGCATAAGAGACTCTCTCACCTCAACTTCAAAAACATCAACAAACTGGCCAAAAATGATTTAGTTGCTGGACTTCCCTCTCTGACCTTCTCCAAAGATAGGCCATGCTCAGGATGTGAAAAAGGGAAGCACCACAGAGCCTCTTTCAAAACCAAACAATCATTCTACATCAATAAGTGACTCCATCTTCTTCATATGGACTTACTTGGACCAGTAGGGCCTCAATCCCTCAATCACAACAAATACACATTAGTCATTGTCGATGAATTCTCTAGATTCACTTGGGTATTCTTTCTCCAAAGAAAAAGTAAAGCAGTTGACCGAATCATGTCCTTCATAAGAGAAATTGAGAATTTCAATGACTACAGAGTTAAGGCTATTAGAAGTGATAATGGCACTGAATTCAAAAATCATGCCATGGAAGCCTTTTGTGATGTGAAAGAAATTTCACAGAACTTTTCAACCCCAGGCACCCCAGAACAAAATGGTGTCGCTGAGAGAAGATATAGAACCCTCATAGAGGCTGCCAGAACTATACTCAGTGAATCAAGACTTACAAAGCAATTCTGGGGTGAAGCTGTATATACAGCGTGTTAAACACAAAATAGATCCATCATTGTGAAGAGACAGGGTAAAACAACCTATGATGTAAGCTACTTCCATGTCTTTGGTTGCACTGTTTTCATTCATAACCACAAGGATCTTGGTAAATTTGATGAAAATTTAGATGATGGTTTCTTCCTTGGATATTCTCCAACCTCCAGAGCATTCAGAGTGTTCAACATACGTAGACAAGAGTTGGAAGAATCCATCCATGTTACCTTCACTGAAGCTGATGTTGTCATCTCACACCTCAACTCAGATACTTGTGACATTGACTTTAATGAAGTCAAATCATATCCAAAGGATGATTTGTCAATCCCTAAGGAATCATCTCAAAAATGTCACAAGGACTTCCCTTATGTTCATGCATTTGATCCACACTCCATTATTGATCTAACTCCATAGGTTGCTGTATCTGAAACGCTCTCTCCACCTCTGGTTATGGAAAACTCTGATCCTGACACTCTTAATTCACATGTGGATGAAGAAATCATGGATGAAGAAATAATATGTGATGAACAACCTTCAAACTATGAACGTATTGTGACTCCAAATCCCACAAAGACTCCTGCACCTCAGTCTAAATGGTGTAGAAGCCAAGATATTCTTCTTGTGAATATTCTTGGTGAACCCTCTAAAGGAGTCACCACCAGAGGAAAATTAAGATCTTTGGAAATTGCCTCAGCGAATGAATGCCTATTAGTTGATTTCCTCTCTGAAGATGAACCTAAGAACGTTGTTGCTGCTCTACTTGATGAAGGATGGGTTGTGGCTATGCAAGAGGAGTTGAATCAGATAAAGAGGAACAAGATGTGGACTCTAGTAAAAGCTCCAATTGGTAAGAAAGTGGTTGGAACCAAATGGGTCTACAGGAACAAAAGGGATGAAGCTGGCATGATTGTTAAAAACAAAGCAAGGCTAGTGGTGTTGGGTTACAATCAATCAGAGGGAATTGATTATGATGAAACCTTTGCACTAGTTGCCAGACTAGAGGCTATCAGAATGTTTCTAGCCTATGCAGCTTACATGGGTTTCATGGTCTACCAGATGGATGTCAAAAGTGCATTTCTCATTGGGAAACTTGCAGATGAATTTTATGTTAAACAACCTCCATGGTTTGAAAACAACGACTACCTTAACCATGTTTGTAGACTCCACAAAGCACTCTATGGGCTGAAACAAGCACCTAGAGCCTGGTATGAAACCTTATCTAAATTTCTACTTGAAAATAAATTTGTCAGAGGTACTATTGACCAAACATTGTTCACTTATAGGTCCAAGGGTGATGTCATTATAGTACATATATATGTGGATGATATAATTTTTGGTTCAACCAACATAACATTGAGCAAGCAATTTGCTAGATTAATGACCAAAAAGTGAGCATGATGGGGGAACTAACTTTTTTCTTGGGTTTTCAAATTAAACAAAATTCTCAAAGGATTTCCATTTATCAAAAAAAATATGTTAGAGACTTGCTCAAGAAGTATGATCTGTCTAATTGTGCATCAGTGAAATGCCCATGCTTATTCCCTATAATATAGGTGCTGATGACTCAGGGTTCTTTGTCAATGAGACCTTATATAGGGGCATGATTGGGTCACCGATGTACCTCACAACAAGCAGACCAAACATCCAATTCTCCACATGTCTCTGTGCTAGTACCAAGCTAACCTCAAGGAATCCCACCTTGTATTTGTCAAAAGATTTTCAGGTATCTCAAAGGATCTCCCTCATTGGGTCTCTGGTATCCAAATGGATCTAGCTTTGACTTAAAAGCCTACTCAGACACAGACTATGCTGGATGTTGCCTAGATAGGAAAAGTACATCTGGTAGCTGTCAGATCCTTGGAGGGAAGTTGGTATGTTGGAGTGCCAAGAAGCAAAACTATGTGGTCATGTCATCAGCTGAAGCTGAGTATGTCACTGCCGCTGGCTGCTGCGCCCAAGTTCTCTGGATGGAGAATCAATTAGCTGACTATGGGATCAACTATTAGAAGGTTCCCATATTCTGTGACAACACAAGTGCCATAGCAATCTCAAATAATCCGGTACTTCATTCCAGAACCAAACATATTGACATCAGGTATCACTTTATCAGAGAACACATTTTAAAAGGTGATATTCAGCTTTACTTTATACCCACTGAATACCAACTTGTTGATTTTCACCAAGCCACTAGCTGAGCCAAGTTTTACTAGGCTGGTTGCTGAGCTTGTTTTGCTCAATATTGGGAAATAAAAAATCTGATAAGTGACCTATGTCTCTAGGAATTTAAAGAAATTGAATGTAACTAGGTAATTACATCTCAAATGGAATTGATATATATTCTCTATATTTAATTCAAATGATTTTCTTTAAATCTACCAACTTTCCCACTTTTCAAGGGGGACAAAGGTTAACTGAAAGGTCAAGGGGTCCTACGTTCTGTAAAAAGTGATCTCATTGCATTAAATGCACACAAGAAAACGACAAAACTTCTCGTAAATCCTTGACTCGTCTTTTGTGTGTTCTCCTATTCTCATTTCTTGCACACACTTTCTCTCTCTAATCCTCAAAACCTTCAAACCTTCATCAATGGTGTCCTCAACACACACCAAAAGTACTCTATCTCGGCTGCATCAAATGTTGATTTCGTTGTCGATGAAGGAAAGATAACTTTAAACAACTATGTTGCCCTTCTTGAACATTCCATCCATCTCTACTCACCATTGCTCAAGTTCCTAAAGAACTGCTCCATTGCTGAAGCACTCACTAGAACCCCAACCATTTGTTACTCACAATACCTCAAAGAATTTTGGTACTCAGCTCAAGTTGATCCTGCAACCATGTCCGTCTCCTTCAACCTCTCAACTCACCCTCAAACCCTAACCTTTGACTTCAACGACTTTCCCCAAGCCATTGGGATTGCTGTAAATGAAGGAATGGTGGCCATTCCAGAGAGTGATACTTTGAGGACTGCACTGCTAACTCTGAGACCAGTGGTGATGAACTAAAACCTTTCACCTCCAGTACCTTTCTTAAAAGTTCTCTGATCAAGTTTAAATACTTCTCTCCAATGTGGAAAACCTTAATGCTTTACATCATCAAGTGTCTGGTAGACAACCAAGGATCCCATGATCAGCTGAACGGATCTTAACTTGCTATCGCTTACAGTCTCATCTAGGGACTAGAAATTGGGATCGCTCACATTCTTTACTCAGACTTGCTGGCAAAATTGATAAACAAATGGAAGAAGGCGAGACTCCCAACCATAAGCTACACTAGGTATCTCTCTCTGATCTTAGAGCATATGTTGGGCGATAAATACCACAACGAAGATCTACATTCTTTCTCTCCCTTCCATATCAACACTGCTTCTCTAAACCCTCCATCAGATGATGAAGTGCCCTTGACAAGCCACATGTTTAAAGTCGCTGGACTGGCTACAACAGAGGGGCCCTTGATCCCTCACACAGAGGTGAATGCTGAAGGATCAACTGACAAGTCTTTGTTCAAGACCTCTGTGTAATATTCCTCTCAGCCCAAGGGTCTAAAGGACAAGAAGAAGAAGAGGAAGGAAAACCTCCTCTCCTATGAATCCCCATCTTCTAAAGTTCCTAAAAAGAAGAAGAAAGACAAGAAGATCCCATCTACTACTCTAGTAGATGAGGAAACAGAGCCCCTTGCTAACAAACAACAGAAGTCTAGTGTCTCGAAGTCAGCTGAGACCTTATGAAACCCCCTTGTCACTGATATCACCAAGGTATTAGTTTGCCACTCTTCTTTATTTTTTTTGAGGTTCACAAGCAATCACTCTCAAACGTTTGTAGGAGAGAGTGTTGAAGTTTAGGGTTTGGTTGATACAAATCATCAAGACCCATAAGAAACTGCATTAATTTCAACAATTTAACATTATCAACTAACTCATTCCTAGCTTCACAAATACAATGAGGCAACTTAGTCAAAATATCAAACTCTTTCCAATAAGAGTTCAACTTATGATAATATTCACAAACAGGCAAACCACCTTGATTAAAAGACCTATCAATCCTATCATACGTATCCTTTAACTCCTATCATAAGTATCCTTTAACTCCTTCTAAACAACAATTACATTATCAGAAAAAACATGTCTAAGATAAACATTTTGGGTCAAAAAAGCTAAAATCCAATTAAGAATAACAATGTTGCACTTATCCCATTCAGCAAGAAACACTTAACTAGCAACATAAGCATCTCTACTACAAGAACCATCAACAAAACCTATTTTTCCTTTAATTTGTAGATCAAGTTTCATAACACAAGCCCAAATTCTATAGTTCTCATCACCAAACAACTTAACTGAAACAATATATGCACAAGTAGAGTCATTAGGATGCAAATGTAATGGATTACTCTGATCTAAAGAATTGATAAGAATAGCCATAATAAAAACTGATACACAACCAACTAATAGACAAAATAGCCAACAAACCAAACAAAAACCAACCAAACCAAATAAACAAGAAGCTTACCAAACAAATAATCAGCTAAAACAAGAAGACAAACAAGAACAAATAAACAACCAAAACAAAAAAACAACTATCAATAATCGAACTCGCACCCAAGATCCTGCCAAAGGAAATGAGATTGACCAGAGCAGGTATCTAAACCACTCAAAAGTGGAAGGTCAATATGTTAATCAACATGTTTACTCCCATTTGGCGAAGAAAGATTCACTTAAGAGTAATAGATAGACTTCTAGAGCAAAACAATGGCGGAATAAACCAAAGAACATAATTAACTAAACCACAGATAAACCAAATTAAGAAACCCCCGATTAAAAAAAATAGGGTTTCTTCAAATTAACCCCCAAAATCATCAAGAACACTGTTAAGCGAAGATTAGGAAACCAATAATCTCTAGAACCCACCAATTGACCAAAACCCCCCAAAAAATTAGGGTTTCAAGTTAGAACCCTGATAATAGCCACCAATAACGATCGAGCTCAAGCATCAACCTAAGTCTCTGATACCATGTAAAAATGATATCAAAACTAACCAGATCAAGATTTATCACTCAACCAACCTTTCCTTAGCGATTAACTTTTATTATAACAATATACACAAGTAGATGAGTCCCCAACACGGATGCTCACCAAACAAACTACAAACAGAAACAAGATGCCCCCCACCAGGTGGATCCTATCAATCTAAACAATCACTCACACTTACAAAACCATAACAACTGTGAAACCAAGATCAAGATAATCTAAACAATGATCAAGATGATATAAACAATGGACCAAGATGAAACTCTAAAGATGAGAAAAATTGACCGTGTTGTGTGTGTGTGATTGTAACTGAATGACTGAGCAAGCCACCTAACTCTCGCTTATGTATAGCATAACTACATATCAAACCCTGCACAATGAAAACCTACAAAAAACACCTAAACAATTTGTTAAGCGAATAATATTTACATATCACTTTTCCAACTTACCAAGCTTGCCATAAAAGGATATATCTTTCAACAAGATGGTATATTTTTACATCAGATTTCGTTAAAGAAATGTTGTGCCTCTTTTTTCACGTGTTGCACTAAGAGAGTAGAAGGGAATGTATGGTGGAGAGACAACTCCTCTCCACTTTGGCTTCCCTGCTGACACATCACACCAAAATAACTAACAAAACATCCTCTTGTCATGTCATACACTTTCTTTTTCACTTTGGCGCATCACTATCTTTATTTTTTTATTTTTATTTTCATACAAATTAAAATTCATTCAATTAAATTAAAAATAAAAATATATAAGTTAAAATACAATACGAAAATAAAAATACAATCCTAAACTAAAAATATTTTAAAAATTACAAAAAATAACAAATTTAAACAGAAAATGATAAACACCAAACAATAAAGGTAAAAATTAAATTGTAAGTATAAGTTAATTTTTAATAAAAAAACTTGCTTTGACATTAGGAAAAAAAGAAATGAAATGAAAATACTTATTCCTACTACACATAGAAACTTTTATCCCTTCCACCATATCCTTTCTACAATACACACATAGCAAAAGAAATGAAGAAAAAAGAAAAATAATAAAGATGGTCTCACCATCACTCGCAGAAAGCTTGTCGTCTGAGCGGCGAAGTCACAACGAAGAAGGGGACAGTGTGGCGTCGAACCCCAACGAACCACGACGTGTGTGACTGATACGACCCGGTCAGGGTGTATCAGGATAGATGGCAGCACTTCAAGCGTGTGCTTGCGACACAAGAACTTGAGATGAGAAGACAAAATAATTACTGGACTTTAACTTGATTGATTACATTGATAACAATGACATGGTATTTATAAACCTAACAATAAAACCATAAAACATAAGATAAATACTAATGGCCCATGTTTGGCCCGCCCTGATCCGAAGCCCAGGGGTATCATTCCACACTACTTCAAATCCACCTTGCCTTCAAAGTGATGTTTTGAAAAACACTATCGATCCTGTGAAGCAGTTCAAATGATCCTCCGGATCTCCCGTTCCGTCATATGTCTTGACAACCGGCATCTTGTATTCGGGTCCGGAGAAGTCGATGATCCTTTGAGTAAGAGGAGATTTGACTGCTTCCTTGAAAGGTTTCTTTAAATCCGCATCGGACACCACTATACCTCTTACTATCTTAGTGTTACTGCTTCCTTCGTCTTCCTCGTTGAAACTTAGATGGACGGGTTCTACGGCATTCCGGTTATGTTCCTTGACCAGTAGTCACAAGGTCGAGATGTGCTGTTCGAGTTGTTCCCTTGTGAGATTCTGATTATCCGGTGAGGTCAAGTTGATAGGAAGGTTAGGACCTGTCGGAGTGACAGGAGGAGTAGGACCTGCCATTCTAAACAACTGGTAGATAGAATATCAGGTCCCACGGATGGCGCCAAATGTTCGTGCAATTTCTTGCAAGGGTGCGAATGGTTAGACCTCTTCGGACCTGGGGTGGAGTATGCTTCGGATCACCTGAAACCAAAGTAAACGCGTTAGCCTCGTCCGGTGTAAGAACCCAGACCAAGCTCAGGCGTGAGAGTAAGTAAAGGATAAAGATCCGAAGGGGAGGTATAAGAATATTATAATGCAAATAAAATAATAAGGGTAAAAGAGTTAACCTAAACCTTGGACCCAAGGGGGGTATTTATACTAGTCAAATCCCTAAAAGGCCGGGAGTTGTGGTGGGCCTTGGTTGGCCCGATTGGGGACATTTTCCCTAGTTTCTCGGAGGTGTGTCTGTTGACTTTTCCCGTTGACTGGTGCTAATACCTTCTAGAAGAGTTCATGCGTTTCCGACCTTTTGGTTTGGTCCGGATCAGGTAATGTGTTCCGGATACATACACGAACACTAACCATACCGCAGTCCGGTCTTCCACTCCCCCAGTTCTTCAGCCAAATACTTCTCCAGTCCAGTTGTTCTCCAACACATAATACTCCAACAAAGATAATTCTCCGACACACTTTCTTCTCTAACCCCAGTTTTTTCTCAAACCTTCTACTACCGCGACCAACACCCTTTTTCCTCTTTTACCTTCCATTGCCTTGGACAAAACAAACATGCTTCTTCCACCTTCCGATACCCATACCGTAACCGTGACACCTCAGCTTGACGAGGTACACTGCGCCATGATGCATTCCCCTCTTATAGCCGTAATATCTTCCGCGACTCTCTTACGTCCCACAACGTCTCTACTATCCTTTCCAAAATAATTGTTAATTTTTTTTCAATTGTCTCAAAATTATTATTACTTCTATAAAATAAATATATAGAATTCACTTTAGTTGAAAGTAATATTTATAAAATAAAAAAATATTAATTAATTATTAAATAAAAAAATTATTTTTTTACTTTTATAAAAAACAAAAATAATAATTAATATTTTTTTTAAAACTATTTATTTCTTCAAACAATAATCTTGAGACAGAAATAGCCGTTTGTTCCTTACTTGGAAAAGAAATTTATCCTATTGCCTAAACACACCACGTTCATTAGATTCTTTCTTCCTTCCTGCTTTATGGTTATGTAATCACCAGAGTCTAAACAAACAAACAGGTTGTGCCATCTCATCATCCCTGTATGTCCCACACACTTTATTTTCGCTGTAAGGACCCCACTCCACTGATTTTTATACATACTCTATATTTTACTCCGTATCTCCTCTTTTTCCTCACATTTCACACACACACTTCAGCTCCAAAGTAACAGTCACCAACCACCATATTACCTCTCATCTGCTTAAATTTTTATAAAAAAAAATATATCTCATGATCTAAATCTTCATCAACATTTTATTACTAGTTATAATATTTTATAAAAATTCATCATTATCATATATTACCTCCCAAATTTTTATAAAAAAAACATTTTATGATCTAAATTTTTATAAACATTTTATTACTAGTTATAATATTTTATAAAACTGATAAATCACAATGCCTGGTTTAGTTTCTGTTAAAACACCGCCACGTATCACAATACCTGAAGACAATGCTAACGGTAATCCCAACGGTCAGATCCGGTCAACACCGCCGCAACGCCGCCCTCCCTCGCCGTCACCGTCGTCTTCACGCGCCAAGCCGTCGCCAGATCGGAGCTCCGGCAAGAAGAAATCACCGGAAAAACAGACGCTACTCGACGAGTCATCTCTAGACAATCCAGATCTAGGTCCTTTTTTACTCAAGCTAGCGCGTGACACGATCGCGTCAGGTGACGGACCGAGTAAGGCGTTGGACTACGCGCTACGTGCTTCGAAGTCGTTTGAGCGATGTGCGGTTGAAGGTGAACCGAGTTTGGATCTGGCGATGTGTTTGCACGTGGTTGCTGCGATTTATTGTAGTTTAGGGAGGTTTGAGGAGGCGATACCGGTTTTGGATAGGGCGATTAAGGTGCCGGAAGTTTCGCGAGGTGCGGATCACGCGCTTGCGGCGTTTTCGGGGTTTATGCAGTTGGGAGATACTCATTCGATGCTTGGACAGCTTGATAAGTCTATTGAGTGTTATAAGGAAGGGTTGAAGATTCAGATGGAGGCGTTGGGGGATACCGATCCTCGAGTTGCTGAGACTTGCAGGTTAATTTTGTTGTAAATATCGGTAGATATTTTTAGCATTAGTAGTTAGCAGTAGCAATGCGTCTATTAGCGATTTTAAATTGTAAAATGATATAAGCGCTTTTTCAAGTAGCATTGTTATGGTACCTTTTGGCAAAAATAACACTAGCACGAAGCAGTTGAAGCAGTTGGTAGTTAGTTAGTAGTAGCAATAAGCAGTAGAATAAAACAACAATGAGCGAGAAGTTAGTGAGAAACAGTAGTTATCAGTAGTGAGAAGCATTAGCAAAGTAGTTAGCACTAGAATGTGTTGTATATCTTGGTTTTGATGATTAATATATGATTCACCTTTTCCACAGAAAAAAAATAACTCCTTCAGTCCCAAAATTATTGTCTACCGAGCATTTATTACTTATTTCTTTTTCTTAATTTTTTGACGGATCGACAGTTTTACCCTTAACTAATGAATTATAGTCTTATTTAAATTTTGTAATAATAATTTCAAACATGAAAACTTGATCAAACTTCTCTATCTATTTTGGTACTGGATAATTAAAGTGGGATATCACAAAAAGGAAACGTAGACAACAAAAATGGGACGCAGGGAGTAATGTACGGAGTAATGTACGTAGTAAAGAAAGCAAGTAGTAGTTGTTCACTTGTTTGTTTTTATAAAGTGTACAAAACGCCAAACACTTGTTGCTAGTTGCTTCAAAGAGCTCCTAAACGCTCGCTTCAAACATACCTTTGGAATAAACAAAAAAATGAAGTCTCCTTGCCATACGAGCTTTAAGTTTTTAAATGCTCCTGAACGCTCTTAAAAGCTTAAGAGATACAGTACTATTTTCCACTGATGTGGTATTTTGTCTTAAACAATGACTTTGTATTGAAACAGATAAAATGAGGAAACTACGCACAATTATCAGAATGTAGCGTATAGGATTTTATACAGTGATTTACTGTGAATTAAGCAACAGAGGTTTTATTTATACTTGTCTTCTGAAAACGCGCTACTAGTCTTAAGCTATAGAGTATAGACTACTTTTGTGATGAGTGTGCTTGATTTTGATTCCGGACTAATTTTTTTATCTGAAATCAAATTTATTTTGTTTCTTGTCCAGTATTTCCATATTTGTTTCATTTTTTGAAGACCCCGACTTTTAACTTATTGTTGTTCTCTTCAATTGTGTAGATACTTGGCTGAGGCGCATGTCCAAGCAATGCAATTTGATGAAGCAGATACGTTGTGCAAACGGACACTTGAAATCCACCGAGTGCACAGTGCACCTGCATCTCTTGAAGAAGCAGCTGATAGACGGTTAATGGCCCTCATATGCGAGGCAAAAGGAGATTATGAATCAGCCCTGGAACACCTTGTACTTGCCAGCATGGCGATGATTGCCAATGGACAAGATAACGAAGTTGCTGCAATTGATCTCAGCATTGGGAACATTTATTTATCACTCTCTCGTTTTGATGAAGCTGTGTTCTCTTATCAGAAGGCTCTCACTGTCTTCAAAGCATCAAAGGGTGACAACCACCCTTCAGTCGCCTCTGTGTTTGTGCGTCTTGCTGACCTGTACTACAAGACAGGAAAGCTACGTGAATCCAGATCATATTGTGAAAACGCACTAAGAATATATGCAAAACCTGTGCCTGGAACCACTCCAGAAGATATTGCTAGTGGAATGACAGAAATTTCAGCGATATACGAATCTTTCAATGAACCCGACGAGGCATTGAGGTTGTTGCAGAAATCAATGAAACTATTGGAGGACAAGCCAGGGCAGCAGAGTACAATTGCAGGAGTAGAAGCACGAATGGGTGTCATGTTCTACATGGTGGGAAGATATGAAGAAGCAAGAGGGTCATTTGAAAGCGCAGTCACCAAACTTAGGGCTAGTGGAGAAAGGAAATCAGCATTTTTCGGGGTGGTTTTGAACCAGATGGGGTTGGCTTGTGTACAACTATTCAAGATAGACGAGGCTGCTGAGTTGTTTGAGGAAGCAAGGGAAATCCTGGAACAGGAGTGTGGTCCTTGTCATCAAGATACCCTTGGCGTATATAGCAATCTTGCAGCAACATATGACGCTCTGGGGAGGTAAACATACTAAATACTCGCTATAATAATATATTAACTACTCTGTTTGGATAGTCAACACACTTGAATATTCATGGTGATCGAACACTATAGTGATCCTATAATTCACGATTTAGCCTTAAATAATATGATATAATTCTCGAGTCATTAGAAGGGGCAACTTCATTTAAATTGAATTTGTCGCATATATATATGTATCAGTTTTCGTTAAGCTAACGATGACCAGTTTCAGTCCTTGAAACTTCCATAATATAAACAATCATTATTTTATGAGATCCAAGAAAGTATATATAGTACATCATTAGTATATAAATGTATATTACCTCCGCCCGAAGGCAAGTGTGACGCTTGCTTTTCAGGATAGCATAAAATAGATGCTGCATTTCCAAAATGGAAACCTTTTACAGCAAGTTGGCCATTCTACCTGAATTCCAGAACAAGGAAATGATGCCCACTATGACTAACATCAAATTATTTAAGATTTCAAGAACATGAATATAAGGACACTAGAAATATCACAACAACTAGTTTAGGGTGGGTGCAACAATGAAGTAATAAGGCAAGGAAGTCGGGTTTATATAAGTTACCCATGTGAGACAAAATAAACAATAGAAAAGAGAGGATGCCGCCATATATTGGTTGTAGTTGTACTACACCTATTACTCACAAAGACTCATGGAAACCATGGGCGCACTATATATGGGACTCAAAATGTATTGTACTATATGCATTGCTAAACTACCTACAAGTTACAAACATATAGGAGTAAAATATTAGTTTTATGCTTAATTATTATTTTGTTATCATGCAACGTGCAGAGTGGAAGATGCAATCGAGATTTTGGAATATGTTCTTAAATTAAGAGAAGAAAAGCTTGGAACAGCAAACCCGGATTTTGACGACGAGAAGAAGAGGCTAGCAGAGCTCCTAAAAGAAGCAGGAAGATCACGAAACAAGAAAGCAAAATCCTTGGAGAACCTTATTGATCCCAACTCAAAGAGGACAAAGAAAGAAACTACATCAAAGAAATGGTCCGCCTTCGGATTTAGAAGTTAAAAAAAACCAAAATAAAAATAATAAAAACATTTCTTTTAATATATCCTCTAATTACTACCCCTGTTCAGTCACAAAGCATGCGATATCCCTTATAGAAGATGGTGTTTATGTGTATAGTGTTTCCTCTGATTCTCTCATCATTTGATTGACACCTTTTTTTTTTTTAATTCTTGTATTTGGGGCTTTGAGTTTGTTTCTAAAATTTGTTGTATGGCCTGGAATATCTATTATTTGTGATCTATTTTAATGCTATGAGAGTTTGATCATCTAATTCATCCTGCTCTATATACCAGTCTTGTGATAACTAAAATGTACATTTTCACCCTGCGCTTGGAATTTTTGTACAAATGGCTATTTGGATGTGATGGTTCTGTTACTTGAAAGCATAGTTTTATAGTAAAGTTATTAGTATGATTGATGAAAGTTGTATTATTGATTCCTAGTTCAGTCAATTTACCTGAGAAAAATGAAGAGGTTACGCCCGAATTCCGATCTTATATATGCCGAGTCCTAGTTGTATTAGATCCAAGAAAGAACTAAGCAAAGGTGAACAATTCTGTCCCTCTTTTGGTCTATTTGTTCCTAAATGTTAATCATGTTAGAGTTTCTTTTTTGTTGATAGTCATTTCACATTTGGCTTATGTAAGAAGAATCAGATAATCTCTTTACTTGAATACTTTCTTCTTCCTATAGACATTAAGGTGAATGTTAACATTATCTTACACCGGGTATAGTGGTGACCAACATTACCAACGTCAACTTAAAGCCACATCACATTTTCAGTACAACACGAACAAAATGTAATACGACCATCAATGCCACCGCTAAAACATACCGCACTTACACATAAATATATACCACACAAAAACTAAACTCAAACGCACACAACAAGCTTCACAAACCGGATGGCCTATCGACCGACCTTCTCCGTTTTACAATCCAAGCACACATGGATGTGTATGAATGTTTTAAGAAATACGCGTCTTTGGAGGTCACTACCCCATATCTATGTTACGGGATGTTAAGAGTTAGAGCGTTTTTACAAGTTTCGCATCAAGTTTTATAAACCTCAACACATGATGAGAACATGTACTTGTTGGGTTGGGGGTGGCGGCGCCCCCCATAACTCGACAAAAACGACGAGATTACAGTGTATTTTTTGTTCAATTTCGATAGTTATTTTTAAATGCCCCCCACTAGAAACACAATTTGCCCCCCACTCACACATTTAAGTCCAACATTTAACACTCGAAAACTTAAAAATCTTCCGTTTTAAGTTAAAATACTCGATTTTTTATTCGGATTTTTGTTTTTTTCGCTTTGCTATTGTCAAAAATTTTTTTTACCCCCCGCACTTGAATATCCTGCGTCCGCCACTGCTCCTAATCAATGTGAGGTTACTCATGTTGTTGGTCCATATGTAACCATTCTATTGAGGTCACCGATGTTGGAGTAATAAATGTTAGTGGTTAGTGGGTCGAATCGTGCAATGACATTTAAGCGGTAAAATGTCTTTTTCGAATCTTCGCCTAGTTATGTTAGACTCTTTATCCGCTTCGCCTGAAAGACTTTTGATAGGTCTTGAACCAAGACCTCTAGGAATCCTCCCCCAAAGAACTCACTTAGTAGAACATTGGTAGCCAACTGAGCTAAGTCAGTTGGTTGTTGGAGTAATTCTACTAGAGTAAAACATACTAAGGTTTCTTGTGTTTGTGACAAGTAACCATACCGACAGTTAAGATCTATGTAGACCCTTAAATTAACATAAACCTTATCAACCAATTATAATCACCCATTTTTTTAAAAACCCACTTCTCATCATTTTTTAAAAAATTAAATATCTCACAAACGGTAAATCATCAAACGAAAAAATACACCATTATAACGAGAATTAAATCATCCATCTATCGAGGGGCACATGTATATACTTTCGACGAACTTTTTTTCGACTTTTTTTCTTAAGTCACGTCTGAGAGGAATCATGTATGATTCGTCACGGATCATATATGATTTTCAGAAAATCATATATGATTCGTGATATGAATCATATATGATTTTCTTAAAATCATATATGTTTCGCGACAAATCATACGTGATTCCTCTCAGACGTGATTTAAGAAAAAAAGTCGAAAAAAAGTTCGGCGAAAGTAATACATGTGCCCCTCGATAGATAGATGATTTAATTCTCGTCGCGATGATATGTTTTGTTTTACGTAACGATAAATGGTTTGTGAGATATTTAATTTTTAAAAAATGAGTTTTTTTGTTACATAATAAAAATAGGTGGTTGTGATTAGTTAATTGAGTATATACTAAACTAAGGGTATATGTTGAACTTTTTCCACTATACATACTGATGTTATGTTTGTGTAGTACATTTTGATTTAGTTTCTTTGTTTTGTTTTTTTAATAACTTTATTATCTTTTTTCTCAAGTTTTGTTCTCTCATAAATATGAACTTTTAGGATTTAATCCTTTGTGGTCCGACTTAAACCCGTGCTAGGGTTTATAACATGTTTTCGTTTAATACAAATAATGTCGTAAAAACGTTATTTATATTTTCGACTCTTTGATTATTACAAAATGCAAAAACGTGCTATACAAAATTATACGCAAGCAAAGTTTTTAGTCGTAAATATTTACTACGACACAATATCACTCAACTATGTACAAATAAATTAAATACTTGCAATTTTTTTTTAACGGCACTTTGGTGCAGCGGAGTATCTTGCATGCCACCGAGGCATCAAGTCTCTCAACCCGAGTTCGAATCATCTCACGAACAGAATATCAACCCCCATGCTAGCCATCCAGTTTCCCATTAAGGGGCTTCAAGGTATTGCGCTGGGATTTAAACCCGGCTGCCAATTCTGGGAAAATCCCCCACATGGGGAATGACAGGAGTCGAACCCCTGACCTCCCCCACATGGAGACTATAACCAAATGCATCTATCCAACTGAGCTAGACTTCATTTGCATATACTTGCAAACTGATCAAAAGAAAAACAAATCTTTTATAAACTAGCATTTTATAAAATATACACTAAGTGTATAAAATATTACAAGGTATTTTTCTATTGAAATAAAATGTTTTAAACCAAAATACAAATTTAAAATTCAAAATTCCCCTCCCCCTAACGGTTTAAAAGTTACACCAGATAACACCTTCACTACTAAAAGACAAAAAGAGAGCGCCTAGTCTAACCGGTGCACTTAATGTGCACTGGACGTGTTATTTAATGCACCGACCACGCTCTCTTTGTAGGTCTCTCTCTATAAATAACCCACCATTAAACTTGTCGACATACCTTTTGAAAAACCTGAATACCTTATGTTTAAATCTTTTACTCTAATTCTTTCTTCCTATGATCATATAACTGAAATTAATTTGTTTATAAGAGACTCAATTCTTTGACAACCACTTTGAGTAAGAGAAGTGATGTAGAGTTTTTACACACCTTTAGGAAAAGGAGACAAAATAGGGCAAACGTTAAGTGTCGGTTTAGGAAAACCAAGCACTAATGACCAATGAGAAGATCGTTTCCCAATGATGCTTGTGTGTTGTGTTAATGAAATGATTAACTTTATGATTATATTGTTATGAGAAAGAAGATAAAAATGGGCTAAGAAGAGAATGACGGTTACGATGACGATTTACACTAAGACGAGAGAGTCGTACACGTAAAACCGTAAAAAGCACCAAAATTAAAATTTTATCCTAAAAATTCCTAAAAATTGCAAACAAATCCTAAATAATGTATAAAGAGTTTACAAAAAATCAAAATTCACCCAAACCTTTTAATTAATTAAATAATGATTTTTTAATGCTAATTAAAGCCCTAAAAATCAATCTAATTACCAAAAAGCCCAAAATGAGTTTTAACACTTTGTAAACCTCTAAAACAACCTAACTTACTTTAAAACTATTTTTGAAAATTTTAAAATTAATTAAAACTATTTAAAAAAATTAAAAACTATTAAAACTTAAAATAATTATAAAAATAAATTTAAGGACTATGAAAATATTTTAAAAGTTGCAGAACTCCTAACTTTATATATTTGAACTAGGAAAAATGAAAAAAAGTAGAAAAAACTAACTTTTAATTTTTAATAATAAAATAATATAAAAAATTCAAAGTTTATGAAAAAATTCTAAAAAATTACCAAAAATCTAGAAAAATGTAACTAAGACAAAAATGCAAACAAAAGTTTCCAAGACCTTTTTAATAATTTTATATTAATTTTTAAAGTTTATTAAAAACCCTAATATCGTATAAAATCACAAATTAGTAAATTTGGAAACTTTAATTGATGTAAACCTCAAAAATACTACTAAAAACTTAAAAACTATTTTTTCAGATTTTTAAAACACTTTTTCCTATTTTTTATTTATTTTCTAAAATTAAAACTTAAAATAATCCTAATAAATTAACTACACACGTTAAAAATAATATTTTTAAGCCAAAAAGTCCTAAACCTAGCAAAGAACAAAAGAAAAATGCAAACTGGTAAAAAGATAAAGTAAATAAGCAGAAATAAGCTTATTTCTAAGTTGTTTGCTTGAATAAGCTAAAACCAAATATACCTTAAGTATTTAATGATGCAAAAGGTTACCAGTCAAAGACCCTAGGGCAACTGGTTATCACATTGGTGTGTGAGAGGAGTGGCGCAGGTTCGAGTCCTGGCCACGTCCTTTTTGTTAAAATATTTTTTTTTATTTTCTTTTTATAAAACTTAAATCCAGTAACTTACACTACTCTAAAACACAATCTATATAAAATAAGCTAGAATTAAACCAAATGGAATAAAAAACGTGCCCAGATAACCAACTCTTGCTACAGTGACAACAAAACCAAAAGCAGTTGTATCCGATATCTGATGAAACTGAGAAAACTAAAAAACAAGTGACGTTCTCTGATGGACCAGAGAAGTCAATATGCTATGGGTGCCCTTTTTGGGCTGGATCTTGATGGTTTGCTGGTTGCTTTGGCAAGACAAGGCACCCCCACAACTAGTTGGGTTGTGGGGAGTCACAATGAGCAAGGAAACACCAAGTTAACACACAAAATCACATATACATGGCAAATCAAGTAGCTGAAAAACAGAAACAAGCCTAAGGGCAGTCTTACTGATGCAATTGACCTATGGGTGAGATTTAATAGACTCAAACTTGCATAAATCCAATCCCAATCACATGAAAACTGAACACAATCCTAGTTTGACCCAAATCCTATCAAAGTGCAAAGATCAAAAGAAGAACTACACTAAAGATCTAGGCATTTGGAGGCATACTGAATTTATCAAGTTTAAGCAACAATGAGAACATTCAAATACCATGAAACCTAACCAAACTCCCAACCAATGATGAAAATATATTATCACAGATAAATCAAGTGTGTTTAGGCAACTTTCAAGCAAAAATTGTGTCACCAATTTCAGTTAAACCCTAGTCCCAAACACCCCTTAGTTTTCTGATTATAACAATTAGCAAAGTGACTAAGCACAAAACCTATCCAATCTGATTTTTAACAAACCTAGCATGCATTTAGAACCACATGAAACCTAATCAACCAAGAAAAACTATAATCCAACAAGGCATACTCAATCATCATACAAAGGCACAAAAAACAACATATAAACTAGACAATGAATTCAAGCTTCATACCAGAGCTTAATGCTTTCCAAAAGGCTGTTTAAGAAGCTTATGTGAGCTTATGAATGAGTAGAGGATCCCTGTTGGTAGGTCTACAGCAGAACTAGGGATTTCAATATCTTCAAAAGAGAGATTGAAAGAAATGAATGAATGATGGAACTGGCTTCTTGTTTGATTCCTGCACAACACCACAAGACCAAATAAAAGCTTCAAGTATCAAAGGCTACAAGCTTTTGGCTTGTAGCTTTTGATACAGTAAGTGTTAACAACAAATGGGACAAGATAACAAAAAGGTTTTCACCTCACAACACTTTCTACCCAGGGACTATACCCACTGAATCTTGATATCTCCAAGATATCAAGGTTCTATGGTCATATGAGAGCCCAAGTAAACAGCTTATGTGGCCTTTGAACCTTTTTGCAAAACTAGAAAACGAATTTTTAAAACTTTAAAATGCCTTTTTGAAAACTCATTCAACAAAGTACTTCAACAATCAATTTGGAACTCAGTCTTTCACACAAGCCAATAAATTTTTTAACTAAACTGAAAAGGAATTATATTTTCTCCTAAAAACACCAACTTTCATTTAAGAAAAACATATTACAAGGCTTTGTAAAAAAAACTGGAACAAAAGGAAAATGAGACACAAGTCGTCTCATTTTATACTAGCCAAAAGAAAATTCTAGAAAGCTGAATAAAATATTACAATGCTTGTTAAACCCTAAGCCCTAGCTAAGGGAATTCCCAATCTGCCCTTGGTCTTCAAATTTGAATTTAAGTCAAATTGGCATCTTGTGAAGATGGTGATGTGCAAGCTGTCTTAGATCAATCTTGGATGTCCCTTTGTGCTTTGAGAACAAGCAATCATGTGAGCCGTTCATCCTGTCTTCATTTGGGGAAAAGGGGGAAAGTGATGGGTGCAGGGGAGGGTCCTACCCAACACATGGGTGTGTTGGGATCACGATTTTGGTGTGGGATAGGTTTAGGATGTGGTTAATTAAGGTTCTGGAAGGTATCAAACAAAACCCCTTTGTTTTGTGTTTAATTGGGTCTGGGTTTTTCTAGTGTTTATGAGGATGATTAAGGGGGTTTAATTCGTTTTTGGGGGCGGATTTATTTAAAAAGGTGTTAGGGAGGGAAAATTAATATAAATGAATAATCAGTTATATTAAATAAGTGGCGGTGGAATGTAGACGTGGAGGGAGGGAGGAATGGGATTGGTGGATGGTGGTGACGTGGATGACGTGGCAGTAGGGTATTGGTGGTGATAGGTTTGGTTGTCTGACCAAAATGGCCCCTCTATTCCCCTTTTCTTGTCACTTCTGTTTAAAACTTGTCAACGCCCAATTTCTTCTTAACAACTTTCATCAACTTGCTGAAAATGGCCCAATATACTTTCAAACTTTGAATAAGGACCATTCATGCAATATTTGCATTCTTCAAGGGCTAATAATGTCATGTCTTGAAACTTTAGGACCAAACTTGTAATAATTGAGGTTTACAAGGGTCTAAAGTGACAAGTTCTCAAAAAGTGAGGGACCAATCTTGCCAATCTTCAAATCTTCAAGGACTTCTTTGGAAATTCATGATTCGGGCCCGGTTCTTTGTGCGGCTTCGTTTCCCGTGTTCGTTTTGATTGATTCTTGTGATCTTTTTGTCATTTCCTCAATATTCGTACCTAAAATACACAAGCAACAAACACAAGCATATATTTGGTATTTTTAATGATATTTAATGCATTTTAAGCCCAATTTGGACGATGAGACTATGTATAAAAGCAATCTCATCAAGAAGAATACTTGTGATTCATTCAAATATCAAGTATTAAAGTATAGTCTTCATACTAGTGTGTTCATTTTTGTACATGATGAAGGTTTATGAAGTTCATAACAATTATAAAAACATAATCAAAGATCAAAGCACGTAATAGCGAAAGCGATTTAAACAAGATCATAATTAACACATTCATAATTAATCGAATTAGGGTTACACACCTTTTTCAATGCAATTCCAATGAATAAGAACAAATCGCCAATTAGGGTTTATGAGGATCAATGATTAACACATTGTCGTTTTGTTAATCGGTCCAAGATATAATCTATAGTGAGATTATATTACGTTCTTGTACACACGTATAATAACGAGTTAACCGTAATACTAGTACGTATAAAACGATTTAAACGTGAAGTGGAAAAATCGAGCTAACAACCCTAGAGAGGGGCTAACACCGATCACAAAAATCAAACGAACAACCCTTTGGGGTTTTGTTCGTCGATCGCAAGAAAGCAAAAGGAGAGAGATTGTGTGGGATAAAAATTATTAGAGACCTCATGTGTTTATATAGGTACGATAAACTTGGAGCACAAGATAAACACAAATTAGAAAAGAAAATCTTTTCTTCCTTGTCTCTTAATCCCACCGATCGGATCCCCTTAGAGGGTGTTCTGGATCTTTCTTTTCTCTTATAGTTTATTTCACATTAACAGTTAGTCCTTAACTTTTAGAACTTAACAACCATTAAATGTTTAAAGCTCGGTTTATTTAATAAATATATAAACTACATTTATTAATAAAGCAACTCTTTACGCATTGTGTGCAATCTCGTAATCCTGAGTTCGATCCTAACACACGACTATTTAAATTTAAGTCCATAAAACTTACAGCTCCCACTTGGTCATATTTAAATAGTTTGATGACATCAGTTAGCGTCTAGTTACACGTCGATGCCTCTAGTACAACTCGAGTAAGGTCTCATGGATAAAACCTTTTAATAATTCATCATTATTATTATCCTTTCGTTTCTAATACAATGTTAATAAGGATATGGATCTTAGTCATTCCTTCATTAACTATTCTGTTTCTCGTTTATCAGATTAAAAAAGATTACCAAAACTTCTAAACACAGTTTAGAACGACTTTGGGTGTAGAGCCACACAAACATCTTACTAATCCCACGAGGGGCCCAAATGTATTAAACTCAAAAATAACTTTGGAGGAAACAAATCCCATACTGACTACAAGCAAAACTTATGAATTTTGCAACACTTCTGAAAATAACCCTTATGGGCCACCAGTTACGTATAGCTTTAGATTATTTTACAGAAATGAACTAGATCCACGGCAATTTCCTGGTATCTCAAGTCTGAGGATAACTATTTTATGATTTACTTGATGACGAATATCCATAAAGTATAATCATATATTTGGGATAAGTCCTATATTCAATTCATTGAATATCATTTAAATTTGATATGTTAACACATCAATATAAATTCAAGTATATTCTATCACAATTTGGATTTGTCTTAATTTAATAATACTCCCATATTATTAATTGACAACAGACATTTAGAATATAATAACATTCATGGATTAAAACATATAAAATAGGACACAAAATTAAATAACAAGAATAAATATAACCAATACTTTATTTCATTAAATAATAATGTCTAACATTCTTTATCTAAATACTAATCACAAATTTGCATGAAATCACTAGCTAATTGAAGCCTAATTCTTTTGGCATGTTCAGTGACCTTTCCTCTAGGCAAAGCCTTAGTAAAAGGATCAACTACGTTATCATATGTGTGAACTTTTATTAATCTGATTTCACCAACCTTGAATTGTTCTCGAACATAGTGATATCTACGCTTAAAGTGTCTAGTGTCCTTCATGAATCTAGGATCATTGGTGAATATGATTGCAGCAGAATTGTCATAATACATATCAATAGGTTCTTTTATTGATGGCATCACTCCAAGATCTTCAACAAACTTCCTAATCCAAACAGCTTCCATTGCAGCTTCTGAAGTAGCCATGTACTCAGATTGAGTATCATGCATTACAATCGTTGTCTGCTTTTTGCTCTTCCAGTCAACTGCTCCTCCATTAATGACAAACATGTAACCCATCTGAGACTTCGTATCGTCTTTATCACATTGCCAGGACGTATCACAGAAACCTGTAACATTCAGTCTATGTCTGGTTTCCCTCCGAACACCAAGAACATATCTTTAGTACTCCTTAAGTACTTTAGAATATGTTTAACAGCAACCTAGTGGAGCTCCCTGGATTCTACTGGTAACGACTGACCAAGTTTTGAGCAAACGCCACATTTGGCCTTGTGCATCTTACAACATACATGATAGATCCTATAGCTGAAACATAATGCACTTTCTTCATGTATGCTACCTCTTCAGGTGTTGATGCATCCATCTCATGGCTTAACTCATGCTTAACTTCCGTAGGTTGAAAACCTTTCTTGGAGTTATGCATATTATACTTCTTCAACATCTTGTCAATAAAAGTACTTTGACTAAGACCAATTAACCACTTACTCCTATCTCTATAGATTTTAATTCCCAGAATGTATGCAACTTCTCTTAAATCTTTCATAGAAAAACATTTACTAAGATAATCCTTAACTTCTTTAAGTCTTGGAATGTTACTTCCCATGATTAATATGTCATCAACATATAAGATTAGGAACACTACATCACGCCCAATAGCTTTGCGATATATACATGGCTCGTCACGGTTTTGAATAAATCCAAACTTTCTGATTTCTTCATCAAATCGCTTATTCTATTGACGTGATGCTTGCTTCAAACCATAAATAGATCTTTGAAGTTTGCAAACGCGTTTTGGATACTTAGGATCAACATACCCTTCAAGTTGCTGCATATAGATGTTTTCATCTAAGCGACCATTCAAGAAGGCAGTTTTAACATCCATTTTCCATATCTCATAGTCATAGTATGCTGCTATAGCTATGAGAATCCTAATAACTCTTAAGTCTGCTGCTGGAGAAAATGTCTCCTCGTAGTCAACGCCAAAAGTTTGAGCAAAACCTTTAGCTACATAACGAGCTTTATAAGATTGTATTTTGCCATCCGTGTTAGTTTCTTCTTGAATATCCACTTTCTTTTCACTAATTTAGCATTCAGAGGTGGATCTACAAGAATCTAAACATTATTTACTTTCATGGAGTTCATTTCCTCATCCATTGCACTAGTCCACTTAACCTTTTCAGGATCAAGCATGGCGGACTTATAATTAGCAGGTTCACCAAGATCCCCTACTTCATCATCTTCATACTCTATGTTAAGACATAGACTGCTGGGTGCACGTATAGTCCTTTTGGATCTATGGACATGAACTAATTCCGGTAGAACCGCCAGACTTTCTGGTTCTACAGGAATTTTGCTAGTTTTTTCAAAAGGTAATGTATCTATATCTCTCTTTAAGATCATAATTTCTTCCACTGAATTCTTGAGATATGAGATCTCTTTCAAGAAAATCTCCGTACCTTGCAACAATAACTTTGTTTTCAGGTGGGAAATAAAAGTAGTAACCCATAGTTTCCTTAGGGTATCCTACAAAGATACATTTCACATATCGTTGTTGGAGTTTATCAGCTGAGTCACATTTCACATATGCCTCACAACCCCAGACCTTTAAATAAGACAAATATGACATTTTTCCATGCCATATTTCATATGGTGTCTTATTTACCTTCTTCGTGGGAACCATATTTAGAATACGAACAAGAGATTTTAAGGCATAGTCCTAAAAGGATAATGGTAAAGTTGTAAGAATTAACATAGATCGCACCATATCTAATAATGTATGATTTCTCCTTTCGGATACACCATTTTGTTGTGGAGTATAAGGAGAAGTAACATTCTGAACAATTCCATTCTCACTTAGATAATCTTTAAACTCTTGGCTTAAGTACTCGCCATCTCTATCAGAACGAAGATCTTTAATCTTCTTTCCTAGTTGTAGTTCTACTTCATCTTTAAACACTTTGAATGTTTCAAATACCTCATGTTTATGCTTAAGTAAATGAACATAACCATAACGGCTAAAATCATCCGTAAATGTTAAGAAGTAGCTAGAACCTTTCCTTGACACGTGTCTAAGTGGTCCACACACTCAGTGTGTATTAAAGCAAGTAGATCAGTAGCCCTTTCAATATTATTATTAAAAGGTTCATTGGTCATCTTTCTAGAAATACAGGACTCATATTTATCAAATGATTCATCATTGATATTTTTCAAAAGACCTTCACGTTGAAGCTTTTGTATGCGTGTCTTCCCAATGTGGGCAAGTATACAATGCTAAAGATAAGAAGAGATCGAGTCTAACTTTCTCTTCTTTTTCATGCTAAAGACAAAATTATTGTTTTTCTTGGAAACATTATCATGCATGTCAATTTCAGACACACCACTCACAGTAATTGCATTAAAATAGAAAATACCATTTTTGAAAACAGAAATTTCATTACTATCAATAATGTGAACAAATCGAAGATCCAACAAACAAGAAAAAGAAATAAAAACCTGTAACACCCCGCTCCGAAAAGAGACAAGTGCTACTACTATGGTGTCACATCAGATAGATCATAATTTAAAAGGGCTAAAATGAAACTTTTATTAAATTCAAAATACTTGAAGTAATATCTTAATAAAGAGAAAATCCCTAAAACAACGGGGTCCAAAATGCAAATTATCAAATCATAAAAATGTCTTAAGATTTATTAAAACTTGGGTGGATCTAGGTAAGTCCAAAACTCTCTCATAGCCTCATCTCCCGCTTAACACCTGTCGCATGGAAAAAGAAACGACTGAGCAAAACGTCTAGTGAACGGATATAACAAATATGGTTTAAGGCAAAACATAAAAAAATAATGAAGATGTCATAAGGTATGAACATAAGGATGATTAAATGAATGAATAAGAAGAATTAAAGAGAGATAAGAATAGCTCACGAGCACACCTAACAAATCACATAACAATTATTCATATAAGTGTACAAGGATAGCGACTCCTATGTACCCAAGTGATGGCGTGTATTGCACACACAAACCTATCACAATAAATCACATCATATCATATCAAACAAATACCTAGGATGCACCCATACGCTCCCTACAAAACAAATGTCAATAGCACGTGCACTAGCTCATGACTAGCACCCGCGCTCACAATAATATAATAATTATGTGCACCAAAAGGGAACGCCAGGGAATCTAATCACACCGCCCCAATTAGTGTCATCTCACCGGTGCATCGTATGACATGGTCATGGTACCCCCAGTGACTAGGTACAAACTATGGCTCGGGCTTAAGGGGTTCATTACAAAGGCATAATAATTAGAGAATAAAAGTATTTAAGTGGAATCATATAAAGGCATAACAATAAAGGATTCATAACAAGAAAAATAAGATATTAAGGATCTATATGAATACAGAAAACAATGATATGGGATCATAACAATGGCATAAGAATTTATCAATTGGAGTTGTATAAGAAAGAGTAAAAGAATGTTCTTTAATAAAGAACCGAATATCTGTACCTTAAAAGCACAAACAATGAAGGAATCGTACACAAAGTAACAAGTCCTATTCCCGAGTCACCAAGGCTAAAAGATACATAAAAAGATGGATTATATACTGATCAAGTACAAAATATTTCAAGGTTTCATGATTTGGTGATTCAAAACCCTAATTATACACTTTCTCAAAACTCGTCATTTAGGGACTGTTTTAGAAGATCCGACTCTAAACCCATTTTACAAAACCATACCCACTGATTAAATTCCATACTTGAAAAGTACATTCTAAGTACATAGATTTATACTCCGGATTCACTAAAAAATCTATCCCGGAGCTCAAGATATGACTCTTACAAGATGACTCATATTCTGATTTTTAAGGACTGTTTTCAAAGATCGACATGGTAACCATAGTTTCCGACCAGTTCAAAACGTTTTAAGACTTGTTACGAAGACTAGATTCATAGGAGAAGGTATTAGGCTTTTGTAACACTTAAAAAGGTTTTATAAACTCATTTTATAGCCTTCACAAGATGACCCAAAAACCGGACAACCTTGGGTCATAAATTCGTAATAGCCGGTTTAGTGATCTAGATAATCGTAGGACCTATAGATCTTTATAAAAAACATGTAATTACTTCATTAGAACCTATTTAGGACTAATCTAAATAAATCTAACATATGAAAAGGGTTGTAGGTTAATAAATCACCAAAACACATTTTTAGGGTTTCAAAACCCTAAAATTCATGTTTATGCATTAAATTAAAATATAAGAAAGCCATAAAGGTGACATAAGGATTATAAGGACTTACATAGGATGTGTATAATGATATGGTAATCACTATACACACAAAAGAATAATAATGGATGATCAAAGACAAGAAAGATCAAGAACAATGGAGATGAGAGAAGATTATGGTAGAGTTTAGGCAATGTGAAGAGTGATATGGTGATGAATATGGCCGACCCCTAAGAGGTGTTTATATAGCAAAAATCTATTTTGGTTAGAGGCTTGAAAAGAGGAAAGTCATATATGATATTTTTATCACTTTGTAACATAAGAATAAATCTTGTTAAAAACTTTATAAACTTCTCCAATATACCTATTTTGTGCCGTGTATATGTGATCACAAGGGGGTGTTTCAATTTTGATTTTGTACATATATTTTACACAAATATTTACTCTTCTTTCTAAAATTAAAAAGTTTTACAAAATGTGTACATGTTATAAAAGGTGTGTACTTTTAAATTAAGTATAACCTAAGTTTATTATAATATTTATTTTAGGTCAAAGAGTGTCATTTATATTTGTTTTTATTTAAAACTATAGGTTATAACAAAATTTAATTAAAAGGTTTTATAATATAAGTCTTATTTATTTAATACTTATAAAATAATTAAAATATGATTTAATTTAAATAAAATAAAATCACTATTACTAAACTTACATAAATTTCCCAAATTTTATCAAATGTTCAAATATCATACTTTATTAAAATTTTCCGTATTATAAGAATGCGTGTTTTACAACTCTTCCCTTCTAAAAAGAAAATTTCGTCATCGAAATTAAAGTTGTGCCAAGGGTTCTACAATTCCTGAAAATTTCCGGTCTCGAAATTGGAATAGAATAATCAACAAGGAAAAAATAATAAACGAAATGAAACGTACCAACTATGCGAAGAAATGAGGATAGCTAGAGCACATTGATTTCTCGGTTTCCCAAGTAGCCTCGCGCTCGAGATGATTTTTCCAAAGAATCTTGACAAAATGAATGGTTTTGTTTCTCATAACACGTTCTTGACGATCCAAGATAGCCTCAAGCTCCTCGGCTAGAGATAAGTCCTCTCGGATTTGGTCCAAAGGATATGAAATGACATGCAGGGGGTGATACTTGTATCCTCTCAAAAGTGATACATGGAATTATGCACGTGAGATAACTGCGGAGGTAGAGCCAGACGATAAGAAAACTCCCTAACACGATCGAGAATATCAAAATGACCAATAAGGCGTAGACTAAGTTTCCCCTTAATACTGAAACGACGAACACCGCGACATGGAGAAACTTTCAGAAAAACACGATCTCCGGGACTAAAGGATAACTCTCTCATATGACGATCATCATAACTCTTTTGTCGGGACCTAGCTTCCTTGAGCTTTTACTTAGCAATGGCAACCTTTTCATTAGTCACCTTGATAAGTTCTAGACCTTCAATAATACGTTCACCCACCTCATTCCAAAAAATAGGAGCACGACATACGCCCATACAAGAATTCAAATGGTGCTGCCCTAATGCTAGCGTGTATTGTTGTAGGCAAACTCCACAAGGCATAGATATTCGTCCCAATTACCCGTCCACTCCAAAGCACAAGACCTAAACATGTCCTCCAATGTCTGAATGGTTCGTTCGATCTGACCATCAGCCTGTGGATGAAATGCCGTACTGAATTTGAGTCTAGTACCCCAAGCTTTTTGTAGACCTTTTCCAAAACTGGGACGTAAAGCGCATATCACTATCGGATATAATAGCTGCTGGAGTGCCATGCAACCGAATTATCTCCTGCCAAAAGATATCTGCCAATTTACTCACGGAATAATCTTTACGAATAGGAAGAAAGTGAGCTGATTTGGTCAATCGATCCACTACAACCCAAATAAAATCATGCTTCTTCTACGTACTAGGGATCCCGGTCACAAATCCATGGATATCTCATCCCATTTCCAAACGGGAATGTCCAAGGGTTGTAGGAGACCGCTAGCATGCTGATGCTCAATTTTTACCTGCTGACAAATCATACACCGAGACACAAACGTAGCCACATCCTGCTTCATGCCATTCCACCAGAAATATTATTTTAGATCACCTTACATTTTAGTGGAACCCCGATGAATAGAGAAAGGAGAACTGTGTGCTTCCGTCAACAAGGCTTTACGAAGAGTAGGATCCTATGGAACACACAATCTATCCCCATACCGGATTACACCCTCATCAGCACCCAAAATTTTGCATGCTCATTCCCATCAGCTTTCTGTAGCACGACACATAACTCACCATCATCTTTCTGAGCTTCTTTAATTTGTAGTCTAAGATTAGGCTTAACCTTCATACTAGCCCAGAAACCGTTAGTACCGCGAACACAAAACTCAACATCCAAACGTTCCAAATCAGAGATAAGTTCACGCCCCATTTCAATTCCCGCTAAGATTCCTGTCTTTCTGCTAATTGCATCAGCTACTACGTTAGTCTTCCTGGGATGATACTGGATGTTTGCATCCTAATCCTTGAGAAGTTTCAACCAGCGCCTCTGCCTCATGTTCAATTCCTTTTGAGTGAAGATGTACTTAAGACTCTTGTGATCGGTGAAAATGTCACAAGTTTCTCCGTATAGATAATGCCTCCAAATCTTCAAGGCAAACACAACCATCGCTAGTTCTAAGTCATGTGTAGGATAATTAGCTTCATACGGTTTTAGTTGTCGTGATGCATACGCAATAACCTTACCGTACTGCATAAGTACACACCCCAGACGTTTTTTCGAAGCATCACTATAAACTTGATAACCGCCATTGCTAGAAGGAAGAGTAAGTATCAGAGCCGAAACGAGTCTCGTCTTCAAATCCTCAAAACTCTTCTCCCGTTCTTCATCCCAGTCGAATTTCTCAACTTTTCACATAAGTTTAGTCAACGGTAATGCTAAATGTGAGAATCCTTCTACAAACCGTCGATAATAACCCACAAGACCCAAGAAGCTACGAACCTTCTTCACCGTCGTCGGTCTCGGCCATTTAGTAATAGCCTCAACCTTCATGGGATCCATCGTAATTCCATACGCTGACACAACATGACCTAAAAATGCCACCTTTTCCAACAAGAACTCACACTTTGAAAATTTAGCGTACAACTTCTCTTGATGTAGAGTTCCTAAAATGATGCGGAGATGATCCTCGTGGTCCTTCTTTGTCTTCAAAAAGACCAGAATATCATCGATGAATACAATGACAAATTTATCCAAGTATTCGTGAAAGACATGATCCATTAAATCCATGAATAAAGTCGATGCATTATTCAATCCAAACGGCATAACAAGAAATTCATAATGACCAAAACGAGTACGAAAAGCAGTCTCGGAGACGGCCTCCCCTTTCACCCGTAGTTGATGATATCCAGATCGTAAATTGATATTGGAAAAGAATTTCGCACCTTGTAGCTGGTCAAATAAATCATCGATGTGGGATAGCGGATAAGGATTACGAATAGTAGCACGATTTAATTCTCGATAATCAATACATAGCCGCATAGATCCATCCTTCTTCTTGACAAACAACACTAGAGCACCCCACGGTGAAACACTAGGAAAAATGAAACCAAGATCCAGAAGTTCTTGAAGTTGTTCCTTTAGTTCCTTCAATTCAATCAGTGCCATCCGATATGGAGCTTTAGAAATGGGTTCGGTTCCCGGAGCTAATTTAATGCCAAATTCGACTTCACGCTCCTGTGGAATTCCTTGAAGTACTTTAGGAAATACATCCGAAAAATCCCAAACCACCGAATGATTCTCATGGCGAGGAATATCGATCAAAACATCCTTTATGGAAGCTAAAAAGCCTTCACATCCATGGGAGATCAAAGAACAAGCTTTCATAGCAAAAATTATTTTAAGGGTTTTACTAGACCGCGAACCATGGTAAATGAAATCGGGTTGGTTAAAATCGCCAAAAACAACACGCTTAGAAGTACATACGATAGTAGCATGGTGCGCGAAAGCCTATCCATACCCAAAATTACGTCAAAATCGGTCATATCTAACGGGTACAAATTTGCAGCATAAATTTTATCATCAAAACGTAGAGGGCAATTTAAATATTCATGATTAATCATTTCTACGCCTTTCATAGGGGTGGATAATGATAACGTATAATCGAGTTGCGTAGTAGAAATATTAATAAGCTTAGCTAACGATACCGCTATCATAAAATAGGTCGGCCCCGTATCAAATAAAACGTATATAGCACGATCATTAAAAAAGATGGTTCCCGAAACGGTACCTGAAGAGTTCGATGCTTGCTCCCTGGTAGCAGTGAACACGCGACCCTTGATGAGTGTAGACTTGTCATAAACAGAACCAACTCTATAACCACCCTTCTTAGGACAGTCTCTTACCCGATGCCCAATTTTACGACACTCAAAGCAAGCACCAGTTGCACGGTTACATTGCTTCCCCGGATGATTCTTCCCGCATGAGGTGCATGCAGGAATAGGAGCATGATCTGTGTGATTTTTCTGGCTTGAGGATCCCGTAGCACGGTTATTGTTGTACTGCTGTCCCCAATTCTACTGATATGGCTTTTGGTAGTTGATGTTGTTGCCCCGACTACCTATCATAGCCACGACTATCATTCCTCCTAAAGTCATAGCTCCGTTGATTGTTGTTGTTGTAGTTGTTTCTATTGTGAGTCACAGGTCGGATGCGATCCCCTCACGGTTCCTCTTATTTAGCCCCGACCTCTCTCGATGAATTTCATAGTTCCTTGCGGCATCAGCCACCGCTGCCATATCCGTGTAGTTAAGATTCACAATGTTTTCCACAATGTGATCATTGAGAGCCCACTTGAATTTCTGTGCTTGATCCTCTTGTGAACCCGCCTTTGTCCCTACGAAACTTTACAATCTCAAGAACCGCTTCATAAAGTCCCAAGTAGACTCTCTGTCCTTCTGCCTAACATTGTGGTACTTCTGTTCGTATGTCTGCTGCTCCGACTTGGGGAAATATTACAAGAAAAAGGCCTCTAGGAAGTTTACCCAAGACATAGTCAGCACATAGTCGTCACCTCCCTTGGCCTGCTTATAGGCCTTCCACCAGATCAGAGCGTCACCCTCCAACTTGTAGCTAGCCAACCTAGCCTTATGCTCATCTCCACAATCCATTACTTCGAACAATTTCTCAATGTGCGCAATCCAGTTCTCGGAATCGACTGGGGTAGAAGCAACGCTAAAGGAACGAAGGTTTTTGTTTGCCAAACCTTTCCAACCATGTATGCATAGTAGGAGTTTGGTCATTGCTTCCGCTAGCAGTATTTTGGCAAATATGGTTGGTAATTTCAGTAGAGAGGCTAGGAATTAGTGCAGCAATGGCTTGCTGCACGACCTCGTCAAACGCAAGACCGGAAAAGCTGGGGGAATTCTGACGTGTGTTCACCATCTAAGATAGAAACGAATTAGTGGTGACAAAAATGAAGCTTAGTAAGATTTACATATATAAAGGAAGCGATAATAGCAGAGTACGAAAAAGACGTCATTGTTTGGGCCATCATAATTCGGAAGCCATTCTATATACGTTTGGGGAGCGAGGGCACTTTAAATCGTAAACCCAACAACTCAGTCAGGACGTAATATCGAGATGGAACATTGTAATACTAAGCTCCCTACTAACATGACAAATTCCACGGAAATGAATATGTATCGAAAAGATCATAAAAAAATATTAAAGTACGCGTGGAATCCTAATTTACCCAATCCTCACAGGTCGATCCTAGGTCGTAGAATCTCTGATACCATAATTGTAACACCCAGCTCCGAAAAGAAACAAGTGCTACTACTATGGTGTCACATCAAATATATCATAATTTAAAAGGGCTAAAACTAAACTTTTATTAAATTAAAAATACTTGAAGTAATACCTTAATAAAGAGAAAATCCACAACAGGGTCCAAAATGCAAAGTATCAAATCATAAAAATGTCTTAAGATTTATTAAAACTTGGGTGGATCTAGGTAAGTCCAAAACTCTCTCATAGCCCCGTCTCCCGCATAACACATGCCGCATTAAAAAAAGAAACGGCTGAGCAAGACGCCCAATGAACGGATATAACAAATATGGTTTACGACAAAAGAGATAACAATAATGAAGATGTCATAAGGTATGAACATAAGGATGATTAAATGAATGAATAAGAAGGATTAAAGAGAAATAAGAATAGCCCACGAGCACACCTAACAAATCACATAACAATTAATCATATAAGTGTACAAGGATAGCGTCTCCTATGTACCCAAGTGATGGCGTGTATCACAGACACACAAACCTATCATAATAAATAACATCATATCATATCAAACAAATACCTAGGATGCATCCATACGCTCCCTTCAAAACAAACTTCAATAGCACGTGTACCAGCTCATGACTAGCACCCGCGCTCACAATAATATAATAACTATGTGCACCAAAAGAGAACGCCAGGGAATCTAATCACACCGCCCTAGTTAGTGTCATGTAACCGGTGCATCGTATGACATGTTCATGGTACCCCCAATGACTAGGTACAAACTATGGCTCAGGCTTAAGGGGTTCATTACAAAGGCATAATAATTAGAGAATAAAAGTATTTAAGTGGACTCATATAAAGGCATAACAATAACGGATTCATAACAAGGAAAATGAGATATTAAGGATCTTTAGGAATACAAAAAACAATGATATAGGATCATAACAATGGCATAAAGATTTATCAATTGGAGTTGTATAAGAAAAAGTAAAAGAGTGTTCTTTAATAAAAAACCGAATATACCGTACCTTAAGAGCACAAACAATCAAGGAATCATACACAAAGCAACAAGTCCTATTCCCGAGTCACCAAGGCTAAAACATACATACAAAGATGTCTTAGATACTGATCAATTACAAAAGATTTCAAGGTTTTATGATTCGGTGATTCAAAACCCTAATTATACACTTTCCCAAAACCTATCATTTAGGGACTGTTTTAGAATATCCGACTCTAAACCCATTTTCCAAAACCATATCCACTGATTAAAGTCCATATTTGAAAATTACATTCGAAGTACATTGATTTAGACTCCGGATTCACTCAAAAAGCTATCCCGGAGCTCAAGATATGACTCTTACAAGATGACTCATATTCTGATTTTTAAGGACTGTTTTCAAAGATCGACATGGTAACCATAATTCCCGACCACTTCAAAATGTTTTAAGACCTGTTATGAAAACTAGATTCATAGGATAAGGTTTTAGGCTTTTTAAACACTTAAAAGGTTTTATAAACTCATTTTATAGCCTTCACAAGATGACCCAAAAACCGGACAACCTTGGGTCATAAATTCGTATTAGCCAGTTTAGTGACCTAGATCGTCGTAGGACCTCTAGATCTTTATGAAAATATTTAATAACTTCACTAGAACCTATTTAGGACTGATCTAAATAAATCTAACATATGAAAAGGGGTTTATGTTAATAAATCACCAAAATACACTTTTAGGGTTTCAAAACCTAGAAATCATGTTTATGCATTTTATCAATATATAAGAAAGCCTTAAAGATGAAATAAGGATTATAAGGACTTACATGGGATGTGTATAATGATATGGTAATCACTATACACACAAAGCAATAATACACTACAATAATTTTGCATCCTAGGGACGACTTATTCGTCCCTAGGGTGTCACTTTTTCGACCCTAAACCCATAGGGATGACTTAGTCGACCCAAGGGGGTTGTGCCCAAAAATTCGACCCTAGATTTCTAGGGTCGACTTCCCCTTTGAAACCCAGGGATGACCAAGTGGGTCCCATAGTGTTTCCATTGAAAATATTGACTAACCTAGGGACGACTTCCCTTTGAAATTTAGGGTCGAAAAAGTCGTCCCTAAGTTTTTAATAAAAATAAACTTTTTTAATTTTTAATAAAAAATCTTTTTTATATAATTAATAAATTTATTTTTAGAAAAAAAAGTAAATAAATATATACTTAGAAACGACTTTTTCGACCCTAAGTTATAAAACCAAGTGGTCCCTAAGTTAATATTCTGGGTGATGTAGAAAACACTGGGCAATAGATTTTAACCCTAGGTTTCAAAAGCAAATGTCGACCCTGGGGATTATCACTACAACAGATTTTGCATCCGAACATATTTAAAACCGTAATTCTAAAAACTGTTTGTAAGGACAAGTTTTTGCAATGAATTATCTAAAACCAAATACTTCCAAAGTCATACCCAAATTAATTTTCATATAAAGAACCAAATATCAAATTACAAAACTTGCGAATGTATCAAATCAACCAAGTGTACAAGTCAATATAAATGGAAGTAAAACTTGGAGGTTTTTTTAGTATAGAGTTCCCCCATCTTAATGCCTTATACACTAAATTCTTGAAAGCTTTCTCTTTCATCCATATCATGCTAGCATATCTCATCTTCATAACATGTAGGATGGTACTCCACCAAATACACAAGAACATGAGCTGCCGTATCAATAAACAAGTGACAACCTGTCAATAATTATGCAATTAAATTAGATCCTTTATGTGACTACATGAATGAGTTCACTAATGATTCTAAACATAACGTAGTAAAATGATATAAACAATCAACAAAATAGTAGTAGAATGTTTGCGCGATACACCAGACTAAAAAAGGCCAAAAACAATGGTGGTTGATAGTAATCAAAGACGCACTAATGATTCTAAACAGAATGTTGCACAAAGAATTTTGGATAAAGTTTGCACAAATTTTATACTGCAAAAAGTTCTCGTAGTAGATAAAAAGAAATTAAAATGACAGCCAACTTTTGACATACAATTAGTTACAAATGTTTATAAGTAAAAAAAAATGTGAGAACCACATATATTAACTGTTACCATTTGATAAATACTTTAGCATATATGATACCTGCAACCAAACCAAGAAACTGCTATATTTCGAAAAAAAATCACACTTACCTACATACGAATCAAAACTGATGATGCCCCCTCTTTGTTTGATGCCCTGGGCGGTCGCCCGCCTCGCCCACCCCTAGGGCCTGTCCTGTGTTGGGTGTTCCTGCAGATCCTTCACCAATCACCATCTCTAATATATCACACTTATATTTTTATGTCAAACCTACAACACACAAAGAATAAAAAACGAATTAGAACATGGTATACAAATAATAATGTAGCATACAACATCAATAAAAGGATTTCTTTCAAGATTTAATATATATTTTTAATAAATTATACCTAGTAAACGAATTAACAAGATTCTTGAAAGTAACTATAGCTACTGATGAGATCGAGAATAAACACATCAGAATACCTTATCCGTAATAATATAAGACATGAAACCCGATGCGAAGCATATACACTGTGGAGGTGAATCGATGGCGGCTTTGGAGATCAGAGTGGATGTATATGTGTTAGTGTTGTTACTAGGAAGGTGGCGTCTATGGTGTGTTTTTGTTAGAGAAGGAGAAGTTTGAGTGGTGTGCTAAGGATAAGAGGGTGAATGGATAGGTTTTCAACCAACTGAAAAGATAAGAGGCTGAAAAGATAAGAGGGAAAAGTCTCGCCCAAAACTTTGAGTAAATTGGAAGTGAAAATCAAATTTTTGGGAAAACTTTGGAGGGAGTTAAACAATTAATGAAGTCAAGTAGTAAAAAAAATAAAGTATACAACAAGTCTTCAAATATAACTTTTTCGTCCTAAAAATTTATAGAAACTCATTAATTATGTTATAAAAGTTCTTAGTAGTCTCTACCGATGTTTTTAAAACCGAGTCGATCCAACCGGGTCAATGGGTTGAACCGGTTCAGGTCGAAAAACGGATCATTTTGACACGAGTTTCACTTTTCGAAACCCGACTGATACCGTCATGTTTGGGTTGACCCGGGTCAACCCGGTCCTCGGGACCCTGACGGGTTCGGTTTTTCGGGTTTTTTCAAAAAAAATATGTAAATTTTACGTACTTCCGATGGAATTTTATTTTTACACATTGGTTGGTAAACATTTTATATCATTAATATATAGAAGTTTTATATATTATATTTACTAATTATTAAAAATATTAAAAAAAAAAAAAATTTTAGAAACCCGGGTTGACCCATACCCAATGGCTCGATCGGTTCTATTCAAAAACCGGGTTTCAAAACGTTGGTCTATACAATTTTCTCGAAACCGGTTGACCCATAAACCGGTTCATAACTCGGGTTGGATGTGATCGGGTAGGTGACTCGGGGAGTGGATGTACGACAAGGAAGACGTCCTTAGAGCCAAACCACTATAAACCATCGTGTCATTGTGCGTTTCTTTTTTCCTTATTACTTTAACTTTGTACTTACGTCTAATCATTGCTTGTGTTCATTGTGATCACTCTATATGCTACTCGAAGCATATTATACTCATTGACTATAAACAACTGATTAAATGTTCAACAGACGAGTCGATATGCTAGGGTTATACGTTAGAGGTTCAACTGATGAGTCGATATGCTAAGGTTATACTTTAGAGGTTCAACTAATGAGTCGATATGCTAGAGTTATACGTTAGAGATTTAATTGATCAGTCGATATGCTAGGGTTATACGTTAGAAGTTCAACTAATGAGTCGATATGCTAGAGTTATACGTTAGAGGTTCAACTGATGAGCCGATATGCTAGGGTTATACGTTAAAGGTTCAGCAGACGAGTCGATATGCTAGGGTTATACGTTAAAGGTTCAACAGACGAGTCGATATGCTAGGGTTATACGTTAAAGGTTCAACAGACGAGTCCATATGCGAGGGTTATACGTTAAAGGTTCAACTAATGAGTTGATATGCTGGGGTTATACGTTAAATGTTCAACAGACGAGTCGATATGCTAGGGTTATACGTTAGAGGTTCAACTGATGAGTCGATATGCTAGGGTTATACGTTAAAGGTTCAACAGACAAGTCGATATGCTAGGGTTATACGTTAAAGGTTCAACAGATGAGTCGATATGCTAGGGTTATACGTTAAAGGTTCAACTAATGAGTCGATATGTTGGGGTTATACGTTAAAGGTTCAACAGACGAGTCAATATGCTAGGGTTATACGTTAGAGGTTCAACTTATGAGTCGATATGCTAGGGTTATACGTTAGAGGTTCAACTAATGAGTCGATATGCTAGAGTTATACGTTAGAGATTTATCTGATGAGTCGATATGCTAGGGTTATACGTTAGAAGTTCAACTGATGAGTCGATATGCTAGGGTTATACGTTAGAGGTTCAACTAATGAGTCAATATGCTAGGGTTATACTTTAGAGGTTCAACTGATGAGTCGATATGTTAAGATTATACGTTAGAGGTTCAACTGATGAGTCGATATGTTACGGTTATACGTTATAGGTTCAACTGATGAGTCGATATATTACGGTTATACGTTAGAGGTTCAACTGATGAGTCGATATGCTAGGGTTATACGTTAGAGGTTCAATTGATGAGTCGATATGTTAGGGTTATACGTTAGAGGTTCAACTGATGAGTCGATATGTTATGGTTATACGTTATAGGTTTAACTGATGAGTCGATATGTTACGATTATATGTTAGAGGTTCAACAGATGAGTCGATATGCTAGGGTTATACGTTAGAGGTTCAACTGATGAGTCGATATGCTAGGGTTATACGTTAGAGGTTCAACTGATGAGTCGATATGTTAGGGTTATACGTTATAGGTTCAACTGATGAGTCGATATGCTAGAGTTATACGTTAGAGGTTCAACTGATGAGTCGATATGCTAGGGTTATACGTTAGAGGTTCAACTAATGAGTCGATATGCTAGGGTTATACTTTAGAGGTTCAACTTATGAGTCGATATGTTACGGTTATACGTTAGAGGTTCAACTGACGAGTCGATATGTTACGGTTATACGTTATAGGTTCAACTGATGAGTCGATATGTTACGGTTATACGTTAGAGGTTCAACTGATCAACCGACTGCAATACTTCATGAGCTTTTAAATGAAATGGAAGATCTTAGCTTTGAGTAGTAATATGTTTCTTATTTTAATGTGTTAGTTTGTTTTTTATTATCATGTGTTAATCTGTATGTTTAATTTGAACTAGTTTGTGATGTGTTTTTATGAATCTATTCGTATTTATGAATCTATTATCGTTGTAATATCTATGTATAAAGTTTTATAAAATAAATATAATAGGTTATTTAAATATATATAAAGATTTTTTAAATATGTATAAAGTTTTTTTAGATACGTATAAAGTTTTTTTTAATAAATATTAAGTTTTTTAAAATATATATTTTTTTTAAAATATGTATAAAGTTTTTTTAGATATGTATAGAGTTTTTTTTAATAAATATAAAGTTCTTTTAAAGTATAATTTATTTTAAATATGTATAAAGTTTTTTAAATATGCATAAAGTTTTTTTTAAATAAATATAAAAGTTTTTTTTAAATATGTATAAAGTTTTTTTAGATATGTATAAAGTTTTTTTTAGATATGTATAAAGTTTTTTTAATAAATATAAAGTTTTTTTAAAATAAATATAATTTTTTTTAAATATGTATAAAGTTTTTTTTTAAATATGTATAAAGTTTTTTTAAATAAACTTTTTTTAAATATGTATAAATTTTTTTAAATAAATATAAAAGTTAATTTTAAATATATATATATAAAGTTTTAATTTAGGGACGACTTCCCTATGAAATTTAGGGTCGAAAAAGTCGTCCCTAAATATTTCCACATAACTTATTACCGGGAAATTTAATTTATTAGCGGGACATTTAATTTTTTTTGGAAATTTTTAGAAAATTTGGGGGGAAAATCTAAGGACGACTTCCCTATGTAATTTAGGGTCGAAAAAGTCGTCCCTAAATTTCTTCAATATATTTCCACCTTTTTAATCTTATATTTTTTAAAGAAAAATAATAATATTTATTTTAATTTAATTTTAAATAATTTTAGCTAATAAAATATGATTAAAAAGAAAAAAAAAATTTACTCTAGGGACGACTTAGTCGTCCCTATATTTAGTGGGCCCCGTTGTCCCTACAGGCTCCCTTTGACTAACTTTTTATTGGAAAAGTGGTGGCCCCCCACTTAACCTAGAGACGACTAAGTCGACCGTAGAAAAAGGGCGACCTTAAACACTTGTTTTGTTGTAGTGATAATAGATGATCAAAGACAAGAAAGATCAAGAACAACTTTAAGGTTTTATGGTTTTATTAACAATGGAGATGAGAGGAGATTTTGGTAGAGTTTAGGCAATGTGAAGAGTGATATGGTGATGAATATGGCCGACCCTAAGGGGTGTTTATATAGCAAAAATATATTTTGGTTAAAGGCTTGAAAAGAGGAACGTCATATATTATATTTTTATCACTTTGTAACAGAAGAATTAATCTTGTTAAAAAATTTATAAACTTCCCTAATATACCTATTTTGTGTCGTGTATTTGTGATCACAAGAGGGTGTTTCAGTTTTCATTTTGTACATATATTTTACTCAAATATTTACTCTTCTTTCTAAAATTAAAAAGTCTTACAAAATATGTACATTTATAAAAAGTGTGTACTTTTAAATTAAGTATAGCCTAAGCTTATTATAATTATTTATCTTAGGTAAAAGAGTGTCATTTATATTTGTTTTTATTTAAAATCATAGGTTATAACATAATTTAATTAAAGGTTCTATAATATACGTCTTATTTATTTAATACTTATAAAATAAATAAACTATTATTTAATTTAAATAAAATAAAATCACTACTAATAAACTTACATAAATTTCCCAATTTTTATCAAATGTTCAAATATCATACCTTATTAAAAATTTCCGTATTATAAGAATGCGAGTTTTACAACACCTCTAATAATAGAAGGTGTATAATGACAATTGTTTAAGGTCAGTACTAAACCCGATGGTAAAACTAAATTAAACACTCCTATGGCTTCAACAATTGCTTGCGCACCATTGTCCACTTGCAGATATTGCTCTCCATAGGATAGCTTCCTTTCTAACTTAAATCCCTGAAGCGTATTACAAATGTTAATACCGCATCCCATATCATATACCCAGGAATTTAATTTGTATGTTAAATTAAATAATTAAATCATAAATAAGTTACCTAAAGCTGCAACACTTTGCTCAGACTTCTTCTTCTTAGTTTCTCGCAACTCCTCGAGATACAGAGGGCAGTTCCTCTTCTAGTGACCACTAGCGCCGCAGTGATGACAAGTTTCATCCTTTTGAGATTGATTCTTCTTAGCAAAGTTTTGCTTAGGCTTTTGATAAGTCACTACTTGCTTGCCTTTATCACCTTTGCCTTTGCTTTCATCTTTTTGTTCGATTGCGGTTTTGACTTACTCACTCTACCCTTTTGTATGTTTAGTACTTGAGGAGTAGTGGTCGGTGCCTTGTCCTTTAAAACCTTTTCATAATCAATATGCATTGTGTATAAATCACTCATTGTCTTCCCCACGCAATTCATATTGAAGTTTCTAACAAAATCACCAAAATCCTTGTTAATGGACCTATTGATTAAGTAAATCGCCATATCATTATCGTAGGTCTTCCCAAGTGCAGGTAGTTGGTACATGAAACCTTTCATTTCCAAATAATGCGCTTACGAATTTCCCTAGGGTTTGTCTGCAGCTGTGCAAAGCATCCACTAAATCGTAGATCTCCACATCTTTAGGCTTCTCTGTTGTCCCATGATTTATGATGATGGATCAAAGAAATAAAGAAGAAAAGAGATGAAGTTTTAGAGAGAAAAAAGTGGTTGGAACTTGGTGAATATTAGATCGAGAGAGAGAATTATAATGACCAACACCCTCCTAACATGCTAGGAGGGTAGTATTTATAGCAAGCCTACATGTGGCTTATGGGCTATATCATAATAGACCGGGCTTGTCTTTGGGCTTTAAATAGCTTAAGTTCAAACCCGTGAATCCTGACTATCCTACTACTTATTACAATGTTCTAAGAATTAATACATAATAAACCTATGACCGAACATTCTTGTTTGACTCAATATTTTGAGGCTAGCAATCTCCCCTAATGATAGGTCATTCCTCTACGACATTTAAAGATTTATAGAGATTACTAATCTCGCCATAAATGAGTCAGAACGTGTAATAGTAGTCTTGTTCCTTCATACTATGATCTTTGAGCCTTTGTCGTTGTCTTTCGACTTTGTCTTTAATCTTGAGATCTTCAAATCTGTGACCGAATCATTCTTGATGACACAATATTTTAAGAATAACATCTCACTCACTGAGAGGTCATTCCTCTATGACATGCGAGTATTTATAGAGATAATTAATCTTTAGTATTGCGATCTTCAAAATGACTGCTTCATTCTTGCTGGTCACCATCCTTGACTTGTCTTTGCCATCTTGCGATCTTATGTCTTTATCCACATGCTCACACTATACATTATCTTGAAAGCTTGTTCACAATCTCCTTTGAATGGAGGTCATTCCTCTACATTAACTGTTAAGGAAGATTCTGAACATCAGAGTTGCGAAAGACTTTAGCTTTCTTGATTCGTGAATATGTCTTTGGGCATGAGTATGTGGTTTTGAATCTTCGAATTTGATGAGTACACCGTAATGCCACCTTATTGAGACAAAACATAGACACGGACTGAATGGCTTTGACATTCGTCCTAAATCAGTAGAGTTTACCTCCGGTCGGTGAAGACCGTTATACAATATTAAATATTGTACATGTGATTAGGTAGATTCAATTAAGAAACTCTTTGACAGGGTTTCGTGGTTGTACTAGTCGTTCTCTTTACTCGACCATCTCAAAACAAGACTGCGGACATAAAGAGTGAATCAATTGGATGAATATCCGCTTGATTAAACTCATCAATTCAAGTTCCTGGAACAAGTTTGATTCATAAGAATCATACCATTGTTGCTTTCCAGTTGACACAAGCTTGATCCATAAATAATCTCACAAGTCACCTACCGTAGCGCTGTTTGAGGTTGACGCTAGAAGAATTTTCATTCGCCACTGTGAATATTAATGAATATCACTCTGAATGTTCTGGAAAGACCATAAAGATATTGCGTAGAAACCTGAAACGAGTTTGAATCTATTCAGAATCAACCCACTATTGCTCTTCAGTTTACACATGTTCAATTCATAAAGAATCTTACACATGACCTACCGCAGTGCTAGTTGATGTTAACACTATAAGGTATTCCACTCATCATTGTGAATACTAGGTAGTATCACTCTAAGTGTTATAGCAATATCGCAAGGATATAGCGTAGGACTCTCTTCTTTGTCATTTCGTGTGTCCTAACGAAATTTGATTGATCTCTAGGCTCTAGACTCGATTTGTGCACTTTTAGTCGGAGGCTGGAGCAGATGCCACCTATTCAATATCAACTATCTCGGAGTGAGAATGTCAATAGAAGTCGTGTTGATCTCCATGAAAATAAAACAAACTTCTTTTGAGAGAAGCCTGAGTCAGCTTGGGAAGGGTGATGCATTACATCACTGGTTCCATGATGTGTTGTCTTTATTATGTGTTGACCCGGTTTCTGCCTAAGTTGTATGGAGGGCTAATTTCTTTACACCCTTTATTCTTACATTTCTTTTTTATTCTTCAATCCCTTCAATGCTTACCAAGACGTCATCACTAGCACCTTCTTGTGATTGTTACAGTGCTAGCTTAAGTACTTAGTCGGCATTCAGCTACGTTCACAATCTACTCCATCTTTTTCAAGGACTCCTAATAATCTATTGGATTGTCCCTGGGAAGATCCCTCCGGTTCTGGTTGGATCATAGGACTTATACCTAACCACCTTTTGATACCAATGACGTCGTAAATTTAAAGAGGTTGTGGGTATATAAGATCATAACTATAAAACCACTTGAAAGTATACCAAAGTGTTTGTGTGTCCTAACAAGATTTGATTGATCTCTAGACTCTAGACCAATTTGTGCACTTTTAGTCGGAGGCTGGAGCAGATGCCACCTATTCAATATCAACTATCTCGGAGTGAGAATGTCAATAGAAGTCGTGTTGATCCACGTGACACAAACTTCTTTTGAGAGAAGCCTGAGTCAGCTTGGAAAGGGTGGTGCATTAAATCATTGGGTCCATGATGTGTTGTCTTCATTATGTGTTGACCCGGTTTCTGCCTAAGTTGTATGAGGGCTAATTTCTTTACACCCTTTATCCTTACATTTCTTTTTTATTCTTCAATCCCTTCAGTGCTTACCAAGACGTCATCACTAGCACCTTCTTATGATTGTTACAGTGCTAGCTTAAGTACTTAGTCGGCATTAAGCTACGTTCACAATCTACTCCATCTTTTCTAAGGACTTCTAATAATCTATTGGATTTTCCCTGGGAAGATCCCTCCGGTTCTGGTTGGATCATAGGACTTATACCTAACCACCTTTTGACACCAATGACGTCGTGAATTTAAAGAGGTTGTGGGTATATAAGATCGTAACTAAAAAACCACGTGAAATTATACCAAAGTGTTTGAATACATTTAACACCTTGATATTTTTGTCGTTTCAGAAAAGCTCCCCCTTCACATGTGCATCGATAATCGAAAGTGTTTCGCACATTTCTAAAAGTAAGAAATGATTCAAGGCATAGAAGTATAAAACCCACACCTAAAATTAATGACCATCCTAAGTCACGACCTAGAAGTAAAACACCTACACCTAGAAACAACAATCGTTCGAGATCAAGTTTTAAGATACCTAAGAAAAACAATGGACACCAAAATACTCTAGTAATTGGAACAATTTTCAACAACAATGTTTTTCTCCTTGGGGTATGTGTCCTCCATATATGCATCCCAACCAAATGCAAGGAATGCTTAGAACTAACAACTTTTGACTCATGAGATATTGGGACCAAATGTTTGATCTTGAATGTTGTTACCTAGATATGTTTGAGGATTGATTCAGAGCTCGACAAGTGGATTAAGGATAGTGGTTGTTCTAAACACATGACGGGATATCAAAGCCTATTCTTTACTTACAAAGCATACAATGGAGGTAACGTTACTTTCGCTAGTAATCTACGTGGTAACATCATTGACAAATGTACGGTTTCTCTTGACTCCTTAACCAGTGAAAATGTTGAGCATGTAGATAACTTAGGTTTTGATTTACTAAGTATAGGTCAAATTTGTGACAATAAGTGTAATATATGATAGTGAAATCGTAAAATATGAAAAAGTCATTGGAAAAGGTGTTAGAAAGCATGGGCTTTATGTCAAGAAGATTAATAGGAATTCTAAAAACAACATCTGTCTTGTGACTTTAGATGAGAGTTTTACTCTTTAGAATAGGAGATTAGGTCACGTTAATATGCGTTTAATTCAATCTTTGGTTTCTAAAGAGTTGGTAAGACATATCCCTAAGATCAAGTTTGATAGTTACTTTTCTAAAGACAACATCTGTCTTGTGACTTTAGATGAGAGTTCTACTCTTTGGAATAGGAGATTAGGTCACCCTGATATGCGTTTAATTTAATCTTTGGTTTCTAAAGAGTTGGTAAGACATCTCCCCAAGATCAAGTTTGATAGTTACTTTTGTGATGCTTGCAATATTGGAAAGAAAGTTCACTCTAGTCACAAATCCAATAATTTGGTTTCGACCTCGCCTAGAGCTCCTACATATGTATCTATTTGGACCTTCCGCCATACGGAGTTATGGAGGTAACCTTTATACCCTAGTAATAGTTGATGACTATTCTAGATTCACTTGGACTAGATTTTTGGCTAATAAGAATGAAGCTTTTGATCATTTAGAAATATTTAGTAGGTAGATCCAAAATCAATTAGGATATCCAATTGTGTCTATTAGGACGGTTCATGGTAGGGAATTTGATAATGAAGTGCAATTTGTTGCCTTTTTTGAAGCTCATAGTATTACCCATAACTTCTCGGCTCCTCACACTCCACAATCAAATGGGGCAGTCCAAAGGAAGAATAGGATACTCCAAGAGATGATTAGGACCATGTTAAACGAGCAATCCTTGCCTCAAAATTTTTGGTGCAATGTCATACACATATCGACCTACATTCTCAACCGAATTCTCATTCGACCTTTTCTAAGAAAGACCCCCTATGAGATTCTTAAAGGTAAGAAGCCCTCGTTAGAATATTTTAAGGTGTTTGGAAGCAAGCACTTCGTTTTCAACACCAAAGATTACCTTACTAAGTTCAACTCAAAGTCGTACGAAGGTATCTTTCTAGGGTACTCATAATCTAGTAAAGCCTACATAGTCCTTAATAGAACCTCGGGCGTAATCGAAGAATCACTCAATGTGACTTTCGATGAAACTCCATCTTCGTCTAAGACACCACCTTTGGCAGATGATGACTTAGATGGATTAGACATAGTTAAAGCCAAGAGGTTAGAAAACTAGGAGATGAAGACCTTGTTGTTGAAAAGGTAATAAACATTAAGGAATCTAAGGATCATGCCCTATAAAATGTCATAGGCGACCTTAACCAAAGGACCCTTATATCTCAAGCCCAAAATCAAAGTAACTTCTTTTGTTTTGTCTCTTTGATTGAACCTAAGAATGTTAAAGAATCTTTGATGGACGAGATTTGGGTCATCGCCATGTAGGAAGAATTAAATCAATTCATTGCTAATGACGTTTGAGACCTTGTTTCTTCACCTAGAAATACTACCATCATAGGAACCAAATGGGTTTTTAGAAACAAACTAGATGAGAATGGTGTAGTGTCTCGTAACAAGGCTAGACTTGTAGCTCAAGGTTATAATCAACAAGAAGGATTTGATTATGCGAGACGTATGCACCCGTATCAAGGTTAGAGTTCATTAGGATCATTTTAGAATATGTTTGTGCATTAGACTTTAAGCTTCAACAAATAGATGTAAAGAGTGCATTTCTTAACGGTTTGATCAATGAGGAGGTATATCTGACACAACCTCCCGGCTTCATTGATTTTGAGAAACCGAATCATGTTTACAAGCTTAAGAAAACTCTTTATGATCTTAAACAAGCACCCAAAGCTTGGTATGATAGACCTTAAAGTGTTTCTTTTGAAACATTAGTATACCATGGGAATGGTAGACAATACGCTCTTTACAAAGAAGAAAGAATCTCACCTTATCATTGTTCAAATGTATGTTGACGACATTATATTCGGTTCAGCTTGTCAAAGTATTTGTGATGACTTTATGGTTGTTGGTAAATTACACACTTTTAGGAAAAAGGCGTAAATGTGGTAAGTATTAAACAAATGATTTTAGGAAAAATCAAATGCTAATGACCCAAAGTAAAGTTCGTTTCCCAAGGAGGTTTATTGTGTGTGAATAACTTGTAATGATTTTGGATTAATATAGAAAGAAAAGATGAGAAATGAGAATGACGGATACGTTAAAATTACACTACGATGATAAAAACGTAAAACCGTAAAAAGTGACAAAATAAAAATTAATTCTAAAAATTACTAAAAATAACTAAAAATCCAATTAGGGTTTACAAATGATCAAAACTTTATCAAAGCTTTTATTTAATAAAATATTAATTTCTTAATGCTAATTAAAGCCCTAAAAATCAAATTAATTAATAAAAAGCCCAAATAAAGATTTTTCAATTTGTAAAACTCTAAAATGACTTAACTAAACTAAAAACTATTTTTATAAAATTCAAAACCAATTAAAACTATTTAAAATGATTAAAAACTAAAATTAAATATTAAAATAATATTAAAAATTCAAAAATTATAAAAATTTCTAAAAACTTGCAAACTAGTTTATTTTAATCTAAACAAATAGAAAATGAAAGTGAAATTACCAAAATACCCCTATTGGGCCCCAAAATGGACTAAAAACAAAATAAGCAAGCTTAATGGGCTTTTTAGTCCAATAAAATCCAAACTCAACCAAATAAGCCCAAATTCACCAGTCTGACTCAAAATCCAATTTTAAGCACAAAACTATAAGGCACAAAAGCTGAATATGAGCTTATCACAGCTTAAATGACCAACAACTTATTCTTAATGGGCCAATAAGCCCATTAAGCCATAAGCTTTAATTTAACACACAACCTTTTTTAGGGATACTAAAGAGATATGCAAAAAAAAATTTTGAAAAAGCTTAACCAATAAGCCAGAAATCAGCAAAGTAGAATTCCACTAAAAGACAAAATAGTCGGGTTTGAGTTCTAGAGGGTCTCAAAAGCTGATTCTTTTTGCAAAAGCTCACAAATAGCTTAACTAAGAATAATAAAAAATAAAAATCACAAAAAGTCGATAAGAATAAGCTGTAGAAGCAAATAAGCTGGCTGAAAAAGCCAAATAAGCTAGTTTCCTAGCAAAAGCTTAACCAAATGACCTGAAACTTCTCAAATATGATAATAAGCTAAGAAAAATGACACATATCACAAAAAAAGTTGTTGCATGTACCAATAAGTAGAACTGAAAAATAAGCCAAATTGTGCTTATTTGACCAAAAGTCAAAGTGTTCCAAACTTAACCAAATTGCAAAGGTTTGTTTATGAGCTTGTTTTAAGAAACTTTTGTGAAGGAATCAAGGCTGAATCCTTTGGGATCAAGAGGCCAGTTAGCCAAATGATCACAGATTTTGGAAAAAATTGGCCAATAATCCAGTTGGCTTATAAGCACTCAAAAAAGTAATCCAAATAGCCAAATAAGTTCACAAGCATCAAAGTAACAAGTATCAATCAAAAAAACATCATGGCATGCACTAGATAACTATATGCAAGGCACAAATGAGGTGGTCACTTTGCTGATGCAAATGACCACTTCAGCCAACTTCTATTATCTCTAGCACACTCAATAAGCCACCAAAATCAAAAAGCAGATATAGCACATATAGCTTATCACCAAAACTCTTCCCAAACCAAAAATCAGACTCTAAATCTAAACAACAAAGATTTAATCCTTGCTGATGTGTTTGACCATTTTTAAAGCACTTTTATCATATTTTTCCAAAACTATCAAAACCTTTTCCAAACCTTATAAGACTTAACCAATAGCTAAAACAGGTGACACATGCCTTGTTTAGTGTAGAAACCCCCCCCCCCCCCCCCCCAAGAACCAAGGGCACAAGGTCACAAGGTCTTTTGATGCCAAAATCCAAACAACCTTGTTTTAGTACCTTTTCAAACAAACTTTTGATTTTTACACACAACCTACTGATTTTATGATTCAAATAGCTCAATAAGGTGACAACTAGCATATCTAAACAATAAAACACAAAGCACAAACACAAGAACTCCAAATCACATAGAAAATATCATAACAAATTCAAAGCAACTATTTTAGAGGAAACTTAAAGAGAACCAATACGTATCCTCCACAACTTCCTAGGAGGATCAACAATGCTCCTTGGACTACTCTCAACAACTAGAGAGTGACCAAGGTACTTGAACAAAGAAGATGAAGGTCTACTGATGGTTCAAAGCAGAACCAGACCTTTGTATCAATGGATTCTTCAAAACAAAGAGCAAACAGCCTATCCAAGGGCTTAAATCCCTTCACAAGCTTGGTGTCAACAAGCATGCAAGAGCTTTAGGCTTTGGGTAGGCATTTGTACAGTCAAAAATAATAAAATATGTGACAATCCGTCAATTTATGGTTGATATTTTATTCTCAAGTGTTATTTAAAAACATTATTTTAATGTTATATTATGAACTCACTTATTTTTTGGAAGAAATTTGGATTTACGTCTTGAAGTAGCATCGACTACGTCTAAACCGGAGGATTCTACGTTACGTGCTTACGTTTACATACACCGTTTTTGGTGACAGTCCGACATTTCAGGAAATAAATTTCTTCTTGAATATTATTTTGGGAATTTAAATTTGTGTTGGTTCATAAACTCACAAATTTACGTCGAGAAGAAATTAGAGCTTACGTGCATAATTTAACGTCCTTTACGACTAAACCGGAAACCCTAGGATTAAGTATTTACGTTTTTAAACTCCGTTTTTGATGATACAAATTTTATTAGATTCGTTTTGTTCCGTTGATTCATAATTTATAAAAACGTTTTTTGTAAAACGACCCGAGGGCACGCAAATCGAGGAAACTAGAATCGAGGAATACCCGTAAATTAATGGGGATGAGACAAGATAACTCTTGCCCCACCCCCTACATGTGGCATCCAAGAGTATACAACACACTTGAGGTGTGTCAACTTTACATGAGAAGACTAGGACACTTGTCCTAATCTTTACACCAAACCATATAACCTCAAAACAACTAGCATAAACCACTAACTCATAATTTTTACATGCAAACACACAACTCTCTCTTGTTCTCTCTCTATGAACGTCCCATATACCCTCATAAACCACCATTTAATCAAAAATTCAACCATGAATCATGTGTTTAACTTGCACAAGTTGAATACCCTTTGAAGATATGAAGATTGGAGGTGATCCTAACCTATGAAAAGGAGTTTTCATGGAGGTATTTGGGCTGATTTTCAAGAAGGAGTTTAGGGCTAATTTCATGGAGGTGTTCATCCATTTAAACGACTCAAGAAGTTGCCTTGCTAAAGTTGAAGGTTTGGTAACAAGGAACCAAGTCTTGTTCATCAAAAACCTCATCTTTTCATCACTAATGGTGGTATAGAGATTGTTCTTCCTATCCTCTTGTTATTTTGATTATGTAATCTTGTATTTTCTTTATTTATGTATATGTATATGTATATGATGATGAATGATGATTAAAAATATTATGTGGGGATTTGGTGTTGATAAACATGGGTAAAAAGATGGAAAACCACATGTAAAATGGTTAAAATATTGCTTAATGTGATGGCTGTATAAAAATAGTAAGTAACCAAATGTTAAACTGATAAAATAGTAAAGTGGAATCAATATACAGTAAGTATTAGGTGTTATACACATGTGAGAGTTGGCCATGCAATGGAATCATCAAAATGAGTGAGATATGATCAAAACAAGTTTAGAGTGCAAATCTACCTACACTGTTTTGGACGAATTTATTAAAATATTTAGAAGTTGATTCATCAGTATCTATAAAGGAATAAAATGAAGCAGATATCATGTAGTTTCTGTGATAAAAATTTGAGGTCCTATCTCATTATAGAACTCTAGATATGGACATTTTAGTGAACTTAAAATTTAGGACTGATTTTGTGAAATTAAAGTTTAATATTATTATATAAGCACTCAAATAAATATAGTATAAAATGTGAATTAAAACCCACTAACTTATATATTTCATTTATATAAATATGCATAAGGATAAATAAATGGACAATATATAAAAATGGTAGTTTGGTAAGTTTTATAAGTTATAAAAACTATAAACATGATTTTTACGTCTTTTCGGCTAGTACCGTAAAATTTACGTTTTTCGTCAATTGAAACTTAGACGATCGGACCCGTCTAATATAAACTTTCATAAACTCACATACTGATATATGACCTTATATAACAAGTAAAAACCGATAAAACCCGAGCTTTACAACATATAGACATTAACGGGCCAAAGTAGCCTTATTGGACTATAAACCTGACTAGTTAGTAAAACACTTATAAACTTACTTATTGGGCTTAACCCATTTGGGCCCAACATGTAAAGTATAATACTGATGATAAAAGTATAGGCTTATTGGGCCAAAAACATGTAAATAAGTAAAACTAGTAAACTAGTATAAAAGTTACCAATACATAACACTAAAATGAGTAAATGAGAATGTATAAACCCACTTGATCATCATATATATAAAATCATCATATGTATACATAATTGTTATTTTTATAAAGTCATTGGACAAGAGTCTAAGACAAGTATTATTTGTCTAGGTTTCCGTGATTGAAGCACGTACCGTACATCCGAATTTCCGATAACCCGCTTTCCCACATCAACGTGAGTTCATAGCCTCACACTCTTTTAAATGTTTTTATGAAATGTTTTATAAACCCGCGAGGGAGATAACATGTTAGTTTTTATAAAATAGGACACTAGTTGTCCCGATTGTCTGTTTATTGATTTGGACCCGAATGATTGTATGACCCGATGAATGATTAAATGACCCGATAGATGAAATGAAATGGATTATTAAAGTTAGGTTATGTCACTAAAAGTCCCATTAGCATGAATTGTGAACTACCGGGATTTGGTAGACGCTTGTGCATATAATAGTACTATTTGGGGACGATCACCCTAGTTCGCGCCTTGACGGTTGATCCCCGTCGTGCCACATTGATTGGTAAGCGAATTTATGCATGAGAAGATTTAAATAAGCGTGATTATTGTGACGACAAGCTGTTTTAGATGGGCAAATGAGTTTCGGGTTAGCTACCCGTTGTTTGTTATAGTAAGGTAGCAATGTCATGCGACTTATAATAATCCAATTAACGAAATACTGCTATACGCACTGAATTACAATGAATTGCCTGACTAGCAATACGGGGTCTTATTATTGATTTTATGTTCATGTTTTGGTTTTTCATAACCATATTCATATAATGGTTTTTATTTAACTCTATACAACGTTATAAAACGTATTGTATGATGCTTTTAACAACAATGGTTCGTATAATGATTTTGAAGGCAAAAGCCTATATTATAGTTTTTGATAAGGATTTGTATAAAATGACTTTGGCTATTTTATGGCCTATAACAAAGATTGGTACAAAATGATTTTCCGTAATAATTTTATACCCATGTTATATTGATGGATTTCATTAAACTCTATGAATTCACTCGGCGTTTTCGCTGACCTTTTCTTTTAACATGTTTTATCTCAGGTACTTAAAGGTAATTCTCGGGAAGACAACAAAGAATTCATGGCCCGCAATTAAATAATAATTTCCATTCAAATGCTTTGTAAAAATTGTATGAAATACTATGACTTGGGACCTATGTAAAATTTGATATTTATGAATGGAAATGTTTTATTATTAAACGACGCAATTTTTAAGCGTTGTCTATGATGTGAGTAATGTGCTATCCCGTAACGCCAACGAGTCTTCCGCTGTATTGAATTGTGTAAATTTGGGGGTGTTACAGTTTGGTACCAGAGCTCTCGTTATAGAGAACGAAAGATTTTTAAAACCAAGGTTTTGAATAAAACATTTCAAAATCTTTTAACTATAAACATTTTTCACAAAATGTCTAAAAATCTTTTGACTATAATGGTGTCAAAGAATTCTCGAGTTACCGACAAGGCCAGACTGAGAAGTGTTATTTTAATATATATATATAACTTGGATTATATATATATATATATATATATATATATATATATATATATATATATATATATATATATATATATATATATATATATATATATATATATATATATATATATATATATATATATATATATATATATATATATATATATATATATATATATATATATATATATATATATATATATATATATATATATATATATATATATATATATATATATATATATATATATATATATATATATATATATATGATGTAATTTTATTACATGATTGTTTGATGATTATTTTGATATTTATACGAGGTATTTATACGACGTAGATTGTCACAAGGAACCCTAAATTCCCTAGTAAACTAATCAAGCTATTCTCGTAGGAATTCTAGCTATCCTAGATCTAAACCAAGTTATGGATATCTATGATCCCAATAAAATGGTTGATATTCGTAGAAATGTAGACATTAGTTGATTGTGATATTAAAGAAGAATTGGCGAGATTAAATCTGATATCGATGTCATGACGATCTTTCCTTATAGAGTGGAGTTTGACAAAACGCTACCACCTGGAAATGTGTCATCTGATTCTGTGTCACAATTCTTAAATTTGAGAATCGAAAGGGTGAATGTTGCACTTGAGACTGTCATTGGAACCATTACCCAAAAGCCTCATGCCACTAGTACCTTTCCGAGAAGTCTAATTCAATGTGTGAGTCATTTCATACTAGTGACTCGTTTGATAACTATTGATGAAGGAGCTATAGGATTGGAAATTAAGTGTTATACATATCGAGATTTTATTGCCCTTTTAAGGTCTAAGAATAAGGATGAAAGTATTGGAGAATGAGGTAGGATATCGAATTGAGTATAAGTTGATTGAAAACTTGAATAAAGTAAAATCTAACCCGTATGGAATATAAGATTGTTAAGAGGAAGTCGTTAAGTCCTGTGATTGAATTATAAGGTTTTAAATGATTCGTGTTAAGGGTTGTTCCTAGGCCATTGTCCACTAACGAGGATGCCCAGTGTCCAAGAAATAAATTGAAGAAGTTTTCTTCTGAAATGGGGACCGATGGATCTTCCGGGACATGTGGGACACCTAATGACTCTTGTAGATTAGTATTCATTGTAGTATCTTTTAAAAATCCCTAACTTAACTGAGACATCAGTTGGTAGGATGAGTTCTTGGAATTGTATGACATAGTGACACGCAATGTGTTACGGTACAATTTTGACTTGTTTGTGATTAATGAAAAGACTACCTTTTATTACTAAATTCTACTTGTATCGATGTTATCTATATTTTATTGCTTCATCCTAATGTTCGCCTTAGTGATGCAACCATTGAACAAGTACTCATCTCGAATTGAGTTACGTTGTAAATTATTTTTTTGAGCGCCGTCGAGGTCATGAACCTCATGATTAATTGGCTAAGCTTATTTCCTATCATATTGTAGCTAGTTCTTGGTGAAAACCGTTTCATCACTCTTTTGCAGATCACTCATTGTTTTTATAAGATAAAACAGTATCCTTTGAGAAAATTGAATTTTCATCACCATATGGATAATTTAAAGTGATATTTATAAATAATCGTTATCGAAATGAAATTGTTTATGAAATATCTTGGAAAACTTAATTGTTTCCATAAGAAAGAACATCTCTGTAAATTTATTTTTGATTCTTATTTAAGAATTAAGCATGGAAATGTTTTTATTATAAACATGATGATAAAATTTTGACGAACTGAGTATTGCATCGTTAATATTGAAATTGTATATAGTTGCGCGCCTACATATAATTTGGAATGGACCATGCAAGGCTGATTAGTAGTCACCATAAAACTGATTAATAAACACTACATTTTCTTTAAAGATTGTGAAAGATTAAATTTTATGAGATCTGCAAGAAGTGAAAAATAGGGACATAGTGTTAGGGACACCTACATATGCTCCTGTAGCATCTATTCTTCTGAGTCGAATTTACTCATCTGTGGAAATTGTCTTATTTGACAAATTGATATTCCCTTCTTGTCCAATTCTCCCGTGGCGAGATTCTTAGGGAAAATATCTGATTACCGAGTGTTGATACCCGACCGGATGTATCGACATTCCTATCATTTCTTTTGATTTGATTTCATTTGAATGACCTGGGTAACGATCCGAGGAGCTTTCGAATGCATACTCAAATTATGAAAACATGGGATATACTCATATTCGTTAATGTTTTCGTCTGTATCTGATTTGAAATTCTCTCGCATAGATTATGCGGTGACCTTACTCTTTTAATGGTAGTTATGTCTCCATATATCCTTGAGTTTGTGAAGGATTATGCGTTATTATTAGTCTTTTGAGAAATTCACATCTTATCAACGGTAATGAAACTGGAAAGTTGATAGTGCCAGTAGAATGGATTGATTGATTATGACATGACGACATTGTCTTAATTGATGGGAACTCGAGTAGAACTCCCGTAAAAGATAAGATGTTGATTATCAAAAGTGATCTAAATAATTCTTGATGGATGACCATATCCTGCATTTAGACTTGAAATTATACCGTGAATGGTTGTGAATTAGTCATAGATACTATAATCTAGAAAGAACTTAAAGAAAATTTATTAAAAGATGTTTCTGTTATCTGAAACTTTAGGAGGTATTTGCTGGTGAATTACCTAGACATTCGCCATTAAGGCAAGTTGAAATTGGTATTGATTATATTCCTGGTGCTGCACCTATGGCATGTGCGTTGTACGTCAGCACCATCTGAATTAAAGGAATTACCGTACAACTGAGAGAGTTGTCGGAGAAAGATTTTATTCTACCGAGCTCATCATCATGAAGAGCTATGGTGTTATCATTCCTTATGTTTACTGATTACCGTGAACAAAGTAAATTGACGATCGAAATCGATATCCAATACCCAAGATGATAGATTTGTTCGATCATTTACAAGGTTCTAGCGTATATTCAGGAATTTGATCCACGGCATGGTTATCATCAATTTCGCGTCCGCGAAAAAGATTATCTATTCCAGTCACTACATTCAGAACTCGTAATGAACATTATGAGTTTCATGTTATGTTGTTTGGATTGACCAATGCACATGTGGCATCCATAAATTTGGTGAATCACGTGTGTAGGCTGTAATTTTATAAATTCATGCTTGTGATCATTAAGGACCATTTGTTTGTTTATAAGTATAGGAAGGAGTTAATAATCATGTATAGACTTCCCTGAGTTGGCCGAGTAGTGAAAACTTGTACCTTGAATATTTAACATGTGATGAAAGACTTAATCCTTTACATTATTTGACCGTGTGATTAATAGAAAATGGAATATATTGACTCTTAAAAAATTGGAACCATTAAGGCTTTGGGTTTTACAAAAAAGAAAATGGAAATATGTTTTGACAAATGTTTTAACAAAGGATTTTTAAGGGATTATTCCTTTATACACAAATAATTTAACTAAACTCCTGTTTAGGGGTAAATGTTTGTGTATACCTCAAGACAACCTAAGAGGGATTGAAGAAACCGTTAAACCATGACTTAAAATTTGAAAAGACAATTTTTGCTTTTAAACTAAGAAATTTTTTACCAAAGAATAAACGAAGGTTTTTCGAACATTTACGGATCTTACTAATTATTTCCGATAAATCAACAAAAATTGTGTTAATTAAATTCAAATTTATTTTGAACATTTTTATATAATTGGACAAACTGAGAAAATTTAAAAACTTTTTGCGTTTACGTTTCATAAAAATTAAATATTTATTATTTAATTACTTGTAGTAATTATCGACGCTTTAAACGCCGGATTGAGCAAAACGGATAAAAATGATAGTTGAGACGAAACTAAAACTTAGAAAATATGAATAAAGAATTTCTGAGTGAATTGTGGTCATGATAATTATTTCATCCGGAAAGGTGAATATTAATACTGACACATTATATAGAAAGGATAAAGAATCAATTAGGATGTGTTCCTTAGTAATGACTGTGCAAAATAAATTGCCGAGCAATTAAAAATAACTGATGCTTATAAAAAGGATAATATTAATAAAAGGGGTTCGCGGCTAATGTGGACCATTAGAATTGAGAAGCCGATAGCGTTAAATGTATAAAAGGCCACTTGTGATTGCCTAAATATGGAGATTTAGAGATTTAGTTATGTTAGAATCTCACAAGGTTAAGTATTCTATTCATGCCATTTCTGATTTAATGTATCTTTAGCTGAAGAAGTTGTACTGACGGCAAATTATGAAGGCAGACATCGCCTCATACATTAGTAAACATCTAACTATTGCAAAGGTCATCATCTGAATTTGATTTGATTTGGGTCATCGTCGACAGACTGACCAGATCTACTAATATCATTCTCGTTAATGATAGATTCTCGAAGAAGAAATTGACTCTTTTGTATTTAAAGGAGTTGTGTAAACACAGTGTGCCTGTGTCGATCATCTCTATCAAGATCCTCGCTTCGCATTGAATTTCTAGATATTTGCTCAGAACTCATTAGGAACGAACCTTGATGAGAGTACCGTTTACCACCCCAAATCAAAGGGACGAGGTAAAGTAACGATACAAAACACTAGAAGTGTTGTTTTATGCTTGAATGATTGACCTTTGGTAATAAACCATATAATCGCTTTCCTTTGGAGAGATTATCATGGATAATTATCGTATTAGGATCGAGATCGAATCTTGTGAGGATAAATGTTAGAGCATCTGTAAGCAGGAGTTGGGATGAAGATACCCGACATACACCCATTGTGAGTTGGACATGTCTTTTAGGTTCAAGGTTTCCTATGATGGCGAACCTAACCTTACAAATTACCCGATCCATGAAACCTGAGATGATTGTTGAAATTAGGATCTGATTACTGACTGCCGGTAGTAGGCAGGAGGTTATATGAATATGAAAAATAGATCTTGAAGTGCCTGATGGGTAGCGAACTTATGCCAAAAAAAAATTTACCTTGGAAAAACGAATAGGTGATCTGAAAGATCATGGGAAATAAGTCCCCGTTGAATGGGACCATTGAGATGATGTAAAAAGTTGGTTGAAAGGCATATAAGATGGATCTACCCTAGGACTTCAAGGGCTGCGTGAATTATGATTCGTATATCTAGCTTGATAAAATGTCTATCAAGTGAAAATTTAACTATTCCTTAATGAAGTTTAGATCAGCGAAAAGTTGCATTCATCAAAAACCCGTGAACATCATGGATAGAGAAAGTAAGTCAACATTAAGCCTGATCTTATTCCCGCAGTTAAGTTTGATGAAACTCGCGTATTGTAATGGATTACACTTGGGAGAAAAGACCGGATGTGGAGGAAATACCCACATGGCTTTAACTCTATAAGAAGCGAGTAGTAAGATAAAATGATCTTTGAGGACAAAGATCCTGTTTAGGGGTAAATGCTGTGACAATCCGTCAATTTATGGTTGATATTTTATTCTCAAGTGTTATTTAAAAACATTATTTTTATGTTATATTATGAACTCACTTATTTTTTTGGAAGAAATTTGGATTTACGTCTTGAAGTAGCATCGACTACGTCTAAACCGGAGGATTCTACGTTACGTGCTTACGTTTACATACACCGTTTTTGGTGATAGTCCGACATTTCAGGAAATAAATTTATTCTTGAATAATATTTTGGGAATTTAAATTTGTGTTGGTTCATAAACTCACAAATTTACGTCGAGAAGAAATTAGAGCTTACGTGCATAATTTATCGTCCTTTACGACTAAACCGGAAACCCTAGGATTAAGTATTTACGTTTTTAAACTCCGTTTTTGATGATACAAATTTTATTAGATTCGTTTTGTGCCGTTGATTCATAATTCATAAAAATGTTTTTCGTAAAACGACCCGAGGGCACGCAAATCGAGGAAACTAGAATCGAGGAATACCCGTAAATTAATGGGGATGAGACAAGATAACTCTTGCCCCACCCCTTACATGTGGCATCCAAGAGTATACAACACACTTGAGGTGTGTCAACTTTACATGAGAAGACTAGGACACTTGTCCTAATCTTTACACCAAACCATATAACCTCAAAACAACTAGCATAAACCACTAACTCATAATTTCTACATGCAAACACACAACTCTCTCTTGTTCTCTCTCTATGAACGTCCCATATACCCCCATAAACCACCATTTGATCAAAAATTCAACCATGAATCATGTGTTTAACTTGCACAAGTTGAATACCCTTTGAAGATATGAAGATTGGAGGTGATCCTAACCTATGAAAAAGAGTTTTCATGGAGGTCTTTGGGCTGATTTTCAAGAAGGAGTTTAGGGCTGATTTCATGGAGGTGTTCATCCATTTGAAGGACTCAAGAAGTTGCCTTGCTAAAGTTGAAGGTTTGGTAACAAGGAACCAAGTCTTGTTCATCAAAAACCTCATCTTTTCATCACTAATGGTGGTATAGAGATTGTTCTTCCTATCCTCTTGTTATTTTGATTATGTAATCTTGTATTTTCTTTATTTATGTATATGTATATGATAATGAATGATGATTAAAAATATTATATGGGGATTTGGTGTTGATAAACATGGGTAAAAAGATGGAACCACATGTAAAATGGTTAAAATATTTCTTAATGTGATGGCTGTATAAAAACAGTAAGTAACTAATAACTCATTTTTAGTTCTCGTTTTCTCTCGGTCTTATCGAATTGATATAACAATTTTAAGCTTGACTTGATTGTTTTTGGTTGTAAAAATAGCTTGTTTGGTATTTATGCTACTTAGCACAAAGCAAGTAAAAAATGTAAAATAATAACTATCTACATATACGTACTAAACTAAAACATTTAGCAATTATGACATTTTTAAATGTATAAAACACCAAATGCAATTTGTATAATTAAACTACAAATGTAAAATCTAAAATACAAATTCAATTTTATAAAATCTAAAGTTGTAAATCTAAATTTGCATTTAACTCTTCAAATATACTAACACAAGACTATGACGTTTACAACTTTCATAAGCCCCAAATTAAGTCTCAACTTTTTATTGATTTTTAAGAGAACTGGCCCAAAGTTTATCTAGCCCAACTACATTAACAGTATAACTAAACGGACTAATAACGCAAACCAGATTTAACTAAATGAACTACGTAAATGACTAACGGGATTGGACTGTGACCGTTATGAGAAGATACAAAATGAAGGGTTAAAGTTTTACATCAAAGAAACTTATACAAATTGATTTTAAACAGTAATACACCTACTGATTCAAATCTACAATATAAAATCAAGTTTTAACTTTGAATCTTACTATTTTATCTATAAAACTCACCGGCCAAACATCCCTTAAGTAAATGAGCAAAAACAATACTAAAACTAAAGTACATCCTACTCTTAATCGTTAATTTCAGACAGTCCTATATCAGCAAATGAGCAAATTTCAAAGAAAACCAAAAGATTCGAACTCTATAACTGAGCTAAAACACATAACATATTATCAGCTAGCGATTAAAGTAGCAATCAGCAAGAAAACACTACACTACAACGACCTAGCAGATTACACAATATTCTACACTACTATTAATCACTAGCAAAGTTATACTAAGAATGCAGAATTAGAAAATGCGCTTAACCAGTGTCTTCCATGCCTAGTCCTTTGATGACGAAGCGGAGCGCTAAGCTCGCTTTGCTATCTTCTAAACAAGAACTGAATCAACGGTACTATTAACTGTTGAAGACCTAATCGAATCTGCAGTTACATCAGCAAAACTCATCAAATCTGCAACTGTAGACACCTGCAAAATTTACAACCAAACGAAACAGAAAATTGTTATCGCTCATAAGCTTTGAGTTTATGAGCTTTTTAACAGAATCAAGAAAAGTAACTCAAAACACGAGTAAGATCAGTTCTTCCTACTGGTGTATACTGAAGTTTCAGTAAGCTTGTATCAAACTCACTGTATAAGCTGATCCAAAACAAACTTTATTGAACTGATAGCTAGAAGTAAATGAAACTTCTTCGATACACTAGAAATTTAATAAAACTGCTTAACCACACAATCCTATTGTATCAACCCTATCTAAACTGAATGATTAAAAGATTGACCACTAAAGAAAATCTTTGAAACTCTTAAGAAATTGAGGGCTTATGATTCACAAACTGCTATCGAAATTCAATAGTAAAACTCAAATAGAACTTTGAAGTTATAAGCATAGTGTTAACAGAATCCTACGCTATAACATCATAACCGCTTCACAATAACTGATGGTTATAAATTCACACTTGTTTAGGAAAACAAGGTAAAAGCGGTAAGTATTAAGTGTACGTTTAGGAAAACGTAAACACTTATGACCCTTAATGGGATCGTTCTCTCGAGGAGGCTAGTGCGTTGTGTAATGAATTGATTTGATTGATTTGTTTTGATTATTAATAAGAAGAAAGGAGAAGAGAAAATGACGAAGACGAAAAAAAAAAGAAAAATTAGACAAAAACACTACTAGAAAGTTAAGACGTAGAAACGTAAAAACGACAAAATTTAAAATTTTAACCTAAAAATTCCTAAAAATTACTAAAAATCCACAATAATATTCTAAGAGTTTACAAAAAATCCAAACTTGCTAAAACCTTTTAATTAATTTAATAATGACTTTTTAATGCTAATTAAAGCCCTAAAAATCACTTTTAAATATTAAAAAGCCCTAAACAAGATTTAATAGTTTGTAAACCTCAAAAATGACCTAATTAAGCTAAAAACTATTTTTAAAAATTTTAAAACCAAATTAAACTATTTTTAAACTCCTAAAAACTATTAAAAACTATTAAATATTAAATTAATTCTAAAAATTAATTGAAAAGCCTAAAAATTAATTGGAAAGTGAAAAAGTTCCTATTTTAATGTCTAGAATCTAGAAAAAATGAAAAAAAGTTAAAAATAAAACTTTGAATTTTTCTTAATAAAATAATAAAATATTCCAAAAAAAATAAAAAGTTCCTAAATAAATTCTAAAAAATTCTCAAAAATCCTAAATATTCTAACTAAGAAGAAAATGCAAATTAAAGTTCCTAAAACCTTTCTTATAATTTTATATTAATTTCCAAAGTTTATAAAAAACCCTAAAATCAAATAAAATTAAAAATAAGAGTTTTTGAAAAGTTAACTAAATGTAAACCTCAAAATACTTAATTAAATCTTAAAAATTATTTTTCTGGATTTCTAAAATGATTTTTACTATTTTTAAATTACTTTCTAAAAATGAAACTAAAAATAATCCTAATAAATAATTAAATAAAGGTAAAAATAATATTTTAAAACAGAAAAGTCCTAAACCTTAATAATATCCTAGGAAAAATACTAGCTATCAAATAAGCTAAGCCAATAAGCTAAAATAAGCAAAATAAGCCACGGCTTATTTAAATAAGCACAAACTAAAAAGGGGTTAAATACCCTTTGAAATGAAACAATAACGTAAAAAGTCCATCTAGATCACTGGTTAACACGTTTACTCCCCCAACGAGGGGTCGCGTGTTCGAGTCCAGGCGCGGTGGACTTTTTGATTTTTTTTTTAATTATTTTTTTTTAAAACTTAATCAGTAAACTTTTCTAAGCTTAAAAACACAATCCAAATCCACTTTTAATCAAGATTAAGCAAATTGAAAGCAAAAACGTGCCCAATTGGGCTTTGGTGACTGATGAACAAGTGAGGTTCTCACTTGTGCTAATAGACCAAGAGGGCTTGGTTTGCTGATGATTTTGTGAGTGTTTGTTGGATACAATGGCACCCCTATACTCTTTGGAGTATAGGGAGTCAAGACAAGTACTAATCAAGCAGCTTCTAACACCAAATCACATAAACAAAGCACACAAAGGCAACTGAAAGTTGCTGAAGTAAAAAACTAGGTCTGGTGGGTGTATAGCTATATTACATGCACAATTGTGAATTTCCAAGTCCAAGATTTTGCACACAAGTTCACAAACTAGCAAACAATCAATAGCAAACCTAAACAGCTCTATGATCTAACAAATTGCAAGATCCAAGCATCAAAATCAACAAAAACAGTCATACATGGCAGTTTACTGATTTTGTGCTATCTTTTTCACTTTTTATCATACAAAATGGTTCAAAACTCTTCAAACTGAAAACAAAACTAACACACAACCTAAATATCACCCATGTGAGAGATTAAGCCAGTTTACAAGCAACATACAAAACATTTAACCACTTTTTCTCACTGATCCAAACACCCCTTTAAAAAAATGACATGCAATTTAACAAAGCAACTCTACTTAAAACTTAACCAAATTGATCCTATGAGCTCCTAACATGCATAATAACATCCAATGAGCAAATCCAAACAATTTTAACAACAATCAACACCTTTTTCAAGCAAATCAGGCAAGCTCAAACTTTTCTGAAAAACTAAAAATGAAAAGGGATTTTTTACCTTGAGGGACTTACATCCAAGTCCCTCAGTGGTTGAATAACCACCTCCAATCAGGCTGGGGCCTGAGCTGGACCTTTAACAGCAACAAATTCCAACAATTTAACCTGCAAACAGAAAATGAACACAAGCAACAATACAAACTGATTTTTCTTAAAACTTCTTCCAAAAACTTGAAACCACTTGAACTTGAAATTTGAAACACGTTTTAAAACAAGTTTAACAACCAGAAATCCAATGGTCCACTCCACTTTCACTTCATGGACTTTGAGTTTCTGAAATTTGAAAAACTTGTTTGAAAATCCTTTTGAGAACTCAAACACACAAAGTCTTTCACAATTTAAAAATGGAACTCAGTTTTAGCTTTTAACACAACACACAACTTTTTAAATCTAATAAAAGGAATTACTCTTGTTTAAACACAAACACCAAACTTCATTAATTTAAAAAAGGAATTACAATATGCAAAATGCTAAAACTGGAACAAGGTGAATGAACATGCTCATTCTCCTTTTATAGTGCTAAAAGACTATTCTAGAAACTAGGAATAAAAAATTACAAGCTGAAAACCCTAATTGCTAATTTCTCTAAAATGCCCTTTGACGAATTTGTGATTCTTGGTCAAAAACTGAACCCATGTGATTGCCAGCCTTGAAAGTGTGATCTTGGACGTTGGATTGGGATTGGGAACCAAGGAATTGCATCTAACAGTTTATCTGGTCGGGTTTGGGTTTTTGTGTGAAAGTGACGCAGCAGGGGAGGTCCCTACTGCTCACATGGGTGTGTTGGTGGGGTGGTTAGGAGGTGGGTTAGGGTGAGGTGAGGGTTAATTAATAATCTGCACTTAATTAAAACATAACCCTTTGATTTGAGTGATATTCATAATTAGGGTTTATGGGTAAAAAGGTTTACCAGGTTAGTGTTTAATCTAAAAAGGGTTTAGGGAAATTCAAATCCCTTGTTTAGTGGGAAAAGTCATGTTGACCATTTGACCCTTTTTTAAATAAAACCGGGTAATAAGAGTGGGTGGGTAATGGATTGTGGGTAGGGTCGGGTATTTGGGTGGGTTGTTGACGTGTCAATGGCTGGTTGGTTGTGGGAGTTTGTTGGTTTGGCAGAAAAGGCCCCCAATGTTTCTTTTTCCTTGCACTTTGTATAAAAAGCTTATCAACGCCTCCTTTCCCTTTGTCAACTTTGCACAAGTTGTCATTTTTGGCACTAAAACTTTTAAAAACTTTTCCAAGGGTTTCTTTTGTATATTCTTCAAATTTCAGGGACTGGTCCTGTAATATCTTCAAACAATAAGGACCATACTTGTTCAATTGACATTTGGAGGGTCAATTGTGACAATTTCTTCAAAGATGAGGGACTAAATTTGCCAATCTTCAATTCTTCAAGGGTCATTTTGCAAAATTCCAAACTTGGGCCCGGTTCATTGTGCGACTTCGTTTCCCGTGTTCGTTTTTGAATGATTCTTGTGATCTTTTGCCATTTCCTCAATATCCGTACCTAAAAATACACAAGTAACAAACACGAGCATATATTTGGCATATTTTATGATATTTAATTGATTTTAAGCCTGATTTGGACGATGAGACCATGTATAAAAGCAGTCTCATCACTCCCCCATACTAAACCATTGCCGTGCCCTCACGCAATGCTAGAATAAAGTATCAAAGCATCTCCAAAATTTAATTTTATTCACTTTATTGAATGATAAACTAGCTACACTACTACTATTACTAATACTACTTGTGTTTTAGACATAATGTATGATTTTCATCGCAAAATGGGACGTTTAGGTTCATAGAATAAGAACACGTGAATGCTTCGTTAGAAATAATTTCATCGTCCTCGATTTTCACCCTAATTCCATGCCAAGCGTGCAACGAGATCATTGTCATTATAAGTTAGTAATGCTAACACTACTCATATGCCCTAATCACGTACTTATTCTCCCATTATTCCTAAGTTGTATCTCTTATATTTTATTATGTCTTAATGATCACGAGGATACATTGTTGACTTATGCGATAATAGAGATTTAGGTCTAAAAATAGAGTCCTAACGGTGTAACCAAGACCATCAAATCAATAACCCCTCCTAATAGACAACGATGTTAAAAAATTAAGTTGACAAGAAGAATCGATAAACACGGTTTTATAACGGTTTTGAACATGAGACTTATTACCAAGACTTTTATACGCCCCCTAACGGAAGGGCCTTATTATCTTTGGTTTACCTCCATCTTTTATTCAACTTCGCCATGAAGCTTTTATTATGACTTCGGTCTTGCCTTGCCTTTTATTATCCGCCTCATCGGTGGTTTTATTAGCCAAAGACGTATATCCTCACGCTAAAGCGAATTTTGGATCTTTAAAGCTTCGAAGATTAAGGCTTGATTCACTTTCAATTTTGCATAGATTCTAGGCCTTGTGGGGCTTCAAATTGTTTGCTTGATTTAGGTGAGCACTTGAAATCTTATTATTGGGTGAAGCTTTCGATTATTCGGGTTGCCAATACTTCAAAACCGTGACGCTGGCGATACCTTAATGTCTTCCCAATTTAATTACACGGAAGCTACTAGAAAAGACTAGAAACCCAACAATCCTAACTAAACCGCTAAGTCAATATTTATTAAGCAAAAAATATTTACATGCGAAGGGAGAATAAGCAAACAACGAGAACACATGAGTTTTTGAAAGAATACGAGTACTCTACGTTTAGCATAGTAACTTATAATTAACTCTATCATTTCTCGTCATCATTTAAGAGACTTAGCCTAATGTGTAGTTAAGGAATCAAAGCTAAGTGCTCAACACGCACGGTCGAGTCAAAAATTACTCTTATTCTCGCCATCGGAAAATCTACATTCGTGTCTTCAAACACTTATAAAACATGAGAAAAATTTTAAAATTTGGCCATTTTTAGCCTTATTTTGCAACAAAATGATAACAAAACGATAAACTTTGGAAAGCGTGAAGGTTTGGCAAGGCAAGTATCTATTCACCCCCCCATACTAAAGTTAAACATTGTCCTCAATGTTTCGAGTCTAGGGTGCAAACACCCCCATACTAGAGACGTAGTCGAATGCCTAATCTAGCATGGAAAGGGTGTAACCAATAAATTAATAGCCGTTTATGAAGTGTGCTATAAACCTAAGGTTAGAACATAAAAGGATATATCATATGGATATTGGGAAAGGCCTCCAAAGCAAACGATCGAGTGCTCCCATAAAACGAACACGAGAGGCTCCAATCGTGAAGATCATGATCTAAAAACCACAATTCACAAACAACCATGGAACAAAGGTTGGAAGGGCACAAATCCCCTCACATTAGAAAGCAATAATATGTACATGGATAAGCATGGGTCTCCCCCACAAGGCACCTTGTTTTTGATAACCGAGTCAAAAGCTTGACTCGAATCCCCATAAATGTGATCATTTAGGGATAATCATGGTATGGTCATTTTTGGTGGGGCTTACATGATAAACAAGGCCCAAAAGTACGTGGAGTACTTTAAAAACCCGATAAACGTATACCGGGGTCAAAGATAGCGTCTTCATTTTCGGATGAAAGACGAAACAACGCTTCTTCAACACAAACCCCAATGGGGTAGAAGAAAATAGGAGAGAAGAAATAGAAGGGTGGGACAATGGGTAAGTCATAACATTGAGCTACTCGAGGTAGACTCGCACCAATCAAATGAAAAGATTTTCCATTTATTCCATCGGTGGAAGACCGAGATTTCCCTATATAAGCAATTCCAGGATCAAATATCTCGTCCTCAGTGGAGAAAGGGGAGGGAACATAAGGGGCTTCCCCCACACTAAGTCCACACAAAGCATTGTCAAAAGGAGAAGACGAGCTTGTAGTACTCAATAAACGCGGTGATGACGGAGTTAGAATTGTAGAAAAATCTTTTAAATTAAATTCAAAATCTTTTCCTTTTGCATCTTTTACACTCTCCTTGTGAAAACCCGATTTGATTATGTCAAAAATATTTGGTGTATCTAAAGCAATGTTAGTCACACTAAAAATTCTCACATTTTGAAATCTTTTTGGTTTAGGTGGTGGCAAGTTTTCAAATCTTTTGTCAACAAAGAAAACCTCCCCATCGGGATCAACGTATTCATCATCCGAAGATTCACTCGAGATTGGAATCATAGGCTTAACACTCTTAACCTCCACCGGCGGAGGGGATGGAACTTCATTTTTCTCAACAACTCCTAAAACTCTATTGGAAATCTTTTTGCAAATGCTTTTGATGGGATTGACATTGTACAAAGATGTGATAGAATACACATGAGAAAGAGTGGAGTTTTGGGTTGCATTAATGACGAGTTCTTCCTCATTGAAACGAAGAGTGATTTTCTTGCATGCACATCGATAAGTGCTCTCGAGGTATCAAAAAACGATCGACCTAAAATTAACGGAACTTTAGGATCGATAGGAATGTCAACAACAATAAAGTCTACAGGATAGTAGAACTTTCCAACTTTCACAAAGACGTCCTCGGCAACTCCACAAGCTAGAATCTTAGAATGATCGGCCATTTCAATTGACATTCTTGAAGGAGTGAGATTTAGAAGATTGAGCGATTTAAAAATCTTAAGAGGCATCAAATTAATACTAGCACCAAGATCGGCCAAGGCGTAGCATTCTTCCATGTCTTGGATAGCACATGGGATTAAAAACTTTCCAGGATCACCGACTTTTTGAGGTATGCGGCTTAGAAAAACCGAAGAACAACTAGACGATTTTTGCAATTTCTCTTTGTTATTCAACATACTTTTGAAGTTCGCGGCAAATCGAGGCATCATGACTAAGGCGTCGGCAAAACTTATATTAAAATGCAAGTCACGAAACATTTTCATAAAGAGTTCAAATTGATAATTATTTCGTTCTTGTGCCTTTTCCTTGTTTCGTCTTGAAGGGTAGGGTAAAGGTGGTGTGGGTTGGGGCAAAGTAGGCATAGGCAACGGCCTTGGAATCTCGGGTTCCATGATTGGTGTAGGTTCAACCGTAGGTGTGGTTTGAGCGGTACTTCGTGGGCTTGTAATGTGCTCCTTTTCAACCACAACCTCGGGTTCTTTCTCTTTTTCCTTCTCCATAGAAGTACTTGGACGAGAAATGGGTTCTTTGAAAGTTTTACCACTTCGTGTAGTAATAACATTCAATTCTCCTTTCGGGTTCACGATGGTATCACTAGGAAGACCACCCGAAGAAGAGGGCTTACACATGATAGCTTCAAACATTTTAGCCATACGGTCTTCAAACTTAGATTGCCTAGCATCCGCTTTTAACAATTCTTGCTTAATCTCATGTTGTCCTTGCTCCATTTTTTGTTGATTTTGTTGGAGTCGTGTGACATTTCCTTCCATTTTATTAGCATGAGTTTTAAGTTCATTAGCAAGTTCGTTTTTTAGCTCGTTTTTCAACTCGGATCTTAAGCTAACCATCTCACGTTGCATATTGTCAAACTTGGCATCATTAGCCTTAGCATAACTCAAAAATTCTCCTTGAAGATTTTTGGTGTGATCGTTTTGAAAACCTTGGGCATTAGTTTGAAAATCACGGTTTTGGTTTTGATTAGAAATTTGCCCATTTCCACTTTGGTAATTACCCTTGTTATAATTCCTTTGATTTCCTTGGTAATTTCCACCTTGGTTGTTGTTGCGATAATTATTAGCATTTTAATTTGGTGGAGCTTGATTTGAACGAGAACCTTGACCGATTTGGTTATAAGTTCCCGTGGCTACAAAAGCATTCGAAGTGTTACCATCCGCGGTAATGCACTCGGAAAGATCATGAGCTCCCCCACACGACAAACAACTTTTAGAAACCGCTTTAACCGAAGCGGAATTGGAAGCTTCTTGAGCCTTCCAATGGGACATAAGGTTAGCAAATCTATCGAAAAATCGGTTTTCTTCATTTGCTTCATCATGTAATGCATTGATACTTTGAGACGATGATGAGCCCCTTTTGGCAACACTCAGTGTGTGACGAGGGCTATAAACTTTAGACCTATTCTCAATTATGACCAAAGCTTCTTCAACCGTTTTACACAAAAAATTACCACCCGCGGTGGCATTCAAATAATCTCTTTCATGATCGTTGAGTCCATTGTAAAACGTGTCTATTTGGTGCAAATCGGAAAAACCGTGATGAGGACATTCATGTAACATCTCCTTAAACCTATTCCAAGCCGTAGAAAAACTTTCATTTGATTCTTGTGAAAATTTAGAAATCTCATTTTTCAAATGCGTAGTCTTAGAGGGCGGAAAAAATTGGTTCACAAATTTTGAAACGAGATCCTTCCACGTCAATATAGAATTGGGTGGCTCTTTCTCTAACCAAATTTTAGCGGGCCCCGCTAAGGAATACGGAAAAAGCATCATCTTAATCGAGTCATTCCAGACATCCTTAAATTTGCACGTGGCGGTAAGACGATTAAATTGGCGGATATGGTTGTGAGGATTGTCCTTCTCATCACCACGGAATTTGTTGTTTTGGATCATCGACAACAAACCCGTTTTCACCTCAAAGTTCTCCGCAAGGATTGCGGGAATCACAATAGCTTCTCCATAACCCTCGGTGGGTGCTTGAAGTAACTCCATCATAGTTCGATTCGCCATGGTTGGTTCTTCTCGTACAATGGGTTCGTCAATAGGAGACTCCTCACTAGAATGAGTTGGAGTGGGAGTTTTGTTCTTTCGTCTACGTGCACGTTTTGCTTGATTACGAGTGAGCATAAACGTCACGTACAACGTGGAGACGAGCAAAGAAGATTCTTTTTGGTATTTTTAATTTTTCAATTTTTTTTGTGGTTTTTGATTGTATTAACCTTTTTGGAAATTGGTGAAATGTATTAAGTAGACAAAAAGTCCACAAATCTCCTCCTTAATCAAATCTCTTGATTAAAAAGGCCTCAAGGAATGAAAACGATCACGTGGAGTGAACGCCTTCGATGACTTTAGAACGATGGTGGAACACAAAATCGTTCAAGAGGGTTTAATCAATAGAAACCAAGAAAATATATATGATATGTAATAATACTTTGGGCGGCAAAACCCTCGATTCACTCTCAAAATCAAATACGCACAAGCAAGCGGAGGAAACGAGGCGGCGCGAAGCACTTAAGAGCCTTTTTCCTTTAGGTCGTGAAATAAAACCGCCTTATACCCACCTTATAGTTTGTATTATCAAGATTAAGCTTCACGAAAGTATTTATCTATTTTTGCCTTTTTCTTTGGTTTGAGATTCGAATACAATGATCGAGTGATGAAATCCCGAATCAAGGTTGTGATTGCTCACGTATTTGGAGTACTTGTGTATTTATTGTTCTACGTATACAATATAGTAATAATATTCACACAAAAACCGAAAAACGATAATACGTATTAATAGAGTGCTATTAATACAAATACTATTATGGCTAATATAGAAAACAACAATGGTTCAATCAAAACACAACACGCCTCCCCGGCAGCGGCGCCAAAATGATGGTTGTAAATTCACACTTGTTTAGGAAAACAAGGTAAAAGCGGTAAGTATTAAGTGTACGTTTAGGAAAACGTAAACACTTATGACCCTTAATGGGATCGTTCTCTCGAGGAGGCTAGTGCGTTGTGTAATGAATTGATTTGATTGATTTGTTTTGATTATTAATAAGAAGAAAGGAGAAGAGAAAATGACGAAGACGAAAAAAAAAGAAAAATTAGACAAAAACACTACTAGAAAGTTAAGACGTAGAAACGTAAAAACGACAAAATTTAAAATTTTAACCTAAAAATTCCTAAAAATTACTAAAAATCCACAATAATATTCTAAGAGTTTACAAAAAATCCAAACTTGCTAAAACCTTTTAATTAATTTAATAATGACTTTTTAATGCTAATTAAAGCCCTAAAAATCACTTTTAAATATTAAAAAGCCCTAAACAAGATTTAATAGTTTGTAAACCTAAAAAATGACCTAATTAATCTAAAAACTATTTTTAAAAATTTTAAAACCAAATTAAACTATTTTTAAACTCCTAAAAACTATTAAAAACTATTAAATCTTAAATTAATTCTAAAAATTAATTGAAAAGCCTAAAAATTAATTGGAAAGTGAAAAAGTTCCTATTTTAATGTCTAGAATCTAGGAAAAATGAAAAAAAGTTAAAAATAAAACTTTGAATTTTTCTTAATAAAATAATAAAATATTCCAAAAAAAATAAAAAGTTCCTAAATAAATTCTAAAAAATTCTCAAAAATCCTAAATATTCTAACTAAGAGAAAATGCAAATTAAAGTTCCTAAAACCTTTTTTATAATTTTATATTAATTTCCAAAGTTTATAAAAAACCCTAAAATCAAATAAAATTAAAAATAAGAGTTTTTGAAAAGTTAACTAAATGTAAACCTCAAAATACTTAATTAAATCTTAAAAATTATTTTTCTGGATTTTTAAAATGATTTTTACTATTTTTAAATTACTTTCTAAAAATGAAACTAAAAATAATCCTAATAAATAATTAAATAAAGGGAAAAATAATATTTTAAAACAGAAAAGTCCTAAACCTTAATAATATCCTAGGAAAAATACTAGCTATCAAATAAGCTAAGCCAATAAGCTAAAATAAGAAAAATAAGCCACGACTTATTTAAATAAGCACAAACTAAAAAGGGATTAAATACCCTTTGAAATGAAACAATAACGTAAAAAGTCCATCTAGATCACTGGTTAACACGTTTACTCCCCCAACGAGGGGTCGCGTGTTCGAGTCCAGGCGGGGTGGACTTTTTGATTTTTATTTATTTATTTATTTTTTTAAAACTTAATCAGTAAACTTTTCTAAGCTTAAAAACATAATCCAAATCCACTTTTAATCAAGATTAAGCAAATTGAAAGCAAAAACGTGCCCAATTGGGCTTTGGTGACTGATGAACAAGTGAGGTTCTCACTTGTGCTAATAGACCAAGAGGGCTTGGTTTGCTGATGATTTTGTGAGTGTTTGTTGGATACAATGGCACCCCTATACTCTTTGGAGTATAGGGAGTCAAGACAAGTACTAATCAAGCAGCTTCTAACACCAAATCACATAAACAAAGCACACAAAGGCAATTGAAAGTTGCTGAAGTAAAAAACTAGGTCTGGTGGGTGTATAGCTAGATTACATGCACAATTGTGAATTTCCAAGTCCAAGATTTTGCACACAACTTCACAAACTAGCAAACAATCAATAGCAAACCTAAACAGCTCTATGATCTAACAAATTGCAAGATCCAAGCATCAAAATCAACAAAAACAGTCATACATGGCAGTTTACTGATTTTGTGCTATCTTTTTCACTTTTTATCATACAAAATGGTTCAAAACTCTTCAAACTGAAAACAAAACTAACACACAACCTAAATATCACCTATGTGAGAGATTAAGCCAGTTTACAAGCAACAATCAAAACATTTAACCACTTTTTCTCACTGATCCAAACACCCCTTTAAAAAATGACATGCAATTTAACAAAGCAACTCTACTTAAAACTTAACCAAATTGATCCTATGAGCTCCTAACAGGCATAATAACATCCAATGAGCAAATCCAAACAATTTTAACAACAATCAACACCTTTTTCAAGCAAATCAGGCAAGCTCAAACTTTTCTGAAAAACTAAAAATGAAAAGGGATTTTTTACCTTGAGGGACTTACATCCAAGTCCCTCAGTGGTTGAATAACCACCTCCAATCAGGCTGGGGCCTGAGCTGGACCTTTAACAGCAACAAATTCCAACAATTTAACCTGCAAACAGAAAATGAACACAAGCAACAATACAAACTGATTTTTCTTAAAACTTCTTCCAAAAACTTGAAACCACTTGAACTTGAAATTTGAAACACGTTTTAAAACAAGTTTAACAACCAGAAATCCAATGGTCCACTCCACTTTCACTTCATGGACTTTGAGTTTCTGAAATTTGAAAAACTTGTTTGAAAATCCTTTTGAGAACTCAAACACACAAAGTCTTTCACAATTTAAAAATGGAACTCAGTTTTAGCTTTTAACACAACACATAACTTTTTAAATCTAATAAAAGGAATTACTCTTGTTTAAACACAAACACCAAACTTCATTAATTTAAAAAAGGAATTACAATATGCAAAATGCTAAAACTGGAACAAGGTGAATGAACATGCTCATTCTCCTTTTATAGTGCTAAAAGACTATTCTAGAAACTAGGAATAAAAAATTACAAGCTGAAAACCCTAATTGCTAATTTCTCTAAAATGCCCTTTGACGAATTTGTGATTCTTGGTCAAAAACTGAACCCATGTGATTGCCAGCCTTGAAAGTGTGATCTTGGACGTTGGATTGGGATTGGGAACCAAGGAATTGCATCTAACCGTTTATCTGGTCGGGTTTGGGTTTTTGTGTGAAAGTGACGCAGCAGGGGAGGTCCCTACTGCTCACATGGGTGTGTTGGTGGGGTGGTTAGGAGGTGGGTTAGGGTGAGGTGAGGGTTAATTAATAATCTGCACTTAATTAAAACATAACCCTTTGATTTGAGTGATATTCATAATTAGGGTTTATGGGTAAAAAGGTTTACCAGGTTAGTGTTTAATCTAAAAAGGGTTTAGGGAAATTCAAATCCCTTGTTTAGTGGGAAAAGTCATGTTGACCATTTGACCCTTTTTTAAATAAAACCGGGTAATAAGAGTGGGTGGGTAATGGATTGTGGGTAGAGTCGGGTATTTGGGTGGGTTGTTGACGTGTCAATGGCTGGTTGGTTGTGGGAGTTTGTTGGTTTGGCAGAAAAGGCCCCCAATGTTTCTTTTTCCTTGCACTTTGTATAAAAGCTTATCAACGCCTCCTTTCCCTTTGTCAACTTTGCACAAGTTGTCATTTTTGGCACTAAAACTTTTAAAAACTTTTCCAAGGGTTTCTTTTGTATATTCTTCAAATTTCAGGGACTGGTCCTGTAATATCTTCAAACAATAAGGACCATACTTGTTCAATTGACATTTGGAGGGTCAATTGTGACAAGTTCTTCAAAGATGAGGGACTAAATTTGCCAATCTTCAATTCTTCAAGGGTCATTTTGCAAAATTCCAAACTTGGGCCCGGTTCATTGTGCGACTTCGTTTCCCGTGTTCGTTTTTGAATGATTCTTGTGATCTTTTGCCATTTACTCAATATCCGTACCTAAAAATACACAAGTAACAAACACGAGCATATATTTGGCATATTTTATGATATTTAATTGATTTTAAGCTCGATTTGGACGATGAGACCATGTATAAAAGCAGTCTCATCACTAACAAACGGTTATAACTACTCAAACAGTTAGAAACTGAAAATCATAACATCATTTTAAGAATCTGATTATTAAAGCAGTAAAGCAATAGAGCGAGAGAAGAGTCTAGTAAACATAAGGTTTCATTAATGGAAGCTTAGAACTTTAAGAATCTAACTTTATCTCAACTGAACTGATAACGAAATTAAGAAGAATGAAGAATTTAGAAAGCTATGAACTTCATTAATGGTGAACAAGAAAATGGTTACAACTGAAAACTGAAAGTTTTTAACAGAAAAGTAAACAAGATTAACTAACTACTCCTAACTAACTATGTGTGAATCTACTCCTAGTCTAACCGTCGATTATGAAGGTCTTGATCTCTATTTATAGAGCTGAAGAGTGGAGAGGTGACGTGTTTCTTCCAATCAGGAGATGCCACGTATTTAATACGATGATCTTGAACTCGTTCTTCATTCTTCATCATTGGGGGTTTCTTCATCTTTCACTTTTGCTCTAATTAATTACCACCATCATGTAGAGGAGATGAATAGGATCCTTTTTGTAGTTATGATCTTCGCTTGATTCTTCTTGGATCTTTCGTGATAATGATTTGCAGGTTTAATGGTTGAAGGAGAAAGATGAAACCATCTTTATTTCTCTCTCTATCTTCACGTTGGAGAAGAGACGGGTTATGTGAGTTTGACCGGTTTGGTCAATAACCAAATTAATAATAGTAACTTTTCCATTAATTTCTCTTTGGTCCTTCAATTTTCATTTCTCTTCAAATGGTTTTAAAACCTTTTTAAGTAAATTCCTTTCATCCTTTATCTTGTTAAAAGTTACACTTTCAATCCTCGATCTTGATAAATGATGGCAAGTAAAGTCCTTCAAAACATCTTTCGTCTTTTTCTTCGTCTTTTGTAATATAAATCCCTTGAAAACGCATGTTTGCTCCAAAACGTATCTTTTTTACCTGAAACACACAAAACACAAATACACGCGAAATTCTGATATTTTAAAGTTAAATATTATGTATTTGACTGTGTTTTGAGTGGTATTTGGATCATTATTGATGAGTGTTTTCACACTTATCAACTCCTCTCCACTTGACCATAGCCATGACCTCATGCAATGCAGTATTTTAAAGCTCCAAGTTACACTTTTCTCATAATTAACCAACCTTGGCCATTTTATGATTTGATAAACTAAACTATACTACATGATGAATGATTTTGAATATTCACAATGCAATGTAAAGAAAACAATTCTATTTATGTATTTTTGGATTTTTCATAAATGGTTTTGATGGAAATAACTCATAAAGAAATCAATGACTTAGATTAGGGCTTTGGTACCATGGACACTTATCACCCTCAAGTTTCACTTTCCCCATACCAAGCTTAAAAATAGGATCATTATATTCACAAGTAAAAAGTGCATCAACTTATTCATGATAATTAAATTTGGAACCGGTTATTATTTGAGAAAATTGCTTGTGGCAAATTTGTCATTATTTAAGGCGTGAAATATCAGAAATGTAAAATCCAAAAATAAGGAAGCACGGTTTTAATCCTAAGTAATCCCCTCATCCATTACTTGAAAAACCGCTCACAATTAATATAAGTCCGTTTCAAGAGTAATAAGTCATTCGCCTTATGTGTAAAATCCTCATGTCATGCTTTCGTAAGTAGCTACACACTCGCTAAGGAAAGAAAAATAAAACTCACGCAATAATTTACATCCGCCACCTTTTTGGGACTTTGGATCTTCAACCCCGCAACCCGTCAAGGTAATATTGGATTGGAGCAATCTATTGAATCCCCGCAACCCGTCAAGGTAATATTGGAATTCAATAGTCACTATAATTAACACCACACTGCCCCTCTTGGGAGTCTTGTATATATATATATATATATATATATATATTTTTTTTTTCTTCTTTTTCTTTTTCTTTTTTTTTCTAGCCACTCATTTTTTTTCATAAGCCGCTCTTATTTTTCTTTATTCCTCACAAAGAAAGTTTAAAAGAATAAAAAGAAAAACACCCGCTAAATATTGAGCATGACATAAGTCTAGTACACATAAAACGTTCTAACTTAGAATCTTAAGACGTACTTATACCAACCATGAATGATTAGACAAAAATGCATAAGAGACTACAAACCGATTAAAACCGTTCTTGATTATTTATTAACATATATACATGCGAAGAAAATAGAGGTAAAGAAGAGAAGGGTTTAGCCACAATTAATTGTCATGAAGTTTATCTAGCCCTTTTATACTTGCTTCAACTCTATCATTTCCCATTCTCCACAAATTTAAAATCACAAATAATGAGATTGGTGGATGCTTAGCCTAATAGACCAATGAAGGACTACATGGTTAAGGATACTAGCTAGAGAATGCTTAGATAAGCAAACTCGGGTTGAGTCAAAATATCTATGGCGGGCCTAATATGTCAAAGAAGTCTAAACTTGTTAAAACCATGTTTTTATTATATTTACTCTTTTATATATTTTTGAAGAAATATATACAATGAAAATGTGACATGCAAATGAAATAAAAAATGATTAATGAAAAATATGAATGCATATTTTTGGTGGCCAAAGTAGATCAAAAATTTGAAAAATGTTTGAAAAATTAATTTTTCATGTTATCATGAAGTTAAGGAAATGGTCTAGGTAAGGTCACTTCGATAGAAGTCTCCCCTACACTTAAGATAAACATTGTCCTTAATGTTTAAGAATATTGGAGTAAACTCCCCTACACTTATGACATTGATTACTTTGCTTAACCCAAGTTAAGGAAGAGACAACTAAAGGGTATTCATTTTAAGCACAAGTGTGAATATCACAATAGCAAAAACTAATCAAAGTGAACCGGATACACGGGCCTCCTCCATAAGCTCCAAGCATGAAATGAGAGAGAGCAACCCTTGAAGCAAACACCAAAAGACGAAGAAAGGCACCCCTCCACTTCAACTCTACTATAACATCCTTTTAATTAAACCTAACCTATTGAAAATCTACTCTACGTTTTCTAACCTAGTTATTCAATGCTTGAGTTTTTTTAACCCTAAGTCGCTAGCTCGACTCGGCCCGAATTAGGTTGTCCTTAGGGAAACCATCATGGAGACTAAAGAATATCCACTTTGAATCACGTCTCACATGATACACTCAAACTTAGCACGTTGCCATTTACTATAAGATTTACAAAATCCGACTCGATAAATGGAACGGTCCAACGTGTCTCAAGTTTGTCCAACATATAAAATCTCTCAAATATGAAGCACCCCAGGATCAAATACATAGTTTCCATCTCTACATTCGAACAACTCCAAAATAGGTAGCATCACCAAAGTAAGCTCATACGAAAGCCCAGATCAATCGAAATCACACTCTTAAGTCGAGTAGATGAAAACCAAGGTGTCTCAAATTTACGTATCCCAGGATCAAAAACCTTTCCCTTCATGGGAAAATAAGAAGATGAACTCGTATCAACCATATAAGATTGCTCCTTAGATATTAAAGCATCATGAGATAATGAAGGTGTAGGTATCAAAACATTCATAACTATTATGTCCATGTTAGGCTCGTCATCATCATCAAAAGGTGGGTAATCTTCTATAGAAGGCATAATGAAAGGAGGATCAATAGTAATAATATCTTATGAAGGAGGTGTAATCTCTATGTTCCCAAAAAGAAAGTTCTCACTAAGACGAATCTCCTCTTCCCAATTAGAATCACTATCATCAACCTCAATATCAATATTAGCAAGATAAGCCTCTATGGTGGTATCAATATCCATATGAGAATCCATATCAAAGGTTTTGGGTTCTAAAGGTGCCTTAGGTGAAAAAGGATCAATCTCTAAGAGTATAGGATCTTCATCAATAACCAACTTCAAGGGTGGAAGGGTGGGAATAGAAGGCTCAAAAGAAGGTGTATTGAGAGAATCTCTCAAAAGGATGATATCATCATAAAAATCAATAGGTGCAACCTCAAAAACCGGTGAAGAAATATCAATGAAAGGTTCTTCTTCTATGGAATCATCATTATGGTTTTCATTCAAAGCTTCAATCGAGGAAATAAGATGATAAACGTTTGATAAAACCTCACGAATATGAACATCTTCCACTTCTTCTAGATGATCAACATCATCATCCAAATTAGGAATGTCATCTTGACATGAAAAATCCTTGGATAATATATCATAAGATGCCTCACTAGAATCACAATCATCATCCTCTATTTGTGGCAAATCAAGCATAAACTCTTCCTCAATCTCATTATCTCTCTCTTTAAACAATTCATCAAGATCGAAATCACCAAAATCACTAGTAGTAGCATGAAGGTCAACATGTGATGAAATCTCAATGTGATCATGAGGAGAAGAGATATCAATACAAAGCTCGTCACATGGTTCATTGGAAACACCCTCAATCTCTCTTTGGATTGGGAGAAGGTTCTCAACACTAGAAGAGGTTAATTCATCAAAATCGGTGTTTATGTTAGTGTTAAGAGGCTCGTCCCCCATGGTTAAAGAGTCGGTGGGTTCCACGTGAGGTAAAGGTGATGAAGGTGTGTCATCATGAAGTGTCATACAAAGCGGAGGATCCTCGTCATCTTCATCTAAGCTTTGTTTAAGCAAACGAGCACGAGTAGCAATGTATTCTTCTTCCTTTTTATCAATCTTAAAGAGGAAATTATTTAAATATTTCCTGAGGTGACAAGAACCTTTTTTCAACGATTCACGACACATTTCACCGATCTCCTTGTCATAAAATTGCCAAGTCTTAATTTGCAATTCCTCAAAAAACTTAATTTGTTCCTCTAACAACGGGCACACGTTTTTCATTTTCTCAATGCTTATGTCTTTCTTACTATCAATCGCCTTAGAAATTTTATCGATCGACTCATTTATTGTCTCAAGTAAAGAAGGCGACTCATTGCAAATATGAGGGGCATAAGAAGGCGGATCCCTCAGTCTACAATCATAACCATAATGGGGTGCGTTCCCACAAAACTCACATGAATAAGTCGAAGAATATGGTGGAGGTGGATTTCCATAATTAGGTGGATTATAGTTTTGAAAAGAGTCATGATTATGAAAGTTCTCATGATTGTAACCTTGAAAATTTCCTTCGTTTTGAAAACCCTCATAATGTGAAAATCCTTGATTTTGAAAAGTATCTTAATTATAGCATGGAAAATTTTCATTATTATGAAAACCCTCATAATTGGAAAATCCTTGGCTTTGGTATGGCTCATTAAAGGTCTGATCATGAAATGATGGTGGAGGTCGTGATGAAAAACCGGAATATCCCATATAGTCATTACAAGTGTAGTCCATTTGAAGGTTAGGTTGAAAATTAGGGTTCTCGGTTCCATTATAAGCATATCCCTCCCCATAATAGCCATTATTTTGATCACATAAATAAGTATCGTGTGGACCTCCACAAGTCGAGCAAGTCGGATAATTAGCGTTGGCGGATCGTTGTTGCAAAATCTCCAACATGGAACGAGTATCCATGTGTAGCAAGGTGGCTGAATGTATATACAAGTAAAATGACGTTTAAAAGCCTCCTCGGGGAAGGAAGTAATACACCAAAGGTGGCATGGTTACACATGTGCGAGTACACGTGTAAGTAAACACGAGGAATGAAGGAGTAGCCCTCGGTCGACTTTGAAGAGAAAAGGATTATCCTCTTCGAGTTTCGATATGAAATATCCACAAGAAAGTATAATATATGTAATTACTACTTGGGTGCAAGACCCCCAATAAAGCCTTCCTTCTTAGAATACGCACTAGTGAACGGGGGGTTAGGTGGCGCGAAGCACTTAAGTACCTATTGACCCTTAGATGGCATTTTATAGCACATCGCCTTTCTATTCACTTTGTAGTTTGTATTCTTCGAATTATTGCCTATTGGAAGTATTTATCTATTCTTGCTTTATTAAATTAGATCGATACGCGTGTCAAGGACCGAAACGCCCCTCAACATGGTGTATTGCCTCGGCAATGTGTATTGGTTGTTCGTATATGTATACGTATTTACATATAATAATATATAGAAAATACTTTTGTATTTATTTGATTTTTTTTAAGAAAAATACTATATGTACGTAAAAAACGATGAAAACCAATAATATATATTTTTGGGTGTAATCTTTTAGGAAAAAGATTACTTTTTGGATTTTTTATTTTTTTGGTTCAATTCTTTAGGAAAAGAATTGATTTTGTGATTTTTTATTTTTATCTTTTTATATTTTTGATTTTTTTTATCTTTTTGATTTATAATACGTAAAAATAAAGTTCAACGGATCCCAAAATCCAATCGTCTCACTCGAAACCGTTAATCTTCACGAAAAGAACCGGCAGTGGCGCCATTTAATAACTCATTTTTAGTTCTCGTTTTCTCTCGGTCTTATCGAATTGATATAACAATTTTAAGCTTGACTTGATTGTTTTTGGTTGTAAAAATAGCTTGTTTGGTATTTATGCTACTTAGCACAAAGCAAGTAAAAAATGTAAAATAATAACTATCTACATATACGTACTAAACTAAAACATTTAGCAATTACGACATTTTTAAATGTATAAAACACCAAATGCAATTTGTAAAATTAAACTATAAATGTAAAATCTAAAATACAAATTCAATTTTATAAAATCTAAAGTTGTAAATCTAAATTTGCATTTAACTCTTCAAATATACTAACACAAGACTATGACGTTTACAACTTTCATAAGCCCCAAATTAAGTCTAAACCTTTTACTGATTTTTAAGAGAACTGGCCCAAAGCTTATCTAGCCCAACTACATTAACAGTATAACTAAACGGACTAATAACGCAAACCAGATTTAACTAAATGGACTAACTACGTAAATGACTAACGGGATTGGACTGTGACCGTTATGAGAAGATACAAAATGAAGGGTTAAAGTTTTACATCAAAGAAACTTATACAAATTGATTTTAAACAGTAATACACCTACTGATTCAAATCTATAATATAAAATCAAGTTTTAACTTCGAATCTTACTATTTTATCTACAAAACTCACCGGCCAAACATCCCTTAAGTAAATGAGCAAAAACTATACTACAACTAAAGTACATCCTACTCTTAATCGCTAATTTCAAACAGTCCTATATCAGCAAATGAGCAAATTTCAAAGAAAACCAAAAGATTCGAACTCTAGAACTGAGCTAAAACACAGAACATATTATCAGCTAGCGATTAAAGTAGAAATCAGCAAGAAAACACTACACTACAACGACCTAGCAGATTACACAATATTCTACACTACTATTAATCACTAGCAAAGTTATACTAAGAATGCAGAATTAGAAAATACGCTTAACCAGTGTCTTCCATGCCTAGTCCTTTGATGACGAAGCGGAGCACTGAGCTCGCTTTGCTATCTTCTAAACAAGAACTGAATCAACGGTACTATTAACTGTTGAAGACCTAATCGAATCTGCAGTTACATCAGCAAAACTCATCAAATCTGCAACTGTAGACACCTGCAAAATTTACAACCAAACGAAACAGAAAATTGTTATCGCTCATAAGCTTTGAGCTTATGAGCTTTTAAACAGAATCAAGAAAAGTAACTCAAAACACGAGTAAGATCAGTTCTTCCTACTGGTGTATACTGAAGTTTCAGTAAGCTTGTATCAAACTCACTGTATAAGCTGATCCAAAACAAACTTTATTGAACTGATAGCTAGAAGTAAATGAAACTTCTTCGATACACTAGAAATTTAATAAAAATGCTTAACCACACAATCCTATTGTATCAACCCTATCTAAACTGAATGATTAAAAGATTTACCACTAAAGAAAATCTTTGAAACTCTTAAGAACTTGAGGGCTTATGATTCACAAACTGCTATCGAAATTCAATAGTAAAACTCAAATAGAACTTTGAAGTTATAAGCATACTGTTAACAGAATCCTAAGCTATAACATCATAATCGCTTCACAATAACAAACGGTTATAACTACTCAAACAATTAGAAACTGAAAATCATAACATCATTTTTAGAATCTGATTATTAAAGCAGTAAAGCAATAGAGCGAGAGAAGAGTCTAGTAAACATAAGGTTTCATTAATGGAAGCTTAGAACTTTAAGAATCTAACTGTATCTCAACTGAACTGATAACGAAATTAAGAAGAATGAAGAATTTAGAAAGCTATGAACTTCATTAATGGTGAACAAGAAAATGGTTACAACTGAAAACTGAAAGTTTTTAACAGGAAAGTAAACAAGATTAACTAACTACTCCTAACTAACTATGTGTGAATCTACTCCTAGTCTAACCGTCGATTATGAAGGTCTTGATCTCTATTTATAGAGCTGAAGAGTGGAGAGGTGACGTGTTTCTTCCAATCAGGAGATGCCACGTATTTAATACGATGATCTTGAACTCGTTCTTCATTCTTCATCATTGGGGGTTTCTTCATCTTTCACTTTTGCTCTAATTAATTACCACCATCATGTAGAGGAGATGAATAGGATCCTTTTTGTAGTTATGATCTTCGCTTGATTCTTCTTGGATCTTTCGTGATAATGATTTGCAGGTTTAATGGTTGAAGGAGAAAGATGAAACCATCTTTATTTCTCTCTCTATCTTCACGTTGGAGAAGAGACGGGTTATGTGAGTTTGACCGGTTTTGTCCATGACCAAATTAATAATAGTAACTTTTCCATTAATTTCTCTTTGGTCCTTCAATTTTCATTTCTCTTCAAACGGTTTTAAAACCTTTTTAAGTAAATTCCTTTCATCCTTTATCTTGTTAAAAGTTACACTTTCAATCCTCGATCTTGATAAATGATGGCAAGTAAAGTCCTTCAAAACATCTTTCGTCTTTTTCTTCGTCTTTTGTGATATAAATCCCTTGAAAACGCATGTTTGCTCCAAAACGTATCTTTTTTACCTGAAACACCCAAAACACAAATACACGCGAAATTCTGATATTTTAAAGTTAAATATTATGTATTTGACTGTGTTTTGAGTGGTATTTTGATCATTATTGATGAGTGTTTTCACACTTATCAGTAACCAAATGTTAAACTGATAAAATGGTAAAGTGGAATAAATATACAGTAAGTATTAGGTGTTATACACATGTGAGAGTTGGCCATGCAATAGAATCATCAAAATGAGTGAGATATGATCAAAACAAGTTTAGAGTGCAAATCTGCCTACACTTTTTTGGACGAATTTATTAAAATATTTAGAAGTTGATTCATTAGTAGCTATAAAGGAATAAAATGAAGCAGATATCATGTAGTTTCTGTGATAAAAAACTGAGGTCCTATCTCATTATAGAACTCTAGATATGGACATTTTAGTGAACTTAAAATTTAGGACTGATTTTGTGAAATTAAAGTTTAATATTATTATATAAGCACTCAAATAAATATAGTATAAAATGTGAATTAAAACCCACTAACTTATATATTTCATTTATATAAATATGCATAAGGATAAATAAATGGACATTATATAAAAATGGTAGTTTGGTAAGTTTTATAAGTTATAAAAACTATAAATATGATTTTTACGTCTTTTCGGCTAGTACCGTAAAATTAACGTTTTTCGTCAATTGAAACTTAGACGATCGGACCCGTCTAATATAAACTTTCATAAACACACATACTGATATATGAACTTATATAACAAGTAAAAACCGATAAAACCCGAGCTTTACAACATATAGACATTAACGGGCCAAAGTAGCCTTATTGGACTATAAACCCGACTAGTTAGTAAAACACTTATAAACTTACTTATTGGGCTTAACCCATTTGGGCCCAGCATGTAAAGTATAATACTGATGATAAAAGTATAATTGGGCTAATATAATATATTGGGCTTATAATAGGCTTATTGGGTCAAAACATGTAAATAAGTAAAACTAGTAAACTAGTATAAAAGTTACCAATACATAACACTAAAATGAGTAAATGAGAATGTATAAACCCACTTGATCATCATATATATAAAATCATCATATGTATACATAATTGTTATTTTTATAAAGTCATTGGACAAGAGTCTAAGACAAGTATTATTTGTCTAGGTTTCCGTGATTGAAGCACGTACCGTACATCCGAATTGCCGATAACCCGTTTTCCCACATCAACGTGAGTTCATAGCCTCGCACTCTTTTAAATGTTATTATGAAATGTTTTATAAACCCGCGAGGGAGATAACATGTTAGTTTTTATAAAATAGGACACTAGTTGTCCCAATTGTCTGTTTATTGATTTGGACCCGAATGATTGTATGACCCGATGAATGATTAAATGACCCGATAGATGAAATGAAATGGATTATTAAAGTTAGGTTATGTCACTAAAAGTCCCATTAGCATGAATTGTGAACTACCGGGATTTGGTAGACTCTTGTGCATATAATATTACTATTTGGGGACGATCACCCCAGTTCGCGCCTTGACGGTTGATCCCCGTCGTGCCACATTGATTGGTAAGCGAATTTATGTATGAGAAGATTTAAATAAGCGTGCTTATTGTGACGACAAGCTGTTTTAGATGGGAAAATGAGTTTCGGGTTAGGTACCCGTTGTTTGTTATAGTAAGGTAGCAATGTCATGCGGCTTATAATAATCCAATTAACGAAATACTGCTATACGCACTGAATTACAATGAATTGCCTGACTAGCAATACGGGGTCTTATTATTGATTTTATGTTCATGTTTTGTTTTTTCATAACCATATTCATATAATGGTTTTTATTTAACTCTATACAATGTCATAAAACGTATTGTATGATGCTTTTAACAACAATGGTTCGTATAATGATTTTGAAGGCAAAAGCCTATATTATAATTTTTGATAAGGATTTGTATATAATGACTTTGGCTATTTTATGGCCTATAACAAAGATTGGTACAAAATGATTTTCGGTAATAATTTTATACCCATGTTATATTGATGGATTTCATTAAACTCTATGAATTCACTCGGCGTTTTCGCAGACCTTTTCTTTTAACATGTTTTATCTCAGGTACTTAAAGGTAATTCTCGGGAAGACAACAAAGAATTCATGGCCCGCACTTAAATAATAATTTCCATTCAAATGCTTTGTAAAAATTGTATGAAATACTATGACATAGGGTAAAATTTGATATTTATGAATGGAAATGCTTTATTATTAAACGACGCAATTTTTAAGCATTGTCTATGATGTGAGTAACGTGCTATCCCGTAACACCAACGAGTCTTCCGCTGTATTGAATTGTGTAAATTTGGGGGTGTTACAAAATAGAACCAAGGATTTCAAACTTTTTTCAAACTTGAAAACCTTATCAAACCTAAACGTGCTTCAATCCAAAGATCAAAACATGTTTATATCATAAAATGGAACTTAGCTTCACTCTTAAACAACACCAACTTTCAAAAGCATAAAAAGGAATTACAATTTTTTCAAAATACCAAACTTTTATACATTTTAAAAAGGAATTACAATGAATAAGAGAAAAACTGGAACAAGGGACTCTCACAGGTTGAGGTCTCCTTATATAGGCCTTAGAGGCTGAGATTACAATGCAAAACCCTAGCTACAAGTTCTCTAAAATACCATTGAGTCTTCTAGATGCTTGAGGTGTTGTTAGTTATCCAAAATCATCCTAGACGTTCATTTATCCTTTGTGACCAAGTAATGAGTGTGGGCTGTTGATTTGGCCACACCGCATTCCTTGGAGAGGAAGTTGCATTCTTATTGGTGGAAGGCTTGAATGGGTGGGGTCCATGAGTGATGGGATTGTTGATGTGAGGGTGTGAAAGGATTCGTGTGATGGTGAATCACACGTGGGTAGGTTTAATTTGGATTTACCCTTTGTTATGAGAGAGATAGTTATTGGGTTCATATGATGAATAGTAACTCCATTTGATCCGAAATACTTGGGAGTTATTTGTTTGGCGCGTGTTTGTGGTTTGAATGTTTGGTTATGGCAAAAACAGCCCTTGGTCTTTGGCAAAAACTGTATAACAAGTATTTTCTGCCATCATACTCACTTTCCTTTGTTATTAAACTTTTCCGTTTCACACTTTTGCCCTAATACTTTGTAATAAGGATAACAAGGACTTGTTTTGCCATTTTGGGATATTTCAAGGACTGATTTTGGACATTCTTGATCTTTGAAGGTCTTTATTGGATGTTTGACATCATGGAGGACCATTGTTGACAATTTTGAATCTTGAGGGACTAAACTTGCCAACTCTTCAAGGTTGAGGGACCTTTTTGTCATTTTGGCAAACTTAAGGGACCAAACTTGTAATTATTAATATACAAGGGTATTAAGTGTCATTTTTCATTGATGAGGGATCATTCTTGTTCATCTTCAAATCTTCAAGGTCTTTTTATTGAGAAATCATAGACTAGGGCCCGGTTCATAGTGCAACTTCGTTTCTTGTGTTCGTTTTTCCTTGTTTCTTGTGATCTTTTGTCTTTTTCAAGATATCCATACCTAAAATACACAAGTAAACAAACACAAGCATATATATGGTATTTGTATGACATTTTATGCATTTAAAGCCCGAAAAGAACGATGAGATCATGTATAAATGGCATCTCATCACTCCCCCATACTAAACCATTGCCGTGCCCTCACGTAATACTAGAATTAAGTATCTAAGAAACTCAAAAATTAATTTTTATTACCCTTTATTGAAAAGTAAACTTGCTACAATACTACAAAGATGTTTAAAAGACATAATGTATGATTTTCATCACAAATGCGACTTTTAGGGTCAATGAATAAAAACAAGTGAATGTCTCATAGAGTAAAGTTCGTCATCCTTGATTCTCATACATTCCATGCTAAGTGCAAAAACGAGATCATTGTTGGTACAAGTCATAATGCTAACACTACACATACGTCCAAATTGTGTAATACTTTTTCTCCCCGCAATCCTAGTTATGATGAAAAAAGGTATCTAGAAGTTATTAACTATTTGTCATGGATCACAAGTGATTCATATTGACTTAGTTGAGTATTTATTAGTTCGAAAATAAAGTAGCACGATTTAATCGATAGTTAGCTAAGGACAAATCTTTTAAAACGGCTTCTCGTAATCTCCTTAAGTTCATATCTTGACATAACTCGTTTCACGATTTGAGACCTTTATCGGACCGATATTTGGCATGTACTTCATACTTCGAATCTTCGGAAGACGTTCTTGAAATAACGGTCTTCTCTTCATATTTTGGAATTTCTTCACTTGACGTTTTTGAGAGATTCTTCATACTTGGACCACGACTTCAACAGTTTTCTTCAGTCTTTATTTTGGATTTTGATATACAACGATCCGCCTCCTTTTAGGACTTGGATATATTTATCCTCATACCTTGTTGGGGTCTTTTTGGATAGACTTGCTCCATGATCTTTAGGGGAGTAATTGCTTTTCATCGTGTGTCTTGATCCTTCATATTTATTTTGGAATAATGATTCTTCACATCATCTTGGATCTTTAGCAACAAAATAGAGTCCTCATGCCTTGTTAGGGCCTTTTTGGAACTTCACCAATCTTCGCGTCCCGCTTCAATTAGTTACGCCTTGGCTATGAATTCTATTCAACCACGAGCAACTTTTAAACAATCTTGGGCTAGAAGCTAAGTAACTTTTTAAATCGTACGACCTTCCTTATTACAATTATTTTATTCCTAATGCATTGATTTTATGGGAGAAAAAGCCACAATTAAAAACTTATGAGTTTTTGAAAGAACATTTTCATGTTCTACGTTTAGCATGATCATTTGTCTAACTCTATCACTTCTCGTTCTTCACTATTTAAAGACCTCTAATTAAAGAGACTCGTGAATACTTAGCAATGCAAGTCAAAATTAAGCTAAATTTGGATTAGCTTCATTAAGACTATATTAAATCGAAGTTTTGGGTTTTCAAGTCACCTATAGGATCTTGCACTTTCTTAGACATTTTCAAGTTTAGAGAATGCATTTTAAAGTTCCCTTGATAAGTGACTTTCTAGGATCAGTTATAGGAACTTGCGAAAAGTTCTTGTTCTTAACCCGTATGAGCTAAGACTTTCGTGTTTTAAAGTTCCCTATATAAATGTCTAACAAAACTTGATTCAAGCGGGTTAAGGAATGTAAAGGGATCCAAATGCCCATCAAGTCAAAAATTAACTCTTATTCTACCCATCGGAAAATATACATTCGTGTCTTAAAAACACTTATGAAAACTAAGAAAATATTTAAAATTGGGCCATTTTTAGCCTTATTTGCAACAAAACAAAACAATGAAAGTTGGAAAATGTGAGGGCGTAGCAAGGCAAGTATCTATTCACCCCCATACTAAAATTAAACATTGTCCTCAATGTTTCGAGTCTAAAGGTGGAGCACCCCCATACTAGAGACGAAGAGTCGAATGCTTAGGATCTAGCATGGAAAGGGAGATCAACAATATATCTAAAGCCGGATATGAATTATGCTAAAAGATAATTGTTAGAACAATAAAGGATATGTCATGGATTCGTGAAAAACTCTGCAAGCAAATGATCGAGGCTCACATAAACGAACACGATAGTCTTCAATCGTGGCGATGATGATGATCTAGATAACACATTCACAAACAACCACGAGACAACGAGTTAGAAGGGCACAAATCCCCTCTCATTAACTACATTAGAAAGCGGTAAAATGGATAAGCATGGGATCTCCCCCACGAGGCACCTCATTTTTGATTACCGAGTCATGAGCTCGACTCGATCCCCTCATCTCTAATTATCATTGGGGAATGTGACTTGGTCGAGGTCGTCCAAAGAAGGGACTTCCCCACCTAAGTAGTGCTTAAGCCTATGTCCATTCACCTTGAAATTAGGACCATCATTTTGAGCTAGCTCGATGGTCCCATAAGGAAACACTTGTGTTATGGTGAACGGACCCGACCAGTGAGATTTCAACTTCCCAAAAAATATCTTCAAACGAGAGTTAAAAAGTAACACTTGATCACCAATGTTAAAAACCCGGTTTTTAATCTTTGAGTCATGAAATTTTTTAGTCTTTTCCTTAAAAATTAATGAATTTTCATAAGCATTGTATCTTAATTCATCCAATTCATTAAGTTGTATTTTCCAGTGATCTCCCGCGGTCTTCAAGTCATAGTTGGCATGCTTTAGGGCCCAATATGCCTTGTGTTCCAATTCAATAGGCAAGTGGCAATTCTTTCCATAAACCAACTTATAAGGAGTACAACCGATAGGTGTCTTATAAGCGCTGCGAAAGGCCATCAAAGCGTCATCGAGTTTGTCGGACCATGAAGCACAATTTTCTCCAATCGACCTCTCTAAAATCCTCTTCAAAGCTCGGTTTGAAACCTCGTCTTGCCCACTCATTTGCGGGTGATAAGCCGTAGAAAGACGATGTGTAACCCCATATTTCTTTAGAACCTTTTTGAATTGGTCATTACAAAAATGGGTTCCACGATCGCTTATAATAGCACGAGGGGTTCCAAACTGAGAGAATAGTTGCTTCAAAAACTTCACTACCACACGAGCATCATTCGTAGGCAAAGCCTTAGCTTCCACCCACTTAGATAGGTAGTCGACGACGACGAGGATGTACTTGTTACCATGAGACGACGGGAACGGACCCATAAAGTCAATGCCCCAAATGTCGAAAATCTCACACACTTGAATTATGTTTTGCGGCATTTCATTATTTTGTGACGATTTTCCTTGACGTTGGCAAGAATAACACGACTTCACAAGTGCGTGTGCATCACGATAGATCGTAGGCCAAAAGGAGCCGACATCGAACACTTTCTTAGCTGTAAAGTTAGCACCGTGGTGACCACCCGTGGGTCCCTCGTGACAAGCTCTAAGGATGTTAGAAGCTTTGGTACCAAAGACACAACGTCGAACGAGTTGATCCGCACAAACACGAAAGAGATAAGGGTCGTCCTAAAAATAGAACTTGACGTCACGAAAGAATTTTCTCTTTTGTTGTGTCGTCATACCCTTGATTATGAAGTTGCCCGCATGGTAATTTGCAATGTCGGCAAACCATGGGGTGTCGTCTTAGAATTCACTACACCGAGAGTCTCGAGAGGAAGTGTTTCGGTAATTTCCTTGTTCTCGAATACATCTTTGTGAGGATCTTCTAAACGAGAGAGATGATCGGCCGCTGGATTCTCGGCTCCTTTTTTATAAAGTATGGTGACATCAAATTCTTGTAGGAGGAGAATCCAACGGAGAAATCTCGGCTTAGCATCAAGCTTAGATAAGAGGTGCTTGATAGCCGAATGATCTGTATACACGATGCTTTTTGTCAAGACGAGATAAGGTCAGAACTTCTCAAAAGCGTACACCACGTCAAGGAATTCCTTTTCCGTTGTGGTATATTTCATTTGAGCCTCTCGTCTTACTAGCATAATGGATAGGACGAAAGTAATTTTCATGATGTTGCCCTAAGACGACCCCAATTGCATAATCACTTGCATCGCACATGATTTCAAAGGGTAATTCCCAATTAGGAGCAACAAGAATGGGAGCTTCGGTAAGTTTCCTCTTAAGAGTTTCGAAAGCTCGAACACAATCCTCATTGAATTAAAAAGGAGCATCCTTCTCGAGAAGGTGTGTCATAGGTCGAGTAATTTTCGAAAAGTCTTTAATGAAACGACGATAAAATCCCGCGTGGCCTAGGAAACTCCTAACTCCTTTAACGGTTTTGGGATGAGGTAGCTTGGCGATGACGTCTATCTTAGCTTTATCGACCTCAATCCCCGCTTTCGAGACCTTGTGCCCTAAGATGATTCCTTGTTTACACATAAAATGACATTTTTCCCAATTAAGCACATGGTTGGTTTCTTCACAACGTTTTAACATTTTCTCGAGATTGGATAAACACGACGTGAACGTATCACAAAACACCGAATTCATCCATGAATACTTCCATCGACTTCTTGATCATATCATGAAAAATAGCCATCATACACCGTTGAAACGTTCCCGATGAATTACAAAGTCTGAAAGGCATTCTACGATAAGCAAACGTTCCATAAGGACACGTAATTGTAGTTTTCTCTTAATCACGAGGGTCGATAGGGATTTGAAAGTAACCGGAAAAACCATCTAAAAGCAATAGAAGTCATTTCCCGCAAGTCGCTCCAACATTTGATCCATGAAGGGCAATGGAAAGTGGTCTTTACGAGTGGCGTCATTTAACTTTCGGTAGTCAATACACACCCTCCAACCGGTCACAACACGAGTGGGAATGAACTCGTTGTTTTCATTAGGCAAAACGGTCATTCCTCCTTTCTTAGGGACACAATGGATTGGGCTCACCCATGGGCTATCAGAGATAGGATAAATCATTCCCGCGTCAAGAAGTTTTAAAAACTATTTTTCAATGACATCGTGAATTTTAGGGTTTACCCTTCTTTGACTTTGAATTGCGGGTTTGTAGTCCTCCTCCATTAAAATCTTGTGAGTACAAATTTTGGGTCAATACCCTTAATGTCGGAAATTTTCCACGCAATTGCCCCTTTGTGAGCTTTAAGAATTTTCACAAGTGCGAATTTTTCATCATTGGAAAGATCTTTTGCAATAATAACCGTTAACTTGTCATCACCTTCCAAGAATGCGTATTCAAGGTGAGATGGAAGATCTTTCAATTCAAGGATTGGCTGTTCCTCGATTGATGATTTTTGTTCAACACTCATAACTTCCATCGGCGGAAGAAATGATGGAATGAGAATATCATTACCAATAATCACCTCATCTTCATTGTCGATTTCATTCAAAATAAAATCGCCTCCTTGGAATGGAATGAGATATGGTGTAGAATTAGCAAGAATCGGATCCATAATAGTGGGATTGCCACTTGACGAACTATCAGAAAAACCTAACACTTCTTGTGAAAACTCATCGCAAACCACATCGACTAAGTCAATATGGTTGATGGTAGCGATTGCATAAAGATGAGAAGGTGTAGAGTTTTGAGTATCGTTTATAACAAGTTCCTCCTCGTTGAATCATAAAGTGATTTTCTAGCATGCACATCAATGATCGATTCCGAGGTATCTAAAAATGGACGACCTAAAATTAGAGGAACTTGAGGATCCGCGGGGATGTCTACTACGATGAAATAAACGGGATAGTAGAACTTCCCACTTTCACGAAAACGTCTTCGGCTACTCCACATGCGAGAATCGTAGAATGATCGGCCATCTCGATTGACATTTTCGATGGAGTAAGAGCCATAAGTGATAGCGATTTCCACATGGAAAAAGGCATCAAATTAATGCTCACGCCAAGATCGGCCAAGGCAAGGAATCCTTCCATTTCTTGAATATCACAAGGAATGAGAAACTTCCCTAGGTCACCAACTTTTTCTGGTATTCGGTTAAGATAAACCGAAGAACAATTAGATAACTTAGAAAGCTTCTCCTTATCGTTCATCATACCCTTAAAAGTGGAAGCGAAACAAGGCATGTATAAGAATGCGTCGGCTAAACTCATATTAAAATGCACTTGTTGAAACATTTTTATAAAAAGTTTAATTTTTTGTTTATTACGTTCTTGCAATTTCTCCTTGTTTCGTCTCGATGGGTAAGGTAAGGGTGGTGTGGGTTGGGGCATAGGAATCAGCCTTGGAATCTCGGGTTCCACAATTGGTATTGGTTCAACCGTAGGTGTGGTTTGAGCGGTACTTCGTGGGCTTGTAATATGATCCTTTTCGACCATCACCTCGGGTTCTTTCTCGATTTCCTTCTCCGTAGAAGTACTAGGACGAGAGATTGGTTCCTTGAAAGTTTTACCACTACGAGTAGTAATAACCTTCGTTTCTCCCTTCGGGTTTGCAATGGTATCACTAGGAAGACCACCCGAGGAAGAGGGTTTACACATGATAGCTTCAAACATACTAGCCAGTCGATCTTCAAATTTCGATTGCCTTTTGTCCGCTTTTAACAACTCTTGCTTAATCTCATGTTGACCTTGTTCCATCTTTTGTTGATTTTGTTGAAGACGTTGAACGTTTCCTTCCATTTTATTAGCATGAGTTTTCAATTCATTAGCAAGTTCGTTTTTAAGCTTGTTTTTCAACTCGGATCTTAAGCTAATCATCCCACGTTGCATATTATCAAACTTAGCATCATTTGCTTTAGCATAATCCAAAAATTCTCCTTGAAGATTTTTAGTGTGAGCATTTTGAAAACCTTATGTAGTATTTTGAAAATCACGATTTTGGTTTTGATTTTGCACTTTCCCATTGTTCCCACTTTGGTAATTACCCTTGTTATAGTTACGTTGATTGCCATGATAACCACCACTTTGATTGTTGTATTGATAGTTGTTAACATTTTGATTTTGGGGAGCTTGATTTGGGCGAGAATCTTGGTCATTTTGGTTGAAAGTTCCTGTTGCTACGTAAGCACTCGAAGTGTTACCACCAGCGGTAATGCACTCGGAAAAATCATGAGCTCCACCACAAGATATAAAACTCTTTTCAACCGCTTTAACCGATGCGGAACTCAAAGCCTCTTGTGTTTTCCAATGAGTCATAAGCGTCGAAAACCTATCGAAAAACCAATTCTCCTCATTTGCTTCATCATGTAAGGCATTCATGTTACGAGACGATGATGATGAACCCATAGTGGCAAAACTCAGTGTTTGACGAGGGTTATAAATCTTAGATCTATTCTCGATAATCTTCAAAGCTTCATCGGTCGTTTTGCACAAGAAATTACCACCACGGCGGCATTCAAATAGTCTCGTTCATGATCGTTAAGCCTATTATAAAAAGTATCAATTTGATACAATTCTGAAAAATCATGGTGAGGACATTCATATAACATTTCCTTAAATCGTTCCCATGCCATTGAAAAACTTTCATTAGATCGTTGTGTAAACCTTGAAATCTCATTTTTCAAATGTGTCGTCTTAGATGGCGGGAAAAATTGGTTCACAAACTTAGAGACGAGATCACTCCATGTCAAAATTGAATTTGGCGGTTCTTTCTCGAGCCAAATTTTTGCGGGTCCATCTAACCAGTATGGAAACAACATCATCTTAATGGTGTCATGTGGAACATCCTTAAACTTGCTAGTTGCGGTGAGACGGTTGAAATTCCGTATGTGATAATGTGGGTTGTCTTTTTCATGTCCGCGAAACTTGTTTGCTTGTAGCATCGACATTAAACCCCTCTTGATCTTGAAATTTTCCGCAAGGATGGCGGGAATCACAATAGCTTCTCCAAAACCCTCGGTGGGTGCTTGAAGCAACTCCATCATAGTACGATTAGCCATAGTCACTATTGGTTCTACAACGGGTTCGACAATTGGAGGTTCTTCTTCAATCAAAGAATCTTGATTTCCTTCCTTTTGACGATGTTTGCGAGCTTGTTTTGCTTGATTACGTTTGCATAAACGTGACGTAGAACGTGGAGGTGAGCAAAGAAGATTCTTTTTGGGTTTTTGTTGATTTTCAATTGTTTTTGTATGTTTTTTATTTTTTTGGATTTTGTGTGTATTTGTAGACAACAATCTACCAAATCTCTCCTCAAATCAAACTCTTGATTAAAGGAGCCTCAAATAATGAAAATGATCACGTGGAGTGAACCCCTTCGATTGACTTTAGAACTTTAATGAAACTAAATTGTTCAAGAGGGTTTAATCACAAAGAAACCAAGCAAATATATATGATATGTAATAATACTTGGGGCGGCAAAACCCTCGATTAGCCTTCAATATCAAATACTCACAAGTGAACGGGGGGGAATAAGGTGGCGCGAAGCACTTAAGTACCTAACTTCCCTTTAACGGCCTTTAATAGCATGTTGCCTATCTATTCACCATAAAGTTCGTATTTTTAAAAATCGAGCTAATAGAAAGTATTTATCTATTTTTGCCTTTTTCTTTTTGTTTGAGATTTGAATACAATAATTAGGTGATGAAATCCTAATTAAGGTTGTGCTTTCACACTTTTGGAGATATTTTGGATTAATTGTGATACATATACAAAATAGTAATAACATTTCACAAAGAAAACGAAAAAAAATGATAATACGTGTTAATAAATTTCTATTTAACACAAATACTATTTATGGTTAGATATTAAAAACAAAATTGTCCAAATTAATCACAACACACCTCCCCGGCAGCGGCGCCAAAATGGTTGTTGGTAAATTACACACTTTTAGGAAAAAGGCGTAAATGTGGTAAGTATTAAACAAATGACTTTAGGAAAATCAAATGCTAATGACCCAAAGTAAAGTTCGTTTCCCAAGGAGGTTTATTGTGTGTGAATAACTTGTAATGATTTTGGATTAATATAGAAAGAAAAGATGAGAAATGAGAATGACGGATACGTTAAAATTACACTACGATGATAAAAACGTAAAACCGTAAAAAGTGACAAAATAAAAATTAATTCTAAAAATTCCTAAAACAATTACCAAAAATAACTAAAAATCCAATTAGGGTTTACAAATGATCAAAACTTTATCAAACCTTTTATTTAATTAAATATTAATTTCTTAATGCTAATTAAAGCCCTAAAAATCAAATTAATTAATAAAAAACCTAAATAAAGATTTTTCAATTTTTAAAACTCTAAAATGACTTAACTAAAATAAAAACTATTTTTATAAAATTTAAAACCAATTAAATCTATTTAAAATGATTAAAAATTAAAATTAAATATTAAAATAATATTAAAAATTCAAAAATTATAAAAATTTCTAAAAACTTGCAAACTAGTTGATTAAAACTTAAATAAACAGAAAACGAAAGTGAAATTACCAAAATACCCCTATTAGGTCCCCAAATGGGCTAAAAACAAAATCAGCAAGCTTAATGGTCCAAATTCAACCAAATAAGCCCAAAACACTAGTCTGACTCAAAATCCAATTTTAAGCACAAAACTCTAAAGGCCCAAAAGCTGAATATGAGCTTATCACAGCTTAAATGACCAACATCTTATTCTTAATGGGCCAATAAGCCCATTAAGCCATAAGCTAATTCCATAAGCTCTAATTTAACACACAACCTTCTTTTGGGATACTAAAGAGATCTACAAAAAGAAATTTTGAAAAAGCTTAACCAATAAGCTAGAAATCAGCAAAGTAGAATTCCACTAAAAGACAAAATAGTCGGGTTTGAGTTCTAGAGGGTCTCAAAAGCTGATTCTTTTTGAAAAAGCTCAAAAATAGCTTAACTAAGAATAACCAAAAAGAAAAATCACAAAAAGTCAAGTAGAATAAGCTGTAGAAGCAAGTAAGATGGCTGAAAAAGCCAAATAAGCTAGTTTCCTAGCAAAAGCTTAACCAAATGACTTGAAACTTCTCAAATATGATAATAAGCTAAGAAAAAAGGCACCTATCACAAAAATAAGTTGTTGCTTGTACCAATAAGCAGAACTGAAAAATAAGCCAAATTGTGCTTATTTTACCAAAAGTCAAAGTGTTCCAAACTTAACCAAATTTCCAGGGTTTGTTTATGAGCTTGTTTTAAGCAACTTTTGTGAAGGAATCAAGGCTGTATCCTTTGGGATCAAGAGGCCATTTATCCAAATGATCACAAATTTTGGACAAAATTGGCCAATAACGCAGTTGGCTTATAAGCACTCAAACAAGTAATCCAAATAGCCAAATAAGTTCACAAGCAGCAAAGTAACAAGTATCAATCAACAAAACAACATGACATGCACTAGATAACAATATGCAAGGCATAAACGAGGTGGTCAGTTTGATAATGTAAATGACCACTTCAGCCAACTTCTATAAGCTCTAGCACACTCAATAAGCCACCAAAATCAAAAAGCAGATATAACACATATAGCTTATCACCAAAACTCTTCCCAAGCCAAAAATCAGACTCTAAATCCAAACAACAAAGATTTAATCCTTGCTGATGTGTTTGACCATTTTCAAAGCACTTTTATCATATTTTTCCAAGACTATCAAAACCTTTTCCAAACCTTATAAGACTTAACCAATAGCCAAAATAGGTGACAAATGCCTTGTTTAGTGTAGAAAAACCCCAAGAACCAAGGGCACAAGGCCACAAGGCCTTTTGATCCCAAAATCCAAACAACCTTGTTTTAGTACCTTTTCAAACAAACTTTTGATTTTTACACACAACCTACTGATTTTATGATTCAAATAGCTCAATAAGGTGAAAACTAGCAGATCTAAACAATAAAACACAAAGCACAAACACAAGAACTCCAAATCACATATAAAATATCATAATAGGTTTAAACCAACTATTTTTAGAGGAATCTTAAAGAGAACCAATACCCATCCTCCACAACTTCCTAGGAGGATCAGCAATGCTCCTTGGACCACTCTCAACAGCTAGAGAGTAACCAAGGTACTTGAACAAAGAAGATGAAGGTCTGCTGATGGTTCAAAGTAGAACCAGACCTTTGTATCAATGGATTCTTCAACACAAAGAGCAAACAGCCTATCCAAGGGCTTAAATCCCTTCACAAGCTTGGTGTTAACAAGCTTACAAGAGCTTTAGGCTTTGGGTAGGGGTTAGTACAATCATATATAACCAAACGAAACCAAGGATTTCAAACTTTTTTCAAACTTGAAAACCTTATCAAACCTAAACGTGCTTCAATCGAAAGATCAAAACAGGTTTATATCATAAAATGGACCTAAGCTTTAGTCTTCAACAACACCAACTTTCAAAAACATAAAAAGGAATTACAATTTTTTCAAAATACCAAACGTTTATAAATTTTAAAAAGGAATTACAATGCTTAAGAGAAAAACTAGAACAAAGGACTCTCACAGGTTGAGGTCTCCTTATATAGGCCTTAGAGGCTGAGATTACAATGCAAAACCCTAACTACAAGTTCTCTAAAATTCCCTTGAGTCTTCTAGATGCTTGAGGTGTTGTGAGCTTTCCAAAATCATCCTAGACGTTCATTTATCCTTTGTGACCAAGTAATGAGTGTGGGCTATTGATTTGGCCACGTGGCATTCCTTGGAGAGGAAGTTGCATTCTTATTGGTGGACGGCTTGAATGGGTGAGGTCCATGAGTGATGGGAGTATTGATGTGAGGGTGTGGAAGGATTCGTGTGAAGGTGAATCACACGTGGGTAGGTTTAATTTGGATTTACCCTTTGTTATGAGAGAGATAGTTACTAGGTTCATACGGTGAATAGTAACTCCATTTGATCCAAAAAACTTGGGAGTTATTTGTTTGGCACGTGTTTGTGGTTTGAATGTTTGATTGTGGCAAAAACAACCCTTGGTCTTTGGCAAAAACTGTATAACAAGTATTTTTAGCCATCATACTCACTTTCCTTTTTATTAAACTTTTCCTTTTCACACTTTTGCCCTAATACTTTGTAATAAGGATAACAAGGCCTTGTTTTGCCATTTTTGGATATTTAAAGGACTGATTTTGGACATTCTTGATATTTGAAGGTCTTCATTGGATGTTTTACATTATGGAGGATCATTTTTGACAATTTTGAATCTTGAGGGACTAAACTTGCCAAATCTTCAAAGTTGAGGGACCTTTTTGTCATTTTGACAAACTAAAGGGACCAAACTTGTAATTATTAATATACAAGGGTATTAAGTGTCATTTCTTCGTTGATGAGGGATCATTCTTGTTCATCTTCAAATCTTCATGGTCTTTTCTTTGAGAAATCATAGACTAGGGCCCGGTTCATCGTGCAACTTCGTTTCTCGTGTTCGTTTTTCCTTGTTTCTTGTGATATTTTGTCTTTTTCACGATATCCATACCTAAAATACACAAGTAAACAAACACAAGCATATATATGGTATTTTTATGACATTTTATGCATTTAAAGCCCAAAAAGAACGATGATATCGTGTATAAATGCCATCTCATCACTTTGCCAAAATCATGCATGACGAGTTCAAAATTAGCATGATGGGTTAACTTAACTTCTTTTTAGCTTTCCAAATTAAACAAATGGACGATGGTATTTTCTTTAATCAATCTAAGTATGTTAAAGAAATGCATAAAGAAATTTGGTTTAGAGGACTCTAAACCTATGAAGACTCCCATGGCCTCGGATACTAAACTCACCGTAGATGATGATTGTGAGTCGGTAAACAATACCAAATATAGAGGTATGATTGGTAGTTTGTTATACCTAATGACAAGTCGACCTGATACCATGTTTAGTGTTTGCCTTTGTGCACGTTTCTAAGAGGCTCCCAAAACCTTTCACCTTGAAGCGGTTAAGCGTATATTCTGATACATTAAAAGCACTATGCATTTGGGATTATGGTATCCCAAAAGGGATCGAGGTAGAAACCATAGTTTACGCTGACTCGGATCACGCTGGAGAATATGTGGACCGGAAAAGCACTAGCAGTATTTTTACCTTCATGGGTTGTTGTTTAACTTCTTGGTTCTCTAAGAAACGAACCATTCTTTCCATATCCACCACGGAAGCCGAGTATGTGAGTGCCGGTAAAGCTTGTCAACAAGCTCTATGGATGAAGCAAGCGCTTGATGATTACGTGATTACACTCGATGATGTTCCCTTCATGTGTGATAATAAGGGTGCAATAGACCTTAGTAAGAATCCCGTGCAACATTCGCGAACTAAGCACATAGAGATTCGCCACCATATCGTTAGGGATAATGTTCAAAAGGGGAACATTTCTATTGAGAAGGTACCCAGGGTAGATAACTTAGCTGATATCTTCACTAAACCTATAACACCCCGCTTTGAAAAGAGACAAAGTGCTACTACTATGGTGGCACATCAGATACATCATATTTTAAAAGGGCTAAAATGAAACTTTTATTAAATCCAAAATACTTAAAGTAATATCTTAATAAACAGAAATCCCAAAACAACGAGGTCCAAAATGAAAAGTATCAAATCATAAAATGTCTTAAGATTTATTAAAAACATGGGTAAATCTAGGTAAGTCCAAAACTCTCTCAATGCCCCGTCTCCGCTTAATAGCTGCCGCATGAAAAAGAAACGGCTGAGCAAAACGCCCAGTGAACGGATATAACAAATATGATTTAAGGCAAAGGAGATAACAATAGTGAAGATATCACAAGGTATGAACATAAGGTTGATTAAGTGGATGAATAAAAATGGTTAATGAAAGACAAGAATAGTCCACGAGCACTCATAACAAATCACATATCCAAATCAACCAAATAATCATATATGTGTACTAGGATTGCGACTCCTATGTACCAAAGTGACGGCGTGTATTGCACACACAAACCTATCACATTAAATCACATCATATCATATCAAACAAATACCTAGGATGCATCCATACGCTCCCTGCAAAACAAATGGTCAATAGCACGTGCACTAGCTCATGACTAGCACCCGCGCTCACAATAATATAATAACTATGTGCACCAGAAGGGAAAGTCAGGGATCTAATCACACCGCCCCAGTTAGTGTCATTCTTGATCCCAAACTCAGATCTTAAACCTTAGCTTGTTTAAGGGTTGTGATAGAAAGAGTAAACTCAATCTAACACTAGAGAAACTTTGCAACACAAAGTAACCAAACAAGATGCGGAATATAATGTTTAGCACAAGAACAAATGTTTGAATCAAACGTTGAACTTTAATATATCATAGATATACGAATACCCAATAGTGGTATTAGGGTTACAAAACCTTAAAGTATGAAATGAAATGAACAGAAAAAGATATATTCTACATGACAACCTAGTGAATCCTTTTATAGGCCAAGGAATCAGTAAAAGATCACTACTAACAAACTAGGAAACTATCTCGGAGTAGTAACTGAAACGCGTTATAATCTCTTCCAAGTTTAACTTAGTAGCAGGGTCTTTGACTTCAGCAGGGGGACCAATCCCCATGCCTTTGTTATTTAGCAGGGGGAACTTACTCTAGCAGGGGGAACTTTAACCAACTAGCAGGGGGAACAAAAACACATTCATTTATTCCTACCAATCCTCCCCTAAACTTGTGCTTTAGCCTAAAGACAAGTCTCTGAATAAATGCTAGTTTATGAGGATGCTTACAATGTTCCTGGCCAAAGCTGAATATACATTAACTTTACCAAATCATAAGCAACAGGTGCTTTAGCATCTACAATCAAATCAGCCTGTGATAGCTTCTTCAAGGTTTCTTGGGTGAAAGGATAGTAGCGATGATTAAGAAAATAAACACTTACACCTTCCACGGCTACCTCATAAACCCCAGAATTGGTAAACAACTTCTAATACAGCAGATTTCCTCCATTTACTGCATCAAATATGGGATCAAACATCTCATGCTCATACATCCCGTGCATGCAATCCCAAATCACCCAGTCCTTCTCTACACCATCCAAAGTAGGAGGATTTGCAGCAAATGTCTTATTCAAAAGTTTCCATAGATCATCTAAGTCCTCACTATCTAAAGTTTGAAATAGCAGATCTAACCTCAAAAATGTTTTGTACTGTATTGTCAGCTCTTGTAAGCTTCCACCATGACATCCCCTTGTGTTCATAAACAACATACTCCACTATGGCATACTTTTTCCCAAACTCACTTGGTGGGATTTCTTCATTCTCTTGCAAAATCAGCTGCTTATCTATTTCTTCATTAGAGGTATGCTGAGTTTCTTTAGTAACTATACCAACCTTTTCCATTCTTTTTAATCTTTTGGCTGCTCTTTGTGCATTGAGAACATATTTCTCAATTGCTGGAAAAGTTGCACCTTCTTGGGATGATGCACCTGCTTGTGTTGTTGCCATTGCTATTTCTTTAGCCTTTATTTTTCTAGACTCCTTAGCCCTATGAATCATCTTACTTTGCCTCCTGAGATACTCAACATCTTCAGGAGTGTTTACACCTATGAAGTCATCCACATTTGTCTCTCTTAGAACTGGTTGTTGGGTCTAAAATTATATGAGTTGATGTGGCAGAAACTCAAAACGAAGAAAACATCAAGACGTTTGTCAAAGCCGCTGACACGGCTAGTTGAGACGCTGACGGAAAGTGTTGAGACGCTGACAGATGTTTACATGCTGATGGAGAATTCTATTTACAGAATATATTGGATATATTCTAAATAATATATTCAATATATATCTATAGAAATAGAATATTTAGATGTTTATTTGATATTATCTCTTGTAGATTCTGTTCCTTCCACTATAAAAGGAACAAGAGTCTTATGTTTTTATTCATATTATTCATTCACAATGTAAACCTAAAGTGTGTGTCGCACTAGACGTGGGATTCAATGTATACACGTCTAGTGGTTGTTGATTATTAATATAATTAGCAATCCATTTGTTTTAATTCGTGTCTTTTGTGCCTAAACACCTTGTTATGATCATTGTTCTATTCCGCTATGTTATCATATGAACGATGATCAACCTAGATATAATGGTTCATAACCATTGAGTCTAACGATCATAGGACTCCACAATTGGTATCAGAGCCTAAGGCTCTTGATATCTAGGTCCGACGAGGTGTTCGTGTATCGTGAAGAAGAAAAATTCGTATTGAGTTTTTCTGGACGTTTTTGTGTGCGCAGCAGTATTCAGAAGGTCATAACTTTTGATTGAACCGTTGGATCGTCACGAAATTTTATATGTGTGTTCTAAATACATAGATCTAAACATCCACCGGAGGGATTGTCGAGTTTTATCCCCAGGCAAAAGTTATTAAGCGTCGAAGTCAGCAGCTGAGTGTATGCAGTTTTCTGTGAACAGCCGTATTCAAAACGCGATTTCTCCTTCGTTAACCGTTGGATCATCGTGAAATTTTTGCTGTAGATTCTTGGCACTTGTGTCCAGGATCTCACCGAAGGGATCTTCGATCTGAGCACTCAAACTCAAGATATAATCTGTCGAAGTTCACTGCATAATAAGGTATTCAGTTTTTCAGCTTTTGCATAAAATCATGATTAGGGTTTTTACAAACCCTCAATTAACTTAAGGATGAAAAACTGGAGGATTGTGGATGTTATGATTCAAGATCTAAGGTTTATTTACAAACCCTAGATCTATGATGTTCGAAGTTTCGTCAGCAGATTGTTTGTGATCGCATGAGGTTAACTAAGATGGGGACTAAGATACGTCTACAAAGAAGAAGAATTGTGATTGTATACAAGTAGTATCAAAGACGTGTGGTCCCAACAGCTAGGAATTATGAAGCCTCAAGATGAATGAAAGCGTTTAGTGTACTTGATTCTTACTGGTGGAGATTGTTGCGTTCACACGATCGAAGATAACACTTTGTGTTCACATGAAGCGATTTCTCTTATTGGTGGAAGAGACCTGCGTTCACATGGTCTAAAGAAGCAAGTGACGTTATTTTGAAAAGTGTGTTCACACGGTATTTAAATTCTTATTGGTTGAAAAAGTTGTGTTCACACGAATAATGAATTTGTGTGTGAAGAATATTAATTCTATGTTCACACAGTTCTAGGATTTTCATTGGTGGAAAATGCTTGTGTTCACACGGTCATAGAAAACAAGGAAGTGTGACGTTGATATTCATTATTTTAACGTTGACAAAGTTTTGGTGAAACGCTGATAAGAACGAGGAAGACGCTGACAAGTATTGTTTTGACGCTGACAGTAAATAAGTCAACGCTGACAGGTTGACAGTGTTGTCCGAGATATATGTTTCTAACGCTGATACGTGTTGTCCGATATCGGGCAATACACATGAAAGGATATTGGACAAGGAGGATCTCGGGTAACACACTGATTGCTGCTGTTAGAGAAAATGGGTATGTTTTGAGCACACGAAAAAGGAGGTATTTACACACAAAGGTACATGGAATCTCCGTTTTTATTTAGAATATCAAGTTGATATTTATGGCTCGGATATTTTTAAAAGGGATTAATGATTTTAATGCGAGTTAGCAACAATTCGTGAGGTACTTTATTGGATTTGATTATGTAATCGGGGTAGCCTTGTAAAAGAGTTATCCGTTTTGTCACTTTTACGTATGATATGAAGATTAAGTTTCTTCATGAAGAGGTGTTAGCTTAAGGGGAAGAATTCTTATGGTAAGTTTGATGATTGAAGAAGATTTTCGCGAGTTTGTGTTCTATCATATCTTAAAGTCGTGCACTTCCAGTCATGGACTTTTAAGGTAACTTGTTTGTGCTTACATTGTTACTGGTGAAGTGATACAAGATCTAGGAATATGTGATTTTTCTTATGGTTCTCTATGCACATATTTTCTATCACTTAAAGGAGTTACATTATCGTGCTCAGTGTCTCACAAAGGATGAGGATTTTTGTATCTGCAACACACTTCATTACATTCTACAAGACATGGAACACAAGGTTGGGTTATTCTACTTCTACATCAAGAATACTTTATTAATTGTTCTTCAAGATCATTACACAGAGCCTACATTTGGAGAATTTTCAAGATTGCATACATTATTTACTTCCTTGTTGATGTGACAAAAAGGGGAAGAAAATACGTGCAACACTTGAGGGGAAGCAATCTGAAGATCATGTACAACTTACCAGAGATACACAAAGAGTTTTTCCGACATCAACTAGGGGAAGATTGTTGGGTCTAAAATTATATGAGTTGATGTGGCAGAAACTCAAAACGAAGAAAACATCAAGACGTTTGTCAAAGCCGCTGACACGGCTAGTTGAGACGCTGACGGAAAGTGTTGAGACGCTGACAGATGTTTACATGCTGATGGAGAATTCTATTTACAGAATATATTGGATATATTCTAAATAATATATTCAATATATATCTATAGAAATAGAATATTTAGATGTTTATTTGATATTATCTCTTGTAGATTCTGTTCCTTCCACTATAAAAGGAACAAGAGTCTTAGGTTTTTATTCATATTATTCATTCACAATGTAAACCTAAAGTGTGTGTCGCACTAGACGTGGGATTCAATGTATACACGTCTAGTGGTTGTTGATTATTAATATAATTAGCAATCCATTTGTTTTAATTCGTGTCTTTTGTGCCTAAACACCTTGTTATGATCATTGTTCTATTCCGCTATGTTATCATATGAACGATGATCAACCTAGATATAATGGTTCATAACCATTGAGTCTAACGATCATAGGACTCCACACTGGTCTGACTTCCTTCTCTATATCCTCAAAAGTTATGTCTTTAAAGTGAGCATCAGTCCACCTCTTGTGTCTTTTGAGCATAACTTTGTAGTGTGCCAACCTCCCCTTTTTAGACTTCAAATACATTTCCTTCTGAATCTGACTCATCCTTCTTTCCATATATTCTTTTTGATACTTGAACACCAAAAGAGTCAGTTCATACCTTTCTTCCAAAGGAGCATTTACCAACTCCTTTTCCCATTGATCTTGAAATTCTTGAACATGAGGTACCCTTTCATCCAGCTCTCTATGCATGATTTCAATATGTTTGAGTATCTCTTTGGTCTTCATTTGTTGCACTCTCTGATCTTGCATGTGTATTTCTTCTTCTTGAAGTCTGAGAGCTACATGTTCATCATATTCTTCTTGAGCCCTTAGTTGTTCAAACGTTTTGTCTTGTACTTTCTCTTGGGTTGTTCAATCATTTTTCCCTTTCCTTTGTCTTTTGGATCCACTGTTGGTTTTGCTTTTGGTGCAGGTTCTCCAATTTTGATTCCCTTCTGAGCTGGTTGCCTTATGTGCTTCCTAACAAATGTTTGAGTAATAGGCTTAACAGGGGAAAGACTTACAACAGGGGGATCAGGCTTAGCAGGGGAAATTTTTTTAAAAGCAGGGGCTTCTTCTTGATTGCCCATATTCAATAAGTTTTGGGCAATATCTTTGGTGGCACTCCCCTTATCACTTCCTTTCTCAACACTTGCCATCTTCTCTTGTCCTAGGTCTTGTTCACCAGGATATTCATACCACTGAGTAGACCCTTCTGTTTGAGGAACTTCCTCCTCTTTGGAAACATCCTCATCTGTGGAGATAATGAGCTTAGGTCTTCTCCTCCCCTCAAGTGTAGCAAGTCTGGTCTCCAAATTATTGATAACCAGCCGTTGCTTTCTAACAGTTTGTACAAGTTGTGCATTTTGCTCTTTCAAGCTAATGCACATATTCGTCAATTCCAAGATGGACAATGGTTGCATTCTACTCTCAACCCTAGAAGGGGATTGCTCCCCTCTTTGGGTATCATTGAGTGAGGGAGAGGACTTACTTATGGTGTCACTATCCTGCTCAAGACAGTAGTGGCAGCCAAACCCCCAGTATGCTCCAACCTTTTGGAGACTCACCTCTCTGGTACTTGTGAAGATTCACCAGGCAAGGGAGACCTGGCAAACCTGGTTTTGGTTTTTCTTTCATGTTGTGGATCAGCAGGGGGTAGAGATCTGGCAAGGGTATCATCAGTTTTGGCAGGGGAATCAGATGGTGTGGGTTTGGCTACTTTTGTTTTAGCTGCTTCGCGTCTAATTTGTTTCATCATTATAGAAGTGAGAGGAACAGCCCTGCCATAAAATTGTGGAGTTGGTGCAGCAAGTGTGGTAAACAGTTTGGTAGTATGTTTGTTGGCTGTAAAGTGGCGTTTGTGTTTGATAGGACCATGTTCTCTCATATTCAGCAAAAGTTGTATAAACCTTGGATACATACAAAATTTAGAACTGCTTGTAACATTTTTGACCATACCTTTGAAAATCATTTGAGAAAAACAATACTTTCTCCCTGTTGCTAAGCATATCAGGGCAGAAGCAACTTCACTTCCAAATTCATTAAAAGCCAGTGGTTTTAGGTGACAAACATTGTAAAATTGTATGAATCAAATATTTCCAATGTGGAGAAAACTGACCTTTAGCAAACTTACATTTTTGATCATCAGAAAGAGTGTACCCCAATTTTTCAAGACCCTCAAAACTTTCGGCATCAGGTAGGTTAACCATTCCATCCTCATCATCTAAGACAAGCTTGTCTTGAATGGAGGCAAGTTTTACCTTGGGATGACCATCTAACTTGCTTTGAATTGTTACCTCTTCATCTACTATTTTGGTTATGGCATTACCAAAAATCTTGGATATGTGAGGTGTAAATCCTTGGACTAATGAGAAGAGATACTCTAAAATATGATGATTTTAGAAAAGCCACAACATCAGTGAATGTTGCTGGTTCATCATGTAAAAGGGAAATTTGATTGTGATTAGCAGCAATTTTGAGAGACATGATAAGTGTTGAAAATGTTTGAAGGTTTAAAAGTTGTGAATTATTAGTGGGATTTGATCGAAAGAGTGTGTTAGACCTGATGGTCAAGAGAATTAAGTTTATATAGGCAAATTGAGGAGCTGTGATTGGACCAAATTTTCAAATTGCAAAAATATCAGAAATAAATCTTGATAAGAAAGTAATTTATTTGAAATAATAAAGAATAGGTTACCAATCAGCGAGGAAAGCGCCTTAAATATCTTTTGAAAATAATAAAATATTCCCTAACCAAAAATTAGCAAGCAGGCCTAACGGCTATAAGCAGGGCAACGGTATTGTCAGTCAACGGTCAAAAAGGGAATGTTGTACTAGGAGGGGTATCAAAAATGAAAGCAGGGGAAACTTTCCTAAGGGTATTAGACTAATCCTGAATAGATCAATGCTAAATAGCTCTGCTCTAATGCACACCCTTGTAAACACAAGTTAGATACATAGAAACTCAAGAGTCCTCCATTCAGCAAGGTTCTAAACATCAAGAGTTAACACATAAGCAACCCTGCACCTGGTTAACCCAAGAAAATAAGCATACCCTAGTCTCCATCCCTACCATTCCCTTACTATGGTTAATTGGTCTTGGCAATATGTACTAAAAATCTTAAATTACACAGCAAGCTGGTGAATACAAAACTTTAAGTACACATTAGAGTGCCTCAAGGTTTCAGAACTCTAACAAGCTTTGCAGCAAGTCTTCATCGTCCTGAACCCCTACTCACTAGTGGATATGATCTAGAATCATATATGAGTATCCTAAGGATACCCTAAATCCTAAAGTTGTGACCTAACCTCCCCTAAAACATAGAGCATATACATGATCCTCTCATAGTATAGTATGCGCCATTTGAATCTCTGCATTGTTAGTCTAAAAACCACATATAACCACTTTTAAAAAGAACAAACCCAACTTAAGAGAAAACCTCTTAGCAAGGGAAAAAGCCTTAGCAGGGGGATGAACCCCTGCAAGGGAATCTTTGTTCAAAAGCAGTGGAATGAAGAATAATGGAATAATTGCCTAACATATGTACAACAACAACAATAAGGCAATCTTGAATATACAAGACAAATTAGACATCAAATTTTAGGGAGTGACCATTCCAATACTTGCAACCAAGTACTGAAACCTCCCACATCAAAAGCTTTTGTCAAAAGATCAGCAACATTAAGTTCTGTATCAATTGCCTCTGGAACAATCAATCCTTTTTCAAAACAATCTCTAATAAAATGATGTCTGATTTCAATATGTTTAGTCTTGTTATGAAAAACAGGATTTTTAATAATGCAAATGGTGCTGTTATTGTCAATGAATATCTTGGTTTTAAGAAATTGTACCCATAATCAAGCAGCTGTTTCTGAACCTAAAGAACTTGTCCACAGCATGCAGCAGCTGCTACATACTCAGCTTCAGTTGTGGATGTGGCCAGAATAGTCTGCTTTTTACACTGCCAAGATATAAGTCTGCTTCCCAAAAACTGACATCCACCTGTTGTAGACTTCCTATCAATATTGTCACCAGCATAACCACTATCTGAATAGGATATCAACTTAAATGGTGACTCCTTGGGATACCAAAGTCCTAAAGTTGGATGACACTTCAGATACCTAAAAATTCTCTTTATAGCCAATAGATGACACTCTGTGGGTGCCACTTGGTATCTTGCACATAAGCAGACTGCAAACATGATGTCAGGTCTTAAAGCTGTAAGGTACATGAGAGATCCAATCATGGACCTATAATTCCTGACATCAATAGGCTTCCCTGGGAAACTTTTCCCCAAGGGTTCTCCTTATCCATTGGAGTGGAGACTTTCTTTCCTTCACACATTCCAAACTTCTTCAAAATTTCAGCAACATACTTGTCTTGTGAGATAAATATCCCATCTTTCCTCTGATGAACTTGTAACCCCAAAAGAAGTTGAGTTCAACCATTGCACTCATTTGGAATTTATCCTGCATCAACTTGGCAAATTCTTTGCTAAGTATAGAATTTGTGGATCCAAAGATGATGTCATCCACATATACTTGCACCAAAAGAAAGTCACCCTTTTGTTTCTTGATAAACAGGGTCTGATCAGTTTTCCCCTGTTGAAGCCATTATCCAACAGGTACTTAGAAAGAGTTCCATACCAGGCCCTAGGAGCTTGGTGAAGTCCATACATAGCCTTCTTCACCTTGTACACTTTGTCTAGGTGTTCTGGGTCTTCAAACCCTGGAGGTTGCATAACATAGACTTCTTCATCAATGGTGCCATATAAAAAGGCACACTTAACATCCATTTGGTATACTTTGAAGTCCATGAAGGAAGCATAAGCTAGAAACAGTCAGATGGCTTCAATTCTGGCTACTGGAGCAAAGACCTCTTCATAATCAATACCCTCTTCTTGAGTATATCCTTGTGCTACCAGTCTTGCTTTGTTTCTGATTACAATGCCCCTCTCATCCTTTTTGTTCCTGAGCACCCACTTTGTCCCAATGGGCCTTGCCTACTTTGGACAATCTACCAGAATCCACACTTCTTGGATCTCAAATTATAAGAGCTCTTCTTCCATAACTTCAACCCAACTTGGATCATTGAGAGCCTGAAAGATCATCTTTAGCTCTTCTTGTGACAAAAAGGCAGTAAACAGACAGCATTGCATATTGTCATGGCTCTTCTTTAGCTCTAATACCACTTCTTGATCCCAAACTCAGATCTTAAACCTTAGCTTGTTTAAGGGTTGTGATAGAAAGAGTAAACTCAATCTAACACTAGAGAAACTTTGCAACACAAAGTAACCAAACAAGATGCGGAATATAATGTTTAGCACAAGAACAAATGTTTGAATCAAACGTTGAACTTTAATATATCATAGATATGCGAATACCCAATAGTGGTATTAGGGTTACAAAACCTTAAAGTATGAAATGAAATGAACAGAGAAAGATATATTCTACATGACAACCTAGTGAGTCCTTTTATAGGCCAAGGACTCACGTACAAGATCACTACTAACAAACTAGGAAACTATCTCGGAGTAGTAACTAAAACACGTTATAATCTATTCCGAGTTTAACTTAGTAGCAGGGTCTTTGACTTAAGCAGGGGGACCAATCCCCCTGCCTTTGTTATTTAACAGGGGGAACTTACTCTAGCAGGGGGAACTTTGACCAACTAGCAGGGGGAACTAAAACACATTCATTTATTCCCAACAGTCATTTCACCGGTGCATCGTATGACATGGTTATGGTACCCCATGACTAGATACAAAATATGGCTCGGGCTTAAGGGTTCATTTCAAAGGCATAACGACTAGGAAAAATATAAGTATTCAAATGGGAAATATATAAAGGCATAACAATAATGGAATCATCACAAGGCAAAAGAATTTAGGGATCATATGAAAACAGCAACTAAGGATGTGGAAACATAGCAATGGCATAGGGATTTATCAAATGGAGTTGTGTAAGAAAGATTAAAAGATTGTTCTTTAATAAAGAACCGAATATCCGTACCTTAAAAGCACAAACAAGTCACGAAATCGTATATAAAGCAACAAGTCCTATTCTCGTGTCACCAAGGCTAAAAGATACATAAAAATATGTCTTACATACTGTTCTAGTACAAAAGATTACAAGGTTTCATGATTCGGTGATTCAAAACCCTAATTATACACTTACCCAAAACCCGTCATTTAGGGACTGTTTTAGAAGATCCGACTGTCAAACCATTTTCCAAAACCATACTCACTAATTAAAGTCCAAATTTGAAAAATACATTCGAATTAGATAGTTTTAGACCCCGGATTCACTCATAAAGCTATCCCGAGGATCAAGATATGACTCTTACAAGATGACTCATATTCTGATTTTTAAGGACTGTTTTCAAAGATCGACACGGTAACCATAGTTCCCGACCACTTCAAAACGTTTTAATACCTGTTATGAAAATTAGAGTCATTTTAGATGGTCTTAGGCTTTTTAAACTCTTAAAAAGATGTTATAAAACCCGTTTTACAGCCCTTACAAGATCACCCAAAATCCGGACAGCCCTTAGTTATTATTTCGTATGAGCCGGTTTAATGATCTAGACCACCATAGGTTAGATAGATCTTTATAAAAACTTTATAAAACCATATTAGAACATATTTAGGCTGGTCTAAAACAAGATCTAACATACAAAAACGTTTTTAAGGTATTAAATCACCAAAACACATTTTTAGGGTTTCAAAACCCTAGAAATCATGTTTATGCATTAAATCAAAATATAAGAAAGCCATAAGGGTGACATGAGGATTATAAGGACTTACATGAGATGTGTATAATGATATGATAATCACTATACACACAAAATAACAATAATGGATGATCAAAGGGGTGAATGATCAAGGACAACCTTAAGGTTTTAAGGTTTTCTTAACAATGTAGATGAGAGGAGATTTTTGTATAGTCTTGGCAAAGTAAATTATGTTTTGTGTGTGTGTTATGGCCGTACTAAGGGTGGATTATATAGGTCTTCTAGTTTTTTCCATAACTTACACCATTAACTAGGCTTTTTTCAAAGTTTGACACTTATGTTACAACTTAGCATTTAACACATTTAATCTCATTAAAAATCATAAAAATCCTTCCAAAGACTCCAATGTTAGCCGTGTATTTTAGAGTAGACCAAAAGATGTTTCATCTTGATTTTTAATGCCATAAAAACATACTAATTATTTACCTTTTTTCCGTTTTAAAAAGTCTTACAAAAAGTGTACATTCAACAAAGTGTGTACATTTTAAACTAACATAACTTAAGGTTTGAAATATTTATTTATACTAGTTTAAGAATGTCTATTTATACTTTGTCTTTATTTAAACTATAGGTTATAACATAATTTAATTAAAAGGTTTCATAGTATAAGTCTTACATATTTAATACTTATGAAATAATTAAACTATGCTTTAATTAAATTAAATATATTGAAATAAAATCTCTACTATTTAATTTACATAAAATTCCCAAATTTCATTAAGTTTTCAAATATCGTATTTTATTGAAATTTTCGTATTATAAGAATGCGGGTTTTACAAAGCCACTTAAGAGGGAACCCTTTTAATTACTTGCGCTGAGGTCTAGGATCAATGGAACCTATTCCTTGATTGTGCATGCTTGATAGAGTCTTTTTATCTTTTGAGTCTTTTATTTTTGAGTCAAAATTTCCCGAGTCTCAAAATTTGTTTTTCGTCCAAAAACATGGTCTATGACCACGGTTCTTTATCTATAAGGAACCATTGCCGAGCTAATGAACCGTAACTTCATTTATTGAATCGCAGTGTCTAAATGTTTTCTGGTCAGTTTCTTTATGAGTATTTGAGTTTCTGGAAAAAATATAGTATTTTTGAATACTCTATTTCTTGATTTCGAAACTCCTCAAAGGTTTTTTTTAATGGTCGAGAAATGTTTTTCATTGTTAATTCAATCTAAAAATGTCTTTTCGTACGTTCTTGCTATTGCTATCGAACATACGTAATCAATATGTATGGGTCACACAATCATAGCGAGAACAACATTGAGTTATGGAAGATTCATAGATTATCAAAAATATGTCATGAATACATGTCTAGATAATGACACCTCCAACATCGATTTTACTTTCAAACAAAAGTCTTTTGGTCAAATTCGTGTTTGTTGTTTCTTGTGTGGTTCTTAGTCTTAAATTGCTCTTTAGCATAACTTTAAGATAAGTTAGACTAGAACTTTAGGTTTTGCTGAATTGAAAAAAATCCCGTTTCCTCTAAAACACACCCACTGACCACCGATAATTAATTGTCCTCGGTGCTTTATCTTTAAGGAACCGCATGCATGATTAGTGAGCCGCGGACAGGAGCCTCAATATTCGTGTTTTATGAGCCACCTAAAATGTTCCAACATTTTCTGGAATTTCAGTTTCAAACCTTTGACCAATCCCAAAATATCTTGTGCTTTATTTACTTAAACCTAAACACTTTTTCATCTCTTCCATACCAAAGAAAAAATGTCTTATTCACCAAATGAAAGCATTGATTCTCCGCCATTTTCTCTAATCTCTTTCAACCCAAATTCACCCAAGAACACACCTAACCAAATCTTTTCTCCTTCTAAGGAAATTGATTTTGGAAACTCTCTTTTTTCACCACTTCCTTTTTGTGTTCTTCCTTCATCACATGATAATGTGATGTATCATGGATAATATTGTCTTTGTTGTCAATATCAAATATCTTTCCATGTCTCACATCTATGATGAGTTGAATTACATATAATGTCTTCTAGTCAAGCCTTCTCTTAATTATGACTACAAGAACATCACCAAACCTCCACCACCATATTCCGCAACCACACCATATTCCGCAACCACACCGTCTTCAAATTAAGCATGTGTTTTGCTTATTAATAAGATATCTAATTTAAGCAAATCTTATAATTCTAGTGTAACTAGGATTAAAATTATGCTTAAGTTTTATGCTTGTGTTTCATACATCCTTGTATGATTTTTATTTCCTTGTATCTTTTCATGTTTTTGGTTGGTTTACATGCCCCAAGCAAGGAGGAGCCTTAGAAAAGTCGTTTCTTTTCTTCTTCAAAGACTTTGGCTACCTTTTTGCTTCGACAAAGGGGGAGAAATGAAATAAACTCGTCTTTGAAAATCTTGTTTTTATACTTGATTCAATGTATATGTTGTTACAATCAACAAGGGGGAGATTGTTAATGCAATGATGCCTAAAAACGTTACTTGCATTTTTCGGTCTTGCTTTATTTTGATTATGACAATATACGAAAACAAGCATTTACGAAAACAACAAAAATCTAATTCTTGAGTTCAAGCATTTTTCATTTCATCCATAATCACTTAAGGTGTGAATAAAAAAGTTCTTAACCTAACTAAGTGATCAAGGATTTATATTTTTCTTAAAACTCACTTTTATTTATAAGTGAATTTTTTAATAAACTTTAATTTTTTAAGAAAATGTTTTATTAAAAGAAAATAAAATTTTGAAAATAAGATATTCCTTTTGGATAAAGGATATGTCATTTGGATATTTATTTCACCAGATGGAATTTCTTCACTAAATGACAAAAAGGAGCGGAGTCTAGAACCTACAGATCACTATAGGTTGTGACAATCCTTAAATTTCACATATGTGTTATGATTGTATGAATATGAAAATTTGACTGGAAATTTTTGCTTTAGTACCTTACTTGGTAAGATGAATGTGTCCTCCTAACATAAAGTGCCACTTTAACCTATTCCTATATGTTGTAAACACAATATATATATATATATATCAAGTCTAAGTTCTAAAAGTAATCTAATAAGTACCATATTGATAAGAACATCTCAAATATAACTATGATGCCCTAAATTGCCTTAGAAACCCTATAAAAAATTATAAACTCAAGTTTGTAAAGATTGAATGTACAATACCTAAGTATGAATCTCAAAGACAACCTTACAAGATGTAATCTATCAATTATAAATATAATTTCATCCAAGAATACTCAGTACAAACCATTTAAACCTAATTACAAGTACTAAGACCTAGTAACCTAAATTAGCACCTAAAATCCATTTCACATTGAATTAATATCTAATATTTTGCAATCAAATATAAAACTCAACTAAGTGTCATATTAAGGTCATACATTTATCTCAAGTTAAATTACAAATTACTAAAGCACAATGTACAAGTTATTGAAGCATAGAACCATAAGCTAACCTAATTGCACCTAGGTTATAATTACCCTATACAAACCCTTAAACTAAGTGTGTAGAATCATTAGACGTCATTAACATAACATACAAGACCTAGAATAAGTTTACATGTGAAAATAAATACTAATTACCCAAAGTACAAAGTCATTAGGCTTAATGACCTAAAAACCCTTATATTATGCATTTTTCTTAGAATCAATACCTAGTCTTTTAGGACAAGCCTACCAACACTCATATCATTACATTTAGGTTATAAAATTATCTTAGAGTAATTTAAAAGTACCCTAAAGCACAAGGTACAACATTTCAATGCATGACTTATAAATTAGGTCAAAATAAGTATTTTCACACTTTAGACATTTTTACTTAGAATAACTTAGTAAAACCAACGTAGAGACTTCATGAACATATTAAGGACAATGTAAGATTTATAAATTGAGTTTACATCAGTAGCTAAATCAAGAATAATGGATTTAACAAGGATTTAACCCTAGACATTAGAAACCCTAATCCGACTACGTTTTCTTCCCAAATTCACTTCAAACCTTTGTTAAACTTCAAACCAAGGACCCAAACTTCTTAATTACAATGTGTAAACCCTAATTATACCATAATCCATAACTAATAAAATTTTTAAACCCTTAATTACAAGAATTACAAAGTTACAAGTCCTAGTTATGAATTTGGCTAGGTTTTTCCCTCTAAAAATGATTCAAATGACTTTCCCTCCCATTTTCAAACTTATGATCAAATCATATAGATATTTTGAGATATTTATAAGTAGGTGGTTAAGCTACTTGAAAACTACACATCATTGTTCTCATCTTAATCTTGTCGTGACTTTTTCTGGCCACATACCATAGATATTTATTATTCTAGGCTTTATGAATCATATCCTAGACTTACTTAGAATTCCTTAGCTTCCCTTAGTCACTACTCTCCTGTTCTTACACGTTTAGATGCAAAACTTGGAGCTTAAGGCTTGAAAATAGTATAAATAGTTACTTTATGCCTCATTTTGAAATCATCCCTCACTTACCAACTTCTATACCTTAACATTTTGTTCTAGAGCCACCACTTAAGCCCTAAGAAATCTCTAAGATCAGTAGTAAGCTTTGGAAGAAGTTCTAAGAGTTCTTAAAGAGTTGTGAAGAAGATATTGTCCATATGCCCCATTAGGAGCCCTAGAATTCCTATTTTCTTGTTTGTAAGTATCCTCCCTTTTCAATAAGTTCTTTTAATGTTATAAGTCTTTTAAGCTTAGTTATAATCTAAATAAGCTATTCAAAAAAGTCTTAGTTCATATGATCATTTAAAATGGAAGTTATAAGCAAAAGATGTACTAAAACCCTAGTTTTGTAATCTACATGAAATAATGAGTTAAAATCTATTTCAAAAGCTATAAATCTGAAAACAAATGTTTTTATGATTAGAAATGTGTTTATAAACTCTGTTTTAAGTTTCTAGATATTTTTGTACAATTTTGAGGTTGTTATGTAATTTTAAGCAAGTTTAGGGACTAAAACTGACATTTTTAAAACTATAAACATTTTGGGTCAAAAATATCATTTTAATAAATTTAAAACTATAAGAATTAATATTTTTAAGTTTTAAACCTTGAGTTGATATTAGAAGGTCGAAATTGTAAATACTTAAACTATATACTTAAAGGGTTAAAAGTGTAATTAAGCTAAACTTAAACTAAAAGGGTAATTTTTTGCTAACTTTGAAACTAAAGGATATAAAGTATATATTATACAATACTTTTCATTTGAATAAAATATATAACGTATCATGTTAGTAGGAAGCTTTGTACAAAGATGTTACATCTCGATATTACGTTCTGACTGAGTGGTTGGGTTTACGATTTAAAGTGCCCTCGCTCCTCAAACGTTTGAAGAATGGCTTCTAAGTAAGATGGCACAAACAATGATGCTATAATCACAACAATTTATAAATCAAATAATACATAATTAATACATAAAAGTATTAAACTCAAGATTAAAGACTTTATACTATACAAAATGTGTTAATCCAGGTTTGTGTGAGGCCAAGTTGTTATTTGTGAGACCAAGCTGTTTGTTTGTGAATGAAATATATCTGATGTAGCTCAGACTTTAAGGATGCCAAGTGAGTTCATAGCCTCACTTTTAATGCTTTCTAAATGATTCACGTAAGGGGGGATATATGTTAAAACTAGAATACATGTGTTTTTGAACTGTATGATTTTACTGATATATGTTATTGCACGAGTGCCCAAACTGTTTCCTAAATTTCATGAGTTACTAAACACATCCGTGTGCGCTAATAATTTAAATAGATCTATTTGGGTTTAACGACCCCTGTTTGTGTTACCTGTTCGTGTGGTTAATCGATCATACTTTATTAGAATTAATGGGTAACCTGGACCGGCAGGTTACTTGTCATGATATTATGTCATGACAGTCTCTTAGGTGAATTCTCGTTAGTATTGATGTTATGAGCTTAGTGCAATAAAATATTAATTTATGTGAGCGAATAGTAACGTAGTTCGAAATGGTAGACATGTATTCAAATCTGTTATTGCAAACCTATGAATTCACTCAACCATTGTGTTGACTTTTAAGCATATATTTCAGGAACTTATGACTGACAGCATGGAGCAGCACAAGGATGGCATGAAGAGGCACGAGCTTGAAATTATTATCATAAATTTTGGGAACCTCATATTGTAAAACTCTGATTTTAAATGATATATAAAGAAAGTTAATTTAATCACTCTTTTGTGTTATTTTCTATTATTATGACTTGTGTTTCATAAAGTAATACCCCAGATTAGCTTTCGCTGCTATAAGGTAAAAATGGAGGTGTTACATAGGTCCCCGCGGATCATTAGTGATAATGAGCCACAAGCCTATTTAATGAGTCGTGTTTAAAACTAGCCGTTGAGCCTTTCTCATATAAATAGTGGATTATTTCATGATTTCATTTTCACCTCTTTTGCGTACAAATTTTCAAATTCAATACACCTTCTTTAATCACACAAATCCTTGGTTATTTGGTTGATTATACTTGTTTAAGAAGTGAATCTTTCTCCTCCCATCTCATCCTCTCAAGTGCAAAGAGAAGAACACTTTCATACTTGAAGTGTTGTGTGAAGTTCAAGATCTACTCAAGATCCAAACTTTGTTTCATTCTTATGTCATTGTGAATATCCAAATTGTTGTGTATCTTTGGAAGTTGTGTATGTATTGTAGTTAATACTTAGGCCTCAAAGTATATTGGTGTGGATTGATCATAGCTAACATTAGGTATCGACTTTTAGTTTATAGTCAGAAATTGGTTAAGCTACGTGTAAGGTTTCTCCACCTCAAGGAGCTTGTTGATTAGTGAACTCTCGAGTATGGAGTACTCGAGGAGTGAAGTAGGAATGAAAAGTGAGCTTCGTTGTCGAACCACTATAAATCCTTGGTGTTCGGTTTAATCTTTCCTTTTATTATCTCTTTCCATTAATTATTCATTATTGCATATACTTGTGATTATTAGTTTAGATACACTATCACTTGTTCATATTGTGCATAAGAAGGATTCACATAAATCACTTGAATCTAGTTTTTGGAAAGGATTTTGAAAACCGATATTTAGATCACTTTAATTTGAGAAACTATTCAACCTCCCTTCTAATTTCTACATATATTAATCTCTTTTCTAAAATTTTACATGTGAGATAACTTTCATATTTAATAGGCGCTTATTTATTCTTTTACTTTGATTTTCCATACATATAGTTTTTGTGGTGATTTTCCTATTACGAGTACACGCAGACGATTTTTTTTGTCAAATTAAGAAATAAGTAATCTTTTGGAATTCAAAATATTTTAAAAGAATATTAATTTAATTATTATTTAAAAAAATAAAAATTGATTTTTCTGACATACAAAATCCCACTTAACATGTTGCTTTACTATCTAAAACTAGTTTTAATGCCCGTGCACACACAAGAATTAAATATAAAAGATGAATTAAATAAAAATTTTGTTATTGATATTTTACATATATTATGTATGTTTTTAAAGCATCTAATGTTTATATGTTTGATTATTTTGTTGTGTTTACTGTGCACCATGTAAATTAATATAAACTCACTTTAATTTTTATTTTTTGAATTTCATACTCTTTCAACTTTCAATATTTTTATTCTAAATAGTTATATCTTAATTATTAATCAACAACCCATTTACATCAACCTTACACGTACATAATTTATAAATTTATGATTTTGTAATGCTTAATACTCCTTATTATTCTATAAAACAATATTAAATTTTTAATACTTAAATACCTACGATGCTCATGGATCCATGAGTTTTATATGATTTTTCATTATATGATAATGTTAATTGATATTTTATATAAATAATTGTTGCACAAGGGATTTGACTTTGTTTAAATGAAATGTTAGCTATCATTTTCTAGACATTGTGTGTTTAGTAATATATAACAATTTTTAAAAAAATATATGTTATTGTAATATGTAGAATCCCGTCTATTTATTTTCATCTCATACTGATGTATGAGATCTCACATTCATTTTGATATTTATATTTATTTTAATAATAATTTACGTAGATTGCATTGCTTGACTTTGTTAAGTGTCAAAATAGAATAGACAATAATTTGTGTTTTTATTTGAATATTTATAATCATGTGATTTGTTGATTTTTTAATATAACATATATGTTGTATTTTTAAAATATAAAGTCTAGATGGTATAAAGTTTAAGGGGGTATTTGTTTATTTTATAAAGTTACTAAAGATGTGAAAAATTATATGTTTACACTTAAATCAATCTAATTTATTTAAAATTCAGTCATTATATTTTTATTAATCCCTTCCTCTTTTTAAGTTTTTATTTTTATAAATTTGACACATATATCTTTGTGTGTTTTCATCAAATTCTTCCACCTAAATTTTTAATTTTTACTGAATTGAATTCAATTTTGAGTTTTTTCGACCAATCGCATCGCTCGATTTTTCTTATGTGTCAAAATCAAAATATTTGATTGGTTTAATTGTTTTTTCTGCAACATCTACTTTTCACTAAAATTCCTAAATAATCTAATTCTTTTTATTATATAAAAAAGTAAGCAATTGATTTAATTCAGTTGGCCACCAATGTTACACTAAATGGTTTTCTTGGGGATGTTCCCTAGAGGTCTTAAGTTCAAGACCTATAGGTTTTGAATTCAAGACCTGCTAAAGGCTTTTATTCTCTGGCGAAGTGAATAAAAAGTTTAACATAATAAACGATGGTTCAAAAAAGACATTCTGCCGCTTGAATGTTATTGCGCGACTCAACTCACTAACCACCAACATTGCGGTTCTATCCCATAAACACCACCGTGGCACCGTCCTTAGTTTTTTTTTTCCATACTTAGGGCAAGAAGTAATTAACTAATTACCCCATTTAGTACGAGTATTTTATCTATCTTTACCCATAAACAAAGATAATAATTCAAATTTAGTACGAGTAATTTATCTATCTTTACCCATAAACACCACCGTCCTTAGTTTTTTCCCATACTTGGGCAAGAAGTAATTAACTAATTACCCTATTTAAAAGTGCAAAATATTTGTATCATTATCTAATTTGTAATAAAAAAGTCATTATAAATATTTATATTTCCCCATTTAACAGATTCGAGGTCATTTATGTCTTTTCAAAACATACTACAATTTACAACAAAAATTACATGAAAACTTATAAATTTTGGTGACATTCGACCTGCAATATCCTTGGACCACTGTTTTCTTATTTAGGGTTGATTTACCAATAATTGCTTCATTGTAGACAGATTAAACACATTGTATATCGATCAAGTAATGGCCATTAGATAAAATTGCATCATTAAAACATATGTTAGGCTACTTTTCGACCTACTCGTCATCTTGTTTGGTTTAATCTTACATGTCTTTGGTTTAATCCTTTACGAAAAAATACAATACAAGTTAGACATCAAAAAAGACACTTTCTTTAGTTTCTCACCAGCTAATTCAATGTTCATACCCTAGGACTAACTTGTTTCTAACAGAAAAATGGCCTAATGATATTTATCAAGGTTTTAAGCTAAGTATCCAAGTTATAAAGCCAACTTATTAGCTGGTCTTTAATAAAGGTGTTACATATGAGATTACCAATCATATTTCATGTTTCATTTGTGATACGATATTATAATAATGGTTAGTATTTTATACATCATATATTGATATATAGTGTAATTTACTTTCATATTATAATAATATTATAATAATGTATTACAAAATCAGTTATAAGTTTCATGTATTCACGTGCTTATAAATACATTAAATTAAATTTAACATTTGTTTTAATAGATAAATATATAAAAATTTCTTCTGCTTAATAATTTGCAGTTATAATATTATTAAAACTAATAATTATGCACTCGTGTTATATAAAGAAATTCATTATGTATTATATACATATTTTGTATGTTATAAACATATAAGTTATAAAGTGTAAAAAGTATTTGCTAATTTTTATAAAGTTATTGTAAAAATATGAAAAATTATAATTTTCATTTAACATCATATAATTTGTTTAAAATTTATTAATTACCTTTTTTCTTTTTTGTTTTTTTTCATATATTTGGCACATATAACTTTATGATTTCTTTTCTTCATCAAAATTTTCCATTATTTTTTTAAAATTTTTTTTTGCCAACTTTTTTATATTTTTTTATTAAAATATATATAGAATTATAAATAGCAAAGACTTTTGATTTCTCGTCACTTAACAATGCGCAATCAATATCATAATAAATTCAATGTATTGATGTATTGATTAATAATCTTGTTTTACGTTATTACCTTCTAAACTTACATTTTAATTGTTTTGCAAGAAAAACAGATTATTCCTTATCTTAACTTCATCATTATTGACCGGATTAAATGCATATGGATAATGGTCAAACATGTAATTCAGTACATGGTAACTATCAAAAAAATTCAAAATAAGATTACCCATTTATCTTCAATCCAATTAAATTTATTTCTTGTTGGCCAAAGAAAATAATAAATATTTTCTAAAAGTAAAAATAGCATTCAATATAAATACAAAGCTTTGCTCTTGGCTATTCAACTATCCATCATCTCTTCATTTCTCACAAATTTACACATTTCATCCAAAGCCATGGTTTCTGCTGAGTTAGCTCGTAATACTGTTGGTGTCATAGGTAATTAACCTTTTCTCCTATATCGACAAATGTGATTTTTCATAGGATTAATTTTGCAATCCAAAAAAGATAGTGGCGCACCTTGTTGTCTGTTTGTCATCCAACACTATGTAAATAAAAGTTTATATATATATTTATTATGTTAATGACACAAGTTTTGCTTTGCAGGAAATGTTATTTCCATCATTTTGTTCTTGTCTCCTGTGTAAGTTCATGATTCATCCTTCTCTTTGTTTTACAAACATGCATAAATATCTTTTTTGCACTTACTATGATTTTTTTTTGTTCTTGCCCAATTCAATTTTATTAACTTTTTGGATTTTGTTATATATTTTCAGGCCAACTTTTTATAAGATATGGAAAAAGAAGGCAGTCGAAAGTTATTCGCCGATACCTTATTTGGTCACCTTTGTGAATTGTGGCCTATGGATTTTCTATGGTTTGCCTTTTGTGCACGCTAAAAGTTTGTTGGTCTCAACCACAAATGGTGCAGGAATCGTTATCGAAAGTGTTTACATATTAATGTTCATTATCTACTCGACTCGTAATAAGAGAAACATGGTGTTGTTGGTGTTGCTCGGCGAGATTATATTTCTAGCTGTTTTGGTTGTAGTGGTACTTACAGTAGCTCATACCACAACTGTTAGATCTGCGATTGTTGGTGGTATTGCTATTGCGGGTAACATTGCAATGTATGCATCGCCCCTGTCTGTGTGGGTATGCATCTCTTAATTTACGGCTCATTTCGTTAACTTTTCTGTACAACTTATGTCATATGATTTATTCAACAACGTTTGATACAGAAAATGGTGATCACAACAAAAAGCGTGGAGTACATGCCGTTTTTGCTATCTCTATTTTCTTTCACTAATGGTATTTGCTGGTTCTCCTATGCCCTCATCCGTTTTGATGCATATGTCGCGGTAATTACTCAAGACTTAAACATGAATTAGTGCACATACTTGAATCTAGCTAATAAACAACATGCTTATGTTTTTTCAGGTACCTAACGGGCTCGGTGTGCTTTTTGGTTTGATTCAATTGATCATATATGCATGCTATTACAAATCAACTCAAGAGATCATAGCGAATCGACAAGGCAAGGGTGAAGTTGGTCTTGGAGATGTGGCTACTAGCAGTCGTGCATAACAAGCTTAAAGAATCCGATATGTTACTATCTTTAGAAGTGTTTTTATTAGCGAGGCCATAGATGAGTAGTAGACCTTTTATGAACCTTTTTACAGTTTTCGAGTCATGTTCGTTTGTTATAAGAAAATATCCATATCGAAATTTGAATGCATCTTAGTTTTTCTATAGCTGTTTATTAATTCTAACTTTTGAGTACAACAAAATTCATGCCATTATCAATCAATTTATCCTGAAGTAGACATTGCATTAACCTCAATTTGGTTTTTCCTATAAATAGAAATGATTCGATTTCTACTCTTTGTTTTTACACTTGTTTTTAAATGCAACATTGCAACTACTCTTGCCCCAACTTACTAAAAATAAATATTATGGCTGAAAGTAGTAAATTCCAATTAACTTTCAGTTTTGGGGTGATGTAACATTTTGAAATTTCTTTCCATACTTGTTCCATCTCATAACTTTTTCTTTTTATTTTTCCTTCTATAAAACCTTAAAAAAAGAGTTTTATAGTAAAGAAACCATGACAACAAATAAATGGAAACAAAGTTTAGAAAATGCAACTTTTATTCATTCATTATATTCATAGATTAGAACACGATGATCTTGGCATTAATTTGCTGAGTCATCGATCATTATATATGTAATGTGTTATCCATACGATACAATGTTAAATCTTCAAAATAGATGTTACATTTTAAGTGCCAATAAATATAGTAAATGAAGGCATTAAATACTGCAAAATGCAAATCAAGTTCAAAACGATCATGTTCTTGTACATCTATCATCTTATTTTAGATATTCATATTGGGTTGAGTTATTTTGCATTTTTTTTTACTTGCAAGTTTTTTTTGAAAGGCAACATTTTATTAAGAAACCACTAAAAAACATGTTACAAAACAAGGCATCCCACCTCATATAACAAGAAATTAAAAGAGGAAGGGACCCAAGAATCGAAACAAAAAGAATCACACTCTATATCCTCCGGACATGACACAATACTTGAAGGATACTACACACTAAAGACTACACACAAGCTCAGCAGAACCAAACAATGACAACCAATACCCAAATACGAGTAGACATTCCAACTGAACAAGAAATTGCACCATTCTCAAAACACTATATCCTTCCTGTATCTGGACTTGCAAACGCGATTTTTATATTATACAGTTCCAGCTTACACCCCCAGAACCTTGAAAACAAAATTCATGTTGAAACATTGCATGTTGTAGGGTCACGAAACCAATTTTGCCACGAAAACGACACTTTCTTCGACCTTCTTGATATCCAATCAAAGCTTTTAAGTTGAATTTCTTGGACAATTTTATTAATGCTCGCCACTTTCATGCTAAAGACACGAGAATTACGTTCCTTCCATATCATATATGCGGTCACCCATGTTACTAGTTGCCACAAGTTTCCAGAGTTATCATTTGAGTCATGATCTAGTAACATATCACTCGCAGACGACGCATTAACTCCACCTTTTTTCCACCAACTGAATAACCTTTCCCACACGCTCAGCGCTACGTTACAGTTTACTAGGATATGATCATATGTTTCCACATTATATCTATTCTTATATCTATTCATTACTAAAATTATAAATTTGACAAAATTTTTTATCAATTATAATATTTCACTAGTAATAAAAAACAATAAAATATAACTAGTGATAACACAATTAAATATCACCAGTGATATTTAATAAACATAGTTATAGTGTAATACTCCTAGTGATATTAATTATTTTATCACTAGTGATATTTTATTTTTTTTAACCAGTGAAATATCACCATTTATAAAAATTAGTTCGAAAAATTTACAACTTTAGTCCCTTCGCCCGATATTTGAACCTTTTGGATTTTTTTTGCAAAAATGATCCATCCGCGTTTTTTTAAATCTGAGGTTAATCTCTACATTTAAATCAAACCAAAATAGATAGTAGGAATTTATCCCACTACTTATGAGAAAAAACAAAGTTATATTTAAACTTTTGTCTATTCATATTACTATTTCTATTTGTTACAAAAATACTAGTGACAAACAAAAATGATACTAAATTTTTTTCATAAGTTATGCTTATACTTTCAAAAACATTAAGTTATGCTTGTACTTTGAAAAACAAACTACTTAAAGTGTAAGTGTTATTTGATAAACAAAATTTAAAAATATTCTAGACAAATAGTTTTATATAATCTCTCAACATTAAAAGTTTTATTTTTCGCCAATTTTCATCAACAACTACATCTTTAACTAGTTAAAACAAGTTTATAAAAGAGAAACCAAATAATGTAATCTGATGATCACAAGACAAAATCACTCTTATTAGCCACAAAAGTAACCCAACGATAAGAATACCAACATTCCATATAAGAGGTCAATGATTCGTTTCCAACAGGAAGAAAGTTAATCATCGTTACAGATGTTCACTTGTATAAAAATAACTAACACAATAGATTTAACCCAACCACCACCCTTTGTTGATGAATTTTTATTACTAATAAATGAATAAACAATAGTCCTCAACCAAGTGCTCACAAACAAATATAAAGGAAATATGTTGGAGGTGAGAGTATATAACACCCAAATATTCTACTACAGCCCAAAACCTACAAAACAAACTCTAAACATAAAGAATACCAAAACTATAAAAAGAAATGCAGGATTGGTCCATGCACTTCTCAACCCATTAGATTGTTTATTTCCAACACCCCTTATCAGGCCCATGGCCTCAACATATCCACCAAACCAAGTTTGTTACAAAACATCCTTTCTTGAGCAATGATCAACCCTCTGGTATACAAGTCAGTGACATCGTCAGCAAATGGGGCTTTCAAAAATTTAACAACACCAAAAATAACCTTTTCTCTCACCAAATGAAGGACAATCTAAAAATGCTTTATTTTTTCATGAAAAATAAGATTAACAACTATTTGAATAGCAGAGCTGCTATTACAATAACAAAGAGCAGGAAGCAAACCTTCCACACCAAGATCCTTTAGAATCTTAACTACCCAAATTAACTCACAGGTAGTATATGATAAAAATCTGTATTCACATTTAATACATGACTTATAAATGGTTGTTTTCTTCTTATATTTCCATGAAATTAAGTTATTACAAAATTATAAGCAAAACCATGAAATTGGCTTTCTAGAACGGGACATTTAGCCAAATCAGCATTAGAATAAGCACATAACCCATGATTACTCCCTTTATAAAACTACACACCATTTCAAGGAGCCTTTTAAGATATATGCGAACTCTAAGAGTAGTAGTAAAGTGAGATTGGAAAGGAGCATTCCTATGCTGACTCAACAAAGAACATCAAAAGGTATATTAGCTAATGGACAAATATATAAGCTTCCTTACAACCTTTTGATACTTTGTCTTAATAACAAGAAATTTATCATTATCAGAATGAACATGTCTAAACATAAGCTGCAAAGGAGTAGCATGATGCTTATAAGCAAGAAGACCATACTTATTTAACAACTCAAGACAATATTTCCTTTGAAAAATACACATACCATCTCATCATCTAAGACCTCAATAGCTAAAAAGTATCCAAGTAACCTAACACCTCTGATCATGAATTTAGAACTTTGAAACTTTTTAAACTTATCAATTTCACTCTTAGTATTCCAAGTGATAACAACATCATCCACACACACAACGATGTAAACGAACATATCGATTGTACTTATGTTTCGCATATAAAGAGTATATTTCCTTCAAACACAACCATTTTCAACCATGACAGTACTCAACTTCTTATTCCACAGTCTTGGTACTTGTTTCAAACAATATAAAGATTTAACAAGTTTGCATACTCTAATTTCATTCTCATTATAGTAACTAGGAGGTAATTATATATATATATATATAATTACATCTTCATTTAAATCCCTATATAATAAATATTATTGGCATCAATGTGATATAAAGGCTAGTTAGTCTCAACAGATAAGGAAATTAAGCGCATAATTTTATTTTCACAACAGGACTAGTTAGGGATGAGCATTTGGACCCGAATCCCGAAAATGAACCGGAACCGTACCGAAACCGTACCGATTCCCGGTACCCGAATCCCGTTCGGTACGGTACCGGTACCACAAAATAAGGTGAAAAAAAATTCGGCACCACTAATTCGATACGGGACCGGTACCAAATCGAGAAATTTCCGAAAAAACGGAAAAATCCCGAGTTCCCGGTACCGGTACCGATACCGATACCGGTACTGATATCCGAATCCCGTTCGGTACGGTACCGGTACCATTAATTTATACTCGAGAAAAATTTAGTATCACTAATTCGGTACCGGTTCGGTACGGTACCGGTACCGTGCTCATCCCTAGGACTAGTGTTTCTTCATAGTTAATACATTCTCATTTATTAAAAATTTTAGCAACAAGCCTAACATTGTATCTATCAACCTCACCAAAAGTTTTATATTTAATCTTCCAAATCCATTTATATCCCATGACTTTTCTTCCAAGAGTAAGACTAGTAAGAAAGTAAGTGTTATTTTATGCAAAACCTCCATTTCACAAGTATTCATAACTTCCACCTACTAGGGGTTTAAAGAAGCTTCTTGAAAAGAATTAGGCTAATAAGACTTATTTAAATTAGTTATTAAACTGAAATTGTTAGAAGAGAGATTAGCATAACAAACATATTTTTCAAGACCATATTTCCCATTGCTATTCACAATAAAATCATAGAACTAAGATGGCATAACCATCTTCCTGGTAGACCTCCTCAACTCTGGTGATGTTTGCTAAGCATTTAAATGACCCCCGCCATTCTAAAAAACAAGAATAGTGCCTCATAGGTGACATCCTCTCAACTATTTGGGTTGTAGTAGCAGCAACTTCCTCCTCAACAGTGTTACCAATATCATCAAAAGCTGCCTCTTTACTACCTTGCACATTGGAAGTGTCCCCTTCTTAATCATAGGGATTTTCAAACCTTTGAAAATCAAACAAATTTATACTATTTAACTCAGAGTCGTTTAAAACACTATTTCTACTTCCACTTACTTCATTTTGAACATACGTATTTTCTAGACCTAATTTTAAAAGAAAAGACATTTCCATAAATTTTTACATCCCTAGTTACAAAAAAGTTATATTGTCAATACGATAAAGTTTATAAGCCTATCTACACTTGAAAATCAATCAAGACATATTTTTAAGACTTGCCACTAAACTTATCACTTTAATTTAAAACAATAGAATAGGCAAGACATCTAAAGGACCTTATGTAAGAGAGACCGAGATCCTAATATAGACTAAAAATAATGGTAAACACCAGGCGAGACAAATGAGGGAACCTATTAATCATGTAAACAACAATCAAAACACATTCAGACCACATAGATAAAGTAATCCATCCTAAAACATACGAATCTTAGTGATACAAATGATTTTGCTTGGGTTCAATTAAGTTCTATTCTCGGTATCTTCTCGAATTGATTTCCGGTTAAATGTGCGACTCAGTCGTTCTTGGTGGAAAAGAAATAGAATGGTTGTCGTTGTCTACACTAATTAAAAATAAAGACTTGAAACAATAAAAATAAAATAAAGACGGTAAAAAGAAATACTGAAAGATAAAAACTTGACGGGAAATTAATGACGAGAAATTAAAAACGTGACGAAAAATAAAAAGGCACTAAAAGGTAAATAAGGCAAACTTAAACTGAAGGCAAGTAAACTAAAAGTGCGACTAAGTAAAAAGGCGGGAAAAGTAAAGCTTAGAAATTCAAAAACATAAACATAAAATAAACTAAAACTGAAATTACAAAAATAAGAAAAACTGCTCATCCGGAATGAAATGATTCATCCGAAATAAGTTCTTTCATCCGGAATAACAGCTCATTCGGAATATCTGTTTATCCGGAATATTTTCCCTTCATCCGGAATAATAGCTCATCCGGAATAAAGGTTCATCCGGAATAAACATTCATTCGGAATGCGTTGCTCATCCGGAATAAGTGCTCACTCGGAATAAAACGTTCATCCGGAATGTTAGGCTTCATCCGGAATGTTATACTAAAACGCTGATTCGGAACAAATGATTCATCCGGGATATTGATTATTCCGGATGAACACACTAATTCAAAATAAAATAGATAAAAAGGTCTTGGTTCGGAATAATAAAAAAGAAATGTCCATTCGGAATAATTCTCTTCATGCGGAATAATAAAATTAAAACCTTTCATCCGGAATATTTAACAGATCCGGAATAATTAGTAAAATCCCTTCATCCGGAATGAACGGCTGGTTCGGAATAAACTGGGCGACAACAGTAGCGAAGAACAAGGGAATGATAAAGAACACGAATCTAACCAAAACTAATTAAATCAAAACAAAAGATTAAATCAAAACAACCACTAATGATCAACTAACAAATACTAATCAAACCAAATCAATAACACTAACAATGATGATCAAAATGATCAAAACCCACTTAATCAATTTAATGAAAACTCAAGAACATGTACATATCATAAGATTAAATCAATCACAAGAAAGGAAGATGAGAGATCAACAATAAAGATAAAGAATCAATAACATGAAAAAGAAACTTACTTGAAATTAAAGGAATTAAAGGTGCAATACAATGTAATTAAAGGTGCAAGTAAGAAAAAATGGAAGAGCATAGTTTGTCAAACTAGCCAACAAGAATGAAATTAACACTAATGATCTATTTATAGGGAAGTAGGAGGATTAGTGGAAGGAAGCTTCCTCCCCTCTTTCTTCTTTCTTTAATTACTTGATAAGTCCTTAATCTTCCAACTTCTTCGACTTTTGTCTCGGGGTTAATAAACTCGTCTTGTAATTTCTTCAATAAATTAGACTTGAGTTCTTCGGCTTTTAGTAAACTTCCGTCTTTTGACTTTTTCTCCGATAATTCTTCAGAATTGGTCTTGGACTTCCGTTCTTTTTGCACTCTTGATTTCTTGACTTCGTCTTTTGTATTTTTCTTCGATAAAAGCCCGTGAAAGCCGTGTTTTCTTCCCTTTTAACATTTTGATCCTAAAATCACAACAAAAACACAAACCACGCATAATTCCGACATTTACGACATAAAATAAACGTTTTGGCCTGGTTATTATTGTAATTAAGTGGTAAAAGGATGGGTGTTTTCACACCTATCAAATCCCCTACACTTGACCATTGCAATGTCCTCATGCAATGCATTAGTTACAAAGCAAGATTACACTTTTCATCATAATCAATCCACATTGGCCTTTATTAAAGAGATAGAAAATAACAAAACAAGTAAAGAAATCAAAAACTTACCTTAGGGTTTTGGGAAATGTCATGAATGATCATCATCCTCAAGTTTTCATATTCTCCAAACCAAGCTTAAAAACGAGATCATTGTTATTATAAGTTAGCAAACTAACACGAACTCATGTGGGCCAATTATTTACTTAGACTCCCTTATTCCTAGGTGTATATCTTATATTTTATTGTTGTCTTGAATGATCACGAGGATGCATTGTTGACTTATTTCGATAGTTATTAAGGCTGAAAATAAAGTGGGACGATATAATCAATAGTTAGCTAAAGGACAAAATCTTTTAAAACTGCTTCTCGGGACCTCAAAAAGTTCATATCTTGGCATAACTCGCTTCGCGATTCGAGACCTTTCTCGGACCGATATTTGGCAGCGACTTCAAACTTCAAATCTTGAGAGACGTTCATGAAATAATGGTCTTCTCTTCATAATAGGAATTTCTTCACTTGAAGTTTTGAGAGATTCTTCATACTTGGACCACGACTTCTTCATTTTTCTCCAATCTTTATTTGGGATTTTGATATACAACGATTCGCCTCCTTTTTGGACTTGGATCTATTTATCCTCATACCTTGTTAGGGCCTTTTTGGATAGACTTCTCCATGATCTTTACGGGAGTATTTTCTTTTCGTCGTGTGTCTCGATCCTTTATATTGATCTTTGATAAATGATTCTTCACATCACTTGGGATCTTTAGCAACAAAATGTAGCCCTCATGCCTTGTTAGGGCCTTTTCGGACTCGCCAATCTTCGCATCCCGCTTCAATAAGTTATGCCTTGGCTATGAACTCTAATCCATACCGAGCAACTTTTAAACGATCTTGGGCTTGAAGCTAAGTAACGTTTCAAATCGTACAACTTTATTTATTGCAGATAAATTTATTAGCAAGCGATGGGAGAATAGGCTTATAATTAACTCACATAAATTCACGAAAGAATACCAAACTTATAATTGACTCTATCATCTCTCGTTCTCCACAGTTTAAAATCTCAAGGAATAAGACTCGTGGATGCTTAGCCTATTAAATCAAAGTTTTGGGTTTTCGAGTCATCTATAGGATCTTGTAAATTCTTAGACTTTTTCAAGTTTAGAAATCGCATCTTAAAGTTCCCTTGATAAACAACTCTCTAGGATCAATTATAGGAACTTGCGAAAAGTTCTTGTTCTTAACACGTGAGAGTTAAGACTTTCGCGTTTTAAAGCTCCCCATATAGAAGCCTAGCAAAACTTGACTTAAACACGTTAAGGATACTAGCTAGAGTAAACTTAGATAAGTAAACTCGGGTTGAGTCAAAAGATTCACAACGTTTGAAAACTAAAACCACTTTATAAAAATTTATTCTAGCAAAGAAAGAAAATAACTATACAAAGGTAAGACTAATAGGCCAAAATAGATCAAAAATTTTGAAAAATGTCGAAAAATTGATTTTTCGGTTAAATAAGGACAAATTCAAGGAAAAGGCCACTTAACTTCGATAGAAGTCCCCCTACACTTGATATAAACATTGTCCTTAATGTTTAAGCATGTGGGAGTAAACTCCCCTACACTTAGGACATTGTGCACTTTGTTTAAATCTCGCTAAGAAAGAGACAACGAAAGAGATTCCTATTTTAATATTGAGAAATATAAAATAGTGAATCGAAAAGAGTTTAGGATAGAACCGGGAAGACGGAAACTCGGAATCACAGGTCGTCAAAAGTCATCAAGAGTGTGTCTTTGAAGCTCTAATCCCTTCACATGATAAGAAAGAAAACAAGAAACACCAACGGGGGTCCCCCTACACTTATGATGAAAACAGAGAAAGATAGATAATCGGGTTGCCTCCCGAAGAGCGCTTGTTTTTTTTTAACCGAGTCACGAGCCTGACTCGTCCCCGAATTAAATGGTCCATGGGGAAGCCTCGAATGTAATACCGGGATCAAAGACCTTGTCCTCGTTCTCGGTGGACATCAACAAAGGAGAGGCGGGGTGATAAGTCTTGAATGGGAGAAAGGTTCTTTCAACATACAAGAAGTATGTGAAATCGAGATCCACGGGAGGTGGGGTGGGTAAAGTAAGCACATTGTCATCCCCCAAAGACAATGGATGCTGAGCATATGACAAAGCCGCAATGTTATCAATCATGAAATAGTGATTGTCACCTCCCGGGTCAAAGCACTCAACCTCCGTAATAGTGGCTAAAGGGAAGGATGAAAGGTGCTCGGGAGGGGGACTTGGGACAATACCTTCCTGCAGCAAATTATCAAAAATAATATCCCCCTCCGTGTCATCATCATCAATACCCGGAGGTATTGAGTGAATGTCGATTTCTTCCAACAATGGGTCATTATCTTCAACGGGAGGAATAGATGGAGGTAAAGACTCGGAAAGAGGAGGAGAAGTCAACTCTTCGATTTGAGCAATAAGAAGATGCACTTTCCGTAATCTGTCGCGGAGAATCACGTCTTCCACCTCATCTTCAAGAGCAAGTTCATCGGTGAACTTCTCGAAAGTCGGAGAGAATAAATCGTCATCGTCCGCATCTCCCGGTGGAGATTGAGAAATTTCAAAAGTGAAATTCTCATAGCGTGGAGAAAAATCGTCATCATTAGGATCGACCTCTTCCGTAAGAGCAACGTCGTCCTCAGACTCCATAACAGTAGGCATGTCACAAACCTCATCATCAAAGAATTTATCGAGACCAAAATCACGAATCTCACTCAATGAATCATCATCCTTAGACGCATTAGGAATACCGAGAGTATGAGTAGCAACTTCAGTAGATGGGCCGAGAGCGTAGACATCATCGTCGTCATCATCATCATAATAGACGGGACCATTCCAATTAGGAGTGACATAGTCGGCTAACTCTTCCTTGATAACCTCCACATCTTTAAGAAGCTCATGAAGCAAATTTTGTTGTTCATCTCCCCGAGTATGTTCAATTAAACCAATTCTATCCCACGCTGTAATTAAACATTTTGGTGTAGAAAATAAGGGAAAACGACCAAATTGTCTCAAAAAGGTGTTGGTGGATTTCAAGATTTCGTCACCATCAAGCAAAGGTTGCCTTTCCTGATGCAAGTCAGCTCGGATTTGAGCTAAACTTTCTAGAACATCATTCAAAGAAGTGAGTTGTGGGTCAAGACTAATTTGCTGAGAGGATTGATGATTGAGGATGTGATGTGGGGGCTCAAAATTATACACACTAGGATGATAGCACGGAACTTTCTCAAAGACCTTCGACGGATCACAAGAAGAAGCATCGTGAGGGCCCCCACAAATATAGCACCATGGGTATGGAGAAAAACTGGGTGCGTCATGTGGATAGCTATTACCATTGTCATAATTGTAACCCGGTTCTTGCCCGTGACCATACGGGTATCGAACCGGGCACGAAACATGCCAATGAGAATCGCTTCCATAATACATGCAATAGGGAGGAGTAAGTTCATTAGAAGTAAAGGATGAGTTAATCGAATTACACGATGGACAAAATCCTATTTGTGAATCGATGGAAATGGGAGGAAGGTCTCTTCCGCATCGCTCGCATGAACACCATTGACATGATTCGCCCCCATATAGTCGTCTCCAACACCCGACGCAATGGACATAAGAATCCATAAAGAAAAATAGATAAGCAAGAAGAATATTTTTGGTGCAAAACTTGGAAAAAGAAATGCTTTTTATGATTTTTCAAATGTTTTTGGGATTTTTGAAAATTTTGGACACGAAAAATAACGTTCACGAGTGAACGGATCCCAAAAGCCAACGCGTCTCTCACAAAAAACCGGTAATCTTAACGAAAAGAGCCAGCAGCGGCCCCATTTGATACAAATGATTTTGCTTGGGTTCAATTAAGTTCTATTCTAGGTATCTTCTCGAATTGATTTCCGGTTAAATGTGCAACTCAGTCGTTCTTGGTGGAAAAGAAATAGAATGGTGTCGTTGTCTACACTAATTAAAAATAAAGACTTGAAACAATAAAAATAAAATAAAGACGGTAAAAAGAAATACTGAAAGATAAAAACTTGACGGGAAATTAATGACGAGAAATTAAAAATGAGACGAAAAATAAAAAGGCACTAAAAGGTAAATAAGGCAAACTTAAACTGAAGGCAAGTAAACTAAAAGTGCGACTAAGTAAAAAGCGGGAAAAGTAAAGCTTAGAAATTAAAAAACATAAACTTATAATAAACTAAAACTGAAATTACAAAAATAAGAAAAACTGCTCATCCGGAATACACCCTTCATCCGGAATAAAATGATTCATCTGGAATAAGTTCTTTCATCCGGAAGAACAACTCATTCGGAATATCTGTTTATCCGGAATATTTTCCCTTCATCCGGAATAATAGCTCATCCGTAATAAAGGTTCATCCGGAATAAACATTCATTCGGAATGCGTTGCTCATCCGGAATAAGTGCTCACTCGGAATAAAACGTTCATCCGGATGTTAGGCTTCATCCGGAATGTTATACTAAAACGCTGATTCGGAACAAATGATTCATCCGGAATATTGATTATTCCGGATGAACACACTGATTCGGAATAAAATAGATAAAAAGGTCTTGGTTCGGAATAATAAAAAAGAAATGTTCATTCAAAATATTTCTCTTCATTCGGAATATAAAATTAAAACCTTTCATCCGGAATATTTAACTGATCCGGAATAATTAGTAAAATCCCTTCATCCGGAATGAATGGATGGTTCGGAATAAACTGGTCAACAACAGTAGCGAAGAACAAGGGAATGATAAAGAACACGAATCTAACCAAAACTAATTAAATCAAAACAAAAGATTAAATCAAAACAACCACTAATGATCAACTAACAAATACTAATCAAACCAAATCAATAACACTAACAATGATGATCAAAATGATCAAAACCCACTTAATCAATTTAATGAAAACTCAAGAACATGAACATATCATAAGATTAAATCAATCACAAGAAAGGAAGATGAGAGATCAACAATAAAGATAAAGAATCAATAACATGAAAAAGAAACTTACTTGAAATTAAAGGAATTAAAGGTGCAATACAATGTAATTAAAGGTGCAAGTAATTAAGGTGCAAGTAAGAAAAAATGGAAGAGCATAGTTTGTCAAACTAGCCAACAAGAATGAAATTAACACTAATGATCTATTTATAGGGGAGGAGGAGGATTAGTGGAAGGAAGCTTCCTCCCCTCTTTCTTCTTTCTTTAATTACTTGATAAGTCCTTAATCTTCCAACATCTTCGACTTTTGTCTCGGGATTAATAAACTCGTCTTGTAATTTCTTCAATAAATTAGACTTGAGTTCTTCGGCTTTTAGTAAACTTCCGTCTTTTGACTTTTTCTTCGATAAATCTTCAGAATTGGTCTTGGACTTCCGTTCTTTTTGCACTCTTGATTTCTTGACTTCGTCTTTTGTCTTTTTCTTCGATAAAAGCCCGTGAAAGCCGTATTTTCTTCCCTTTTAACATTTTGATCCTAAAATCACAACAAAAAGACAAACCACGCATAATTCCGACATTTACGACATAAAATACACGTTTTGGCCTGGTTCTTATTGTAATTAAGTGGTAAAAGGATGGGTGTTTTCACACCTATCACTTAGCAACATTTAACAAGTGTCTATGTTTCCTTTTAACAATCCCATTTTGTTGAGGAGTATAGGCACAAGAAGTTTGATGCATAATACCCAAATTATTTGGAACACAATCCATTTTACTATTCATAAACTCAGCTCCATTATTAAACCTTAAAACCATAACTCTTTTACCAAATTATGTGAAATAAGTTTTATAAAGCTTTCAATGTAACCCCTACTTCAGTTTTAAGTAGGTAGACCTAAATGGCTCTACTAAAATTATTAATCAAAGTAAGAATAAACTTGTACCCATCCTTACTGACAACTCTATAAGGACCACGTACATCACAATGAGCAACAACACCAACATCTTTGTACTTATGATCACTTAAAGAATTGCTTCTCTAGTTTTTTTAGCCTTGTGACATATGTTACAAGGTGGCATATGATCACCTTTTAAAAATCCCATTTTATTACCAAAAGTAGACATAACTTGGTTCGCATGATCATCAAGCATGTAATGCCCTAACCCATTGGAAACATGACAAACAAACGTATAATTACTCATACTAAAACACGACTCACCATTCTTATCAACATCAAACGAGTATAGGCCACTAGTTTTACTACCAGTCCCCACTATTTGCTCAATTGCACATCCTGAATATAACATTTATGCTCATAAAACCCAAAAAAGAACTAACTATTTTTAATCATTTTTTTAATAGACACAAGACTGACATTATACTCAGAACTAGGAGCGTGTTTCTGATTAATAAGACTGATCATCTATTCATTTGTGAAAGATCAAAACAAAGGTCCAAAAGAAGGAGGAACATACTGACTAAGCTCACTATTGCCATTAGATCTTCTCCCATTACCAACCCTATTATTAAACTGGCTAGATAAGTTATGATTCCTTTTAAAACCAAATGGGTAACCAATAAGCTCATAACACCTTTATATGGTATGAATAATGAGACCATAATTTTAATAAAAAATACTAGGATTAGGTCCTCTATTAGTAATATTGATGAGGGTTGGGGTGCGGGATGCAATGCTCGTTTATTCAGGCAGTGAAACCCTTTTGCGAGCCCCTCAAGTAGTTTTACAACCTTTGGGTTGTGTAACATGTCGTGTAGACATAGTATACGCAAGGACTCAGGGTTGTTATTGTTTACTCAGGGAATAGTTTGGGAGGTTAGTGTCAAACGTACAAAAAGTCTAGAGGTGGGAAGGAGATTCATTTTGTATTCTTATATTTTAAGAAAGCAAGTAAATTATTGGGATATAAGAGGGAGGTTTTGACTAACACTCTAACTAAACCTAACCTAATGGATTTTACAAAGTAGATACAATGTGTTTACCTAATCATGCACTGGTCACCATAATGTTTTCTTAATGTGTTTGTTACCCGTAACATCTTGTTGATTAAACATGTAAGTGATCCATTTGTATTAATTCCGAGTCATATGCAAAACAAATAAACCCTAGCATAGTGGTATGACGACGTTTACTAGTTTTTACTCATTTGACATACACCCTCTTAATATTCTATGTGATAAAATCATAAATCTAGAATTACAAACAAACCCTAGATCTACTCATTAACAAATGTATTAACAAACACCTAAATGTATCCTCCAAATCAACACATTAGACTACCATGAAATTGATGATCGGTTAAGGGAGTTCATGAACAATAACATGGATCTACGAGGTGAGGCATTATTTATAACCTACGTTTCCCTATACATATCAAGAGTTAAGATATGAAGATCTATTCTGGTTTTCTAGAGCCCAACATGCACAGAATCAACCGAAGAAGCAACAAACACAATGAGATCACACTATAGCTTTCATATAATCATAGATAATAACAAGAAATATAGCCTAGCATAGCAAGAGAAGAGAAGATAAAAAGATACTATAATCATCAAACACATAGATATGATTAATGAAAATAAGCAAAACCTTGCTCTTCAATTGATATAGGTGAAATATGGAATTTCTTAGGGTTTTGAAACCCTAAAACCGTATGATAATGACTGCTCCTAGCTAACCCTAAAATTCTACATGAATTTTATGTGACAGTCCTCAAATTTCATATATGTGTTATATGTTATGATTGAATGAATATGAAATTCACTAAATTTTTTTGCTTTTGTGTCTTACTTGGTAAGATGAATGAATTCTCAAAATCTGAACTGCCATTTCAACATATTCTTATATGTTGTAAATACAATGTATATATCAAGTCTAAGTTCTAAAAGTAATCTAATAAGAATGTTATGAATAAGAACATCTTAAATATAACTATGATGCCTAAATTCCCTAAGAAACCCTAGAAACCCTATAAATGAGTTGTAAACTCAAGATTTGTGAAATATGAATGTACAACATCTATGAATAAGTAATCAAGGATCATGAAAAAGTAATAAACTATTATTTAAAGGTATAATTTCATCTTATAATACTAAGTACAAATCATTTAAAACTAAGTACAAGTGTTAAGACCTAGTAACCAAGATTAGTCAAGAATCCACCTCATAATGAATTAGAGCCTTATCTTTTGCAACCAATTATAAAACTAAACTAAGTAACATACTAAGACTATATTTTCACTTCAAGTTAATGTACAAATAATTAATGACTAAATTACAAGTTTTTAAAGCATAGAATTCTAATTAAACCTGTTACATCCTAGGATATGATTAACCTATATAAATTATTACACTAAGTGTGACTCTTTAGAAACCATAAACACAATATATGTAACACCTCCAAATGTTGGTCATAACAGCGAAAGGATCATTGGGTGTTACTTGCATGATTCAAGCTCATAATAAAAAAACCCGGCTCAAAACGAGTCGTTTTAATAAACATCCATTCATTTTCATTCAATAAAGGTAAAATTTCATACAAGGTCGCGAAAAACTTAATGTTTACAAAACACAATAATGATAAAAATTCTTTGAATGAATATTATTTATAAAAGCGGGCGAAAACATTTCAAATATGCAAGCTTCACCGCCTTCCTCGAGTGCCTTCTTTATGGATATGAGATAAAACATGCTACAAAATCAACAAAATTGCTGAGTGAATCTATAGAGTTTAAAGTATAAAAATTGAACACAAGTATTCTAAATAACCTTCCATGGTTAATAATTCATCGAAAGACAATTATGTTGTACGGACATAATTATCGGTGTTATTACATAAGCCTCGTGACATTGAACATTAACATATATTATTTAAGCCCAACACACCTAGCCAAGTGCGTATATTTCTCATATACAATGCATCAGATGTTTTATTACTAGTGTGTCACAACATCACGCGATAGCTAGTCGCGATCGGGCTGGGCGTCACCCGATAGATCTATCCATAGTATTAGCGTTCCTTCGATTAACAATTCACGATTCCATGGGTCTTTTAAGGCTAAAACAAACTTATGTAATAACTTTCATCTAAGCATACAATAGGGTCCCTTGTGTTCTATTTTAAAATAAATAAGGTTTACCACAACTTCTGTCGCACCCATTCATGGGTTTACAACAACTCTTGTTGTACCCTTCATTTTCAATAAATACTTTTCAAGTAAATAGAGCTTCCACAACTTTTAGTTGCACCATTTAATTGGTTTACCGCAACTTATAGTTGTACTCTTTATTTATAATAAAACAAGCATGTTATCCCCCTCGCAAGTTTCTAAAACAATTAAAGAATTTAAAAGCGAGGCTATAGACCCACCTTAGCCAATAGTGATAATGAGACGATCGCTGACGATTAGTGATGCCCGTTAAACACGAAAACCACAACCTACCAAATAAGGCGCCACTCGTTAATAATCGACTCAAGTATAAATTATACTTAAATAATACAAAACTCAGAAATACAAAACCATGACAATCCCCAAAAATTAACAATACAAGTGTTATTACTATACCCTTTTTATTCAACACTATTCTTTGAAACACTTGCACTCTCGACATTGACCCGTCATAAGACGCTAAGTCAACGCAAGTCAAACTATCATTTTACTTCACTCGGACCAGTAGCTAAGTCATTGATATAATGACTAAGCACTTGAGTAAATCACCATATCCAATAGTGAATATTCAACTCACGCCACACGAGTATTGAACTACCTGTCCAAATTAAAATCAGCATGTACTCTCCAAATGTACACACCAATCTACCCTATCTAGACTTGTCCGATTTTGACGAAACTTGGTCACAAACTCACATATAATATGAATAAGACTCAGTTCAAATTTCATTTAAAAATATTACTTCTAAGACCTTCTGCCCGACACACCTTCGTGTTATAAAAACGGGCAGTTTTACGCCTTTGACTTGTAAAACCATTTTGACTTCTCTAAACAACTCCATTTATAAAACCGACACTTGGGTTTGAAAATAGACTCATGACCTGAGGTTTAGAAACTTAAAAAAGCCCTTGAATATTTTTAGAACTCATTCTATAGTCCCCAAGATTCGATCTAAATATCGACAACAACTATATATTATGCTGATACTCGTCTCCCGGTACACGAATAATAAAACTATCATTACTTCTCGCTCGTTTGGAGCTAGAAGTCCTACTTTATATCGAATCGAATCTAATCGAATTCTCTACAACCTTACCTTATTAGTTTAACAAATACTTAACCTTAAGGTGCCTAGAATTTTCCTTTAAGTCACTGCCCTAAATTAGCTACCTAAAACTCATACAAAACCACACTTTTAATCAAATTTAACTACTTTTCTCATCATTCTATACCCCTAATTATAACATATATTCATTCTAACACTTGTATGAATCAAATAAATAAAAACCCAAAAAATCAAAATAAATTTTCTATATCAAAATAGCAAGATTTAAACATGATCTTATAAAGATCATTACATGCATAATCATAAAAACACCTTCAATAATTTTTGTTTTTATCAAAATTTAAAAACTTTATGCATGTAAGAAAAAATTATATCAATAGAATCAACTTTTGATTTCTAGGATGGGTATTTTATTAGTTTTGTCTAAATGAAACTAGATCAAAAATGATATGGGTGTTTTGTTTGATGATGTTGGACGGCAACAAGGAGGAAAAAGAAAGAGCTATGTGAAAATTTTATAAAATGGTGATAGTGGAATGTTAGGTGGAAAAAAAAATCCTTTTATAGTATTAATAGTTTAGGGTAGAAAATGTTATTTAGGCATTCTTTTGGACCAATTTTCAATTTAATAGTTTAAAGGGTAGAAAATGACTATTAGTCAAATTTATAAATATTTACGGACTCTGGTTTCGTAAAAATATTTTTTAAAAGTTAAAACGCTCCATAAATATAATAATATAACTTCGACACGACTTAAAACATAATTAAATCGAAAACGTCGAAAATATTAAATATCGAGACAATCGATAATAAAAAGTAAATTTTTGGGCATCCGTCGGTATCGCGATCACTAATAGTTTTCGTCATTCGTTAAAACGTAAAACATGAGAAATAAAGATTAAATATAATAAAATCATTCTTATAATAATTTAAGAAATAATACCGACACCTAACGTATTCCTTGTCGATTTTCATCTAAACGACATTCTTACATTATGTTTCAAGCCATAACTTCTAGGTTAGTCGATAATTTAAAATTCTCATTAAAGTAAACATATGATATGTAATTGTCGAGATTAAAATAACGACCTGAAATTGATGGATTGTCACATCATCCCCACCAAATTGGGATCTTCGTCCCGAAGATCAACTTGCGTTCTTCCTCGATCGCTCTTTGAAATAAAAAAGATAATTGTATTTTGGTCCTCGCCTTGAGTTCCATTGGACTTGACAATAGGAATACGACTTTGCTTCAGTTGCTTAACTTCTTATTGATAATGTCAACAAGTACTTTGATGAAATGCAACTTATCGTTGATTCATACTTCATCAAGAGGAATAATAAGATCTTTATCGGAAATAAATTTCTTTAGGTTCGACATATGAAAAAGTATTGTGAATTCCTTGTAACCCTCGAGGTAATTTAAATTTTTATGTCACCGGACCTACTCTCGATATCAACTCGAATGGTCCAAACATAACGAGGACTTAACTTCCTACGTTTTCCAAATTATATAACACCCTTTCCATGGTGATAGTTTGGCATAACTTTTCCACCTACCTCGAATTCCAAAGGTTTTCGTTTCACATCATCATAACTTCTATGTCTACTACGAGTGGCTATCAAACGATTCTTAGTTAGCGGGATCGATTTATTTATCGAAATAAAATGAGCAGAGTCAATCAGTCAATACTGACACAAATTGAATCAAATCCAGACTGAGTTTTCGAGAGCTTAACGATGAATCCATTGTAATTTGCTCCTACCTCCCAAATGCTAACGAATAACACAATTGTAATCACTTATAGGCTTATTTATCTCATTTTATTCCAGAATACATTGTAGGCTCTTTCTATCGGTGGATACCGTACATTTAGTGCCATACAATTAATGTCTCCATAGACAAAGGGTAAAAATCACCACACCCAATTACAAGTCATGGGTTATGTAGTTTCCTCATTCTTTCTAAGTTTCCTACAAGCATATACAAATCAAACAGCTCTAAATCCTTCAAGACATGCATCACAATAAACAACAAAATCGTCACTTCCTTCGCGTAACGATAAGATCGACGTGCTGCAGAGTTTTCATTCCATGTTTTGAAAAGCTTCCTCTTCGTCAACGCCTTACACATACGGTTCATTCTTTTTAGTTAGCTTGGTTAATGGTTTTGATATCCAAGAGAATCCTTTAATAAACCTTCGGTATTAACCAGCCAAACCTATAAATTGTCGTACTTCAGTTGGAGTAGTTGGAGTATCTTAATTCTTAATGGCTTCGATCTTCGCAGGATCAACATGTACCCCACTTTTATCAATTAGATGTCAGAGAAATCGTACAGAACTAAGCCAAAGATCACACTTTGAGAATTTCGCGTACAAATTTTCGTTCTTTAACAAGTTCAAGATAATTCTTAAGTGTTCGGCATGCTCTTCCTCGCTCTTAGAGCAGATTAGAATATCATCAAAGAAAATAATCACGAATTTATCAAGATACAGCTTACACATACGATTCATTAAGTCAATGAATATAGTAGATGCATTAGTCAAACCAAAAGGCATAACCCGAAGCTCATAATGATCATCACGAGTTCTAAATGCCGTAATAGGAATATCTTCCTCGCGTGTGAAGTTGATGGTAACCAAAACGAAGATGAATCTTGGAGAAATCATGAGAATCAAGAAGTTGATCAAGTAGATCATAAATTCTTGAATACGGATAACGATTCTTGATCATTACCTAATTAAGCTCTCGGTAAATGATGCACATACGGAACGAATCATCTTTCTTCTTAATGAATAGAATAGAAACTCCCCAAAATGAAAAGCTAGATCAAATGAAACCTTTATCAGATAGTTCTTGCAACTACACAAATAATTACTTCAGCTCGGATGGTGCTAATAGATATAGCTCACGTGCTACAGTTACAGCACCAGGAATTAGATCAACTTGGAATTCTATTTTCCTTGGAGGCGGAAGCCTTGGCAAATCTTCTAGAAACACCTCGGGATTGTCACGAATGACTAGAATATCTCTACTCACTTTCCTTACGATTCCTTCTATGATACCTAAGCCATGAATAATCCACAACCTTTTTCGATATACTTACGAGCTCTAATGCATGAAAAGAATTTTCAATTGGAACCATTTCTCCTTCAGTTCTAGGTTGTACAACACTTGCTCCACACTTTGGAAATATTACGGGGACAAAATTCCTCAGTCAATTGCTTCCTAACCTTAGTTCATGGTGTCCCATAAGTAACGATACATATGGAAGCAAATCTACCAATCCACCAAATTAATACACAACCTTGGAGAGTAGCGATTTCAAACTGCACCTTATCTTCCTGATTAGGTTCACTGATTCGAAAGACTGACGCCAGCTTTTCAACAACTGACACAATCCTCCAACATCTTAGTCCCCTTAAGAGTCTACGGTTAGAACTTTATGAATGAAGTATAGTTATAGCCTCTAATCTCGGGCACAGTTGTTCCATCAGTACCACGAACATTATTGGCTCCAGTTTCAGCTCCACCGGTTCCAGTTCCACCAGTTGCAGCTTCAGCTTCAGTTCCAGATCCATCATTCATGTTGGCCATGAATTCAGTTATAGATATAGCAACTTATTCACAAGTAACTTGGCTCATTCGTGCCTTAGTCATAGCTTTCATTGACTGTATGATTCTAATGCAACACAAATCAAATCATAATGAGCATTCATTCAATGGTTGTGTGATACCATATGAATTTACAAGAGAAAAGCAAAGAAAGATAATAATAGAACGATGTAGAATTTGGAATCAAAAGATAGTCATTCCATTGATCACAAACTAGTACAAGTTGTATTGTCAAGCATTATAGATTATCATAGTCTAATGCTATACAACTTAAAAGACTAGTCCTAATAACTATTGTCACAGTTTAGTTAGTGATTTGAAAGATACTACAATTGATAAATTAATCCACAAGAGTTAGTAGGTAATTCACATGGCTAAGAAAGCTCCTCGGTCCTGCTAGAAGAAGATTTCTACGGTGTCTTTCAGAGACGCTTGATATCCTCCTCAATTGGTGGTTTTGGAACAGTCTCAGTACAACCATCTCACGATCAAAGAATTAGAGGAACAAAATCAAGGAATGAATCGAGCAAACGAGTTAGGAGTCAATAAGAGTTTAACCACGTAGATGACATATGCTTAAGCCCACACGTTTATAAATCATTATTTTCATGGATTGATCAAATCTATCCAAATAAAATTTAGAAATTTGTAGTTCAACAATTTATGATTTCCTTGTTCAAATAAATGACCAATTCATTTCAACAAGACGATTATAAATCACCTTATTTAAGTATCGCCAGCTCAACGTAGAAGATCAAGATCAAAACAAATGAAAAACTGATTTAAAAGAAAATGATAAGTGATATGATATGGAATTATGGTTGGCATGTGAATACCATACCAATTAATGTCAATACCTAACAACCAATAGTACCATCTCAAACAAACTTGTTTCTATCAAAACAGTATAATGTCGAGGATTAATGAAAGTTCAAATTAAATTTGCTAAACGAAAGGAACAGGTTGATAAATCAAGAATAAGAACCAAGGAATCGAAATCCTTGTAACCAAGAGAATATCATCAAGAATATTAACCATTTCGTTGGGATTATGTATATCCACAACTTAGTTAGTCTCGAGAATAACAGGATTCATTTCAGGAATAGCTTCAGCGCTAGCATTAAAATGACTAGGGTGGCTTCGTGACAATCTACGTCGTATAAATATCTCGTATAAGTATAAAACTATCATTTATAATCAAATAAATGAAAACATACATTGTAATTCACAAGTACAAACAATCGATAAAGATTACAACATATATATAATCCCATATATATATATATAAATACTCTCATTTTCGTCCATTGGCAACTCGAAGGTTTCGCTTGCAACTTTTATAGTTAAAAGATTTCAAAATTCATTTTTGGAAAACCTTTTCGTTCTCTATAACTTGAGCTCTGATACCAATCTGTAACACCCCCAATTTTAGGTCATAACAGCGGAAGGGTAATTGGGTGTTACTTACATGATTCAAGCTCATAATTATAGAAAATGGCTCAAAACGAGTCGTTTTAATAAACATCCATTCATTTTCATTCAATAAAGGTAAAATTTTATACACGGTCCCATAAAACTTAATGTTTACAAAACACAATAATGATAAAAATTCTTTGAATGAATATTATTTATAAAAGCGGGCCAAAACATTTCAAATATGCAAGCTTCACCATCTTCCTCGAGTGCCTTCTTTATGGACCTGGGATAAAACATGCTAAAAAGTAAACAAAATTGCTGAGTGAATATATAGAGTTTAAAGTATAAAAAGTGAACACAAGTATTCTGAATAACCTTCCATGGTTAATAATTCATCGAAAGATAATTATGTTGTACGGACATAATTATCGGTGTTATTACATAAGCCTCGTGACATTGAACGTTAACATATATTATTTTAGCCCAACACACCTAGCCAAATGTGTATATTTCTCTTATACAATGCATCCGATGTTTCATTACTAGTGTGTCATAACACCACGCGATAGCTAGTCGTGACCGGACTGGGCGTCACCCCGATAGATCTATCCATAGTATTAGTGTTCCTTCGATTAACAATTCACGATTCCAAGGGTCTTTTAAGGCTAAAACAAACTTATGTAATAAATTTCATCTAAGCATACAATACGGTCCCTTGTGTTCTATTTTAAAATAAATAGGGTTTACCACAACTTTTGTCGCACCCATTCATGGGTTTACAGCAACTCTTGTTGTACCCTTCATTTTCAATAAATACTTTTCAAGTAAAGAGAGCTTCCACAACTTTTAGTTGCACCATTCAATTGGTTTACCGCAACTTATAGTTGTACTCTTTATTTTTAATAAAACAAGCATGTTATCCCCCTCACAAGTTCCTAAACCAATTAAAAATTTAAAAGCGAGGCTATAGACTCACCTTAGCCAATAGTGATAATGAGACGATCGCCGACGGTTAGTGATGCCCGTTAAACACGAAAACCGCAACCTACCAATTAAGGCGCGCTCATTAATAATCGACTCAAATATAAATTATACTTAAATAATACAAAACTCAGAATTACAAAACCATGACAATCCCGAAAATTAACAATACAAGTGTTATTACTATACCCTTTTTATTCAACACTATTCTTTTAAACACTTGCACTCTCGCCATTGACCTGTCATAAGACGCCAAGTCAACGCAAGTCAAACTATCATTTTACTTCACTCGGACCAGTAGCTAAGTCATTGATATAATGAATAAACACTTGAGTAAATCACCATGTCCAATAGTGAATACTTAACTCACGCCACACGAGTATTGAACTACGTGTCCAAATTAAAATCAGCATGTACTCTCCAAATGTACACACCAATCTACCCTACCTAGACTTGTCCGATTTTGACGAAACTTGGTCACAAACTCACATATAATATGAATAAGACTCAGTTCAAATTTCATTCAAAAATATTACTTCTAAGACCTTTTTCCCGACACACCTTCATGTTATAAAAACCGGACAGTTTTACGCCTTTGACTTGTAAAAACATTTTGACTTCTCTAAACAACTCCATTTACAAAACCGACACTCGGGTTTGAAAATAGACTCATGAACTGAGGTTTAGAAACTTACAACAGCCCTTGACTATTTTTAGAACTCATTCTATAGTCCCCAAGATTCGATCCAAATATCGACAACAACTATATATTGTGCCGATACTCGTCTCCCGGTACACGAATAATCAAACTATCATAACTTCTCGCTCGTTTGGAGCTAGAAGTCCTACTTTATATTAAATCGAAGCTAATCGAATTCTCTACAATCCTATCTAATTAGTTTAACAAATACTTAACTTTATGGTATCCAGAATTTTCCTTTAAGTCACTGCCCTAAATTAGCTACCTAAAACTCATACAAAACCACACTTTTGATCAAATTTAACCACTTTTCTCATCATTCTATACCCCTAATAACAACATATATTCATCCTAACACTTGTATGAATCAAATAAATAAAAACCCAAAAAATAAAAATAAATTTTCTATATCAAAATAACAAGATTTAAACATGGTCTTATAAAGATCATTACATGCATAATCATAAAAACACTTTGAATAATTCTTGTTTTTATCAAAATTTAAAAACTTTATGCATGTAAGAAAAATTTATATCAATAGAATCACCTTTTGATTTATAGGATGGGTCTTTTATTAGTTTTGTCTAAATCAAACTAGATCAAAAATGATATGGGTGTTTTGTTTGATGATGTTGGACGACAACAAAGAGGAAAATGAAAGAGCTATGTGAAACTTTTTATAAAATGTTGATAGTGGAATGTTAGGTGGAAAAAAAATCATTTATAATATTAACAGTTTAGGGTAGAAAAAAGTTATTTAGGCATTCTTTTGGACCAGTTTTTAATTTAATAGTTTAAAGGGTAGAAAATGACTATTAGTCAAATTTGTAAATATTTACGGACTCAAGTTTCGTAAAAATACTTTTAAAAAGTTAAACCGCTTCATAAATATAATAATATAACTTCGACACGACTTAAAACGTAATTAAATCGAAAACGTCGAAAATTTTAAATATCGAGAGAATCGATAATAAAAAGTAAAATTTTGGGCATCCGTCGGTATCGCGATCACTAATAGTTCTCGTCATTCGTTAAAACGTAAAACACGAGAAATAAAGATTAAATATAATAAAATCATTCTTATAATAATTTAAGAAATAATATCGACACCTAACGTATTCATTGTCGGTTTTCATCTAAACGACATTCTTACGTTATGTTTCAAGCCATAACCTTCTCGGTTAGTCGATAATTTAAAACTCTCATTAAAGTAAACATATAATATGTAATTGTCGAGATTAAAATGACGACCTGAGATTGACGGATTGTCACAATATATAAGCCCTAGAATAATCCTATATAATAAGATAAACACAAATAACCCAAGTTACAAGTCATTTAGGCATGGTAACCTAAAAACCCATATATTACCCATTTCACTTATAATCAATGCATAGTCTTTTAGGACAAGTGTACAAACTTAAATAGCATTAAATTTAGGTTATAATATCATCATAAGATAAGGTACAAGTATCCTAATACACAATGTACAATATTTCAATGCATGACTTATGAATTAGGTTAAAATAGGTACACTTTAGACATTTTTACTTGGGATAACTTAGTAAAATAAGTGTAGAGACTTCATGAACACATTAAGAACAATTCAGGATGTATGAATTGAGTTTACATCAGTAAATAAATCAATAATAATGGCTTTAACAAGGATTGAACCATAGATCATTATAAACACTAATCCGGCTAGGTTTTCTTACCAAGTTCACTTCAAACCAATGTTAAACCTTAAACCAATGATCCAAACTTCCTAATTACAATGTGTAAACCATAATTATACCCTAATCCATCACTAATCACATTCCTAAACCCTTAATTACAAGAATTACAAGAATTACAAAGTTACAAAGTTACAAGCCCTAATTTAGGATCCGACTACATTTTTCCTTCCAAAACCCATTTAAACTCTTTCCCTACCAAACTAAAACTTTGGGAGATTTAATATATATTTTGAGATATTTTTAAGTAGGTAGATAAGCTACTTGAAGGTTACACATCATTGTTTCTATCTTAAACATGTCGTGGCTTACATATGGCCTTAAACCCTTGATAAGTTTGAATCTAGCTTCCATGAATCATCTCCTAGACTTCCTTAGGCTTCCCTAGCATCCCTTAGTCACTACCTTGATTTTCTTACACGTTCATGGCCATATCTTAAGGCTTAAGGTTTGAAAACTAGTATAAATAGGATATTTACCTTTCATTTGAAACTTGCACCCCGATCTCCTTTACCTCTGTAACCATTCTGATTTTCCAATTATAACAAAGTTATAAGGAAGCCTTGAGACCAGAAACCAGGTCTAAGAAGTAGTCATTGAAGTTCTTGAAGCTTTAGAAGTAAAAGAAGTTCACATGAAGCCCTAGAAATCATTTTGAAGCTACCTAGGTAATCACTATGTTATTTAAGCTTAGATCTAGTTATAATGTTGTTTTAAGACTTGTTATAATGTTAATAATATGTTAATAAGATATTTCAATAAGTCTTGGTTCATATAATGATTTAAAATTGGAAGATATAAGCTAAAGATGTAATAAAACCCTAGTTTTATAAATCACATGAAATAATGAGTTAAAATCCATTTCAACAGCTACATATCTATAAAAATAATTTTATTATGATTAGAAATGTGTTTATAAACTTTATTTTAAGTTCCTAGATCATTTAGTGCAAATTTGAGGTTGTTATGTAATTTTAAGCAAGTATAGGGACTAAAACTATCATTTTTGAAACTATAAACATTTTGGGCCAAAAGTGTCATTTTACTAAATATAAAACTATAAGGATTGATACTTTTAAGTTTGAAACCTTGAGATTAATATTAGAAGTTTGAAATAATACTTAAACTATATACTTAAAGGGTTAAAAGTATAATTAAGCTAAACTTATAATAAGAGGGTAATTTTTGCCAACTTTGAAGCTAAAGGATATAAAGTATATATTATACTATACTTATCATTTGAAGAAATTAATAAACATATCATGTTAGTAGGGATTTTTATACCAAAAATGTTCCATCTCGATATTACGTTCTGACTGAGTTTGTTGGGTTTACGATTTAAAGTGCACTCGCTCCTCAAACGTTTATACAATGGGTTCTAAAGTATGATGACCCAAACAATGATGTGATATTTTAATAACTTATGAACATTAGGCAAAATCATATGAGAAATATTTAAAACTTGAAACAAAGACAAAGACTTGATATATATGTACATATGTGTTGACCCAGGTTTTTGAGACCAAGATGTTGTTTGTGAGACCAAGTTGTTCTTTGTAAATGAAATATATCTGATGCAGCTCAGACTCCATGGACATAAGGTGAGTTCATAGCCTCACTAAATTACTACTTTATAAATGATTTGAGAACCCGTGAGGGGGATATATGCTAAATTGGAATAAAAGTATTTTGGTATGCTTATAGGATATGTTTATTGATAATATGTTTACAGCTGCCTTAAGTCCCTTTTTAGTCGTGGACCGCTAATTATTTCTAGAAAATAAGCACTAATATTGTAAATAGTACTATTTGGGGGTTGACATCTCCTATCCAGGCAAGTCGCACTTGCTGGAATGCTAAAGGTTCCTACCTAGGCTAAACGGATATACTTTATTAAGCTAAACTCAGGATAGTTTGGCAGACTTCCTGCATAAGGACAATTGTTGGTTTCTGATATGTCTAGCAGCGGGGTCATGAGCTTTGTTTAAAAATGCGTTTTCCGATCCATTGCGTCAAAGGTCCCAAAAGCCATTGCGTGATGCGATTGCGAGCGCAATTTAAACGCGACGCGTTTAGTATAAAAAGGTAAAAAACTTATTTAGAAATACTATAGTCTATCAAATACTAAGTAAATGCAAGAAAGTTACAAAATAAGTTATTATCATATTAAATTTAGGCCTATAATCCCTTGTAAACAAATAAATCGAAGGTACGACTTTACAAAAAGACACTTAGCAAAATGAAAGATAATTTTTTTTTGTTATTGTGTTTGTTTTAGATGTATTTTTTAACAAGTCTTATCTTTAAAAAGCCATTAAAATATGTAGGTCTCTTTCAAATGGTTAAAATTTGACAAATGGCCTAAGTACTAGATTGCGACAATTGCTATCGTTGCTAGCATTACACAAATGCGATAAATTGCGGCTAAATGCGAACGGATTCTGGGATGGCAATGCCTTAGGCACCTTGATGCGAAATTTTGAATGCAACGCATTAATGCGTGCAATTTGCACAATGATGCACGCATTTTTAAACCAAGGTCATGAGCATAGTATAGTAGAACAATTATTATATGTGGGAGAATAACGACGTAGCTTAGGAAAAAGATCTTGTATTCAAAATGATTTATAAACCTATGAAGTCACTCAACCATTGTATTGATTTTAAGCATATATCTCAGGTATTAAAGATTGATAGTATGGAGCAGCACAAGGATATCATGTAGAGGCAAAAGCTTGAAATTATTATTCTAGATTTTGAGAACCTCATATTGTAAAACTCTGATTTTTAAATGATATATAAAGAAAGTTGATTTAATCACTCTTTTGAGTTATTTTCTATCATTGTGACTTGTGTTCTATGAAGTAATACCCCAAATTAATGTTCCGGTGTGTTAAGGTAAAAATCGAGGTGTTACATTTTATGTTTACAAGCGGTCTTTATCTAGGATTTGGGATGCTATGGCGTCGGGTTATAAGTGAGACGATGTCAGGCCTGGGAATCTTCCATGGGCTTCTACTGTCAATAAGTTGTGAAGCCGTCAGGTTGGATGGGAGACGTCATCTGGAGGATCAATGCAACGGCGTAGGATACAAAGTGAGACGCCGTCTATAACTCATGTTTGCAAATTTCTTTGTCACTTGAGAAATCCGTTCATTCTTGATTTGTCATCTTCCATACTCTTCCAAAAGCCTTGAAAATGCTTGAAAATGCTTGAAAATACCTTCAAAACATATTAACGCTACTCGTGCTTCTAAATTGCTAAAATAACAAAAAGAAAGGAATTAAGACATTTTTAGGGCATTTTATGACAAATATCGTGGTGAAATGGCCCATAAAAAGTGTATAAAATGATACCTTATCAAATATTATTAGTATTGACCCTGCTACTAAAATGTTGGTATTTATTATTGGTTTTGAAATTAAAAGCAACATGTTAAGACATATTAGCATAAGAGGTACCAGAATGAAGTGTGTGATTCTTCTATAGAAACTACATAGAAGGCATCCGTTACAACAGGTAAAGGATCCTCGGCCGAAATGGTACTTTTAATTAGTTGATAAACATTATTTAAGCCTATTAAAAATTGTATCAACCTAATTATTTGAGTATGCTTATTACTCCTTGACATGGGATCACAAATAGAAACAACAATTCCGTCACAAACACATGCAAATAAAATAGTCAAGATATCGAATTCTCTCAACAAAAAGTTCAACTTATGATAATAATCAAGAATAGAAAGATTTTCTTTTCTTAGACTATTTTTTGCATGAGATTAAAAACATCCATTTTATCACATGTTTCCATTAAGTCAGTTGAAACCACATAAGCAATCTTGAAATAAATTTGCCTAACATATAGTTCTTAGGATAAATATTTAAGCATCCATCCTAAAATAATTACAGTGCACCTCTCCATTGCTTAGAGAGAACAACATTAGTATCTTGTTTTACACAAGAACCATCAATAAATCCCATTTTATTCCTTACTTTTAAGGCATTTTTTTATAATTTTCAGCACCAACAAGTTTGATGTTAATAATAGAGATGCTAGTATTATCATTGGGTTGAACAAACAAATGGTTACTAGCATCAAGATTAGTAATCCAGATTATGAAAAACAGCAAGAAGATACAACACAAACAAGAAACAAAAACAACCAAATAAGACCAAGAACCACAATAGTCAACAATCCTCTATGTTGCAATCTCCAAACTATACTAACCTTATCTCCAATCCTCTAGACTCGACCTAAGCCATAGCACACACAACCAAGCCACACTAAGATACATAGCTTCACACCTAGCAAAAGGAAGTGCATGTTTCCAAACTACTCAAGGAAGCCGGTCAAGATCTCACCCTCTACCGTTAAAAAAAGATGTTATCCTCTGCCTTGTAGCGTAACCACCAAGATGTCTAAAGACTTAGGAGAAGAAAGAAGACTTACAAAACTTTAATAGTAGCGGAGAACCAATCAAACCTCATCTTCTTGATTTACTTTCAAGAAGAGAAGTGGCCAGAATCGACCAAAAATCACCAAGTATCAAGAAGTCTCAAATCTCAAAATTTAGATTTCAATAAAAAAAACCTTAATTAACCAATATGAAGTAATAACATCAAAAAATCATGAAACACCAAATAACCAAGATCCACCGATCAAACACGTTAAGAACTAACCGAAACCAAAACCCCAAATAATGCAAACCCAAATTTTACTGATGATAAAAAACATACAATCTAGGTGATTGTTGGCTCTGATACCATGTAAAAAAACTAACACAATACTAAGAACACACGATTTGACCTAGCCAACTACCCCTTTGGTTAATTCTTATTACTAATAAACAAATAAAGAACGAGTCCTCAATCGAGTACTCACTAAAAAATACAAATGAAATATGTTGTCCCTAGTGGGATGCAACACCAAGAATACAACATCACAATTACACTAGAATCTCATTACAACTCTCAACAACAGTATACATGGCCACACTACAAGACCAAGATGATCTTATGTACTAGACTTAACTAGATATTACAAGACAATGATTAGACGATTATTTGAGAGAAAACAATAACAATATATGACCTAACAAAACTAATGAGAGGCTAAGGAGGTGAGAATATATACAACCCAAAATGTTTTACTTCAACCCATGAAGAAACAAAACATGTAAAACAAACACAAAACATAAAAATACCAAAATTGTTAGAAGAAAGTGCAGGAATGGTCCCGAGAATTTTGAAACCCATAAAATTCTTATTTCCAACAACTTGCTTTGACTATGACTATCCGAAAAAACACATGTTCCGAAGATTAATTTGCTCGCAATATCGAATCAAAAGCTTAACTAAAAAAACATAACACAAGCTAAAAACAAATACTTCTCAATAAAAAAGAACAAAAGAGTTTGGGTCATTAAGCAAGGGTGTGCATTATCATTTATTAAACCAAATAAACTAAGTCGAATAAAACCAGACCAAAATTATAATGAACCAAATTTATAAAACTAAATCGAACCAAATAAAATAATCAGATTTGGTTTGAATATGGTTTTTTTATAAATTTATACATACATAAGAATCATTTAAAATTTATTATAATATATAAAAAACCATTTTTTATGCTTGCAATATTTTTTTGCTGAACATCCATATAACTAAATGTTAGAAAATGTAAATTTAAATTTTATTCGGTTTGATTTTTATGTTTTCAGTGCTTGTGTTCGATTTTTGATTTTGATAAGTTTTCTTTAACCTAATAAACCAGACAACCCAATAACCTAACCTATTAGAGGTGCACAGAAAAACCAAATATACTAAAAATCGAAACGAAACTAAGAAAGCCGAACCGAATTGATAAACAAACCAAATTAGTCAAAAGCGAACCGAACTACAAATTCAAATTTTGAGTTAGATATGCGTTTTTTTGTAATGGGTTTCCCCGGTAAATATATTATCCAAAAAACAATGAAGTACAAACGGAATGTGGCTGAGAAACCACATTAGCCTCAAGCTCACAAGATCGATAAACCACCTAATCTATTGCTTATGACATCCACTAACAATTCTAAAAACATAAAATGCACCTAGAAAAGAAAAATACTATAATGAATCAATCTAGTCAGCAACATAAATGAAATAGGGTTAGATATGTGTTTGAAAATCTAAACTGACCGACCTGAAAACCAAATTAATATAAATATGTATATATTTAGTAATAATTATATATAAAAATAGACTATTAGAATTAAAATAAATACTAATACGGTCACAATACCATGTGACTTTACCATTTGTTACTCAAATTTTGTCCTTACACAAATTTGTCCAATTTGGTGCAAAAAGGTAGATTTGGTGCGCAGTATTTGTATTTTGCGCACCATAGCTCATGACGTGTTGACTTAAAAATATTAAATCCGGTGCTTTTTCTTGACATTTGGTGCGCAAAATCTAAAAATTGAGCACCAAATATGAGGTGGCGTGTTATCATTGGTGAAGAAATTATATCTGGTGCTCAAGTTGTACCTTTTAACCAAATATAATATTTGGTGCGCAAAATATACAATTGCGCACCATTAATGATGTGTCAAGTTGTTATTGGTTTATAAATTAAATGTGGTGCTCTTTTAAGAATTTGGTGCGAAAAGTAAGATTTTGGTGCGCAAAATATGTTGGGTGAGCACCAAGATGGCCAAAATGTAAAATACGGTTCAAATACATCCTCTTACGTAAACGCACTAATAAATACGACTATTTATTTAATTTCCACATTAGAATTTTATTCTAATATAACCTTTTTATGTTTTTCTTGAATAAAAAAATATTATTCAAGTTATCAAATCAAGCCGAAAACTGAACCAAATTCAAGTTTAGTGCATGATTCAAATTGGTTGAATTTTGATTAAATTTGGATCTGTTTTGGTTTTATCGAAAAAATTTAACAAAATAACCTGAATCGAATAAAACGAACGCATCGATAAACACCCCTTAATAAGCCCAATAAACAGCCCCTAATTAAGCCCGATAATAAAATAAATAAGCCCATTAAACCAAACATTAGTCCATATCCCTGCAAACAGATCCCAAACATTCCGATACAACCTTATTAACTGGTGGTAAATCATTCTCATAATCATCGTCATCAACTAATCGATTTTTTTATTTGTTTTATAATCGATCGGTTGATAATTAATCAAAAAAACAAGTGTGAAATAATGGATGGAAGTAGTTTCAAGACATGGAACATATTGTATCCAGTTTATATGAATTCAAAGAAAACAATTGCTGAAGGGAGACGAATCCCTTCTTCGAAAGCTTGCGAAAACCCGACTGCTTTGGAAGTTGGTGATTGTTGTGCTCATCTTAAAATCCCTTTTGCTATTGAGGTTCTTTTTCACTTTTTTTTTATCAGTTTTTATATTTTTTTTATTAGTTGTGTTTTTATCCTTTTTCCGTTTAGCTTAGGGTTGCGTTTAGAACCCATTTAGGAGCGGTTAGCGTTTTTGATAAAAACCTCAAATATTAAAATTTAATTACAGCCGGGTTATTGGCTTATTTGGTTTTGGGCTTAGAGAGCTCGGTGAGCCAGGGACAGACAGGGGACCCATGGAATTTTGTGGCGTAGTGTTAAATTTGTTAAGAAACTTCGATTTTTGTTAGATTTTTGCTAAATGCACATGGTCCCTAAAATTTGTGTTTGTATTACTCTTTAGTTTATTAGTTGTGTTGCGTTTAGAAACAGTTTATTGAGAATTATATTCGGCGAAATCAAATAAGGTCATAAGCCCACATATGAGCCGAAACAAACACACCCTATGCATTTTCCTCATTGTCATTTAGCATTGTGTTTATAAATTATTGAGAATTATATGACTTTATCATACCGTAGTAAACTTAAATAGGCCCACGAGTCTCAAAATAAGCCAGAAAATAGGGGATTATGCAATATAAGGCGAAATCAGATAAGGCCATAAGCCCACATATGAGCCGAAACAAACACACCCTATGCATTTTCTTGATTGCCGTTTAGTGTTGCGTTTATAAATCACTTAGGAGCGGTTAAGGGCTGTTCGTTTCGCCTCATATGTGGGCTTATGAGCTTATTTGATTTTGGCTTATATTTCATAAGCCTCAATTTTCTGGCTTATTTTGGGATTATGGGATTATATAAGTTTATCATATCATGATAAAACTTATTTAAAGTCTCATAATAATCCGGAAATATGAGGCTTCTGAAATAGAATTTGAAATCAAATAAGGTCATAAGCCCACATATAAGCCGAAACAAACACCCCCTATGCATTTTCCTGATTGTCATTTAGCTTTGCGTTGAGAAAGCATTTAGGAGGGGTTAGCGTTTTTTATTAAAACAACAAGTCAACAACCATTAGGATTATAAGGCTACTTTTACTTCATTTTATTTATTAAAGTTTAATGACGGCTACTTTACCAAACACTTTTATTGCCGGCTTATGGTTTATTTGGTTTTGGGTTTATGTTTCGTAGCCTCACTTTTTTTGGGTAAAAGATGAATAGATTACTCCTAAAGAAAAATGTTTAAGTGCAAAGGTGTGAGTGAAGTCCCACGCGATACAGCTAACATAACAAGACTTCACGAGGTCGCTTTTTGTGGCTTATTTTAAACTTTTTCGCTTATATAAGCTTATTATGTCATATAAAGCTTATACAAGTCGAAAAGTTTAAAATAAGCTTATATAAGTCGAAAAGTTTAAAATAAGCTAATATAAGTCGAAAAGTTTCAAAATACGCCACAAAAAGTGAGCTTATAAAACATATGCTCCAAATCAAATAAGCTATAAGCCGAATATATAAGCCAAAACAAACACTCCCTTACAACTAAAGCTTACACCTATGCACTATTTTTCCAAACACCCCCAAGATATACGGGGTATTAGATAGTGTCTTGGATTTTGTTTCATATCTCCAATAGTTTGGTGAGATAGGTGTATATGTAATTCTAAAGTGTAATATGATGCAAAAGCTATACGCTAAATAGGATAGTACATTGCGTATCAGCGTATGATGAAGGTTCAAATGAAATCGAATTCGAAGTTGTAATGAGATTGACCTTGCAATCAAGTTATCTGTTTACTTGATGCGTGAATCTGTTTATTGAACTGAAAATTGTTTCAGATGTGTTAGATTAATGTTTGTTTCACTTCATTTTGGTGTTTTTGGCAAAAATAGGCCGGAAGTTAACCTCTATACACCTAAATTTGAAAAGTAGTCGGTTAAATAGAGTACCAGGTGTAACATGTGTTTCTTTGGGGCATAATAAGGTATATTACTGAGAATTAGTGCTATCGTTAATTGGACATTAAGCTTTAGAACACTAAGAGACATTTAATGCTTAACCATCTAGCTATAATTTTACTTCAGCAGCAACAATTGCAGGCACAATGCTCCCGACATGTGCCTTTGAATGAGAAAGAAAAACCTTCAGGATGGTCATACATTGATTTAGATACCATTAGATCTGGAGTCTGGACAAAAGAATCTTTTAGGTACGTAGGACACCAAATGGGTGATTCTACCCCTCTGCAAATCCAGATATTAGATTTTTGGTGGTGCGTCTTCTATTTATCGACTGTCTCCAAGTATACCCTAATGTAACCATGAACCTCAAGGGATGCATTTTGTCGTATCCTTGTTCCTTGACATGTACTCTTTTGTAGTTTTTAACATGGGCTAAAGACTTTCTTATTGATCCTTTAAGGCTGCTGATGTCAAGAAAAGTATAGAGATGGTTCAGGACCAATTGTTTCCTAGCTTCACAATAAGTGCTTATACATTAAGGAAAAATTCTCAAGTTTTATAAAACATGAACATATTTCATATTTTATAAAACTTGAGAAACAAATATATACGACTATGAGTAGTTTTCTAATCTTTTGGTAACTGTTGCGTTGTTTATTCTAATGTATTGTAATTGTTTTGAAGATTGATAAGGCGTATCCAAGGGATTACATGCAAGTAGGGAGAGTGAGGGTTAACCTCAAAAGACCTGATGGAACTCTAAACAATCCCCTTATTACAAACAGTAAGCATATCTCTCTTGGTCTTCCGATTTATTTTATCCTGTGCGTAGGTTTTTTATTACGTTTTATGATCATAAGACAATATGTTAGTATTATTTGCTTTGATAGTGATTCCCTGTTACGTACGCAACTTTAGTTAAAAGACTGTGGAACGTGATGCTGGTTAAATGTATTCATAAAAGTACTGTTTGATTGAACTACAATCTTGCATTTGATCTCACATCAGAGTCTGATATCAAGCTATCTTAGCATTAGCGCACTATACTTCATAGCACGTTGGTAGATTCGGGCCTGTAAATCGTCTATATTCTACTTTTTGTGAAAAAAATGCAGAGTTTTGAGTGTGTTCAATAAGCTTTTTAGACATTGGATCAAATCAACTAAACATAATTGTTCATTGAAGTTTATGTCGGGTTCCAGCAGGGCAATTTTTTTATTGTTTATTGACATATGCATGAGCCAGGGTGAGTGTCATTAAAAAAAATACAGAAGCTGAAAGAGTTTATGGTCTAAGCATGAAAACATAGCTTAGTTCTGAAAAAAAAGGAACTTTTATAATATTACAAAAAATGTGATGCTTAGATGTTAAAAATTCTCCTTTGAACCCGCAAAAACCAGAATTCAAAATGTGTAGAAGATAATGAGATTTATGAATTGCTTGTTCATCCTTGTCAAGATCCTGCATAAATGCATAAATCTTTTGGAAGATTCATGTGTAGGAAAGAAATATATAGAAAGTAAGGCAGGCTCTATTTGTAAAATTTTGGTAACATAGCCCACATCTTTCCAAAGGTCCTGCAAATTTCATCAGAGTTTAGCGTCATCACAAGGTCATAAAGCCCTTGCAATTTTCAATAAGCATTATAGACACCAACTGGAACATTAACGTGTAAGTTTGATCACATTTTCTACAAACTCCTGAGCTTTAGTTGATGTCATTGGCTTCTAGGAAAAGAAAGCAAAAATGTTTAGGAAAGGACATAGAGATCTTACACTGAGAATTAATCTCTAAAGCACATTTATTTGTTATCGATTTATTTGCTATTTGTGTAGCATGTAGCATAACAAGTCTTAAGAATTTACCATAATGGAAAAATGTTGCAGAAAAACAGTTGATGCTTCGTATTGCTGAATTGGTTCCTCGACACCCTGGTAGAGTGAAGAAACAAGAAGCTGCATCATCTGCATCAAATGCTGCTGCTGCACCTTCGAAATCTGGCAAGGGTGGAAGAAAGAAGAGATAGCTTCGTTAGTTTACAACTTTCACAACATTCAGTTGGCACTTCCTTTTCGTTTGGTTGTATTAGGACCCCTTGTTTCTATATACAACTGGTTGTAGTTAAAATTAGGCCATGTGGCTGCTTAATTGTGAACTGTTATAGACGCTTACTATATGTGGCGGGTGTTTGATATTACTTGAACTGAATGGTGTTCCTGTTTGAGTTTATGGTACACCAATTGTTCCAAATCATGATGACAGGTTTTAAGTATATACTTTTAGACATAATTGATAAAATCAAATAGTTCGTTGGTAATATCAAATTCTAAAAATACTAACGACATGAATTCTTGGTAAATAAATTTACCAACAATATTGCCGACAACTTAATAATTTACTTACATTACGCCCAGTGCACCAGAAGAGAGAATTTGGAAGGTTAAACACTTTTAGAGAGAGAAACAAAATGGTAACCAACGCGAGCACATGAGGTCATACCATGCCTTTTAAGTATCTCTTGAGCATACTTAGCTTGGTTTATGAAGATACCACGTGGGGATTGATGAATCTGGAGGCCTAAAAAGAATTTTAGCTCCCCCATCATTGACATTTCAAATCTGCTGTGCATTAATTTTTCAAAACGTTTTGAAAGTTTTGGGTTCGTAGAACCAAAAATAATGTCATCAACATAAACTTGCACCAGCATTATGTCATCCCCATATTTATTCGTAAAGAGAGTAGGATCAATAGAACCTTTGGAGAATCCTTTGGACACCAAGAAGTTTGAAAGTTCTTCGTACCATGCCCTTGGAGCTTGCTTAAGTCCATATACAGCCTTCTTGAGACGATAGACTTTGTCAGGATGATGAGGATCGATGAATCCTTCCGGCTGATTCACATACACTTCTTCCTTCAAATGACCGTTGAGAAAAGCTGTTTTAACGTCCATCTGAAAAACCGTGAAGCCCTTATGTGCAGCATAAGCAAGGAATATCCTGACTGCTTCCAAACGAGCAACTGGAGCGAATGATTCATCGTAGTCTATGCCTTCTTGTTGACGGTATCCCTTAACCACAAGACGAGATTTGTTTTTGATGATGGTTTGTTCTTCATCCAGTTTGTTTTTCCAGATCCATTTGAAATCTAGAATTGACATTCCATAGGGTCTGTCAACAAGTTCCCAAACATTTAGGCGTTCAAATTGATGAATTTCGTCTTGCATTGATTCAATCCACGCATGATCAGTCATGGCTTGTTTGATGTTTGTAGGTACAGTTGAACTCACGGTGAGTGCATACATACACACATCGCCATCGGTTTCTAGTTGTCTGCGTGTTCGAACCGGTTGTGAAGGATTTCCAATGACTTGCTCCAATGGATGATCACGTGTCCAATGGTGAGTGGATGGATATGGTTGGTAGAATGTATGCATGTTGGACGGATCAACATGTTGATTAGAAGACTCTCCGACTTCGTGTACCGGTGTACCGAACGGATTGATAAATTCTTCATCGTCAGGTTGTGCATCGACTGCTTGATTGTTGTTTCCTCCTTCAACATTGACGGTTGGTGATGTTGGTTGTATGATTGTTTCTTGAGTTTGTTGAGTAACCAATGGAATAGTCTCTTGAGCAACGGTTGCTGAAGTAGAGGCAGTTGTGTCTTGTTGATTTTGTTCAGGTGCATCAGCAGTATTGACAGCGGAAGGCTTTGACACAACTTGATTGTTTCCATAGTAATATTCATCAAACATAGGATCATATAAGTCAACCAACTCATTCATATGTGTCGTATCCGTCGAGTCTGCTGTAGGAGTACTTTGTTGACATTCTTGCACGGGACGTACACTGTTTTGTGTAGGTGCCATTGCTGGACATTGAGGTGCGGGACTTGAGCTGTTGTGATCAAGTACCATCTGTGGCAATTCGTCAAAGTTCACATGAATTGTTTCGACAATGATCTTTGTTCTCTTGTTATAGACCCGATATCCTTTCGACAATGTCGCATACCCCACAAAAATACATGCATCACCTTTTTCTTTCATCTTGTCGAGATTCTCACCGTCTTTAAGAATGTTAGCTTGCCTTTAGAATCTAGGTCCACTACTATTTTGGAACCCGTTTCTATCAAGGGCTCCCATTTGTCAAATGCTACATTGTCTTCTAATTCTTCTGCAGCTCGTCGAACTCATCCTATCCGTTCTACCACTGCGGGCCTAAATCATAGTCAAAAGAAGAGTTTGATCCAGGCTCGAAGGAACGCTAGCTATATGCTTAACACATGTAAGTCCAACGTTGTCGAAGGCTGTTTTCGGGGAGATGGGCAGAAGGAAAAGAGGCTCCTAGCTAAAGGTAGCTTGTCTCGCCCAGGAGGTGAGAAGAGTTGAGAACAAAGTGGTGAACGGGTGTGTAAACAGTTCGGGCTAAATCATGAATAAAGCTAAAAAGCGATTGTTAGTGCAAATATTACGATATTTAATATATACATCATTTGTTGTTTTATTGATGACAAACATGCAACTTGTCATACATAACGTAAAATGTATAAGTTACTTGTAATCGTATTTTGTCTCAACATACTTACTTAAACCTTTCTTTCTAAAGTAATGTGTATACTTACACATTTATATATTTGTAAAAATAAAATAGACAAAATGCATTCATATCTCCTTCCTTATCAGATTTATAAAGTCAACCATGTCCATATTCAATGATTGAGTATGATTTTGGACAAGTATTTATGGAAAAACAAATCAGACCGCACGGACTCCGGCGGACCCCTGGGCAAAGGGTCCGGCGGGTTCCGTGACTGACTGGTCTTTTGCCTATAAATACCAAGTCAGTCCAAGCTTCAGACTCACCCTTTTGGGACACATTCTCTCTATCTTTCTCTCTATCCGAACTTCTATCATATATATCTTATCTCTAACATATAGATCTTAGATCTATACTTGTTCATCTCTTTGTCTAGTGTCTTTCTTTATAGATATGAAGATCACTTGGGTCGTATGCAATACTTCCAAGATAAAGATTCATCTCAACACAATGTCTAAATATTTATCTTCTCAAATCTCTCTCTCTCAAGAAACCTCTCCAAGCTTTGATCCTTCAAGGCTTCACTTTGCGTGAATGTGTTAAGTGTTACTTACACAATCATCATTGTTGTGTCTCTATACTTCTACTCGTGTGTAATAATGTAGTTGGTGTTGTAAACCACAAAGTACGTAGTGTGAAGAAAGATGTTGTACCCATGTGAAAGAACATGACATCCTAGCTTAGGTGTCAGAAAATATTGTAGGCGGTGTAAAAAGATGTTGGTCCTATCCTTTGTGCAAGGACCCGATGTGTAGCTTAGTACCAGATAGGTGTAAGCGATGCAGAATGGACTTGTTGTACCCATGTGAAAGAACACGACATCATAGCTTAGGTGTCGAGAAAGATTGTAAGCTAAGTGTGAAGGTTTCTCCACCGGTGTAAAGAAGAATCTTGATTAGCGAAGTTGAACTCTCGAATAGATGACTCGAGGAGTGGATGTAGGGCAAGGAAGAGGTCCTTGTAACCGATTTATAAATCATTGTGTCGGTTTGCATTTATTTTTCTTTATTACTTTATCCTTATACTTGCATTGCTTGTGTGTGTTATGATATCTCAATGTGCTACTTGATTTATGTAGTCTTTGACTATAAATAAACGCCTCTCATACTATGTCCCCGTCAATGGACATTTGATACAAAAAGTTTTAAAAGATTAAAAGAAAACTATTCAACCCCCTTCTAGTTTTCTACAATTAGAATCGGAGCAGGTAGCTCTAATTCCTTAAAAACAAATGGTTTCCAAAATAGGCACGGTCCATGTATCAAATTACCTTGAAGCGGGATAAAATATGAGAAGCATTTATCTATTTATTGCTTGCAAATTTTGTTGTTTAATATACATTGTTATATTATCTTGAAGATTTCCATGAAACATAAATCAAGATGTTTTAAAAGGATTGGCGAGTGTCGTTGTGTATCCATAAAGAAAACTTACAAAATACGATTTTTAATTGAGTGTTTGGTACAACACTTAATTTTGTTAAAAAATCATTTTCGTAAACTCATAGATAAGTCTCATAAGTAGAAATGATGTTTAAGATGTGTACTATATGTTTGTTATCAAGTCTAGTAACTCCTATGCATTTTCGCTATGTCAAAACACAATTTTTGGGGAAAAATTGTAGTCTGTCTCACACACCCACGGACCCCTTTCGTAAAAGGGCGGATCCCTTCTTAAAAGGGTCCGACGGGTTCCATGATCCTCTCTGGCCGCATTTCTTCAGCCAACTTAAAAATGCCATAACATTTTAACCGTAAGTCCGTAGAAGTCGTGCTACCTATCGTTTTGAAGGTAATTGAGTCTAATTTCATATAAAACATTATTAAGTTCTGGTTAGATCCATAAGATAGTGAAACAAGTAAGAAAGAAATAAAGTGTCTAAAATTATGAACTTACTTTAGCATTTCATCTTTTTTCTCTTGAGTCGGACACAACAAATTACTTTGCATTTGAATAAGTTTGTATCTACATTCTAAAATAAATCATTTTGTTATACAAAGGAAACTAATCATGCTTAGTATACATCATCATACTTAAACACAAAGTGAAGAAAGATATTTGTATGCTAAATGTTACTTGCTTTGTTTATGAGTTTGCAAATATTTTGTTTGATCATTGAAAGTTGTAATTGCTTATATTTGTGGTACATACATGTCAACCTTGCCATGCTACTCATTTGCTTGCTTGTCAATTATATGATTATGCACAATAGGACACTTGCTAGAGTTTGTGTTGGAAAATTGCCTTTCACATTGCTTGTAGACGTTGTTCACTATCGTTGCATATGTTATCTCTTACTTGCACTTAATAAGTCACTTAGAAATATGAACTAAGTAAACTTGTCAACTATACCACCTTTGATTACTCTATAAACATATAGTGTTCTTAAAAAGAGGTGTTTGGTATAAGATACGATTATGATGTTAGAAAGAATCCTTAGGATTTTTATTATCCTTGTGATGACTGCTAATGGATATTTGTGCATATGAAAATCTTGCTTGTATCAAACCATGTATGCTTATGTGTTTTATGAGTCTTTCTTTCACTTGCATATTTATATCTTCTCATTCTTAGATAACCATTGCATTACACCTATATGCTTATGTGTTTTCTATTTGTCTTTCATTCTAAATGCATATGTGCTTTTGTATCAATATCTATGTGCATTATGTTAGAGAAATCTAGTTTCACGGGATTTGCAACACTCAAATTGGTAGCCTATGAGAGGTATGACTAACCCAAACGGACCCATAAAACAACGGGGACTGAACACTTGAGTTTCATGATATATAGGAATGCCAGACTTGAGCCTGAAGAATTGATCAATTTATTGTTCATCAATTTATTCAGTGTAACACCCCATTTTGGAAATGGAAATATCACAGTAATTATGGTGTGTCATCAAAGCATACAAGGTAAAATGTCTAAACATTACTTGACCATAAAAAAAGGAAAATACCGGAATCAAACATCGGTAGTCCAAAAGTAAAGCTCATCACACACAAATATAGTATAATAAAGGAAAAGGACTAAACAATGTCCAAAGCATAAGTATCAAAAGAAAGGAAATGCATAATGTAAAGAAGGCTAGACAGCTTCCAGTCCATATGCACGTACTCTTAGTGTCTACGAGCGTCCCTGAGTACCTGCCGTTTTGGGAACATAGAAAAGGAAAACGGCTGAGCAATACGCTCAGTGCACGGATGTACAATAAAGCATGAATAGAATAAGCATATAACATAATAACAGCGGAAGAAAACTAAGTCCCGAGTAACCTGGTTAATGTTGATGAAAAAGTTGGGTGATCCTTGCTAGACCCGAATTAGGCTTAATTCGGGTTGGCTGGGCTCCGGCTCCTGCACCAAGTGAATCGTTTGGTTGGGATCCTGCACACTAAACAGCACGCGTTAGACTTACCGTGGGAATGTTTCCCACGATTAGACTCCGGCGTGAGAGTAAGTAATCGGTTAGGGTTTATGTGAATTGAGAGTATAGAGCGTAATACCTTTGTGGAACCCTTGGGGGTTCCTTTTATAGGCAGTGGAACCCTAGTGGGCTGCCACTGATACTTCGGCCCCAAGGAAAGGATAACTATCAGAATTAGAGTGATTGTTATCTTCTAATTATAGTAGTGAATATCCTTCCCTTTTGGGGTAAACCTATTCCTAGACAGAATATGATTCTGTCTAACCCTATGTCGGCTGCACCGGGCCGTGGGCCGCACACATGTGTGCGGTCACTGTTCATCCAAGCCCATAAGCCTGAATGACATTATCCCACCCATCTGTGATGGGCCGGATACGGGTAGTACCCGTGGGCCGGGTTCCTGACCCGGCTGGGGACTATACGTCATCATGTCCCCCCAGTCTAGTTGTTACAGCCGTAGGCGTAACCTCTAGACTATCAAGGTGTTCTCCGGACATACCAAGGAAGACCTAAGAAATGAGACATCGAAAATTTTGTTCTGGCCGCACGTGGCGACCCGTCGTAGGAATATACTTTGAATAATACCTCAGCCGCACGTAACGGCCGAGAAAACTTAAATGTAACATTAAATACGGTCTTACGTAAGAGCCGCATAACCCGACACAAGAATAAAAACATTAATGATAGTCAACTGTCCAGTCGCATGCCTGCAAAAGTGCACCATTAATGCCCACCCTTGAGCCACGTAAAACTGTTAAGAAGTGACCCGTGGGCCCCCCTCTGATTTTGCAGAATTGTCAGAAATTCTATCCGTTGGATAGGCGAGGTGGCTGACACGTGTCGAATATCCATGGTACCTAGGAAACCGAGGCAACCCTATATAAGAGTGGGTATGCGTGTTTGTTACACACACAACTCACCCCTTCTTCCGCCATTGTTATTCTCAAGCTTTTATCTCCAAAACTTTGCCTTCTTTTCCACGGACTTCTGTCGCCGCAGGTTAGATCATCACGCCTTTAAAAACCTTTTTATAAAACATGGTAAAGGACAACCCCCTTATCACGGATGTCCTTAACGTGATGTCTGCGGAAAAATACCTCGACTTCCTGTCGAAGTATTATGTACCCGAAAGCGTACACCCCACCTATCCAGGTGATGGTGAAGCGATTACGGATGCACCGGCGGGGAAAATAGGCATATACACACGCCTGTTTGACTCGGCCAACTACCGTATACCCTTATCCAAGTTCTTGGTATAGGGGCGTGTAAAATCAACCAGTTTGAAATTACATGCCATACTTGCGGAGTAACCCCAACCGTGAACCTTTTTAGGGCTTTCTATTTTCCTCAGCTAGTGAATGGGTGGCTGTCGTTCAAGAAACGACCCAGGAATGCCCCTATGACGTATAGGAAGCCTCTAGACTCCCTTAAGAACTGGTACGACCATTACTTCTTTGTAGATGAGAAGGTGTTCCCTACTCCCTTCGTACTCAAAACCAAAGCCCCCAAAGACTATCCGCCCAAATCCAAAGATTATAGCAGCAGGGACCTAAAAATACTAGATACCCACCGCACAAAATTCCATAGAGGGTTGCCGGAACACTTTCTGTGCTTAGTAGGGATAAGCCGCCGCTACTTTGGGAGGGATGACTTATACCCGTGCTTCCTTATGGAACAGGGAGAGGGTAGGTCTAATTAATATGTTGTAGATATGAATTGTCATGCATAGTTTAAAACTTTTACTAACCCATGTACTTGTAAAATGTCCGCAGAAATGAACCTTCACGGACTAATCCGCTAGGGCGACCCAATGAAGGTAGCAGAAGGATTCCGGCCTTTGAAGCCGAATGAGCTCCCCTTGCTGGAAGCGTTAGCTGACCGCACTATGCCGCTCGAAGAAACATACGAGCCTAGATCAGATGAAGAAGAGCCCGCCATCGAGAAATCCCCATTGGATTTCCTCAATGAAGATGGCGAAGAACCATTGCTAGAGGGGGGTACCACCAACCCGGAGGAAGAGAATGACCCCAACGAAGACACTACTCAGGCATCTGGGTCCGCCCCGCTCACCTCTAGGAAGAGAAAGACCACCAGGAGGGTGGCAAAGAAGATAGGGGACGAGGCCGGTGCCGCGAATGCTCCTCCAAAGAAGCTGAGGAAGGACCATCCGCAGTACCAAGAGGGGAGCAGTACCGCGACCGCTCAGGCCGACCCCACCCCGAATATGGAAGGGCCAGCCTTGCGAGTCACCCCCGTGAGCGCCGTAGCTCCTACCGGCCCAGACCCTGCCATTGGCACCTCGTAAGTACCCTTTTGAGTATGATTCGTGTCTTTGTATGATGCATAAACTAATATTGTCATGTTAAATAACAGGGCCAATCCGGCAGTCGTAGCGCAGGAGGGAGAAGTGGGGAGGAATCCATCCCCCGCACCAACCAACAAGCCCCCATCCCCTGCTGCCACTCGTGCCAAGGAGCCGCACCCCGAGGGGCCAGAAGAAAGCCTGCGCTTAGCATGGAACCTGTCAAGTTTGACAAGGCTGGAGGTAGAATCCAAGTGTTCAGAATTCATTGAACACATCACCCCGCCTGTCCTCGCAAAAGATCTAGATGAGTTGGATCATGAGGCCCTCATTGAACAGTTTGACGTGTCGTCCGCACACCAAGTGACGGTGGGAGCCGCGTTGAGACGCCGTCTAATCAAGGCCCTCACCAATGTGAATCGGGCAGATAAGAGGATAGCCCGTCGTGAAGAACGAGAAGACCATCGCATCATTACAGGCGGCGCTGTTGACATCCGAGGCGACGGTGAAAGAGCAGGCGCATCACGCCGACGCCAGAGAGAAGCGCATTGCTGAGCTTGAAGCCCTTGTAGCCGCATCAAACGAGAAGGTAAACTTTCGAAATTTTGTACATACACTTAAACCTTGGGTATGCATTTAACCCAAGAAAAGTATATATCCTTGTAATAACTCCAAATTTTATATGCAGGTTTCTGCGGCCGAAGCTGCTACCAAGGCCGTGATCGTGCAATCCTTCAACATCGCCCAGGAGCGTGATGCGCTGAAGGATGAGTTGACGCATACCCAGACCAACCTTGAAGAGCAGGCTGTCTCAGCTGATGAGGAGCTAAGCAAGATGGCTGTAAGTTGTGCTGAGAGGATATGTCCTCCCCTGCTATCCGCTACAGCCGGACGCAGGTGGATTATCGGGCAAGGACTGCGACTTGCTGTGAGTAGGGCGTTGGAAGCTCCACACCTATTGCAGGCGTTTGCCGGGGTCGTATCCGATGGAATCGACCGTGGTAGACATGAAGGCTTGGTCAAAGCTGCGGAATTGATAGGAAAAAATGAAGACATCACACAGCATCCCTATCACAACCCCTCCGCCGCGGATAACATGACCGCGTCCATGAATGCCTTAGCGGAAATCCAACACCCTCTCCTGGACGAGCTTGAGACACTTAAGGACGCTCCAAACGAGGCAATAATGTCCCGGCTAAGCACTGATCCCATTCCTTTGTCCTTGGCCACTTATGATTCCGCGTCCAAAACAATGAAAGGCGAGAAACTGCTTGTAGAAGCATTGGATGCTATTGCGGCCAAAGCCCGGGATGGGAAGGATGCTCGTGGGGAGGTCCTCCGTGCTCTAATTGAGGAAGGGAAGAAGGACATAGGGGAATTCCTACCCCCCTTGTAACTTATCATTTGTAAACACTTGTAATTTTATTCGTCCATGTATGTGCACGGCTAAGACATATGTAAAATGACTGTCTTTTATGTAGAAGTCCGTGATAACCACGGCTATTTTGTTATTTTATTTTTGAAACTTGTGTATTTTCATTTTGTTTTGAACATTGTATTCCAATACCGCATGACCTGGCACGTCTTATGTAGAAAAGGAAAATACATACAAGCCTATAATTTACTAGACATGCGACGTACGTCTTTGCTATGCGAAGCATGATGTGACTACGGCATATGAAACTTACCACAACGTCTTGTGAGTAAGGTGTCTAGTAAGGATACATGATCCGTGCGACTGGGGTTGCATCCCTCTTACGCGGCAAGTTGAATTAGTAGGTTCACTTAATCCTCTTACCCCGCCTGGAGGCGTATAGTACATGTACAGTAGTTTGAAAGAATGCATATGAATGAAACATGGCATATTATAATATAAGTAAAGTTCATACGACTAACAAAAAATCTAAAAAATGATTTGCACGAAACAAGCCGTGGGGCTAGCTAGTCACCACGGCATTTTATTGGAACGTTTACTTTTTTGTTTGAACAATAATGACAAGTCCTAAAAAACAAGAAAGGAAACTAAACAAACATAAGAAAAACAAAACAGATAGACTGCATGGTTCTTTATTAAGACCGCATATAGCGAAGTACCCATGTAGAAGCCGTAGCTTTCAAAGATAGCACCTTTTGAGATTGGAGATGTTCCATGTGCGCTCTAGGTCGCGGCCATCCATGTCACGTAACTTGTACGCGCCTCGTCCCAAGGCTTCAGTGACTTCATACGGTCCTTCCCACTTAGGGCCCAGCTTTCCTGTATTCTCCGCTCGACTTGCTTCGTTAGCACGATAGACGTAGTCTCCCGGTCGAAAAGAAACACCCTTGACCTTGGCGTCATAATAAGCCTTCATCTTAGCCTTGGACTTAGCCTCATTGATGGCTGCTATTTCCCTTTTTTCTTCCAACAGATCCAGGTTGATTCGCAGCTGTTCATCGTTCGTGACGACATTAACCTCCGCCGTGCGGATGGTAGGCATTCCTATTTCTGCTGGTATAACAGCTTCAGTGTCGTAAGCCAATGCAAATGGAGTATCTCCGTTGGCTGTTTTGATCATAGTTCTATGCGCCCATAGCACATGTGATAACTCATCTACCCATTTGCCACTTCGTTCATCCAGACGCGCCTTGATGCCATTCCCCAAGCTTCTATTTTCCCGTTCGACAAGGCCATTTGTCTGCGGATGCTTAACAGATGCGAAGCGCCGCTTGATGTTCAATGATGCACATCAATCTTTAAATGGGTTGTCCGTGAACTGCTTGCCGTTGTCCAAGATGATTTCTCCTGGTAGACCAAAACGACACACAATATGTTCCCAAACAAACTTCTTAACTTGTTTGCCTGTGATAGACTTGACTGCCTTGGCCTCTATCCATCGTGTGAAGTAGTCCATCGCAACAATCAAGAATTTAACTCCCCCCGCAGCTACAGGAAATGGTCCTGCAATGTCGATTCCCCACTTATAGAATGGCCATGGGGACGTGATAGGTGTAAGCTCCTGCTGCGGGTGCCGCGGTACTGGCCTATGCACTTGGCAATCACTACACTTGCGAATCATGTCGCGCGCGTCTCTGTGCATGGTAGGCCAATAATATCCTGTTCGTAAGGCTCTAGCTACCACGGATCGTGGACCCGCATGCATGCCGCACAACCCTTCGTGTATGTCACTGATTACGTAAGCGGCCTGACGTGGTCCAACACACCGCAGCCACGGCTGCAAGAAAGAGCGCTTGTAAAGGATGCCTTCTCGAAGTTCGAAATGCTGCGACTTCCTTCTGATGCGCCGTGCTGACTTTTCCTCATCTGGAAGGGTCTCACTAGTCAAATAGTTGATAATCGGGGTCATCCATGTAGGTCCATCCTCCTCAACTATAGCAGCAACCTCCCCTTCCGTTATAGATTTCTCCTTGAGTATTTCCACCAAGACTTGTTTAGACAAGTGAGCGAAGCTTGTGGATGCGATCTTGCTAAGAGCGTCCGCCTTCTTGTTCTCGCCCCTTGGCACCTGCTTGATGGAAAACTTACTGAAAGTCGCGATTAGCGAATTGACTTTTTCCAAGTACCTGACCATGTTGTCCTCCTTAGCCACATATCCACCTAGAATATGGTTCGCGACAAGCCGCGAGTCCACGTAGGCCTCAAGGTTGCGGACTCCCATTCTAGCGGCGATTTTTAAACCCGCAATTAATGCTTCATATTCCGCTTCGTTGTTAGTGGTCGTGAACTCAAAACGGAGGGCGTACGTGAATTCCATTCCTTCTGGATTTGTGAGGATGAGACCAGCTCCGGACCCGTCCGTACACGAAGATCCGTCCGTGAATAACACCCATGGTTCTGCTGGGATCTCGTCTTGTTTAACTATTGGCCCTTCCTCATCCGGCTTCTCGATCAGGAAATCTGCCAAGATCTGGCCTTTCACAGTCGTCCTTGGCCTATAAGATATATTGTGCTCCCCCAATAAGATGCTCCATTTTTGTAGCCTCCCTTCCACGTCCGGTCTAAAAATAACCTGCTTGATTGGCTGATCCGTAATGACCACAATTGGGTGCGCCTGAAAGTACCGGCGCAGCCGCTTTGTAGCAAACACTGGTGCTAACACCAATTTTTCCATAGAGGAGTAATTCAGCTCCGGCCCTTGTAGTGTTCTACTTATAAAGTAGACCGGAGTTTGCACTGTATCTCTATCTGTCATGAGTACCGCGCTTATTGCGCCATGAGTGGCTGAGAGATACATAATAAGTTCCTCCTTTGGCCGAGGAGCTACTAGCATAGGGAGAGACGCGAGATGCTGTTTGAGCTAGCCGAAAGCTTCCTCGGCTTCTTTCGTCCACCGGAAGTCTCCCTTCCTAATGCACTTCTTGAGTGTCTTAAATAGGGGTAATGACTTCTATGCGGATTTGGATAAGAACCTATTCAGCCCGGCTAGTTTCCCATTCAAGGATTGCACCTCCTTCCGTGTCTGAGGGGACGGCAGTTGTATTACTGCGTCCGTCTTCTCTGGGCAAGGTTTGATGCTGTTTGGGTCAATCAAATATCCAAGGAACATTCCCTCCGTTGCCCCAAACGTACATTTTTTTTGGATTTAACTTCATGTTAATCCTTCTCATTGTGTCAAATGTCTCTTGGACATCCCAGAGAAGTGCCTCCTCCGTGTGACTTTTTATAACCAAGTCATCCACATAGACCTCCAAGTTGCGGCCTATTTGCGATTCAAAAGCTTTGTCCACAAGCCGTTGATATGTAGCACCGGCGTTCTTCAGTCCAAACGGCATTTTCGTATAGCAATATACGCCCTGGCTCGTGTGGAACGCCGTTTTTTCTGCATCCTCCTCCGCCATCTGGATCTGGTGATACCCTTTATATGCGTCCAAGAAGCATTTAAAAGGATACCCACATAGGGATTCTACCTTCCAGTCGATTTCCGGTAACGGGTAACAGTCCTGTGGGCAGGCCTTGTTTAGATCCGTAAAATCCACACACATGCGCCAACTTCCGTCATGTTTCTTGACCATGACCGGATTGGATAACCACTCGTGGTAGTATACCTCGCGCATGATGCCTGCGTCCACTAGTTTCCGTACTTCCTCCAATATCACTTGGCTGCATTCAGGCGCCTGGCCGCGCTTCTTTTGCTTGACGGGTTGGTACCCTTGGCGGATCTGGAGCTTATGCTCTGCTATCGCACGTGGCACGCCTGTCATATGATTTGGCTCCCATGCGAATATATCTAAGTTTGCACTTAAAAGAGAGCACATGACCCTTTTGCCGCTATCCGAGAGCGCCCCTCCTATGGATACCTCCTGTTCCGGATAGTCAGGGTGAATGGCTACCTTCCAATTGGGAGGTGGTGATCCATCCTTGGGTGGAACAGGTGGAGCCGATGTTGTCACGGTGTGACACTCGGATGTCGGTACGATTGTGTTGTAAATGGTAACAATTCCCCCCTCAACGGGGAATTTGATCATTCCGTGTGCCATGGAGGGTACCGCCCGTATAGCCAAAATACCTGGTCTGCCTATGATCCCATTGTACGGAGAATGTGAGCGTATCACCATGAAGTTCATCCACGCTGTAGTGGAGTGTTCCTCATTCCCAATGGTTACAAGCAGCCGTAGTTGCCCTATTGGCCAGATAGTGTCTCCACTAAAGCCGGTGAGCGGCGCCGTGGCCGGTACTAATTGGCTTCTTATTTCTGGGCATAACTGCACAAAACAGTGTTCATACAGTACCTCTGCTGACGACCCTCCATCCACATACATGCGACGAACATTGTGTGTTCCAATGCTTATCTCAATAGTGAGAGGCGCATCGGTCACATCGCTTGCTGTGATGGGAGGGAACGAGATTTCCCTGCCGCGTGAAAATTTTTGGCCAACTTTCTGCCTCGTGCGGCGTTGTCTGGATTGGATCATGTATATGGTCGAAGGCTTGTCCTTTTGGGGATCCTTCTTATCGTACTTCTTGTTGTTGTCTTTTCAATCCTTCTAATCCTTAACTAGGTGCTTGAGTTTACCTGATTTGATCAGCGACTCAACATGCTTCTTGAGCTGGATGCACTCCTCCGTGGCCTTTGTCATTATGGAACTCGCAGAAGCGATTTCCTTGCCGACGTTCCGGCGGAGTGGTCATTGGGGGAGGCCTTGGAAAGTTCGCCCCTTCCGTCAGCAAGATCTCCCGGTAGGACATCTTTAGGGGGGTGAACTTATCATCCGGCCGTCCTCCTTTGCTTTGGCTCTTATAGTCTGAGCCCTTGCTATTGTTTTGATTGCCTTGACCGCCCGACTGTCTCCGGGACTGGTCATTTGACCGGTACCCATTTCCTCGGGATGGGTAGGCCGCGGCAACAGCTGTTTCCCCTTTTATGAAATTTCTGACCCTTTCCATGAGGTCGTCATATCTCTCTGGACGCTTGTCATTGAGGCGCCTGATCAACTCCCTGTCTGTTATGGCGTGCATGTAGTCAGAGATTTTTAGGAGCTCCGACATTGTTCTTGTGCGCGTGCACTCATCATTGAAGCGTTCAGTGAAGGCTTCTGTGGACTCCCCCGGCCGTTGTTTGACAGTTGCCAATGAGACCGGATCCCTATTATACTTCTTCCTCTGAGTATAATTGTTCTCGAACGCAGTGCGTAGTTCCGTGAAACTATCAATGCTCCGTGGAGGGAGTGCCTCAAACCAGTCACGGGCATTTCCGATCAAAGTTAAATTGAACATTTGGCACCATATAGGCATGGGCCATCGCTCAATTTTAGCCTGCGTATCAAATATTTTAAGGTGATCAACCGGATCACCAGACCCATCATAAGTCTTGATACACGTCGGCATGCGACGTTTGGTGTCCTCAGAATAGTTCCGTATGCGGAGGGTGAACGGGTCTTCCCTGGGATCCGCCCATGGCCGGGTGAGCCTAGGGTCATCCCATGGTTCACACCATGGACGCGAAAGATCCTCCGCTTCTGCATCTCGATAATAAGGGCCATTATAATACTCATCATTGTTTGGTGGTGGTGGAGGGGTGCGCCTAGGTCGGCGACGCTTAGGCGGATGGTCATCTGAGTCCTCTCTTGACGGGTCTGGAGACGGTGGTGGTGCCCCATCCTTTGGGTAGGGACCACTTTTTTGGGATGAACCGGAAGCCTTCTTCCCAGTGTTCATCCTGTCCCACACGCTCGGATGACGAGCGGTTCTGGTCAACTCTCGATCTGGCCGCTCGGGTGAGCCATCAAACTTATCTCCTTCTTCCCGAGACTGCATTAGTTCCTGTATGAGGCGATCTCCTATGCGCTCAAACACATTCCTGGGTTGAGGGGTTTCCTCAAAGATGCTCTGCTCCTGAGGCCGAGCTCTCCTTTTCCTCTGATTTTGGGAAGAGGTGATTGGTCCGGCATCACCAAAGTTAAGTCTGGATTGGAGGTTCCTCCCCAGATTCAACCTTGACGCGATGCGTGAGAACTCGAGTAAGATCCTCCTCGTTGAGTGGTAGGACCTCTACCTCTTCCTCTACCGATGGTCTGCACGGCTCCTTGTTAGGAGGGTTGGGCGCACTCCCTGGGTCCGGATTGTCCAGGGTTGAAGTAGGTGGGGGTGTCATGGAGATCGTGCTCGTCACCCCCAAGGGCTGGAAGCCGCCACGGTTACCAGGTCCGCCTGCAAGGCGGCTAGGTGATTGATTGGGGATGAGTATCCCTTCCCCTTGGGACTTCCGATTTCCAGGATTCGTATTCCTGGGATTGGCTTGCTGATGCCCCTTCGTCATTGGAAATTTAGAATGAGGTTTTGTTCTAGCTTAGTGTAATGGGTCCCACGGATGGTGCCAACTTGTTGATGCAAAAGTTGGGTGATCCTTGCTAGACCCGAATTAGGCTTAATTCGGGTTGGCTGGGCTCCGGCTCCTGCACCAAGTGAATCGTTTGGTTGGGATCCTGCACACTAAACAGCACGCGTTAGACTTACCGCGGGAATGTTTCCCACGATTAGACTTCGGCGTGAGAGTAAGTAATCGGTTAGGGTTTATGTGAATTGAGAGTATAGAGCGTAATACCTTTGTGGAACCCTTGGGGGTTCCTTTTATAGGCAGTGGAACCCTAGTGGGCTGCCACTGATACTTCGGCCCCAAGGAAAGGATAACTATCAGAATTAGAGTGATTGTTATCTTCTAATTATAGTAGTGAATATCCTTCCCTTTTGGGGTAAACCTATTCCTAGACAGAATAGGATTCTGTCTAACCCTATGTCGGCCGCACCGGGCCGTGGGCCGCACACATGTGTGCGGTCACTGTTCATCCAAGCCCATAAGCCTGAATGACATTATCCCACCCATCTGTGATGGGCCGGATACGGGTAGTACCCGTGGGCCGGGTTCCTGACCCGGCTGGGGACTATACGTCATCAGTTAAGTCTTAATAAAACTGGTTTATAGTTTGAAAGTCTTATGTTATCTTATAAAAACTGTTTGTCATATTTTACCATTAGCCAATATAGGTCATGAAAATCCACCGTGCATGAATAATTGGAGGGGTGACCTCATCATGCAAATTAGAGGGGCTGCCTCTAATTTAATATACTGGTTTATGGGTAGGAGGGATCAGCTCCTTGTGAAGGATGCAAGGCACACACCACGTTCACCATGTAATCCTGAATAAAAACATGTAACTAGGATGCACCCATACGCCCCACATGATAAATATAAATAAATGGCCAAAAGCTGAAGGGACGCCACGAGCAATCACTCCGCCGTGGTGAAGTCATAACATCAGTGCCTCTAATGTTATTGTTATGGTACCTCCATAACTAGGTGAAACTGGTCATGCATGTATATGGCTATAGGTAATCATAATTAAACATAAGCAATCAAACACGTAACTTATACTACGGGAAAACAGTTGGCTGCATACGGGGAATCCTAATAAGGAAAGAATGTCCATACTGAAAGGACGGGAATCCGTACCTTATGTCCAGTGAACGAGAAAGACGAACTGCGAGTATCCTACTTCCGAATCACTAGTGCTACATAAATACGTACATGAAATAAGTATCTGCTTACTAAATACATAGCTGGTTTTATGTCATGTCTTAGCTTATTTTATGTGTTCTTACTATGTTTTACTGTTTAAAGCCTTAAACTGTATTAAATCTTATATTCTGTTTAATCTGATTAAGTATTTCTGGTATTTCATGTGTTATTATACTTACTGTGTAATAATAAGTAACTTTCCAAAAATAGCAGGTTTCCTAAAATAGAAAGTTTCCAAAAATAGAAAGTTTCCAAAAATAGAAAGTTTCCAAAAATAGAAAGTTTCCAAAAATAGAAGTTACCAAAAATAGAAAGTTTCCAAAAATAGAAAGTTTCCAAAAATAGAAAGTTTCCAAAAATAGAAAGTTTCCAAAAATAGATTTACTGCTTAAAATAGATAAGTTTCTAAAAATAGAAAGTTTCCATAAATAGATTTGCTGCCTTAATTAAATAAGTTTCCATAAATAGATTAGCTGCCTTAAATAAATAAGTTTCTAAAAATAGCTGGTTTCCGTAAATAGATTAGCTGCCTTATTTAATTAAGTTTCTAAAAATAGAAAGTTTCCATAATTAGAAATAAGCTGGTTAAATAAGCTAAGTATATAAGCCTAAGTGTTTTTCATGATTATTTTCTAAGTCATATGGTATATTGTATAGTTTAACAATTATTTCATGTAATTTAATTAAACTATAGGTTATAATATTTAATTAAAGTATAACATGTTTTTAATTAAATAAGTTAAATACTTAGGTTAAAATATGTATTATTATATATTAATAATAAAACATAAGTCATGTTAATTAATTAATTATATCCATGGTTTTAAAATAATTAATTAATTATAAGTCTTAAATATATAAATACTTAGGTTAAAATAATTTCATGATTATTAATAATTAAATAACCTAATTCATGTTATTAAATTAATCACATCTTTTATTAATTTAATTTTAACATAAGTTCATAACATAAAAAAAACTAACATATACCATGAACCGGATCTAGGCTTAAAAACATGAACCAGACATGAATCGACACCGTACCCCGAACCAACTTGGGGTACCCCGTGTTTCCCCTTGCTGCCGTGGGACCCACACGCACCAACCAAGACCATATGGTCTTGGTGGTGGTCGGCTTGGCAAACCGAAACCCCCTCGGGTTCGGTTATAGCCTGCGACCAAAACAAAACACCCCTTAAAACAACCCTTTGATTTAATTAATCACCAAAACATGTTAGATCTATGATTAATTATTATGTTTTTATAAAAACATCACATGTTCATAATTAATAAAAGATTAAATTAAAAGAAAAGGTTTAAAAAAGTTTTACCGAATTCGTGGATCAAGAGAACGAAGAACAAACACGATCAATCACCAATTCTTCAAGATCAAAGATCAACAAATCACCTTGTATGGTGATTTATGGGTGGCGGCACAAAGAACAAGAAAGAAAAGGGTTTTAGGTTTTTCTTGAAATCTTCTGTAAAGTGTTTTTGTGTAGTGTAACAAAAAAATAAATAACCCTTTTAGTAAAATTGACAATGGGCTTGGCCCATTGCCCTTGTTTGGCCGCGGGTAGGGACCCCCACATGGGGTTCCCGTACCTTTTTCCGTGTCTCGTTATTTAGTTACTCGTTTGTGTTTATTTATGTTCGTGTTTTAATTGTTCTCGTTACGTAAATACCGTGATCTAATATATTTAATTACGCTCGTAATAAATATATATACGTAATTAATCATAGTTCGTGTTTTAATTACGTTCATGATTTCATGATCGCATGTTCGTGATTAATTATTGTTCAATAATTATTACGTGATCGTGCATATAAAATACTTATCGTGTTCTAACACGTACGCAATACGTAAACTCCTAACACGTAATCGTAATCATGCTATATTAGGAAAGTTTTAACTAGTACATACGATCCTAAGGGTACTATGCATGGTAAAAGCATGCGGGTTTTACAACTCTTCCCCCCTAAAAAGAATAATTCGTCCCCGAATTATAAATAAAGTAAACTGGAAAAGAAGAACATACCCGAATTCAAAATATGAAATGAGGGTAAGAAGCCAGGATAGACTCCTCCGTTTCCCAAGTGGCTTCCCGCTCGGTATGATCCCTCCATAGAACTTTGACGAATAGAATCGTCTTCTTTCTCATGAATCGTTCTTATCTGTCAAGAACTCGTTCGTGTTCTTCTATAAAAGTGAGATCTTCACGTATCTGTTCCAGTGGATACTGAACCATGTGAAGGGGATGATACTGGTACCCTCTGAGTAAGGACACATGAAACACATTGTGCACATGCGAAAGCTGCGGAGTTAACGCCAATCGGTAAGATACTTCACCGACTCGTTCAATGATATCAAACGGTCCGATGAAACGAGGACTGAGCTTCCCTTTAATCCCGAAGCGTCTAACACCACGTGCCGGCAAAACCTTAAGGAAGACGTGATCTCCTATGTTAAAGTGTATATCCCTACGATGCTTATCGGCGTAACTCTTCTGACGTGACCGTGCCTCCTGAATCTTCTGCTTAGCTACTACGATCTTCTCGTTTGTCATCTCTATGATTTCCGGTCCTTCAAGTGTTCGCTCGCCCACCTGATCCCAGCAGATTGGGGCGCGACACTTTCTGCCATACAACATCTCAAATGGAGCACATTTGATGCTTGCGTGTCAGCTGTTGTTGTAGGCAAACTCCCCCAAACAGATGTATTCGTCCCAATCACCCGTCCATTCCAACGCACATGACCTCAACATATCTTCCAATGTCTGAATGGTTCGCTCCGACTGTCCGTCCGTTTGAGGATGAAAAGCCGTGCTAAGTTTAAGTTGTGTACCCCAAGCTTTCTGCAGACTTTTCCAAAAGCGCGAAGTGAATCGAGGATCTCTGTCTGAGACGATGCTGGATGGTGCACCGTGGAGTCTCATGATCTCTCGTCTGTACGTATCTGCGAGTTTACTTACCAGATCTTCCTTGCGGATCGGTAAGAAATGAGCTGATTTGGTAAGTCGATCAACGATAACCCAAATTGCATCGTGCTTCCTTTTGGTAGGCGGAAGACCGGTAACAAAATCCATGGTGATTTTGTCCCACTTCCACTCTGGAATATCTAACGGTTGAAGGAGACCGCCAGATCGTGGATGCTCGATCTTAACCTGCTGGCAGGTAAGACATTTGGAGACGTAAGTGGCCACATCCTGTTTCATACCACTCCACCAAAAGTACTGCTTGATGTCATGGTACATCTTAGTCGAACCAGGATGTATCGAGAGTGGGGAGTTATGAGCTTCAGCTAACAAAGCTTCCCGGAGTTCTTGGTCATCAGGAACACAAAGTCTAGTGCCCTGCCATACGATACCATCTGCATCTACTCTGAATTCTGTCTGCTTCTCCAAATTCTGTACTATCGCCCAGATTTCTTCGTCATCCTTCTGAGCTTCCTTGATCTTAGATAGTAACTCGGGTTCTACTCTAAGATTATCCCAGTAACCATGCTGTCCACGTACCATGATCTCGATGTCTAGTCGCTCCAAGTCTCTGATGATTTCCTCTTCGATTTTAATGCCGTTGATCATTCCGGACTTCCTGCTAAGAGCATCTGCTACTACATTTGCCTTTCCGGGTTGATACTGTAGATTAATGTCATAATCCTTCAACAGCTCTAACCATCTCCTTTGCCTCATGTTCAATTCACGCTGAGTGAAGATATACTTCAAGCTCTTGTGGTCCGTGAAAATGTCACATGATTCTCCATATAAGTAGTGTCTCCATATCTTCAATGCAAACACGACTGCAGCAAGTTCCAGATCGTGCGTGGGGTAATTCTCTTCATAAGGCTTAAGCTGTTGTGAAGCGTACGCGATCACTTTCCCATGTCGCATGAGATCACAGCCAAGTCCCTTCCCCGATGCATCGCTGTAGATTTGAAATCCACCCGTACCAGATGGTAGATTAAGAATAGGTGCAGATACTAGCTGCTTCAGGTCTTCAAAGCTCTTCTCTCGATCTTCAGTCCAGACGAATTTCTCCCCTTTCCGCATCAGTTTGGTCAATGGTAGTGCTAGGCGGGAAAAGTTCTCCACGAACCTACGGTAATAGCCAGCTAAGCCTAAGAAACTGCGGACTTCCGTCGCTGATGTCGTCCTTGGCCACTTAGTAATGGCCTCAACCTTCGCTGGATCCATAGTGATTCCTTCTGCTGATACAATGTGACCTAAGAATGCCACCTTGTCTAACCAGAACTCACACTTGGAGAATTTAGCATACAGCTGCTTCTGGCGAAGAATCTGTAGTACTGTACGAAGATGGTCTTCGTGTTCCTCCTTGGACTTTGAGAAAATCAGAATGTCATCGATGAAGACAATGACAAATTTTTCCAGAAATTCATGGAAGATTCTGTTCATCAAATCCATGAACACTGCTGGAGCATTTGTCAGGCCAAATGGCATAACTACAAACTCGTAGTGGCCATAACGAGTACGAAAGGCAGTCTTAGCGATATCCTGCTCCTTGTCCCGTAGCTGATGATAGCCTGACCTAAGATCAATCTTGGAGAAGTGTTTGGCCCCTTGGAGTTGGTCAAACAGATCGTCAATGAGTGGCAGTGGATACCTATTCCGAATGGTAATCTTGTTGAGCTCGCGATAGTCTATGCAAAGACGCATACTGCCGTCCTTCTTCTTAACAAACAAGACCGGTGCGCCCCATGGAGATGCGCTCGGTCGAATGAAACCACGTTCAAGAAGTTCCTGCAGTTGATCCTTCAGCTCCTTCAGCTCTATGGGAGCCATGCGATAAGGAGCCTTGGAGATTGGTTCAGCTCCTGGAACCAGCTCGATACTGAATTCCACTTCTCGTGCAGGTGGTATGCCCGGAAGTTCTGCTAGAAACACGTCTTGGAATTCCGACACTATTGGTTGATCCTGAATCGATGGAGATTCAGCATCCATGTCGTGAACCGTAGCTAGATAACCCTCGCAGCCATGTGACAGTAGTGCACGCGCTTGCAGGGTGGATATGACTTGTACAGACCGTCCGGGTATGAACCCATTATGAATGTACTCTGGTGCATTGACATCACCGAAGATAACTCGATATGAATGGCAGTCTATGGTAGCATGATACTTGGATAGCCAATCCATGCCCAAAATCATGTCGAAGTCATTCATGTCCAGCGGAAGTGCGTCGACATGTCGAACCTTATCATCAAATTCTAGGGGAAGACTCTTGTATACATGGGTGATTAATACAGAGTCCCTCAAAGGCGTGGAAATAGTAAGCCTATTTTCTAGTGGCAAAGGAGGCATCCTAATGTTCTTAGCATAAGCAGTAGAAATAACCGAGTGAGTAGCACCCGTATCAAAAAGAACACATGCAACGCGACCATACATATACAAGATTCCAGTGATGGTACCTGTAGACTTGTTGGCCTGGTCTCGAGATGTCGTGTAGACACGCCCGGCAGTAGGAGGCGGCTTGGTATCAGCATGTCTCGATGTACCCTCCATCTCGCCCTTACGGCAATCCTTCATAATATGGCCAGGAAGACCACACTTGAAGCACGCATCAGTATTACGGCGACATGGTCCTGGGTGCCTACGATGGCAAGTAGAGCAAAGAGGATGAGTGTATCCTCCAGCAGGTGCTCTGGCTGGCTGAGGACCTGATAAAACATTTTATATAAGACATGATAGTTGGGTACAAAGGACGAAGCGGATAATCGTAAGATTGAATACCAGTGATAGCTGGACGGCTAGGCTGCGAACCTCTCTGGTTCTGGTCCCTACCGTTTCCATGGTTCCTGGTAGAAGTTTGCTAAAGTGTCAGAATATGAGTTATAACATAAAACATAAGGAATTTCGTAAGTATTAGGACCTGCTGTTGTTGGATTGCCCGGTGTTGTTACGGTAATTGTCATTACCGCCACGCCTATCCGTAGCAGAACGGTCGTTAGTCTGACCGTTTCCCTTGGGCTGATGAGGCTGCTGCTGAGTAGCCGGCTGAGACCGGTCCCCAGTTTTCTGCCTGGAAGATACATTTAAGAGATGAATAATTGACATATGGGAAGTATACGGATTGGTCACCGCTTGAATACGAATGTTTACCTCTTGTCGGGTCTTTCAGCTTCCCCGAACTCATCCCTCTCCTGCAGCATCTCCAGTTTTCGTGCTGCATCGGCCACTTGTGCTACAGTGTTGAACGTAGCACACACCAGATTGTTTGCGACCGATGTGCGAAGGGCCCATCTGAAGTGATGTGCCTGCTCTTCAGGAGTACCTGCTGCCGCACCAAGGAAACTAGCCAAGCGAAGAAAGCGTTGCATAAACTCGTTGCTATTCTCCCCAGCTCTCTGTCGGATCCCATGGTACTCTCTCTTGAGCTTGTCCTGCTCAGCCTTGGGAAAGAACTGCTCCATCACCCTATCCTTGAACTGAGCCCAAGTCAAACCAACAACCCACTCATCACCACCTTCAGATTGCATCAATGCTAACCACCAGTTGAGTACATCGCCTTCGAACCGATAGCATGCCAACCTCGCCTTGTATGCGGGATCACAACCCATAGCGTTGAAAATCTTCTCGATGTGAGCCAACCAGCTTTCAGCATCGCTGGGGCTATCTGTCTTCTCAAAAGCTCGAGGGCGGAGCTTGTTGAATCTCTCCAGCCATACTGCTAATGTCACTGGAGGAGGAGGAGGGGGTGGCTGATTGTGCTGCTGATTGTTGGCAGCTTGAACTTCAGCCCGGATGTCATTCCTCAGTTGAGGAAGCAAGGCCTGTATGGCAGCCTGAATTGCAGCATTGAGCTGCTCCTGTTCGCGTGTGAGAACCATCTGACAGTATAACATAAAACATATGATTAAACAGTTCAAAACATAAAATATAAATATATACATGAAAAAATTTATACTAAAATTTCACGAGAAAAAATTTATGCAAGGAAATTTTGTGTATGAATGCATGATGCAGTTTTATGAAAACTTTTGTATGCTCGAGAGTGAACGCCTCTGGTCAGTTCACCCAAAACAAAGACATAGCGAGGGGACGCCTATGGGTCGGTCCCAAATCTAAAAGTTTCGATAAAACACATGCGACTAAATAGGGCCAGTCCTGTACCAACCATTACTTAGTCAAAAACCCTGTAACAATGACATGTATATGTATGCTTAAAAATGATGAATGTATGAAAATAACTGTCAGTTCTAGGAAGACCGTAGTGACTACCCACTAATCACAGGTCATTTTTGAGAGCCTACAGGTCGAAGCCTTGGCTCTGATACCATAATTGTAACACCCCATTTTGGAAATGGAAATATCACAGTAATTATGGCGTGTCATCAAAGCATACAAGGTAAAATGTCTAAACATTACTTGACCATAAAAAAAGGAAAATACCGGAATCAAACATCGGTAGTCCAAAAGTAAAGTTCATCACACACAAACATAGTATAATAAAGGAAAAGGACTAAACAATGTCCAAAGCATAAGTATCAAAAGAAAGGAAATGCATAATGTAAAGAAGGCTAGACAGCTTCCAGTCCATATGCACGTACTCTTAGTGTCTACGAGCGTCCCTGAGTACCTGCCGTTTTGGGAACATAGAAAAGGAAAACGGCTGAGCAATACGCTCAGTGCACGGATGTACAATAAAGCATGAATAGAATAAGCATATAACATAATAACAGCGGAAGAAAACTAAGTCCCGAGTAACCTGGTTAAGTCTTAATAAAACTGGTTTATAGTTTGAAAGTCTTATGTTTATCTTATAAAAACTGTTTGTCATATTTTACCATTAGCCAATATAGGTCATGAAAATCGACCGTGCATGAATAATTGGAGGGGTGACCTAGAGGTGGCAAATCTTGCCCATTTTGATATATACGGGCACTTTTTGCCCATTTTTAAAAAAGGATGGGGCACTTTTTGCCCATTCTTTATAATGAATGGGCTAAACGGGCGCATATGTAAGAAACTAAATGGGCTTAACGGGCGCACTTGTAAAATACAAATTAGTATACACGACGGATATGTTTTATTAAATTTTTTATCCCGTCTTTCAAACAAGTATTTTTATTTTTTATTTGTAAGTTCTTATATGTTTTTTTTCCTTTTTTAGCTTGCGCCCGTTTAGCCCGCCCGTTTTGCCCGCCCATTTTCCCGTGCCCGTTTAGCCCGCGCCCGTTTAGCCCGCCGCCCGTTTAGCCCGTTGCCCGTTTAGCCCGCCGCCCGTGCCCGCCCGCCCGCCCATTTTGCCACCTCTAGGGTGACCTCATCATGCAAATTAGAGGGGCTGTCTCTAATTTAATATACTGGTTTATGGGTAGGAGGGATCGGCTCCTTGTGAAGGGTGCAAGGCACACACCACATTCACCATGTAATCCCGAATAAAAACATGTAACTAGGATGCACCCATACGCCCCACATGATAAATATAAATAAATGGCCAAAATCTGAAGGGACGCCACGAGCAATCACTCCGCCGTGGTGAAGTCATAACATCAGTGCCTCTAATGTTATGGTTATGGTACCTCCATAACTAGGTGAAACTGGTCATGCATGTATATGGCTATAGGTAATCATAATTAAACATAAGCAATCAAACACGTAACTTATACTACGGGAAAACAGTTGGCTGCATACGGGGAATCCTAATAAGGAAAGAATGTCCATACTGAAAGGACGGGAATCCGTACCTTATGTCCAGTGAATGAGAAAGACGAACTGCGAGAATCCTACTTCCGAATCACTAGTGCTACATAAATACGTACATGAAATAAGTATCTGCTTACTAAATACATAGCTGGTTTTATGTCATGTCTTAGCTTATTTTATGTGTTCTTACTATGTTTTACTGTTTAAAGCCTTAAACTGTATTAAATCTTATATTCTGTTTAATCTGATTAAGTATTTCTGGTATTTCATGTGTTATTATACTTACTGTGTAATAGTAAGTAACTTTCCAAAAATAGCAGGTTTCCTAAAATAGAAAGTTTTCAAAAATAGAAAGTTTCCAAAAATAGAAAGTTTCCAAAAATAGAAGTTACCAAAAATAGAAAGTTTCTAAAAATAGAAAGTTTCCAAAAATAGAAAGTTTTCAAAAATAGAAAGTTTCCAAAAAATAGATTTACTGCTTAAAATAGATAAGTTTCTAAAAATAGAAAGTTTCCATAAATACATTTGTTGCCTTAATTAAATAAGTTTCCATAATAGATTAGCTGCCTTAAATAAATAAGTTTCTAAAAATAGCTGGTTTCCATAAATAGATTAGCTGCCTTATTTAATTAAGTTTCTAAAAATAGAAAGTTTCCATAATTAGAAATAAGTTGGTTAAATAAGCTAAGTATATAAGCCTAAGTGTTTTTCATGATTATTTTCTAAGTCATATGGTATATTGTATAGTTTAATAATTATTTCATGTAATTTAATTAAACTATAGGTTATAATATTTAATTAAAGTATAACATGTTTTTAATTAAATAAGTTAAATACTTAGGTTAAAATATGTATTATTATATATTAATAATATAACCTAAGTCATGATAATTAATTAATTATATCCATGGTTTTAAAATAATTAATTAATTATAAGTCTTAAATATATAAATACTTAGGTTAAAATAATTTCATTATTATTAATAATTAAATAACCTAAGTCATGTTATTAAATTAATCACATCTTTTATTAATTTAATTTTAACATAAGTTCATAACATAAAAAAAAACTAACATATACCATGAACCGGATCTAGGCTTAAAAACATGAACCGGACATGAATCGACACCCTACCCCGAACCAACTCGGGGTACCCCGTGTTTCCCCTTGCTGCCGTGGGACCCACACGCACCAACCAAGACCATATGGTCTTGGTGGTGGTCGGCTTGGCAAACCAAAACCCCCTCGGGTTCGGTTACAGCCTGCGGCCAAAACAAAACACCCCTTAAAACAACCCTTTGATTTATTTAATCACCAAAACATGTTAGATTTATGATTAATTATTATGTTTTTATAAAAACATCACATGTTCATAATTAATAAAAGATTAAATTAAAAGAAAAGGTTTAAAAAGGTTTTACCGAATTCGTGGATCAAGAGAACGAAGAACAAACACGATCAATAACCAATTCTTCAAGATCAAAGATCAACAAATCACCTTGTATGGTGATTTATGGGTGGCGGCACAAAGAACAAGAAAGAAAAGGGTTTTAGGTTTTTCTTGAAATCTTCTGTAAAGTGTTTTTGTGTAGTGTAACAAAAAAATAAATAACCCTTTTAGTAAAATTGACAATGGGCTTGGCCCATTGCCCTTGTTTGGCCGCGGGTAGGGACCCCCACATAGGGTTCCCGTACCTTTTTCCGTGTCTCGTTATTTAGTTACTCGTTTGTGTTTATTTATGTTCGTGTTTTAATTGTTCTCGTTACGTAAATACCGTGATCTAATATATTTAATTACGCTCGTAATAAATATATATACGTAATTAATCATAGTTCGTGTTTTAATTACGTTCATGATTTCATGATCGCATGTTCGTGATTAATTATTGTTCAGTAATTATTACGTGATCGTGCATATAAAATACTTATCGTGTTCTAACACGTACGTAATACGTAAACTCCTAACACGTAATCGTAATCATGCTATATTAGGAAAGTTTTAACTAGTACGGACGATCCTAAGGGTACTATGCATGGTAAAAGCATGCGGGTTTTACATTCAGCTTGTTAGTCATTTGATCAACGAATTGATCAAGTCGCTCTTCCATTCTATCCATCATACGCTGCTCAAATTAATATTCCCTGCTTTCCTTGGAGGCATATTGATCAGGAAGTTCGGCTCTTGATACCAAGTGATGTAGACTAGAAACATGATAAATAAATTTGATCTGTTGATTCCAATGAATACCACAAATAATTCTTTCCAACAATCGTTGATTCTAATGAATACCGATTATTAGGGTAAAAACTTAGCAAACAACGGTCAATGGTTTAACTTTTATTGATCTGATAACCGTCTTGTTAGAATTACAGCATAATGTTAAAATAATGATATGATACAAAGAAAAACCCTAAAACACCAATGGACTGGACTGTAGCCCAAAGACAAAGTCCACCAGAAACTGTAAATAACAAAAAAATGCAAATAAATGAGAGTAAAATGGCTTTTTGGGCCTAAAAAATTCCTTAACTAACCTAAAGGTGGTTATCACGGCGTTCTTCTCGTTTTTCCGATCGTTTTGACATTTCACGGGCTAAAAACGGACTTATGATGCTTAAGGTATAACCATTTTAAAAAAGCCTTCTTTGTCACACGATCTTGGCCTTCCAGAAACAAGTCAGCCCAATCTTTAAAACATGGGTATCCATCACAGACACATTAGGACTGAGAAACGGTCCGTACTCCCGCGAGCAGGGGGGGGGGGGGTGCAGTAGTGGGGAATCTTGTACAATGGGTGAAAGCCCAATGTAGCTATATTGCGTGAGTGAAGAATGGCAATGTCGTTTGTAAAGCTCTTTCGTCGAGTGCGCGATCATTACAAGACTCGAGGAAGAAGCCCCTGCTAACTCCGTGCCATCAGCCACGGTAAGAAAGGGCGGGGGGGGGGGGGGGAAGTATTCTTCGGAATGACTGGGCGTAAAGGGCGCGTAGGCGGAAGTCACCAAAAAGTGACGGAATGCTCTCGAAACCAATTCAATTGAGTGAGACAAAGGAGAGCGGAATTTCGTATGTAGGGGTGAAATCCGTAAATATACGAAGGAACGCCAACAGCAAAGGCGGCTCTCTGAGTCCCTACCGACTTTGATTTCGACTCCAAGGATTGCATTCAACAGAAGGCACAATATCCAAAACTATGTCCTCGTGATCCGTATAATCTTCATTGGCTCGCGCACGCTAGACAGACCTTCACAGTGACCGGGCGGCCACAAACTAAAATGTTCAAGTTTCATCATTACTCACCAGCTATTGGTGCGAATAAACCGGATAAAATCGGATTCGGATTTTTGAAAATCCGGATTTGATAAAACCGGATTTTTGAAAATCCGGTTTCGGATCGGATTTTTCTCAATCGGATTTTTTCGGATTAAAAAGTTCGTATCGGATTTTTTCGGATTAAAATTTTCGTTATCGGATTTTTTTCGGATCGGTTTTTCGGTTAAAAAATGTTCGGATCGGGTTTTTTTCGGTTAAAAATGTTCGGTTCGGGTTTTTCGGTTAAAAGTGTTGGTGTCCTTTTTTTCGGAATTTATTTACAAACATTAAAAAAAAAATACAACTATAAAACATTAAAAAAAATACCATAATAATTTTTATTTCAACAAGACAATCATACAACTTCATAATTTTTATTTAAACACTACAATAAAACTACAATAATCACTAATACATTTCGAGCTTCGGCATAGCCATCACCCGAAAAATATTAGTATACTTCAAGTATCTCGAGCTTCGGCATTGCCATCACCCGTTATACTCAAAGTATATCCTCATATTCTTCTTCGACATCTCCGGCTTCAACTTCTGTATCTTCAAACTCACCTTCGTCTAATTCTGTAGTTGGAAGTGATATCCCTAATTCCGCTTCTTCGTTTTCTATTGTTTCTTCAACGCCGTCTAATATTGGACCTTCCAACGATGTTTCATGTTGTATCCTCTCTACTCCGTCCAAATAATCTTTCAAACATACACATACTTCCACGGATTGAGGGGTAAGTCTTGACCTTCTTTCGGATATAATTCTACCGCTTACCGAAAAAGCCGATTCGGAAGCTACCGTCGAAGCTTGAATCGTAAATAAGTCACGAACCATAACGGCTAATATTGGATAAGTTAACTCCATTTTTTTCCACCATCCCAAAATATCAAAAGTTCCTAAATCCTCGGGTCTAATAGTTTTTACAAAATTTTGCGACTTATATTGACCCAACTCGCTTGATTCCGATGTTCGTTGACGCTTGGTAGCGCCATCGGTTATAAGATTCCAAAAGTTTATATCAAAGTCATATGTTGCCCTTCCCCCCGTTTGCGATGATCCGGCCCCCATTTGGTCAAAAAATATGTGTTGTTCTCCACCATATTTTGTTGCATATATTGCAAATAATTTTTCAAAATTATCGTTAAATTTAAAAATTTGAGACTCTATATAGTTTATATCGGGATCATTTGGGTTTGGCCCAAATTCTAATCCTAAATTCCCCAATATTATTCTAATTATATTTTCGACCCCCCAAAATTTATCATTGGATTAAGTGCGGCGGAGCAAGTAAAAACCAAAGGTAAACTAGCAAAATATTTTACAAATTTCTTTTTTATAACTTTAACCATTTTTCTAAACATTCTACAAGGTGACATTTTTAATTCGTCTAATTTTTCCGTCATAGCAAAAATTTGCTTTAAAACTAATGGGCTAGTTGGGTAATAAACACCGGATAATAAAGTTGTTGACACTTTAAAAATTTGTAAAAATCTTGTCAATTCATCTAATTGTTCCCAATCTTCGTCGCTTATTGAAGTGGATTGACCTTTACGAACAAGTTTTTCATTAAAAGCGTTTAAAGTATCACGTTGTCGTAATATATTTTCAAACATAATGCAAGTAGAATTCCACCTAGTATTATTATCATAGCAAGCTCCTAGGGGTGTATGACCACACATTTGTCGAAAACGATGATAGTTCATTTGTCGTTCGTTACTCGAACTATATATAGTTACTAATAAACTCCTAAATTTTGTCTTTAAATCACCACATATTATTAACGCCGCTTAAACGGATAAATTTATAACATGAGCAACACAACGAGAATGAAAAAATGCACCATCTAATACGGGTTTTATACGTAATTTTAATAAATCCATAGCTTTAGTATTATTAGATGCATTATCTAGTGAAACGGTAAAAACTTTATCATCTAAATTATATTCAATTAAAGTGTCATGTAAAATTTTTCTTAAATTTGATCCCGTATGTGGATAACCAAATAGTTTAAAAGCAATTGTTCGTTTCATTAATAAATTTGAATCGGGATCAAACCAATGAGCCGTAACGGCTAAATAAGAATTTGCCCTACCATGTGGTGCGGTCCAAGCATCCGTAGTTATAGAAACACCTTGTTTATAATTACGAAAACCATCAATAATTTCTTTTTTAGCCGTTTCCCATAATTTAAATGCATCACTTCTAAGAGTAGTACGACTTAAATGATGATAACGCGGTTGTAGCCTTTTTTTTATGATGTCCGTAAGCTTGACATTGTCGAAGTGGTTGAATGGAAGCCCTTGTTGAATGACAAACTTCGTAAAATCAAGTCGAACCGCATCATTATCAAATAAAAAAACGTGACCATCCGCACCAATAGTACCATGTTCCGAACCACCCGCTCCGCTATCAACCGCCCCGGTACAACCGTTCCAATGAGTACGTAGTGTAGAATTACCCGTCGTGCCATAAAATTTACTACACTTCTTGCAACGCGCCTTTTCCACCCCGTCTTTCATAAGACAATAATCGAAATGTGACCAAACATCGCCTTTTCTCGTCGTCGTAACAATTCGCAAAACATCATCATTTGTGTATTTTTTTTAGCATTACTAGTAGCACCGGTACTAGCATTAGTAGAATCTTGTTGTGATGGTATGCTTTCCATACGCGAATCGGGATTAAAAAAAGATTAGAGAAATGAGAGGGTTTTTTATATGTTTTCAACCCCAACTCAAAACATATATATACTATAAGTTACTAGCCATTTCTATGCTCAAAAAGACAAAAAAAAAAAAAAACGGGCAAAAAACATGCCAAACGGCTATATAGCTGTCACACCCCACCATGGCGGAATATGGGGCGCGACGTATGGATATCATCACAACATGGCGTGTCTATAGAGATAACTATATGCAATAAGAAATATCATAAAATGGTGACACCAAAGTCATGACAATATCTCATCAAATGCAGGAGTCTAGGTAAGTAGGTAACAGTCCTACCGCTTACCCAAGACAAACAAATAACATAACCAAACAAAAATATGTGTGCCACAGTATCACTTATTAAATGAACAAATAAAAACTAAGAAGGAAACGGGGATTCTCTTTCTATATGCATTCCTAAGCTTCTCAAATCCTAGCCACTTATGTTCTCATGCTTAACCATAGTATCACCTGAAAGAGACACTAAAACACGTCAACATAAAGTTGGTGAGAGTCACAGGTTTAGACTCCAACACAAGACAAGTCATAAGCTGTGAATACCATAAACCAATAAACATATGGACAATGCGCTACAATCATGTACTAACAACTAGCATTCAAGTTCAATCAATCATTACAATTCCAAGGCATCACGTCTTACCAACAATCACAATTTCCAAGGCATCACGCCTTACCAACAATCACAATTTCCAAGGCATCACGCCTTACCAACAATCACAATTTCCAAGGAATCACGCCTTACCAACAATCACAATTTCCAAGGCATCACGCCTTACCAACAATCACTATTTCTAAGGCATCACGCCTTATCATTAACCATAGGTCCCATAGGCGCCCATACACCTATGTACCTTTCCAATCCAGATCACACACAAACAAGAATCACATAGCAGTTAATCACATAAATGTACACACAAGTCCATCTCAAACCTTAAAAACATTCACAACATTAATTTAGAAAATAATTCAACATAGTGTCTCTTCCATCCCATCTGGAAGTAAAAAAAATAGTAAACATGGGACTATGAAACTCACCTGATAGCTCCTTCACGAGTCCTTGCACTAGCAACCAGCTAACAAACCAAAACACGCAATCAATACACGAACCAATCACTAAGATGACTCATTAACCTATGATGGACATCTAGCCTATTCCCACATATTTACCTCATTGATAATCTCTAATCACCCCATTACCCTTCCTTAACAAGTCCTTAACTTGGTTAAGTTTAATAACTAACCCGTTCATATTTTACCCAAAACAGTCCCAGTTTTTAGGTCTCAAAACATTAAGTCAAACATCCACTTAAACATACCCATGGTTTCTGTAAAAAGAATATTCATACCCTTACATATGTTGGATAACACCTCCCACTTGCCCTAACCTTAAAGCTACTGTTAAGGCCCCGATATACATATATCTACTTTTGTCATTCCAGATTTCCTGATTTTAAACGTACTAAAAGTTTGTTACCATTAAGGGGTCTTACCCTAAACCACAACCTTAGCCCAAGTGCAGATACTTACTATAATATATAAACCATCTCTCACGTTCGTGAGAAGATCCCAATGCAACCCTAAGTACCCCAAACAACCCAAAACTTAAAAAGAAAACAGGCTGAATTCAAAACTGTTTTGACCTCCGACTGTTGTAACCTGTTTTTGACCCACTTCCCTACCTCCAATTTAGTTCTCGTTTCTTGCATTGGAAAGCCACTTCAAATATCTTTCCAGGGGTACTTGGATCGTAAAATAAGAGTTTATAGAACTCCCGATATGATCAAAACAATTGACACAAAATCTGCCCAGTTTTTAAAAACGGGTTTAAACAAATTCAACTAATTAATTACCCATAACCCCATCTAATACAAGCCCTAGATTATATGATCATCATATTATGATTATAACATCATTAGTTTACTGATTTTATATAAACCCTAACCCTAATCCATCATAAGAATGATTAATTTAAACATAAAAACAATTCAATCAAAAAGGTTTAAGAAGGTTTACCTTTAATTAAATGGAAGATGAAAAACACCCAATTTTTATGAAGAACCCTAATTCTCCTCTTCTTTTAGTCGACTATAACTCCAGGGAAAGAAAAAAATGCGTTTGATTTAGTGTTGGGGTTCCTTATATAGCCAAAACAATCCTTGTCCAACCCAATTACCACTTACCATAAATCTTTTCCTTTTTTCCTTTTTTTCTCTTCTATACCGACCCAAACACCCCTAATTTCGTTTTTTTCTTTATTTTTTTTTCTTTTTATTGTTAATTAATATCTTATTAATATTACCTTAATTTACCTTAATTTATTTCAGCTCCTAAAACTCCCAAAACCTCAAAACCGTAAAACTAGTCAAATTTACGCGTTTTACCGTAAAAGTCGTAAAATATACACTTTTAAAAAAAATATCAAATTTTGAAATAAACTTTATAACTAAGTCCTAAATGACTTAAAACCATCCCGAAAAATATTCATATGGATAATTACCTCACCCGAGACCTCTAAATGCAAAACCGTAAATCCTAAAAAAAAATACACTATTACTATAATACTTATACGTATACGTAACCACCAAAATATCACCATTTCATTTCATAGTCACTAATTGTGATCTCATGAACATGAATTAACCGTTCCTCGATTTACTTATGAGTACTCTATACTCATAAACGATAACCACACCAACCTCGTTCACACAAAATAAACACGTAAACACACAATTCAAGTAAGCACACATAAAATAACCTAAAAGTAAGACCAAGTGACAAACCCAAAACCACGGTTGTCACATCACTCCCTCCTAATAGAAATCTCGTCCCGAGATTCACTCCCAAACTCCAACTTATTCTCAGCAGACAAACGAGGATACATATCCCTGATAAAACCTTCACGTTTAAACGTGAACTCAGTTTATACTAAAATAATCTCAACCAACAAGACATGAGCCTTAACCGTCCGCGAGGAAACTTATTAAAACCATAAAGTTATGTAACCAACCTAACTAAATCTCGCAACTCACCAAACAAGAACTGTCTTGAAACCAAGTTAGGAGCCATCACATAACTCGACGGGTTTAAAACTGTCACCCCGATTTCAGTCTTACTCATAAATACCATAAATCAAAACTCATCAAATATAACCACGTATTCTAAAGTCTAAAGAACTCTCACATTCCATCCCAACTCATCTCTATGTTAACCCTCCAAGTGTTCATTACCGCAAAATACCCAAAACACGATTTTAAACCATGTTGTCCGAAAATTAACCTTGAACTCAACACTTGTACAGTTAATTCGACCAAGCTACTGACTTCCAATTACGAAACTTTCTGATTATTTGAAAAGTATGCTCCGAGTACATAATTTTAGGCTTTTGAATTACCCAAAAACCTTTAAAACGAATAAGTTATGACCAAAACGATTTTTCTCAAAATCTGCCTAGGCATTAGCGACAGTTTTTGACAGTTAGCGACATATTTTGACAGTTTAGCGACAGTTTCTGCCTACTCCAATTTATACAAAAAAAAAACGATTTTTAAACCCTAAAACCCCCCATTAATTACCAAAACTAGAACCTAATTTATTTTAATTCCAGAAAATTAAAACTCTATTAATTACATGATTTTAATATATTTCACTAAATAAGAACAAAATTTTTAACTTAAGAACAATAACTTTAGGTGATCAAAACCAAAATATTTTAAAATAACCGAGTCATGCTTATATGTTAAATAATTTATATTCCACCTTATTTGAAACATGATCCCGACACTTCCTTATTTCATCGACTACCAACAACTATATTTTTTTTTCAATTTGCAAGTTCTATTTTTTTACCATGTATAACTCGAAACAAAAGACATCGTTACCCCAAAAAGAAATCTCCACCATCTCAAAATCCTTCACGCCAAAAGTACCGTACAAACAAACACGTGAAATGAGGACCCGAGAAATGCGCTACTATAGAAGTTGAACATCTCAAAGAGAAACGAGCTAGCAACCATCCCAAGAATACAACCGGTAAGTAGAAAATAATTTTACATACATAGGCATAAGCGTACATACACTCAAATCCATCCAACATATACTATACAAGCATGTATTAACTCTCTTTCATGCAATCATACTTGAAAGTCCAGTGGTGTTGTGGCACATATATAATTATGTAGGCCTCCATAATTATACATGTTCCCTTTCACCAATGTACTCCCTCCTATGATGACACTTATAAGAAATTAATACTACACATAACACATAATCCAACAACTCACAAGCACATAACCACACAAGATAAGATCCAAAACCCCATGTATTGAAATAACATAGCCAATGCACGAAACATATAAACTCGTAGTCCAGCTGAACCAACGTAGACAAAATTCAAAATGTATAAAGAACATGAAAACATAATTCAGCGAAATCCAACAATGACTAGCGTATACGACCATGGTTCCACCCGCACTAAAAAAAACCGGTTTTACAAAAAAAAAAAAAAATTAAATTTTTTTTTTTAATAAATTGTAAAAAACCGGTTAAATCCGGTTTTTATCCGATTTTTTTAAAATCTAAAAACCGGTCTAACCAGTTCGGATAAAAAAATCCAGATCGGATAATTTGAAAACCGGTTCGGATTTTTAAACCGAATTTTCAAAAATCCGGTTTTCATTTGCACCTCTATCACCAGCCACAAACTAATTGGCAAATGGATGCTTAATGGGCTTGACATACTGAATTGGGTCCACTTGGGGCCCATACAATGTATGATACTACAGTATGATTTATATAACCTAGTTCACAACTATGTAAGTATTTCGCCTCCTTCCTAAAATTGTTGTACTAAAACAACCATGGCGACCGCAATCCCACAGGACATCATCACCAACCACATCCTACGCCATCTTCCATCCAAATCAGTAGGCCGGTTCCGATGCGTTTCAAAAGAATGGCTATCTTTACTCACAGACCCCCAGTTCATCAAAACCCATCAAAAAACACTCAACACAAACCGCTTCATCTTCGAGTCTCCCGGTGGTTTACTTCATTCAGTCACATACGATAAAAACCATGAAGATGTGCCAACAATAACCTATTTTAACTTCGAATTAGGTCCTCTTTTTATCCAGGGTTCTGCCAATGGTCTTGTTTTAGCTACTGTCAGACATTGGATCCTTCTCGTTTTAAATTTAGCTACTAAAGATTATGTGGAATTGCCAAGCTCACTTCGAGAAAAGTTTTTTGGTTTGAAAGGATTTGGTTATGATCCCGTATCGGGTGATTACAAATTTGTCGTTTTCTGTAAGTTTGCAAAATATTATGGGAATGTGTATCTGTATAACCTTAGAACAAACACTTTGGAGCTGTTGATGAGTAATTCACCTTATGTTGATTATCGAGTTAGCTGGGAATCACGTGTTTTGGTTAATGGCTCTCTTCATTGGATTTTTAACAAACATGGTAAATGGGTTATGGTTGCTTTTAGTTTTACTGATGAGAAGTTAACTGAATTCGCACTGCCCGATTTCGATACTGAAATAGATAAGATGGGCGTTGATACCAAGGTTTTTGCGCTTGGTGGAAAGCTTGCTGTGTTCAATGGTCTGAATGGTGGCATTTGGTTGATGAACGAGTATGGGGTACCGGAATCGTGGACAAAGATTGTACTCAATGGATTTAATGATCTTGTGATTTATGAACCCGTGGTTTTTTTTAACAGTGGGAAAGCTGTGTTTCTAACCGACTTTAGATTGTGGACGTATGATGTTGAAAAGGGAATCTTCTGTCAAAGTGTTGATAATTCTGATCTGAATTTCAGGTATCTGTTAGGTGCTTATGAGGAAAGCCTCGTCTCACCAAAACTCATCAGGTCCAAATAGATATCATCAGAAGATAATTGGGTAGATGTACGGTTCAAGGATGTTTATTTTGCTCTAAGTTTGCATCAAATGATTCGTTAAGGTGAATTGGTCTTTAGGTCATTGTCCTTTTGGTTACTTAATGTTTATATAAAATATGGATGCTTTAGGATGTTATCTGTGTTGTACTTGATCCTCGATCTCATCATGTACGCTGTTTAGACTTGTTTCTCAATTTGGTTTCAAAATCATGCTCTCTAATGGAAGTTATTTAGGTTTAAGGGTTCTTTTATGGCTATATATACTAGCTATTGTTCTCATTTTGTTTCTGCATATGCATTTTCAAACCTTGGAATTTCGGGTATTAAACAGCAGCAAGACTTGTTTAAGTGATTGTGATGAACTTAGGCCAGGGGTGTTGGGCAGATTGTTTGGTCACACACTTATTTTATCTTTCGCCTACTGTGAAACTGATCTTTTTTTATAGTGCCTCGGCTCACACAGCCCGTGATTGCCATAGCTCCTAATGTTTACTATCAATTCACGATTCAAAGGTTTATATACAGACATAATTTTTTTTAACTATCACTAATAACAGAAGTTGTTAAGAGCTAAAATCTATGTTGTTTTAGATAATCATCTATTTTAATTAGATAAGATTCGGGTGTATTTGGCGCCAGGTTGATTCTTAAATCAGCTTATAAGTTTGTGAAACTAAAAAGACATGTAGTCTTAGGCTTACACTGGTATTGTCAAATCATGAAACCCTTTGTATCTCGTTCAGTCGAGTCCTAGCAGATAAGAACGAAATTATTATTGTTCGCACTATTCAAAAATTAACTTTGCAAGCCAAACCTCTCACAGTTACGACCCATAAAAGATTGTTAAAGACAGACGTCTTTTTTTTTCAAGGCGAACTCATCTTGAGGTCACAGGCGTCTTTTTTTTTATGATTCATTTATGAAGTACAGGTATTGGAATAATTGTCTAAGTGTTACATTGAAGATGCCTTTGATTTTCAATGTTACTCCTACGAATGTACTGACATAGAAATTGTTTACCCCTGCATCAACTGCATTCGGTTTCCCAAGATGGTCTAACTCTGATTCCTGGCATTTTTGCTTTGATTAAAGATCCAAATAGTGCACATTGCACTGCTGGAAGCAAACATAAACTTCAGTGAACAAATATGTTTTCTTGATTTGGATCTAAAAAGCTTATTGAACACATCAAACCTCTTTTTTTCACAAAAAGAAGAACTGAAGTAGTGTTTGATTGAACTACACTCTTGCTTTTTTTTATCTCACATCAGAGTCTAATACCAAGCTATCTTAGCATCAGCGCACTATACTTCATATATTATGTATGTTGGTAGACTCGGGCAAAAGATTTTTGATGGGTTATGTTTTCCAACCGTGTAAAAGATTTTTGATGTGGTTCTGCAAACAACTTTTTGGATTCTTTGGAGGTATACGAATTGAGTTTGTTTTAATTTGAAACTACCAAGGATGGTACTCTCATGGATAAAATTATGGTTTATTCGCATTTTTGAATTTGTCGTAGAAATTTTGTACGCAATTGGATAGAGTGGATTGTTGATCCGATATCCTCTTGGATGAACTTATTATAATTCGTTTCTAGAGCTTATGCTAGTTTTTATATTGATTTGCTGTTATAAAAAAAAGTTGCTATGGCTATGTTTGGTAAAATTAGCTGTAAGCTGTTAACTGTAAGCTGTTAACTATAAGCTGTTAGCTGTAAGCTGTTTACTAAAAAGCTTTATTTTTAATAGAAGTGTTTGGTATATTAGCTGTTAACTGTAAAAATTAAAATGTAAAATGACTTAAAAGGACATATTTAAATAAATTATAATATGGTTGGAGGGTATATCAGTAATCTAGAGCTTTAACAGCTCTTGACAATTTAAAAAGTTGTATCAGACAGCTTTTTATTTAAGAGCTACTTGGTGAAAATAAAAAGCTAACAGCTCTTAAAAATTGTTGTACCAAACAGAGCTATTAAATTATTTTTTTGACAAAAAAGCTAACAGCTCTGAAAAAGCTCTAAAAAAGCCCTTGCCAAACATAGCCTATATCTGTGACTATAAGTGAGCTAACAGAATTTTAACTGACATAAGACTTAAGCACTATTAAACAAGCGGTTGGGTTTTGACTTATTGAATTCTACTTCGAGCCCAAAATTATAATGGCGTCGATGACAATAATCCCACAGGATATCATCAACACACACATCCTACGCCATCTTCCATCCAAATCCGTAGGTCGGTTCCGATGCGTTTCAAAGGAATGGCTATCTATACTTACAGACCCCGATTCATCCAAACTCATCAAAAAAACACTTAACACAAATCGCCTCATCTTCAGGTCTAATGATGATTTTCTTTATTCTGTCCCATACTAAAGCTTGACTTAAGATTTTATCAAATTTATTGTATACATGGTTCTGTCAATGGTCTTGTTTTAGCTACTGCTAAAAAAAACTGGCATGTTGAAGATTACACCCTTCTCGTTTTAAATCCAACTACTAAAGATTATGTGGATTTGCCAAACTCACGTCAAGAACAGTATTGCCATATGAGAGGATTTGGTTATGATTCCGTCTCAGACGATTACAAGGTTGTTATCATCTTTTTTTTTAACAATTCTTATTGGCATGTGAATGTATATAACCTTGCAACATGTTAGAAATTTGGTGGATGGATCAATAATCTGAGAGTCGTGTCAAACACTTTCAGATCAAAGTATTACGACAGTTCTATCGAAATCTTCAATCGGATGAAACTCAGATTGCGAACTGTATTTGTGTTTTGTTGTTATATAACAAACGTTATATGATCAAATATTTGCTTGCAGTTGTAACTGTCCAAAACAGTTATTACAAGAAAACGGCAACCTTTATTAACGGGCATAAAATTAGGTCCGAATGCCAGGTCAGCTCGACCCCAACCAGGGGCGCTGCCACTTGGACCCTGCCAGGGCTGCCGCCCCTTGGACCCTGCCCAGGGGCGCTGCCCCTGGACCCCGTCGGACGGGGGCTTCACCCCCGTATGTTAACCGTAATAATGTAATACAAGTGTGCACTCCGCACAACCCCGACTTGATGAACGTTTATCACGATTACACATTGGTCAACTAAGTCAATCCATTACACTTGAATCACATTGGTAATACAAAATCACCAACAATCTTCCCCCATTTAAGTGTAATCTTGATTAACTTAAAGAAAATCATAACACAAACAAACTGATGCATAAATGAAATGTCGACATGATTGAATTTCACATTAGTATATCAGCATTCCAAATATTCGAATATTAGAGTGTCACTAAGGACTGAACTCTTCTATTCATAGTAAATACCTGAAGATAATATACACAACAGTTTACACATTTACATGTTCTACTTGACACTATTTTTACTAGCTTGTGTCCTATCCTTCAATAAGCATATCAAAGCCAAGTCCTAAGCTTCTTGAAGCAGCTAAACTTCATGCTTATATAGGTGATCTTTTCTTCTTGCACATGCACATGCAATTTGTCAAAAGATCATTAAGAAATACAATTTCAACCTCCTTTATCTTGCAGTTCTGAACACATACCGTGGGATGATGTAATTATGCGTTCCAAATCAAAATATCAAGCTTTCCACATTGAATTCATCACCTAACATTGCGTTAGATGGGAATTGGGTATCTTGATACAAGGATTTTATTAGGTGGACTTTAAGCCCATCCCAATAGCCGCCTTGCGTACGAGATCTCTAACTAACCCTTTGGTTAAATGGTCGGCTAAATTCAACTGAGTTTTTACAAACTCCACAGATATCACACCATTCATGATAAGCTCACGAATCATACTAAGTCTAACACCTAAGTGTCTAGACTTACCATTGTACACTTGACTATAAGCCCTAGCCAAGGTATCAGCACTATCACATCTGATAGAAATGATAGATACCGGTTTAGGCCACAAAGGAATTTCATAAACCAAATTCCTTAGCCACTCAGCTTTATTACCAGCTGCAGCCAAAGCCACAAACTCAGACTTCATTGTTGAGCTTGTAGTACAAGTCTGTTTCTTAGAAGCCCAAGAAATAGCACCTCCTCCAAGTAGGAATACCCAGCCACTCGTAGACGAGTGATCCTCCATGTTATTAATCCAACTGGCATCTGAGTAACCCTCTATCATAGAAGGGTAACCGCTATAAGTCAAACCAAAATTCATGGTTCCTTTCAAATACTGAAACACTCTAGAAAGAGCTTTCCAATGTAGAGCACTAGGATTGCTAGTATACTTACTAAGATGTCCTACAACAAAAGCTATATCAGGCCTAGTGCTAATCATGGCATACATAAGACATCCAACAACACTAGAGTATTCTAGCTGAGACACTGTAATTCCCTTATTAAGAATCAACTTCACAGTAGAATCGAATGAAGTATGAGCATGAATACAATTAGCAAAGTTAAACTTTTCTAGGATTTTCTCAATATAATGAGATTGAGAAATCGAGATACCATTGTTTCCTCGTTTAATTCTAATAAAGAATCACCTCAGCCTCCCCCAGATCTTTCATATCAAACTTAGATGACAAAAAATCCTTTGTCTTATCAACTTGATCTTGGTCAGTGCCAAAGATCAACATGTCATCTACATATAAGCAAATTATCACTCCTTTACCAGAAGCATCAAATTTGCTATACACACATTTTTCAGATTGGTTTAAAGAAAAACCATTAGACAAAACCACATCATCAAAATTTTGATGCCATTGTTTTGGTGCTTGTTTTAGACCATACAATGATTTCTTCAATTTATATACCGTGTATTCATGTCCAGGCATCACAAACCCTTCAGGTTGTTTCATGTAAATTTCCTCATCCAAATCACCATTCAAGAATGCAGTTTTCACATCCATTTGGTGAATAAAAAGATCATTAACATCTACAATAGCTAATAACAATCTAATAGTAGATATCCTGGCAACAGGAGCATAAGTATCAAAAAAGTCAATTCCCTCATTTTGCCTAAAGCCTTGGATCACCAATCTGGCTTTAAATTTATCTATACTTCCATCTATTTTCATTTTTCTTTTTAGGATCCATTTACATCCTAATGCCTTGCATCCAGGAGGTAAATCAGCTAATTCCTAAGTATCATTTTGCATGATGGAATCAATCTCACTTTGAATTGCTTATTTCCAAAAAGCAACATCCCTAGACGTCATTGCTTCACTCAAGGTCTTTGGATCCTCCTCAATAATGAAACAATATTCACGTAGAGATATAGTCTTATCTCTCGTTCCTTCAACCAAATAAAGTTGAAAATCATAACCAAAAGACTTAGCTTTTCTTGTTCTAGTGCTTTTCCTAGGAACCGATGGACCAGGTACATCATCTGCACCTTCAACCTCATCTTCAGCCATCTCACTTGAAGATGGCTGTATCATACCTCTTGGTCTAGGTATAGATGAAAAACGTTCTTCATCAAAGATTGCATCTCTCGACTCTATTATAGAGTTCATCGACACGTAATCGTTAGGTTCTATAACATATAACCTATAACACTTGGAATGCTCAGCATATCCAATGAAGATACAATCTATACCTTTCTCACCCAGATTTTTCATTTTGGGTTGAGTCAACCTCACGACATCTCTACAGCCCCAAACCCTTAAATAAGCCAAATTCGGTACCTTCTTGCTCCAAATTTCATAAGGAGTTTGTTTGCTATGTTTGTTTGGAGTTCTATTCAGAATATAACAGACTGTCAACATTGCCTCACCCCAAAACCCTTCACTTAGACCAGAATAGGATAATATGGAATTCACCATTTCCTTTAAAGTCCTATTCTTCCTTTCAGCCACCCCATTCTGTTTGTGGTGTGTAGGGAGCCGTGGTTTGATGTATTATTCCAGTAGATTGGAAATAAACTGGATCATAATACTCACCACCACGATCAGTACGAAATACTTTTATTGAATCTTGTCTTTGAAGTTCTACTTCTTGTTTATAAATTTTAAATTTATCAAGAGCTTCATTTTTAGCATGCAATAGATATACATAACAATATCTAGAAACACCATCAATAAAAGTTATAACATACTTATTTTGTCCTAGTGAAGGATTGACATGAAAATCACATAGATCACCATGTATGAAATCTAATACTTTGCTTTCCCGATTAACACCCTTAAAAGGTTGTCTAGTAATCTTTGTTAACATACAAGTCTTACAACTTTTATTTGTCATGTCAAAAGCAGGTATTAAACTCATTTTAGCCATATCTATCATTCTTCTGTAATGAACATGTCCAAGTCTAGCATGCCACAATTCAGAATTACTTACATCATTACTACGACTAGAAGTAATCATACAAGCAGAAGCATTAAACAAAGGATAATTCAGATTTAATCTGATCATTGTATTACATACATAACCAAATCTAATAAAAGTACACTTATATGACAACGGGAAAGTTCTGTTTCTAACCACCGATCTATTGTGGATATATGATGTTAAAGAGCGAACTTTCATTAAAAGTGTTGATATTTCTGATATGAATATCAGCTGTTTTGTTAGTGCTTATACGGAAAACCTTGTCTCACCAAAATTTAGCAAATACAAACAGAAGTCGTCAAATTCAATGCGTAGATGCAAGGTTTATGATTGTTTATTATACTGTAAATTTCATTAAATAATATGTTCGGCTTGAATTCATCTTGAGATCATTGTGATGTTTCTTTTTCCTTGCATTGCTCTGATAATACATACCCTTAGTATTATTGGATTGTTAAGCGCATTAGCCATTAGGATGTACACTGCTAATTTGTCTTCTTGTTTCCCAATTTGGTTTCAAAAATCATGCTCTAATGGAAGTTATCTAAGCTAAAGGGTTTCTTTTAAGGCTTTATATACTATAGCTTGCACATGCATTTTCAAACTTTGCAATTTTGGGTATTCAGCAATAGCAACAAGACTTTCTGAAGTGATTCGCGATGATTATTATGAACATATGCCACGGGTGTTGGGAAGATTAATTGGTTTGGTCGATCACGCACTTAATGATTTTATCTTTACCTTACTTTGAAATTGGTCTTTCTATATTGTGCCACGTGGAGTCCCGAATTACCTATTTACCATAAATTTTCATGTTTGCTATCTTTCAAACACAATACAAAGATTTATCAACCCAAAGATTTACCCAGACATTTTTTTAACTGTCACTAATGACAAGTTTTGAGAGCTAAATTCTATGTTTTTTTAGATAATCATCTTTTTTAATTAGATAAGATTCGGCTGTATTTGGCGTCAGGTTGATTCTTAAATCAGCTTATAAGTTTGTGAAACTAAAAAGACATGTAGTCTTAGGCTTACACTGGTGTTATCAAATCATGAAACCCGTCTTTGTATCTCGTTCAGTCGAGTCGTGGCAGATAAGAAAGAAATTATTGTTGTTCGCACTATTCAAAAGTTAACTATGCAAGCCAAACCTCTCACAGTTACGACCCATGAAAGATTGTTAAAGACAGAATACTAATCAAACATATCTAATATTACTTAATCTGGAACAATTGCCGTACCATAAACTCAAACACGAACATAGTAAGCGTCTATCACAGTTCACAATTAAGCAGCCAAAGGATAGAAATAGGATGTCACGATAAAGACAAACGAAAAGGAAACCAGCTGAAAGTAGCATGTGAAAGCTGCAATTCAATGAAGCTGTCTCTTCTTTCTTCCATCCTTGACGGACTTCGAAGGTGTAGATGATTAATACTCAAAATCAAAGATACTTATGACGAGTAACACGTTTTATTTCAATTTATTATTGCATTTAACAAAATGGAAAAATACAGGTCTTGATATTGGCCAATCAAATGATGTTTCATTAACAACTAAAACAAACCTCATGAGTATATCTCTAAGAATTGATTTCAGAAATCACTATTGCTTTTCTTTAAATCAGTGCCGTCTTAACAAATTTAAAACTTTGAACAGGAAGTTGTTTTCCATAATCATCACACAACTTTTCAAGAAATTTCTTTGACATATCTCTAGAGATAGTTTACAAGTGACCACACATGTTTTCATGGCTTTAGGGATATACTACAATATGCATCCTTCGGGTTATTAAATCTTTGTACTGTGTTCGGAAGATAGAAAAGATGAAGAGCTATGGTAAATAGGTAATTCGGGACTCCACGAGGCACAACATAGACCGATTTCATAGTGAGGGAAAGATAAAATAATTGAGTGTATGATCGACCAAACAAATTAATCTGCCAAACAAATGTGGCGAATGTTAATAATCATCTTGAACCACCTCAACAAGTCTTATTGCTATTGCTGAATACCCTTGCAAAGTTTGAAAATGCATATGCCAGCTAGTATATAAAGCCATAAAAGAAACCCCTTAACTTAGATAACTTTCATTATGGCATGATTTTGAAACCAAATTGGGAAACAAGACTAAGCATTCATATTCAATAATCACACAAGGAAAACTAATACGATAACAATACAATAATTTGAAGCGTGTATTATAAGAGCAATACAAGGAAAAAAAATGACAATGATCTCAAGATGAATTCAAGTCCAACATAGTTTTTGATGGAACTTACAATATAATAAACACTCTATCCACACATTAAATTTGACGACTTCTATTTGGATTTCCTGAACTCTGGTGAGACAAGGCTTTCGGTATAAGCACTTACAAACAAGCTGATATTCTTATCAGAAACATCAACACTTTTAATGAAAGTTCGTTTTTCAACGTCATATATCCGCAATAGATCTCTGGTTAGAAGTAGAACTTTGCCGTTGTCAGAAAAAACCTTTTTAACCATTGGAATTTCATTATATCCATGGACTACAATCTTTGTCCAAGATTTCTGTACCCCATACTCATTCATCAGCCAGATATCACCGTTCACATCATTGAATATGCCAAGCGTTTCACCAAGTGCAACAAGCTTGCATGTATCGCAAGCAAACATTACATCTAGTTCATTATACAAATTGGGTGGCGGAAGTTCACTTAATTTCTCATCCACTAAACTAAGAGCAACAATAACCGGTTTAGAATGAAGGTTACAAATCCAATGAAGAAATCCCTTAACAAACACACCTGATGAGTCCCACCTTTTATAAGCATCATAACCTGAATGACTCACCTGCTTCCAACTCCAAGTATTTGTTGCAAGGTTATATACATTCACATGCCAATAAAACTTGTCATAACAAGAGATGATAACAACCTTGTAATCATCTGATACGGAATCATAACCAAATCCTCTCATACGGCAAAACTGTTTTTGACGTGAGATTGGCAATTCCACATAATCTTTAGTAGTTGGATTTAAAACGAGCAGGGCGTAAGCTTTAAAATTCAAATTTTTTTTAGCAGTAGCTAAAACAAGACCATTGACAGAACCAAGTATACCAACAATATGATAAAATCCTAAGTCAATCTTGGTTAGTGTTGATACTGGTTCATGGTTATTGTATGGGACTGAATAAAAAAAGCCATCATTCAACCTGAAGATGAAGCGATCTGTGTTGAGTGTTTTTTGATGGTTTTGGATGAATTGGGGATCTGTAAGCAAAGATAACCATTCCTTAGAAACGCACCGGAACTGACCTACGGATTTGGATGGAAGATGGCATAGGATGTGAGTGGTGATGATATCCTGTGGGATTATTGTCATGCTCCTTTTGGACGCCATTCTATGGTTATAAAATTTTAGTAATTAGGTTATACGTATCTGGAAATACAAATCAGGTTATACGTATGATCACAGAATGCATGGGCTTGAAGTGGGCCCAAGAATTGATTCAATATCTCAAGCCCATTAATTTTGCACGTACATGTAGAAGCATCCATTTGCCAATTGATAATACGGAGCAGGAGGACAACTTGAGACCACTAATAACATATTCAACACCCAGTGATCCAGTGTGTGATGTTCGTGAAAGGAGTGAGGATTCTCACAGAACTAAGAGGGCGGCCGAGGACCATATTGAGGGTATGAAGGCAAGATGAGGAAATGTTGATGATAGTGTAGGAGTGGAGAAATGCGTTGATTGCGGTGAGAATGGTGGTGGTTGTAATGATCAGAATGAAGGCATGGCGTCTAACATAGGTTCAGATCCTGTAACCTAACCTGCCTTCTACATAACTAAGAAAATGAAGTAGCCATGGCCATCTCGGCGAGCGTCACTCTGGTAAGTATTCCCGTCTTACACTCTTACTCCCTCTGATTGGGGTGGACTGCCTATGCCCTATGTTCGAATTGTTATGTGTATTTTCCTTTTTTCTCTAGGGTCTTCTTTTGGTACCGTCTTCCGGCTTTCTGGAGAAGCAGCCCAACAAGCAATGCAGCTACCTTTACCACTTTCCGAATTTTTCACTTATTGCTACTGTAATTACGACTTTTGCCCAGATGCGTCTTTCCTTCTACATATTGTTTCTTACGGATGGTTAGCTAGTTCCATCTTGGGTGAGAGGTGACACCAAAATTTGCATCAAAACACAGTTGAAGTGTGTCTGAGATATGATGTCACACCTTGCCATATGACTTGAATAAGGACTTCGATTTTAAAGGGTATTTATTAGAGTATGATAAAACATTCTTGAACCTTAAATCTACACATTATCTTCCATTAACTGCTAAATTTTGGTGAGGCGAGGCTTTCAGCGTAAACACTTAATAAATATGGGTACTCGATTATACGTACTCCTCCTATTTATAGTTTCATCAAAACAGTCTATGTTTTCCAGAACATATATTCTGATCACCTGATTGACAGAAGCTAATTAAGCGGTTAAGACCTTAGATACTTATGCTAATTAGATTTCTGTTAACTCAGCTGGTAGAAGTTGACTTATGTGCTGACTCTCATTCCTGTATATAAACTCATTATTTACAGAAATTTCATTTTTAAAGAATTTCCCCCCGAAATCTGCTCAGTTTATTGATTCTGCTTTTTGGCAAAGATTCGTTTTTTTTTCTTTTGTTGTATCAAAAGTTGTAAAGAACTTCAAACATAAAATTTGATTCTTCGTCCGCGTACAATAGACCTCCCATAGTCCTATGTCCTCACAACTTTTTCAAACTCTTTCTGAATCTCTCTTCCAAGTAGGCAATGCTATAACTTTTTAAAAACTTCAGTAAAAAATAACCTATCTTTCGTAGCCTTTTGTGATTAGCAATACCCTAATATAAATCCTCACTATCATAAGAACTTATTTGTAAGTTGTGTCAAGAAAATGTCAAGCAAAAAAGTTCACGCCTGTAATTTGTCACTATCTATTCTTAGAATCCCCGGAGTTGGGTTCTCTTACTCAAACACGTCTTCAGATTATAAAACTGGAGACACACAACTAGCAAAAGATTCACACATAATTCTACTATATTCATTGCAATGTTCAACCTGAATTTATGCACCACAGATATGTAGTATAACATATGCACCCTTAATATATATGGTGAAACTTTCATGGAATTTAGATTTGCAGGTTGTTCATTTACAAGAAGACGATCAACGACTTCGTTGATCCACTTATTCAGTTTTTTCAGAAAGCAACTCCATATATAGGCCATCAAGTTTGGAGACCAGTGAGGCTTTAATTCTATTTTTAGTTTTACAAATTCATTGTCTTGCATATAGATCAGCTAAATAACTTGATTATGGTTTAGTGTTTTACTCGCAAAAAATGATTCTCATGTAATACAAGGTTCTTATGTTTTTATGTTTTTATGTGCACTAGTTATTAGACCATCTTGGGAAGCCGAATGCACTTGTTGCAGGGGTAAACAATTTCTATCTCAGTACATTCAATAGGAATAACATTGAAAACCAAAGGCATCTTCAATGTAACACTTTCCAATACCCGTAATTCAGATATGAATAATGAAACAAAATTTCTTACAGATAATGCCGGAGAAAAGTAACTGATGCACGTAACAAATCCAATAACCGAAAGGATATTTATTATTAGAGATTTATAAAGAAAAAAAAGATGCCAATGACCTCAAGATGAGTTCACCTTGAACAAATAATTTGAGGCAAACTTAAAGTATAATAAAAATTTGTGAACCTTACATTTACACAATTATCTTCCACTGAATTTGGTGATTTCTATTTGGATTTGCTCAATTTTGGTGAGACGAGGCTTTCCGCATAAGCACCTACTCGTATAAAATACCATATAGATAGCAATCTTTGTTTATTGCTACCCATGGACTTAATCACTCACCTGTTCCAAATATTAAAGGCAACTCAGATACAGACATACAGTATGTACAGACAGCATTCTAAAGAGAAAGCCCATCTTATAGATGTGCTATACATACGAATTAAATATCAGAAGCTAGCAGCTTAGCTTCCAGAAAAATCAACGAAGCTGAAAGAGTTTCTTGAAGCTGAAAAAGTTTATTGTTTATTGGAGGACATATGCATTATTGGCTTCTAGATAAAATCAAATCAAGTTAAAATGACAGAAGGGAATTTAACTCATGGCCACCAATCAGTCCCTGGTGTTGCGAAGGCTACATAATGCCGATTTATGCATCCTTCAGGATCGATAAGGACCAGGTTCAACTGGTGTACAACTATGCGCTGCCACTAAACATAGAACAGCAGCATGATTACAGCAGGCCAATTGTCCATCTAAGTTCGCTTTAGAAGGCAAACCTCAGGAGTATCTGTGCCAAAAAATCTCTGGCATGCGCCTATAATCGATGTTCATCATATTGGCTTATGATATATGTTGACAAAGTTTTTTGAGTAAAGATATGTTGACAAAACTTTGGCTTAGAACTTGATGATATGTAAAAACCCTGTGGTGACCAACTAGTAGATTTGCTCTGATTGTTCTTGTTAAAGTTGAGCACGAGAAGCTAGATTGTGACTGTCTTCTTTTTTGGCAGTGGAAATTGTGAAAACTTCTTTTGGTTTTCTAAATTTAAAAGATGCTAAATAAACACCGCATAATCATTGCTTTTTTATAAGTTAGGGAAAGGACATAGAGATCTTACATTGAGAATTAAGCTCTAAAGCACATTTATTTGTTATCAATTTTTTTGCTATTGGTGTAGCATGTAGCATAACAAGTCTTAAGAATTTACCATAGCCTTTGTAGTAATCATGGAAAAATGTTGCAGAAAAACGGTTGATGCTTCGTATTGCTGAATTGGAGCTCGACACCCTGGTAGAGTGAAGAAACAAGAACTTGCAACATCTACATCAAATAATGCTGCTGCTGCACCTTCGAAATCTTGCAAGGGTGGAAGAAAGAAGAGATAGCTTCATTAGTTTGCAGCTTTCGCAACATTCAGTTGGCACTTCCTTTTCGTTTGGTTTTATTAGGACCTCCTGTTTCTATATACAAATCTGGCAAGGTTGTAGTTTAACATAGCCCTTTGGCTGCATAATCGTGAACCGTTATAGACGCTTACTATGTGGCAGGTGTTTGATATTACTAAAACTGAATGGTGTTCTTGTTTGAGTTTATGGTACACCAGTTATTCCAGATCATCAACCAAATACAAACATTGAAACACGAGTTTTCTTGATTTGAAAGTACTAGTGTAAGCCTAAGACTACTTGTTATTGAAGTTTCACAAACTTATATAAGCCGATTAAGGAATCAGCTGAATCTTATCTAATTAAAATAGATGATTATCAATAAAATATATCTATCTTTAATATGATAGTTTGTAGAATACGTGTGGAATTAGCTTTTGAATTGTGTTTTAGCAAACAGTAGGAGCTATCGTAACTCGTAAGTTTGGGCTCTGCGAGGCGCTATAAAAAAAGATACAATTTCATGGTAAGCAAAAGATAAAATAAGTGTGTGACCAAACAAATCAATCCGCCCACACTTTCGCCTATGCTCATGACAATCATCTTCAATCACTTAAACAAATCTTGTTGCTGAATACCTAATTTTGCATACGCAGAAGTAGAAAACTAGCTAGTATATAAAGCCTAAATGCCATAAAATAACCCTTCAACTTAATTAAATACGGAGTAACTTCCATTAGAGCACGATCTTGAAACCAAATTGGGAAACAAGTCTAAACAGTGTACATGATGAGATCAAGAATCAAGTTCAGCAAACATCCTAAAGGCTAAAGCATCCATATATATTTTTAATAAAAACACAAGGGAAATTAATGCACCGTACCAAACAATCTAATAATTCAAAGGGTATGTATTATTAAAGCAATACAAGTAAAAAAAAAACATAACAATGATCTCAAGATGAATTCAACTCGAACACATTATATAATGGAAACTTAAATAATAAACATTCTTAAACCTTACATCTGTAAACTTATCTTCCATTGAATTTGACGATTTCTATTTGGGTGTGCTGAATTTGGGTGAGACAAGGCTTTCCGCATAAGCACCTATAGAGGGTGAGTGTTTTATAGAAGAAATATCCACACTTCTACAAAAAGTTCGTTCTTCAACATCATATATCAACAATAGATCTCCTGTTCGAAACAGAACTCTCCCGCTGTCAAAATAAACTAGGGGATAATACATTCGAGTTTCATTAAATCCTTGGACTACAATCTTTTTCCAAGATTTCTGTACCCCATACTCATTCATCATCCAGATGTCTCCGTTCGCTCCATCGAATATAGCAAGGTTTTTACCAAGTGCAACAAACTTGGTTTCGGCAGACATATCCCTATAAAAATTGGGCAGTGGGAGTTCACTTAATTTCTCATCCGCTAAACTAAAAGCAACAATAACTGGTTTAGAATCTTTGCTCATAATCCAATGAAGAAATCCATTTACAAACACACGTGGTGACCAGTGAAAACCATAATTAACATAAGGTGTATTACTAATCACCAGCTTCATAGTATTTGTTCTAAGGTTATATATATACGCATTCCCATAATCATTCTCAAACTTATTAGTGATAACAACAACTTTATAATCACCTGATACGGAATCATAACCAAATCCTTTCGTACTACAAATAAGTTTTTGACATGGCAATTCCACATAATCTTTAGTAGTTAGATTTAAAAGGAGAAGTGTTTTACTTATCTGAAAGTCTTTAACTGCAGTGCCAGTAGCTAACACAAGACCATTGACAGAACCATGTATAAAGTTAATTGTATATGATCCTACGACAAGCTTGGTTGGTGTTGACACTGCTTCATGGTGATCGTATGGGACTGTATAAAGAAAACCATCGCAACATATGAAGAAGAGGCGATTCACGTTAAGTGTTTTTTGATGAGTTTGGATGAACTGGGGGTCCGTAAGTAAAGATAGCCATTTCTTTGAAACGCATCGGAACCGACCTACAGATTTGGATGGAAGATGGCGTAGAATGTGGGTGGTGATGATAACCTCTGGGATTATCGTCATCGACGCCGTTATATTGTTAGAGAGATCGAATTAGTATATATAATGTTATAATCACAGCATGCATAACTTGTTGAATATTGCTAGACACCTTGAGCGTATCAAGTTAAAGAAACAAGAAGCTACATCATCTACACCTTCGAAGTCCACACTTTCATTGAATCGCAGCTTTCCCATGCAACTTTCAGCTGGCAGTGTCCTTTTGGTTTCTCTTTATCGGGACATCCTATTTCTATATACAACTGGTGTAGTTGAAACTAAGCCCTTTGGCTGCTTAGTTGTGAACCGCGATAAACACTTCCTATGTTTGAGTTTATGGTACGGTAATTGTTCCAGATTAAGTTTATTTCCGATATAGTATATGATTAGTATTATGTCTTTAACAATCTTTTATGGGTCATAACTGTGAGAGGTTTGGCTTGCAAAGTTAATTTTTGAAAAATGTGAACAATAATAATTTCTTTCTTATTTGACAATACCAGTGTAAGCCTAAGAGCAGTTGGAACGGTGGCGTTTTTCGCTGGCGCTGTCCAACCGCGAGAAAAGGGAATGGCGCACCACTTATCTAATTAGTTTCACAAACTTATAAGCTGATTATTTAAGAATCAACCTGGTGCCAAATACAGCCGAATCTTATCTAATTAAAATAGATGATTATCTAAAAAACAAAGAATTTAGCTCTCAAAAACTTGTTATTAGTGATAGTTAAAAAAATTTATGTCTGTAACCTTTGAATCGTGAATTGATAGTAAACATTAAGAGCTATGGCAATTACGGGCTGTGTGAGCCGAGACACTAAAAAAAAGATCAATTTCACAATAGGCGAAAGATAAAATAAGTGTGTGACCAAACAATCTGCCCAACACCCCTGGCCTAAGTTCACCACAATCATCAATCACTTCAACAAGTCTAGATGCTATTTAATACCCGAAATTGCAAGCTTTGAAAATGCGTATGCTGAAAGAAAATGAGGGCAGTAGCTAGTATATAAAGCAGCCATAAAACAAAATGAGATCAATAGCTATTATCCAAAAAAACATAGAATTTAGCTCTCAAAAACTTTTGTTACTAAATAATTATGTCTCTTTGAATCGTGGCGAAAGATAAAATAAGTGTGACCAAACAAACAATTCAATCCGCCCAATACCCCTGGCCTAAGTTCATAACAATCATCTTCAATCAATTCAACAAGTCATGCTGCTGTTTAAAACCCGAAATTGCATTTGCAGAAACAAAATGCAAGCAGTAGCTAGTATATAAAGCCATAAAAGACCCTTAAACCTAAATACCTTCCATTAGAGAGCATGGTTTTGAAACCAAATTGAGAAAAAGTCTAAACAACATGATGAGATCGAAGATCAAGTACAATATACATAACATCCTAAAGCATCCATATTTTATATAAACATAAATAATGACAGGACAATGACCTCAAAAGACCAATTCACCTTAATAAACATCCTTGAACCTTACATCTACCGAATTATTTTCCGCTGAATCTGATGATTTCTAATTGGACCCGCTGAGTTTTGGTGAGACGAGGCTTTCCGCATAAGCACCTAACAGATACTTGATTTTCAAATCAGAATTATCAACACTTTTACAAAAGACTCGTTCTTCAGCATCGTATGTCCACAATCTATCGTCGGTTAGAAACACAACTTTCCCGCAGTTATAGAAAACTATGGGTTTATAAATCAAAAGATCATTAAATCCATTGAGTACAATCTTTGTCCAAGATTCCTGTACTCCATACTCATTCATCAACCAAATGTCACCTTTCACTCCATCGAATATAGCAAGCTTTTCACCAAGCGCAAAAAGCTTGGTATCAACACCAGTCATATCTATTTCACTATAAAGATCGGGCAGTGGGAGTTCACTTAATTCCTCATCAACAAAACTAAAAGCAACAATAACTGGTTTGCCACAACTGCTCATAATCCGATGAAGTAAATCATTAACAAACACACATTCCCAGCTAACTCCATAATCAACATAAGGTGAATTACTCATCAACAGCTTTAAAGTGCTTGTTCTAAGGTTATATAGATACACATTCCCATAATATTTGGCAAAGTTACAGAAAACGACAAATTTGTAATCACCCGATACGGGATCATAACCAAATCCTTTCAAACCAAAAAACTTTGTTTCAAGTGACCTTGGCAATTCCACATAATCTTTAGTAGTTAGATTTATTACGATAAGGATCCAACCAGTGGCGGAGCCAGAAATTTGAGTTAGGGCAAAATTTTTTTTTGCTGATAAGAGAATACATACATGAAGGAAAACAAATACTATTATTAGTAAAAATATTGGCCATTCCATTATGAAGAACAAATACAGTAGAAAATTAAAAAAAAATGGGCCATTATCCAAAACAAATACAGTAAAAACAAAACTTTTTGTAACGTGTCAATGTATGCTTCACTCCTCTTAGGATATCCCAAAAATAAAGGTGGTCAAAGGATATCTTCATCATCATCTTCTTGAATAAAAAAGTAAAAAAGTAAAAAAGTAAAAAACTTCATCATCATCTTCTTTCGTTAAACCAGGTTCTTTCTTCTCCTTTCAAAAACAAAAAGGCTGGTTCTTTCTTCATTTTCTTTACTCATTTATTGGGTTGGGGGCAATCTCAGTTTTTTAATGAGGGCATCATGATTAAAGTTCAAAAAATAACCCTGAAAACTATGATTAATGAAGGTTTCATTGGGGGCAGTTGCCCCCACTATGTTATGAATGGCTCCGCCCCTGGATCCAACATCTGTCAGTAGCTAAAACTAGACCATTGACAGATCCCTGGATTAAAAGACCACCACCAAATCCAAAGCTGAAATGGGTTATTGTTGGCACATCTTCATGGTTTTTATTGTATGTGACTGAATGACGTAAACCACTGGGAGACTCGAAGATGAAGTGGTTTGTGTTGAGTGTTTTTTGATGGGTTTTGATGAATTGGGGGTCTGTGAGTAAAGACAGCCATTCCTTTGAAACACATCGGAATCGACCAACTGATTTGGATGGAAGATGGCGTAGGATGTGGTTGGTGATGATGTCCTGTGGGATTATGGTCGCCATTGTTGTTTTAGTACAACAATTTTAGGAAGGAGGCGATATACCTTAGTTCTTAAACTAGGTTATATATATCATAGTATCATTCATACATTGTATGGGCTCCAAGTAGACCCAATTTAGTATGTTAAGCCCATTTGGCAAGAAGCATCCATTTGCCAATTGATATTTGAGTTTGTGGCTAGTGCAGAATGAATTTTCACAAGTTTATATACATGGGACTAGGGCTGTAAACGAATTAAACATTCAACAAACGGTTCGTCGATCGTTCGACAAAAATATCGTTTATGTTCGTTTATTTAATAAATGAACGAACACGAACAAGATTTTTCGCTCGTTCAGTTAAATGAACAAACATGAACAATGTTTCGTTCGTTTATTTGCGTTCGTGAACACTCGATTATGTTTGTTCGATTGTGTTCAGTTAGTTCGTTCGTTTCGCTCGATTCTTTTCGTTCGATTAAAGTCCTAAATATTAAAAAGAATTTTATGAATAATATATTAAGTATCTTCAAATATTTCTAACTATAATATAAACTATATGTTAATTATTTGAAAAATCATATGGACCGTTTAAAGCAACAACTTTAGTTTCACGCTTGGTTGTGTCTTTGTACGTTTATATATGATCCTTTACATACACTAATGTTCGTTTATGTTCATTTACGTTCGTTGAACTTATTAATAAGCGAACATGAACAAGCTTAAATTTAAATAAACGAACATGAACAAATATTTTGGTTCGATTATGCATTCGCATTCGTTTATTTGTTCGACTAAAATTAAATAAACGAACATGAACGTACCTCCGTTTGCGTTCGTCCGGTTCGTTTACAGCCCTACATGGGATTAAATGAAATGCAATAAGGTTATAATTAAGGGTAAATGTGTTCTTTTAGGCTTGTGACAACGGGTATCGGTCGACCGAGAGTCGGCCGATTCATAGTCGAACGTCGTCGACGCGATGATCGATTTGTCTCAGCCAATCGGAAAGAATCGATCCACCCCACGATATGTATAATAAACTAAAAATTTAAATTTATTTTGAAATAAAAGTGACTGTAGTCTTATAAGAAAAACTTTTTTTAATTTAAAATTTAAACCCTATCCCTTTACAAACACTCAACCCATTTTACCAATTTTTTCACACCTTCAAATTCAGACTTCTAAACCAAAACAATAACTCTTCAACATGTCTAGCAAGAGAACCCTCAAAACTAAAACCTTGAGATCCTAAGTTCCTCAAGAAAGTGTTCCCTATGTGATGCCAGATTCGACTTTCCGATTATTCGATGTGTCACTAAACATGCAGTTTAGACCCATCAGATTTGAATATCATTCACCACAATCATCCCAACCAAACATGTACTACGCTCTCCGCCGTAGCGTGATAACAACCAATAAGCTTTCTTTCAATCTCTAATGGGTTTGCATCCCCCTACTATGTATTCATCCATTTCTTCGCTTGTTAGTCCGTCGTATTCTCCGGTTAATGATTTTGATATTGATGCTGATTTTGATGAAATGATGTATAATCAAGAGTACTTTGCGGGTCAAGGTTTGGGTCACGGTTCGAGTTAAGCTCAATCTATGGACCAAGGTTCGGGTCACGGATCCTATCACGATACGGTTAACCTTGATGATGACGAGGAAGATATGCCACCCGTCAAACCTAAGAATCCCTCTAAACGTGCTTCAAAAGGCAAGCAGGTTGAGCCCAATGAGCTGCCAAAAGAATGGACAATAGAGGAAGAGGTCTCCTTATGCAAAAGTTGGTGTCATGCGTCCAAGAAGAGCAAGCAAGGAAACTACCAAAAAACAAAGGGTTTTTGGGAGATGTAGTTAAGTACTTTGAAGTCGAGGCGAGTTCAACTAGAGGGTACGACATGTTTGTGAGAAAATGAAAAACAGGAGACGTCCTAGAATTGGTGTTGTCTATACTATCATGAATAACATTGAGATTAATCACAAAAGTGGTGCCAATGATCTCAACTCATACAAAAAAGTTGTACTGAATACAAAGTGATCTACAAACATCCTTTTAGTTAGAGGCCGCGTGGAACGTGCTGAAAGATCATCCAAGTTGGAAACAAGTTGAGATGCCAAAGTTTACAAAAAGAGGTAACAAAAAATCCAAGATTTCTGAAACCACACCTTCTGTTCTGGGCAAGGTGGTTACGTGAATTTGAACGATAATCGAGAAGATGACAAGGAAAAGACTCAATAATACCGACCAATTTGTCGTGATCGAGCTAAGAAGAAGTCATCTACATCGTCAACAAGGAAGTCTTCATTTGTTGATGTTGTAACCAACAAATGAGAGAAATGAAAGACTCAAACTTGGGAAAAAAAGAGCAAAAAGACTCCTACTTTACCTTGAAGCAACGGGAGTTGGATTTGCATAAGGCAGCTCAACCGGAAGCAGCAACGTTGAAAAGAGAAAAGCTCGAATTACAGCGATGAGATATTGAACTTGCGACAAATACCTAATTTTCTAAAACACTGAAATTAACCCCAATTTGCCTCCAGCACAATAACAAACCTTGCAGGAGACGAAAAAGAAAATCAAGGCAACTTAAAATTTAAATTACCAGTATTAGTTTTTAATTATTAATGTAATGTTTTTATTTATTTGAATTATTATGTAATGTTTTTTTATTTAATATAATGTTTTTATTTATTAAATTAAAAAAATGAACTTGATCACCTTGTTATGGAAACTAGGTCGTTTGTAGGTCGTCGAAGAGAAAGCTGACATGGCAAAAAAATGTAGGCCACACTAGGTCGATATTGTATGCAACCTTATACATGATCCACGGTGTGATGTTACCAGTGACAGAGCCAAGATGGTTTAGTCGCTTAGGCCGAAAAAAAAATTTTGAATGAAGATGTTGGAATATTTTTTAATTTGAATGAGATATCGTGGGATCTTGTATCCATCTATTTTAATAACTAATTTAAACTTTTTTAGAATAAGTTTATAGAATATGTTTTAAATAAATAAAATATATCATTTGCTTTAAACATTGACTAAAAATGTTTAAATAAATCAGATATATTGAAATCAGTTTAATTTTTAGATAATATTCTTTCTTGGTGACCAAGACAAGTTTTCATTATAAATTTAACTCATTCGCATTCAGTTTAGACACAGAAAATACAACTCCATAGCAACCATATTCCATCAATCTCTTCGATTAGATACATACAAGTTTTCTGTGATTTTTTAGGCAGTTTTGTTAAGTCTGACAATACAACTTACTGTTTTGGCTGTTGTGCCCTGGGAAACAGACGGTGAATATGTTTTAAAGGAAGGGTTTCAAACACGTGTCTCGGCTCTTTATTGCTAATCATGTCAAACACGTGGTTCCGCTCGCGTGAGCATCCTTGATGGCGATCTAGTAAGTCTTTTATCATTTTATTAGTTTCTTTAATTATCGTTTATAATTATATCTGTCTGTTATTTATTTTCTGTTACTTTAATAATATCATTTTGATATACAAATTAAAGTGTACATGTTTCCCAACAACCTTAAACAGACTTTGCGTAACAAAATTAAAGCACTTTTTTTGTTAAAATCATATTAATTTAATTAGCAGTTTTTTATAAAGTGTTTTTCTATCGTAACCAAGATTGTGTTTCTTTGGAGAATCAGTTTCAAGTAATCAGACTTTTATATGACAGATCTATAAACGATATTTAAATTAGTTTATTGAATCATTTTATGTTGAAACCATGATGAGTTTTATATCGAACTGATCTATTATTTGTTTAGTACCTATGTTATTGTTTAAATCTAGGTTTATAGAAACCAGGATTGAGTTTCCTTGAATCAGATTTAGTACAAGTTTATATAAATCAAGCCGAGTTTATTAGACACCAAGTTGTGTTACCAAGTTGGCAAGTTACTAATGGTAATACAATTGTGACCTTAGTGAATTTTGTAAATGTAAGTGGTGCGTAGTTTATGACATGATTGCAAATCATGGTGAATTTAGATTCATTAAACCTAGTATATTTTCTTTGAGACCAATCTCGTGACAGATAATTCGTTACATGATGAGATTATTAGAAAGTATTTATTGAAACCAAGTGGAGTTCCTTTTAAACACATCTCATAAAATGCAAGTTCTTATTTTATTAGATTGTTGAAGTGTGTTCAATGAAATCAGGATAAATTTCTTTGAAACAAGATATTTATAACTGTACAAGTTATTATTTATCAGACTAAATACACCTTTTTACTAGATTAGTGAAGTGTTTGTTTGACTTGTCTATTTTATTTTAAATTGGTCGAGTTTAATTATAAACTATTCGATATTCATAGAGTTTAAAATTACATCTATAGAAACCACGTTGAGTTTCTTTAAAAGAGTGGATCTTCTGAAGCCTTGTTGTGTTTCATTGTAGAAATTGATCATGTGAAATTGATCTATTAAGATCTTCTGGATGAATATTGATAACATATGTGGTTTTGTTATAAAGATTAGGTTATAGGAGACATTCTTTAAATGTTTAGTCGAAACACTTTCTTTAAAGTGGTTTTGTATAACGGATCCTACAAAACATTAGTGGTTTAAAACCCAAGACTCAATTTAATTTGGTTTTGGATAAGAAACACTATGTGATTTAGAACGTTGTTAATAGTACCAAAATTTAGTTTCAAACTTACTATGAGACTTCATATTAACAAATTGTTTGGAATGTCACGAGTGATATCTAAAGCACATGCTCCCCTACTTGTTTACAGGGAGACCGATACTCAAGTTATGTGTACCGTAGATGCTTTAAAGCATTCAGAAACCTTTTATGTCATAACTATGTGTTAACTGGCTAGAATGACAAGAAAATTGAGGCCATGGAGAATCTGACCATAGGTAATGGTGGATTAGCACTTGGGCATCATGTCATGCATATGTTGCTGTTTAATGCATTGAATACCGGAGAGATTGATTGTTTTGACAACTCTCCTACTGCTAATATCATGGGAAAAGAGATGTGATGCTAAAATTCATATTTGGAAAAGAGTTTAAGTTATCAACGCATAGTACATGCCGGAGATTCTTAGGAATCATGTGTCCAGATGGTTGCTCAATAAATTTGGCTTTCTTCTTGTGTTTAAATCAAACAAATATGAATTTACATTCTTGTAAATGTGTTTAAGCTGAATTTAATTTTCTAATGGTCCTTTTAGTAAAATGAGTATGAATTCGGCTTAATTGATCCTCTAAATGTATCGCATAGATGAATCGGACATGTTTTTATTAACTCAGTGTGTTTTTAATGAACTAAATTGGATACCCATGTTTTATATGTACACGGATTAAAAAGTTAAAACTTGTGTTTAAGCCAAATTGACAAGATTATCTTTTCTTCAGTTGAATGCAAAATAACCGAACACCTTGATATGATTCATATAGGCCTTATGTGATCTGGAATTGATACCTACTAAGGTAGGAAATAGCAAGTACTTCATCGTTTTTGGTGATGGTTGGACAAAACATTTCTATTTATACTTACTTGAGAGTAAGGGTATAGACAAGATTGTTTTATACAAATAAGTAGAGAATCGACTGATTACAAAAAAAGGTGGTACTAAGTCATATCAAAGGTGAATATGTGTCTTCATTTCCAGATTTATGAGCCAAATTTGGAATAAGACACAAATGTATACCTCTTGATACTCCAACAACAGAATTGTTGATGGGAAAGAATTGTGCCTAGGAAGATATGGTTACTGTCATGTTCTTAACACTAGTTTAAGCCATGGCATGTGGGGGAAAGAGATTCTATCGGCTATATATCTTTTAGATAAGATCCCTTGTAAAGAAAATAAGATAGTTCTTATGAACTTTGGATGAGAAGAAAACTATCTTATAAGTACTTACAATTGTGGGGGATATCTAGCTAAGATATCCGTATGAAATGAAAGTTTCAAAAGATTGGACCTAAATCCATGGATTGTATATTCACATGATATTTTATGAATATCAATGTTTATCGTTGTTTAAGAAGGAATTAGAAGATCATCTAGAATAGATGACGAGGTTGTGCAAGGTCAGAGATAACTAGATGATAATGATCTCCAAGATGAGAGACAATATTGACCCAAGGAGAGGTTAAACCAAGAAGAAACAAAATGGCAAGAACTGAAAGATTGGTTGTGTTAGGTTTTATTACTTTTATGGTAGAGAATGAGCCTACTTCTTTTTTAGAAGCGGTAATTTCTTTAAAAAGGTATCAATGGAAAGAAGCCATTAGAAGTGAAATATATTCTATTTTACAAAAGTAAACTTAGAAGCTCGTGGATTTACCTCAAATGTGTAAACCACTAGGCTATAAATAGATCTTCAAGAAGAAAATGAAAGTCGATGGCACCATTGACATGTGCAAAGAAAGATTGTTATTCAAATAATTTAGACAACTAGAAGGTCTAGCTTCATTTAATACTTATTCACATGTTACATAAATAACTTAATGGGATGGTACTTTGTTGCCGCATTAAGAAATTTTGGAAGTTTCTTACGTAGATGTGAAAACAATATTTCTAAACAGGGATCTAGAAAAGGATTTGTACATGAACCAGCTTGAGGGTTTCAAAGTTCTTAGACTAGAGTGAAAAGTTTGTAGGCTTATTAAGTCATTATATGGCTTAAGACGGGCTCCCAAACAATGAATTCAAACATTGACCTTATCATGTCAGAATGTGGATTCAAAATTAATGTATGTATGTGAGATCAATAGTAAATATGTACTATTGTGTTAATAAAGATGGTATACTTATCACTAGAAGTGATGACAAGATGAATAAATCCAATAACGATATGTTGGAGTCAAAATTTGACATGAACATCATTAGTTGTTGGGTTTTTAAACCCATATGCATTTATTATGAAGACAAACATTAAGAAAACAATATTATTGAGAGGTTCAATATGGGGGATTCCGGCCTAGCTAGAGTCCAGAGACATTTTTTAAATCTACTTATAATATAGGTAAAGGTGTTTCCCATTTTGAATACTAAAAGAATATTGGGCATCTTATGTGTCTAATGACGTGTGTATGACCTGATTTAGACCTTATAATCAGTTAGGCAGATATATTAGTAATTCAAATGGGGACTATTTGAATAAGTATTACTTGAGAACTATGATACTAATAATACTGCATTATAGAATATATCCGGCTACTATCAAGTGATAGAGTAATGAAAATATGGATTCTTACAAATAAGAATCTGGGTTCACTATAGTAGATGTATTTATCCTAAGTGGAAATCCATGTCTTAAAAATGTTGAAAGTATTTCAAAGAGACATGTATAGCTAAATCTATGATGAAATATGAATTTAATATTTGAGATAAATTTATAGAATATGCGAGAAAGTTTACGCTAATTTGTAGAGGACATACCAAGATGGCGTATATAAGTAACGACTATGTTATAAAGTGTGATAGTCAATAGAATTTGATAGAGCTCATATCATAATGTAAAACGGTAAGTCGAGACATATCCATGATAGATATGATTGTGATTGTTGCGACAACTATTCTTAACTAGAGTTATCACGATTGACTACGTAAAGTCAAAGGATAACATCGCGGATATGCTTACGAAAGGCTTAAGCAGAGAGTTAGTTAGTGAGTCGTCTAAAGAAATGAGACTAAAACCCTTAAAGGAATGAGTTTCTTTGAAGGAAAACCTAACCTAATTGACTGGATATCTCAAGAATTGGGTTCAATAGGACAACCTAATCATAGAAATGTGGGGAAGTCATGTCAATGTGGGGGAGTTACTTAATACAGTAACTTTCCTAGTCCATTCCAAAAACAATGTGACTTGGTGAAAGGTTAAACATATTGCTTAATGATTCAAGATGAAATCATAAAGCAGAATGATTCAAGATGAAATCGCAAAACATATGTTTCTAATAATTCAAGATGAAATAAACTAAGTAGGGTCGCTTCGAAGGGAAATGTTGGGGCACAATTCCTAAGAGATCTTGCAGAACCAGGCGAGTGTTCATAACCATAACGAACATGACTATGAGGACTTGACAAGGTCAGGGAGAGTCTTGTGTGACTGTCTATTATCGTCTACGTAAATAGATATTGAGTTCAAGGACACCACGTCCGATCTAGGAGACTAAGTGCATCTCACAAGGGAAGGTTCAAAGGGTTACACCCACTGATGTGCGTATTTTTGTATATAATTTCTTTTAGGAAAAGCTAAGTAAAACACGTGGTAAGTATGAGATATTACGTTTTAGGAAAAACGCAAAATCCGATATGTGAAGTTCGTTCTCGAGGAGGTGTTGTGTATGTGTGCCAAGATTAAAAATAATGTTTGGATTAGCAACGTTTTTGGTGAAAGAAAGGGGAAAAAGTAAAGGACGATTACGCTAATATTAAACTATGACGATAATACATAATCGTAAAAACGTGACGTAAAAATAAATGTTAACAAAATTTTTATAAAAGTTACAGATAAATCCTAATAAATATAACTAAGGTTTAAAAATCAATAAAACTTTTTGTAACTTTTCAAATTAATTAATATTTAATTTTTAAATGCTAATTAAAGCCCTAAAATCAAATAAATTAATAAAAAGCCCAATCCAGGATTTTTCACTTTGTAAAACTCAAATATATTTTTTCTAATGCTAAAAAGTATTTTTTAGAAATTTTAAAAACAAATTAACTATTTTTTAATGCCTAAAAGGATTTTAAACTAAAATAATGCTAATAAATAAAATAAAAGTGGGAAAAATTCCAAACCAATTTTCAAAAGTCTAAAAGGTTTTAAACTAAAAAGGAAAAATGAAAGAAGCCAAAAATAAGCAAGCAATAAGCTGAAAAAGCTAAAAATGAGTCACTGTTCACTTTTGTACTGGTAGTGGCTAGGAAGCCAAAGAGAATAGTGGGAATGTTCTTCCCACTATCTTTGTAAAATGGACAGAGAGTTAAAAGCTCTTTGTTCATGTTGTTTTGGTGGTATTTGTTGGGAACAAAGGCACCCTCATAAGCTTACTGCTTGGGGGGAGTCAATATAAGCAAAATACAAACAGGCACTAAGCACAGATAAGCTCCAATAAGCACTAGTCAACAAAAATAAGCACAGACCTTAACCCTTAAGTGCCTGATATCTGACAAACAAGTTAGGCTTGTTATCAGATATCGGGTGATTCTAACAGATAAGGTTCTTGGATAGATGCAGATAGTAGAAAAAAAATGAGTTTAAAAAAGCTACAAAGCTTATAAAAAAGCTACCAAACTACAGATAAACAATGCTCAGACCAAAAAAAACCTAAATACTAACAGATACAATGGTTTTAGACTTCAACACATACAAATCAAGCCCCTAATCTAATAAGATGTATAAAGGCAGTTTTGTGCAGATTTTTAGCAAACTTGCTAACACCAATTCTTCACATTAGACCCTAAGTTATTATGGAAAAAATCAACTATTAATCAACACAAAAGCATGCCTAGACAGGTTTTGGTGAAAAGTGTGTCACCCATAATCCTTGCAGCCCCAATCCAAACACCCCCTTAAGTGATTTAAACTAAAAATTAACAAAGAGAATTTAAAGAAATCAACTCAACTCTTATCTAAACTATCACTAACATGCATGAGTCATAACCAGATCATAATCAAACTCTCAAACTAAATAATGAGCAACCACAAGCAATTTCATATAAGGCACCCAAATTGCAATGAGTTTCAAAAAGGGTTAAAGCTTACTTAAATTAGCCTTGTTCAGGCCAAGTACTGTGCTGAGGCCATATTTTGGATATAAATTAGCTTATGAGGAGCCTATAAGATGCTAGTGCATGGTGTCCTTGTTGGGGGTTCTACCACAGAACAAAGGAACACAAAAAGTAAAGAAGGAGAAAGGTGTATATGTCTTGTTTGCACCTGCACAATCCACAACAAACACACTTTAAGTAGCCCAAACTGCTTACAAGCTTGGTGTCAACAAAATTGTAAGAGCTTGTTCTACAATGAATACGAGTGAACATAAATAAATAGATTTATTTGAAAATCTTGACAACCAAATACTTTTGCAAATAAACAAACTTTAACCAACAAGGAAAAAGGACTTTTACTTATAATCACTTTGCACAAATTGATTTGTCAAATAATTTTTGCAAAGAACCTATAACCAAAAGGATCTCAAAAACAGTCCTTTGCCAAACTTTTTGAACAAAAGAAGGATTTTTGATAAAACTGAGTTAACTTCGTAGAAAAATAAGATTAATCTAAAGCATAACAATAAAACTGGAACTCAATTCTTACAAATAATTTTAAAAATACTTTTACTATTTATTTATAAAAATTTTACAAGAAATTGAAACAAAGCTCACTCCACAATCCGGAGGGTCTCTATATAGTGATAGATAGAAGTATCTAGAACACAAATTTAACTAGATTCCCTAGCATTGCTAATTCCGTTTCTGCCCTTTGAAGAAATTTAAAAAAATGGTAAAAGAGAGCTCATGTGAAGATGGAAGCACATGTGATGTGTCCATGCTATTTGAAAGTGATCTTGAGCGTCCATCAAACATTAGGGGAAATAACAAGTTATAGCCATTGATTTGCTGTCCTGTTGTTATTTTTGGAGTGACAAGGGGCATGGGAGCATGTGGTGGGGGTCCATAGTGGAAGGGAGTGAGGTTTTTAGAGTTGGAAAGGGTTTAGGGTGAAGGGAATTAGTAATCTCCTCAACAAGGGCAAAAACCCCTTTGGTTTAATCGAAGATTGGTGGTTAGGGTTGTTGAGGCATGGATAGGTGTACAGTATGAGGTTTAATACATTTTGGGTAAAAAAGGTTTGTTAACCGCACTTTATTAAACAAACCATATTTCGAAAATCTAGTTTATTAAAAAACTGGATACGGGCTAGTTGGTTTAAAAGGGTAGTATGTAACTTGGCTTGGTGATGGGCGTATGGGTAAAAACGTGGGTATGGGTCGGTTATTGTGGGAAATGGGTTTAAATGTTAACAACTTTGCCCCTGAAACTTGCAAAAACCTTCATTCCATTTCCAAAGTTATATATCAGATTTCCTTTACAAATATCTTTAGACAAATGACAACTTTAGTCCTTGGAACTTTATCCACCGTAGATAAGGACTATTAATGCAATAAATGCATTCTTCAAGGGCTATTTTTGGAAAATCGTGAAGATAATAGGACCAAACTTGTATTTTAGAGTTTTACAAGGGCCTAAAGGTACAAGTCTTCAGTTCTTGAGGGACCAGTTTTGTCAATTCTTCAAACTTTAAGGACTTCTTTGGAAAATCAATGCTCGGGTCTGGTTCATTGCGGGGCTTCGTTTCCCGTGTTCATTTTTGCTTTCTTCTTGCAATATTTTGTTGATTTCATGATATTCGAACTTACAAACACATAATGAAAAAATACAAAGGGTTTTGCATGGTTTTTATGATATTTTATGTCATTTTAAGCCCGATTTGGACAATAAGACCATGTATAATTGCAGTCTCATCACTCCCCCATACTGAACCATTGTCGCGCCCTCACGTAATGCTAGAATTAAATATCGTAGCACTTCCAAAATTCATTTTTATTGAACATTTATTGAAAGTAAATTTAAATTAACTACCACTTGTGTTTTAGACATAATGTATTGTTTTCATCACGAGAACGTGACTTTTAGGGTCAAAGAATAAGAACACATGAATGTCTCATAGAGATAATTTGTCATCATCGATTTTCACCCAATTCTATGCTAAGCGTGAAACTAGATCATTGTCATTATAAGTTAGTAATGCTAACACTACTCATATGCCTTAATAACGTACTTAGACTCTCGTATTCCTAAGGTGTATCTATTATATTTTATTTTTTTCATAATAATCACGAGGATAATTTTTTTTACTTATGTGTAAATAGAGATTAGGTCCAAAAATAGAGTCTAAACGGTGTAACTGTAACACCTCATTTTGATAATGGAATGTCACGCGTAATTATAGCGTGTCATCAAAGCATACAAGGATAAATGTCTAAAACATTACATGACCATAGGGATAACCGGAATCAAACATCGGTTCCCAAATATAAGCCCAAAACATAATAAAGCAAAAGAAATGAATGAAAGACTAAACAAGCATAAGTATATGAAGGCAAAAAGGAAAAGAAGTCTCTAGCAGCTTCCATTCTATGCACGTCCTCCAAATGCTCGAGTCTTCCCTAGGGTACCTGCCGTTTTGGGACATGGAAAGGAAAGTAATGGCTGAGCAAAACGCTCAGTGCACGGATATAGACATAGTATAAGTGACTAAAACATAATAGAGACTTAATAGCAACGGAAATGTATAAGTCTTGGAAAACCTGGAACATGTTCATAAAACTGGTTTTATAGTTTGAAAAGCCTTATGTTAATCTTATGAAAACTGTTTAATATATTTTACCATTAGCCAATATAGGTCATGAAAATCCACCGTGCATGAATACTTAGAGGGGTGACCTTATCATGCAAATTAGAGGGGTTGCCTCTAATTTAATATACTGGTTTTGGGTAGGAGGGATTAGCTCTTTGTGAAGGATGCAAGGCACACACTACATTCACCATGAAATCCTGACTGAAACATGTAACTAGGATGCACCCATACGCCCCACATGATAAATATAGTATAAATGGCCAAAAGCTGAAGGGACGCCACGAGCAATCACTCTGCCGTGGTGAAGTCATAACATCAGTGCCTCTAATGTTATGGTTATGGTACCTCCATAACTAGGTGAAACTGGTCATGCATGTATATTTCTATAGGTATTCTAAATTAAACATAAGCAATTCAAACAGATACTTATACTACGGGAAAACATTTGGCTGCATACGGGGAATCCTAATAAGGAAAGAATGTCCATACTAAAAGGACGAGAATCCGTACCTTATGTCCAGTGAACGAAGAAGACGAACTGAGAGGAATCCTACTTCCGTATCACTAATGCTACATAAATACATACAGAATAAGTATCTGCTTACTAAATACGTAACTGGTTTTATGTCATGTCTTAGCTTATTTTATATATTCATATAATGTTTTACTTTTTAAAGCCTTAAACTGCGTTTATCTTATATTTTGTTTACTCTGATTAAGTATTTCTGGTATTTCATGTATTATTATACTTACTATGTAATAATAAGTAACTTTCCAAAAATAGCAGGTTTCCTAAAATAGAAAGTTTCCAAAAATAGAAAGTTTCCAAAAATAGAAATTTACCAAAAATAGAAAGTTTCCAAAATAGAAAGTTTCCAAAAATAGAAAGTTTCCAAAAATAGAAAGTTTCCAAAAATAGAATTACTGCTTAAAATAGATAAGTTTCTAAAAATAGAAAGTTTCCATAAATAGATTAGCTGCCTTATTTAAATAAGTTTCTAAAATTAGAAAGTTTCCATAATTAGATATAAGCTGGTTAAATAAGCTAAGTATATAAGCCTAAGTGTTTTCATGATTATTTTCTAAGTCATATGATATAATGTATAGTTTCATAATTATTTCATGTAATTAAAATAAATATAGGTTAAAATATTTAATTAAAGTATATCATGTTTTAATTAAATAAAGTTAAATACTTAGGTTAAAACATGTATTATTATTTATTAATAATATAACCTAAGTCATGTTAATTAATTAATTATAACCATGGTTTTTAAATAATTAATTAATTTATAAGTCTAAAAATATAAAATACTTAGGTTAATAATTTCATGATTTCAATAATTACAATAACCTAAGTCATGTTATTAAATTAATCATGTCATGTTACTAATTTAATTTTAACATAAGATCATAAAAATAATAATCTTAACATACACTGTGAACCGGATCTTGACTAAGAACCATGAACCGGACATAAAATCAACACCATACCCCAAACCAACTCGGGGTTACCCTTGTCTTGATGCTGCCGTGGGACCCACACCAACCAACCGGGACCATATGGTCTCGGTGGGGGTCGTGTAGCCAAACCGAGACCCTCTCGGGTTCGGTTTAGGCGGTGGCCAAGAACAAAACACCCCTAAACATCCCTTTTTGATTTATACCAAAACCAAATTTCATGTTAGATCTATGATTTAATTAGGTTTTAAAAAAACATATCATGTTCATAATTATTTAAAAGATTAAATCAAAAGAAAAGGGTTTAAAAGAATTACCGAATGCGTGGATCAAAAGAACGATGAACAAACACGAACACTAGCAATAAATCCAAGATCAAAGATCAATCAAACACCCCTTTGGTGTTTTGAGGGTGGCGGCCAAAAAGAAAAAAAAGAAGGAGGAGGAGAACTTTTAGGTTTTGTGAAATCCTCTATAAAGAAAAACGAGTAGTGTTTTTCCCCTTAACCCCCTTTAGTGAAAATTGAAATAGGCTTGGACCATTTCTCCCTTGTTGCCGCGGGTAGGGGCCCCACATAGGGTACCCGTACCGTTTTCCGTGTCTCGATGTTTAGTTACTCGTTTGTGATTATTTGTGTTCGCGTTTAATGTGTTCTCGTTAAGTAATTACCGTGACCTAATATATTTATTTACGCTCGTAATAAATATATATACGTAATTAATAATAGTTCGTGATTTAATTACGTTCATGATTTCATGATCGCATGTTCGTGATTAATTATTGTCAAATAATTATTACGTGCTCGTGCGTAGTAAATACTTATCGTGTTTTAACACGTACGTAATACGTAAAATTCTAACACGTAATCGTAATCATGCTATAATAGGAATGTTTTAATCTAGTACGTACGATCTTAAGGGTACTATTCATGGTAAAAGCATGCGGGTTTTACAACTCTTCCCCCCTAAAAAGAATAATTCGTCCCCGAATTATAGATAAAGTAAACTGGAAAAGAAGAACATACCCGAATTCAAACTAAGAGGGTATGTAAGATAAATGAACGTGCAGGTGACATGGTAGAAGGAACGTGACATGTCTTGAAAGGACATGTAACGTGACATGACTGAAAGGACATATCTAATTGATAAGAGAAAAACGGATAAGAAGTCCGTATGAACTTGTCCGTTTCCAAGTGGCCTCCCTCTTGGAACGGTTCCTTCACCAGATTTTGACGCAAATGATAAATCTTGGTCCTCTTGACCTTAACTTGAAATACGAAGAAGTTCTTGGTTATCGACTTAAGGTAGATCCCCTAAATTTGATTGAGGGAATAAGAATTAACGTGTAAGGGCAACTAAAACGTTACGATGCAAGACAATCTGACTTAACTGATAATTAGAAACGATGCGCGAGACATAAAGAAACGTAGTACGTGAAAATTTTTGAACGTGATACGTGAAAATTTTTGAACGTGCTACGTGGAGATATGGCGAGTGTAGTATGAGTAAGCATATCGTGATCCATGATACGTGTAATCATATCTTGATCATGATATGAGGAACGTGGAATTAACATGACATGTGAAACATATCGTGAACATAGAATATAATGGCGGTAACGCCAAACGCTACTAGGTGAGACATAGAATATGACGAGAAACGTCTATCTGAGGATATGGAGTTATACTAAACTTGGGTCTGGTCTCTCAAGTTTTTGCAAAACTTCCCAGAATGAGAAAAATGAACACAAAATCGTAAGCCGAGATACCATCATGAACGTAAATAGTGTCATGAACGCGAGCGCGAAAGCAAGTCGTGGAATTAGAATGAAAACGTGAAGTATTAAGGAGTACAATTGCGAATCTTTATCTGACCCGACAACTGAGGAATTGCCAAGTGATCGGATGAGCCTTGGCTGGAACATGTCCGATCAATCTGTTGGTTCTGAAATCCTTGCGGATGTAAGGATTCTGCAGACTTGATCAAACTGTTTGCAAAAACCCAGATAGCATCATGCTTCTTCTGAGTTTGCGTTAATCTGGTAACCAAAATCCATGGAGATCTTGTCCCATTTCAATTCACAATTTCAGATGATGAAAACATCCCAGTCTGTTGGTGTCCAATCTTAACCTGTTGGTATGTCAGGTACTTAGATATGAACGTAACTGTATCTTGCTTCGTAGAACTTGATACCTAGGAGTTTGTGAAACTCTGAGTTCTGAATCTAGACTTCTCCTAGCGTAGGATTTTCTAGAACACCTAATGTAGTGTAGGGTTCTCTCCTTTACGCATAAGCTGAGTCATGGTAAGATTAACCGTAGAAACCCATGTGATTCAGCGTGTCACTGTAATCAAACCGAATTGATATTTAAAAAATATTCCAGGGTAAAATTTCTCTTGTCATAGAATTTTCAACATAGTGCAGATATGGTCTTCCTGTTCTTCTCTAAACTTAGAGGAAATCAGGTTATCCTCAATGAAAACGCTGATGAATTTGCTTATGAATTCATGGAAACTCAATTTATTAATCCATAATGCTATTGGAGCATTTATGAGATTAATACAGAATCATGAATTTAGCATGACCAAATCGTGTACGAATAGCAGTCATGGACATGTCCTGCTCTTTCACTCGTCACTATTGGCAGCATGATCATGAGTTCGATCTTAGAAAAGTGATTAACACTATAAGGTCGATTGGAAATGTTGTCAATACGTGGAGGAGAATAACGGTCATGAATGGTGATTTGTTTAAAAATCGACGGTAGTCGACACATAATCTTATGTTACAGTCCTTCTCCTTGAAGGTTCTTCTGGAGTGTAAGGGATAATTTTGGAATAATCCGTTGGTTATGCGTAAAAGGACTTAAGTAGTCGTGTCTTACTAACAAGTAGAAAATTTTAGCGACCATGGCTAACAACACACATGCTTGTAAGCATAGATAATTTGTACAGATTTTCCTGATGGAAAATCAAGCTGAATGTATGCAGGAGCCTGAACATTACTGTACATAATTATGAATCGTAGCATGGTGTGTTGTTCATAGTACATAATTAGGATAAAATTCATCTCGTATCTGTCCGAGGAAATGCGTTAGCAGCTTGGATCTCATCATTAAGATGAAGGAAAACCTTCGTATACGTGGGAATACGAAAGGCGTCCTTCATGGTCATGAATCAATGATTTATGGTTACAATAATGAAAGTGACATTGGCAACGTGACAGTTCTCATTGATGCGCCGGTAATGGTATTGAAATTCTTGTGGCCTGATTAATACATGGCACAACAAAATGGATATACCCTTGGAGGGTACCCTGAATTTCTTAGAAATGTTCCATAGTTGGACGTGAGTCTTGTGTCTTGACTCGTTTCTTGGAACTATAAGCATGACATATGTCTTGACTGGTGTCTTGACATGTGTCTTCATAAGGTATACGTGAGACATATGTCTTGACTGATGTCTTGACATGTGTCTTTAGAAAGTATACGTGAGACATGTGTCTTGACTGATGTCTTGACATTCTTGACATGTGTCTTCAGAAAGTATACGTGAGACATGTGTCTTGACTGATGTCTTGACATGTGTCTCGAGATGTAATTCAATAGAACTACAATATTAGGTTATTATGCCAGACTTGGCGGATCAGTTGGACTACTGATCATTTGTATGTCTGATCACGTCCGCGGCCGGAGCCTCGGTTGCGATTTCTAGGATAGTTGCTGTCATAGTAGTGGTTTCTATCGTCCTGTATGTCCGTTCCATGATGGTCATTCTCATGACCGTGATTCATGTAACTATTCAGCTGAGTGGCCGGCTGGTACCGATGCACTCATATGGCTGAAATGACAGCCGAATGACGTGTGACATGTAACTAAGAGTTAGGGACAATGATTGATGGAAATCGTCTGATGGTGAAGCATATTCTCGTCCAATTGCTTTGCTCTGACGCCTTTGTCTTCGTCTTGTAGGATCTCCAGGTTTTGAACAGCATCTGCATCTCGTAGCGTCTCCGAACGTCAGCAGCATCAACCTTTAGTAACATCTCCAAGTTATGAGCGGCATCAGCAATCTTGTAGAATATCATCAATTGAAAATACGCCTGAGGTGATTCAGAATCGACTAGCGAATACTCGCGAAGTATTGCAAGTGAAATACACATGGATTAAGGTACGTGTAATACACATGAAATACGGTACGTGGAGTACACGTGGAATGCACATGAAATGATCGGTATGGGGTCGATCATTTATCATGATTTTAGGAAAGTATATCGGTTAAACGGTTAGGAAAACCATCATGATAACCTGGCAATGCCAGTATATACCTCATTCTGGTTGCATAGAGAAATGCTAAAGTGTGGTTACACAAAATTCAACGATGATTTGCCTGATAGCATGATCAATGAAAACCAACCATGACTATCATGAAAGCAGAATTCAATGAAATCCAACAATGTCTTGCATGAAAGCATAAATAACAAAAGAGGCGTAAGACGTAATGAAGACGGAATTATCATGAAGAAACATGAACAATTCAACATGAAGGAGTGCATAACATAATCAACATGAAACCGAAGTTAACCATGATAGTATGACAGCATACTTGACATAAAAACATAATAACTTATGAGGGGACATGAAAAAAATTTATGCAAATAAATCATGAGAAAAATATTATGCATGAAAAACAGTGCATGAATGTATAATGTAGTTTATAAAAACCTTTATATGTGCGAGGGGACGCCTATGGGTCGGTCCCAAAACAAAAGACATGGCGAGGGGACGCCTATGGGTCGGTCCCAAAGTTAAAAGTTTCGATAATAGCACATGCGACTAAATATGGCCAGTCCTGTACCAACCATTACTTAGTCATAATCTCTGCAACAATGATACATGAAACATAAATAAATGAAACTCATCTGTCAAAACTTATCAGAAAAAATATTATGTGACTAATTATGAACTACTGGGGTTCAGTCCACATAGCCACAGTTCACGAGGAACATTATGCATGAACAATGACACATAACTAAATATGAATGGCGGTTATCCATTCATATTAGTAAAACAATATCGATGAAAACATCAAGGTTAAAACCTCAAGGTGCTGAAAACATCATGGTTAAAACAACAATGCGCTGAAAACATCAATACGTGGAATAACAAACGTTGGCTTAGGAAGCTCCTGGTGACTACCCACTAGTCACAGGTCGAGTTTTAGAGCCTACAGGTCGAAGCCTTGGCTCTGATACCATAATTGTAACACCCTATTTTGATAATGGAATGTCACGCGTAATTATGGCGTGTCATCAAAGCATACAAGGATAAATGTCTAAAACATTACATGACCATAGGGATAACCGGAATCAAACATCGGTTCCCAAACATAAGCCCAAAACATAATAAAGCAAAAGAAATGAATGAAAGACTAAACAAGCATAAGTATATGAAGGCAAAAAGGAAAAGAAGTCTCTAGCAACTTCCATCCTATGCACGTCCTCTAAATGCTCGAGTCTTCCCTAGGGTACCTGCCGTTTTGGGACATGGAAAGAAAAGTAACGGCTGAGCAAAACGCTCAGTGCACGGATATAGACATAGTATAAGGGACTAAAACATAATAGAGACTTAATAGCAGCGGAAATGTTTAAGTCCTGGAAAACCTGGAACATGTTCATAAAACTGGTTTTATAGTTTGAAAAGCCTTATGTTTATCTTATGAAAACTGTTAACATATTTTACCATTAGCCAATATAGGTCATGAAAATCCACCGTGCATGAATACTTGGAGGGATGACCTCATCGTGCAAATTAGAGGGGTTGCCTCTAATTTAATATACTGGTTATGGGTAGGAGGGATCAGCTCCTTGTGAAGGATGCAAGGCACACACCACATTCACCATGAAATCCTGACTGAAACATGTAACTAGGATGCACCCATACGCCCCACATGATAAATATAATATAAATGGCCAAAAGCGGAAGGGACGCCACGAGCAATCACTCCGCCGTGGTGAAGTCATAACATCAGTGCCTCTAATGTTATGGTTATGGTACCTCCATAACTAGGTGCAACTGGTCATGCATGTATATTGCTATAGGTATTCTAAATTAAACAAAAGCAATTCAAACACATACTTATACTACGGGAAAACATTTGGCTGCATACGGGGAATCCTAATAAGGAAAGAATGTCCATACTGAAAGGACGGGAATCCGTACCTTATGTCCAGTGAACGAAGAAGACGAACTGAGAGGAATCCTACTTCCGTATCACTAATGCTACATAAATACATACATGAATAAGTATCTGCTTACTAAATACGTAACTGGTTTTATGTCATGTCTTAGCTTATTTTATATGTTCATATCATGTTTTACTTTTTAAAGCCTTAAACTGCGTTTATCTTATATTTTGTTTACTCTGATTAAGTATTTCTGGTATTTCATGTATTATTATACTTACTGTGTAATAATAAGTAACTTTCCAAAAATAGCAGGTTTCCTAAAAAATAAAGTTTCTAAAAATAGAAAGTTTCCAAAAATAGAAAGTTACCAAAAATAGAAAGTTTCCAAAATAGAAAGTTTCCAAAAATAGAAAGTTTCCAAACATAGATATACTGCTTAAAATAGATAAGTTTCTAAAAATAGAAAGTTTCCATAAATAGATTAACAGCCTTGTTTAAATAAGTTTCTAAAAATAGAAAGTTTCCATAATTAGATATAAGCTAGTTAAATAAGCTAAGTATATAAGCCTAAGTGTTTTCATGATTATTTTCTAAGTCATATGATATAATGTATAGTTTAATAATTATTTCATGTAATTAAAATAAACTTAGGTTAAAACATGTATTATTATTTATTAATAATATAACCTAAGTCATGTTAATTAATTAATTATAACCATGGTTTTTAAATAATTAATTAATTTATAAGTCTAAAAATATAAAATACTTAGGTTAATAATTTCATGATTTTAATAATTACAATAACCTAAGTCATGTTATTAAATTAATCATGTCATGTTATTAATCTAATTTTAACATAAGATCATAAAAATAATAATCTTAACATACACCGTGAACCGGATCTTGACTAAGAACCATGAACCGGACATGAAATCGACACCATACCCCGAACCAACTCGGGGTTACCTTTGTCTTGATGCTGCCGTGGGACCCACACCAACCAACCGGGACCATATGGTCTCGGTGGTGGTCGTGTAGCCAAACCGAGACCCTCTCGGGTTCGGTTTAGGCGGCGGCCAAGAACAAAACACCCCTAAACATCCCTTTTTGATTTATACCAAAATCAATTTCATGTTAGATCTATGATTTAATTAGGTTTTTAATAAAAACATATCATGTTCATAATTATTTAAAAGATTAAATCAAAAGAAAAGGGTTTAAAAGAATTACCGAATACGTGGATCAAAAGAACGATGAACAAACACGAACACTAGCAATAAATCCAAGATCAAAGAGCAATCAAACACCCCTTTGGTGTTTTGAGGGTGGCGGCCAAAAAGAAAAAAAGAAGGAGGAGCATAACTTTTAGGTTTTGTGAAATCCTCTAAAAAGAAAAATGAGTAGTGTTTTCCCCCTTAACCCCCTTTAGTGAAAATTGAAATGGGCTTGGCCCATTTCTCCCTTATTGCTGCGGGTAGGGGCCCCACATGGGGTACCCGTACCGTTTTTCGTGTCTCGATGTTTAGTTACTCGTTCGTGATTATTTGTGTTCGCGTTTAATGTGTTCTCGTTAAGTTATTACCGTGACCTAATATATTTATTTACGCTCGTAATAAATATATATACGTAATTAATAATAGTTCGTGATTTAATTACGTTCATGATTTCATGATCGCATGTTCGTGATTAATTATTGTCAAATAATTATTACGTGCTCGTGCGTAGGAAATACTTATCGTGTTTTAATACGTACGTAATACGTAAAATTCTAACACGTAATCATAATCATGCTATAATAGGAAAGTTTTAATCTAGTACGTACGATCTTAAGGGTACTATTCATGGTAAAAGCATGCGGGTTTTACAGTAACCAAAATCATTAAATTAGTAACCTCTCCTAATAGATAACGATGTCAAAAAATTAAGTCAACAAATAAGATTCGATGAACACGGTTCTATAAAGGTTTTGAACATTTGACTTATTACCATGAATTTTATTACCCGCGGCTTTAATTATCATGGTTTACCTCCATCTTTTATTCAACTCCGCCATAGAGCTTTTATTATGACTTCGGTCTTGCCCTTGTCTTTTATTGAACCTCGCCATGAGGTGTTTATTATGACTTGACGTATATCCTCACGCAAAGGCGAATTTTGGATCTTTAAAGCTTTGTGTTTTATGACATTCACTTTCAATTTTGCATAGATTTTTTGACCTTGTGAGCTTTGAATTTTTGCTTGATTTAGGTGAATAGGTGCTTAGAATTATTATTAGGGAAGCTTTTGATTATTCGGTCTGCCAATACTTCAAAACTGTCACATTGGCGATTCTCAAATGTTTTCCCAATTTAATGACATGGAAACAACTAGAATTAGCTAAAAACCAACAATAGTGAATGAAACAGCTAACTCCATTTATTAACAGTTATTATATAAAGCGATCATTGTGGGGCTTCGTTTCCCGTGTTCGTTTCTGCTTTCTTCTTGCAATATTTTGTTGATTTCATGATATTCAAACTTACGAACAGACAATGAAAAATAAAAAGGGTTTTGCATGGTTTTTATGATATTTTATGTCATTTTAAGCCCGATTTGGATGATAAGACCATGTATAATTGCAGTCTCATCACTTCCCCATACTGAACCATTGTCGCGCCCTCACGTAATGCTAGAATTATGTATCGTAGCACTTACAAAATTCATTTTCATTGAACATTTATTGAAAGTAAATTTAAATTAACTACCACTTGTGTTTTATACATAATGTATTGTTTTCATCACGAGAACGTGACTTTTAGGGTCAAAGAATAAGAACACGTGAATGTCTCATAGAGATAATTTTGTCATCATCGATTTTCACCCAATTCCATGCTAAGCGTGAAACTAGATCATTGTCATTATAAGTTAGTAATGCTAACACTACTCATATGCCTTAATCACGTACTTAGACTCTCGTATTCCTAAGGTGTATCTATTATATTTTATTTTTTTCTTAATAATCACAAGGATACATTTTTTTACTTATGCGTAAATAGAGATTAGGTCTAAAAATAAAGTCTAAACGGTGTAACCAAAATCATTAAATTAGTAACCTCTCCTAATAGATAACGATGTCAAAAAAATTAATGTCAACAGATAAGATTCGATGAACACGGTTCTATAAAGGTTTTGAACATTTGACTTATTACCATGTAATTCATTACCCGCCTCGTCATCGGTGGCTTTAATTATCATGGTTTACCTCCATCTTTTATTCAACTCCGCCATAGAGCTTTTATTATGACTTCGGTCTTGCCCTTGTCTTTTATTGAACCTCGCCATGAGGTGTTTATTATGACTTGACGTGTATCCTCATGCAAAGGCGAATTTTGGATCTTTAAAGCTTCGAGTTTTTTGACATTCACTTTCAATTTTGCACAGATTTTTCGGCCTTGTGAGCTTCAAATTTTTGCTTGATTTAGGTGAATAGGTGATTAAAATTATTATTAGGGAAGCTTTTGATTATTCGGTCAGCCAATACTTCAAAACCGTCACGTTGGCGATTCTCAAATGTTTTCCCAATTTAATGACATGGAAACAACTAGAATTAGCTAAAAACCAATAATAGTGAATGAAACAGCTAAGTCCTTTTATTAACTGTTTATTATATAAAGCGATCGGAGAAAAAGCAAATTAAAACACATGAGTTTTTGAAAAAATACGAATACTCTACTTTTAGCATAGTAACTTCAATTAACGCTATCATTTCTCGTCCTCAATTTATTAAGACTTAGCTAATATAGATATGAAACGAAGATAAGTGCTCAACACGCACGGTCGAGTCAAAAATACTCTTAATCTCACCAACGGAAAACTACATTTGTGTCTTACACAATTACGAAAAACAAGAAAAAAATTAAAATTTAGCCATTTTTAGCCTTATTTTGCAACAAAACGATAACAAAAAGATGAATATTGGATTGCATGATGAGGTAAGCAAGGTGAAGTATCTATTCACCCCTATACTAAAACTAAACATTGTCCTCAATGTTGCGAGTCTAAGGGTGAAACACCCCATACTAGAGATGAAAAGTCGAATGCTTAATCTCGATCATGGAAAGGTAAAACGTATAATATATAGCCGTTTATGAATTATGCCAAAAGAAAAATGTTAGAACGTAAAAGGATACATCATCGGATATCAGAATCTTCAAAGCAATGATCGAAGCTCGAGTGATACGTAACACGAACACGAGAGGCTTCAATGATGACGATGATCCTAATAAATCACAATCACAAACAATCACAGAACAAAGGTCGGAAGAGCACAAGTCCCCTCACATTACACTATTAAAACGATAATGTTTACAAGGATAAGCATGGGAATTCCCCTACGAGGCACCTCGTTTTTTATAACCGAGTCAAGAGCTCGACTCGAATCCCCATTAATGTGATTATTTAGGGATTGTCATAGTTTGGTCATCTTTGGTGGGGCTTACATGATAAACAAGGCCCAAAAAGCAACCGGTATTAAGGACTAAGTCCTTTGATGATGCAAAATACCGAGGTAGAAGATGGTTTCTTCGTTTACATAGGACAAACGAACAACACCACTCAAAACCGAACCAAAACCCTAAAGGGGTGGAAGAAAATAGAAAAGAATTAGAAGGGTGTGACAATGGGCGGGGCAACATATTGAGCTACTCGAGGTAGACTCACATGAAGCAAATGAATAAATTTTCTATTTATTACATCGGCGGAAGACCGAGATTTCCCTTTACAAGAAATTCCAGGGTCGAATATCTCGTCCTTGGTGGAGAAGTGTGAGGAAACATAAGGGGCTTCCCCCACACTAAAACCACACACACCATCGTCAAAAAGAGTAGACGAGGTGGTAGCACTTAAAATACTCGGTAATGATGGAGTTAAAGTAGGAACATCATTCAAATTAAATTCAAAATATTTTACTTTTTCATCTTTTTTAAACTCTTTTTGAAAACCCGATTTAATTATGTCGAGAATATTTGGCATTTCTAATTCAATATTAGGCACACTAAAAATCCTCACATTTAAGTCGTGTGTGTGGGGAGGTGGATTGTATAAATTCTCACAACAATGGTCAACAAAGAACACCACCCCCTTGGGGTCAACATAATAGTCATCATCCTCAAGATCGTTAGTCTCAATGATTTCTTCATCATAGATAGGCTTGTCAAACCAAGGTTTTTAGTTCCCCTATTTAATGATTTTAGAAACTCTCTCGAAGAGACCACGATCAAGAACAAAGCTATCTTTCTTTTGTGGGATTTGTTTATAAGTTAAATCCTCACAAGTGGTTAACGACATTCTCATTAGAGGAGTGTTGATTAGGTAACTCCTCTAGAATGGGATTTTTGTGAGCTGGTTTGTCATTATGAGGAAGACATTCTAAATCATCAAGTTCGGCCTCGAGATCGATAACTTCATGATCCTCACTTATGGAAAGTGGTTTAATAAGAGCAAGTTCTCTTTCGATTTGTTCCTCGATCTCGGGGTCATATTCACAATCATCGTACTTATCACATGAAGAATTCTTTTTGGGAGAATCCTCAAAAATAGCTTGTGGATTTTTAAGTATGTGATCGATCTAGGCAAAATTACCATCGTCATCAAAGAAAGAGTCGATGTGGGTAAGTTCTTGAGAAGATTTCTCAAGAGTCACAACCATGGTCATACAAGTCAAATGACTATGCATAGGTGACTCTTCGATGATGGGTGAATTTGCTTTGGAAAAATCCTTTGCCACAATAGATATTGGGCTAGGAGCAAGGCAACTTAATTGGGTTAGATGTTTGGGCCTCAAAATCATGGTCCTTCGAAGGTGGTGATAACGAGTCTATTTTGGTAATTTTCGTGATGGATCTAACGTTTTCCTCCAAAATTGTTTGGTCACTTGTTTCGCTGAATACATCCCAAAATGATTTTTCGTCCATACATTTACGAATTTCTATTTCAATCAAGTAAACGTATTCGCGATCATTAAAATCCACATCTTGAAAACCTTTGTTTTTAATTCTCTCAAAACATGCATCGAGCCTCATATTTTCCGCTAAAGTAAACATTTTGAAATCATTAGTTTTAAAAACCTCGGTTTTTCTTTGATCATTTTTATCTTGGAATCTACTTGCGGAAAATTCCATCTTATCATCCCCATATCTCATAGTCATTTTCCCACCGTGAACATCAATTAAAGAACGAGAAGTCGCCAAAAATGGTATACCTAAAATGATAGGGCACTTAGGGTCACACTCGTAATCGAAAATGACGAAGTCCGCGAGAAAATTGAAATTTACGATCTCCACATAGACATCTTCAGCTATACCAATTGGTGTAAGTGGAGTACAGATTTCTAGCTCGATATTCATGTTCGTGGGGATAAGATTAGGGAATTTCATCAATTCCAAAGAGAAAGAGGCATGAGGTTGATGCTAGTAACTAAATCGGCAAGGGCTATACATCTCTCGATCTCGGGAAAATCACAAGTTACTAGAAATTGGCCTGGATCTTCTTTCTTTCTCGGCATATGCCTTTTAGGTTTTCTTAGAAGAATTGAAGCACAAGTTTCTTCAAGGTGAACTTTCGTAAGGTCAATGAAACTCTCTTTTAGAATGGTGGATGGAGTTTGAGGTACACGAGGATGTGCACTCGTTTTCGTGGTCAACACTTTCTTTCCCTAGACTATAAAACATGAAGTCGTTTTTAGGTCGAGGGTAGAGACGGATGCACAACTCTAAATCCATCAAGGCTAGGGGTAATAACACGATTTTTTCCATTAAAGGATGATGTGGCTTTAACGTGTTCCTTTGGATTAACTACGGTGTTGCTTGGTAACGCACTCGAAGACGAACTCGACGGTTTGGTCATAAAAGCCACAAATATATTCTTAATCTCACTTTGACCTTGTTCAATTTTATTATTTTGACCATTTAAAGTGTTGGAAAATTCGTTTTTAAAAGTACCAATTTGGCCCTCTAATCTCCTCATATTAGCCTCATTTGATTCCATGTATTTTTGAAAATCATTTGAAAACCCGCTTTGATTAGAATTAAAGTTTCCTTGGCTTTGATTATTTCTTCGATAATTACCGCTTGGAAAATTGTTCCATTAATTGTTGTTTTGAAAATTTGAATTTTGACCATTGTTAATATTCCAGTTTTCGTTGTTGTTGTTGTTAAAACTTCAATTTTGACAATTCAAATATTGACCTTGATTATAATTACCTTGATTATTTTGTTGATTATTCCGTTGAAAATTGTTACGTTGAAATTGTTTACCTTGGTAACTATAATTCGTTTGTTGTGATGGATCGGCGTTATTCTGATTAGAATTTTGAAAATTTCCATTTAACGCGTTAACACTCGACGTTTGGCCATCCGTAGCCGCACACTCGTAATAATTATGTGATCTACCACATAACGTACACAAAATCTCGATCGCTTTCACCGTAGTGGGAGCATTTTTTATCTCGATCAAGAATGACGTAAAAGCCTTCGTCAATTTTTCAACTTTCGCGACAACCCTCTCAATATCGCAATTATCATGGCTAAAATTGGCGACACTGGCAACACTCGGTGTGCTACGAAGTTGAAAAACTTTAGATCTATTTTCGATAATCAATGACGCTTCCCTAGGAGTTTTACACAAAAAGTAACCGCCCGCGGCGGAATTTAACAAATCTTGTTCTTGATAATTAATACCGTTATAAATATTGTCTATTTGGTGCAACTCGGAAAAACCATGGTGAGAAAATTGCCTAAGCAATTCCTTAAAACGATCCCACGCGTCTCTACACGATTCATTCGGTTTTTGCTTAGACTTCATAAATTCGTTTTTGAAAAACGTGGTTTTTGACGGTGGAAAGAAATGATTAAAAAATTGGAAACAAGATCGTTCCTCGTAACTATGGAATTAGGTGGTTCTTTCTCATACCAATCCTTGGCGGAGCCGTCAAGCGAGTAAGGAAAAAGCATAAGCTTGATGACATCGGTGCCAATGTTCTTAAACTTGCTCGTAGCTAAAAGACGATTAAAATTCCTAATGTCATCGTGAGGATTATCCGTCTCATGACCCTTAAACTTTGTCGCTTGTATTAAACTTAACATTCTCGATTTAATTCCAAAATTTTTCGCTTCAGTTTCAGGAATTACGATCGCATCTCCATAACCCTCGGTGGGTGCTTGGAGCAATTCCATCATCATACGATTCTCGGCCACCTCGTCTACAGTTTCAACAACGATATTAGGAACGTGAGTTTCTAAATTTTGTCATCGTTGTCGATTCGTTTGAATTCGATTACGTCAATTCGACACGTTGCTAGAATTAGGATAATTTTTGACTGAGTGCACATGCACTAAATGTAGAACGGGGGTAGTAAAGAAGATTCTTTTTAGGTTTTTAAAATTTTCATAATTTTTGGTTTTTGATCGTTTGTAATTTTTTTGGATTTTTGGTGTATTTCGTAGATATTAAATCCACAAAATGTATCCACTAATCAAAGTCTCGATTTATGAATCCAAAGGAACGAAAATAATTACGTCAAGTAAAAACCTTCGTTCGACTTTGAAACGTTGGTGGAACACCAAAACGTTTCGAGGGTTTAATAATATAAGGACAAAATAAGATTAATAATACTTGAGTTGACAAACCCTTAATTAATCGTCACTTACTTAATACGCACAAGTGAGCGGAGAAAACGAGGCGCCACGAAGAACTTAAGTGCTTTTTTTATTTAGGTCGTGAAATACAACCGCCTTATGCCCACCACATAGTTTGTATTAATCGATATTAAATCAATTAAGATTATTTATCTATTTTGCCATTGACTTTTTTTATCGATATACCCGCCCGTTTACCCATATACGTACCCGTTTACCCGTATACGTACCCGTCTATCAAAATACATATCATTTATTTCTATTTTATATAATTTTTAAATTTGTGCTAAATAGTAGACAAAGATTATTAAACAAATGAAATGCTTATATTAGTTACATTTTGTATGCATTAAAATGTTTGTGATCAAGCATATTTCGATTTTGTAACTTTAAATAAAACAATGATTTATTCGATATATTAAATCGCATGATATGATATTGAGTTAGTATTCTTCATCTTCTAAAAACTTAAAAAATTATATTGGGGTATTTTGATTGTTTTTCATTGGTTTTTTTAACTTTATACGTACAATTATGTCCAACAAAATTTAATTGTGGATACCCGATACCCGCGGGTAAAAACCAAAAACCCGTTGGGTAATAGTAATCGGGTACCCGTCAAGTATTGGGGCGGATGTGGGTTTTGATATAATAAACGGGTACGGGTTCAGTAAAACCCGACCCGTTGTCATCCCTACTATTAAGGTGCGTTTCACGCTTATTTGGATAAATATTATTTACTAATTGTGCTATGTATTATAATATATTATTCACAAAAAAACAAAAACGATTTTGTGTTAACTGATTTCAATTTAACACTATTTATTTATATGGCTATAAGTAGTAAAAATAAAAAAAACGAGTATGTAAGATATTTACGCATCCCAAAAGTCAAAAAGCGTACTACTCACACAAACACGATAACAATAGGGCACTAAACACACCTCCTCGACAGCGGCGCCAAAATTGATGTATGTATTTTTGTATATACTTTACATTAGGAAAAAGCAAAGTAAAACACGTGGTAAGTATTAGATATTACGTTTTAGGAAAAACGCAAAATCCGATATGTGAATTTCGTTCTTGAAGGAGGTGTTATGTATGTGTGCCAAGATTAACAACAATGTTTGGATTACTAACATTTTTGTTAAAAGAAAGGGGAAAAAGTAAAGGACGATTACGCTAATATTAAACTACGACGATAAAACGTAAAACGTAAAAGGGTGACGTAAAAACATGACGTAAAAATAAATGTTAACAAAAAAGTTTATAAAAATTATAAATAAATCCTAATAAATATAACTAAGATTTAAAAATCAATAAAACTTTTTGTAGCTTTTTAAATTAATTAATATTAAATTTTTAAATGCCAATTAAAGCCTTAAAAACAAAATAAATTAATAAAAAGCCCAATCCAAGATTTTTGACTTTGTAAACCTCAAATATATTTTTATAATGCTAAAAAGTATTTTTCAAGATTTTTAAAGTCCATATATTAGCAACGTACTTTTGGTCATTTACATATCTAGGTAGCAAAATGCAGATATTACTAATATAGTCATTCAAAGTTTTAGATTTATATACATATGGGTAATATGACCGATGATTTTCGGTTAAAACTAAAAAATGACTTACACGTTAGTTCATATATCACAAACCGGCTAATATTCAACAATGTTTTACCTTGATCCTGTCGTGGTATGTTCCAACACCATAACAATAAATTTGACATAAAAATTGGTTTAGGAACATACCACGACAAAATCAAGGTAAAACATTGTTGAATATTAGCCGGTTTGTAATATATGAACTAACGTGTAAGTCATTTTTTTAGTTTTAACTGAAAATAACCGGTCAAATAACCTATATGTATATAAATCTAAAACTTTGAATGACTATATTAGTAATATCTGCAGTTTGTTACATAGATATGTAAATAGCTGAAAGTACGTTGCTAATATATGGATTTAACCCAAAAATGATTCTTTAACTAAAATAATGCTAATCAGTAAAAGATAAGTCAGAAAAATCCTAAACTAATTCTCAAAAGTCTAAAAGGTTTTAAACAAAAAGGAAAAATGAAAGAAGCAAAAAATCAACAAGCAATAAATTGAATAAGCTAAAAATGAGTCACTGTTCAGTTTTTTTATACTAGAAGTGGCTAGGAAGCCAAAGAGAACAATGGGAAAGTTCTTCCCACTATCTTTGTAAAATGGACAGAGAGTTTAAAGCTCTTTGTCTGTTTTGGTGGTAATTGGTGGTAACAAAGGCACCCCCACAAGCTTCCTGCTTGGGGGGGGGGGGGGGGGAGTCAATATAAGGAAAATACAAACATGTACTAAGCACATATAAGCTCCAATAAGCACTGATCAACAAAAATAAGCACAGGCCTTAACCCTTAAGTGCCCGATATTTGACAAACAAGTTAGGCTTGTTATCAGATATCAGGTCATTCTAACAGATAAGGTTCTCGGATAGATGCAGATAGCATAAAAAATGAATTTCAAAAAGCTACAAAGCTTATTAAAAACCTACCAAACTACAGATAAACAATGCTCAGACCAAAACAAACCCAAATACTAACAAATACAAGGATTTTAGAATTCAACTCATATAAATTACGCCCCTAATCTAATCTGATGTATAAAGGCAGTTTTGTGCAAATTTTTAGCAAACTTGCTAATACCAATTCTTAGCGCTAGACCCTAAGTTATTATGGAAAAGATCAACTATTAACCAACACAAAAGCATGCACATACATGTTTTGATGAAAAGTGTGTCACCCACAATTCTTGCAGCCCCAATGCAAACACCCCCTTAAGTGATTTAAACTAAAAATTAACAAACTGACTTAGCTCAGTTGGCCACCAAGGTTGCACTAAGTGCTTTCCTTGGGGGAGGATTCCTGGAGGTCTTGGGCTCAAGACCTGCCAAGGGCCTTTCAGGTGAAGCGGATAAGGAGTCTAACATAACTAGGCGAGGGTTCGAAGAAGACATCCTTCCGCTTGGATGTCATTGCACGACTCGACCCACTAACCACTAACATTTGCCGTTAAAAAAAAAACTAAAAATTAACAAAGAGAATGTAAAGAAATCAGCTCAACTCTTATCTAAACTATCACTAACATGCATGAGTCATAACCAGATCATAAATCAAACACACAAACTGAATAATGAACAACCACAAGCAATTTCATATAAGGCACCAAAATTGAAATGAATTTTAAAAAGGGTTCAAACTTACTTGACTTAGCCTTGTCTAGGCTAAGTATTGTGCTGAGGCCATCTTTTGGATATAAATTAGCTTTTGAGGAGCCTATAAGGTGCTAGTGGATGGTGTCCTTTTGGGGGTTCTACCACAGACCAAGGAACACAAGAAGTGAAGAAGCAGAAAGGTGGATATGTCTTGTTTGCACTTGCACACTCCACAACCAACACACTTCAAGTAGCCCAAACTGCTTACAAGCTTGGTGTCAACAAGCTTGTAAGAGTTGGTGCAACAGTAAATACCAATGAACACAAATAAACGGATTTATTTGAAAATCTTGATAACCAAATACTTTTGCGAATAAACAAACTGTAACCAACAAGGAAAAAGAACTTCTACTTATAATCACTTTGCACAAATTGATTTGTGAAATCATTTGTACAAAGATCCTATAACCAAAAGGATCTCAAAAACAGTCCTTTGCCAAACTTTTTGAACAAAAGAAGGATTTCTGATAAAACTGAGTTAAGTTTGAAAAAAATAAGATTAATCTAAAACATAACATTAAAAGTGGAACTTAATTATTCCAAATACTTTTAGAAATACTTTAACTATTTATTTATAAAAAGTTTACAAGAAATTGGGATAAAAGCTCACTCCACAATCTAGAGTGTCTTTATATAGTGATAGATAGAAGTATCTAGAATATAAATTTTGACTAGAAACCCTAGCAATGCTAATTCCTTTTCTGCCTTTTAAAGAAATTTTAAAAAAATGGTCAAAGAGAGCTCATGTGAAGATGGCAGCACATGTGATGTATCCAGGCTATTTGAAAGTGATCTTGAGCGTCCATCAAACATTGGGGGGAAGTAACAAGCTGTAGCCATTGATTTGTTGTCCTATTGCTATTTTTGGAGTGACAAGGGGTAGGGGAGCATGTGGCGGGGGTCCATAATGGAAGGGAGTGGGGTTTTTAGAGTTGCAAAGGGTTTAGGGTGAAGGGAATCAGTAATCTTCAAAATATGGGCAAAAACTCCCCTTGGTTTAATCGAAGATTGGTGGTTAGGGTTGATGAGGTGTGGATGGGTGTATAGTATGTGGTTTAATCCATATTGGGTTAAAAAGGTTTGTTAAACGCGCTTTATTAAACAAACTATATTTCAAAAATCTGGTTTATTAAAAAACGGGTATGGGCTGGTTGGTTTAAAAGGGTAGTATGGAACTGGGCTTGTTGATGGGCTTATGAGTAAAAACGTGGGTATGGATCGGTTATTGTAGGAAATGGGTTTATATGTTAACAACTTTGCCCCCTGAAATTTGCAAAAACCTTCATTCCATTTCCAAAGTTAAATAACAGATTTCCTTCACAATTATCTTTAGGTAAATAACAAGTTTAGTCCTTGGACTATTAATGCAATAAATGCATTCTTTAAGGGCTATTTTTGGCAATTACTAAAACTTAAAGGAACAAACTTTTATATTAGAGTTTTACAATGGCCTAAAGTGACAAGTCTTCAATTCTTGAGGGACCAATCTTGTCAATTCTTCAAACTTCAAGGACTTCTTTCGAAAATCGATGCCCGGGTCCGGTTCTTTGTGCGGCTTATTTTTCTCGTGTTCGTTTTTTCTTTCTTCTTGTAATATTTTAATGATTTCACGATATCCGAACCTACAAACACACAATGAATAAATACAAAAGGTTTTACACGGTTTTTATGATATTTTATGTCATTTTAAGCCCGATTTGGACGACGAGATCATGTATAATTGCAATCTCATCACCCACCTATCCTATGCAAGACTTAACCACAAAAATTTCGCCGAAACTTTTGTGTGTTTTTGACCAATCTCTATTCATGTGGGGGATTGTTGGAATATTTTTTGATTTGAATGAGATATCGTGGGATTTTATATCCATCTATTTTAATAACTTATTTAAGATTTTTCAAATAAGTTTACAGAATCGGTTTTAAATAAATAGAATATATCATTTATTTTAAACATTGACAGAATATGTTTAAATAAATAAGATATATTGAAACCAGTTTAGTTTTTAGATGATATTCTGTCTTGATGACCAAGACAAGTTTTCACTATATATTAAATTCATTCTCATTCAGTTTAGACACAGAAAATACAGCTCCATAGCAACCAAATTCCAGCAATCTCTTCGATCAGAAACATACAAGTTTTCCGTGATTTTTCAGGCAGTTTTGTTAAGTCTGACAGTACAACTTACAGTTTCGGCTGTTGTATCCCGGGAAATAGATGGCGAATCTGTTTTAAGGAAAGCGTGTGAAACACGTGCCTCGGTTCTTTATTGTTAATCATGTAAAACACGTGGTTTCGCTCCCGTGAGCATCCTTGCTGGCGATCAAGTAAGTCTTTTATCATTTTATTGGTTTCTTTAATTATCGTGTATAATTATATCTGTCTGTTATTTATTTTCTGTTATTTTAATAATATTATTTTGATTTTATAAATAAAAGTATACATGTTTCCCAACAGAAGATACACGTAAAGAATGTATCATTGAATGATGTTAGATTTAAGGTTCAATAGTTATTACTGTATTAAACATGAATCATAAAGTGGTTCTATGACTTTGTCATTGTTGTTTGGCGAAACAACCTCTCCGGCTCTAAAAGTTTTCATTTTTCAATAATGTTATGAAAGGCATGACATAATTTTATACTCAGTAATGTATTTGACTACATATTTGTACTAGACGAGTACCCGCATATAGCGGCGGACTTTCTAGCGACAGACTAACGATACAAAATATCATGGTAAGTGTTTAGTGCAACGTTTCAATAGAACGTGAAAAGAGAAAATTTTATTTTCACCATAGCTAAAAATTACTATAATACGCTGACAATTAGTGACTAACTATGATATGCGGAGTACTAAATTTGAAGGTTTGTAAGATGGTGAAACGAAAAAAGCATTCATGTAGTATGATAGTGAAACTTGAAGGGAAGTACTATACATTGCTATTGTATGAGTTAAAATTGGAATATATAACATGAAAACATGAAAAGAAACAAAAGCAAATACATGATACAAAAATAACACACATCGCCCATTTGATAGAAGTCTGCCATGTCACCAACATCTCTATACAAAATGTACCTAATAAGAAGGTATGAGAACAATACAAAACATTCTAATTGACATAGAACTGGTAATAAAAGAAGGGGACTCGCTAATACAGGTTGCCAAAAAAAAGTCAAGCAATTCCTACTACGAGAAAGAAATAGCCATCCTTTTATCCTTACAATACAAAAAAGATAAACCAAATGCTAAAGAGTGTCAAATAATATACATTTAATGACATGATTATCATTTCTTCAATTATTGTATTTGGTTTTTCGTTCCTGAGAATGATCTTTCTTGAAATTTTTCTGAAAAGACGACATAAATTAAAGTAACTTCCAACCGTAGGGGTGTTTAGGTGAGCTTATGTGTTTCCTAAAATCCTCAAGCATTAGCTTATTTCCTTCACAGGAAGGATATAATCCTGTTAAAATAAGTTTGACCAAATCCAAAAACCCCTTGAATACATACACAAGATTTGAAAACTTTTATCCAAATTCGCCCAAAATACATGCACCTTCCTCAAGAGAGATAGCTAGAGAACCATCAATCCCACTGGTGAACTTAACATTAATAATTTTGTTCTCATAAAGGGACATAACAAAACTCCACAACCCGTTTCCAAGCAGTTTCTAATCATCCTTACGACATTGGCATAACCCTAGTGAAGCATCCTTCCAAACACCTTTCTAAGTCAATAAATTTATTATCATTTAAAAGACATCAAACTATAAATAAGGTTAACGTCATAGTCAAAGAAAAATAATAGACGCATGACAGAGTTGGCAATCCCGACCGTTTAGTTATGAATGGATCAAATGAAGAAATTTAGCAACATAGAAGAAAATTTTTAACATTTCCCTCTCTTGCAAAGCCCTTGAAATCGTTTAATTCACAAAATATTGAAGCAGTAAAATAAGTAGATTGTAGAATCAAGAATATTGCATTAAGATAAATTGATCTTCTTTTTGTCCTCCTTGCCAGCTACTATCAAGAAACGCATAAGAGCAGAACTTAAAAGACTCTTACATACCCATGAACACAAACTTGGGCTTTGCCATGCCAGTTATGACTAATGTTGGAAACTCACTTTATGTGACGACATTTAAGAATTCCCATTAGTTATCATAGTCACACACGTTTAGACTAGACTAGGTTCATGTATAGTTAAGTGTATCGTGTGTGACTATATATACCCCTCTTTTGCTTCCAAGGAGGGGTGTTGCTTGTGTCACATTTCAAGTTTAATTCATTTTCTCTTATTTTCACACACATTCAACCTCTCTTCTCTCTCTCTAAACCGACAATGGCTTCCACCACCATCTACCACCACATTAGACCATCGGATCCGATTTAGCATTTCTACATTTGGCATCAGAGCCTCGGTTCCATCCTTGGATCGTTCTTATTTTCGATTTCGGTGGTCTATAAAAAATCTTTTTGGTCCGATTTGTCTTGTGTTTGATGCTCGTGTTATGCATTCAGATTCATGCGGTGTCTTCAGATTATCGGTTCGTATTTTTTTTTTGATTCAATTCTTGATCAGATCTTAACATGTCTTGCTATTACATCTTTTGATTCTGTTAAAATCTTTTGATTGTGTTAAAAAGTCACGAAATTTATGTCGGAATCTGTGTCTAAGTATCAAAATTGTTTCTGTCCATTGTCTTGTTACCCGTTTTTTTGTTTGTCCCTGTATACATCTATTCCTATCTATGGGGATAATGACAAAAAAGGTTGGTCCAGTACTATTTTTTCGGGGTTACAAACTTGGTCAAAACAAAACCTTTTAAGATGGGATATTACGATGAGATTTTCAGATGGCACATTGCGACGCACATTCAGATGAACTCATTGCGACGGCTTCTTTTTCAGACTTATTCCGATGGGGTTTCTTTTAAACATTCCGATGGGTTGGGCTGTCCTCATTGCGATGGGCGACTTGATTCATCGCAATGGTTTTTTTAAGTCGTTATGCTGCCCAATTTTTTCCGATGACTTTACGATGGGAAGTGTGTATTGCGATGGGTTCATGTCTTATTGCGATGGATGGCTGTGAAAAATATTGCGATGGGTTCGTGTTTATTGCGATGGTTCTTTGTGTTGACCCATTGCGATGAAAACAAACTAATATATTGCAATGGATGAAGAAAATCATTGCGATGGGAGTTTAAATCAATTAATTTAAAATATCAGATTTAGACTCATTTTTTTTTCTAAAACCATCAGATAATTCATTACACAAATTCAACAATCTGTAACATTCAACAACCGAATCACACTCTTTCATGACTCAAACCAGTAACTGAAATATCTGACTCATGGACCTTCAAACCTATCCGAGACCTCCTCAATTCCACATCTAGTCCTACTCCCATCATCTAGACTCAAAAATCAGTGACTCGAAAACATTCACCTTCACGATCTCCGGTTGTTAAACGTTTTTTTCTAATCTTTAAAAGGATTATTTTTTCGTTTAAGAAAATATCATAGATCTTTGTTTAAATTTTTATCTCAAATCTATCAACATGCAACACATCATTATCTTACCCGAGACCCTTCATTGGATCTTGAAGCTGTGCATAGATTCTCACACCAATAGAATCAATCTACTAAGGATTCATCTGAGTTTCGAGACAAGTACTTACCCATCCGTGTGATTAACGAACAAAGTAAGGGATTCTTTATCTCTTGAACCCGAGTACCTTAATCACATCAAAAGTGATTTGATGGTCTGCGGTTGAATGTAAAGATGTGAGTGGAGATTGGGAGTATTGTTGAGATGATGGTGATGAGAGCAAATAGAGGAGATTTGAGGTTATTCATTTCGTCAGTTGAGTTTTTTTTGATGAAAAAATGAGGACGGAGTTAACAAGAAGAAGTAATGTGAGTTTGGTTTGAGTGGGTTGTTAATGCGAGTTTATTTAGGGTACAGTTTATGTTTGACCAACTCACCTAGACACGTGGCCTTCTTAACATAGCAAAAAATAAATGGCGGAGGATTCTAGACAATAGGTTGAGTTTGGTGTGATTGGATATCCCATCCCTTGAAATGCTTCTGTGGTTTACACGTGGGGTGCACCTCAACTCATTTTAGTTTGTTTTACACGTGGGATGCACCTCAACACATTTTAGTTTGTTGGATTTCAAATAGTAAAGCCTATGGATACCGGACATAGATTGTCAAGTGGGCCTCTCATTTGTTTTTATTGGGATTAGGTTGACAATGTTATTGGACTGTATGTACCTTAATGTTATGGGCTGCCCATTTTTCAGATTTTGGCCTGTTACACTTGGTTATTATTTGAGGGGCCGATCACCACTGAATCGAAGGTATATAGTGGGTCGATTAATTTTTTGCAATTTATTTCGGGATGACCGTCTATATATCTGAATAATGCAAAATTAACCATGTCGGTTTTGAGTTACGGGGTTATTGGATTGAGCCAGGTATTTTCGAAAGGATCAAGTGACAAAAAGACGAACAAAAGTGACGAGACAAAAGACGTGACCAAGTGAGAAGATTTATTTTGACGAGACCGAAGAAAAATAGGTATATTTTTAGTGACTACGGATTTTTTTTTTGGATCGGGTATTAATTATTTGAAGTTAAAGACGGATTTTTCGAAGGCGTGTACTTATTTTATCTTCAGAGATAACTTGCTCGTGCTTAATCTTAGAATGAAGACTTGTTTATCTAGTTTCCGGGTTTGGGGTGGTTGGTTGACGACTCGGATAACTATCACTTAAAGGGGTTACATTGTTGTACTCAGTGTCACGCGCGTAGTCGACGTGGATAATTTCAAGAGGTGTTGTGCTTATAGACTTCTTCAGTGATGCATTGGGTACTTATAGATTTCTCCACCGTTCTTCATTCAACAATAGTGCAAGCTTAAGTCACAAGATCGAAGGATTTTTATTTCAGCTTCATGTTTGATGTATCCGGTTCATTCTATCAGTGGTCACTTCAAATTGCTTTCACGTGGGTTGGTAAAGGTGGCCATGGAGAGTTTATGAGAAGAAATTTTCGATCAACAACTGATTCTCACCGAATATAACTAAGTTTATCTATTATTCTCTCGAGATTTTCAGGTTCATGTGCTTACGATTTATTGATGGTTCCGAGTTTCGAAACCATCAAGGGGGAAGAAGAAGACACATTGAACGCACAACGAGTACACGTGATGAACTTCATACCTTCTTTTGATTTGAAGACATTCCGGGATGACATTTGTCATTGCCGCAGAGAAAATCAGTGTTATAACTCGTGGCGTTATCAATCTCTAAACGGTACACTACTGATTCGATGTTTAATTGTTTGGTGGTTGCAATTATTCATCATCATTATCCTATATGCATTCCCGGGACTTAATTGACTCTGGTGCATCTTCGGAAGAAGATATGTGCATTTCCGGGACTTAATTGACTCTGGTGTTACGATGTCAACTTCATGAATGGGATAAAGTGTCCACTTCAGTATTTGAGCTTCATAATGGGGATTGATTTACTTTCTTCAACTATGTGGGGGAAGAAATGTCTTGATTCTTTCTGGTATGCATAACTTGAACTTTTAAGGGGAAGAAAAATTCAGAAGAATTATTCAAGCGTGAGAAGAAAAGTTGTTGATCTACTTGGTGTACCCCTTACTTTCAATTCCTCTTAGAAACATTATCATGTTATATGATGGAATTTGCTTGTTAGATTCTGCTGTGCGCTTAATCATTCTAAGCTTTATTGAAAGCTTTAAAGTTGCTTACGAGGATTGTCGATTTAGGGGGAAGCTATTTAAAAAGCTTCTACATCAAGTTTATATGGCATGAATTAGGGGGAAGCTAATTCAGAAGCTTCTCCTTAACCAGAAGTGTATGAGTTACTTAGCTCGTGCCGTTACAGTATTTCTACTACAAGTTAAAGATGAGTCGTTTTGAAGTCAAAGGCCTCAGAAGACATCATCAGCATTGGACGCTTCATGAAAGCTCTTGTTCTTATCATTATGTACTTGTTAGGAAAAAATATTGTAAGGAATTCTACACGTCGTCCCATGGGGGAAGATTGTTGGAAACTCACTTTATGTGAAGACATTTAAGAATTCCCATTAGTTATCATAGAGCCACACGTTTAGACTAGACTAGGTTCATGTATAGTTAAGCGTATCGTGTGTGACTATATATACCTCTCCTTTGCTTCCAAGGAGGGGTGTTGCTTGTGTCACATTTCAAGTTTAATTCATTTTCTCTTATTTTCACACACATTCAACCTCTCTTCTCTCTCTCTAAACCGACAATGGCTTCCACCACCATCTACCACCACATTAGACCACCGGATCCGATTTAGCGTTTCTACAATCATAGGTGTGGGGATCAACATGACACGATATATTTGGGAACAACTCCAAAGAATCTTCATGGATACACCATTCACAAAAACAAGTTCAAAATAATCTGCAGAGGCATGAATTGATGTGGGGATGTATTTTATAGTCGGATCCTTCACATCAACATCTACGGATTTAGTTGATAAAATTAAGTAGCATTTAGTATTACACAATACTCTAGTCTAAGTGACTATAAAACAAGGTATAGTACCTAAATTGTCATTTAAGGCTCTCATACCTTTGTAGTAATTTGCTAACTCAGAATGCTAGAAGCATAAGTAAAAATAATAAAAGATTATAAATAGGTTAGATTGTGTGGTTATCATATGAGTTGATGTTATTCATGACGCCACGAGTTTGATGTTATGGCCATCAAATTCATAAGTCATCACTAATAAAAAAAGATAAAATTTGAACAATAGATAACACGGGACTTGTCACTAACCGAGGTGCCGTATGCACTGCAATTTAATACTATAGATAATCTACTTGACACCTCATAGACTACACAATATTAGAAACTCAACTGATGTTATGTATCTCTTTCTCGAGTTCCTTTAGTTCATCGCAAGAAACCTGATCAACTTTATTAGGAATTAAATCCTATAACAAAAAACACTAAAAACAGTCAACTACAGAACTGCAAAGAGAAAAATAAAAGACATGTAAATTCTATGTTTATTAGGCGATGTAACATATACATGATGTTTAACATAGAATATCAAGATTCATCAAAATTCAAATAAACATCGGCAGATGCAAATACACGGATGATGACACACTTTTTTTTCTTTTTGAATGAATCGGTATAGGGCATAAAAAGGGGTGGGTTACAATAGTTAAAGCTTCCTCCGAAAGTTTTGTTTACAATTGAATTCCTTGATTTTGTGTAAATATTTTCATTTATATCTTCCCAATAAAATACATACATTCAAAGCCATTTTGGTGTATACATTCCAGCCTTTCCACTTGCCTCAAATACTATTTTGTTGTCAATTCCATTTTAAACATTCTTAAAATAAAAACTTAAAATTAAGTTTTTCACTTTTGGGATTGCTCAGTGCAGATATACATAGATATAGATATAGATGAGATTGTGATACGATCCTAGAGTTATTTAGTTTATTATTATTATAAGTTAATTATTTAGTTTATTTACTTTCCTTTTATTGTTTTATCTTAGGGACCAAGTTATCTTTTATTATTTATAGGGGTATTAGATTTGTAACAGAGATTATGTTTAATGATAATGAAGTATTGGTTTTAATAATCAATTGGGGAGTCGGTTTATCTCACTAATATAAGCCATTGGGGGGTCGGGTTATCCCATTAATATAATCTATCTATCCTTTTATCTCTATTATCGATCTGGTTCGTATCAATTGGTATTAGAGCTGTTTCAATTCTAGGGTTTCAACAAAAAAAACTGTTTACCCGGACATTCATCCGAATCACTGTTCACGTCCAGAAATTACTGTTCATCGCTACTGTTCATCCGGGGCACAAGAAGATGGTAAACATCATGCGTTCATTCGGAAGAGATTTAAAGATGTCTAACTTTGAAGGAGGTGATGTTTTTGGGTGGATTTACCGCATGGAACGATATTTTCATATCGAGGGGATTGAGGCTAAGGATCAATTAACGGCTACAGAGTTATGTTTAGAGGGACAAGCTCTTTCTTGGTTATGTTGGAGTGATTGTCGAACTCCGTTTAGATCTTGGGAGGATTTTAAAAGGCGAATATTAAACAGATTCGAACAATCTCGTGAGGGTAGTTCGTATGAGCAATATTCGGCGATTAGAACCTACCAAGAGAATAAGAGGCGTGAAGAATGGAATCAAATGATTAAAGAAAAAATTGAAGAGGATAAGTGGCATGAAGCATGTATTCAAAAGCTTGAAGAGATGAAAAATCTAATTAAGTCTTTACGGAATCCCATATCGCCACCGGTAACAACCAATGTACCCGCAAAAAATCGATTCAACATACCCTACGTTTTGAAGAAAATAGCGGGCAAAGTTATACGAGTGGTGATGAGGTGAAAGAAGAGTTGAAAGAAGAGATGAATGACAACGTTGTTAATGGCCTTCATGTCATAGATTCTGATGTTGCTGATGGATATGGCGGGGAAAACACACCATAAACAGACGTTTTACTTCAGAATTTGGATTCAAAACACATTGGAGTTCTGGAATCAGCAAATAGCCAAGATCACAGGAACCCGAATTGGGCAGGCGATGTTCCTTCTCATGGGAAAAGGAAACAACAAATGGGTGGACAGATTTTTGGTGCAGAGCTGGAAAAACTTACTGCTAGGATTGATTTAAGGGTTTTTAAGGGGCGTCATTCTGATCTAGTGAGGGTAGAAGAAAGAAGAACATGGAATCCCGGGATCACTTACCATCAATCAAGAAGATACTTGAAGATCGGCGCTGAACTAATAGATAGCGTGTTTCAACATTTTGAGTGTCTTGTCGATCGGCTTGCGAAGAGAGTAGTTCAAATGAGAGTTTGGGATCCAGGAATTTGCGGGGCTTCATTTTAAGCAACACCTTGAGGACAAGGTGTTTTTGGGGGCGGGAGTATTGATACGATCCTGGAGTTATTTAGTTTATTATTATTATAAGTTAATTATTTAGTTTATTTACTTTCCTTTTATTGTTTTATCTTAGGGACCAAGTTATCTTTTATTATTTATAGGGGTATTAGGTTTGTAACAGGGATTATGATTAATGATAATGAAGTATTGGTTTTATTAATCAATTGGAGAGTCGGTTTATCTCACTAATATAAGCCATTGGGGGTCGGGTTATCTTATTAATATAATATATCTATCCTTTTATCCCTATTATCGATCCGGTTCGTATCAATTGGTATCAGAGCTGTATCGATTCTAGGGTTTCAACCAAAAAAAAAATGTTCACCCGGCCACTATTCATCCGAATCACTTTTCACGTCCAGAAATTACTGTTCAACGACTACTGTTCGATCCGGGCACAAGAAGATGGTTAACAACATGCGTTCATTCGGAAGAGATTTAAAGATGTCTAACTTTGAAGGAGGTGATGTGTTTGGGTGGATTTACCGTATGGAACGATATTTTCATATCGAGAGGATTGAGGCTAAGTATCAATTAACGGCTGCGGAGTTATGTTTAGAGGGACAAGCTCTTTCTTGGTTATGTTGGAGTGATTGTCGAACTCCGTTTAGATCTTGGGAAGATTTTAAAAGGCGAATATTAGATAGATCCGAACAATCTCGTGAGGGTAGTTCGTATGAGCAATATTCGGCGATTAGAACCTACCAAGAGAATAAGAGGCATGAAGAATGGAATCAAATGATTAAAGAAAAAATTGAAGAGGATAAGTGGCGTGAAGCATGTATTCAAAAGCTTGAAGAGATGAAAAATCTAATTCAGTCTTTACGGAATCCCATATCGCCACCGGTAACAACCAATGTACCCGCAAAACCGATTCAAAATACCCTACGTTTTGAAGAAAATAGCGGGCAAAGTTATACGAGTGGTGAGGAGGTGAAAGAAGAGTTGAAAGAAGAGATGAAAGACAACGTTGTTAATGGCCTTCATGTCATAGATTCTGATGTTGCTGATGGATATGGCGGGGAAAACCCACCACAAACAGACGTTTTACTTCAGAATTTGGATTCAAAACACATTGGAGTTCTGGAATCAGCAAATAGCCAAGACCACACGAACCCGAATTGGGCAGGGGATGTTCCCTCTCATGGGAAAAGGAAACAACAAATGGGTGGACATATTTTTGGTATAGAGCTTGAAAAACTTACTGTTGGGATTGATTTAAGGGTTTTTAAGGGGCGTCATTCTAATCTAGTGAGGGTAGAAGAAAGAAGAATATGCAATCCCGGGATCACTTACCATCAATCAAGAAGATACTTGAAGATCGGCGCTGAACTAATAAATAGCGTGTTTCAACATTTTGAGTGTCTTGTCGACCGGCTTGCGATGAGAGTAGTTCAAACGAGAATTTGGGATCCAGGAATTCGTGGGGCTTCATTTTTAAGCAGCACCTTGAGGACAAGGTGTTTTTGGGGGCGGGAGTATTGATACGATCTTGGATTATTTAGTTTATTATTATTATAAGTTAATTATTTAGTTTATTTACTTTCCTTTTATTGTTTTATCTTAGGGACCAAGTTATCTTTTATTGTTTTATCTTAGGGACCAAGTTATCTTTTATTATTTATAGGGGTATTAGGTTTGTAACAGGGATTATGTTTAATGATAATGAAGTATTGGTTTTATTAATCAATTGGGGAGTCGGTTTATCTCACTAATATAAGCCATTTGGGGGGTCGGGTTATCCCATTAATATAATCTATCTATACTTTTATCTTTAATATCGATCCGGTTCGTATCAGATTGGTATCTTTTTTGGTGGGCCATTTGAAGCTTTATATAGAAATTACACTTTTAAGATATACACGCTACTACTTATTACAGTAGAAAGTTAAGGTTGGCCTTGGCCCATCCTAAAGACTATGCAGGACTATGCAGCTCCGTCCCTAGATGTTAGTGACAAGAGTGAGAATTCTCACAAAACTAAGAGAGCGATCAAGGACCATATTGAGGGTTTAGGCAAGATGAGGAAATCTTGATGATGGCAGCAATGATAATAGTGTAGGTGTGGAAAAAGTGATGATGGTGGTGGTTTTCATGATTAGAATGAAGGCATGGTGTCTAACGCAGGTTCAAATCCTGTACGTAGCCGGCCTTCTACATAACTAAGAAAACGAGGTAGCCATGGTCGTCTTTCTCCTCTTACTCTCTCTGATTGGGTTGGTCTGCCTATGCCCTATCTTCTACTTGTTATGTGTGTTTCCCCTTTTTCTCCATGGTCTTATTTTTGGCCCCGTGTTCCGACTTTTCGGGGCAGCATTTCCGCAAGCAACACAACTCCGATTGGTATCTTTATCACTTTCCTCATTTTCACATGGCATATGTGTCCTTCTACGAATTGTTTCTTAACCTTGATAGGTCTTTGTACATTTAATCTTGTGTAGGAGTACCGGATAGTTCTATTCCTCCCTTTTAGTTCGATCCACGGTGGGAGGTGACACAAAATTTGCGTTTTAACACAGTTGTAATGTGTTTGAGATATGATATCATACCTTTCCACCCTTGCGGAATGGGTTCACCAGTATGGCCTCTTCCATCGTCACGTACTCGGAAGGGATGGGTTGCACCTTGGAACTGAGATACCACCAAAATCTTCTTTGAACTGAAGATAATGAGACTTATTATTGGCCAGGTTATCCTTGTCTTAAATCAAGATCATGCATATATAAATCTTCTTAAAGATTCATGTTACTCTTTGTTAGAATACTAAAGTAGAGTTTATTTGTATAGTGTACTGCCTTTCGAGTTTGGCTCTGGCACACATGCATCCATTACGATTTGCAACTTGATTAACTTTAAGAACACATTTTAATTCATTGGTACTATTTGTGGTAGGTGATAGAACACATTTCTTTACCTCTTATGTGTTTGTTAATGAGTTGACTAAGGTTAATCACCTTTCTTACAAAGCCATGAATGTTAGCGAATGTTTCGGTACTATTATTTGCTAGACAAAGAAAGTAAAAACAATATATGGAGTAGCAAAACAAGTTTATAATAGTAGAAAAAGAAATTAACTAATGGTCAACAAGAGTTTTAGGGATATACTACAATATGAATCCTTTGGATTATTAAATCTTTGTATGATTTTCGGAAGATAGCAAACATGAAGAGCTATGGTAAATTAGTAATTCGGGACTCCACGAGGCACAACATAGACTGATTTCATACCGAGGGAAAGATAAAATATTTAAGCGTGTGATCGACCAAACACATTAATCTGCCAAATAAATGTGGCGAATGTTAATAATCATCTAGAACCACCTCAACAAGTCTTGTTGCTATTAACAAAAATTGCAAAGTTTGAAAATGCATATGCCAACTAGTATATGGCATGATTTTGAAACCAAATTGAGAAACAAGACTAATTAGCGGTCTACATGATGAGATCAAGAACTAAGTACAACATATATAACACCCTAGAGGCTAAAGCATTCGTATTCAATAATTACACTAGGAAAAATTATATGATAACAATCCAATAATTTGAAGCGTATGTATAATTAGAGCAATACAAGGGGAAAATGACAAGGATCTCAAAATGAATTTAAGTCGAACACATTATTTAATGGAACTTGCCATATGATAAACATTCTGAACCTTACATCTACTCATTGAATTTGACGACTTCTATTTGGATTTGCTGAATTTTGGTGAGACAAGGCTCTCCGTATAAGCACTTACAAAACACCAAAAATATCAACACCTATAAAGAAAGCTCGTTTTTCAACGTCATATATCCATAATAAATCGTTGGTTAGAAGCAGAACTTTATAGTTGTCATAAATGCTTTTAACCATTATATTGGAATTTCATTATATTCATGGACTACAATCTTTGTCCAAGTATTTGTTGCAAGGTTATATACGGAATAATACAGAGTAGGAGGGCACATTCTTTGATATTTCGCCCTCCGTTGTATGCAACCCTTGGGGTTCGTAGGTCATACGCAAGTTAATTAATAAGTTGTAGGTAAATATTGTTGGTAAATTTAGTTACCAAGAATTTATGTACGATTTTACCAATGATTTATTGAGAAAAAGTAGTTGGTAAAATTAGCGGGAACTTTCTCACCAAATATCAATTGAATCCAACGGATTTAGAAATAACTGAGTCATTGGTAAACTGTTAATCTTGCTTTTCTTATCTTCCTTAGTAAATCCGTTGGTAAAGTAATATACTTTACCAAAGAACAGATGATTGTTGGTAAAATTCCATTAGAGCTGGCATGATCTCTGGTAGTGCGTCCCAATGTTGGAACTATATGTGGAGGTTGTTGAGTTGGATTTTCCTAATGATTGAATTTTCACAAGTTTATACATGGGACTAAATGAGATGCAGTTCTAAGAATATAATTAAGGGTAAATGTGTTCCGGATCTTAAACATGATCCAGGGTGTGATGTTAGCAATGATGGAGCCAAGATGGTTGAGTCGGGTAGACCAAAACACAAAAATTTGAATAAAGATACTTGCAAAAAAAAATAATTATAAAGTCTTGAATGATGTTGGTTTTATGGTTCAATATTGATTAGTGTATTAAACATGAATCATAAAGTGGTTTTGTGACTTTGTAACTGTTGTTTGACGACAGAACTTCTCCGGCTCTAAAAGTTTCATTTTTCAATAATGTTATGGAACACACGACACAATTTTATACTCAGTAATGTATTTGACTATTTGTATGAGCTTGGTATCTTATTTTTGGTGGACCATTTGAAGTTTCATATTATACACGCTATTAATACTTATTAGAAAGTTGGGGTTGGCCTTGGCCCTAAAGACTATGCAGCTCAATCTTTAGATGTTAGTGAAAAGAGAGAGGATTCTTAGAGAATAAGAGAGCGACCGAGGACCATATTGAGGGTATATGGAAGATGAGGAAGTGTTGATGATGGTAGTAAAGATAATAGTGTAGGTGTGGAGAAAAGTGCGGATGGCGGTGGTTTTCATGATTAGGATGAAGGCATGCTGTCTAACGTAGGTTCATATCCCGTACGTAGTCGGCCTTCTACGGGTATGTTTGGCATGGAGCGCGGAGTGTTTGAAGCGATGAGCGGTGAAGAAAAGCATTTAAATTTTTAGTGAGTGTTTGACGAAAAGTACGGTGGGTGTTTTTATTTTTATTAGTCGTTTAGCACAAGAGCGGTGAGCTGTTCCATTATTTAGGAAGGCTAATTTTTCAATGCTTTTTTCAAGGAGATTTGGAAAATGAGCGGTGAGATATGAGATTAACTGCTCACTGCTCACAACTACAACTACCGCTCACAACTACAACTACCTCTCACAACTACTGCTCACTCACTGCTACTACTGCTCGTTTTAAAAAAACACACCATACATAACTAAGAAAATGAGGTAGCCATAGTCGTCTTTCTCCTCGTACTCTCTTTGATTGGGTTGGTCTGCCTATGCCCTATCTTCTACTTGTTATGAGTGTTTCCCCTTTGGCTCTAGGGTCTTCTTTTTTGTCATGTCTTCCCACCTTTTGGGGCAGCAGTTCAACAAGCAACACAACTCCAACTGGTACCTTTATCAGTTTCCTCATTTTTCACGTACTGCTAGTGTAATCAGGAATTTTGCATTGGCATGTCTGTCCTTCTACTAATTGTTTCTTAACCATGATAAGTTTTTGTACATTTAAGCTTATGTAGGAGAACCGGGCAGTTCTATTCTTCCCTTCTAGTTCGATCTGGTGGGAGGTGACACAAAGTTTGCATTAAATGTGTCTGAGATATGATGTCACACACCCTTCGAAATGGGCTCACCAGTATGGTATCTCCCGTCATCAGGTACTCGGAAGGGCTGGTTGCACCCTGGAACTAAGATACCAGCAAAATCTTCTTTGAACCAAAGATAAATGAGACTTATGATTAGCCACCTTATCCTTGTCTTAAATCATGATCGTGCTGACATAAATCTTCTTAAAGATTCATGTGACTCTTTGTAAGAATACTAAAGTAGTGTTTACGTGACTGTACACTGCCTTCCGAGTTTGGCTCTGGCACACGGGCATAAAGCCTTTGCGATTTGCAACTTGATTAACTTTAAGAACAAACTTCAATTCATTGGTACTATTTGTACTAGGTGATAGGTGATAGGTGATATAACAAGCATCTTTACCTCTAGTGTGTTGGGTGACATAACAAACTGAATCCTATCAAGCAGTTGACTAAGGTTAATCACGTTTCTTACAAAGCACTGAATGTTAGGGAATGTTTCGGTACTAATGATTGCTAGACAAAGAAAGTAAAAAAAATGCAGTAGCAAAACAAGTTGATAATAGTAGAAAAGGAAATTAACTTATGGTCAACATCAGTTTTAGGGATATACTAAAATACGCATCCTTCAGGTTATTAAATCTTTGTATGGTGTTCGCAAGATAGCAAACATGAAGAGCTATGGTAAATTAGTAATTCGGGACTCCACGAGGCACAACATAGACCGATTTCATAGCGAGGGGAAAGCTAGAATTATTAAGTGAGTGATCGACCAAACTGTTGGGAAACACACGGCCTTTTAGGCTAATACTAGAGGAAGAGATAAGTTTTAGGAAAGTAACTTTTATTGCTTGAACTTTTCTTTATACATGTTAGTTCATTACAAATGCTTACAAACTCTTCCTATTTATACTAAACCATGGAAGTTTCTAGATCGGGATATTTCCATGTCTTTCTAGATCATTCCTACTCCATCCTTATCACTAATCTTAGATATTTCTTAAGAAATATCTTTCCATACTTATCTACTTGCATCTACACATTTCCATAGATATTTTCTATGGTTCTTTCTTCGACATTCTAGAATCTTCTTTTATGAGCTCGGCTTTCAGTGACCAAATAAAGTTTACGAACTAACACCCCCCTTTAAACTTAATTTCCCGACTACAAGCATCATCCTTTGTCTTGAGAAATCTCGCTCGTTGAGCGGCTTGGTGAAGATATCTGCAACTTGATCTTCAGACTTCGTATGTATCACTCGAACATCCTTCCTTGCAATGCGTTCTCAAAAAAAGTGATACCGAGTGTTTATATGCTTGCTTCGATCATGGTAGACTGGATTTTTCGCTAAGTCGATTGCTGACTTTTTGTCCACGTAGATCTCGGTTGCATCTTTTTGATCCATGTGTAGCTCTTTCAACATACTTCTCAGCCATATTGCGCGACATACACATGATGTCGCGGCTATGTATTCTACTTCACAGCTGGACAAGGTAACAATAGGTTCCTTCTTTGAAGACCATGTAAATGCATTGTTACCTAGGAAGAACATGAATCCTGATGTACTTCTTACATCGTCTTTGTTTCTAGCCCAATCACTGTCGCTATATCCGACTAGCTTGAAGTCTTCACTTCTTGAATAAACATACCATAGTCTATGGTACCTTGGATATAACGGAGGATCCTCTTGGCAATCTCCACATGTTTTGTCGTAGGTTCTTTCATGAACCGACTAATCAATCCGACTACATAGAGTATGTCGGGTCTTGTACACATCAAGTAGCGTAAACTTCCAACAAGACTCTTGAATAGAGTTAGATTTACCGCTTATCCTCTGTCATGCTTAGAAGGCTTTGCCTTATGTTCAATGGGGGTGCCAACAGGATTGTACTTTTCCATCCCGAATCTCTTTAGTATCTCCTTGGCATATCTTTCTTGACATATGAATATTCCTTCTTCTGTTTGCTTCACTTTGATGCCAAGATAGTAAGACATAAGTCCTATGTCTGTCATCTCGAACTCTCTCGTCATTGATTTCTTGAGCTCATCCATCATCCTTTGGGAATTTCCTGTGAATATCAAATCATCCACATACAAACAGGCCAACAATATACCTCCATTTTTAAACTTCACGTAAAGTGCATATTCACTTAAGCACTTTGTGAAACCATGTCCTTGGAAATACTTGTCAGTTCTAGTATTCCAAGCTCAGGGTGGTTGCTTTAGACCATATAAGGCCTTCTTCAACCTTAACACTTTCCATTCTTACCCTTTGGCAACATATCCCTGTGGTTGCTCCATATAAACTTCTTCTTCTAGAACTCCATTTAGGAATGCTGACTTCACGTCCATTTGGTGGATTTTCCACCTATACTGAGCAGCAATAGCAATAATCATTCTTATAGCTTCTAAACGAGCAACAGGGGCAAATACCTCTTCGTAGTCTCTCCCATGATTTTCTTTGTAGCCTTTGACCACAACTCTCGCCTTGTACTTGTCCACTTCGCCTTTGGCGTTCTTCTTGGCCTTGTATACCCACTTGAGTGGAATAACCTTTTGGCCTTTTGGAAGGATGGTCAACTCCCACGTGTCATTCTTTTCCATGGACTTTATCTCCTCGTCCATGGCTTGTCTCCATTTCTTGCTTTTCACGGCTCCTGTAAGCTTCTTGTCTTTGGCTCTCCTTCACTTGAACTTGCTGGCGAGCCTTGGGTTGGACTTCGATCTAGACTTTCAGGTTGCATAACTTCTTTTCTTAATTCACTTGTGTCTTCTTCGTCAGTCATGGGAAGAAAGTCGTACCTTTCATTTTCCTTGACGTTCCAATCCCACGATCCTTCTTCATCGAACTCCACGTCTCTGCTCACTACTACCTTCCTTGTGATCGGGTTATAGAGCTTGTATCCTTTGGACTGCTTGTCATAACCCACAAACACATGCTTCTCGCTTCTGTCATCAAGTTTGATTCGCCTTTGGCTCGGGACGTGAACATACGCTATGATCCCGAATATCCTTAGATGGGATACGGTAGGCTTCATCCCATTCCATGCTTCTTGTGGGGTCTTGTTGTCTAAACTCTTTGACGGACACCGGTTCAATAAATACACTGAGCAATCAACCGCTTCAGCCCAAAACTCTTTTGGCATCTTCTTACTTTTAAACATGCTTCGGACCATGTTGAGAATGGTTCTATTCTTTCTCTCCACCACTCCATTTTGTTGTGGGGAGTAAGGAGCCGTTAGAAATATCCGGATCCCATTATCCTCACAGAATTTATTAAATTCCTTTGATAAAAATTCTCCACCTCTATCCGATCTCATAGATTTAATTTTTAAACCTTTCTCCTTTTCAACCATAGCTTTAAATTTCTTAAAAGCTTCAAAGTCTTGGGATTTTTATTTTAGAAAATAGACCCAAGTCTTTCTATAATAATCATCAATAAAGAGCATAAAGTAGAGATTCATACCATGAAAAGGTGGAGTAATGGGACCGCACAGATCCGTGTGAATTAGTTGTAGAGGCTCCTTAGCTCTTGACGTCGCTTCCTTTGTAAACGGACTCCGTTCATGCTTTCCAAGAAGACATCCTTCAAACACTTGATTGGGATGATCAATTTGATCTAACCCTTTCACCATTCCCTTTGAAGATAACAACTTCAAGTCACCAAAATTTAAGTGCCCGTACCTCATGTGCCAAAGCCACGAATGATCCTTGAAACAACTCCTTAAGCACTTAGCTTCCTCATGTTGAATGTCCAAGATGAACATTAGGTTATAGTCATAGGCACTTTTGCTATGCGCTTTCCTTTAGGATTTCTTATCGTGGCACTACGATCTTTGAAATGAATATCGTAGTTTCTCTCCAATAGTTGTCCCACGCTTAAAATGTTACTTTTAAGACTGGGCACATTGTATACGTTTGAAATATATTGGTGACTTCCATCTTTAACTCGGATAAGTATTTTACCTTTTCCTTTCAGCGGTACCTTGGACTCGTCTCCGAAGGTGACATTGCCTTTACTTTGCTCCATCTCCACGAATAAGTCTTCTTCACCCGTCATATGGTTGCTGGCAGCGGAATATATATGACATGGCTCTGTCCTTTCTTGTTCGCCATGTCTCGCCATTAGCAAAGTAGGTTCATCTTCATCATCTACCTCCACAAGATTGGCCTTTTCTTCCACTTGTCTTGAGCTAGTACAATCGCTAGCATAATGACCAAATTTTTGACAATTATAACACTGTATTTGAGACTTACCTCCTCTTTGAGATTGGTAGCCTCTTCCACGACCTCTCCTATTTGAAGACCAATGGATCTCATCTTCTTTCTGAACATCTTCTCTTCCTCTTCCTCGTCCTTGAAATCCTCCACGACCTCGAAAAGTACCGCGTCCTCGACCTTGCTCGCGTCCATGTAAAAAACTCCGTTCTCTTTCTTTGAAAGAGACCTTTGAGTATAAAGCTTGCTTCAAGGGTTCTTTCCCCTTCTTTTCTTCAACTTCTCTTCATGGGCTTGTAAAGATCCCATGAGTTGATCGACGGTCATAGAGTCGATGTCTTTTGACTCTTCTATGGCCACAACAATGTAATCAAAGCTTGGTGGCAAAGAGCGAAGAATCTTTTCTATCACCCTTGTGTCAGTCAAGCATTCACCATTTCTCTTCATCTCATTTGAAATGGTCAAAACACGAGTGAAATAATCCGAAATGGTTTCGGGTTCCTTTATTTGGAGTTTTTCAAACTCTCCTCTAAGAGTTTGAAGACGCACCTTCTTCACCTTATCAACTCCTTTGAAAGCATTTTGAAGGATCTCCCACGCTTCCTTAGAAGTGGTTGCATTTGCAACTTTCTCGAACATCGCATCATCAAGACATTGATAGATGAGAGTAAGAGCACTTTGATCCTTCTTTCTTGCCTTCTGTAGATCTACCCTTTGGGCAACACTCAACGAGTTTTCATCTTCTACTTTCTCACCTCGACTATCTCCCACACATCATGTGAACCGAGTAACGCCTTCATCTGAATACACCAACTACCATAGTTATCCTTGGTGAGACGAGGAAATTGGAACAAGTTCATTGAACTCGACATCTCGATCTTCTGGTGCTCTATCTCTGATACCAGTTTGTTGGGAAACACACGGGCCTTTTAGGCTAATACTAGAGGAAGAGATAAGTTTTAGGAAAGTAACTTTTATTGCTTGAACTTTTCTTTGTACATGTTAGTTCATTACAAATGCTTACAAACTCTTCCTATTTATACTAAACCATGGAAGTTTCTAGATCGGGATATTTCCATGTCTTTCTAGATCATTCCTACTCCATCCTTATCACTAATCTTAGATATTTCTTAAGAAATATCTTTCCGTACTTATCTACTTGCATCTACACATTTCCATAGATATTTTATATGGTTCTTTCTTCGACATTCTAGAATCTTTTTTTACGAGCTCGGCGTTCAGCGAGGCTTTCAGCGACCAAATCAAGTTTACGAACGAACACAAACAATTAATCTACCAAACAATTGTGAATGTTAATAATCATCTCGAACCACCTTAAGAAGTCTTGTTTATATAAAGCAATAAAATAAACCCTTTAACTTAGATAACTTTCATTATGGCATGATTTTGAAACCAAATTGAGAAACAAGACTAAGCAGAGTACATGATGAGATCAAGAACTAAGTACAACATATATAATATCCTAAAGGCTAAAGCGTTCATTTTCAATAGTTACACAAGGGAAAATAATACGATAATAATCCAATAATTAGAACGTATGTATAATTAGAGAAATAAAAGGGAAAAAATGACAAGGATCTCATGATGAATTCAAGTCGAACACATTATTTAATGGAACTTACAGTATAATAAACAGTCTTGAATCTTGCATCTACACATTGAATTTGACGACTTTTATTTGGATTTGCTAAACTTTGGTGAGACGAGGCTTTCCGTATAAGCACTTACAAACCAGTTGATATTCATATGAGATATATCAACAATTTTAATGAACGTTCGGTTTTCAACGTCATATATCCATAATAGATCTGTGGTTATAAGCATAACTTTTTAGTTGTCATAGAAAACCTTTTTAACCATTGGAATTTCATTATATCCATGGACTGCAATCTTTGTCCAAGTTTTTTATACCCCATACTCATTCATCAGCCAGACATCATCGTTCACTTCATTGAATATGCCAAGCGTTTCACCAAGTGCAACAAGCTTGCATGTATGGCAAGCAAACATGATATCTACTTCATTATACAAATTTGGTGGCAAAAGATCACTTATTTTCTCATCCACCAAACTAAGAGCAACAATAACCGGTTTAGAATGACGGTTATAAATCCAATGAAGAAATCCCTTAAGAAACATACTTGATGACTCCCACCTTTTATAAGCATCATAACCTGAATGACTCTCCTGCTTCCAACTCCAAGTAATTGTTGCAAGGTTATATATATTCACAAGCCAATAAAACGTGTCATAACAAGAGATGATAACAACCTTGTAATCATCTGATACATTTAACCAAATCCTCTCATACGACGAAACTGTTTTTGATGTGAGATTGGCAATTCCACATAATCTTTAGTAGTTGGATTTAAAACGAGAAGAGTGTAAGCTTTAAATTCCAAGTTTTTTTGGCAGTACCTAAAACAAGACCATTGAAAGAACCAAGTGTACTAATTATTTGATAAAATCATAAATCAATCTTGGTTATTGTTGATACTAGTTCTTGGTTATTGCATGGGACTGAATAAAGAGTGAAGGTTTATAAAGCTCATAACAATTATACAAAACCCTAAATAAGATCAAAACACACATAGCGGAAGTGATTTAACAAAATCATAATTAATAACACAATTATAATTAATCGAATTAGGGTTTCATACCTTTGTCCTAGCGAAGATCCACAAGATCACCAACGAATCAACAATTAGGGTTTGTGAAGAATAATACCAAGATATAGTTTAATGTAAAACTATATTATGCTCTTGTACACACATAATGTAAAGGGCTAATCGTGAGTCTAGCACTAATAAACCAGAGCTTCAACACTTGTGGAATATCTAACCAACAACCCTAGAGAGGGGCTAGGACTAGATACTTAGCTAAATCGAAAACCAAAGAAACCTAAAGGGTGTGTTTCGCCAGCGATCGCAGAGAGAGAGAGTGATGAGACTGCTTTTATACATAGTCTCATCGTCCAAAAAGGGCTTTAAATGCATAAAATATCATGAAAATGGCCAAATATATGCTTGTGTTTGTTACTTGTGTATTTTAGGTACTGATATTGAGAAAATGACAAAAGATCACAAAAATCATACAAAAACGAACACGGGAAACGAAGCCGCACAATGAACCACGCCCTAATGAAGATTTTCCAAGCAAAATGATACGCCTATAGTTTAGGATAAATGTCAATTATTATGTTTAGGATATGTGTTAGGATATGTGTTGAGTCATGTTAGGATAGGTGTTTGTTTTAGGATAAGTCTTATGTGTATAAGAGTTATCTCATAAGAGTCTATTTAAGGTTTTATAGTGTAATCATTTAATCAATCAAAGTAAAAGTTAAACAAAATGTCTGGTCTTCTCATTTCTATTTCTTAAGGAGCTAGCATCACGCTTGAAGGGGTGCCCTATCCCGATACTATCCGAGAGGGTCGTATCAATTGGTGCTTTCATTGAGATAAATGATACGCCTATAGTTTAGGATAAATGTCAATTATTATGTTTAGGATATGTGTTAGGATATGTGTTGAGTCATGTTAGGATAGGTGTTTGTTTTAGGATAAGTCTTATGTGTATAAGAATTATCTCATAAGAGTCTATTTAAGGTTTTATAGTGTAATCATTTAATCAATCAAAGTAAAAGTTAAACAAAATGTTTGGTCTTCTCATTTCTATTTCTTAAGGAGCTAGCATCACGCTTGAAGGGGTGCCCTATCCCGATACTATCCGAGAGGGTCGTATCAATTGGTGCTTTCATTGAGAGCCCTCAACTCGTTGAGGGATTTTGATCTAGGTTTCCGATTATCAAAAAAAAAGGTTACTGTTCATTGCGTATTGTTCATCAGACAATTACTGTTCAGCAGACGATTACTGTTCATCAGACGATTACTGTTCATCTGACGATTATTGTTCATCGGCGAGTTACTGTTCATCAGTGAAAAAAATTATTTTTTATTTTTTACTGATCTCGAGTTATGGCGTCAGACGGCAGCGATCAAGACGTAAAATATGCACTGTCTAAGCTTTTGTAAATGGGTACGGTGACCAAATATCAAGGTGAGTTTGAAAGACTTATAAAGTTAGTAACGGGGTATTCCGAATCCTTTCTTATCTCGTTCTATACATCCGGACTTAAACTGCCGTTACAACGAGATATGTGGAGGTCACGGCCCGCAACAATGAGTGAAGCTTTCGCCCGAGCCCATATCAGTGAGGCCCGTTTTGAGGACGAGAGGGCTGCCATGACCATCACCGAACCAAAAGACCACAACGTAGCGGTACATGTCGAGGCGCACGGGGAATCAACTATCCATAAGCTGAAGATGGTAGAGGCTATCGAAATCTGTATGGTTGTAGTATGTCCGGAAACACCGACCCAAGAAGAAGAAGTTGATGATAACATGGTTTCTTTAGCCTCAATCGTAGATTGCATGACTTCCGGTATTATTCATCGGCAAGTAATTGGTGTTTTGTTACCTTGGTTTGTGAAACAAAGAAATTTTACATTACAATGCTACCGGAGTAGGGATGGAAATGGAGCCTACATTATTCTTTATCAACCTCTAATTGCAATGTCTCTTTCTTTATTTTCTCTGGAGGGGCAAAACAACTTCAAGCATAAAAGAGGAATGCGACGAAGACTTTGGGATCCTGGAATCACAAGTTTTTCAAGACATCACCTTGAGGTCAAGGTGAATTTGAAGGAGTGGGGAATGATACGCCTATAGTTTAGGATAAATGTCAATTATTATGTTTAGGATATGTGTTAGGATATGTGTTGAGTCATGTTAGGATAGGTGTTTGTTATAGGATAAGTCTTATGTGTATAAGAGTTATCTCATAAGAGTCTATTTAAGGTTTTATAGTGTAATCATTTAATCAATCAAAGTAAAAGTTAAACAAAATGTCTGGTCTTCTCATTTCTATTTCTTAAGGAGCTAGCATCACGCTTGAAGGGGTGCCCTATCCCGATACTATCCGAGAGGGTCGTATCACAAAACCCTTAAAGATTTGAAGATTATGCAAGAAGGGTCCACCAATATTGAAGAATTGACACTTTAAATCCTTGTATAATCATAATTACAAGTTTGGTCCTTAAAGTTTGTCAAATTTACAAAAGGGCCCTCCACTTTGAATAATTGGCAAATTTAGTCCCTCAAAAAAATTAAAATGTCAATATTAGTCCTCCTCAAAGTCAAACATGCCATGAAGACCTTCAAGTTACAAGAAAGAGCAAGTTTGGTCCTTAAAATATGTCAAATTACAAAAAGGACCCTTAACTATAAAGAATTGGCAAAAATGGTCCTTCATAAATCATGACATGGTAATTTCAGTCCTCCAAAATGTAAACCATACAAGTCAAGACCATTAACTATTAAGAAACTGCCAAAACAACCCTTCAAGAATCAGCAATTAGCAAGAAATACCCCTGAAAATACTTTAGAAAAGTATTTGGGGCAAAAGTGTGAAGTTGGAAACTTCAATAACAAAGAAAAAAGAATTTGGGCTATTTTAAACCAAAGTAGCAAGAATCAAAGAGAAGGGGGGGCTAAAATGGGCAGACAACATAACTTACCTAGACCAGTGGGAGGTGGACATGTGCCCCACTTACTCCATCCCACCAATCACCCTTCACCATTTCGCCACATCACCAATCCACTCACCAGGTTTTAACTAACTTAATTAGTTAGTTTAATCTTGGCGCTAAACACCAGATTTAAACACAAACAAAGATCAAACATAGCACTATTCACATCATGAACACATTTGGGTTTTCTTAATCTGCTTGTCACTAAACCACCAAATGCTCCAGATTTATGATTAAGCATACCTTAATCACATCCCAACCTTAAAAACCCATGCCACATCACTCACCAGCCCCACAAGAGATTCCCCTGCTACAAAGGTTGAAGAAAAGGCCAAAACTTGCCAGCCATCCAACATGCATGATTCCTGCTTACTTCTAAGCTCATTGTGATCCTTTGGATGCAATTCACCCTTGCCAACTCACACAACCAGCCAAGAAAACATCACATGATCTTCAAGATATTCAAACTTTCAAAGGGCATTTTGGGGACTTCATCAACATTAGGGTTAAGTTTTTATGCATTCAGTAGTTAGCTTGTAGCCTATATAAAGGCATTAGGGTTTCACTTTGAGCCCTGCTCTTGAATTTTTCCTAGTTCACAATTCTGTAAATCTCATTTTCAAGTGAATGAAATGTGTTTGAAATTTGTGAAGAAAAGTCAAGTGCCAATCTCTTATTCTGTTTGTTAATGTTACATGTTTACTAAAACTGAATCTCAATACGTTTTCTTAGGCTTTGTGCAAGAAATTGCTCAAAGTTCTTAAATCTTGATATTTTGCTAAGTTCTTGGTACACCTTGGAATTTTTAGGCTATAAGTGGATCATAGCACCCTGATATTGGGATATCAAGGTGCTGTGAGGCTTATAACTTAGGGATAATCAAGTGTGGGGTACAAGAGTTGCATTAATCAAGGACTTGTCACCTTCTGATTTTGATATTTTTGCTTCTAACTTTGTTCCATCTTAGCAGCTTGACATTGGAAGCTTGTGCTTGTTCTTGCTAGCACATAAGCTCAAACATACGCGGGTGTGGATGCACATCCATGAGGTTTGAACCCTTAATCCAAAATCTGATAAAAATTTGGATATTTGTGATATTTGAGTTCTGCTTGTGTATGTGTTGTTCTTGGGCTCCAAATCTTGTTGAATCTGTTTATATTTGATGTTTTGATGCTTATGTATGCATGTGCTAACCTAATTCCTACCTTTGATTTGAAAATCATGTTTTGAAATTATTAAGGGGTGTTTGGGTCAACTGCATATTGAAGTTATAGAGTTATTTGTTAAGTGTTTGCTATTGTATGTTGTTTGTTCTTGCTTAAGAAGTGTAATGGAGTGAATATCTGCAATTCGTATGCTTTTGAACACCTAAATCAAACATATGCTCATAAAATATTGATTGAGTGATATTTTAGCTTGTGATTTGGTGCACACCTAGTTCTAGGCTTAGACTTAGGATAAAAAGTGATAAATCATATCCAACATAACCTATCTAAGAGATTTGAGTGTTTGAATTTGGTTGTGTGGTCAAGTATATCAGCAAGTGTTCATGACTGCATGTTCTTAGTTCATCAGTAACTTTTTGGTGCTTAAATCTTGATCTAGACCTTGAACCATTGCATGAAACCTATTTAGATTTGTTCATTTGAATTTATTATAGCTTGTTTATGCTTTTGGTGCAATTTGGCTGGCTGATTTCTGCTAAAACTGCTTATTGAGTGATTACTGCTTATTGTTCATGTCTGTGTGAACTGGTGATCTTTAGAATTAACTACACTTATTGGCTGATTGGAATTGTGATTTCTTTGTTGTTTCTGACTCCTTGTGATTCACTGATCACAAGGGTGCTTTGTTTGTAACTTAAATCCAACAAAAAGTCACTAAAGACAAAAAGTCAAGAAAGTCAAGCAGTGGGAAAAGTTCCCACTGCTCAACATCCAAAACTAGCCCCTGCTAGTGTTAATTCTCTTTCAGCTTATTTATAAGCCACATTGGCTTATCCAGACTTGCAACAACTTATTTTTTGTGATAGATCTTCATTATTTGACCCATTTATTTGATCTGGAGCTTATCAGACCTTGGCTTTGACTTTTTGCTAGAAAACACATAAGGTTGATTTTTAATTAAGTGCTTATCTGCTTATTCTAGCTTATTGAGTGTGCTTATTGGAAAACTTTTTGTTGATTAAGCTTAGTTAAGTCATTTAAAAGCTTTTGAAAGTTGAATAAGCTCTTGGGGTGGCCTAGAACTCGAAAACGACTATTTTGTCGTTTTGTGAAGATAGCTTTTAGCTTATTCAGGCTTATTCCTTGTGCTTTTTCCAATTTTCTTTTTACAGGTCTCTTAAGTAACTAAAAAGAAGCTTGTGTGTCTAATTTGAGCTTATGGCATCAGCTTATAGCTTAATGGGCCAAAAAGCCCATTAAGAATAAGTTGCTTTGAAATAAGTTAGCTTAAACACATTTTCAGCTTTTGGGCCTTTAGAGTTTTGTTCTTAAAATCAAATTTTAAGTCATATAGGAGCTTTTGGGCTTATTTGGACAACATTTTTCTTATTGGGCCTTAAATAGCCCATTAAGGGGTCTGTTTGGACTTTTGGCCCATTTCAAGGCCCATTAGGGGTATTTTTGTAATTTCAACTTTATTTTTGTATTATTTGGGTTTAAAAAAGCTTGTTTGAAACTTTTTATAATTTTTTATAAATTTTGGATTTTTATTAATATTTTATTATTATTTTATTATTAAAAATTAAAATTTTGATTTTTCATGTTTTTTCATTTTTTTTAGATCAAATACATTAAGTTAGGAATTTTACAATTTTTAGAATATTTTTATTGTCATTAGATTAATTTTTATAATTATTTTATGTTTAAATAGTTTTTAATTGTTTTTAAATAGTTTTATTAATTTTAATATTTTCAAAAAAAAAGTTTTAAAGTTAGTTAAGTCATTTTAGAGGTTTACAAATCTCATTTTGGGCTTTTTGTTAATTAAATTGATTTTTTGGGCTTTAATTAGCATTAAAAATTATTATTTAATTAAATAAAAGGTTAGAGTGATTTTTGATTTTTTGTAAACTCTAATTACATTATTTATGATTTATTGCAATTTTCTAGGAATTTTTAGGGTAATTTTTTAATTTTCTCACTTTTCACGGTTTTACGTGTACGACTTTTCGTCTTAGTTTTAATTCACAATTGTAACTGTCATTCTCTTCTAATCTTTTCTTCTTTTCTTTTCTCATAAATATAATCACAAACCATTAATCATCTCTTAGCACAACACACTAGCCTCCTTGGGAAACGAACTTGAACTTCATTGGTCATTAGTGCTTTGGTATTCCTAAACCGACACTTTATACTTTCCCTATTTTGCTCTCTTTTCCTAAAGAGTAGTAAAAACACTACATCATTTTGGCACCGCTGCCGGGGAGGCATGTTGTGTTTTGATTTGGAAATTGTTGTTTTTATATATAGCCATAATAGTATTTGTATTAGTAGCACTCTACTAATACGTATTATCGGTTTGCGTTTTTTGTGTGAATACTATTACTATATTGTATACGTAGAACAATAAATTCACAAGTACTCCAAAAGTGTGAAAACACAACCTTGATTGGGAGGTCATTACTCAATCATTGTATTCGAATCTCAAACAAGAAATCAAAGGCAAAATAGATAAATACTTTCGTGAAGCTTAATTTTGAAAAACAAAAACTATAAGGTGGGTATAAGGCGGGTATTATAAAATATACCCTAAGGAAAAAGGATCTTAAGTGCTTCACGCCGCCTCGTTTCCTCGCTTGCTTGTGAGTGTTTAGATAAAGAGGGCTAATCGAGGTTTTGCCAACCAAAGTATTATCTAAGTATCATATATATTTTCTTGGTTTCATTTGATTAAACCCTCTTGAACGTTTTGGTGTTCCACCAACGTTCTAAAGTCATCGAAGCCGTTCACTTCACGTGATCATTTTCATTCCTTGAGGCTTCTTTAATCAAGAGATTTGATTAAGGAGGAGATTTGTAGATTTTGTCTACTTAATACAATCACAAAAATCCAAAAAAAAGTAAAAACAATCAAAAACCACAAAAATTGGAAAAATACAAAACACCGAAAAGAATCTTATTTGCTCATCCCCACGTTATACGTGACGCTTATGCAAACTCTCAACCAAGCAAGACGTGCACATAAACAAAGAAACCGAAAGGAGTCAACACCTACTCCTAATCTTTCTAGTGAGGAGTCTCCTATTGACGAACCTATCGTAAGAGAAGAACCAACCATGGCGAATCAAACTATGATGGAGTTACTTCAAGCACCTACCGAGGGTTATGGAGAGGCTATTGTGATTCCCGCTATCCTTGCGGAGAATTTTGAAGTGAAAACGGGTTTGTTGTCGATGATCCAAAACAACAAATTCCGTGGTGATGAAAAGGACAACCCGCACAACCATATCCGCCAATTCAATCATCTTACCGTCACTTGCAAATTTAAGGATGTTGCTAACGACTCGATTAAGATGATGCTTTTTCCGTATTCCTTAGCGGGACCCGCTAAAATTTGGTTAGAGAAAGAGCCACCCAATTCTATATTGACGTGGAAGGATCTCGTTTCTAAGTTTGTGAACCAATTTTTCCCGCCCTCTAAGACTACGAATTTGAAAGACGAGATTTCAAAATTTTCACAAGAATTTAATGAGAGTTTTTCAACGGCTTGGAATAGGTTTAAGGAAATGTTACATGAGTGTCCTCATCACGTTTTTTCCGACTTGCATCAAATTGACACGTTTTACAATGGACTAAATGATCATGAAAGGGATTATCTAAATGCCGCCGCAGGTGGTAATTTTTTTGTGTAAAACGGTTGAGGAAGCGTTGTTGATAAATGAGAATAGATCTAAGCTGTATAGTCCTCGTAACACATCGAGTGTTCGTAAGGCTTCGTCTTCGGCTTCACCTTCTTTGTCTAATACCATCGATGCTTGCCAAATTGAGGCGAACTTGGAAAACAAAATCTTTGATAAGCTAAAAGGACTTTTAATTGAATTTAAAGTTGGAGAACAAAGTGCTCCCGCTACGGTTAAAGCGGTTGAGGTTTCATGTATGTATTGTGGTGGAGGTCATGATTTCTCCGAGTGCATTACCAACGGTGGTAACACTTCGAGTGCCTACGCGGCCACGGGAACTTACAACCAAAACGGTCAAGTTACCCGCTCTAATCAATTGACTCCACCGGGTTTTGCTCCCAATTAAAATGCTAACAACAACTATCGAATCAATCAAGTTGGTTTTAAAAACAATTACAAAGGAAACTATGGGAATCAAGGGGCTAATAATCAAGTTTCAAACAAAAATCAAAACAATGATTTTCAAAACAACTACAAGGGTTTGCAAATTTTGAAAGATCTTCCAAATGAATTTGTTGAATATGCTAATAGAAAGGATGCTAGGTTTGACAACATTCAAAGAGAAATCATTAGCCTAAGATCTGAGTTTAAGAACGACTTGAAGAAGGAGTTGAAAAACGGGTTAGCAAATGAGCTTAAAATCCATACAAACCAAAATGGAAGGAAATGTCACTAGGTTACAACAAAACCAACAAAAAATGGAACAAGGAAACATGAAATAAAACAAGAGATGATTAAGGCCGAGAAGAGGCAATCCATGTTTGAGGATAAAATTTCATCTATGTTTGAGGTTATTATGTGCAAACCGTCTTCGAGTAGTCTTCCTAGCAACACCATATCGAACCTTAAGGGAGAGATGGAAGTGATTACCACACGTAGTGGTAAGACACTTAAGGAACCGACTCCTCAACAAATTGCTCCTACGGAGGATGCAATTGAGGAAGAACCCGAGGTGGTGGTCGAAAAGGAGCATGTCCAAATCCCACGAAGTACCGCTCATGCCACACCTACGGTTGACCCATTACCCCATTTGGAACCCGAGATTCCAAAGGCTATGCCTATGCCTCAACCCACACCACCTTTGCCCTATCCATCGAGACTTAGAAAGGAGAAACGTCAAGAGCACGATAATTATCACTTTGAGATTTTTATGAAAATGTTTCGTGACGTTCATTTTAATGTGAGTTTTGCCGATGCTTTGGTCATGATGCCTCGATTTGCCGCTAACTTTAAGAGTATGTTGAACAACAAGGAGAAATTGCAACAATTGTCTGGTTGTTCGTCGGTTTATCTTAACCGCATACCTCAAAAAGTCGGTGATCCCGGTAAATTCTTGATTCCTTGTGCAATCCAAGATATGGAAGAATGCTATTCCTTGGCCGATCTTGGTGCTAGTATTAACTTCATGCCACTTGCAATCTTCAAGTCGCTCAATCTTCCTAATCTTACTCCTTCACTAATGTCTATCGAGTTGGCCGACCATTCTACGATTCCCGCATGTGGATTGGCGGAAGACGTTTTTGTGAAAGTGGGAAAGTTCTATTATCCGTTAGACTTTATCGTTGTTGATATTCCCACGGATCCTCAAGTTCCTCTCATTTTAGGTCGTTCGTTTTTAGATACGTCTATGGCTTTAATTGATGTGCATGCTAGAAAGATCACCTTACGTTTCAACGATGAGGAACTTGTTATAAACGCAACTCAAAATTCTCAAATTTCTCATGTTTATTCTGTTGCAACCATAAACCTCGTTGATATGATCGACGTTGTTTGCGAGGAATTTTCACAAGAAGTTTTAGGTTTTGGTGATGATGAAAATAGTGGCAATCCCACTATGTTAGATCCCATTCTTGATAACTCGACACCAACCTTCACTCCATTTGAAGGTGGTGGTTTTACGTTGGAAGAATTCGATGTTCCACGTACTTGCGACGAAGACCTCGACAATGATGAGGACTTCTCGATTATCAAGGATTTTCTTAACGATTTCCCATTTCCTCCACCCGAGGAGGTTATGAGTATCGAGCCCAAATCTTCAATTGAGGAACCACCTATCCTCGAGTTGAAAGATTTACCTCCTCATATCGAATATGTATTTTTGGATGAGGACGACAAGTTGCCGGTTATTATTGCGAAAGATCTTTCGGATGATGAAAAAACCGCACTTGTCGATGTTCTAAAGGATCACAAAGGGGCAATTGCGTGGAAGTTATCCGACATTAAGGGGATGGATCCCAAATTTTATACCCACAAAATCTTAATGGAGGAGGATTACAAACCCGCAATCCAATGTCAAAGGAGGGTGAACCCCAAAATTCATGACGTCATCAAAAAGGAAGTCCTTAAACTCCTTGACGCGGGAATGATTTACCCTATTTCCGATAGCCCTTGGGTGAGTCCTATCCATTGTGTCCCTAAAAAGGGAGGAATGACCGTTGTGCCAAACGATGCCAACGAGTTAATTCCCACTAGACTCGTGACCGGATGGAGAGTGTGCATTGACTATCGAAAGTTGAATGAAGCGACTCGAAAAGACCATTTTCCCTTGCCCTTCATGGACCAAATGTTGGAGCGTCTTGCGGGAAACGATTTCTATTGCTTTTTAGATGGTTTTCCGGTTACTTCCAAATCCCCATCGATCCTCGTGATCAAGAAAAAACTACGTTTACGTGTCCATATGGAACGTTTGCCTATCGTAGAATGCCATTCGGACTTTGTAATGCACCGGGAACCTTTCAAAGGTGCATGATGGCTATTTTTCATGATATGATCGAGAAGACGATGGAAGTCTTCATGGATGACTTTTCCGTGTTTGGTAGTTCGTTCACTTCGTGTTTGTCGAATCTTGAGAGTGTTGAGTCATAGGATCTAGACTCATCTGGGATATCATGATCATGATTGTAATAAGCACAGCGAAACATAAAGAACACAATCATAACCAAGAACAAGGCTTTCACTAATAAAGATTACTATTAATAATGCTAGTAGCTACTACTCCTGGTGCCTCATAGGCTTGACACCAGGAGAACGCACACACACACACCTCTGGTTTACATTGTTTGTGAATGAATGAATAACCATGTGTGCCTAACCCTCTTTATATAATAGAGGTACTAGGGTTACATCACAACCCTAGCTTACTATAAAAGCTAACTATTTGCTATTAGGTCCTTCATCTTGTTTTGTCATATCAACTCAAGATCTCTAAGTCCCAACAATCTTCCCCTAGTTGATTTGACAAATCCAGTAAGCACAAGCTTCCCCTGAAGCTAATATAGATGAAGGCTAAGCTTCCCCTTGATCCATGCATTCTTCCCCTTTTTGTCACATCAACTCAAAAAGGATCATCTTCCCCTTAAGAAGTGCACGGCAAATCCAGTAGGCTCCATAGAGAGATCACTGATGAAGAAATTCAAGTATAACTAATTTGATGAAGAAGTGGAATATCCCAAACTTGTGTCTTATGTCTTGCACTAACCACGTGACGTCGAGCTCGAACAAAATCCTCAAAGAAATGAGACACTGAGCACAATAACGTAACCCCTTCAAGCGATAGCAAATGTACGCATAGAGCAAACTATCTTAAAAAGGCTACCACTCCTTTTAAGATATGAATAGATCGTACCCCTTCGCTAGATATGTCAAGTCTTCGTCACCATACAAACCAAGCAAGTTATCTTAAAAGGTACTCCCTTCCTTTTAAGATATGATAAGAACACAAAACCTGTGAAAATCAACTACAACATAAAATAAGTGATAATCAAATGTCTTCGTCAATGAATCTCCACAACGAAATGATGATGGCTGAGAACTCCTCCTCCAGTAACAGTAGTGACATCAGACTAGTCACTAAATCAGAGTAGTATTAATCTTACTTGACTAGAAGGAACCAAAACCGACCAAAGAAAGTTAGTATACAACAAGCCAGCAGGAACCTAAATCAAGTCAGCAAGAACATACGCCTACCAGGAGGAACAAACCAGTAGGAACAAACCAGTGGTACGGACCAGTAGGAACCGACTAGTAGAAACCGACCAGTAGGAGTCGATGATTCAACCAGGAGGAACCATCGAATATTACCAGGAGGAACCGAGAACAAAACCACCACAAACGTATACGACCAGTAGGAACCATAGCGCACCAGTAGGAACAACATAACCTACCAGTAGCTCTCAAACCCCTTTCCTTTTTTTTTAACCAACTGTCACCACACTGTCGCTGAAACTGTTACTAACTCGTTGCAGCTGATCTCATGACCTTTGACAATATTAAAGGACCACACGTCTTGTCATCCTAAAAATCAGCCAATTCCAAAATCTTTTACATCCTTAATTCACCACAATACTTTCTTCATACCCACGTGTATGAACCGGATATACCCATAATAATCATTGCATATAGCTTCCATATATACCTCCCACCTTTTTAGCTAACAATACGCTTTAATGCTGACCTTATCAAAATAACTAAATCATAATGTTTCCCATGATATCAGAATCAATACACACATTTTCACCCATATATCACGTCCCAAAAAAAAAGGAAAATTCCCATAAATTTAGGAAATAACAAATCACGTACCATAAGTCCATAATCACATGTGATCCTGATCATGAATATATGAAGAGATGATATCTTTCCCGTAAATTAAGGATCCATAAATGTCGCACCATAACTGTTACTCCGTATGAATTATATTTAGCATGTCAAAGAGATAGGTAACCAAAATCACCTCACGTGTCTATATATATATATATTTTTTTAATCAGCACATTTCTCTTTGCTTCTCCTTAATATACGTAGACCCCCACAACTTCCAAAATTCACGCAGCCATATAACTTGCACCACGTCCAATCTTTGTAGATAACCATTGACGCATATCCCTTTGAAGATTCACGTGACAAAGATACTGTTTTACCCATGAGTAAATATAAACCCATAATATGTAAACTATACGTGATCAGCATATATGTTTCCAACGTCATGAACTAACAACCAGGGAAAGGATAATAGTCACGAGCCAAATAGGAATGATAGAAATGCATATCCTAAAAATCAGCAGCTAACCTCGTAACATAATATATAACTGTTTCCATATATAACTCATAGAATAATTATAGGATTCGTATAACTGTCATCCGAATATATATTGTCCATATAATCCCGAAATATAAGTCAATGAAAGTCACACATCTGGCAAATATATTCCCATCCAAAGGAAACAAAGATATCCCATACCTTAGCATTTTTATCATCAGATGCCTTAATGTAAATCCCTAAAAACTAGGGATCCCTCAATTCACGTCCATAACTGCTTTCAAAATAGAGATCCTAGAAATCAGGAATGAATGTTTCTTTCATACGTCTTTGACCAAATATAAAGAAAGTGGTAACTGTTCATTGTTGGGACTTAGAGATCTTGAGTTGATATGACAAAACAAGATGAAGGACCTAATAGCAAATAGTTAGCTTTTATAGTAAGCTAGGGTTGTGATGTAACCCTAGTACCTCTATTATATAAAGAGGGTTAGGCACACATGGTTGTTCATTCATTCACAAACAATGTAAACCAGAGGTGTGTGTGTGCGTTCTCCTGGTGTCAAGCCTATGAGGCACCAGGAGTAGTAGTTACTAGCATTATTAATAGTAATCTTTTTTAGTGAAAGCCTTGTTATTGGTTATGATTGTGTTCTTTATGTTCCGCTGTGCTTATTACAATCATGATCATGATATCCCAGATGAGTCTAGATCCTATGACTCAACAAGTGGTATCAGAGCCTGGGAGGGTCTCTATACAAGAAGAATCAAGTTTTCTTATTTCTGACATTTTGTTTATCATGTCTGCCTCAACTTCTACTCAAACAAGAGAAGACACCACTCCTAAAATTGTGCAACCTCAACAGATCCTGGCTACGGTCTCTAACACGAATGGAAAATTCCCTCTTCTGAAGAAGGGTGAATATGATAACTGGGCAATGAAGATGGAATGGTGGATCACCAACACTGATCAAGATCTTTGGAAGATCATTCTAAATGGGAACAACAGGAAGCTTACTGGATGAGACAAGAATGGTAATATTACCCTTCTTGACCCTAAATCTCATGAGGAAATTATAGCTATTCAGAAGGAGGTAAAAGCAAAAACGATTTTGCTTCAATCTCTTCCTGAAGATCACATGGGTGACTTCTACCATTTGGATGATGCCAGAGAGATCTGGAATGGAATAAAAGCAAGGTTCGGTGGGAATGAGGAGTCAAAGAAAATGCGAAGGTCTATGCTGAGAGATGAATTCACCGAATTCAAAATCTCAGAAACTGAAGGTCTAAATCAAGGGTATGATAGGTTCTAGAAGATATTGAGCCAGCTGAATCAACTTTGGTCAAAGCCTGATGATGGTGACATTAATGCAAGGTTTCTTAAAGCCTTACCCTACTCATGGAATCAGGTGGTGATCTCTCTCAAAGCCAAAGGTGGGCTTGATTATCTCACTTTTGATGATCTGTTTCATAGGCTCAGAACTTTTGAACCTCATGTAAGAGGATTTTCAAGTGACTCTTTTCCCACTCCTGCTAATTCAGCCTTTGTGAGTTCTATGGCATCTAGTCCCATGTCATATGCAAGTAGCCCTAGCAATACTGTCTCCTCTCAGCATACTGTTCAGCATACTTCTGCTCCTGATCCTACTACCAAGTCTGGTAGTATGGTAGAAGTTGTTCTTCATTCTTTTGTGGCTGATGTTAATGCTGAACAACAACTTGCTTTTGATGACTTCAAACAGGTCGATAAACTTGACCTGGATGAGATGGATCTTAAATGGCAGATGGCCATGCTTACTCTTAGGGTTCACAAGTTTGAGAAGAAAGCAGGAATGAAATTTAATTACAACCCTCGGGAGCCAGCAAGATTCGATAGAAGCAAGGTAAGATGCTATAACTGCCAGCAACAGGGTCACTTTGCAAGGGAGTGCCCTAGCAAGAATGATCAGGAGAAGGGCAGGTACTCCGCTTTCAAGGTTCAGGAGGTAAAAGATGACAGGAAGGCATTGGTATCTGTTGACTCTATGGTCAACTGGAATGATCATCAGGCTTCTACTCTGGAGTCAGCTGAGTCCTCGACTGACGTGTTTGCAATGATTGCTGGGAATCTCTCTGATGCAGAAGAAGCAGACGAGTTTGCTCTTATGGGCATCTCACCTCAGGTACAACATTGTCCTCTTGGTTGTCATGATAAATACTCAGAATTGTTGTCCCAATTTAATGAAGTAAATGATCAAAATGATAAGTATTTTTTAGAGGTTCAAGCCTATAAGGCTTCATTAAACACTTTGGAACAACAAAAGAGGTGGTTACAAGATACACAACGTGCGTATGAGGATAAAATCAGGATACTAAGCATTGATTTAGAAAACACTACAAATATGCTTAAATATACAGAAACTGAAGGAGAGGCTAGTATCAAAGAAAAAGAGGAGATGCAAGCTAAATTAGATGCTACAATGCTAAGATTTGACAAATGGCAAAAGGCACCTAAAAATCTTTCAAAATTAATTGATAGTAGCATGTCTGGCAGAACTAAAAGAGGCTTAGGATTTGAAAAATATATTGATTCAGAAGATGTATTTGATTTATCTTTCTCAAGTGTCTTTGATGCCGACAAAGAGGATGAGGGCAAACCTAGCTACAATAGGTTTAAACCAGCAGCAGAAATGCATGATGTCCCTCCTCCTCTTACTGGAACTTTTATGCCCACTTCATGGCATAATGACTCGGATGGATCACAGATACTTGAGTCCCCAACAAGTTCTACTAATACTAATGACTTTGTCTCATGTACTTTCAGTGACAAAGCCGGTGACTCTGCATCTAATGGTTCAAGTGACGAGTCAAGACCTACAAGTTCCAAGTCGAATGAACATGCTGCTACTGGTGCTAGGAAGTGTGAAGAAAAAGTTGCTGTCAAGTCAAGTGTGTCTGGTCCTTGTTTATTGAGTCCTAGGAAGAATGTTTTTCCTAGAAATGTGTGTAATAAAGTAGGCAGTATGAAACAATATCATTCTAATAAAAGGTCTTTCAAAACATGTTTTGTTTGTGGCAGTGCCTTTCATTTAATTAAAGATTGTGATTATTATGACACACGTGCATCTGTTAATCATGCTTTTCCTGCTCCTGGTCCACCAGGAGCTGCTTCATATGCTTCTTGAAGACTTAATCCTAGTGCTCCAACGTTTAATACTTCTAGAGTATCCTCTCCTTTCGCGTCTGATTATTGGAGAGATAGTGGATTCCAAACAACCAGTAATTATTTTCAAAATTTTAATCCAATCTATCCACATACTTTAGACCACACGTATTTTGGTTTGGGAAATTTGGGAACTGCTGTTAAGCCCTCAGCAGGTTGTTCTTGGTCAAATAATAATACCCACCATATGATGCATAGGCAACCAAGGAACAACGGTGGATCTCATCAATCTTCTTGGCACTCTTCAAATGATCCACAAGGCAGGCTCAAACCTGAAAAGGTTTGGGTCCCCTTAAGACACTAACTTTTGCATTTTTATTATCTTGTTGTTGTAGGTTACTCCATACCAGGATCCTAGTCTAGGTATTGTTGATAGTGGTTGCTCCAGGAGCATGACTGGTAATAAAAGTCTTCTCTCCAACTTTTTACCATTTCATGGAGGCAAGGTCTATTTTGGTGGGGGTGAAGGCAGAATCACTGGCAAAGGAACGATAAAGACTCCAAATCTAAATTTTGAGCAGGTCTACTATGTGGAAGCACTTCAACATTTCAACTTGATATCGGTCTCTCAGATTTGTGACAAGAAGCAGTTTGTACTCTTCACCGATACTGATGCACTTGTGCTTTCCAAAGATTTTCAGCTTCCGGATGACTCACAAGTTTTACTCAGAATCCCTAGAAGACACAATCTCTATAGCATCAAGTTGAATGAAGTCAACCCTACTGGTGAACTAGCATGTCTGGTTGCAAAAGATTCAGAAGATGAAGCCACTAAATGGCACCGAAGGATGGGGCATGTGAACTTCAAGACCATTCACAAACTTGCAAATCTGAATCTGGTCTCTGGTTTACCTCCCAAGACGTTTCGAAATGATATAAATTGTATTGCCTGCAGCAAAGGCAAACAGCACAAAGCATCCTTCAAGGCCATTACTGCTCTAAGTCTTATTACTGAACCATTGCAGCTTCTACACATGGACTTATTTGGTCCTACTTCCATCAGGAGCATTGACCACAAGCAATTCCGTTTGGTGGTAACTGATGGTTATAGCAGGTTTACGTGGGTGTTCTTCATGGCTGCCAAAAGTGAGACCTACTCAATTCTTAGAGATTTTCTTACCTTGATAGAGAATCAGTTGTCCAAGAAAGTTAAAGGTATTCGTTGCGACAATGGAACCGAGTTTAAAAACAAAGACCTCATCGCACTTTGCAATGCTAAGGGCATCAAAAGAGATTATAGTGCTGCTAGGACTCCTCAACAGAATAGTGTGGGAGAAAGAAAGAACAGGACACTAATAGAAGCAACAAGAACTATGCTTGCCTATTCCAAGCTTCCAACCATGTTCTGGACAGAAGCTGTTAATACTGCAAGTTATGTTTTGAATAGGGTTTCTATTACCAATCCGCATAAGAAGACTCCTTATGAGCTGCTCACGGGCAAAGTTCCAAATATTGCTCATTTGAAGCCTTGTGGGTGTCCAGTCACCATTCTGAATACTAGTGACTATTTGGGGAAGTTTGATGGCAAGGCAGATGAAGGATACATTGTGGGATATTCAGCTCATTCTCGGGCGTATCGTGTCTACAATCTTCAAGCCAAACGGATTATTGAAACTATTAATCTCAGGTATTTTGAGGAGAAGTCAAACATCCAAGGCAAAGGTCCAGAATGGTATTTTGATCTTGATTATCTTAGTGATTCGTTAGGATATTTTCGTTTCAAAACTAACCATGATGCAGGACCACAAGTGTTTGCAACTTCTAGTACTGGTGTTCCTTCTAGTCTTTCTGATTCAGATGATGAGGATGACATTTTTGTGGTTCCATCCTATTCCACCACGGTTTCTCCTACTCCTCCTAGTGATGCAACTCCATTGGATGTACAGGATTCCCAAGCAGCTCTTGACACTCTTCTCAAACAACAACAAGAAGCTACTAAAGCAGCTGCTCAAGGTAGTTTTGAGTTTCCCTTGGTTGAGCCTACTGACAAAGTTGCTCCTGGTACTCCAGCTTTTGCTCCTAGTGCTAGCTTATCACCTACTGGTACTCCGGCTAGTGAGTTTGCTTCCAATACATGTTTCTCCAGTCCTTCTGATTTGGGGAACCATGAAAAGAAGTCTTCTACCAAGCTGGATGATATACATAAACAACCGGTAGATGGGATTTTCCAAAATGCTTCATATGATGCTGACTTTGTTGGTGATCTCAATAACTTGGCACCAGAAGTGGAGGTTTCTTCCAATCCAGTCTTGCAATCACATAAAGATCATCCTACCACTCAAATTATTGGAGATCCTGGTTCTACTGTCAAGACACGCAGAATGCAGCAGAAGGCCTCGTCTGATCATCATGCTCTTGTGGGCTATATTGAGGATCAAAAGCGTAATAATCATACGGACTTTCAACACTGTTTGTTTGCTTGTTTTCTTTCTCAGGTGGAACCTAGTTCTGTTTCTCATGCTCTTGAGGATCAAAGTTGGGTGGAGGCTATGCAGGAGGAAATGCAGCAATTCTTGTTTCAGAATGTTTGGGTTCTGGTTGACTTACCAGATGGAAAGACAGCTATCAATACCAAATGGATTCTCAAAAACAAGAAGGATGCACGGGGAATTGTCGTCAGGAATAAAGCTAGGCTTGTCGCACAAGGACACACTCAAATTGAGGGCATTGACTATACTGAAGTCTTTGCACCGGTTGCAAGGATCGAGGCCATTCGTCTGTTTTTGGCCTTTGCTTCTTATGTTGGCTTTACGGTGTTCCAGATGGATGTCAAGAGTGCATTTATCTATGGCAAAATTGACGAGGAAGTGTATGTTACTCAACCTAAGGGGTTTGTAGATCCACTTCATCCCAAGAAAGTCTACAAGGTGGTCAAGGCTCTTTATGGGTTACATCAGGCTCCTAGAGCTTGGTATGAGCGTCTTTCAACTTTCTTGTTAAAGAACGGCTATAGAAGAGGTACTATTGACAAAACACTATTTCTTCAGCGGAATTCCAAGGATATTATCCTTGTTCAGGTTTATGTGGATGACATTATCTTTGGTTCTACAAGGAAGGAGTGGTGTGATGAGTTTGAACACTTGATGAAAGGCGAATTTCAGATGAGTTCAATGGGTGAACTGTCATTCTTCCTTGGTCTTCAAGTCAAGCAACAATCGGATGGGATTTTCATCAGTCAAGATAAATATGTCCATGAGATTCTTCAGAAGTTTGACATGGATCCTCTTAGACCAGCAGCAACTCCTTATGAAGTTGCTAAAATCAAACTTAAGAATGAGCCAGACCCCCCGGTTAATGTTCACATGTACAGGTCTATGATTGGCTCCCTCATGTATTTGACTGCATCACGTCCGGACATTATGTTTGCAGTAAGTGCTTGTTCTAGACACCAGGTGACTCCAACGGTTTCGAACTTAAATGCAGTAAAGAAGATTTTCAAGTATATCAAGGCTCAACCTAAATTGGGTCTATGGTATCCTAGAGAATCTCCTTTTGTTCTAGAAGCCTATAGTGATAGTGACTATGCTGGTGCTAATAATGATAGGAAGTCTACTACTAGTGGTTATCAATTTTTGGGCGTCGGCTTATTTCATGGCAATGTAAGAAACAGACAATCGTAGCTACTTCTTCAACAGAAGCTGAATACGTTACTGCTGCTAGTTGTTGTGGACAAGTTTTGTGGATCCAAAATCAGATGTTGGATTATGGTTTCAATTTTATGAATACCAAAATTTTTATTGACAATCAAAAACTATTTGCATTGTGAAGAATCCTGTATTTCATCAGCGGACGAAGCATATTGAGATTCGGCACCATTTTATACGGGATGCCAATGAGAAGAAGCTGATACAGGTTCTTAAAGTTCATACGGATGACAATGTTGCTGATTTGCTGACTAAGGCTTTTGATGGTCCTCGGTTTAACCACTTGGTGGTTCATATTGGGATGGTCAATCCTTGAGGTCTAGGATTGAGGGGAGGCAAAGCCTAAGGGGAGGCTTTGTGTACATATTAGGTCAGACTAACGTTTTGCTAGTATCTACCAACATAGTTTCTTGGTTCTGATGGTGTGTGGTGCTTCTGATGGAGGATTTTGCTCTCTTCTGGTGGATATGGCCTTGCATGACTGGCTTCTGGTCCTCTTTGGTCAGCTTCTAGTTATAATTGGTTAGCTTCTGGTGGTTTAAAATCCTTCCATGTCAAGTGGTGTTTGGCTCCTGGTACTGGTCTGGCATACTGTTCATTCCTTTTGTCCTTGATTAATCACGTTTTGCTCCTGGTTTGACCATTGTGTGCTTTGACTTTTGGTCAACGCTCCCAATCCTGGTATTTACAAGTTTGAATTAAGCATGTTAATTGGGAGTTGGTTATTATGTTAAAAAGGGCAAGTGGTTACTATGCAATTATGGTTTAATTTGAAAGGGCAACCCCCCATTAATAGGGGTCAATGAACAGTTACCACTTTCTTTATATATGGTCAACATACACCCTTGACTCACTCATTACAATTAACTCACACACAAAACAGCTTCTACTCTATACACCCTAATCCCAATCCTTATTCCATCAATTCATCAAGATCCATGGCTGCTCTTGCTTACCAACCTGCTCACAACCGTGTTGCTTATCTGGGTGATGGTCCAAATCGTGAACATTTTGCTGACATCTTGGATTTCATTGAAGCTACTAGCTTAAGGTTTGCATTTACTATCTGTCCCACCATATATGATAGTGTGATTCGTCAATTTTGGGCGTCTGCTCAACTTGTGAATGTGGCTGGTCGTCCACGTGCACTCCATGCTACCATAGATGGACGTGCATATGTGGTAAATGAGGCTTCTATTCGCTCTTCTCTTCATCTTCAGGATGAGGGGGGTGTTGAATCAATCCCCAATTCGGAAGTATTGGAGGGGATGGCTGCTATAGGTTATGAACATGGGGGGAAGTTTAACTTCCAGAAAAATAGGTTTTCCTCCCAATGGAAGCTTCTGGTTCACTTTTTAATCCATTGTATGAGTCCCAAGTCTGGGAGTTGGGATGCTTTTCCTACTCCTTTGGCTACTGGTCTTATTTGCTTAGCCCAGGGTAGAGTGTTTAATTTTTCTCATTATCTTTTTGAGGGGATGGTTAGTAATTTGTCTACTGCTAGTTCGAGAAAGAAGTTTCTTATGTACCCTAGGTTTCTTCAGCAAATCCTTGTTTGTATTCCTCGTGATAGGACTGAGCATGTGCCGTCTAAACTTACAGCTAAAGTATATTACAATATGATGAATGGGTTTACTTGGGATTGGAGGCCCCTGACTGAAGCCATGTTGGGATTGGCTCAGGGTCCTATGGGTGAGGAGGAGGAGGCTCCTGAGTTTGTTGTAATAGATGATGACCCCATGGAGGAGGAGGCTCCTACTGTTGGTGCCACTCCTGTGGTAGAGGAGGAGCTAGTTGAGGAGGTGGTGGTTGAAAAACCATCTCCTACCAAGGCTGGTCCTTCCTCAGTCCCACAAAGGTCTCCATTTGTGGAGACTCCACCTCCTAGTCCTGCCCCATACTCGACTAATAAGCCGTTTGATGCTAGTACTCCACAGGTTGACCCACATGTTGCTTCGGGCTCCAGTGATGCTTTCCCTGATCCAAGTTCTCTTGGTGGGCAGGCGGAGGAGCCTACTACACTGATCTCTTTGCTTGATCTTATCCGCAGGTACCATGAGCGGATGATTTGTTTGGAAGCTGATTTAAACCAACATAGGAAGCTTACACGGGAGTTTGTTCTTCCTCTGGCTGATCGCATCAAGGTGTTGGAGACTCAACAACGTCGTCGCAAGAAGCATGTGGTCCATTCAGATTCTGAGGATGAGGGTGCGGAGAATGTTGAGGATGGCTTGACGTTGTTGGCAAAGGCTGCCTTTGCTGATAAAGTTTATGATGATTTGTCGGTTCCTTCAACGTCCTCCAGTGTTCCTTCTCCTGGTGCTATTCCCCCTTCTATGGGTGGTGATTCTGATCCTGCTGATGGTTCTCATGCTGGTCCCTCTCATGATCCGAAGGGCAAGGCCCCAATGACTGATGCTCCATCTCCATCTCGCAAGCGTACCCGTCGCCAGATTGAAGAGGAAAGGCTTGGTGAGGCGGCTGCTCGTAGGGTTCAAGCTGAGATTGATGAAGCTGATAGGGCTGCTGAGGAAGAGCTTCGTGAGCGCAGGCGTGCACAAATTCAGCATGATGCCATGCATTAGAGTGATAGTGAATGGATGCAAGTGTTGACTGTTCTCACTCGGGATTATGCTCAGTTTAAAGATCTTTTGGGTGATGATGTTGATGAACACATTTGTATTCCGCGGGCTATGGTAATGATGCGTAAGCACCAGTTGGCTCTTGCTGCAGAACTTAAGAAACAGAGAAGGAACAGACCTTTATCTCGGGCTGAGGAGCGCCAGCAGATGCAACGTTATGTGAAATTTCAATCTGCTGCTCATTTCAATGCTCCTTGGACTTGGGCTCGGGTGCGGGCTTTGACTTTTGATGAGCTAAAGGCCCTTTATGAAAATATGGTTAAGCGTCAGAGTCAACCTATTCCAGAAAGATTTATTTACCATCCTCGTGGTGTGACTTCTTCTATGCCTGCTGATTCTACTGGTCCTTCGTCTACACCCACTTCTGCTTTTGCTGCTAGTCCATCTGGTTTTGTTGATACTTCCGTTGGTCCTTCTACTACACCTTTGGTTGCTCCTATGGGTTCTACTGCTGGTCCTGCTACCACCATCTTTGCTACTACCACCACCACAACTGCTGCTACTACACCTGATTTGCTATCTTCATCACCACCAGCTCCTGGAACTCAACCTAATCCTACTTCTGATGTAGCTCCTAGTGGTCCATTGGGTGGACACATTCATGAGTCTACTTCTACTGCTTCCCCTGCTGCTGCTGAGGTTAAGGTAAAGGTTGAATCAACACCTTCTGCTCCCACACCTAGACGTTCCCTTCGCCAGAAACAGGCTCGTCGTATTCGCTGTGGTAAGACAGTTCCTTTTGAGGAGCGTGATTCTGAGAATTTAATTGATGCAGCTTCTGACAGCGATTCTAACTTACCCTTGGGCAATGGGAACATTACTGGTTATACGGTTGAGCGTTCTGCAACACTTCCTGGTGGCGTATCCCATCGGATTACTTTGAGTGATGGGTCTGTGTGATTGGCAACGGGTTTGCAGGGTGTGTTGTCTTGGGCTGACCGTATGGATCTTATGGCGTTGTATGGACTTGTTGATTCTAGTATGCCGTTTGACCCAATGCTTGTGTCTTCATGGCCTGGTCTGCGTATCTGGGCTGATCTCAAGATGATGTTGGATCCTCCTAATACTCCTGTTTCGGGCATATGGAAGGATCAAATGCAATGGGAGATTCTGTGCTGGAAGCTATATGCTGGATGTGGAGTTCATATGTTGGAATTAGAATCGGGTCATATGGTGTTTATGCGGACGGATGTGGAGTATCCTTTGACTATTTCTTCGATGGAGGCGATGTTAGCGAGTCACTTGCAAATTTCTACTGCTCCATCTGGAAATGAGTCGTCTATGGCCACGGCATTGGTAGAAGGTATTCAGGCAAGGTTGCTAGCAGATAAGAAGGCTGCTTCTGGTATGTAAGGTGATTGGGTTGTAAATGTTTATGCTTTGTTCATTTGTTCTTATTTTCATTCTTTTCACCAATATGTACAGTGATTGGTGAACTTCATTCTTTAGAGTTAAATATATATATATATATATATATATATATATATATATATATATATATATATATATATACTTAAAAAAATATATATATATACTTTTTATATAATATATGCTTATACTTTAAACACAGTTTCGATTTTATACTTGTACATAATATCCCTTGGCTGCTTCACATTGTGGATTCTGGTTAATGATTTGAGCTTATCCTGGTACTTGGTTTCACTTGGTGTTGGACGAGGTCCACACAACAAATGGTTCTCAACTTACCATGTCTAATCGACAAGAAAAAGTTGATTCACCTTGAGGGTACAACTCCTGGTGCGATTCTCAAATCCGTTGATGGTTGCCAGGGTACCCAAAACTGGATGGTTTTCACTTGCCATAGTCTTGGACTGAAAAGTGGCTAATCCAAGGGGGTACATCTCTTGGTAAAGATCTTATCAAATCCGTTGATAGCTGTAATAGCTTGCTTAAAGCTATAGGGTGTTCAACTCACTGATGCTTCCTTGCTAAGAGTTGGCGAGTCCAGAGGGGTACGGCTTCTGGTAAAGACGCATCAAATCCGTTGACGGCTGTGATGGTTTGCCTAAAATCATCAGGGTACTCCCACTCACCATTGATTCACGTTCTAAGAGTTGGGCTGGGTTCTGGTCTCCCAAGGTGATGCTTATTCCACCAGAATGACTAGCTAGCCCAAGAGCGAGCAGCTACTTGGTAAAGGCTCATCAAATCTGCTCATGTTGCTGAAAAGATTCAACACGATGATGATTTGTTACAAGCTTTGGAGAAGCTTCTAGTACTTTATGTTGCGGCAGTTACTCTGATTCTTATCTTGTTGATGCTGCTATTTGTTTTGCTGATACAATCCTCGGGCTTTCTTTGCACGTTTTCCAGGAAACTTGAACTCAACAGGTCAAATTCAAGTTTAGGGGAGGATTGTTAGGACCATTGTAATAGTTATATGTAATAGGTAGACTAGGAGGTATGTAGTTCCTCCTGGTCCTAGTAGTAGTAGGAGCAAGTCCTGCTCCTGGTCCTAGTCGTAGTCAAACTTTATTATTTACATAATATTCTGTTAGGATATGCATGAGATATGTTAGGAAAGGATATGCATATCAGTTTTACACGTTTTCTTTAATGCTGTATTAGGGTTTCCTTGTAGTATAAAAGGAACCTTAGGCAGAAGGGTTAGACACACCTTCACCAAACGTAGTTCTAGTCATTATCAATATTAGAAATCCTTAGAAAGGATCAAGTCTTTATAGTTATTCTGTTCTTCTTAATTATATTTATATTCTACATTCATATTGTGTATAGAGTCTCTTTGTGATTTGACTTGTGATTACAGAAGTCATTCACCGGTCCTGACAGGCTGCAAGATATACATCTAGTAAACCCAACAGAGAGAATGTTGAACCGTTGTGAGGAAACCAACCTTGTGCTTAATTGGGAAAAATTTCATTTTATGGTTAAAAGTGGAATCGTCTTAGGACAAGGTTTCGAAAGCGGGGATTGAGGTAGATCAAGCTAAGGTAGACGTCATCGCCAAATTACCTCATCCCAAAACCGTTAAGGGAGTTAGGAGTTTCCTAGGCCACGCGGGCTTTTATCGTCGATTCATCAAGGATTTTTCAAAGATCTCTCGACCTATTACATATCTCCTTGAAAAAGATGCAAGTTTTGTCTTTGACGAAGATTGTGTACGAGCCTTTGAAATCCTTAAGAGGAAACTTACCGAAGCTCCCATTCTTGTTGCTCCCAATTGGAACCTCCCCTTTGAGCTCATGTGTGATGCTAGTGACTACGCTATTGGGGCTGTATTGGGGCAACGTCATGAAAAACACTTCTTTCCTATTCACTTTGCTAGCAAGACGATGATCGAGGCTCAACTAAAATACACTACAACGGAGAAGGAGTTCCTTGCCGTGGTGTATGCATTTGAGAAATTCCGACCTTATCTCGTCTTGACTAAATGCATAGTTTATACGGATCATTCGGCTATCAAGTCTCTTATGGCTAAGCAAGATGCAAAGCCAAGATTACTTCGTTGGATTCTCCTCCTTCAAGAATTTGATCACAAAATTGTTGACAAAAAAGGAGCCGAGAATCTAGCGGCCGATCATCTTTCTCGTTTGGAAGATCCTCACCAAATTGATTACGAGCCCAAGGAAATCACCGAAACATTTCTGCTCGAGACACTTGGTGTAGTGAATTCTAAGCTTGATTCTTCTACCCCATGGTTTGCGGACATCGCAAATTACCATGCGGGCAACTTCATCATCAAGGGTATGACGACTCAAGAAAAACGAAAATTCTTTCGTGACGTCAAGTTCTATTTTTGGCACGACCCTTACTTGTTTCGAACTTGTGGGGATCAAATTATTCGATGTTGTGTCTTTGGTACCGAAGCTTCTAACATCCTTAGAACTTGTCACGAGTGACCCACGGGTGGTCACCACGGTGCTAATCTCACGGCTAAGAAGGTTTTTGATGCCGATTTCTTTTGGCCTACTATTTACCGAGATTCACATATGCTTGTGAAGTCGTGTGACTCATGCCAACGACAAGGAAAAGCCTCACAAAAAGATGAAATGCCACAAAATATCATCCAAGTGTGTGAGATCTTTGATGTTTGGGGCATTGACTTTATGGGGCCATTCCCATCATCTCGTAGTAATAAGCACATCCTTGTCGCCTTTTACTACCTATCTAAGTGGGTGGAAGCTAAGGATTTGCCCACCAATGATGCTCGTGTGGTAGTCAAGTTTTTGAAAAGCTTGTTTTCTCGGTTTAGAACCCCTCGTGCGATCATAAGCGATCGTGGAACCCATTTTTGTAACGACTAATTCGAAAGGGTCCTACGGAAATATGGGGTTACACATCGTCTTTCTACGGCTTATCACCCACAAACGAGTGGGCAAGTCGAGGTTTCAATTCAAGCTTTGAAGAGGATCTTGGAGAGATCTATTGAGGAAAACTGACAATCTTGGTCGGATAAGTTGGACGATGCTTTATGAGCCTTTAGGACCGCTCATAAGACGCCCATCGGTTGCACTCCCTATAAGCTTGTTTATGGGAAGAATTGTCACTTGCCAATTAAACTCGAACAAAAAGCTTATTGGGCCCTTAAGCATTGTAATGATGATATGGAGACCGCGGGAAAACACCAGAAAATGCAATTAAATGAATTGGATGAATTAAGGGATATTGCTTATGAAAATTCATTGATTTATAAAGAAAAGACTAAAAAGTTTCATGATTCAAAAATTAAAAACCGGGTTTTTAACATTGGGGATCAAGTTTTGCTTTTTAATTCTCGTTTGAAAATCTTTTCCGGTAAGTTGAAATCCCGTTGGTCCGGTCCATTCACCGTGACTCAATTTTTTCCATATGGGACCATCGAGCTAGCTCAAAATGATGGCCCCAATTTCAAGGTGAATGGACATAGGTTGAAGCACTACTTTGGCGGGGAAGTTCCATCCTTGAACTACCTCGACCAAATCACCTTCCCCAATGATAATTAGTATTGAGGGGATCGAGTCGAGCTCATGACTCGGTAATCAAAAACGAGGTTCCTCGTGGGGGAGTCCCATGCTTATCCTATGTATATATTATCGCTTTCTAATGTAGTAACGTGTGGGGATTTGTACCCTTCCAACCTTTGTTTCGTGGATGTTTGTGAATTGTGGACTTTAGATGTTCATTATCTTCACGATTGGAGCCTTTCGTGTTCGTTTTATAGGAGCACTCGATCGTTTGCTTTGAAGACTTTCTCAATATCCATGATATATCCTTTGATGTTCTAACCTTAGGTTTATAGCACACTTCATAAACGGCTTTAAATTTAACGGTTACACCCTTTTCATGCTAGATTAAGCATTCGACTACGTCTCTAGTATGGGGGTTTTCCAACCCTTAGACTCGAAACATTGAGGACAATCTTTAACTTTATTATGGTGGGGGGGGGTGAATAGATACTTGCCTTGCCAAACCTTCACGCTTTCCAAAGTTTATCTTTTTGTTTATCGTTTTGTTGCAAAATAAGGCTAAAAATGGCCAAATTTTAAATTTTTTCTCATGTTTTATAAGTGTTTGAAGACACGGATGTAGATTTTCCGATGGCGAGAATAAGAGTAATTTTTTACTCGACCGTGCGTGTTGAGCACTTAGCTTCAATTTCTTAACTTTATATTAGGCTAAGTCTCTTGAATGAGGATGAGAAATGATAGAGTTAATTATAAGTTACTATGCTAAACGTAGAGTACTCGTATTCTTTCAAAAACTCATGTGTTCTCGTTGTTTGCTTATTCACCCCTCGCTTGTAAATATTTTTTGCTTAATAAATATTGACTTAGCGGTTTAGTCTTGATTGTTGGTTTCTAGTCTTTTCTAGTAGCTTCCATGTAATTAAATTGGGAAGACATTAAGGTATCGCCAGCGTCACGGTTTTGAACTATTGGCAACCCGAATAATCGAAAGCTTCACCCAATAATAAGATTTCAAGTGCTCACCTAAATCAAGCAAACAATTTGAAGCTCACAAGGCCGAAAAATCTATGCAAAATTGAAAGTGAATCAAGCCTTAATCTTTGAAGCTTTAAAGATCCAAAATTCACTTTTAGCGTGAGGATATACGTCTTTGGCCACAATAAACACCTCATGGCGAGGTTAAATAAAAGGCAAGACAAGACCAAAGTCATAATAAAAGCTTCATGGCGAAGTTGAATAAAAGATGGAGGTAAACCTATGATAATAAGGCCCTTCCGTGGGGGCGTATAAAAGTCTTGGTAGTAAGTCTCATGTTCAAAACCGTTATAAAACCGTGTTTATCGATCCTTCTTGTTGACTTTATTTTTTGACATCGTTGTCTATTAGGAGGGGTTATTAATTCGATGGTCTTGGTTACACCGTTGGGACTCTATTTTTAGACCTAAATCTCTATTATCGCATAAGTCAAACAATGTATCCTCGTGAAACATTCAAGACAAAATAAAATATAAGAGATACAACTTAGGAAAATGGGAGGATACGTACGTGATTAGGGCATATGAGTAGTGTTAGCATTACTAACTTATAATGACAATGATCTCGTTGCACGCTTATCATGGAATTGGGGTGAAAATCGATGACGATGAAATTATTTCTAACGAACCATTCACGTGTTCTTATTCTATGAACCTAAACGTCCCATTTTGCGATGAAAATCATACATTATGTCTAAAACGCAAGTAGTAGTGATAGTAGTAGTGTAGCTAGTTTATCATTCAATAAAGTGAATAAAAATGAATTTTGGAGGTGCTACGATATTTTATTCTAGTATTGCGTGAGGGCACGACAATGGTTTAGTATGGGAGTGTGATGAGACTGCTTTTATACATAGTCTCATCGTCCAAAAAGGGCTTTAAATGCATAAAATATCATGAAAACGGCCAAATATATGCTTGTGTTTGTTACTTGTGTATTTTAGGTACGGATATTGAGAAAATGACAAAAGATCACAAGAATCATACAAAAACGAACACGAGAAACGAAGCCGCACAATGAACCAAGCCCTAATGAAGATTTTTCCAAGCAAAACCCTTGAAGATTTGAAGATTATGAAAGAAGGGTCCTCCAATATTGAAGAATTGACACTTTAAACCCTTGTATATTCATAATTACAAGTTTGGTCCTTAAAGTTTGTCAAGGGCCCTCCACTTTGAAGAATTAGCAAATTTAGTCCCTCAACAAAACTAAATTGTCAATATTAGTCCTCCTCAAAGTCAAACATGCCATGAAGACCTTCAAGTTACAAGAAAGAGCAAGTTTGGTCCTTAAAATATGTTAAATTACAAAAAGGACCCTTAACTATTAAGAATTAGCAAAAATGGTCCCTCATAAATCATGACTTGGTAATTTCAGTCCTCCAAAATGTCAACCATACAAGTCATGACCATTAACTATGAATAAAATGCCAAAACAACCCTTCAAGAATCAGCAATTGGCAAGAAATACCCTTGAAATACTTTGGAAAAGTATTTGGGGCAAAAGTGTGAAGTTAGAAACTTAAATAACCAAGAAAAACGAATTTGGGCTATTTTAAACCAAAGTAGCAAGAATCAAAGAGAAGGGGGGCTAAAATGGGCAGACAACATAACTTCCCCAGACCTGTGGGAGGTGGACACGTGCCCCACTTACTCCATCCCACCAATCACCCTTCACCATTTCGCCACATCACCAATCCACTCACCAGGTTTTAACTAACTTAATTAGTTAGTTTAATCTTGGCGCTAAACACCATATTTAAACACAAACAAAGATCAAACATAGCACTATTCACATCATGAACACATTTGGGTTTTCTTAATCTGCTTGTAATTAAACCACCAAATGCTCCAGATTTATGATTAAGCATACCTTAATCACATCCCAACCTTAAAAACCCATGCCACATCACTCAGCAGCCCCACAAGAGATTACCCTACTACAAAGGTTGAAGAAAAGGCCAAAACTTGCCAGCCATCCAACGTGCATAATTACTGCTTACTTTCTAAGCTCATTGTGAGCCTTTGGATGCAATTCACCCTTGCCAACTCACACAACCAGCCAAGAAAACATCACATGATCTTCAAGATATTCAAACTTTCAAAGGGCATTTTGGGGACTTCATCAACATTAGGGTTACGTTTTTATGCATTCAGTAGTTATCTTGTAGCCTATATAAAGGCATTAGGGTTTCACTTTGAGCCCTGCTCTTGAATTTTTCCTAGTTCACAATTCTGTAAATATCATTTTCAAGTTAATGAAATATGTTTGAAATTTGTGAAGAAAAGTCAAGTACCAATCCCTTATTGTGTTTGTTAATGTTACATGTTTACTAAAACTGAATCTCAAAACGTTTTCTTAGGCTTTATGCAAGAAATTGCTCAAAGTTCTTAAATCATGATATTTTGCTAAGTTCTTGGTACACCTTGGAATTTTTGGGCTATAAGTGGATCATAACACCTTGATATTGTGATATCAAGGTGTTGTGAGGCTTATAACTTGGGGATAATCAAGTGTGGGGTACAAGATTTGCATTAATCAAGGACTTGTCACCTTCTGATTTTGATATTTTTGCTTCTAACTTTGTTCCATCTTAGCAGCTTGATATTGGAAGCTTATGCTTGTTCTTGCTAACACAGAAGCTCAAACATACGTGGGTGGGGATGTACATCCATGAGGTTTTAACCCTTAATCCAAAAATCTGATAAAAATTTGGATATTTGTGATATTTGAGTTCTGCTTGTGTATGTGTTGTTCTTGGGCTCCAAATCTTGTTGAATCTGTTTATGTTTGATGTTTTGATGCTTATGTATGCATGTGCTAACCTAATTCCTACTTTTGATTTGAAAATCTTGTTTTGAAATTATTAAGGGGTGTTTGGGTTAACTGCATATTGAAGTTATAGAGTTATTGGTTAAGTGTTTGCTATTGTATGTTGTTTGTTCTTGCTTAAGAAGTGTAATAGAGTGAATATCTGCAAGTTGTATGATTTTGAACACCTAAATCAAACATATGCTCATAAAATCTTGATTAAGTGATATTTTGGCTTGTGATTTGGTGCACACCTAGTTCTAGGCTTAGACTTAGGATAAAAAGTGATAAATCATATCCAACATAACCTATCTAAGAGATTTGAGTGTTTGAATTTGGCTGTGTGGTCAAGTATATCAGCAAGTGTTCATGACTGCATGTTCTTAGTTCATCAGTAACTTTTTGGTGCTTAAATCTTGATCTAGACCTTGAACCATTACATGAAACCTGTTTAGATTTGTTCATTTGAATTTATTATAGCTTGTGTATACTTTTGGTGCAATTTGGCTAGCTGATTTCTGCTAAAATTGCTTATTGAGTGATTACTGCTTATTGTTCATGTTTGTGTGAAGTCTGGTGATCTTTTGAATTAATTGCACTTATTGGCTGATTGGAAGTGTGATTTCTTTGTTGTTTCTGACTCCTTCTGATTCACTGATCACAAGGGTGCCTTGTTTGTAACTTGAATCCAGCAAAAAGTCACTAAAGACAAAAAGTCAAGAAAGTCAAGCAGTGGGAAAAGTTCCCACTGCTCAACACCCAAAACTAGCCCCTACTAGTGTTAATTCTCTTTCAGCTTATTTATAAGCCACATTGGCTTATCCAAACTTGCAACAACTTATTTTTGTGATAGATCTTCATTATTTGAACCATTTATTTGATCTAGATTGTATCAGACCTTGGCTTTGACTTTTTGCTAGAAAACTCATAAGGTTGACTTTTAATTAAGTCATTTAAAAGCTTTTGAAAGTTGAATCAGCTCTTGGGGTGGCCTAGAACTCGAAAAAGACTATTTTGTCGTTTTGTGAAGATAGCTTTTAGCTTATTCAGGCTTATTCCTTGTGCTTTTTCCAATTTTCTTTTTACAGATCTCTTAAGTAACTTAAAAGACGCTTGTGTGTCTAATTTGAGCTTATGGCATCAACTTATAGCTTAATGGGCCAAAAAGCCCATTAAGAATAAGTTGCTTTGAAATAAGCTAGCTTAAGCACATTTTCAGCTTTTGGGCCTTCGGAGTTTTGTTCTTAAAATCAAATTTTAAGTCAGATAGGAGCTTTTGGGCTTATTTGGACAACATGTTTCTTATTAGGCCTTAAATAGCCCATTAAGGGGTCTGTTTGGACTTTTGGCCCATTTCAAGGCCCATTAGGGGTATTTTTGTAATTTCAACTTCATTTCTATATTATTTGGGTTAAAATAAGCTAGTTTGCAACTTTTTAGAATTTTTTTATAAATTTTGGATTTTTATTAATATTTTATTATTATTTTATTATTAAAAATTAAAATTTAGATTTTTCAAGTTTTTCATTTTTCTTAGATCAGACACATTAAGTTAGGAATTTTACAATTTTTAGAATATTTTTATTGTCATTAGATTAATTTTTATAATTATTTTAAGTTTAAATAGTTTTTAATTGTTTTTAAATAGTTTTTATTAATTTTAAAATTTTCAAAAAATAGTTTTAGATTTAGTTAAGTCATTTTAGAGGTTTACAATTGAAAAAAATCTCATTTTGGTCTTTTTGTTAATTAAATTGAATTTTTGGGCTTTAATTAGCATAAAAGAATTATTATTTAATTAAATAAAAGGTTTGAGTGATTTTTGAATTTATGTAAACTCTAATTACATTATTTAGGATTTATTGCAATTTTCTAGGAATTTTTATGCTAATTTTTTAATTTTCTCACTTTTCACGGTTTTACGTGTACGACTTTTCGTCTTAGTTTTAATTCACAATTGTAACCGTCATTCTCTTCTAATCTTTTCTTCTTTTCTTTTCTCATAAATATAATGACAAACCATTAATCATCTCTTAGCACAACACACTAGCCTCCTTGGGAAACGAACTTGAACTTCATTGGTCATTAGTGCTTTGGTTTTCCTAAACTGACACTTAATACTTTCCCTATTTTGCTCTCTTTTCCTAAAGAGTAGTAAAAACACTACATCAGAGAGAGAGGAGAGTGGGATGTAAAATTATGAGGCCAAGGGGTGTTTATATAGGCTTGCTAATCTTGCTTTCCAAGTCATAAACAAATTAGGAAACAAATCCCTTCCCCCTTTGCGTTTGTAGCCGACGGCTAAAGCCCACCCAAGGGGCTTCCGGAACTTTCCAATCCTCTTTTTATCCTTCTATTTAATTCATAACGATCGTTATACTTAACTCTTAATTATTTTAACGACCATTAAGTTAAGCTCGGCTTAATTTAATAAATATAATAAATACATTATTAAATAAAAGTAACCCTTTACGTATTGTGTGCAATCCCGTAATCTCGAGTTCGATCCAAACACATGACTATTAATTTTATGTCCATAAACTTTCAGCTCCAACTTGGACAAAATTCGAATATCGTGATTACATTGACTAGCGTGTAGTTGCAATAGCAATGTCCCTAGTACAACTCGAGCAAGGTCTCCTGGATAAAACCTTTTAATGATTCATCATTATTATTATCCTTTCATTTCAAATACAACGTTAATAGGATATGGATCTCAGTCATTCTTTTCATTAACCATTATGTTTCTCCTTTACGGATATAACAAGATTACCAAAACAAATTTGTGTGTGGCCACACATACATCTTACTACTCCCCCGAGGGATCCAGCTGTATTATACTTCAAAATAATTTGAAGGAAACAAATCCCATTTTGACTACAAGCAAAACCTATGAACTTTGCAACACTTCTGAAAATAACCCTTATAGCTATCAGTTACGTTTAGCGTTAGGTTACCTTACAGAAATGCACTACATTCAATGAAGTTTTCTGGTATCTCAGGTCTAAGGATACTATTTATGATTTACTTAATGATAAAGATCCATAAAGTAAAATCATAGAGTTGGGATAAGTTCAATATTTAGTTCATCAAATATCATCAAAAATTGACCAATATACTTTCAAGTATACTCTGTCACTATTTTGAATTGTCTTAGTTCAATAATATTCTCCATATTATTAATCGACAACGGACATTTAGAGCATAATAATTATTCACGGATTAAAACATGTAAATTAGGATACAAAATCAAATAACAGAAAAATAAACGAAACTCAATCTTTATTTCATCAATTCAATAATGTCTTAAAATCATTTATCTAAATACTAATCACAGATTTATTGCTTGAAATCGCTAGCTAGTTGCAGCCCAATAGCCTTGGCATGCTTAACCACCTTTGGTCTAGGCAAAGCCTTAGTAAAAGAATCAGCTACATTATCGTATGTGTGAACTTTTATCAAATTTATTTCTCGAGCTTCAACTTGTTCTCGAACATAGTGATATCAACGTTTAAAGTGTCTGGCGCCTTTCATGACACCAAAATCATTGGAGAATATGATTGTAGCAGAGTTGTCACAATACATATCAATAGGTCTTTTGATTGAAGACATCACTCGAAGATCTCCAATAAACTTACTAATCCAAACAACTACCATTGCAGCTTCTGAAGCGGCAATGTACTCAGATTGAGTCGCATGCATAGCAATGGTTGTCTGCTTCTTGCTCTTCCAGTCAACTGTTCCTCCATTGATAACAAACACGTAACCCGTCTAAGACTTCGTATCGTCTTTATCACATTGCCATGACGCATCACATAATCCTGTAACATTCAGTTCTGTGTCTGGTTTACCCCCAAATACCAAAAACATATCTTTCGTACTCCTAAAATACTTTAGTATATGTTTAACAACAGTCCATTGGAGCTTCCCTGGATTCTGTTGGTAACGACTGACCAAGTTCTAAGCAAACGCCACGTCAGGCCTTGTGCATCTTACTGCATACATAACAGAGTTATGCATGTTATACTTCTTCAATATGGTATCAATATAAGCATCTTAACTAAGACCAATTAATTGTCTACTCCTATCTCGATAGATTTTAATTCCCAAAATATATGCAGCATCTCCCAAATCCTTCATAGAAAAACATTTTGTAGAATCTTGATAACCTATGAATCTATGAAGTGGGTTGATGATTTCTAGAGAGAGAAACTAGAGAGAGAAAGTGAGAGAAAACTATGTGTTATTTCATTAAGTGGAAACTAGAAATGTTCAACAACCAACCCCTTTCCAAGGAGGAAAGGGGTATTTATACTTCCAAGCAACATTGGGCTTGGGCCGGTCCATGACAAGCCCATGGACCGGTTCTTACTTAACTTAATAAGAAACTATTACCTACGAGCTATTACAATCATTAATAATATTATGGAGTGACCGATACTTCTAATATACGTAAAAACGTATTTCTAACAATCTCCCCCTAAGGGAGGTCACTCCACGTTACAAAGTTCTAAACCTAGCATACTATACTAAGTCTTCGTTCTTTAGCTCGTAGTCTTTTCTTCTTTTCTTTCTTTTGTTGTGAATATGTTGGTTTGATCTTTTAGGCTTTGGCTTGAGAGCATTGTTCTTTTGGCCTTTCACGTGCGATCTTTGCCTTCTTGTGAATTTTGCCTTCTCGTGACTCCATGTTCCACACACTTATGTCTTTTTGTTGAATTATCGAAAGCTTCAGAGTTTGGTACAGCGGAAGACTTCATCTTGTACTTTCTTGAATTTTTGCTGAACTTTGATGCAGAAAGAACATAAGCATGTGGGAACGACTTTTACAGGTACACCGCAACACCACTGTCTTTAACTGGTACACAGCAACGCCACCGTCTTCAACAGGTACACAGCAACGCCACCGTCTTTAACAGGTACACAGCAACGACACGAATAAAATGGCTTTAAACATTTTATTCTAATTCGGTAGCATTTTACCTCCGGTCGGTGAAGATCGTTGGACGATATTAGATATCGTACCCGTGACGGATAGTTTCAATTAAGTAACTTTCTGACAGGATTTCGCGGGTAAACCCGTTCTCTTTATTCGACCGTCCAAAGCTGACTGCGAACATAAAGAGTGAAACACTTGGATAAATTATCCTTGTGATTTGAAGCCGTCAATTCATGAAACCTGGAACAAGTGAATTTCAATTAAGATTTTCACCATCGTTGCTTTCCAGTTGTCACGAGCTCAATTCATAAAGAATCTTGCACGTCACCTACCAAGTGCTGTTTGATGTTAACACTAGAAGGATTTCCACTCGTTACTGTGATCAATAAAGAGTCACTCTGAGTGTTCCGGCAAGATCATATGATAATGCGAAGAGGCCTGGAACGAGTTTAAGTTCAATTAAGAATTAAACCACTGTTTCTTTCCAGTTTTTCACAAGATTGGTTCTAAAAGAACCGCACGTGTAACCTACCATGAGCTTGTTTGATGTTGGCTCAAGCAGGATTTCCATCTTCATTGTAATACTTGCGTATTACTCGGATGTTCTGGCAATATTTCAGGAATACTGCGTAGGACTCATGAAAATCTCTTACTTTTCACAGTGTGTGAGAAAGCAAGGAATAAATGGAAAGTGTCCTAATGAGACTTTTGATGATCTCTTGGCTCTAGACTCGATAGTGCGTTTTGATTTAGTGAGCGATGGCTGGAGAGGAGTGCCACCTTTTCAATACCAGTCTATTCGGAGTGAATAAACCAATAGATAACGTGTTGATCTCCGTGTGATTAAAACAAATACCTTTTGAGAGATATTTGAGTTAGCTGGGAAGGGTTGTGCATTGCATCACTGGGTCCATGATGTCTTTCTTCAATACCGAGAATCATTAGCAAAAATGACCTCAATAGCATATGTATTGACCCGGTTTCTGCCTAAAGTTGTAAGGAGGGCTTCTTTCTTTACACCCTTTATCTTTACAATTATTTTTCATTCTTCAACCCCTTCAATGCTTACCAATACGTCATCACTAGCACCTTGTTGTGATTGTTCCAGTGCTAGCTTAAGTACTTGGTCGGCATTCAGCTACGTTCACATTCTTTCTCCATCTTTCCTAGGACTTCTAATTCTATCTAGGGAATTGTCCTTGGGAAGATTCCATCGGCTCTGATGAATCATTGGACTAAACCTATTCCTACCACCCTTTTGTCACCACATTCGTCGTGAATTAAGTGTGTTTTGGGAAGGAATTGCCACCATGAAAAATCATTGAAAATCACCTAAAGTACTTGTGATATTGAAATCAAAAGTTTCGTACCTTAGGTGTTTTTGATCATCAAAAACGCTCCCCCTTAACACGTGCTTTACACATATTAAGTTGGATTATCGTTAAGTGTTTTTCATCTTTTAGCCAAGTATCACTTAAGTCTCCTTAATCCTATTTTCTCCCCTTATCCAAAATGTTAACCATTAATATTTGGGATATTGAATGGATTAACCGGTCTTTGGGTAAAAATGAAATCGATGTTTGGCCATAGAACATGTGAATGCTCCCCCTTAAGTTAATAAGGGATAGTTGTAGTGCTTTAGTATGATATATTTTGAGAGATTTAGAATCTCGTGAGAAATTCTTGAAAAATTATCATACCTTAACACTACATCAAGCCATTAAAGCACAATATTCACAAATATACATATTCACAATTGAAAAACCAATATAAAGTGGACCTGAAATGTACGACCCATTAGATGGATCGTTGCAGTAGCTTGTGGTGCACTAAATATGGTCTACCACCAACGAATCTTTCCAAGCTCCTCATCAATCTACGTTCACGGAGCTTTTGATCAATCTTCTTGATCACGTACTTCGCCATTTGCCGATAACTCGGATGCCAATCCTCCGTCATCTATGGCAAAGTCCCACCCGAGTTAAGATGCTCCAACTTTCCTCTGACTTGTAGAAGAGTCCCATCACTGTACTTATAAAGCTCACCCACCCTCATAAACTTCATTAAACCTCGACTGTTCAAGTAGAAAATGCCGCAATTCGGAACAGAAATGCCGGTATAAGGACATCTATCTACATGTTGAGGTAGAACTTGATTCACTGGACGGGTTAAGTTGAGCTTCCTTTGGTAGCTTTCGACTCCCAACTGAAGATCTTCAACTCGTTTCTTGATAACAACGCTTCGTGTGAACATACGAAGTGTTGTATTCAAGGCAATGAGGTCTTCACGAGGAATATGTGTGAGTTGATCTCGGGTCATCAGAAGCAGCATATCTTCGATATCCTCAAGGCGAATGATAGAAAAATCTCCCTGCTGGATTTTGTATTCTCTGTCATCCTCCCTTTTCAAGCGAATCTCCGTCACATGATAATAGCCATTCTTGGCTTCAGTTTTCAGCCCTAAAATACTGGAGATGCGGATATCGGATCTAACGTTGCTTCCAGAATTGACTAGACAGCAACCCCTGTACGCCCTTCGGACTCGTTCGTCCCAATGAGATGCACCTATAACAGCATACATATCATAATTACGAGTTACCCTTGAGACCCAGAGTCGGTTTACCTTTTCCTCGATCCAGGGTATTGTCCCCCAGTTGGCAGCTTTCAGCAAGGTCAAGGATGTTGCGTACTTTGATGAACCCTTCAGAAGATACTCAAGATCATAGGTGACGAAGAAGTCGAGAGCTATCTGATTATCTTGAGTAGGATCAAGTGGAGGTGGAGCTCTTTCTGATTCATGAAGACCTGGCCGTTGAACGGTATTCAGAGCTTTCAGGATCTCATCGGCATAATACTCGAACTCCATTCGGGTTAACCGGGTTTTGGCGCGAAGTCTCTTATCCTTCAGCGCTTTCTTCACCAAAGATGGAGTAACCGAAGTCTTATACTCATGAGCAAGAAATGCACATAAGTCAATAGGACTGCGGATACGGAGATACAAAACATCTTTGTCAGCGTCTGTGATCGGATCATATTGCGCTGCTGCCGTGATCCAAGCCTATGGTGGTGCAGTCTCGTCAATCTCCAACGTGTCTGCCCAGTCTCGTGTGCTTGGTTCAGGAACCGTAGATTGTTGTGCTTGTTGTAGAGGAGTAGAAACGCGAACATCTGCTGGTTCTGATTCAGGCATCTCGGCGGTGTCATGAACGGGTGAGTGTTGTGCAGCTTCGGGTTCCGTTACTGATTCTGCAATCACAGGAGCAACAACAACAGGACTAATAGGGTTAGTGGTAACAGGTATAGATACAACAATAGAGGTACCGGGAATCGATGACGCTGTAGTAGCATTCACATCGTGGCGCCACTTAGATCGTCTTGATTCCGATGATGTTGATTTGTCCTTCTGCGCTGCATCTTTCTTGGACTTGGTTCCAGACTTAGCAGGTTTCTTGGAGCTGGTAACCTTATCTCCCTCTTTAGGCTGTTCACCCCCATCATCATCCTCATTGTTATCCCCGTTGCTCCCCCTAGCACTCTCCTCATTACCATCACCACCATCATCGCCATCATCATCATCATCATCATCATCCTCATCCTCATCATCATCACCATTATCGTCATCTTCATCATCCTTTTCTTCTTCTTCTTCTTCTCCACCTTCATCTTCACCAGTACCCTCGTCTTCTTCACTTTCTTCCCTTTCTTCCTCAGGTAGAATGTGGTATGGTACCACACTTCCAAACGTTTTAAATAACCTATCATCCTCCATGATAGCGTCATTCAGGGATTTGTAGAGAGCCTGTTGAATCCTAGATTTATCAAACGATCCAAGTTCCCGCATTCGAGCTTTCAGGATCTTCTTCAATTCAAAATCCGTCAAGTCATAAGCAATTTTATAGGCGGATTCAGAAGGATTGGATGACTTGATCATCAAATTATCAGCCGCGATTGTCTTCAACTCATCACGCAGTTTTGGCATAATAGATTCAATAGATTCTTTTACTCTCTCTTCAACAGAAGCTTCAAGTGCTTCTTTCTGCTCCTTGTATCTATCCCTCATCGCTTGAAGTCTAGTGATACGTGCAGCATGCTTATCCGCCTCAGCCTACTTAACCTGAGCTAGTTCTTCTGCATGAGCTTTTCGCATCAATTCCATATCTGCAGCGAACTTAGCAAGCATCTCTTCTTGGGCTTTCCTAGATGCTTCTTCACTTTGAGCTCGTCTATGTAGCTCTTGGCGAAGTTCATCTATTTCTCTTTTGTGATTAACCGTATGTTTATCCAACATTTCGGCCATCACCAATGCAGCCATTGTAGATGTTGCAGAGCTGCTCTGGGTTGATTGAAGCGGCTCGGTTGTGACCACGGTACTAAGGATGGGAGTTATTGGTGGTGGAAGGAATGGTGTTGAAGCCGGTCTGGTTGGTAAGGGTTGTATTGGTGGAGGTTGAGTTGCTAAAGGTTGAGTTGCTAAAGGTTGAGTAGACACCATGATTGTAGGAGCAACAGACTCCTTTTCAACGCTTGCTGAAACCGGGATGGATGTCTCCTTCGAAGTAGAATACCTTTCAGGTGACCCAAACTCATCAATATCCTCTGGCTCCTCGTACTCTTCTTCAATATTTACCCTTGCACCTGAACCACTACCGCCAGTATCTTTCCTACTCCTTTGAATTGCTATCTTCATCATTTTTCTCTCCGTCTTGTCAAGAGTAGGATCAACAACATCTTCTTCGTCACGTAGACGTAACTCATCAGCCTTACCCTTTCCCTTCTTAACCTCAGTCTTTTTCTTCTTTGTTTCGGGTTCAGGTAAAGCAGCTGGTTGCTTGCGTTTACCTTTACTCTTTACTGTAGTAGACGAGTCTTCTCCAGTCTGAAGGCTTGCTTTCAGCTTCTTGATTTCTAGCTGCAGTAGCTTGTAATCAGCAGAACCCTTAATTCTTTCCGTCAGAAGGTAATCGGGAATAGGACCAGGAATAACACCACCAGCTGGTCCTTCATGCCTTAAATCCACAATATGATCAGCCTCTTCAGTGTGATGACGACTTACTGCACGCCTATCAATTGTAACATCATTCTTCATACAATAGTTAATGATAAGCTTGATAAATCGAGGGTAAGCAAAGAAATTAGTCTTCAGCTTCTTGTTATGAAAGAGTTGAAAGGTGAATTCTTCCCATAACAATAAAGCATAATCTGCATTTGCGCCTTTGTACATCCCATGGAAGATGTTCATTATTGGACTGCGCAAAGCATCATGCCCACTTGTTTTTGGTGTAAGACATCTACTGAGAATACCCAACAATGCTCTCCAAGGTTGTCCTACTTTAGCAGTGGTAAACTCAGACGCAACTCGTATTTCAGGACATCCAATAGCATCAAATAACTCCATGAGTTCGTCTTTAGTAGGATCCCTCGAGAATACCATACCTTTGGGTGAATCCCTAATGCCGAATATCTACGGAAGTCTGATACAGTAAGTGTCTGCTGTTTGTTGTCGATGGTGAAGGTGATCTTGTTCGAAGTGCTTTCCTTGGTAGCCCAGAACTCATACATGTAATCATAAGGCACCGAGGCACTACTTCTTAAAGCATTCTTGAAATGGGATTGATCAAGGATTGTTATGGCGACTTTAAACCCATGGTGAGTGGACTTTGAAACTTGCTTCAGCCGGTAATTGTTTGGTATGAACTTGAGGGTTCGTGCTTCAGCAATTGCGGCTTCTCTAGAGTCTTGGATTGCTTGTACTGTTGGATTAGTCATTGTATCTGTTTTAAGATAAGACATGAAAGGTTGATGCACAAAAATATGTAGATATATATCATTCTTACTTCTAAGCATAACACCTTTCATTAACATAATTCAACAAGTACATATAACATGCAAACAAACTATCAATCAAACAACTCTTCATCCGGAACTTTCCTTCATTCGGAACTTCTTCATCCGGAACATTCCTTCATTCGGAAGTATTCATTCGGAAGTTCTTCATTCGGAACTTCTTCATTCGGAAGTCCTTCATTCGGAACTTCTTCATTCGGAAGTCCTTCATTCGGAACTTCTTCATTCGGAAGTCCTTCATTCGGAACTTCTTCATTCGGAAGTTCTTCATTCGGAACTTCTTCATTCGGAAGTCCTTCATTCGGAACTTCCTTCATTCAGAAGTTCTTCATTCGGAACTTCCTTCATTCGGAAGTCCTTCATTCGGAACTTCTTCATTCGGAAGTCCTTCATTCGGAACTTCTTCATTCGGAAGTCCTTCATTCGGAACTTCTTCATTCGAAAGTCCTTCATTCGGAACTTCTTCATTCGGAAGTCCTTCATTCGGAACTTCCTTCATTCGGAAGTCCTTCATTCGGAACTTCCTTCATTCGGAAGTCCTTCATTCGGAACTTCCTTCATTCGGAACTTCCTTCATTCGGAAGTCCTTCATTCGGAACTTCCTTCATTCGGAAGTTCGTTCGGAACATTCCTTCATTCGGAAGTTTTTCAGAAAATTCCTTCATTCGGAAGTTTATATCCATGTTCATCCGGAACTTTTCAAACGTAGCTATGATGATTAATTCTAAGCGCGTTTGTGAGTTCTAAGGCAATCTAAGGCAATACCACATCATCTAAAGCTATTCCGAGCAAAACCCACCACAAATCCTAATCAATTGCTGCTTAATTTAAGGAATAAACCCTAAATCTGATAATGTTTATTATCCGAATCAATTAAAAGGATATAGATGATGAATTGGACGAATTTATAAGTTAAATATAGATGTTTATTACCTTTTAAATCGAATGAATCGGATTGGATGAATAAACGAGAGGTTTTAGAGCTTGTATGTGTGTTTTAATGGCGGCAAACTGAAAGTGTAACAGTGAAGAAGAAAATAAACGTATGGGGGGTTTTGGTTGACTAGGTCAAAAATTTTGAAACTTTCTTAACTTGTCACTTTTAAACCCTACATTTTTTACTTCTTTTCCCTTTTAGATTTAAAACTTTTCATTTCTTTTCTTGACCATTGTTAAACTTAGCCACTATTATCGTTCACACAACTTAGCAATCGCAACCTATTTGCAAATCTCCAAAATCTAAAGCAATTCCTATCACATAGAACACGCACAAGTTGTATTCTAAAGCAAAACCACTCATAAATCATTTAACCAATTAATTTTCCACAAACACTTTTGAAAATCGATTTAATGACGAAGATGATTTAATATTTTCTCCCCCTTAAACGATGACCCGTTTTCTATTTAAAGAGTTGTAGTCATTGTTTAAAGAGTCAAATATTAATGAAAGCATTTCCAATTTGTATCTTGAAAAAGTTTGATTCGTGGTGTCAATAAGATTTCTCTTATTTTAACAAATTAATGCACTGAGACGTACATATAATTCGTGTTAGACCAAGTTATAAAGTAAACTTGATCCCTTTGCATGATTTGGCTTGTAAATCATGCCCGAGAAAATTAATTCCCGTTCTGAGCCAACGTTTTCCAAGGAAATACGTGACTTTAATATGAAAACCGGGTTGCAGTCTGAAATAACTACAAGCCATTATGGGCATGTTTTAAAAATGTACAACTTTTATACGGACTCTATTTATGGCACCGTGTCAATATTGATCGACATTTCTAAGGCCGTAAATATTACCGTACTAAAAGACATGCCCGTTTTAAAAACGAAAAATATTTTTGGTTTTTCTTGATTTTATAATTTTTATGGGTTTTCTAGGTTTTATATTTTTTATGGTTTTTGTTGGTTTTATATTTTTGTATTTTTCTTTTGTGGTTTATAATTTACTATAATATACATGATCACGAACAAAGGATACTCTGAATAGTTTACCACCACTATTCAGCTGATTCTTCTGCCAACTCTTTGAGAGTCGCTGGAGTGAATGATTTCATGCCAAGCTTGTCGATCAAAAACTCGATTCGTCCTCGATCTAAGGCTTTGGTGAACATATCCGCCAGCTGATACTCAGTAGTGACAAAATACAGCTCGATCACTCCGTTCTCCACCTGCTCCTTAATAAAATGGTAGCGAATGTCTATGTGCTTGGCCCGGGAGTGTTGAACATAGTTGTAGCAAAGGGCAATGGCGCTCTTGTTGTCACAATACATCGGGATTTTGTTGAATCCCAAACCGTAGTCAGTTAATTGTGATCTCATCCAAAGGACTTGAGCACAACAACCGGACATGGCGATGTATTCAGCCTCCGTGCTAGAAATTGCAGCGCTTTTCTGCCTTTTTGAAGACCAACTGATAAATCTATCTCCAAGGAGTTGCACAGATCCAGAAGTGCTACGCCTCGTGTCTTGACATCCAGCATGATCAGCATCTGCGTATGATATTAAAGCAATAGAGGAATCTTTCGGATACCATAGACCACGATGAAGTGTTCCTTTTAGATACCGAAAGATCCTTTTCACAACATGTAGGTGCTTTTCGGTAGGCCGAGCCTGATACCGGGCACACATGCATACAGCAAATTCCAAATCAGGCCTGCTAGCAGTCAGATAGAGAAGGGTGCCGATCATCCCACGGTAAAGTTTTGGATCGACAATAGTCCCATTCCTATCTTCATCTAACTTGGATTTCTCCACCATTGGAGTGTCCACGGGGTCACAATTTTCAAAGTTATATTTCTTTAAAGATTCTAGAGCATATTTGGATTGATTAATAAAGATGCCTCTGGGATTTTGAGAAATCTGTAACCCTAAGAAAAATGAAAATTTTCCCATCATCGACATCTGAAAGCGTGTGGACATTATCTTCTCAAAGCGATTTGACAATTCTATGTTAGTGGCAGCAAATATTATATCATCAACATAAATTTGTACCAGAATCATGTCGTTGCCTTCCTTGAGAGTGAATAGAGTGGGGTCCACCTTGCCTTTGGAGAAGCCTTCCGAGATGAGGTATGTTGAAAGGAGATCGTACCACGCGCGTGGAGCTTGTTTCAACCCATAGAGAGCCTTCTTAAGCTTGTACACATGATTAGGAAACTCCGTACTAACGAACCCATCCGGCTGACGAACATAAACCTCTTCCCTTAGTTCACCATTCAAAAATGCCTTCTTCACATCCATTTGATAGACGATCATATTCATATGAGCAGCATACGCAAGGAATAGTCTAATAGCCTCCAATCTTGCCACAGGAGCAAAAGATTCTTCAAAGTCTATACCCAAGGCTTGTTTATATCCTCTAGCAACCAATCTAGCCTTATTCTTCAATACCGCACCCATCTCATCAAGTTTAACCTTATAAACCCATAACAAAGTAAGGATTTTAACCTTGTCAGGGAGAGGAACCAATTCCCATACTTCAAGTCGTTGGAATTCATTTAGTTCCTCCTGCATGGCTTCAATCCAAGATGATTGAGTCATAGCCTGCTGCCAATTTTTAGGTTCAACTTCAGAGAGAAATGCATCAAAGTAGCAATAGAGTGCACTCTCTTGTAATTGATGGCGTGTAGAGACTGGTCGATCTAGATCTCCAATGACATTCCTAATTGGGTGATCTTTTGTCCATTTGGTGCTATGAGTTTCAATCCTAGGAGGTCTGGAGTGAACAATAGAAGGAGCTTCTTCTGAGGTAGACGCGGCTGAAGGGTTTTCAGGAAACGGTATACCAAAGAAAGGAAGCTCTTGTAGATGAGCATATTCCAAGTCGTGATCAATAGAATCCTCTTCCACATCATTAGGCACAAGTAGGGGTGACGATTCTGGTGTAGTTTGAGAATTACTTGGTGAAGGTGCATCCGGTTCAATGTGAATTGAAGATGCATTAGATAAAGCTTCATTGGCTGGAGCAACAACTTCAGGAATTGGAGCTATCACTACGGGTGCTGGAACGTCATCATTTGGGGGATCAAAGAATTCGTCAAACAACGGTTGAAACAGTTTATCCCACTCGGGCCTAGATGGTGGTAAAAATGATGTAGAAGTAGGATTATTGGGAACTAATCCGGAACTAATAGCACCGGTTCCCATCTCATGAAGCGCGGGTTCAGAGCTGTGTTGCTCAGAAGCCATCGCTGTCAGCTCATCGAAATCTGCGTCCATAGTTTCTACAATCTTGCCAAGACGACGGTTGTAAATTCGGTATGCTTTCTTGGACGGTGAGTAACCAATGAAAATACCTATATCGGCTTTCGGTTGAAGCTTGCCCAAGTTCTCACTATTAATGTTTGGATAACAAAGAGCACCAAACACATGAAAGAATGAAACATCGGGTTTACGGTCATGTAGAAGCTCGTAAGGTGTTTTTCCATGGCGTTTCCGAATGATAGAACGGTTTTGGGTGAAACATGCAGTAGATATAGCCTCTGCCCACAAGAACAATGGAGCGTTCGCATAAATAAGCATAGTCCTAGCAGCTTCCATAAGTGTACGATTCCGTCTTTCAACGACACCGTTTTGTTGTGGAGTGCGTGCAGCGGATGTTTCATGTGAGATACCAACTCCTTCATAGTAATCACGAAGAGTCTGGTTGACGAACTCTGTTCCGTTGTCTGTACGAATACGGCGGACAGTAGTATTCAAACGTACCTGAATGAATTTCAGAAAAGTGATGATAGCCTTCGGTGCTTCATCCTTTGTACGTAGAAATCTAACCCATGTAAACCTGGAGAAATCATCCACAATAACCAGAATGAATTTCTTACCGCTCACACTTTCAGTTCTCATTGGCCCACAAAGATCCATATGCAAAAGATGAAGTTTTTCTTGATTTGTGTCTTCAGCTTTGGGCTTGTAAGATTTCTTGGTACTTTTCCCCCATGAACACGCAGAACATAAATGGTCCTTGTGAAATTTAAGCTTTGGAAGACCACGAACTAATTCGTTTTTAGCCAGATGATTAATAGCATCAAAGTTAAGATGAGATAATCTGCGATGCCATAACCATGACTTGGTCTTAGATGCTTTAGAGAGAAGACATACTGGAGAGGCGGCCATCATGTCTTGTAAGGACAAGGTATAAAGATTTGCACCACGAGATCCCTTCAACAAATCTTTTCCTTCCAAGTTGCGGATGAAACAAGTGTGTTGTCGAAAAGCAACCTCTAGGTTAGAATCACAAAACTGTCCTACTGAAAATAAGTTATGACCAAGACCTTCTACATAGTATACCCTTGAAATCGTAACGTTCCCAATCTGATATTCACCATACCCCATTATCTTTGCTATATGATCATTCCCGAATTTAACCGTACCAAGAAACTTGCTGACGAAATTTCGGAGCATCGAGCGATCTCCGGTCATATGCTTTGAACAACCGGAGTCCAAATACCAGAGGATGATTTGGACCACCTGAAAATATCACCACACGAAGACAATGTAGAGGTATCGGAATCTGAGTGTTCCTTGTTATTAGCAGGTACAGATTTAATAATCTTAGATTTGCTAACTTTAGGTTTCTTAGATTTCCTAGCCTTCTTCTTCCTAGTTGGTGGTGTAGATTCTAGTTGGCTTAAATCCTGTGGTATTTCTTCACTGATAGGCACTATAGTGGGGGCTGACCTAATTAAAGGGCGCTGTTTCCATACTTGAGTGTGAGTGTTCCTAACTAAAGGACGCTCAGACCTAACCTCAATGGATGCATTCCTAGTTAAAGGGCACATTTTTCCATCTAATGTAAAGGTCCTACCAGTGGGACGCCATTGCCAGCCAACCTGGGCACGAGTTCTACCCGTTGGCTTCCATTCAAGACCATTCCTAATGGCATTCATTTCATTCACATGATCAATAAGACACAAATCATGACGTTGGGAAAACATACATTCATTACAATTCCAACAATTTAAATTAGAATTCACGAATGGTTTAGGCTTCTGCACAGGTGCAGAGCTTTTAGTCTTAACATGATTCTCTTTATTTAAAACTGAACTAACATTCCTATGGTGAGCTTCTACTTTCTTCTTTTTGGCACTATTAGTGGAGGGCTTGATCTTATCTTTCTTGAGTGGCGATCCTTTAGCCTTAGTAGTCTCTTTTAATCATGTAGAAGGCAAAGTGGGAACATTAGCAACAGATTTTAAAGGTGCCTTACTTGATTGTGCCAATGACAGTTCTGCTCCTGGAGTCTTATTAAATGGAGTTACAGCAATGGGCCTATTAGTGAGTAGTGCAGAACCTGGTGTACCTATGTATTGCAAATATGCTAAGCAATATTGAACTCGCTTAATATATTCATGAGCCGAATAATAGTAGCTACTTGAGGGATCTTAGGCATAAAGATCGTCTAAGATATCCCTAACAAGATCTACATGCTTAATGGCATTCCTCATATAATCATCGTAGGTAACCGGGTTTCTCTTATGAAGCGGGTTCTTATAAAGCACTACTGACTTGGTTGTTGGAGCACTAGTGGACGGTGCAGAGTCGGTAGCTAAGTTATCAACAACTTCTTGTCGGGTGAGAAGAAGTGTCTCCTTTAACTCGGCCAAAACCATGTTTTTGTCAATGAGCAGGATGTTTAAGTAAGAGATTTCCTCACATTTTTGGTTCAATTGTTCAACATAAAATTGTTGCTGTGCCGCATTAAAAGCGAAGCGTTCTTCTAGTAAACAATAAAGTTTGGACATTCCCTGTCTTGCACGATCCATCTCCCCTAGAATAGACGAAAGTCTAATTTCTAAGGCCTGGTTTTTAGACTCTGCAGCCTCTAGTTCCAATTTTAGTGTTTCATTTGATGACACATCTCTCTTCAATCTCATGATCTCTTCCTCTAATGCCTTAACAATTGCAATCATCTTGTCACTCGTCTCAACACCATTTTCACAACCATTTGATATCAAAGGATCCTCATTTTGAGTTTGTTGTTTTAATTCTAAAGATATACAATGTTGTTCTAGTTGATTAAAGCGTTTTGAAAGTAAATTGTAAGAATCTTGTAGCTTTAAAAACTCAGCGTTAGATTCGTGACAAGAATGATTATCTACCTCATTTACAGTATCAGCAACATTTACAGAGAGATCACAAACATCATCACATATATGCACAGCATCACAATTAATCATAGCGGATGTAAGCTCATTCGAATAATTAACATTTACAGTAGTAAGCACATCACACGAGATTACTGCAGACAAGAATCGGTAATATTCGGTTAAAATCTTTTCTTTTTCAATTAGTTGTAGTTCGTAAGCGGTGTCCATTTCATAAAACACTTTTTGAACTTCACCAATTTCAAACACAAGATTTTCCTTAAGAGATGCAAAACTTCCTTTTAGACTTTCGACAAACGGATTGATCTCATTTTTAAACACCTCGTTCATGTGTTCGAAAGCCCATTCTCCGGCGTTTAAGCCATTTGAAGTCGTACATTCCAAAATGACCTTGTCAAAATTAGTAAAGTATTGATTAATCTCTTGCAAGTTTAACCATACAGTGCTAACAGGTGGAAGATTCTTTGGAATTTCCTTAGGACCTTCCATGTTGACAAGTGTAGGAAATGTACTAGGGTTTTCTTCCTCTAACATGTAGGTTGGTGCTGCGATGAGATCTTTGTCCATATGGAAGCAAATTCTAGAATCCGTTTTTGCAAGCTCCTTATTCATTTTAAAATAATCACACTCGGGATATTTTGCAGAATTGTATGACCGATCCTCATCAACTAAATCCTTACTTGTTCGATCATTGAAAATAACAATCGGGTCTAAGACCAATCCTAATTGGGTTGCATTATAAAGTCTAGGACTATGTCTTAAAGCTTGTTTTACATACCGTGGGTTAGGGGAAGGCCTTTTTGACGTGATAAGTTAAATTCTCTAAATGAAGCATCAAATAAGTGCACTAGTTGAGAAGCAGCGTATTGTCTTAAAAGCAAATAATCTAGACTTCTAATCTTATTAGCGGCATTAATCTCCATTTCATTCTTCTTAGACTCGAGTGATTCAAAATCTGTTTGAAGTTTTTGAAAATTAGTGACCACTAACTCCTTTTCTTTAAGTTCATTAGAAAGATTTGCTCTTAAGTTTTCAATTTCTTGCAAGTGACCCATTTGTTTGTTTCGAAAGTGATCATATTCGGGATTAGTTAGAACACTAGACGAAGGCACTAATTCTAAAGTTTGAACTTTCTCATTGCTTAAGGCAAGCTCATCAGACAAATTCTTATTCTTAGCTAGGGTTTCTAAGAGTGCAGCATTCATTTGGCTAAGTAATGTAGCAGGAACCATGACCAAATCTTGTTGAGCAGGAGTAGGCGTATGCGAAATGGCTCCCGGTTGTGATTCACTCAAAGTCTGGGGACTCACATTGATATTGCTATCATTGATTGTCTCCTCATTTGAAAGACTCACCACCGAAGACTCATTCAAATCAGCACTCTCTTGCACAACTTGATGTGGTTGAATACTAGCATCAGTTGTATTATCGGTGGTATTAATAAGTACCTCAGATCTCTTTTCTGGCCCTAAGCTGGAGATAGTTGCCATGAGAGCAGCCTTTGCAGATTGGAATTCATCACAGTCTGAGTCATACGCATCGAGATCATCTGCTTGGTATGCTGCATTCTGTGTGGTGACAACGTCTTGTTCAGCAATCCCTGGATCAGCAAGAAATGCAAGCTCCTCTTCATCAAGTTCCCTTCCTTGTGCCTGAGCATTCACCAGATAAATCTTCTCGGCAAACCATTGACCATCCCTTCTCCTCTTGGGTTTCTTACAATCCCTGGACATGTGACCTTCTTCCTTGCAGTTGTAGCATGTAATCATTCTCAACTTGCCTGTGGAATTAGCCCGTGGAGCAGGATTGACCATTGGAGCAGGATTGACCGTGCGAGCATTGGTAGTTGATGTGGTAGGTCTCCCCTGATATGGTTGAATAGGTTGAACCATTACCCTGCCATTCTCAATAGTAGCTTGTTGGCGAGAATTGGATGAATTCCTCAACTGATTGTTGGTAGGAGCTGATCCCCTAAATCCTCGTTTGCTTAAAGTCCTTGTGAGATAAGCAGACATAGTGGTTAACACTTCAACTGGGTCAGCACCTTGTTTGAATACAGGAATGGGGACTTCCTCATCATCACAGTACATTGCTTGGTCTTGATGAGCTGCATAATCACTAGAAGGAATACTCATTTGATCAGGGTAGCTTGTTGGATATGCTGCATTCTCTTGATAAGAAGAATATGAAGATTGAGCATAAGGTGCAATACTTGCTGGGTGAGGTTGTGTAGCATATTGTGATGAAGGTGCACTAAACCGATATTGTTGCTGATGTGAGGTGGGTGGTTGCGGTAGAATCGAGTATTTGGGGAAGGTTGGTGTCATGTAAGGTGATGGATGATAGGCTTGATGTCCCAAGATATAAGGAGTGTTGTTGTGAGACAAGCTTGGTTGATTCGCCATCAAAGCTAATGAATCAGGGTACATACCTCGAGGCGAACGGTGCATGATCACATGTTTCTCATGCTGCTGAAGAAAAGCATATAGTTAATCCAAATTGCACTTATGCAAATCCCTGGTTAACTTAACATCGGTAATATACTCACCCCATTCAGCTTGAGGTAAAGTATTCAAGAATTTGGTGTTAACCTGGAATGGTGCAATCACGAGATTGTATACATTCAGATCATTCATGAGTGTGGTGAATCTGAAGTAATAATCGTGAAGCGTTTCCCTTGGGTTGTACGTGAATCTATCAAACAGATCATACAACTGACATTCTCTTTCCTGTTTGGTGAGAGACGTACCTTGTAGCAACACCTTTAGACGTTCCCATAAATCCTTTGCCACCGTATACTGACTTACCATCCGATAGATGTCATGGGGAAGAGCTTGGAGAATGGTTTGAAGAGCCTTTTCGTCTGCATCAGCAACAAGTTGTTGAGCTGGTGTAAGTTCTTCAAATTCTCTTGGTCGAGTCACATTGTTAACCACGATGGTACCATAGTCAAGTGGACCATTTAAAATTGACTTAACCATAAGCCTCCCATAAACCGGTTTTCCCTTAAGGTAAGACATCATCCGGCCTTGCCATGCTTCAAAAACTTCTTTGATGAGCATTGGCGGGCGATTATCCGTTCCCGTAATGACGGAAATATCCGTGAGTGATGTCATCTGAGGCGTTACTGAATTCGGATTCATTTTGTTCACTTCAAAGAAACAAAGATTATCGGTTGATCGAGCAGTGAAGTAAAGCTTGTGAATTGTGTTGAGTTTTTGTTGTAAGAAACCAAGATTAAATCCTCTAAAAAATCGTCGAAAAAAACAAGCAAAATAACCCTTGATTCGGAACTTTTTGTTGATTCGGAAGTTTGATTCGGAAGATTTGGCTTGGAATACCTTGATTCGGAACTTTTGGTTCGGAAGTCTTGATCCGGAACTTTCCCTTGATCCGGAACTTTTCCCTTGATCCGGAACTTTCCTTGATCCGGAACTTTCTCCTTGATCCGGAACTTTCCTTGATCCGGAACTTTTGGTTCGGAACTTCCTTGATCCGGAACTTTCCTTGATCCAGAACTTTTGGTTCGGAACTTCCTTGATCCGGAACTTTTGGTTCGGAACTTCCTTGATCCGGAACTTTCCTTGATCCGGAACTTTTGGTTCGGAACTTTTTGGTTCGGATGTTTTAGTTGATCCGGAACTTTTTGGTTCGGATGTTTTGGTTGATCCGGAACTTTTTGGTTCGGATGTTTTGGTTGATCCGGAACTTTTTGGTTCGGAAGTTGTTGGTTCGGAACTTTTGCTGGGTAATCAGAAACTTATACGTATGAACAGTCGACCAACAAAAATGAAGATTAAACCCAGATTTTTACCAAATGACCCAAAAAGTTTTGTGATTTCAACAATAATAAGTAAAAACTAATACTTATCCACTAATCCCAATCACAAAAACACCAAAAACTCCAAGAATCAAGTTGATCTTCTTAAAGAACACTAATACAATCAAAAACTAAAAAACCACACAAATCATTACCTTAAATCACCCCATAGCTCTTGATACCAAATGTAGAATCTTGATAACCTATGAATCTATGAAGTGGGTTGATGATTTCTAGAGAGAGAAACTAGAGAGAGAAAGTGAGAGAAAACTATGTGTTATTTCATTAAGTGGAAACTAGAAATGTTCAACAACCAACCCCTTTCCAAGGAGGAAAGGGGTATTTATACTTCCAAGCAACATTGGGCTTGGGCCGGTCCATGACAAGCCCATGGACCGGTTCTTACTTAACTTAATAAGCAACTATTACCTACGAGCTATTACAATCATTAATAATATTGTGGAGTGACCGATACTTCTAATATACGTAAAAACGTATTTCTAACACATTTACCAAGATAATTCTTAACTTCGTTAAGTCTTGGAATGTTACTTCCCATGATCAATATGTCATCGACATATAAAATTAGGAACACTACATTACTCCTACTAGCTTTGTGATATACACATGGCTCATCACGATTTCGAATAAATCCAAACTTTTTGATTTCTTCATCAAATCGTTTATTCCATTGACATGATGCTTGCTTCAAACCATAAATAGATCTTTGAAGTTTGCACACGCGTTTTGGTATTTAGGATCAACGTACCCTTCTTGTTGTTGCATATAGATGTCTTCATCTAAGTGACCGTTCAAGAAGACAGTTTTAACATCCATTTGCCATATCTCATAGTCATAGTATGTTGCTATAGCTATGAGAATCCTAATAGCTCGTAAGTCTGCTATAGGAGAAAATGTCTCCTCGTAGTCTATACCAAAAGTTTGAGTAAAACCTTTAGCTACTAACCGTGCATTATAGGATTGTACATCACCATCCATGTCGGTTTTCTTCTTGAAAATCCACATATTTTTCACTACTTTAGCACTTTTAGGCGCGTCAACAAGAATCCAAACATCGTTGATTTCCATGGATTTAATTTCCTCATTCATTGCAACTATCCATTTAGACTTTTCTAGATCAAGCATTGCGGATCGATAGTTAGCAGGTTCACCAAGATCCCCTACTTCCTCCTCATCATCCTCTATGTTAAGACATAGTTTGCTTGGCGCACGTATAGTTCTTCCAGACCTACGTGGAGGAATTAATTCTGGTGGAACACCCAGACTTTCTGGTTCTATAGGAAATTCTTCACTAGTATTTTCAGAAGGCAATGTATCTTCTTGAATTTCTTCAAGATCATAATCCCACAGAATTCTTGATTTACAAGATCATTTTCAAGGAAGTCTCCATACCTAGCAACAATAACCTTGTTCTCAGGCGGATAATAAAAGTAGTAACCCATAGTATCCTTAGGGTAACCTACAAAGATACATTTCACAGAGCGTTGTTGGAGTTTATCTCTAGAGTCACGTTTCACTTACGCCTCACAACCCCATATCTTTAAATAAGAAAAATATGGCGTTTGGCCATGCCATAATTCATATGGTGTCTTATCAACCTTCTTTGTGGGAACCACATTCAGAATGCGAACAACAGATTCTAGAGCATAGTCCCAAAAGGATAATGGTAAAGTTATAAGATTAAACATATATCGCACCATATCCAATAATGTATGATTTCTCCTTTCGGATACACCATTTTGTTGTGGAGTATAGGGAGAAGTAAGTTTCTAAACAATTTTGTTGTTACTTAAATAATCTTTAATCTCTTGACTTAAATATTCACCACCTCTATCGGAACGAAGAGCTTTAATCTTTTTTCCTAGTTGCAATTCTACTTCCGCTTTAAACATTTTGAATGTTTCAAACACCTCATGTTTATGTTTAAGTAAATAAGCATAACCATAACGTCTATAATCATCCGTAAACGTTAAGAAGTAGCTAGCACCTTTCTTTGACACATGTCTAAGTGGTCCACACACATCCGTATGTATCAAACCAAGTAGTTCAGTAGCCCTTTCAATATTGCTATTAAAAGGTTTCTTGGTCATCTTTCCAGTGATACAAGACTCACATTTATCAAATGATTCATCATCGATATTTTCCAAAAGACCATCACGTTGAAGCTTTTGTATGCATGTCTTCCCAATATGGGCAAGTCTACAATGCCAAAGATAAGAAGAGTTCTTGTCTAACTTTCTCTTCTTATTCATGCTAAATACAGAATTATTATTACTCTTGGAATTATTATCATGCATGTTAGTTTCAAACACACCATTCACAGAAATTGCATTAAAATAGAATAAACCATCTTTGAAAACAGAGATTCCATTATTATCACTAGTATGAATAAATCCAAGATCCAATAAACAAGAAAAGGAAATAACACCCGTAACAATTGAAGGTGCATAATGACAATTGTTTAAGATCAATACTAAACACGAAGGTAAAACTAAATTAAACGTTCCTATAGCTTCAACAGCTGCTTGTGCTCCATTGCCCACTTGTAGATATTGTTCCCCATAAGATAGCTTCTTTTCTAACTCAAATCTCTGCAACGTATTACAATTGTTAATACCGCATCCCGTATCATATACCCATGAGTTTGATTTGTATGTAAGATTAAATAACTCTATCATAAATAAGTTACCTGAAGGTGTTGCAGCGCCTAGCTCAGCCTTCTTCTTATTTTCTCACAACTCGTCAAGGTAGAGAGGGCAGTTCCTCTTCTAGTGACCACTTGCTTTGCAATGGTGACAAGTCTCATCCTTTTGAGATTGATTCTTCTTGACAAAGTTCTGTTTAGGTTTTGAAGGGGTCCCAACTTGTTTGCCCTTATCAACCTTGCCTTTGCCTTTCTATTTTTTTGTTCGCTTGCGGTTTTGGCTTATTCACTCTACCCTTTTGTACAAAAAGTACTTGATAAGTAGAAGTAGATGTACTTGCCTTGTATTTTAAACCCTTTTCACAATCAATGAGCATTACGTGCAAATCTTTAACAGTCTTCCCCGCGCAATGCATATTGAAGTTTCTAACGAAATCATTGAAGTCCTTACTAAGGGTCCTATTGATTAGGTTAATCACCATATCATTGTCCTAGGGTTTCCCAAGTGCGATGAGCTGTTCCATGTAACCCTTCATCTCTTGATAGCGTGCACTTACAGATTTCCCAGGCGATTGCTTACAACTATGAAAAGCATATACTAGATCGTAGATCTTCACAGCCTGAGGCTTCTCAAACATTGCCTTGAGCTCTTCAAGCATTTGGTTTGGAGCAAATAGTTCAAACTTTATTTGTAATAAAGGTGCCATTTTTCCGAGCATTAAGCAAGCCACATCATTGTGCTTCTTAACCTCTGCCTCATAATTCAGTCTTTCAACTAGAGTAGCATTAGGGCCAAGGGGCGCAGGAAACGCCCTGGTCAAGTAATCTGAAGTACCCGCCACTCTCAATACAATTCTCAGTGAGCGGTACCAATCATTGAAGTTTGGGCCAGTAAGTTCCTGACGTTCAAAGTATGTCTTGAAGGCAGAACTCAAAGTGTTATTTTCGGGTTGAGCCATTTCTATAGAAACAAGTTCAAAATATTAGTATTTTTGATAATACCATTCAAGAAAATAAAATCACCCCGGTAATAAAACCATAGTATTTTCCTTCAAACTAGAATCCACATTGACATAAACTCATCACATCAGTTGATCTGCTAGTGACAAATGTATTCAACGTGGTAACTTGTCGAACAATAATTGACAAACAAATTTGCAATTTCTAGATATTTTAGGGATTTACATTGCCAAAAGTCATTTTGCATTGTAAACATGTTTCATCCCTACTTTACGCCTTAAATTTCCAGATCTCACTGAGTAACTTAATTAAGTCGACTAATCTAAAGAACGTAAAACCATTCATGTGGAATCTCATTCAGTCATGAAAGTTTTCTTTCCATTACAACATCATCCAGAATCTCATATGACGACAATTGTAACTTTAAGTGTTCGTCAATTAGATGACATAAGACTTAAATTTAGGGTATAGATTTTTGGTGTCAAAATCATGTATGGAGAAGCATGCATATATCTCCATAGCTTAAGTTTAATAAAACATTTAGTAAACCTTTTGGTGAGTCTAAAAATTTCGCCATAAATTGTAAGTTGAGGTATTGCTTAAACCAATTAAAGTTTTTACCCACAACAATTCACGCCTTATGTTCCTAGAACTTGGCTAAAGCACAAAGCAATAACCTTATTCATTGTGTTTCGGATGTGAATTTACATCAAATCAACCTTAAGATATAATGCAAATGATAATCGTAGGTAATTTCAATTTGACGCACAGGCGAGCCGGGAATTCGGTCAGCGATTAATGGCATAACACCTCCTTCCTTAACCGGGGACATGACTAGCGGTGCGTTATACCCGCTTTATAGTTTGTCAAAAGGAGTAGGCCGTTAAATAATCATTGCAAATTATCAATCAACACAATTCTGTGTAATTTAGATCTCAAAACAATTCATTATTTTTGATATGATTTAGTCCATATTATTTCCTTGGGAAAATTACACTTGTTTACAACATACAATTAATAAAAACGCGTGAAAAACAAGTAGGTACAAATAAAACTAAATCAAATAGCCACATGCATAACAATTTATTCAAAGAACATCAAATCTAGGATTTTATAAACATATAAAAGTCTTCCCTAATTTTAAAAACTTTGAATCAAATAAAGCAAATAGCACATAAAATCATATGATCCGTGAAGAACATGCATGTTCATCACGGATCTCCCACATAATCTTAACAATTAAATCACTACGGATCGTAACCATACATGACATAACAATTAATTCATGCAAACATCTAAAGATTATAACACCATGTAATTTTAGGGTTTCAATTTTTTTAATTAAAAATTCGGCTAGGCCGATTTAATTAAAAACAAAAACCCTAATTTTGTGAAAACCTAAAAACAACATGTAGTTTTAACTCAAGTTATTATTAGTTAAAAAAACTTTAGATCTCGATACTTATAACATGTTAAAACAGCTCTCGATGCCACTGAAGGTTTATAAAGCTCATAAGAGTTATACAAAACCCTAAATAAGATCAAAGCACACATAGCGGAAGCGATTTAACAAGATCATAATTAATAACACAATTATAATTAATCGAATTAGGGTTACATACCTTTATCCAAGCAAAGATCCACAAGATCACCAACGAATCAACAATTAGGGTTTGTGAAGAATAATACCAAGATATAGTTTAAAGTAAAACTATATTACGCTCTTGTACACACGTAATGCAACGGGCTAACATGAGTCTAGCACTAACAAAACCGGAGCTTCAACACTTGTGGAATATCTACACACCAACCCTAGAGAGGGGCTAGGACTAGATAGTTAGCTAAATCGAAAACCAAAGAACCCTAAAGGGTGCGTTTGGTCGGCGATCGCAGAGAGAGAGGAGAGTGGGATGGAAAATTATGAGGACAAGGGGTGTTTATATAGGTTTGCTAATATTGCTTTCCAAGTCATAAACAAATTAGGAAACAAATCCCTTCCCCCTTTGTGTTTGTAGCCGACGACTAAAGCCCATCCAAGGGGCTTCCGGAACTTTCCAATACTTCTTTTATCCTTCTATTTATTTCGATAACGATCGTTGTACTTAACTCTTAATTATTTTAACGACCATTAAGTTAAGCTCGGTTTAATTTAATAAATATAATAAATACATTTATTAAATAAAATTAACCCGTTACGTATTTTGTGCAATCCCGTAATCCCGAGTTCGATCATAACACAGGACTATTAATTTTATGTCCATAAACTTTCAAAGAGAACCATCAGACCTGAAGATGAAGCGATTTTTGTTAAGTGTATTCTGATGAGTTTGGATGAATCGGGGTTATGTATGTAAAAATAGCCATTCCTTTGAAACACACCGGAACCGACCTACGGATTTGGATGGAAGACGATGTAGAATGTGGGTGGTGATGATATCCTGTGGGTTATACGTATCTGAAAAAAAAAATAGGTTATACGTATGATCACAAAATGCATGGGCTCGAAGTGGGCCCAAAATATGATTCAATATGTCAAGCCCATTTGTGCGAGCAATGAAGATAACAAGGTGTTTGGTGCCCGGGCTTCGCTGCAGAGCGTTGCTGGCCTTTGTTTATCTGTCGTTTTTCGGAAATATGTCTATGTCTATCCCTCATTTAGTAGGCATGAGTTGTCATTTATTTCATGGGCGAAAAATAGCACCGACGAATCAGATATGTCTTGCTTCACGACATACATATTCATATCCAACAATATTGACATACATTTAGAATATGCACTCAGAGAGCGACTCATGACATATAACATCTTAAGGGAGTAACAGTATTTATATATACATCTTGTTACAACAAATCATTCAATAAAATTAAATCACATAGATGTTGTAGCCTTGAGAAAAGGTGCAACCGACTAATCGAGTCATTTTTGTGACATTTTAAGCTGGTCAAGTAATAAAAAAACAGTGTTAGCATATCTGCCATGTCACATTTTTCCAGTCAGAATCTGTTGTTGTGTTTATGGTAGGCTCGTAGCAAGACATAATGCATTTTTAATACTTGCGTCTGGTGTCTTCCCACGAACTCCTGTTGCTTTAGTGTGTTAGAACATGTTTAATACATCGATCTTACAATAGTAAACCACTAAAGGTTTAGACGTTGGTGTAGAATTACTCCATTTTATTTTTACTCAATCGTTTCATGTTGGAAAGTAGAACGCCATAAAGTGACTTGTTACAACAAACTTTGATTCATAGCTAGTAAACCCAATTTTAATACCAAAGACTATTCTATGAAGAGCTTATTTTCAAACATAAGGAGTAAATAGTGTTGTGAAAACATCTACACATAAAGTGGACATTTATTAGGCTAAAAAGAACAATAAGCGAAGAGTATATAGTACGATTCTTTAAGCATTATATAAGAACATGTGATGGTTTTATAATTGTAGTAGTTTAAAAAACCTCGGTTTTTCTTCAAAATCACAACAGTAAGAATATACACTTCAAAATTATGGGGAGGAAAATTATAAAGTGTGAATACCTACATTTAACTAAGGCCTTTTGTACTTATCACATCCTCCCTCTTACAGCTAATATAACCATTCTTCTAGTCGCAAAAAAGTTATTAAAACAGTAATCAGCAATTTTTAAGTATTATAAGCAACATAAAACCTGAAAAGAACAACAAAACCGAAATTCAAAATTATATAATACTTCAATGGTACACAGGCTTCTTAAAAGTTTCTTCCCAAGGACCACAAAAATCAGACTGTCTTTCTTCAAAAAGCACACTCATATATGCTATAATGAAACTGATCATGGGCTATTAAGGCATGACTTCAATCACAATTGCAAATGCTACCTTTTCAAGTAGCAATTACCACCATCTGAATTGCCCAGGCAAGATACATACCAGTTTACCAAACATTGATTGTGCCTACTTTTATATTTCAACATCATCGCCTTTTTGGTTATTACCAGCAGACGCTAAGAAACAGTCATCATGGCGGCAACCATAAAATCTGCAAAATATTGAGGCGTTGTCGAACACCCTCCAGGCGGTAACCATAAACTGGTTATAGCTTCCCCGCAAAGATACGGTGCTTAGTAAAATTACGCTTACACTAAATATAAGCCAACAGATTATAGAAAACTTTTGTACGCCATCGAGACAATGTCTTTTCGATTCATTTCACAAAATAACCAACTACCAGTAAGAACATTTCAAAATTCAATTTCTTTTTTAGTCACCGGGTGCGGCCATGTAAAGTGCCAAAAAAGTAGACACACTACAACAAATTTAGTGTTTGTTCACATTTTTTCTTCGCACTATAAAAATTGTGAACTTTATTTGTAAAATATTTACACTTTTAAGTGTGAAGTATTAAAAAGTGTGAAGTATTAAAAATTCACACATAAAAGTGTGAAGTTTCAAAATGTTTACACTTAAAAGTGTGAAGTATTCAAAAATCTTCGCACTTAAAAGTTTTAAGTGTGAAGTTATTTGTTACACCCAATTTGTTCACACCAAGAACACTAATAAAAGTGTGAACTTTTCAAAATCACACATTTTAAAGTGTGAACAAGAGGCATAATAAGTGTGAAAAATCAACGAATTTGTTGTAGTGATCCGTTGTGGGTGCGATTAATAAGCTCGCCCGATAGCTGCAAATGACATCAGCTAAAAATGGCAATAAGAAACAGGTTCAAAACATGCAAATAGTCGGAAAAAAAATCGAAAAATCAATGCGGCAAACAATTAGCTGCAAACGGAAACAGTATCGTAACATGGAAAAGATAATCATAATCCTAATTTCAAATTTAAAAAAAAAATCAGAAACAAATAGCATACCTGCAAGCAGCATCATTAAATTAACCTGGGAATAATTATCCGGAAAAAACAGAATTAAGAAAGCCCCCAATTCTGACATAAACCTAATTTGAAAATGAATAACAAATTAAACTCAAAAACCTTTGAAAACCAACATAAGCTTTATGGGAAGAAGGTTGCATGGCTTCAAGTACTGAATCTTTTGTTGCATTGCTTTAATTGGGTTTGTTCAACTGAACACTAAGTCCTGTGTAACCGAATCTTCAGGCAAACAAAATCGGCATGTATGTGTGACTGTGTGAGTGTCTGGAAGAGTCCTGTGTTTGGTTGGTCTTGATAAAGATTGAGGGAAGAATCCGGTGCAAATTAAAAGGCCAAAGTCAGCCCAATAATAAAACAGGAGCCCATCATATAAAACGGTGTTTCTAACGCCTATTGAGTATATATATAATACGGAGCAGGAGGACATAGTCTTGAACAATATGAGACCACTAATAACATATTCAACACCAAGTGATCCAGGGTGTGAGAGTGCGGCCGAGGACCATATTGAGGGTATGTAGGCGAGATGAGGAAATGTTGATGATAGTGTAGGAGTGGAAAAATGTGTTAATTACGGTGGGAATGGTGGTGATTTTCATCCTCAGAATGAAGGCGTGGCGTCTAACGTTGGTTCAGATCCTGTAGCCTGCCTTATACATAACTAAGAAAGTGAAGTAGCCATGGCCATCTTGGCGAGCGTCAGTCTGAAAGGATATTTATTATTAGAGATTTAGAAAGAATAAAAAGATGCCAATGACCTCAAGATGAGTTCCCTTGAACAAATTACTTGATGCAAACTTAAAGTATAATAAATATTCGTGAACCTTACATTTACACAATTATCTTCCATTGAATTTGGCGATTTCTATTTGGATCTGCTCAATTTTGGTGAGACGAGGCTTTCCGCATAAGCACCTACTCGTATAAAATACATAATTTTCATATAAGAAATATCAACACTTTTACAGAGAGTTCGTTCTTCAACATCATACATCAACAATAAATCGCTGGTTAGAAACAGAACTTTCCCGTTGTCATAAAAAACTATGGGTCCATACGTTGGAACTTCATTAAACCCATGGGTTACAACCTTTGTCCAAGATTTCTGTACCCCATACTCATTCATCAGCCACACGTCACATTTCACTGCATGAAATATAGCAATCTTTTCACCCAGGGCAACAAGTTTTGTCTGAAAATAACCATAATCATCTGACACTTCGTTATAAAAATTGGGTGACGGCAGTTCATTAAAAATCTCATCTGCTAAACTAAAAGCAACAATAATTGGTATAGAATGTCTGCTAACAATCCAATGAAGGAAACCATTAACAAAAACACCTGGCATGATATATTTAGGATTAAAAGGTGAATCACTCAACTGCTTCCACATATTAGTTTTAAGGCTATATACATCCACTTTATTTTGCGAGATGTTAACAACATATGTCGCGGAATCATAACCAAATCCTTTCATACACAAATAAATTTTTTGATTTGAGATTGGCAATTCCACATAATCTTTAGTAGTTGGATTTAAAATGAGAAGGGTATAACCTATATGCAAGTTTTTAGTTGCAGTAGCTAACACAAGACCATTGAGAGAACCGTGTATACAATTAATTCCATATAATCCTACGTCAATCTTGGTTGGTGTTGACACTGCTTCATGGTTATTGTATGGGACTGAACAAAGTGAGCCAGAGTTAGACCTGAAGATGAAGCGATTTCTGTTAAGCGTTTTTTGATGAGTTGGGATGAATCGGGGTTCTGTAAGTAAAGATAGCCATTCCTTTGAAACGCACCGGAGCCGGGCCAAGGATTCGGTTGGAAGACGACATAGAATGTCGATGATGATATCCTATGGGATTGTTGTGAATAGGGGCGGATCTACCTTGTAGACAAGGTATGCACGGGAAAACCCTGTGAATATTTTTGGTAGTGTAAATTTTTTGTGGTTTTTACAAAGTGAGCATAAAATACACTACGAATCTGTGAGTGCACACCCCTTAAAATACTGAGAAATTTCCGGTGCATACCAATATTCCGAGAAAAAGAAAATTGAAGAAAGGGTGGAAGAAAGAAGAGATAGCTTCATTAGTTTGCCGCTTTCACAACATCCAGTTGACACTTCCTTTTCGTTTGATTTTATTAGGACCTCCTGTTTCTATATACAAATCTGGCAAGGCTGTAGTTAAAATTAGGCCCTTTGTCTGCTTACTTGTGAACCGTTATAGACGTTTGCTATGTGGCAGGTTTTTGATATTACTAAAACTGAATGGCGTTCATGTTTGAGTTTATGGTACACCAGTTGTTCCAGATCATCAACCAAATAGAAACATTGAAACACGAGTTTCTTGATTTGAAAGTACTAGTGTAAGCGGAAGACTACATGTTATTTAAGTTTCACAAACTTATATAAGCTGATTAAGAAATCAGCTGAATCTTATCTAATTAAAATAGATGATTATCTACAAAACATATATATCATTATATCTTTAATAGGGTAGTTTGTTGGTAATCAAAGATTACGTCTGGGATAAACCTTTGAATTGTGTTCTAGGAAACACTAGGAGCTATGGTAATTTTGGGCTCTGCGAGGCACTATAAAAAAAGATCAATTTGATGGTAAGCGAAAGATAAAATAAGTGTGTGACCAAACAAATCAATCCGCCCAACACTTGTCGCCTATGCTCATAACAGTTATCTTCAAACACTTTAACAAGTCTTGTTGCGAGGTGAGATCCTTATAGAATATGCATAAAAAAAGAAGGAAAGAAGCAATCTCAACCATTCATTCAAATTCCATCTAATGATCTATATTAATCTTTTTAAATTTAATTTAAAAACCCATTTTCATCTTATTCCTTAAAAATTAAATATCTCTCAAACCGTTAATCGTTACGAAAAACTAATTATACCATCGCGACGGAAATTAAGTTATCTTTCTATAGATAGGCACTTCTATACACTTCCGGCAAACTTTTTTTTTTTAAATTTACGCATAAAAAATTACATGTGATTCTCGAAAAATTACATGTAATTTTCGAAAATTACGTGTAATTTTTTTGGCGAGAATTTTTAACACTGTAAATCGTTAATTTTTGTGTGAATTACATGTAATTATGTGTGAATTACATGTAATTTTTGTAATAAAATAGTTTATTAGTGTTAAATGCAAATCACATGTAATTATGTGTGAATTACATGTGATTTTTATAATAAAGTGGTTAGTTAGTGTTGAATGAAAATTACATGTAATTTTGTGTGAATTACATGTAATTTTGCTCAAATCACATGTGATTTTATAAATAATTACATGTAATTTTGCTCAAATTACATGTGATTTTATACAAGATTACATGTAGTTTTGCTTTAAATCACATGTGATTTTATAAATAATCACATGTGAATTACATGTAATTAAAAAGCTAATTTGTTTTATATACGAATTGCAACAAACATTTTAATATATGAATAGAATTACATGTGATTCAAACAAAACCACATGTGTTTCATTTTAAAGTGTGTTTAGAAGTTAAGATTTCGAAATGCTTGAATCACATTTAATGCAAGAAAAATCATATCTAATTATCACCGAAGCACATGTAATTCAAGCAAAATCACATGTGATTGTCACTGAATCACGTGTAATTTAAGCCGAATTACATGTGCTTTAAAAAAGCACATGTACTTCAAAAGCTAATTTGCTTTATATATATTTTACATGAACGACAATAAAATTTTAATATATTGACAGAATTACATGTGATTCAAACAAAATAACATGTGATTTAGTAGGAATCACATGTGTGATTTAGTACGAATTACATGTGATTTAGTGCAAATCACTTGTAATTTTATAACCTACAGAAAATATGCAAACAACGATACCATATGAATTTTTGTTACAACCCGATAAGCTACTGTCAAAATAACAAACAATCTAGTGCAAATACAAATACATTGGGGAATCTCAATCATATCGAACATAATTTTTTTCAAGAGCAAATGACCCATTACATGTACTGGTAAGCAACGGGATCTACATATAAAACGTATAAAAAAATTACAGATGCGAACACAGTTGGCCATACCCAATGCATCATGGCAAAGATGTTTAATATAATATTCTTTAAGAGCAAACCATTCTAACAGATAAAAGAACTTCCACTAAGAAGCAACGAGTTTTGTCATAACCAATGCATCAATGGCTGGCAAAAGCTTTGCCACATCTCTTGTTGCTTCTCATCTTCCTCTTTTACAACCGCCTTGTGAATCAACAAAAGCATTCCCTGAGATGCCCATCTTGCTTATGTAAATCTATCTTTCAGCATTTCGATACACATTTGTATTAACACAACAAGCCGATATTGCTTCGTATCTCCAACATCCTAAAACAATACTAATAAGGAACCTAATTAGATCACTCAAAAAACACGAGAAGCAGAAAAGTAACAGACCAAAGACTCATTTTTTTCGCAATGTGCTTATCTTCATACCATATTTGCGACGCACTAAGCGATCGAAACAATAGCTTTAGCCCGAACCCACAGATTATTTTCATGCATGACATACACTTTCACTAGAAGTTGTTGATACCACCATTGTCTTAAGTGTTCTCTCGGGTTTTTCACATATAAACTTTTTATGTTGAGAAGCTTCAACATAGTTAGACATCTCTTACAATCAAACAAAAAATCTTAATGACCAGTTTCGAGTGTAAATTAGTAATTTCGGTTCATTATCATACCATTTGGTCAACAACATCAGAAGTCGCGAATTCAAGCAACTTATCAGCGTACGATTTAAAAAGATCAGCAGCAGCCATCATAACTTTTTCCCAGTTTATATACGGAACACAAATTAAGCTTTCTAATCAATATGGCGATAGTAATAAACAATTGTTTTTTAAAGACAACAAATAAAATAATAAGTTGTAACTTGCAGATCCCATAATGAAGAAAAAGTAACTTGTCTACTAATCCCAAAGATAATTAAGAGAAATACGAGATCTCATAGAAATAGCTGGAGGTAGATGACATGTGTCTAGATCGACTGTAGAAAGACAGATCGACGGATCGACGTCAATATAGAAGATCGACGACATTATGAAAGATCAACGACGGTTTATGATGCTGGTTTATGTGTGTTTTGATTGTCAAAGAGAGTGTGAGTGCAGCAGGGGAGATAAGGAGGAGAGATAAAGTGTAACAGAATCTCAATTAATTTAAACCGTAAGATTAACGTCAAATTAGTGGCTGAGATTGATTCTTTTGATTTTTTGTTAGAGGGTGTTCCCTACCGATCTTTTGTCATATGTTCTAAGGTTATATATACACATTCCCAAAAAAATGTTCAAACTTACAGAAAACGAAAACTTTGTAATTACCCGATACGGGATCATAACCAAATCCTTTCAAACCGAAATATTGTTTTGACGTGGCAATTCCACATAATCATTAGTAGTTCGATTTAAACCGAGAAGGGTCCAAGCTTTGACAGTAGCTAAAAAAAGACCATTGACAGAACCATGGATATAAATATTACGTAATTCTAAGCTAAGGTTGGTTATTGTTGGCACAGCTTCATGGTTATTGTATTTGACTGAATAAAGTGAACCATCATTAGACTCGAAGATGAAGCCATTTGTGTTACGTTTTTTTTATGAGTTAGGATGAATTTGTTAGTAAAGATAACCATTCCTTTGAAACGCACCGGAATCGACCTACGGATTTGGCTGGAAGACAGCGTAAGATGTGGATGGCGATTATATCATGTGGGATTGTTTTCATGGACGCCATTACATTTGCAAACACTTTTAGGGAGGAGATGGAATAAGTATATATATTTGTTAATTAGGTTATAATCATAATCTTAGAATGCATGATGGACCCAATGATTCATTCTGTTTGCCAAGCGGCCATTTGGCACATTCTGACATACACGGTAGAGGAAACCATTTGCAAATTGATATTTCAGTATGTGGCGGATGCGAGCAATAACGATAATACGGAGCAGGAGGGCATAGTCTAGGATATCACGCCCTCTGTTAATTGCAACACTTAGGGACCGAGGTCGTACTGTCCTAACGAATGAATTTTCACAAGTTTATACTTGGGACTAGATGAGATGAAATTATAAACTTATATTGGATACAAGGGTAAATGTGTTCTCTTGTACATGATCTAACAGATGGGCTTTTGTTTTCTCATCATTGAAAACCTCAAGTTTTTTCTGTTTCCACCATTTTCATTGTGTTTGATTTGCAGGTTGACGAGGATAACACGAGTTTAGCAGCATTAATCCTGGAGGTTTACATACAGCTCACATCGTATAGAGAACGTATAAATCCTTTAAGTACAGGGCTCTTCTCATGCTCCTCAGCGTTCATAAACAACTTCCTTAACTAACGAAAATCGGATCTCAAAACTACAACTTGGATGCATGAATGAATTTCACACATTTAGTTCTTCTTTGTCAGCTTTATCAGTGGTTCAACAATCAGTGAAAACCTTTCGATAAACCTTCGATAATACCCAGCTTAAACAAAGGAATTAACAAGCTTCAGTCGACTTCATCGGTATTGACAAATCCTTAATCGCTTCAATCTAGTCAAGATTTCCATGAATACTTCAGCCATAAATCACACATTCTAGAATATACATCAATTCCAGCTAAAATTCATATCCAAAGAATTTCACACACCATTCCTCTTTCCTTAACAATTTTTCAGTTGTTATCACACACATTCTTTACCTTCCTTAATATTAACCAAACAGAATATCAATCATCAGTAATGGATACCGATTCTTGGTAATCAATTTGTTCAATCTCATAACAATCATTTTATTCCCAAAACATCCAGCTTCTTTTCTTGCTTTCAATACTACATTTCTTATGACTTACCCTTCCAGTCTTATCAGACTATTCTTGTTGTCTCATCCGCCAATCCTTACAATTGATCAAATTATCATTCTCAATTTCCTAACAATGTCAAATGACAAAATATACAAGCAACTTACATAACTTTCAGCACTAAACTAACACAAAGCTTCATCTTCCCAAGACGACAGTGAACTCTACGATTCCGCAGGACGATCACAAAATACTCTTAAATACGAACTCGTCTTCTCATGCCCTTTCGACTATTACTGATGAAGTGCACTGAGAATACGACCTATTATAGTTTCTCCCTGCATACCTTATCATATTTGACCAAACAAAATATTTAAATAGAAATTCCACTTATTAATTCTTGTAATCAGTACCCAATTCTCAGCAAAATTTCAAATCAATCCTTTCCACCTTTACTGATCATACCCTATAACTTTCATCCTCATTCCATTAATTTCCAACACAACCCTAGTTCGGTTAATTGTATGATATCACCTAATTCCGTAAGTTCAGAAAATATCTTCTTAATATATATAATTATTAACAATCTTTCCATTGGTTAATTTCTCATCCTCAGGTCAACTAAAATCTAACATGTGCAAATTTCATCGGATATATTATTCAGACAACAGGCTAACTCAATGATTGTTAAATAAGGACATACAAATTACAATATCTGAATCTCAAGACTTATCAACATTTCTAAAAATATAAGCTACAACAACAGCAACATTCGTTCCCTGTTGATTTCCATTAGTTGAACAATTCCTTTACAAGTACTCCTTTACCATAAGGAAAACATTTCACTGCTCCAAGAATACTAATTCCTATAACTACATTCCTTGTTCTTCCCTCAGCAGCTCGACATCCAGCTAGTCCGTACTTGGGACAAGTAGATATACAATTATTCATGTGGTGCAAAATACATCGTCTACACATTATAATTCCTCTTGCTTACACGATTGATAGTAACAACATGAATACCATCTTTCCTTATCTTATACTGTTGAATTCTGAGTTTATCTTCTGTTAGAGGAATTAAATCTTCATTCCTGTTGGCATTCTCATCAATACCGTCCTTTTTGTCTTTTCTGCTACACTTAATTTCGAATCAGGATCAATCTTTGAATTACTATTTCCTTTCGTCTATTTGTATAATTCCAATACTGCTAATGTTACGATATATCCATCGGTTACTCAAACTTGTCCATATAGTTGTACATTTCCAGTCACCATTAGTGTCATATGATACTCTTCACCGCATCCCTTCTCATTCCTAGGAATCTAGCATACCAACATCCTTTACAATCTTACAGAACATCAGCAGCAACTCCAACTGGAACAGCAGCATCTTCAGTCTCGGCACTTTGTTTCCTTGCAGCACATTCAGCTTCAAACGTTCTAACGATTATTTCCATAATCATATAATTTACCCTAGAGGTTGTTAATTTGGAGACATATTTTTAGAAACTTAGTCACGTGGGGATCCACTAATGACAAAAAAATATCTCACTCCATTCTTTCTACTGTTATCACATATGAAAGAAACATGATAAGTATACACATCAAGATAGAAAGAATGATCTTTTCATCAAGATATATCATGGATACTACATGTGCCAACAACACGATACTACCTAAATTCACCAATCGACTCATAAAAGAAAATAATAAAGACACATCAAGATAATAAAGGGTAATAGTAGATTGCATCCATAAAATCCGAGAAAATTGTGACAAGATCTGTCACTACAGTTACTTACCCTTATCAACCTAAACAATAACAATATTATGTCACAGTACTACATCATCAAATCTAAATAATCCAAATACAACACAAGAAGTACATAAACTGAAATACAAGAAAGATCATCACTTCATCGCTCCATAGGACATGGCACATCATTTTCTCCAACTTGGCTCGTCTCAGCTTCGTCCTCATCCGGTTCCAACTTGTTGCACCTCCTTTCTGGATCATAACACGGCGGATCCTCTAATCCATACTTCAGATACGTACCTTGGCATGGCGGATACTTCATGTAGTGTGAATTAGCATACTTCTCATTGTCCTGAAACTTCCAATACGGTTCAAGATATGGCCTAAGGTGAGCTTCATAATCACGTATCTTGTGTAGCCTATCTCTTTCTTCCTTATACGTCTTAAAGTCAGTTCCATAACTCCTTACCTCAGCTCTAATCTCAGTTTTTCCCACTTCACTCTCAGTCCTTAAATTATCACTCTCAGACTCCATAAAATTATTCTTATCTTCCTTATCATCCTCGTCATCTATCCACCATCCCCCTTTACCCCATGGAAATAGAACACCCGGCTTGCCTATAACATATCCCTGCCTACTGCTATTAGGTGGTATATCGACCATTTTCGGCAATCACAGAAAATTCAAGGATACATAAGGTCATTATTCAAAAATATATATGCAATGCATGGTCATGCAAATGCAAATGATTTACGTATGTCTATATATATGTATACGATGCAATGCAAATGATAATTATGCAATATTCACAAAAAGAAATTATGATGAAAGCATTCCGCGTCCTTTCATTAATACCAATACCTTATCATAGTATTTACATAATAAATACTCAGGGATTCAGAACAGTTTTGAGGGATACATCTACACTAATAAAACATAACTAAAAATAAATAATCTTATCGGAGCCTTGCAGAGAAGTTGTGTTGCTTTTATAAAATACTTTTGACACCAAAGTTATAATTTAGGACATTTTCAAAAATCGACCTAATTCGCTATAACTAAAAGCTCTGATTACCAATCTTTAACACCCCCAAATTACATTGTGCAGCAGAAATACACATTTGAGTGCTAAACTCAAACCTCATCACTAAAAACATTTAGTACAATCTAAAAATAAAATATTTAGAATATAAGATAAAATAATACTATCTTTTAGTCTAGAGTATTCAATCCCAATAAAGGAATTTTATAAATATCAGAGTAGCGTTTCGGTCCTTTCAAAATACCATCCCAAAAATACTAAATTTTATCAATTATAAAATACTCCAAAAATGATTTTTATAACTTCCTAAAGACAAAAGATAACATTTAATAATGACAGGGAAAGAAAACGGTTTCACACTGAACAACTATAAAAGCGACACCGCAACCTTCCCAAGAAAGCTCCTTGATCAACACATCAGATTACCTGAAATACATGCTTAAACAAATCAACAATAATGCTGAGTGAATCTATAGGTTTAACAAAACTTATTTGAACACGTCATAAAATCAATCATAATCGTTTAATAGAATTGCTACGTATACAATCTATTAATCATGCATTTCATCTTATAGCAATAGCTAATTAATTGTATTAAGCTCATGACACCGACCCCTTAACTTAGTCACCCACGCCAAATGCCAGCATGACTATATGAATTTCATTGCCCCTACTAGAGTATCAATTGCAAGTATACCACATTCTCATTCTCGTAAATTATCCTTCCCAGAGGTTACTCAGCGTAAAGCCCTGGTCTCGGATAGGGTTGTCAGCCCTATAGTACTATTATTTGAATAAGCGGCTATTCCCAACTCACAACAAAGAGCTAGAACATAGTTAACGGTTCATGGATTTAGGGACTTTTGCAACTTAGGCAACATCAGGCAACATTCGGGTCCAACAATTGTTCATGACATGTGTTCATTTTCTTTCAAATAGCATTTATCCCCCTCGCGGGTTTTAAAATCATTAAAAACAAGTATAAAGCGAGGCTATAGACTCACCTTGAGTAATAGCAATAGTAAGACAACTTTCAACGATTGACGATGCCCATCGAACACGAAATTCACAATCTATCAAAACAAAACACACACCTTTAGTAATTTATTCAAGTAATATTTCATACTTAATAAAATAAAATAAATAACTGAAAGTAAAAATTAAACTCACACCATTCTCATTCAAATATTTCCTATACATGTACACCTATTACACTTTTACTTTATTTATTTCTTTTATTAAAAATCTGTCGATATATATACTAATCGTTCAAACTGTTTTCCTTACTTAAACACGTCAAATGTTTACGATACTAATCAGAGACTTCACTTACTATATATAGAAATTCCTCCCAAAAGCTGGTTAAAAGATTTTACTTTTAAGGTTCCCTGCCAGACATATCTTCGAACTACAAAAACCGGACAGTTTTATGTCATCGACTCATATAGTTATTTTATCCTCTATAAACGACTCCATTTGCAAAACCGACACTCACGTTTGAAAATAGACTCAACATCCTAATGTTTACACTTCTACATCAGTCCTTGACTCATTTCAAAATCCTTTCTATAGCCCCCAAGATTCGATCCAAATATTGACAACAACTATATATTGTGCCGATACTCGTCTCCCGGTACACGAATAATCAAACTATCATAACTTTTCGCTCGTTTGGAGCTAGAAGCTCTGCTTTATACCAAATCGAAGCTTATGATATCCTCTACAACAATATCTAATCAACTCATATCATATTCAAACTTAAGTTTTCCAAAATTTATATTTTAGCTGTTGACCTAAAACAACTTCTTAAAAATCACTCAAAACCATATTTTTAACCTATTTTAACATTATTTTTACAACTATAATCATTCTACTACTATTACTTATAATCCTAACATCATATATCATCCCAGATGATCAAATCAAATAAAACCCAATTCAAAAATTTAACATGCAACAATTAAAAATAACATAGATTACCATAAACACCTACATACAACAAATAAACAAGATCAAAACAATAGATTTTCATCAAAAATGAGTTTTTATTAAAAGTTCTTGCATGTGGCTAAATTTATATCAACATGTAGAGATAGAAGAAACTAGAATGGGTCTTTGTTTAGATTTATAGGATTCAAACTAGAATTTTAGATGATCATGATTTTGTGTGTTAAGGGGGTGACGGCATGGAGGAGAAAGAGAGGAGAGATGATGGTTTTTGTTAGTTAGTGTTTTGTATCTGTTTTGTTTATATATATTTTCTATTTACATGGTGGAAGTTTAGGTTAGTTTTTGCCAATTGTCATTCTTGTGGACCAAAATGCAAATACTTGTTTAAAAAGCGGGAAATGACTATTAGTCAATTTTGAAAATATTTACGGGTCTCGGGTTTCATAAAAATTCTTCTCAAAACTTAAAACACACACAAAATATGATATTATATAGTCCCGGCACGACTTAATACGAAATTAAATATAAAAACGTCAAAATATCAAACATCGACATATCTAAAAATAAAACGTAAAATTTCGGGCATCCGTTGATATCGTGATCACTAATAATCCTCGTAACTCGTCAAAACATAAATATATAACTTTCAACATTCGTTCAATTCAAATCAACAATCATCATAACTTTCAATCTCGTCAAAAATTTCAAAAATATACGTAAGAATATAATTAAATAATGATCACGGGTTCGGGTTATCACAATATCCCGGATAACTTCATCCTCTGTGTGACTTTATATCACCAAGTCATCAACATAGACCTCTAAATTTAGCCCGATTTGACCTTCGAATGCTTTATCAACCAATCGCTGGTACGTGGCCCCTGCGTTCTTAAGTCCTAATGTCATTTTGGTGTATCAGTACACACCTTGGCTGGTATGAAACGCCGTTTTTTTCGTCTTGCTCTGCCATTTGTATATGGTGGTATCCCTTGTATGCGTCTAGGAAACATTTAAAAGGATATCCGCATAGCGATTCCACCTTCCAGTCTATCTCTAGAAGTGGATAGCAATCTTGGGGACAAGCTCTATTGAGGTATGTGAAATCAACACACATGCGCCAGCTGACGTCATGTTTTTTGACCATCATTGGGTTAGCGATCCAATCATGGTAGTAGACTTCTCGCATGATTCCTACATCCACCAGCTTCTTCACTTCCTCAAGTATCACCTTGTTGCGCTCTGGAGCCTGTCCTCTTTTCTTTTGCCTGACTGGGGTATATCCTTCGTGGATTTGCAGCTTGTGTTCGGCTATTGACCTTGGCACTCCAGTTATGTCTTTAGGTTCCTGCGAAGATGTCTAGGTTTTCCTTTAAGAGGTGGCACATGTCTATCTTTCCTTTATCGGACAATGTCCCTCCGGTCGTTATCTCTTGATCCGGGTATTACGGATGGATTGCCACTTTTAGATTTGGTGGTGAATCCACCTTGGGTTCCGTTGTAACCCGAGGGGGTTCCGTAATCGTTTTGTCCTCTGCGAGTGGGATAGCTGTGTTGAAGATTGTTACGATTCCTCCCTCCACTGGGAACTTCATCATGACATGGGTCGTATAAGGTACTTCTCGCATTGCTAGTATGGCAGGTCGCCCAATGATTCCATTATACTGTGATGGTGATCGTATTATTAGAAAGTTCATTGATACCTTCGTTGAATGATCATTGTTTCCCACTTTCACTACTAGCTTTAGTTGGCCCAAAGGCCACACCGCTTCTCCACTGAATCCGATGAGCGGTGAGGTCGTAGGTACCATCTGGCTCCTTATTCCTGCGCTGAGTTTCAGGAAGCAGTGCTCATACATTATTTCTGCTGATGAGCCTCCATCAACATACATACGATGTACACTGTGTTTACTGATGTTTATTTCTATTATTGACGGGCCTTCTGCCACATTACTCGCGTTGAGGGGTGGGAAAGAGATGTCTCTCCCTTTCGAGAATTTTTGGATCACTTTTTTCTTTGTCCTTCGTTGCCACATTTGTACCATGTAAACATTTGCGTTAGCGGTTTTTGGTTTTTCATCCTCTGTGGCTTCTTTGACAAGGTGTTTTAGTTTGCCTTCTTTCACCATATTCTCGATATGTTTCTGTAGCTAAATACATTCAATCGTAGCGTGTCCCTTCTCACCATGATATTCACAATATTTGTTGCCAATGCGCCTTTCTACCAGAGTGGTCATTAGCAATGGTCTTGGGAAGTTCGCACCTTCTGATATAAGGATTTCCCTCGGAGTTAACTTAAGGGGAGTGAACCTGAAGTTACTGGCTCATCCCTCTCTTTTATTTCCTTGGTAGTCGAAATCTCCAGGCCTGCTTTATCTACTAGATCCTTTATTAGGCACGTCATGGGGTCTATAACCATAGGTGTTTTGCATGACTTCTGAGGCAGCTGATTCCCCCTTTATGAAGGATCTTACTCACCGTAGTACCCCATCAGAGGTTTCTGGGGTTTTTTCATTCAGCTTTCGTATTAGATCACTGTTGCGTATACCTTCCATGAAGTAAGATACTTTCAAAATCTCTTGGCATTCCTTTCTTTGAAGACATTCGCTTTTGAAACGCTCTAAAAAGTTCTCCGGGTATTCGCCCTGGTTCTGCTTAATCCTTGTGAGTGATACAACACTTCTATCATGTCTTTCCTGTTGCACATAACTTCAAACCCATTAATTGTTCGTGGCGGAAGTCTATCAAACCAGATCCGCGCGTTTCCTACAAGTGTAGAATTGAACATATTACACCATACAGGTTCTTGCGATTGCTCAATACCTGCTTGGGATTCGAAGACTTTTAGGTGGTCATCTGGGTCTGAGGTTCCATCGTATGTTTTTACGTTTACGGGCATGCGACGCTTTCTTGTATCTGGGTAATACTGTATGCGTCTTGTGAAAGCATTTTTTCTAGCTCTTCTCCAAGGTTGTGAGAAGTCTAGGTCATCGGAGAAGTGATATTCACGTCTACGCTTTGTAGGATGGTTATCATCCGATCTTGATAGATCGCTATCAGATGATTGACCGTTTTGCGCGCTCCTTTCCTTTTGTTCCCTTCTGATTTTTATGTGTTCAGCAACTAGTGGGATGAGGGCTTGCAGATTATTCGCTACGTATTCTTCCATCGTACGTGCATCAGTAGCGATTACTTCCTTGCTTTCTTTTGATGCGGGGGTATCCTCCTTTTGTCTTTATTAGGAGGAGGCTGAGCTGACTCCTGTCCCATATCTCTTTCCCCAATAGTAGGTAGGGGAGTTGAGAATAGTATACTTGTTCCTCTGTGAGGTGGATTTGTCACATCCCGACTGTTTGCCTCGCTTGCGAATCCAGGAGTAGCATTCGCGGATGCGACGTGACCATCTACCGTCGAAGATCTTCGATGGCCTTCGTTCGCACCGTTTCATTTCATTGCTTAGATTTTAGTGTAGGGTCCCACGGAAGGCGCCAACTTGTTGATACAAAAGTTGGATGGACCAAGATTGACCCGAATTATGCTTAATTCGGGGTCTTGTGGACTCCGGCTCTTGCACCAAGTGAATCTTGTTTGAGAACCCTACGCACTAAAAACAGACACCGTTAGGCTTACCGTAGGTTTGTGACCCACGATTAGACTCTGACGTGAGAGTAAGTCATCGATTTGAGTATGTTAGGGTTTAGGGTATTGTGTGTGTCGTGCCTTTGTGGAACCATGTGGGTTCCTTTTATACTCGAGAGAGTCCTGGCTGGGCTCCCTAACCTTGTGGCCTAAGGAAGAGATAATGACTCAAAATAGATTGATCTTTATCGTATAACTAAGGTAATTGTATATCCTCTTTCCTTAGGCGAATATAATCATAAGATAGATGATATTCTTGTTGGATCATGTCGCAGTGTGACGAGGACACGGTTAAGTAATGAACCGTATGTGCGACAGCGGCTTACCGGGCCTCCTGGGCTGTGTGCACACTGTATAAGTATTAATCCATTCCTGATGGTTACGGGTAGTACCCTTGAGTCGGACTATCCAGCCCGACTAGGGACTACACGTCATCAATCACAAGGTCCACGAGTAATTTGGTTGTGTCATTTGATTTGAATACTAAGGAATTTAAAGTGGTAGACCTACCGGAAAACTTAACATACGGGCTATTAGGATCTACGTTCTTTCTTTCTAAGCTTTTTTCAGAACGGAAAATGTTAATGGTTAGTGGGTCGAGTCGTGCAATGACATTCAAGCGGAAGAATATCTTCTTTGAACCATCGCCTATTTATGTTAGACTCCTTATCCGCTTCGCCTGAAAGGCTCTTGGCAGGTCTTGAACTCAAGACCTCCATGAATCCTTCCCCAAATAAAGCACTTAGTGCAGCCTTGGTGGCCAACTGAGCTAAGCCAGTTGGTTTTTCTCCCTTACTAAGCTAAGGGGGCTCTTGTTGTGTCTTGGTACATTGCGACGAGGGAGCTTAGGGTGTATGGGTGATGGAACACGATTCATCATTTACAAAGCTATTCTCATTTGGCACACTATTTAATAAATATTGGGGTTTAGGGAGAATTGTGAAACTATATTTGAAACTAGAAAGGAGCACAATATGTGCAGGACACCTGATGTTTATGACCCCCTGTTTACACTTGATATTTACGACCTCTTGCGTTACGACCATACTTTTTGAGTTATTTAGATTTTTTTCCATACATTTTGAGTTATTTAGATTTTTGACGCAAAAAGCGTGTAATATGTATCTTGATATATATATATATATATATATATATATATATATATATATATATATATATATATATATATATATATATATATATATATATATATATATATATATATATATATATATATATATATATATATATATATATATATATATATATATATATATATATATATATATATATATATATATATTTTCTCTTCGTTAGTATGTTTATACATGAAGGGTTTATTTATAAACTAAAAGACATTGCGGGTGAAGCAATGGTCTTGGTAAAGTTTTCACAACTTTTATGATAACTATTTTATATAAGCATGAACTCACCGCTGAGTGCCGATTCCACTGGTTATTTACCTTCTGATTCCGAGTTTGAATACTCACCTTATGCTTGGGAATCGTATACGTTGTCTTATAGACCACGGTTGTAAAGTCTTCTAGTTGATTGGACTACGACTTTGACTTGTCATCTCGTGATGTGCCATTTTGGGGCACCTATTTTTTTGAAACATGGTTTAATGGTGTTCCTTGAATTTCTTATCACTCTGGTTGTTAATTTCTAAAGAATCATGTCGTCAAGGAGATTATCTCTTTTACAGAACATTTGTTTTGGTCTTGATCTTGTGCTTTGTGTAAACGAAGCTTAGGTAGGCTAATTTATAAGGTTGAAACGAATTCGTCACTCGTTTGAACAAGCAAATTATAAATTTCCGACCATTAGTTTGTAAATCTTAATTAGATGGACCTGATGAACCCATGTAATTAATGATTTTCAAACGAGTGGGGAAGGATGTGACAATCGCACAAATTGTTTCTTTCGATTGCACAGTTCACCTTTGTTTACCTCTATTCCAATTCATTTCATTATTATCTTGTACGAATGACTATCTGAACTTCTTTTTGTTTATGGTTTACCTTTACGACTCAAACTGAACGTGGCATCTACTGTGAATTTAATGAACCAATATTCTCACCTATTCGTCATTAAACTAGAGACTATTGAGACAAATTGAGCGTCGGGACGTCGCTTCCTAAAGTGGTAGACACTGTAATAACCCAAAATTTAATTGCAACATTTAGACCGAGCTCAAATTGTATTCCTAATATTCGGACTAATATTTGTATTTTATATTTTGTCGGTAATGTCTAAGTTAGACATTGACCGTAAATAAATATTATCCTCATGATATATAAGTATTTTTAATGTCGTCATTTTAATTATTCAGATTATGTGCATTCTTTGTATTTTACGTTAAACATTTAAACGTCATTCCTTTATATAACATTTATTAAATTATAAGCCCTCATTTTCATAGCAAACTGTCAACGTGCTCCGAATGTAGATGTTTTTACTTTATATTGAGCGTTTATTTTTCGTGTTTTATATGTATCTTATAAATCGTGTAACTTTTAAAATATTGGGTCTCGATAATACCTGTTTATTCAATATTTAGCTAATAAAAAAGAAAAGTAAATGTGTAACATAAGATATATATGGCACTCCAAGCGTATCAAATAAGCTTATTATTTATTGTTTGGGTAAAAGATATACAATACCAACGTACTTATTTAAATGTATCGACTTTAAACACTTACTAATTTATCGCTAGCCAATAACAACGAACTTTCAAATTCGTTCCGTTTTTACCAATATGTCCCTGAAATGACTGTATTACCACTGTCTTTTTAATATACTTACATATACTGCCACATTCACCATAGGGTTCACCATAGGTAGTTAACTCGGTGTTTATTTCTGGAATCACGGAAGAACAGGTTACCTGATCAAGAAAGTCCATTAACTCGAGTGTTTACATGGTTTCATCATGAGAGGAGCACCTATGTTCGCGACTTATTCTAGTACTAGTAATTGAAGCGGATGATCAAACTGTATCTCTACTCTTTTCCACGTCAGTCTTGCAAGCCTAGCTATCATAAATCTTTCTATCATGTTGCTAAATCTTGCTTAATATATTGATTTCAATATGTCTATTTTAATACAACATACGAACTCTTTATTTAAAAAATGGGATACTCAGCATAGAAGAAACCTCGGCTCAATACGAGAGGAAAATAATTCTCGTTATAAACATGATGGAATCCGTAATCAATTGGTACTTGCTGAAGGTTTATGAAGCTCATAACAATTATACAAAACCCTAAATAAGATCAAAGCACACATAGCGAAAGAGATTTAACAAGATCATAATAATAACACATTCATAGTTAATCGAATTAGGGTTACATACATTTTAGCTTAGATGATTCCACAAGATAAAGAACGAATCACCAATTAGGGTTTATAACGAACACCACCAAGATATAGTCTAAAGTAAGACTACATTACGTTCTTGTATACACGTAATAGAACGAGCTAACCGTAAGTCTAGTACGTGTAAACCGAGCTTCTACGCCTTGTGGAAAATCTACCCAACAACCCTAGATAGGGGCTAGGACTAGATTATTCCTAAACCAAAACCAAAGGATAAAAGGAACCCTAAAAAAAGGTGTTTTTCCTTTGGTGTTGATCAAACAAAGAAACCAAACAAGCCAAACGAAAACCCTAAGGGTTGCGTTTAGTTTATTGGCCATAAGAGAAGAGAAGAGAGAAGTGGGGTGAAGAATTATGAGGGTAGGGGGTGTGTTTATATAGGCTAGCAAATCTTGGAGCCCAAGTAATAAACCAAATAAGGCAAGAAATCTTTTCTTCCTTTTCCTTGCTTCTCCACCGCCGGCCCACTCACAAAAGGGTATTCCGGATCTTTCTTTAACTTCCGTTTAATATTTCACGTTAACCTTTTAGTCCTTAACTCTTAAACTTAACGACGTTTAAATGTTTAAAGCTCGATTTAATTTAATAAACATATAAATATATTTATTAAATAAATTAACTCTTTACGTATTGTGTGCAATCCCGTAATCTCGAGTTCGATCCTAACACACGACTATTAAATTTATGTCCATAAACTTTCAGCTCCCACTTGGACAAATTTCGAATATCGTGATTACATTGACTATCGTCTATTTACACTAGCAATGTCTCGAGTACAACTCGAGTAAGGTTTCTTGGATAAAACCTTTTAATGATTTATTATTATTATTATCCTTTCATTTCTAATACAACATTAATAAGGATATGGATCTTAGTCATTCCTTTTGTTGAGTCTTAGGATCTAGACTCATCTGGGATATATAACAATGATTGTAATGCACAGCGGAACATAATAAATAACACAATCAAAGTTATGAACAAGGCTTTCTTATTCATAAAATACTAATAAGCTACTAACTACTCTTGGTGCCTAATAGGCTTGACACCAGGAGAACGCACACACACCTTTAGTTTACATTGTATATGAATCAGTGAATAACCATGTGTGCCTAACCCTCTTTATATAATAGAGGTACTAGGGTTACATCACAACCTTAGCTTACTATATAAGCTAACTATTTGATATTAGGTCCTTCATCTTGTTTTGTCATATCAACTCAAGATATCTAAGTCCCAACAATCTTCCCCTAGTTGATTTGACAAAACCAGTAAGCACAAGCTTCCCCTGAAGCAAATATAGATGAAGGCTAAGCTTCCCTTCAATCCATGCATTCTTCCCCTTTTTGTCACATCAACTCAAAAGGGATCGTCTTCCCCTTAAGAAATGCATATCGAATCCAGTAGGCTTCCTTAGAGTGAGCACTGATGAAGAAAATCAAGTATAACGAATTTTATGAAGAAGTGGAATATGTCAAACTTGTGTCTTATATCATCTCAGTTTTTATTACATGGGACTGGTAACCCCTACAACTATAAGCCAGCTGTTAGCTATAACAATATATTTAATCCAACGATAAGGTGTATTGCTCACCAACAGTTTTTGGTACATGGGAACTGATAACCTTCACAACTATGAGCCAGTTGTAAGCTGTAACAATATATTTAGTCCAAAGACAAGGTGTATTGCTCTCCTAATTGAGATATAAAAACAAATTTGTGAAAATAAACTCCAACATTAAATTAGCAATTATCAATTGTCTTCGTCAAGGAACCATAACTCACCAGTAGGAACCATAGGCTAACCATCTCTTGAATCTTGAACTCAGTAGTATAGATCATCCACTCCTTCAGTGTGAAAAAGACATGCGTATTACAATAACATGTAATAAAATGTCTTTGTATAATTCTTGTAATCAATATATGCATGGCGATCACATGCAATGGTCGATAGTCTTAGTGAGCTCTGACGGATTAGCCAGAAACCACTCGATGCTTATGATCATGCTAATTTTGTGATGATCATATCATGAACTGTATGGTATCATATGCCCCCCAAATATTTGTAAAAGAGCATGTAACTGTTCCAATCAAGAATTATACCATAAACTAAACTTTCGAAATGAACCATATACCTCTTCATTGTTCAAGATCACCATTAGGAACGACCAGGATGAAACGACCAGTAGGAACCAACCAGGAGGAACCGACCAGGAGGAATCAACTAGGAGGAACCGACCAGTAGTAAGAAACAGCTTACCAGGAGCATCTCAAAACCCTTTTTCTTTCTTTCTTTTTTTCATTTTTTTAAATAACTCTCACCACACTGTCGCTGAAGCTGTTCCCGTTGCTGTCACAAATATTGTCGCTAAAAACATTAGTCATTCAAACAAACCCTCCTCCAATAGTTTAGCGATACTCCAATCTATCACGATATCTGTTGCTGCAGCTGTCTTTGTCATATACTTTATAGCCCATCTTACGTAATACCAAGCTCATATATCAACTGAATACAACATCCAGCCCATAAATAAAGTTATGACAAATCAAACTCACGTGAAGTATTTTGTAACCATATCCCACGTACCTTAAAAGTCAGGAAACAATACTTTCCAAACCCAATCCACATTCAAAAATAGTCTCCAATAAAATAGGAAGAAATTGATCCTCAAAAATAAGGATAGAATAATAGTACGCAATTAATGTCCATTTTATCGGAATAAACTGCTCCATATGCACACGTTTTATTGACTGACATATTGCACTCATAATTTATGTATCCTCCAAAAATTACGCAGGATTTATTCATCACACGTATTGACTATATCAAAAACATAAATCCATACCTGTTTTAATTATGGATACATTTAGAGCGGATAGCAAAAGTCTTCACACCCGTTCTTGTGTATTGCTCGACCAAAACAACACCCAAAATGTGTGCTCCTAAGATTCACGTATCTCCTGTGATCATGACCTGCTCTATTCTCCAATACTCAGGCTGGCATGATCTCCTGTATTTAGGGTTTGAAATAAAACCCTAATATCAAAAAAAACATATCTCGGAAACTGCTTTCTCTGAATACTGAGATCAGCAAGCACCAAAGTTTTGTGATAATGGTTTAGAATCACAACTCCTGCTGCCTTCCAGTTCGTTCTTGATCACGTTTAGGATTCATTGAAACCCTAAATCACCTTCTAGAATTTAGTGAGCAGATCAAACAGCACCTACAGTCACCTAATATTATACTAGGTTCATCGTTGATTCAAGAATCAACTCACCAACGTTAGTATGACGACCATCACCACCACCAACCTGCTGCCTCTATATAAAAAAAATGAATCTAGGGTTTTATTACAAACCCTAAGCATTTAGAACAACAGCCGTCTTCACCTTCTACATCATCAACATCATGCACGAATTATCTAGGGTTTATTCACAGCGACAACCACCACCGGTCATCTTTGAATATACTAGGGTTCATCATTGATTGAAAATCAACTCACCAAAGCTAGTATAATCAACATCACAGTAACAACATCAGATGAACAGCAACAATCATCTAGGGTTTGTTGGGAAAAACCCTAGATCAGCAACTTGATTTATTAAAAAACATAAAATAACATGAAAACCTTGTAGATCAACCATATCGAGAGCCAACAAGCTCTGATACCACTTGTTGAGTCTTAGGATCTAGACTCATCTGGGATATATAACAATGATTGTAATGCACAACGGAACATAATAAAGAACACAATCAAAGTTATGAACAAGGCTTTCTTATTCATAAAATACTAATAAGCTACTAACTACTCCTGGTGCCTAATAGGCTTGACACCAGGAGAACACACACACACCTTTAGTTACATTGTATATGAATCAGTGAATAACCATGTGTGCCTAACCCTCTTTATATAATAGAGGTACTAGGGTTACATCACAACCCTAGCTTACTATAGAAGCTAACTATTTGCTATTAGGTCCTTCATCTTGTTTTGTCATATCAACTCAAGATATCTAAGTCCCAACACCTTTCATTAAATATTTTGTTTCTCGTTCATCGAATTCAAGCAAGATTACCAAAACTTCTAAACATAGTTTAGAAAGACTTTGGGTACGGTCGTACAAACATCTTACGAATCCCACGAGGGGCCCAGCTGTATTAAACTCCAAAATAATTTTGAAGGAAACAAATTCCATATTGACTACAAGCAAAACTTATGAATTTTGCAACACTTCTGAAAATAGCCCTTATAGCTACCAGTTACGTTTAGTGTTAGATTATTTTACTGAAATGCACTAGATCCACGACAGTTTTCTAGTATCTCAGGTTTGAGGATAACTATTTATGATTTACTTGATGATAAAGATCCATAAAGTATAATCATATAGTTGGGATAAGTTCAATACTCGAATCATCGAATATCATCCAAAATTGATCAATATACTTTCAAGTATACTCTATTACTATTTTGATTGTCTTACATTTAATAATACTCCTATATTATTAATCGACAACAGACATTTAGAATAACTACATTATTCATGGATTAAACATGTAAATATAGGATACAATATATTATAATAAACTTACCAAGTAATTTATTTCACCATAATAATTGTCTAACATCCCTTAGCCAAATACTAAAATAGATCAATGCATGAAAAACACGATTGATGCATCATGCCTCTAGTAATGACATTCATACTTGTTTGGCAAAGCATAAACCAACCAATCTTGACCTATTGGAATTTTGAGAATACTTGCTTAAAAAATTTGAAGGTCTACGAGATTAATGGCCTATTCTAAGTGATGGATTTGATGGATTAATATGGTTGATTGATTGATAAATAAAGAAGAAGATGAAGGAATGAGATGAGGGATTAGAGAGAGAAAGGAGAGAAAGGAGAAAGTTAGAGAGAGAAAGTAAAATGGAATGATGATTAAGTGTAATGACAATCAACAACCCCTCCTAACATGCTAGGAGGGGATATATATAGCCCACCCTACATGTGGGCTATATGGACTATACATAAACTAAATGGATCACGAGCCCATTACATAATTATCGTTGGAGCGACCGATCCTTCATAAATACGTAAAACGTATTTCCAACAATCTCCCCCTAAGGGAGGTCGCTCCAAGAAACAAAGTTCTAAATAGTCTATAACTCGTGATCTATGCTAACTAAGATGTGACCGAGACTTTATTGTGGGAAGAACGTATTTCCAACAATCTCCCCCTAAGGGAGGTCACATCTTTTTACAAAATCTTAAACCTAGCATCTATGCTTGAGTCTTCGATCTTGTTCTTGTGAATATGCTTGATGTGATCTTTGACTTTAGTCTTGAGCATGTTCCCTTGCCTTGACCTTGTGCATTCTTCACTTGTGATATTTGCCTCTTTGTGACTTCATGTTCCACATACTTATACTTTTAAATTCTTGAAAGCTTCAGAGTTTGATACAGCGAAAGACTTGACCTTCAGGCTTTCTTGAATTTGTTGAAGTACTAATTGTATGTAGTATAAGCATGTGATGACGACTTCTTCTGGATTGTACACCGCAATACCACCTTCTTGTTACGCTGCATAAGACAGTTAGCAACAAAACAATATACACGGATGAAATGGCCTTGAACATTTCATTCTAATTCGGTAGCATTTTACCTCCGGTCGGTGAAGACCGTTGGACGATATTAAATATCGTACTTGTGGCAGGTAGTTTCAATAAAGAACCTCCTTGACAAGATTTCGCGGGTAAACCCGTTCTCTTTACTCGACCGTCCAAAGCTAACTGCGAACGTAAAGAGTGAATCATTTGAATAATATTATCCGCATGATTTGAAGCCGTCAATTCATGTTCCTGGAACAAGTGAAGTTCAATTAAGAACCGCACCATCGTTGCTTTCCAGTTGTCACTAGCTTGATTCATATAGAATCTTGCAAGTTATCTACCAAGTGCTGTTTGATGTTAACACTAGAAGGATTTCCATTCGTCACTGTAAATACTTAATAGTATTACTCTGAATGTTCTGGCAAGATCACTAAGATATTGCGTAGAGGCCTAGAACGTGTTTAAATTCATTTAAGAATTAAACCACTGTTGCTTTCCAGTTATCACAAGTTTGATTCATAAAGAATCGCACAAGTCACCTACCATGAGCTTTTTGATATTCGCTCAAGAAGGATTTCCATCTTCATTGTAAATACTTTCGTATTACTCGGATGTTCAGGCAAGATCATGAAGATTTTGCGTAGGACTCTTAAGATCTTTCTTACTTTTCACAGTGTGTGAAGAAGCAAGGAAATATGAAAGTGTGTCCTAATGAGATATTTGATGATCTCAAATGGCTCTAGACTCGATCGTGCATTTTGGATTTTTAGTGATCGGAGGCTGGAGATGAGTGCCACCTTTTCAATACCAATTTATTCGGAGTGAATAAATCAATAGATAATGTGTTGATCTCCGTGTGATTAAAACAAATACCTTTTGAGAGATATTTGAGTTAGCTGGGAAGGGTTGTGCATTGCATCACTGGGTCCATGACGTCTTTCTTCAATATCGAGAATCATTAACAAAAATGATCTCAATAGCATATGTATTGACCCGGTTTCTGCCTAAAGTTGTAAGGAGGGCTTCTTTCTTTACACCCTTTATCTTTACAATTCTTTTTCATTCTTCAACCCCTTCAATGCTTACCAATACGTCATAACTAGCACCTTGTTGTGATTGTTCCAGTGCTAACTTAAGTACTTGGTCGGCATTCAGCTACGTTCACAATCTTTCTCCATCTTTCCTAAGGACTACTATTTCTAGCTATGGAATGTCCTTGGGAAGATTCCTCCGGTTCTAGAGAAATCATTGGACTTTAACCTATCCTACCATCCTTATGTCACCATAATCTTCACCGTCGTGAATAGAGATGTTTTGGGTAAGTGTATGTCACCATGAAATCCATTTTGAAGTGCAAATCCATTTAGCTCCCCCTTAACATATGCCACGATATCCGAAAACATTTTGCATATGTCGGGATGAGCTATCACGTTAAGTCAAACCATTCATGATTGATCATATCCCATATTAAATCACATTTTCTCCCCCATATTAAAAATATTAACCCAATTGATGTTTTTAATATCAATTGATTTAATAGCATTTTAAGAAAATTTGGGAAGAAAAATGCAAGTCCAATTATCTTCATGAATTACACAAGCACCCCCTCAAATTAATGAGGGTGTGCTGAAACGTAAATTAAATACCTTTTAAACACAAGCGTAAGGTATTTATTACGTGCAAAGATCAAATATGAGAATGAATTCACAAGATTAACAATTTACGAGATATGACCTGAATGATGGAGAACATCATATGAAAGATTCACATGGTTCTTGTTCACGAATGTTGGTCTTCCTCGTAACTTCTGAAGTTATCTCTTGACTCCATGTGTATGATTGATATCGTTGTCTTAACACCAATATGTGAACTTGGCACTCTCGGCATCACGGATTCTGAATGCTGGACAATTGCTCCCCCTCAATTGTTGACCTGTGTTCTATTGAAAGAGCTGTAGTCACCGTTTGAGTAGTCGCATCGTCGAGTATGTAGATATCAATTGCAATGAACTTTGGATTGTGGAGTTGATAACTTCGGATTCTGAAGTCAAAGCTTTCCGGTGAAATGCTTGACTTCAAAGTGAAAAGCGGGTTACTATCGGAAATAATAGCAAACCATTTTGAGCATGTTTTAAAAGTTTGAACTTCTGCTCGAACTTTATTTACAACCCCGTGTCATTATTGAATGACATTTCTAGGTTCGTAAATATTATCGATTCCAGAAGACATGCTCTTTTTATCAAAACATTTTTGAACACACAATTTTGAAAGATTTAGAAAAACCTTTTGAAAAATTCTTGAAAAATTGTGTTCAAAGTTTTGAAAAACAATTACTTGAGCTTAAGATTTGGAATATCTTAGGAAAGCTCAAGTCCGAGAAGTTGTAAACTTCTCGTTGTTAAGGATAAGTTTATCATCGGCGATAAACTTTCCTTTTAACTGAAGAACGAGTCCTAAGCTGACATTTACTTAGAAGTCGTTTTTCATGAGCTTGAAAACTTTGACTGTTTTAACGGAAAGCTCATGACCGAGAAAGGTTAATTTCTCGTTATGAAGAAAAGTTCTCTTATTTAAAAGATACACTTTCCTTTCTGAGCTTAAAACTTCGAATGTTTTAATACAAGCTCATGACTGAGAAAGGTGAATTTCTCGTTAAGAGGATAAGTTATCATAAAAGATAATCTTTCCTTTATTTTAAGTTCGAGTTACAGTCTGACATTTAACTGTAAGTCATTGTGCATGAGCTTAAAAAACCTTGAATGTTTTTAATTTTAGCTCATGCCCGAGAAAACTTAATTTCTCGTTGTTAGGATAAGTTTATCATCGGCGATAAACTTTCCTTTCTTTGATGCACGGGTTACCATCTGATATTTAATGATAAACCATTTACACGAGCTTAAAACCTTTGAATGGTTTTAGGGTAAGCTCGTGTCCAAGAAAACTTAATTTCTTGTTAAGAGGGTAAGTTATCGTTGTGTGGATAAACTTCCCTGACTCTGAAGTCCGGGTCGTCGTCTGTCATTTAACGAGGAGCCATAGTGCATGAGCTTAAAAACTTGGAATGTTTTTTATATAAGCTCATGCCCGAGAAAAATGAATTTCTCGTTTTTAGGGTAAGTCATCATCGGGATGAACTTTCCTGTCTTTGGAGATCGAGTTACAGTCTGTTATGTGACTGTAAGTCCTGTGAGCTTTAACCATGAATCCCCTGAGATACTAGTTTCTCTGATATCTGCTTCTTCAGCAACCAAACTCTGAGAGTGTCCGTAGTTGAACGGTATACAATGATTGGACCGCTTCGTTCTTTTGGAACATCAACTTTGGTACCTGCATTCTCATTAGGAGTTTGTATACTTTTACATGGGTTAGAGATATCTATTTTAGAAGCACGTGGGGGTTCACGGTTTTCTTTTCTTGTGTCGGAGGTGGCCTGAGGGGATGATTCACTTGTCTTAGTTGGCAAACGTTTCCTTTTATAGAAAATCTTAAGTTCAGGCTTAAGTGATGTATCATCCTTTGCAATTTCCTCCCTAGTAGTCTTAGTAGAATCGGAGACTATCCTAGTTAAAGGGCACTCGTTTCCTACAAGAGTGAAAGTTCTACCAGTGGGGCGCCACATTTTACCAATGGGTTTGATTTTAGCGATCCACTGGGATTTAAGTCTAGCACGGGAGTTCACCTCATTAAGCAATTTCTTGATACAGGAATCATGATTTGCCGAAAAGACACATTTTCTACATGTTTTACAAGTAGCATATTTAATGTCCGAGTAATTCCTAGATGATTGATCGATGCTCCTAGGAGACGTCATGCTACGGTTAGCAGTGTTGGGTGATCTAGAAGGCATCTGACTAGGTTTGACATTGCTATCTCTTACATGTGTCTTTTGCTTAGCTTCCCTAAGACCAGATTTATGGCTAGCGTCATTTGAACTAGTTCTAGACGTGGTCATTGAACTATTCTTAAAGAAACTAGAGGCAATCATATGATTAGGTCTTGCTAAAACTGAGTTAGTCACATTAGGCCTAGTTGGTGGAGGGACTGTTCTAGAAATATGACCCAAATCAACTTGGGAGGCAAACCACGGTCTCGAGGATTGTAGTCGCTCGGATCTAAATGCAGTAGGTTGTCTGACAATCGGTTGTCTGACGAACTGATTTGTAGGCGGTTTCCCCAAGATTGATGGTTTTTCAAGCTTAGTGTCCATACTAGGTCCTCTATTTTTCCTTAACTCGTTTTTCAACGCAGCTATAGCAAAAACCTTTTCCTGTACTTGGGCCTTTAAAGTCTCATTCTCTTTGAGCAAGTTATCTTGGGATGCCAACTTAGATTCAAGCAGTTGAATTTGTTTCAAAAGATTATCCTTTTCAGCTTTAGAATCTAGAACAGTTTGATCCAATTTTCTTTCAAGAACAACGTTTGACTTTTCAAGTTTTTCAAAGTATGTTTCAAATTTGTCCTTTTTCTTAGAAAATTCAAGTTTGGCATCCTCAAGATCTTTTGATTGCCGAGCTACGATCGTTTCGAGCTCTTTAATCTTGGAATCAGAATCAGTTAACGAGGCAGTTGTAAAGCATTTATCATGATGTACTATAGCATTTTGAACACTTTCTCCCCCATTATGACTTACATCGGATGAATCAGAAGTGGTATTTCTATCACTCTTTTCCATCCCATGTTTGTCATAATTAGGTTCAGAATGCTCAATATGCGGCATGTCATCAGCATATACATCATAAACAACATTACATTGTACCATGTTTGCCGGCTCTTCGTCATAAACGGGTACGGTGTCAGCAAAAGAGATCTCGTGAACAGTCCCTGACGTGCCACTGGCATCATGTTGTCCTCCTGATTCTGTGCTCTTGGCATCGTTAGGCTCCAAGTTTTCAACCGTATGACCAGTTTTTTAACACCCCCAAATTTACACGCAGCGGAATACATCTTTGGGTGCTAAACAATGATACAACAACACATAATTTATAAAGAACGACTCGAAAAGAGACGTTTTAAATATATCGTTCCAAAACATTTATCAGAGTAACGTAGTCCCAAGACATCGTAACCAAAGTACAACCAAAACAAAAGATTTAAATTGTTTTGAACAAAAGGAACGACAAATATTCAAAGAGTTTATATTGCAAAGTAGTGCACAACATTCATTCCCGTGGCTTCCAAGCTTCAGCCTTCTTGATTACCTGAAATACATGTGAGAAAATCATCAGCAAAAATGCCGAGTGAATCTATAGGTTTATATAATCATTTTGAACACAAGCAAAGATTATAAGTTTGTGGCATGCTTAAAGGCAACAAGCATCTAATAATTTGCATCAACAATAATAATTGTATTTAGCATAAATTGCAATAAGCTCATGGAACCGAGCCCTTAGACACTCCCATATCAGTCTAATAAGACGAGAGATTTATTAATTGTCGGTTACCTCCAGATTATTGGTACATTGCCGTATACCTGACTTCTCAATACAATATGTTCAAACAGTGTGGAGGTCGGGCCTAAGCTTCTATGACAAGTCCACAAAAACTGAACCGGGGCGGCTTCCCCCATAGATCTATTAACTGTACTAGCGGTTAACCCATCATAGGTTAATTAACGGTCCATAATTGAGGCTTTAACTAAGGCAATCACTTAATGCAATTTAAAGGCAACCACGGGTCCATTCATAGAGGGACAAGCATACCATAAAAATCTTGTGTTCTAAGTTTAAAAAAAACATGTATTCCCCCTCGCGGGTTTTAAAAATATTTGAATGAGCTCAAACGAGGCTATAGACTCACGTTGATAATGAAAGGCGGATTATCGGCTACGGGCGTGCTTCGGTCACGGAAACCTATATAAATAATAATCGGTCTTAGACTCTTGTCTAATGACTTTTATCAAAATAACAATATACATATGATGATTTTGTACATATGATGATGATCAAGTGGGTTTATATATCTTTGTTTACTCATTTTAGTGTTTACGTATTGGTAACTTTTTACTAGTTTACTAGTTTTACCTATTTACCTATTTTGAGTCCAATAAGCTTAGTATAAGTTCTTTAACTTGTTTTAATCCATTTTATACCTATATTATCAGTATCTATACTTTCCATGTTGGGCCCAAATGGGTTAAGCCCAATAAGTTCTTTTTTATAAGTGTTTAACTTATTTAGTCCAATTATTAGTCCAGTATGCTTAGTTAGCTCGTTAATGTCCGTATGTCCTATTGTTCGGGTTTTATCGGTTTTTACTTGTATTAGTTACTTATATATCAGTATATGACTTTTAAAAACTTTACATTAGACAAGTTTGATCGTCTAAGTTTTATTTGGCGAAAAACGTTAATTTTACGGTAATAGCCGAAAAAGTCGTAAAAATCAAGTTTATAGCTTTTATTACTTATAAGTATTATTCCACTACCATTTATATAATTTATCCATTTAATTAACCTTTTACATATTTATATAAATAATTTTCATAAGTTAGTGGGTTTTTATTTTACATTTTATACAATAAAATTTGAGTGCTTATATAATAATAATAAACATTAATTCTCAAAATCTGATTTTTATCTTCATGTTCACCATTTTTATCATATCTAGAGTTCTATAATGAATTAGAAGCTAATTTTTGGGTGGCATGATCTTCATATTATGTGCTACATTTAACTTAGTTATAGCTACTGCTCATTTTAAGTTTATCTTGCCTTAACAATCCCTACAAAACTGCTTATTCAGATTAGAACACCCAACTTGTTTTGATCATATCTCACTCATTATATTGATTCCATTGCATGGCCAACTCTCACATGTGTATAACATCTTGTACTTACTGTAAATGGATCATACCATGCAATTTTATCAGTTCAAGTTTTAGTTATATACTGTTTTTATACAGCCAACTAAATAATCAAGATTTTAGCCTCATTTCTTATAGTTATTAACCTTTTTAAGCATATCTATCAACACTTGATCCCCACACAACATTTTTATCATCATATATACATCATATACATATACAAAATGAAAGAAAATACATTTGTTCTTTACAAAAATAACAAGAGAAAATGGAGAGGATGATCTTCTTTACCAACCAAGTGTATTTCTTGTTTTTGGAAGACAAGAACTTGATGAACACCACAAGTAACTCCAAGATCATCAAACACCAAGAATATAAGTTGAGAAATCAGCCCTAGGACACACGCAAATCACCTCCAATGTTGTTAATATGGCCACCAAATGATCAAGGCTTCAAGATAACTCCATGATAGAGCTAGTAAACATGTATTTCATGGCTAGAAAAGATCAAAAGGGGTGTTTGTAGCTTGAATATGGATGGCAATGGTGGAAGGTTTTGAGAGGATTTGTGAGAGTTTTGCATGTATGGAAATGGTGGTGTGAAGTTAGGTGATGGTTTTGACTAGACAAAGCTTAAAGAGTAAGCTTTGTAGTACACTTGTAATAAACTAGCTAACATGATGCCACATAAGGTGGTGGTATCATGTTGGTGCCATCCAAACTAGCTAGTGGGGTGGGACAATGTATTTTGTCCCATCTCACTAGTTTACGGGTATTCCTCGAGTCTAGTTTTCTCGATTTGCGTGCCCTCGGGTCGTTTCGCGAAAAACATTTTTATAAATTATGAATCAACGTCACAAAACGAATCCAATAAAAATTGTCTCATAAAAAATGGAGTCCAAAAACGTAAATACGTAATCCTAAGGTTTCCGGTTTAGTCGTAAAAGACACTAAATTATGCACGTAAGCCCAAATTTAAATCCGTAAATTGTGAGTTCATCAACCCACACAAAAATAAGTTTCAAAATATTATACGATATAAAATTTTTGGCATCAGTCGGTATCGCGATCACTAGTAGTCCTCGTTGCTCGTCAAAATATTAAAATAAAATATTTAATATCGGTTTCAACTTAAACCGTTAAACATAATAATATTTAATATATAAAATACTTCAAAAATATTTGAAAAGTAAGATTAAGTAATGACCTTATTTTGTGGGTTTTACATCCTCACCACCTTAGGAGAGCACCGTCCCGGGGCTTACTTCTCCTTAGGTCCGTCTACGAATAAATGCGGATACTTACTCTTGAAGTAGTCCTCTCGCTCCCAAGTGTATTCGGGTCCACGTCGGAAATTCCATCGCACTTTCACTATCGGGATCCGACTTTGCTTAAGCCGTTTCACCTCTCGATCCATAATCTCCACCGGTTCCTCAATAAAATGCAGCTTGTCGTCCAGTTGAATCTCCTCAAGTGGAATTATCAAATTCTCGTCCGCCAAACACCTCTTAAGATTAGAAACGTGAAAAGTATTGTGAATAGCACTTAACTTTTCTGGCAATTCCAACTTATATGCCACAGGACCAACTCGATCAATAATCTTGAATGGACCTATATAGCGTGGACTAAGCTTTCCTCGCTTGCCAAATCGAATTACTCCTTTCCAAGGTGATACTTTCAGCATAACCATGTCGCCAATATCAAACTCCAATGGTTTTCTCCTCTTATCCGCATAGCTCTTCTGTCTACTACGAGCTGTCAATAAACGATTCTTGATTTGCATGATCTTCTCAGTCGTTTCTCTAATCAATTCAGGACCCGTCAACTGACTTTCTCCAATCTCACACCAACCAACTGGTGATCTACACTTTCGCCCGTAAAGTGCTTCAAAAGGCGCAGCCTTGATACTTGCATGATAACTGTTGTTGTATGAGAACTCCACCAAAGGTAAGTGTCGATCCCAACTACCTCCAAAGTCTATTACACACGCTCGTAACATATCCTCCAAGGTCTGAATAGTCCTCTCACTTTGTCCGTCCGTTTCCGGATGATACGCAGTGCTCATATCCAACTGAGTCCCTAGAGCTCGCTGAAGCGATTTCCAAAACTCAGATGTGAACCGACTATCTCGATCAGAAATAATTGACAAAGGAACCCCATGTCTACAAACAACTTCCTTCAAATACAACCGAGTAAGTTTGTCTAAGTCATCAGTTTTCTTTATCGGCAAGAAATGAGCCGACTTAGTCAACCGATCAACAATCACCCAAATCGTATCATAACCACTAGAAGTTCTCGGAAGTCCCGAAACAAAGTCCATAGTGATCTTCTCCCATTTCCATTCTGGAATTTCAGGTTGTTGCAGTAAACCCGAAGGTCTCTTGTGCTCAAACTTTACCTTAGCACACGTCAAGCATTTACTAACATAAGTAGCAATGTTAGCCTTCATATTCGGCCACCAGTAACATTTCTTCAAGTCTTGGTACATTTTATCCGATCCTGGGTGAATCGAATATTTAGACTTGTGAGATTCGTGCATAATTAGATCTCTCAGTCCTCCATACACCGGTAACCACACACGATTCTCGAAATATCGAATTCCGTCATCACGAATTTCGAATATAGGTGTCATCCTTCTACCCAAGTCTTCATCTCTCACATTCTCTTCCTCCATCGCCTTAGTTTGAGCTTTAAGTATTCGATTAGATAAATCAGAATAAGTTTTCATGGCTAAAGCTCTAACCCTTTTGGTTATTTCTCTGTCCTTCCTACTAAGTGCATCGGCAACTACATTCACCTTGCCGGGATGGTAGCAAATTTTAATGTCGTAATCACTCAACAATTCTACCCATCTTCTCTGCCTCATATTGAGCTCCTTCTGATCTAAAATATGTTGCAGGCTTTTATGATCGGTATATACCACACTCTTTGTACCGTAGAGATAGTGTCTCCAAAGTCTAAGAGCAAAGACAACAGCTCCTAATTCCAAATCATGTGTAGTATAGTTCTCCTCATGCTTCCTCAATTGACGAGATGCATACGCGATCACTTTCTCTCTTTGCATCAACACAGCACCAAAACCCTTACGTGATGCGTCACAATATACCACAAAGTCTTCAGCTCCGTCGGGCAAAGCCAAAATTGGTGCAGAACACAGCTTCCGCTTCAAAGTTTGGAATGCTTCTTCTTCTTCTGAACCCCACTCATACTTCTTGTTTTTCTGTGTAAGTTTAGTAAGAGGTTTAGAAATTAAAGAGAACCCTTCTATGAATCGTCGATAGTATCCAGCTAATCCCAAGAATTGTCTAACTTCAGTCGGGGTCGTAGGCCTAGCCCAATCTCTAATAGCTTCAATTTTGGAAGGATCAACATGAACACCGCTACTATCGATCACGTGCCCAAGGAATTGGACTGAATCCAACCAAAAATCACACTTGGAGAATTTCGCATACAACTTCTCCCTCTTCAACAACTCTAAAATAATCTTCAAATGACCTTCATGCTCCTCCCGACTTTTGGAATAAATCAGGATACCGTCGATAAATACAATCACAAACTTGTCGAGGTATGGTTTACACACACGATTCATTAAGTCCATGAATACCGCAGGTGCGTTAGTTAACCCAAACGGCATTACTTGAAATTCAAAGTGTCCATAACGCGTCCGAAAAGCTGTAATAGGTATGTCCTCCTCTTTAACACGAAGTTGATGATAACCCGATCTCAAGTCGATCTTCGAGTACACACACGAACCTTGAAGTTGATCGAACAAATCATCGATCCTAGGAAGTGGATAACGATTTTTAATAGTTAACTTGTTCAACTCTCGGTAGTCTATGCACATTCTGAACGATCCGTCCTTCTTCTTCACGAACAATACTGGAGCTCCCCAAGGTGACGAACTTGGTCTAATGAACCCCTTCTCCATTAACTCCTTCAACTGATCTGCCAACTCCTTCATCTCAGATGGTGCCAAACGATAAGGTGCACGCGCCACCGGTGCAGCTCCCGGCACTAGATCAATCTTGAACTCGACTTCTCGCTGAGGCGGAAGCCCTGGCAAGTCATCGGGAAATACTTCAGGAAAATCACGAATAACCGGAACATCTTCCACACGCCTAACCGGTAGTTCTTTCTCCACTACTTGAGCCAAGAACAGGTGACAACCTATTTCTACATATTTCCCCGGCTTGATACAAGATATCACCGTCAGACGAGATCTACCGACATCACCTTTAACTACTAACACCTTACCCTTAACCGGTATGTGGACAACTTTCTCCCCACATACAATTACCGCATCATGAGCACCTAACCAATCCATACCAACAATCACATCAAATGAACCCAACTCTATCGGCATCAAATCAATTTCAAACAAATGATTTGCTAATTTCAAAGGACACTTCTTAAATATAGTGGTAGTACTAACTAATTGTCCATCAGCTAACTCGACCTCATAACTAGTATTTAGGCTTGTTGGCTCAATATCAATTAAACGACTAAAGGAAGTGCTTATAAAGCTCCTATCAGATCCTGAGTCAAACAACACACTAGCATAACGATGGTTGAGTAAGAACGTACCCGTCACCACATTTGGACCTTGTGCCTGATCAACATCCTTAACAACATAAACTGCCCCAGCAGCTTCACCTGCTTTCTTGTTCTTCAACTTCGGGCATTTGGGACGAACATGATCACGTTCTCCACATTCAAAGCAAGTCTTGATCGGAATAGCATTTGCTCCAGTGGCAGGGATCCATGGCTTGCACTTCTCCGCAGCATGCCCAACCTTTCCACATTTAGTGCACCTTGGTGGACAATTACCAAAGTGACAAACACCACATCTCTTACATTTCTGGGCTGGTCCCCCATAGTCAGCATTGTCATTCTTGTTAGTTGCAGCTCTAGCCCCATCATTTCTCTTCTGACTGTACTGCCTATGGCGGTTACTACCTTGATTACCACTCTGCAAATTCTCCCATTTCCTTTTATTACCCTCAGCAGCTTTCTCAGCCCTATCTTGAACTTTCTGCCCCATGAGTGTATGAGCCATTCTTACAGTCTCAACAAAGTTCTTGGGTCGAGATGAAGTTGTCTCACCTTTAATGTACCCAGGCAACCCTTTGATGTATTGATCCATCTTCTTTTTCTCAGTAACAAAAGCATCTGGACACAACAAAACCAACTCATTGAATCGGCTAGTGTATGCAGCAATGTTGTTATCCTTCAGCTTCAGGTGCCTCAGCTCATCCTCCAAAGCAGATAACTCTTCTTCTGGACAGAACTCTTCTTTCAATAACCTTTTAATTTCATCCCAAGGTTTCCTGTTTGCAGCTTCTAAACCGACTGTAGCAACTTGAGTCTTCCACCAGCTTAAAGCTCGATCCTTGAAAGTAGCAACTGCGAACTTAACCTTGTTCCTTTCTGAGCAATCACTAATCTCAAATGTTGTTTCTGTTTTCTCAATCCACCTGAATAATTCCAGTGCTCCACCAGTTCCTTGAAATGTAGTGGGTCCACATTTCATGTATCCAGCAAAAGTACATTCTTTAACCGTAGCAGCAGCCGGAGCAACCTCATCTGCAGGATTCTCAGCTACACCTGCCCCAGCAGCTTCTGGTCCAGCAGGTTCACCTTCACCTTCAGCACCCGCACCTGCAGAGCCACCTGCTCCTTCAGTGTTAACACGCGCAGCTCTATCCGCAGCTAATGCTTTCGCAACCTCTTCAGCAACTAGCCTTGCAATGGCATCATTTGTCATTCTCCTAGGTGGCATGATTCTGTCACATCACAAAGAGAAGATAAAATGAATGAGTTAATTGTATTCATGGTATAGTCATATCATGTACAAAATCAATCATCAAATGCATACACATTATCAATACAAGGATAGAGTACAACGACACAAAATAATAAACACTAGTCACGTGGGGATCCACATGGCTTAGTTGACTGTGTCTCGCTTGCAGTAGTGAGACCTGCTTCCTCCTCATCGAAGACGTAATTTGACGGTGGTAAATTTCACAAAATAGGTATAAGGTCATAAAAAAATGAAATAGGATAATTTCCAATAATTTAAATAAATGTAGAAAATCCTTCAAAATAATTGCAAGAAAATTTCCAAAAATTTATTTAAGTAAATCATTAATAAATGATAACTCTTATCGAAAAGTTTAACGATATCAATATATATATCGATAAAGGATTATAGTATTTATTTAGAAATACTTAGCAATAAGGCATACATAATAATGTATACTAAAGTTGTAATCCCAGAAGTAGCTTGAACCTGAAGTCACGCGAAATCATGTGCACCGACTCTTTTGAAAAATAAAACCGACAGTTATAGTTTAGGTTTTTAGAAAAAGACCTAGTTCTCTATAACTCATGGCTCTGGTACCAATCTTTAACACCCCCAAATTTACACGCAGCGGAATACATCTTTGGGTGCTAAACAATGATACAACAACACATAATTTATAAAGAACGACTCGAAAAGAGACGTTTTAAATTTATCGTTCCAAAACATTTATCAGAGTAACGTAGTCCCAAGACATCGTAACCAAAGTACAACCAAAACAAAAGATTTAAATTGTTTTGAACAAAAGGAACGACAAATATTCAAAGAGTTTATATTGCAAAGTAGTGCACAACATTCATTCCCGTGGCTTCCAAGCTTCAGCCTTCTTGATTACCTGAAATACATGTGAGAAAATCATCAGCAAAAATGCCGAGTGAATCTATAGGTTTATATAATCATTTTGAACACAAGCAAAGATTATAAGTTTGTGGCATGCTTAAAGGCAACAAGCATCTAATAATTTGCATCAACAATAATAATTGTATTTAGCATAAATTGCAATAAGCTCATGGAACCGAGCCCTTAGACACTCCCATATCAGTCTAATAAGACGAGAGATTTATTAATTGTCGGTTACCTCCAGATTATTGGTACATTGCCGTATACCTGACTTCTCAATACAATATGTTCAAACAGTGTGGAGGTCGGGCCTAAGCTTCTATGACAAGTCCACGAAAACTGAACCGGGGCGGCTTCCCCCATAGATCTATTAACTGTACTAGCGGTTAACCCATCATAGGTTAATTAACGGTCCATAATTGAGGCTTTAACTAAGGCAATCACTTAATGCAATTTAAAGGCAACCACGGGTCCATTCATAGAGGGACAAGCATACCATAAAAATCTTGTGTTCTAAGTTTAAAAAAAACATGTATTCCCCCTCGCGGGTTTTAAAAATATTTGAATGAGCTCAAACGAGGCTATAGACTCACCTTGATAATGAAAGGCGGATTATCGGCTACGGGCGTGCTTCGGTCACGGAAACCTATATAAATAATAATCGGTCTTAGACTCTTGTCTAATGACTTTTATCAAAATAACAATATACATATGATGATTTTGTACATATGATGATGATCAAGTGGGTTTATATATCTTTGTTTACTCATTTTAGTGTTTACGTATTGGTAACGTTTTACTAGTTTACTAGTTTTACCTATTTACCTATTTTGAGTCCAATAAGCTTAGTATAAGTTCTTTAACTTGTTTTAATCCATTTTATACCTATATTATCAGTATCTATACTTTCCATGTTGGGCCCAAATGGGTTAAGCCCAATAAGTTCTTTTTTATAAGTGTTTAACTTATTTAGTCCAATTATTAGTCCAGTATGCTTAGTTAGCTCGTTAATGTCCGTATGTCCTATTGTTCGGGTTTTATCGGTTTTTACTTGTATTAGTTACTTATATATCAGTATATGACTTTTAAAAACTTTACATTAGACAAGTTTGATCGTCTAAGTTTTATTTGGCGAAAAACGTTAATTTTACGGTAATAGCCGAAAAAGTCGTAAAAATCAAGTTTATAGCTTTTATTACTTATAAGTATTATTCCACTACCATTTATATAATTTATCCATTTAATTAACCTTTTACATATTTATATAAATAATTTTCATAAGTTAGTGGGTTTTTATTTTACATTTTATACAATAAAATTTGAGTGCTTATATAATAATAATAAACATTAATTCTCAAAATCTGATTTTTATCTTCATGTTCACCATTTTTATCATATCTAGAGTTCTATAATGAATTAGAAGCTAATTTTTGGGTGGCATGATCTTCATATTATGTGCTACATTTAACTTAGTTATAGCTACTGCTCATTTTAAGTTTATCTTGCCTTAACAATCCCTACAAAACTGCTTATTCAGATTAGAACACCCAACTTGTTTTGATCATATCTCACTCATTATATTGATTCCATTGCATGGCCAACTCTCACATGTGTATAACATCTTGTACTTACTGTAAATGGATTATACCATGCAATTTTATCAGTTCAAGTTTTAGTTATATACTGTTTTTATACAGCCAACTAAATAATCAAGATTTTAGCCTCATTTCTTATAGTTATTAACCTTTTTAAGCATATCTATCAACACTTGATCCCCACACAACATTTTTATCATCATATATACATCATATACATATACAAAATGAAAGAAAATACATTTGTTCTTTACAAAAATAACAAGAGAAAATGGAGAGGATGATCTTCTTTACCAACCAAGTGTATTTCTTGTTTTTGGAAGACAAGAACTTGATGAACACCACAAGTAACTCCAAGATCATCAAACACCAAGAATATAAGTTGAGAAATCAGCCCTAGGACACACGCAAATCACCTCCAATGTTGTTAATATGGCCACCAAATGATCAAGGCTTCAAGATAACTCCATGATAGAGCTAGTAAACATGTATTTCATGGCTAGAAAAGATCAAAAGGGGTGTTTGTAGCTTGAATATGGATGGCAATGGTGGAAGGTTTTGAGAGGATTTGTGAGAGTTTTGCATGTATGGAAATGGTGGTGTGAAGTTAGGTGATGGTTTTGACTAGACAAAGCTTAAAGAGTAAGCTTTGTAGTACACTTGTAATAAACTAGCTAACATGATGCAAGGTGGTGGTATCATGTTGGTGCCATCCAAACTAGCTAGTGGGGTGGGACAATGTATTTTGTCCCATCTCACTAGTTTACGGGTATTCCTCGAGTCTAGTTTTCTCGATTTGCGTGCCCTCGGGTCGTTTCGCGAAAAACGTTTTTATAAATTATGAATCAACGTCACAAAACGAATCCAATAAAAATTGTCTCATAAAAAACGGAGTCCAAAAACGTAAATACGTAATCCTAAGGTTTCCGGTTTAGTCGTAAAAGACACTAAATTATGCACGTAAGCCCAAATTTAAATCCGTAAATTGTGAGTTCATCAACCCACACAAAAATAAGTTTCAAAATATTATACGATATAAAATTTTTGGCATCAGTCGGTATCGCGATCACTAGTAGTCCTCGTTGCTCGTCAAAATATTAAAATAAAATATTTAATATCGGTTTCAACTTAAACCGTTAAACATAATAATATTTAATATATAAAATACTTCAAAAATATTTGAAAAGTAAGATTAAGTAATGACCTTATTTTGTGGGTTTTACAAGTTTTCTCTTGCATCGAAGAGTCCTGCACTCCATTATCATACCCTTGCTGAAGTCGAGATCTTTCATAAATCGAAGACGAGACCGAGGTCATGAGTTTCAAAATTGTATCACGGAAAGCTCGAAGCTCGGTATGTGTATCTCGAAGAAACGATTGGCAAATCACTGAACTTGCAGACTTGATGATATTGAATTGGAGGAAAGGCGTGAGTTGTATCACAAGAGCCTTATAAGCAATTGACGATGCAGAGTGATTAAAGTTGTCACGGTTGAGTTGCTCGGCGAGTTCGGTCAAAGTGGTGAACATTGAGTCCATGAATATATGACGATCTTGACCAAAGATTGTCACAAATTCGCTCCCTCCTTGAATCCTCGAAAGAGTGACCAGATGAGACTAAAGCATTTGAAATGAATTTATACCACTTTCTCTAGCTTTGTCGTGCATTTGATGCAAGTCTCCCTCTTTAAGTTTCGAGTCCATTGAAAATCGAGGAAAAATGATGTGGATGTTGTAGTTTTCAGGATTTTACAATTTGATTCGGCTCAAAAGATGTTGTCGGCTCAAACAATTATGAATTAAACCCGATAAAAAAATCCGTAGTCGCTAAAAAATAAATCCCGTCACGTTGACTCGTCACTTTTGACTTTACAACCGGCCACAATAACTTTTAACCCGGCAAATGTTTTTCCACATTAACTTTTAAAAATACCCGCCTCGACACGATTTGCCAAAATTAATAAACAAAATATACGAAACTAAAAATATAAAAGAGACAAAAAGACAAAAGTTTAATTTAACTAAAAATAAGTAAAAAAATAAAAAAAATAAAATGTGATGTTTTAAGATAAAATGTGATATTTTAAAAAAATAAAATAAAATCTAAAAATGACTTGAAAAGAAAAATAAAAGTAAGTTAACTTAAAATTAGAAAAGAAAAAATAAAAGTAAAAAAAATCTGATATATTTTTTTTTTGAAAGGTTCGTTGACTATGATAATACGTGTCCCAAGATGGACAAAGATAAGAAAACGTGATTCTTTTTTCCTCCGCCCTAGGTAGTCCACGTATATCCCACTCAAACACTTTGTAAACTCCGTCACTTAATGAATCTGTTCCCAAGACCTAGTTTAATCCGCCCATTTGCCTGCCTTTATATCTCTCTCTCTTAAAACAAAATCAAATCTCCTTCGTCTCTTTAATCTAGCAATCTCTCTCACCAACACAGATAACCAAAAAACTTGTGAGCTTCCTCAAATTCGCCGCCCCCTTCTCTTCTTGAAATCAATCACAAAACCTAATATGATTGATTCCACTATACCCTTTTAAGATATGATCTCAAAAATGAATCCAACCATATAAAACGTGAAGAATCAAGAAGAATTCGTCGTCTAGATCTCTAAATTGATTGAGGTCTCGGGTAGGTATTCTTACTGTGTTGTTTGTGTGTGTTGTTGAGTCTCTCTCTCTTCTGTAGTGTCGTTCTTGTGATGTTTTGAAAAGCGAGAGTGTGAGGGAGAGGTTGTTTTGTTGTGATGTTGGTCTCGCGTCTGGGTTATGTGGAGTTGTGAGTGTGTTTGAGTCCCGGTGTCCGAGTCTGGTTAGGTTGTTTGAGTTTTGGTGATGGGTCGAGTCAGGGACAATAGGGGGATTTGAGAGTGTTGGTGTTTGAAAATCAAGAGTGTGAGGGAGAGGTTGTGTTGTTTTTCGTTGAGGATGGGTAAGTCGAGGGTCGGTTTGAGTTGTGGGTTTCGAATCAGACGAGGGTGAGTGTTGGTGTGAGTGTCTGTGTCGAGTGGGTTTTGTTGAGTTTTCTGGTTTGGTGAGTCTGTGTGTCGTGAGGTTGTTTTAGTCTGATCTGGGTCTTGTATCGAATCGAGTGAACTGGGTTGGGGTGGGGGGAAAGAGAGTCTTGTTTTGTTGAGATGTGTCGAGGGTGAGTTGGTCGAGAGTGGTGTTGAGATGAGACGAGGGTGAGTGTCGAGAGAAGTGTTCAGGTCTGTGATGTTACTTAAAAAAAAATCGAGTCTTCTGTTGTTCAGGTTGTTCAGGGTGTTCAATTGGGTGAGGGAAAGAAAAGTCAAAAAATTAGACTGTTATGTTTGAAATGGTTGCTTCGTTCGGAAGTGTCATTCGTTCGGAAGTTTCCATTCATTCGGAACTTTCGTTCATACGGAACATTTCCTTCACCCGGAACTTTTTTTCTTCACCCGGAACTTTTTGTCTTCACCCGGAACTTTTTCTTCACCCGGAAGTTTCGTTCACCCGGAACTTTTTTTTTTTTTTTTTTTTTGTTCGTCCGGAACTTTTTTTGTCCGGATGTTTTGTTCACCCGGAACTTTTGGGTTTGATTCGGAACTTTTGGTTCACTCGAAAAAATTCTTCACCCGGAACTGGACAATAACAGACAGACTGACTGACTGAAACTCGAGACCCAAAAACCTTGATAACGAGATAATGAAGGACAGTAGGACTGGTATTGGATAAAAAATGAGACCCAATAGATTAAAAAATAAAGAAAAATAATGATTATATAAAAAAAAATAAAGACAACTGGACAGACTTGAAACCCAGATATAATAAAAAAAATTATATATAAAAACTGGTATATAAAAAAATTTAAAATGATTATATAAAAAAAACTGATTATAAACTGATATAACAATATAACTGATAATTGATAGACTAAAATTGATAAATAAATAAAATTAAAGTGATAACAAAATTAAAAGTTCAATTTAAGAAATTCAAACAAAAAGGCAATCAAAATAGAAGGATTTAATCAAAAAAATACAAAATTAAAAAGAGAAAAACACAAACTTTTATAAAAAACACCAACTTTTTATAAAAAACACAAATTTTTTAAGATTTGATAAAGAAATTTTTGATTTTTATATAAAAATTTGTGATTTTTTATCTAAAAAGTAAGTAAATTTGAAGATTTGATATGATTTAACACATAAAAACACAAACTTTTTATAAAAAATACAAACTTTTTTAATATTTAAGCATGATTAAATCAAAACCCACCAAAATCAATAAAAAATAAAAGCAAGAATAAACCAATCAAACCTTGGCTCTTGATACCAATTGAAGGTCTACGCGATTAATGGCCTATTCTAAGTGATGGATTTGATGGATTAATATGGTTGATTGATTGATAAATAAAGAAGAAGATGAAGGAATGAGATGAGGGATTAGAGAGAGAAAGGAGAGAAAGGAGAAAGTTAGAGAGAGAAAGTAAAATGGAATGATGATTAAGTGTAATGACAATCAACAACCCCTCCTAACATGCTAGGAGGGGATATATATAGCACACCCTACATGTGGGCTATATGGACTATACATAAACTAAATGGATCACGAGCCCATTACATAATTATCGTTGGAGCGACCGATCCTTCATAAATACGTAAAACGTATTTCCAACAAAATTCAATTCATTGAAGCTCTTGTAAATGTACATTTAAATAGTTTGATATTGTCACATAGTACCAAAATTGTGAAACATCCTTGATCATCAATTTATTATACTAAACTTCCAAAACAATATTTGAAGTTCAACGTATTCTAATTATTTAATGTATAATGCAATTTTAATTAGCATGTCATCTCAAAGGATAGCATGACTAATATTGAGTGTTACCTCAATTATATCTTTCAAGTTTGATAACTTGTCATTCAAAGATACAAATACGTTACCTATAATATCTATTATGTAATGTTTGATTCTAACCAAACACTCAAGTTTGTTGGCTATGATAATTTGCACGACTATTGACAATTATTCATCTATAGAATATGGAAGCTGATCCATGACAAGGATGTTATTCTATTTCCAAACATATTCCTTCAGAATATTCATTACACAAGTTATTAAATAACTTTCAAATAGATATTAATATATTCAAATTATAAATATAACGTCATACACATGAAAATTTCTCAAACCAGATTTAGATTTCTTCATGTTCCAAATATCCATATAAACTTACTACATGGCATATTATGTTGTATTTCCATCGCATAAACAAATATTATGTGTTCCAAGGTTTTGTATATCTTATTTTCTAAATCTACAAAGCAAAGTTTCATTTCAAATCTAAACCGAAATCAACATTCAATTTGAATGAAAACTTACTTTCTTACATGTATATTCGACACATACAATTTTAGAAAATAACCATAATACTCCCACTAGCTTTTAGGAATACTTAGAAATTATCTTATTTCAATTTTTAAATCTAATCTTGGATTTCAAATTAACATAAGAATAATCTCCAAGATGTCTGCTTTCATCCATTCATGGATAATCGCACTTTATACTTCCAAAGATTTATATTGAATTAATAAACTCCCTTCGATTACTTAAGTCCTTGCATATGTAGTCATTCAAGAAACAGTTCATATATATTCAATTTTTTCAATCAAAATATGACCATTAAAATCTTTAAATATTTAATGTGTTTTAGGAAAGAATACTTAATCATAATTAATTACTTAAGTGTGATTAATAATCTATTCACAATACATACATTAAATACGTGTACAATCTCATCCATAAAATTTCCACACAAGGATTTAAACTACCACTATGGTCGTTTCTACCTTTCTATGAAGAAAAGATAAACCAAATCTAAAATTTATTATCATGTTTGGATAACATCTATTACAATCATAGTATGAGTAGTTTACCCAAATCAATATTTGGTAACAAATCATAACGATCATTTGTAACTCATCATTCTCAGCATATTAATCATATATCCGAGATATCCTTGCGGACCTGTGATTTAAATTCCTTTATCTTGAGGGTTAGCATTTACACGCCTATCTCATGATAATTACTAGTGTATCTCAAAAGATTATGTATCTTGTAATTTTATCTTTCAAGATCAAAAACTCCTACTTGCTTTTAGTAACTTAAAGTTAATACATAGCAAATAGATCAGCACTCCAACGTTATCTATATGGGACTTTACAAAACACATTTCCTAAACAACCCACTTCATAAGTGTTTTAGCAAAATATAAACTTCATTTAAGATAAAACGGGATTCATCACAGTCCTTATATAAAGGTATCTTATTAATCTTCTTAGCTCAAGTCCTACTCAACTTTCTGACCTTGATATCTTTTTGGAAGGAAGGAAGTTATAGTTATCTTGAATCAATCATCATATTGATTCTCCTAATTAACATACCATAACAATGTCGTATCTCATTTAGGGTTAATATTGTAAGTCAATGTAACAACGTTTAAGATAAATATATATCTTTTGGTTTACCTATATACCAACTAAGATATTTTAATGGTATAATGATTTCCTAACCATTTTGCATGCTTTATAACTCAAGTACTTCTAACACAAGTCACTTTATTTTATGTTTTTAAAACATAAAATGTTAACTCGGATTCACTATGAACACGGGTAAAAGATCTGGAGGTCAGGGAGGATAGAAGTGGTGTTTAGCTATGGTAGAGAGAGAAACAAGAGTTACTAGAAAAGTGTGTTTATTCTAGTGAGAGAAAGGGAAAACAAGAAATGGAAAGCCTCACCCCTCTATGGAAGTATGGAGGGGTTTATATAGCCCATGACTTGGAATTTTACATATGACAATATTAGTCCCTGCAAGTCCCGGCTATGAAACTAATGTAATTCCGTTAGTCGCACACATTTTAAGGCTAACAATCTTCCCCCAATGTGGAGACATACGGAATTACTTACAATGTTCCTAACAAATGCAAATACAACAAAAATATGACAGTATTAAGTTTGCTTTCAATGCTGAGGATGACATCATTGTCTTCAAGTCTTTTAGAAAAACTTATACCCCAGTTTGGATCTTCTTTGTCTTTGCTTGTTGAGGAACTATTGTATCATGTATGAACTGGATTAACTTCCCCTCAATTCATACCACATGTCTTAAAAAGTTTTCTTCATAGACTTCTTTTTGACGAAGCTTCTGAATCAGCTTCCCCCCAAACCAATATCCCTGTCTTGAGCAGAATCTGTAGCTTGAGCAATCTTCTATCTTTGACATTTAAAGTGCACAGCGAAATTTTGTTGAAGAAGAAGCAAACCAGACCAAGTAACTTCTATCTTGAAATTTTTGGTCTTCATGATTATGTGTTTGCGGGAACATGCAAGAAATCAGCAACAAATCTTCTCACGCTTGTAGAATACTTCCCCTGGAAGTTGAGCTAAGTACTCCAGATTGGGAACTAAGTCTCTAAAGTACACGTTCTTCACCCATGATGGTGACGAACTCTCGGAAGCATCATCTGACGTGTACGGTCAAAATCGCGAGATGTTCTTGTCGAAAGTATGATGGTGACGAACACTCAGAAGCATCATCTGACATGTATGCTCAGAATCGCGAGATATTCTTATCAGGAGTAAGGTGGTTAAGAACACTCGGAAGCATCATCTGACGTGTACGCTCAGAATGGTGAGATGTTCTTGTCAAGAGTATGGTGGTTAAGAATACTCGGGAGCATCATCTGACAAGTACAATCAGAATCGCGAGATGTTCGTGTCTAAAGTAGAAATCTTTGTTGACATTTTGTAGCTCAAGTTGCTCGTGAGAATTGTTTGCTGATCACATCTCTACTCTTGTACTCTCTGGCTAAACTTGCCAACCTTGTATTCTTTTGGCTATCTGTAGTGACCACTGGTGAAGTAAACCTGATATTCCAAACTTGAAACTGAAGTACAATCTCCTAAATTTGTTACTTACGCTTAGCACTTGTGTTGATTGACGAACGGTGCAGAGAAACGTCTCTTAGTACCTTATACATAAAAGAAGAAAGAAGTATAAGATGTAAAACACCTCTTGAAATACCCACAACTACAGGTGAGTGTGACATTGAGCACTACAACGTAACTCCTTAAGTGATATTTGTCCATGTCGTCGACCATCCACCCCTTGATAGTGGAAACTAGATAAATCAAGTCTCAATCATAAATGCTGAAGCGAATCATCAATCGATAGAAATGGGTGAAAGAGGCTCGATGATGAATTGAGTAGACGCCTTCATGATATTCCACTTCACCTTCAGATAATAAATACCAAATCCACTTCGTAATCACTTGACATTACTTTGCTCGAATACTAGCCGTTGTTGATAATTTCAGTGAATCTTAAAAGGATCGTTTTGGTGTTTGTTTGTTTTTGTCGTGAGTTTGTCGTGTGTGTCTGTGTTGTTTGAGTGCCATTAACTAGAGATCAACATTAACTAAAAGAGATGAGAAGCTGTCAGTGTCATGTAGTTAACTTTACTTGGAAGCCAAATCATTCATATACCCAACTGATGCGCGGATCGAGAGGTCGTCTAATTTTTTCGAAGAATAGGGGTTCAAAACGAAGTTTTTCTTTAGTCGAAATGAACCCGTAATCACCATATCCCTATAAACGTTGATGCAAGTATGAATCCAAGTAAATCCAGTCCGATGGCAAAACTCAAATCATATCCGGTCCACTGCAAGCTTCGAATGTTGTTTTATTCTTAAAAAATATGCAGCCTGTGACCCAATAATGTAACTCATGTAATGTTGATAGCAAGCCAGTCCTTATTTGGTCTAATTTGAGTACACTATATCCAGAAAATGACATAAAGAAGTACCGGCCCAACTAATGACGTTTGAGGATATATTAAGTTAGAAGATCCCTAATAGAACTCATAGTTACCCTCTAAACCTAATCATAAAAATTTCCGCCCCCATCTTGTTATCTCCGTCACTATCTTTCTCATCAACGTAGCAACCAAAAAAAATTCAATCTCGATTCTTCCATCATAAAGCAACACCGATAATATGATCAATGTCAACACAAGTCATATCTACCTTATTCATCAAAGATCATATAAAATATAACCTTGTTATGTTATATTCGTGTATGAATACCACAAGGAAGAAGACGCAACAAGGTCTCCTAGTTGGGGGTCTCGGGTAGGTCGATGTTGTTGATGCATTTTTGTTTTGAATATTAAAATCGAAACAAAGATCGAATATAACAAGCTTGTTAATATTTGATCTTTAATTTTCGAATATGAAAGAGTACTCACAGCAAAGATCGATGATGAATTCATGTTTCGAGCTACTGATCATGGCATGCATGAATAAAACGAAACGAATCTGAGATCACTTTCTGATTATAAATTATGTTTTACATTCGATTCTAGTTGGGGATTAGGAAACGATGGGTTAAGATAGAGATTTGGTGTTGATGGGGGTGATAAGGCTGGTGTTTGTCAGTTTTGGTCTCGGTAAAATTTTAATCAACATGGTCTTCGAATGTTTTGATAAACTGGTCACAATCTTTTCTTAAAAAAATGTCATCGTAATGTTTGTTTCCAAAAACCCATCGCAAGTCAAAATATATAAGGCCATCGCAGTCTAGTCAACACTCCATCGTAACATGATGGAAGCCATCGCAAAGTACAAAGCAGTCCATCACAATAACCATCTTACATCTGTATGTTTAAAAAAAATTCATCACCATTTGGCCTTAATATTCCATCGCAATGGGTCAAACCACCCATCGCAATGAGACCCATCGGAATGAGCCCCATCGCAATAGGTACAGTCGAACCCATCACAATGTGTCAAAACCCCATCGTAGTCAATGCGATCGAAAGTAGCCATCGGGATCTCCCATCGCAATGTGGGTCGCAAAGTCAAAACCCCATTGCGATGGATTTTGTTGTGTCGCAAAAGTACGATACAGTTGACATATACCCGAAATGTATGGATCTGTGAGACTTTTGATATGTTTGTCCGTTTCCCCAATAAATGAATCTGATAAGTTTAAATGGGACAAAACAAAACACATTAAAGAAAGATGACAAATAATTTATTACAGAGACACAGATATCAAAGGGATTAAAGAGGTAAAGAAATAATAGAAAGAAAAAAACTGATAGACTAGAAAAAAATGGATTCAAACGATGGTGAGTGGACAAAAACAAGATGTGAAAAGTGATATGACCAGATTTAAAACGAGACTAGATGACCACGGAACAAACACAGATTCCAACAAAAACACGAATACAAAAACATGAAACACCCCTAGTTAGCTCTGATGCCAATTGTTAACTCAGATTCACTATGAACACGGGTAAAAGATCCGGAGGTCGGGGAGGATAGAAGTGGTGTTTAGCCATGGTAGAGAGAGAAACAAGAGTTACTAGAAAAGTGTGTTTATTCTTGTGAGAGAAAGGGAAAACAAGAAATGGTAAGCATCACCCCTCCATGGAAGTATGGAGGGGTTTATATAGCCCGGGACTTGGACTTTTACATATGACAATATTAGTCCCTGCAAGTCCCGGCTATGAAACTAATGTAATTCCGTTAGTCGCACACATTTTAAGGCTAACATAAAAGTTATAATTCCATTATACGTTTTAAGTCATTTGAAAATGACTCCATGTATGTGTCTTAAGAAAAGAGATCATACATTAACGTCTTACTTTATATTATACGTCTTCCAAGACTTTATGTTTGTGACTTTTATAAATAAATCATAAACATGTATAAAGTAATCATGAACAACACTAGGTTTCCTTAGTCTTTTCAAGTTAATTAACTACTATGTATATTTATGTAATTCCAATAATACACAGATATTTACTTTAGTAGTATAAGATTACTCTATGTATCTTATGTCATTCCAGGAATTTTTCCATTTTAAGAAACTACAAAATATTCCACGCCCGATCTCACGACATGTGGATATTTTATCCTTGTATTTACAATTTAGTCTAAGCTCTCACATGACTAAATCAAAACAACAAGTGTTTCTTAATGTGAATGATATATATACTTTTAAGTAGTCTTTTAATCATATTGACACATGATCTAAATTTCATCTAATATAAATTAGATTGTTAGTCTCTTATCTTAAAGACAAGAGAATCATATCTTTATGAGTTGTTTCTTGCACACAATGTTCATTTCTCTCACTTGTGCATGGAATAACCTCATATATTAGATAAACACCACGTCTAACGTGTGTCTATACAAAATACGATTGTGTCATATATACTAGCTTTTACAAGTAGATGTAGAACCACTTAATCAACAAGAATCAATACATGACGATCCTTTTAAGATAATACTGTCAACAATTCGAAAGTAATTATCTTAGGACATACTAAAGATAATATGGGTTATTACCAAGATGACAAAGCTTGTAACTCCCATTGAATTAGAGAATGTTTTAATAGACTCAAATTTAGAAATACAACATTGTAAATGTTTCATAATGAGTGAAACATATTAGTGTGTTGTTTACTTTCTTACTCCATTGAAAAACACATTTGCAACAATTACTTGTAGTGTTTAAGAGTGTATTCTACTTTGTAAATGATGACTTGTCCACCAATTTCTTTTAACTTGAAAGATTTTACATGCAATTTCTTCTTTAATATGTCTACCAACCCCACAGTGGTATGTAGTGCCTATAAATGGTCAATGCATAACTACTGGACAAATATGCTAGTTTGCCTTTAAATAATTAGCGGTAACCATAACTCAAGATATGCACTTTTCTTAACTACTAAAGTTTGTTATGAGTTACGTATTTTGAATTAGTCATTTCTAAAATCCTTATTACTCATTCTTCACTCATGGAAAAGAGTTTAGCTTTATCTTCTATTGTAATTGAATCTATCTTCACACCTTACGGTTGTAGATCCATAAACAAAAGAATAAACCATGTTTACGGTGTAACGTTTGCATTAATACATTGTAAAAGAATTTAAAAAATTCAATTTTTATTTTTGATAATACCATTCAAGAAAATAAAATTACCCCGGTAATAATAACCATAGTATTTTCCTTAAAAACTAGAATCTAAATTGACATAATTTCATCACATCAGTTGATCTGCTAGCAATAAAAGTATTCAAGATGGTAACTTGTAGAACAGTGATTGACAAACAATTTGCAATTTCTAGATTCTTTAGGGACTTACATTGCCAAAAAAACATTTTGCATTGTAAACATGTTTCATCCCTGTTATGCCTTAAGTTTCTAGATCTCACTAAGTAACTTAATTAAGTCGACTAATCTAAAGAACGTAAAACCATTCATGTTCAATCTCATTCAGTCATGAAAGTTTTCTTTCCATTACAACACCGTCCAGAATCTCATATGACGAAAAATGTAACTTCAGGTGTTCGTCAATTAGATGACATATGACTTAAGTTTAGGGTATAGATTTTTTGGTGTCAAAAATCATGTATGGAGAATCATGCATATATCTCCATAGCATAAGTTTAATAAAACATTTAGTAAACTTTTTGATGAGTCTAAAAAATTTCGCCATAAATTGTAAGTTGAGGTATTAGTTAAACCAATTAAAGATTTTACCCACAACAATTCACAACTTACGCTCCTAGAACTTGGCTAAAGCATAAAGCAATAACCTTATTCATTGTGTTTCGGATGTGAATTTGTGGTAAATTAACCTTAAGATATAATGCAAACAATAATCGTATGTAATTTCAATTTGACGCACAAGTGAGCTGGAAATTTGGTCAGCGACAATGGAGTAACACCTCCTTCCTTAACCGGGTACATGACCATCGGTGCGTTATACCCACTTTATAGTTTTTCAATAGGAGTAGGCCATTAAATATTATTGCAAATCACCAATCAACACAATTCTATGTAATTTAGATATCAAAACAATTCACTAATTTTGATATGATTTAGACCATATTATTTTTCTCAAAAAAAATACCATTGTTTACAACATACAAATATAACGCATGAAAACGATAAGGTACAAAAAAACTAAATCATAAACACATAATAACAATTTATATGTGCAATAAATAAATCAAATAGCCACATGCATACGATTTATTCAATAAATATCAAATCTGAGTTTTTATATCCATATAAAATCTTCCTGGATTTTAGATTTATTGAATCAAATAAAACAAGTAGCAAAACACGTAACAATTACCACATAAAATCATATGATCCATGAAAACATGCATGTTCATCACGGATCTCCCACATAACTTAACAATTAAATCTTTACGGATCGAAACGTTAATTTATATAACATAACAATTCATCATGCAATTCATCAAAGTTCCACCCAAATCACTTAACAATTTGATTAAATCTCTATGGATCGTAATCTTAAATACATGACATAACAATTAATCATGCAGTTATCTAAAGATCAAAGCATGCAATTTTAGGGTTTCACAAAAAAAATTATAATCGGCTAAATAAACAAACCGACCAAAAAAAAATAATTTTCTTTTAAATCGGATTTTAAAAAACAAAAACAAAAAACCCTAAATTTTCTTTTCACAAAAAAAATATGTAGTTTTAACTCAAAACAATTATTAGTTAAAAACCTTTAGATCTCGATAATTATAACATGTTAAAATGGCTCTTATACCACTAAAGGTTTATGATGCTCATAACAATTATACAAAACCCTAAATAAGATCAAAGCACACATAGCGGAAGTGATTTAACAAGATCATAATAATAACACATTCATAATTAATCGAATTAGGGTTACATACCTATTAGCTTAGATGATTCCACAAGATAAAGAACGAATCACCAATTAGGGTTTATAACGAACAGCACCAAGATATAGTCTAAAGTAAGACTAAATTACGTTCTTGTACACACGTAATACAACGAGCTAACCGTAAGTCTGGTACGTGTAAACCAAGCTTCTACGCCTTGTGAAAAATCTACCCAACAACCCTAGAGAGGGGTTATGACTAGATTATTGCTAAACCAAAACCAAAGGATAAAAGGAACCCTAAAAAAGGTGTTTTTCCTTTGGTGTTGATCAAACAAAGAAACCAAACAAACCAAATGAAAATCCTAAGGGTTACGTTTGGTTGATCGGCCAAAAGAGAAGAGAATAGAGAAGTGGGGTGAAGAATTATGAGGGTAATGGGTGTGTTTATATAGGCTAGCAAATCCTGGAGCCCAAGTAATAAACCAAATAAGGCAAGAAATCTTTTCTTCCTTCTCCTTGCTTCTCCACCGCCGGCCCACTCACAAAAGGGTATTCCGGATCTTTCTTTAACTTCCATTTAATATTCCACGTTAAGCTCTTAGTCCTTAACTCTTAAACTTAACGACGGTTAAATGTTTAAAGCTCGATTTAATTTAATAAACATATAAATATATTTATTAAATAAATTAACTCTTTACGTATTGTGTGCAATCCCGTAATCTCGAGTTCGGTCCTAACACAGGACTATTAAATTTATGTCCATAAACTTTCACTTGTTACTGTAGTTTTTATTGTTAGTGTAGTAATTTGTTTGATTTAATTGTTGTTAGGATGTAACTGGGATTTAAACTTTAAAGTAATCTGTTTATTAATTGTGTTAAAGAATAAAAGGGTAATATAGTCATTTTAAAGACATATTGGTAAAGACGGAACGAATTTGAAAGTTTATTGTTATTGTCTAGCGATAAATTAGTAAGTGCGTAAAGTCGATACATTTGAATAAACACATTGGTATTATATAGCTTTTACCCATGTTTTCACACGTATGAATCTCGAATGTTTTACATATCTACGTGAATAGATTTGATGAAAGCATAAAGTTTCACAATTAATTTTTTTGGATACCTCATTGATATATGACAAAGTTTAGACAGAGGGTTATCGTATGACTATGCTAATAAAATGTTCTCAACCGAATTCGGATATCAAGATTTCTTGTTCAAACGTCGCAAGCTTAAATTCGAGTCTTGATTCGAGGCTCGGGCAGATTAACTTTCATAGTCGTGTTCATGTCGTCATATATACTAGTACCATACGACTTTGATTCACTTGCGTCTAAGCGTGGAGCCAAGGTATAATTTGAGCCATAAGTTACTTATATATGTCGGGTAATCTATATTTGAGATCATATGTTAGTAAAAACAAGGCTACAAAATGCTCTTAATGATATACTGATAAAATGCACTTTTTATAACATGTTGGTCCTTGTAAATGAAAATCCAAAATACTAGTACGTTACATAATATTAAGATCATATGTTTTAACCATTAAGATATGATCCTAAAACATTTTATAATTATGTTCTAGATCTTATGAATGAAGAGAAAACATATGAAATCTTGTATGAAGGGCCTAAGATCTTATATAAAATTATGCCATACACCATTATTTTACTATTATCAATAAACACTAGTAATGAATTATTTAAAATTAAACAAAACAAATTATTTATCTCTTTACGTTTTCTACAATATTTATTAATAAAGGGATGGTTGGGTTAAATTATATTTTAAGAAACTTTGATAAAACCCGTATATTCTTTTATTGTCGTTTATATCTCTAAGACGCATCACTTTATTTTAGGTCGTCGCTAGAAGCTCTTGGTACCTCGGCTTATTTTTATTTTATCGTTTGACTCCCATAATTATTAGTTTGATTGTTATCTTCGTTTGATTCGTGATCGCCAAAGTAAGTTCATAGCCTCGCTTTTACTATTTTAATTGTTTTATAAACCCCGCGAGGGGGATACATGCTACTTTTACGAATGGACGCAAGTACCTGAACTGTATGAACTGTATGCTTATTTTATCCCTTTTAGTCATGAACCGTTAATTACTTGAACCGACTGTACTGGTCGAGTAAACACGAATGCTGTGAATAGATCTATTGGGATTGACCTCTCCGTCGGGTTTAACGGAAAACCGACTGGACGCATTGTATTTGAAACTTGAACGGAATAACGGATGTTAATGTTCAGTTTCATGATCTAAATGCGATAACTGATGCTATCTGACCTTGGAAACTGAATACTTGAAATCTTGTGGTCCACTGCCTTTACTTGCAAATCTATGAATTCACTCAACGGTTGTGCTGACATTTTTAGCATGTTTATCTCAGGTTTAAGAGCAGCTGGAGGAGCATGGAGTCGCACGGGATATTTTGAAGGCAATAAAATATTGATTATCATTCGATAAACTTTTTGAAATTGTTTATAATTACAGTATTGTTGGGACCTGTTTTTGTTTGTAAACTCTGATTTTAAATTATCGAATGGATTAAACTGTTCAAACGCTTCTTTTTGAGTCGTTCTCTTTGTACATGTGCTTTGTGATTATGAAGTAGCACCCAAAAGTGGTATTCCGCTGCGTTGTTGTAAATTTGAGGGTGCTACATGGACAGATACGAAAACAGGGACAGGGACGGGGATGGGTACTTAGAAACGCCAATGGCCCTAAAATCAAGAAACGGGTACGGTTGAAAACGTATGTGTATTTTATTAATTTATTATTTTATATAATAATTTTAATTATATACTAATTTATACTACACATGTTAAAAAATCGAACTCATTCAGTTATATACTACTAACTTTCAACACATTTAAGTAAAATTCACTAATAAAAGATATAAAAAGAATATTGTTGCATCTATTTAAATGTTTAGCCCATTGAACTAAAGTCAACTATGTAACTAATGCAAACCCTATTTTCACCAGCCACCACTTGTTATCTTTTAGATACCCCTTGTCCTTCCTCTATAACTCAGTCACCAGAAAACACCTCCTTTTTCGCCCAATCTCTTTTGTTAACTATAAACCAAATCCCTAGAAACGTGAAAAACACGCTCAAAAACGTTTCCCATGCGTTTCTTCTTAAGCAATGACGTTTTCGATATGCAGAAACGTTTCTCATTTTTCGGAAACGTTTCCGACGCGTTTGCAGCCATTTCCAACCGTTTCTCGTTTTCAAAACGTTTTCGGTACGGGCACGACACCTGAGAGGCGTTCCCGTGCAACATAGCGACGGGCGACCTAATGACGACGTTCTAGTAACGGCCTATGACTAACAGGTTTAGCATCTTGGTAAACAGATCTATGACGGCAGAGGGGTGTGTGGATTTGGTTTTAGTTGTTGACGATGATAATAGATGTCATTTGTGTAAATGTTTTGTGTTTTAGGATTTACTAGTTTTCATGTTTATAGAATAAGAGAGTGATAATTAATCTTGTATTAGAATGATTTATGAAGATAATAACGGATGACATCAATCTCTTCAGTGGTGAATGAAGATCTGGTGTATGGTAGTTTATGAGTGTCGGAGACACGTGATGATAGCAATAATATTTTTAATACTAATAACAATAATAAATATATTGTACCAATACTAGAAAAAATGAGTGAGGATATTTGGGTCATTTTACATAATATAACGGACCAAACTAACCGGTCAACAACATAAAAGACTAATGGTACAAAGATTTGTGGGTAAGCAACCGGCTAAGGGCTAAGCAGGTCACTCGGTACATACAAAGGTCGAAATTTAAATGTTTACTACTAGAATGAGAGAAAAAAGATGACTGCATATAATGATAAAAAGGTGGAAGCTTAAGGTATTTTCAAGCCATTTTCACTTATATTTTTCTCACTGTTCATTTATTTTTATGATTATTTTAACTATTAATTAGTTTTTAGGGATTTAAAATAGAATTAATTAGTTAAAAAATTTAGAAAAATACTTTTTAGAGTTAGATAAATATTTTTGAGGTTTACAAGTTATAAAATCTTTGATTCGGCTTTTTGGTAATTTATTTGATTTTAAGAGCTTTAATTAGCATTTAAAAATTAAAATATTAATTAATTTAAAAAGTTTCAAAAAGTTTTCTTGATTTGTAAACCTTAGATATATTTTAGGAACTTAATTTAAAATTCTGAGAATATTTAGTTAACTTTAATTTTTCGACGCGTTGTACGATTTTACGTTTTCTTCGTCGTTGTTTATTTTTTTAGCATAACTCGTCTTTATTTTTCATCTCTTATCACATGCAAAAACGAACTAATCCAAACTTTGATTTTTAATATTGGCACACAACTCACACTTCCGCTGAGAAGGAACTTTACATATCGGACTTTACGGTTTTCCTAAATCGTAATTTCTAATACTTACCACACTTATGCGTTTTTTCTAAAATGTGTATTTTACGTAAAATCAACTTGTTAATAGAATATTGCCTAAAACATTATCTGCATTTTTTGTCTCGTTTTTTTATTACGACAATATATAAAAACAAGCATTTAGAAAAAAAACGAATATCGAGTTCTTGAGTTCATCTAACTTCCATTTCATCTACAAATCACTTAAGGTATGAATAAACAAGTACTTAACATAACTAAGTGATCAAAGGTTAATTATTTTCTTGAGATCACTTATATTTTTAAGTGAGTTATTTAATAAACTTTATTTTTTTTAAATGTTTAATTAAAATAAAAGATGTAACTTTGAATTTAAGATATTCCAAATTAATAAAAGATATTCATTTTGAGGTAAATTCTGCACCAGTTGGACTTTCTCCACTACAGGACAAAATGAAGCATACTCTAGTGTGCACGTTACCTTATAGGTATCAGCGGTTCCTTATATACAAAAAACCACATAGGCATTTAAGGAACCGCGCCCACATAGAGCCGTTGCCCCATTCTCTTATAAATAGTGGATCATTTCCAGATTTTTTTTACCTCTTTTGGACAAACTTTCTCAAGTTTAAAACCTCTTTTATAATCTTTCAAATCATTTGTTATTTTCTTGATTATCCTTGTTTAAGAAGTGAATCTTTGTCATCTCATCTCATCCTCCAAAGTGAAAAGAGAATATTTCAAGATCCAAACTTTTTTCATTCTTGTGTCTTTTTGAAGATCCAAATTCGTGTATAATTTGGAAGTTGTGTGTGTATTGTGGTTAATACTTACGTCTTAGAGTATATTGTGTAGATTGGTCCCAACTAAGATTAAGGGTCGACTTTTAGATTAGAGTCGGGAATTGGTTAAGTGACATGTAAGTTTTCTCCACCTCAAGAAGCTTGTTGATAAATAAACTCTCGAGTAGGATACTCGAGGAGTGAAGTAGGGACGAAGATAGAGCTTCGTAGTCGAACCACTATAAATCCTTCACGTTCGGTTTGATCTTTCATTTCCTTATCTATTCACATTCTTTATTCATACTTGCATATATTTTGTGATTATTAGCTTAGCAACACTATCGCTTGTTCATATTGTGCACAAGAAGGCTTCACATAAATAAATCGAATCTAGCTTTTTGAAAATGATCATTATAAATTAATTCTTTAATTAGTGAAACTATTCAACATCCCTTTCTAGTTTCTACAATTGGTATCAGAACCTACGTCATTCAAGTTTTTGAAATATATTGTATTATAAATTTTGGGTCGATCTATAGACTCCAACAAGTATATAGAAGGGCAAACTATCCAAAGACCATCAGTTTTTGAAATCGATAATTTTATTTATTATAAAAATCAATGTTGCAAGAAAAGGCCTACAAGGTCGATTAATCATCGCTTAATCACTACAAGGCCTTCAACCTTTCCGATTAATGAAAAGGCGATTAATGGCGGTCAACAGTGGTCAAGGGAGGTCAAATTTGTCGAAAACTTGCAATTTTTGCCAAAAATACCTAAAACTCACTTTAAACTTGTGTTTAACACTTATAGTAACTATATATATGTGTGATAAGTTGTATTTCAAGAATAATATTGCCGAACATACTTAAAACTCATTAAAATTATCCAAAACTTGCCGTAAATACCAAAAAATTGCTAAAAATGCCAATCCGATTAATTACCCATTAATCCCGCCTAGAACGATTACAGGCTACAAGATGGTCGAACGGCCGACCAGCGATTCGCGGTTTTTGCAACACTGATAAAAACAGATTCGAGACTTATGTGAAATCAAATAATTTAGATATTTTGCATGTTATTACTAACTGTGACTTTCTACCTTTACAATATAAATGAAGTTTATAAAGAGAGTATGATTATAAAAACTTTCTTAATAAATCAATTTTCATGATTTTTATATTATTTATGCGTGAAAGTCAAAGTTAATTTCATAATTTTCATAAAATATTTTTTTTAAAAACACTATCAATTTTCTTTTTCGAAAAGAAATAAAAGTGAAGAAGTAAAACAAAATAAAAATATTTGATGAAAAAGCTTAGGAGGCGTTTGGTATTTAGTGATGAGCCAGAAAACATGACTTTGGGATGAAATTATTTGTTTGGTTTGAACACTTACTTAAAAAGTGGCCCACTAAAACCCACAAATTCGGTAATATGTAAAAGGATACTCATCTCCCAACTTTAGAAAAAAAAATATTGATACAATCTGACATTACCACGTGGGGAAACATGAACCATAAGTTAATTTATTTTATTTTAGTAGACCTTTTTATATTAATTTTATGATTTAAGTTCATTTGGATATCAAACTTATCTAGATATGAGGGAATTCATCCCTATCCTCCATCTCTCTACCATCTAATGGCTGAGATTGAATCCTTATTTTATATTGCAGGGGTATTTTCGTCATTTCACCCGCCACTATATAAATCATTTTATCCTTTCTTTCTCATTAAACACACACACCGTAACATCACTTCTCTCTCTACCTCCCGATCTACTTTCTCTCTCTCTATAAGTTGAAGCGTATAATCACAAATCATCACGAACATCATCATTAATCCATCACAAATCGATTACTTAACACAAATTCATATCAGGTTTGTATTCTCATAATATATTCTTATTATTTTTAGCTTATTTGATTTTGAATAAGCTTATTAATTTATTGTCATTGGCTTATTTTGAACGAAATATTCTGATTAATAGTTCTTATTTTGATCGAATTCTTCCAATTGATTGTTCTTATTTTGATCAGATTATTCTAATTAGCTTTTAATTATATGATTTATATGAAAAGCTTATTTGTTTGAATAAGATTTTGAATTAGATGAAAGTTATGAATAATTTTATGAATTAGATAGGAGTTGTGTGAATAAGCTTAAAAATCATATGAGAGTTATGAATAAGCTAACTTCTTAGCTTATTTTGACGAATCATAAGGTATTTTATGTAACTTAAGTTAAGTTTGCTGATGTGGGCTGTAATAAGCTTGATATATCATATATGATAGTTATATATCATATATGATATATCATCATTTATCATATATGATATGACTATCATATATGATATATCAAACAAACCATAAGAAAAAACAGATTTTGTATGAGTCTTTTACAGAAAATCTGTATAAACTCATAAAACGTGCCTTCTATCATATATATGAGTAATACTTTTGTTGTTAAAACTTTGCATAATATGTTCTTTTCTATCTTTTATTAATGCAGTCAGACAAAGGTGGTGTGATTGCCCGATTTGGAGCAAAGCAGAGAGGGATGTTGATTATAACAAGAGAATGTGCACGGATATGTTATAAGGGTCAAGACGGAGTAGGAGTTGTTCATGAATTCATCAGTTAATAATCTGCTTTAACAATATTTTATTATTGAAAAAGAAGAGTAGTTTTAATAATAATGGTGTTTGCATCTTTTGATTTTGTATAAATGGTTATCATATATGATATCAGATGTGTATCATATATGACTTTACATTAGGTTATGTTCTATTTGAATTATCATATATGCTTCTATTCATAAGTACATTTTTTATGTTATGAACAAGTGTTTAATTATTAATTGTGCATACTCTTTGTTGTAATCATGAATTCATCATATTCTTTGTTTAACATACCTAAGTTTTTCTTGAGTATCATATATGATAATGCATTATCATATATGATAGTGCATTATCATATATGGCTTAATTTATCAAAACCATCATGACATAATACCAAGAAAGCTAAACCATATTAACAAGACGTTGTATAAGATACCAATCGATTACAAAATCGTCCATATACGTCAAAACTCCATTAGGAGATTACAAGGAAAAAACAAACAATACATTTTATACGTAAAATAATTATTCACGAACTTCTTCAATAAGCTTCTTGGCCTTTTGGATGCTTGTAATGTTCGACATTCCTTGTAAACAGCATTCTCTACACAAATAAGAAGATTTAATTTAATTTTCAAGCGCATCATCAGATATGATATATTTTATCATATATGATATATTTTATCATATATGATATTTTAGCTTACATCATATATGATAAGATATATCATATATGATATTTCACTAACAGGTCACACTAAATTTGTTCAGCGAGATTAAGCCATAAAATCTTAGAATTCATGAAAATAAGCTAATAAGTTAGCTTATAATTCATCATAATAAAAATGATGAAAATTTATAAGCTTATTCCCATTAATCATCTAATAAAAAAGCAAACACATCCATAATCACATCAATATAAGCTTATTTACATCAAATAAGCTAAAAAATATATAAATGATGATGATATAACCTGGTGATTCGTTCTTCAATAGCATTGACATCTTTTTTTTTTAATTTTTAACGCGATTTGTTGATAATTTTTTATTTGTGTGTGTTTTAGTATGTGTTTTGGATCGAGATGATGATTGGATAAGCTTATGTGTGTGTTTTTTGTGTGTTTTGTGTTAGATCTAAGATAAGAGACGGGGGTGAGATGTATTTGGGAGGTGAGTGGGTGGGTTTAAAATGACGAAAATGCCCCTCCGCTTTTTTTAATTAAAAAATAAAACTTAATCTGGGCTGTTGATTTTTTGGTAGATGCAAGGTGGAGATTGATCCCCTTGTATCCAAAGGATACAAGGTATCCAAAATAACCGGACTCTAATTTTATATATTTTCATTTTTATTAAAATATGAAAATATTAAAATAATCTAAAACATTTTAAACTTTTAGTAAACCAAACATTACTTTTTTCTAATAATATCTACTCCTAGGAAAAAGTTCTACATAGACCCTTTGTTTAGCATAGACCCAATCAACCAATCACAACCATCTATTTTTTTCATCTAACAACAAAAATATATTTTTTTTAAATTCAATATCTCAAAAACCGTTAATCGTTACGCAAAACGAAACATACCATCGTGACGAGAATTAAATCATCTTTCAAACGAGGGGCACATATATATACTTTCGACAAACTTTTTTTTTGACTTTTTTTCTTAAGTCACGTCTTAGAGAATCATATATGATTCGTCACGAAACATATATGATTCGTCACGAAACATATATGATTCGTCACGAAACATATATGATTTTCAGAAAATCATATATGATTCATATCACGAATCATATATGATTTTCTGAAAATCATATATGATTCGTGACGAATCATATATGATTCGTGATGAATCATATATGATTCTCTCAGACGTGACTTAAGAAAAAAAGTCGAAAAAAAAATTCGTCGAAAGTATATACATGTGCCCCTCGATAGAAAGATGATTTAATTTTCGTTGCAATGGTGTATTTTTTGTCACTTGATGATTTATCGTTTGTGAGTTATTTAACTTTTAAGAAAAGAATGGAAAATTAATTTGAATGAATATGATTGGTTGATATGGTATATGCTAAAAAGAACGTCTATGTTGATCTCAACTCAAAGTAAAACCCAACTTCAAACCAAACAGACCCTTAAGAACTAACGCTGAAGATTATAACCTTTTAGATTTTAAGTGAAAAAATGTCAAAAGAAATAATGATAAAAGTCCACACATAAGTCAAGGGTTGTTATTGTAACTTCTTTAAATGAAAACTTGACAAACAAATCACATACCTGACAAAATTACGTACATTGAATAAAATTTAATATTATTTTGAGAGTACTAGTAAAATATAAAATTGGCTAGGTATTTTGGTCTTTTTAAAAAAATATCTTGCGTACTTTCATCCAAAGTTGTAGGTACCCATTGATATTGTGTTTAATTTCTGATAATAAGATTGGCTTTGGCTAAGGATGAGGTGATTCTAGTTCCTTTATATGTTTTTTAATTTCATCCCATAAACAGAAAAATATGCGAAACGGTGATGTGACGCAACACAAAAATAAAAAAACGATAATTATGACTAGTCTTACACCTATTTTTAGAACACATGTTAGTCGTACTCGAATCAAACCGAACTAGTGAAAAGCATGATCGAGCAACTGTTCAAACCAATGTTTTAAAAACCGGGTTGATCCGGCCGGTTGAACCAGTTAAACCGTGAACCGGCTCAAAGACCGGGCCGGATGTGACCGGATTTTTGCTTGTTTGAGAACCTGATTGAACCGCCGGTTTTTCGTTGAACCGGGTTGACCAGGTTTGATTCATCCGACCGGGTCATGATTTTAAAAAAAAAAAATTATTGCAAAAAACTTTTCTCTATAAATATTTTTAAGTTTTAAAGATATATATTAAACTAATGATTATTAGTGTTAGTTAAAATAAAATTAAACTAACTTAAAATGTTTACTAATATGATCTTATTATAAGTTATTACAAATTGTAACTTGTAAGCATAAATTAATTATTTTTACAAATTTTTATAATAATATTTTAAATATAAAATTTAAAACAAAAGTTAGTGAGTAAAAAATAAATATTACACATTAAAAATATAAAAAAAAATACATATATAAAGAATCGGGTTGACTCGACGGTTGAACCGGTTAAACCGGTTAAACCGTTAACCGGTCACTAAACCGAGTTAACTAAAAACCGGGTTTTAAAACATTGGTTCAAACTCGAATCAAAAATTGATTTTTAAAAAGGAAGTGAACCGAGAATTAAACCGTAATTAATTTAGCAAACCGAATTAGACTTAACCTAGCGAAACCAGTTTGTATAGTTTAGTGTATTTTGTTTGTTTGACCCGAATCGAAAAAAATGGAAACCGAAAATCATTATCATTCAAACCGAATGAAACGGTTCGGCTTGGTTCGATTTTTTATTTATTTTGTTCGGGCGGCCAAAAATAAAACGGGGTTTAATCTCAACAACACTCTGAAACACTCACATAAACCCTAGAAATCTTTAATCTGTGGTGGATCACGACGGCAAACTACGGCCTTCAAAACCCAGATCCTAAATCACCTCCTCTCCAAAACCCACTTTTTAGTTTTTACTAATTCGTCCTATTTCAAAAGATAACATAAACCCTAGAAAAAAAAAAGCTTTTGATTGAAATGGCTGACAACATCTCTTTTGAAATCCAACCGTTGTTAAGGTTGTATGTGTAGGTTGTATGTGTAGTTAACAAACCTTGGCATGTTGAAGTTTTTACATTGAGGGAGCTTGGGGTGTATGGGTGATGGAACATGATTCATCATTTACAAAGCTATTCTTGGCACACTATTTTGTAAAATATTGGGGTTTAGGAAGAATGGTGAAACTATATTTGAAACTAGAAAGGAGCACAATATGTGCAGGACACCTGATGTTTACGACCTCCTGTTTAGACTTGATATTTACGACCTCTTGCGTTACGACCCCTGCCCACAACAAATCATAAATCTTGGGATTTCTGGAGCACCGGGCTCGTTCTTTATCGACTCTTACAAGCAATCACTACTTCTACTCGATAACCCGGAATTACATATATATTCTGATGATAATATATAAAAAACGATGGCCACATTTAAAGGTGTGGATTTACAAAGTGATATGTCACCTAAGGACGGAGGGGTCTATTTTGTAGCTAAGGTGTAGAACAACAACCGCTTTAATGTCAAGATAAGAATATAAAAAGATTCTATGTTTTTGTAGAAAAAGGAAGTTGTCAAGTACATTGCATTTTTTGTGCACTACTGTTTGAAACGCGCTTCCTTGTGTAAGTACATTTACTGCAGCTAGAGACTAGAGCTGCAGCTTCCAAGATGTTTTTTGAACTATATGCAGAACGCCTGAAATTGACGCTTACAACACAAAGGGGGAAGTATTAAGTGATATTCATGGTGATATAGAATTGAAGAATGTGTATTTCAGTTATCCAACAAGACCAGATGAGCCGATATTCAATAGCATCTAATGATGAGATTAGAGTGGCAGTTGAGCTTGCAAATGCTACTAGATTCACCGATCAACTATCCAAAGGACTGGATACTATGGTTGGTGAACATGGAACACAACTATCTGGTGGACAGAAGCAAAAAACGACTATTATTGTTGCACATCTTCTGAGCATAGTCAGAAATGCCAATGTGATTGCAGTCATTCATCGGGGAAAGATGGTTGAAAAGGTAGCTTTTCTCTTGACGTTTCTATAATTGTATACAAATTCTTTTTCCTTTTCGTTTTCAAAAAGTAGTTGCATAGAAGTGTAGACTTTGAAAATGTTCCTTTCTAAGATCAAACAGGATCTCATTCAGAGCTACGCTGGGACCCTAAAGGAGCTTATGCCCAACTTATAAGATTGCAAGAGGTTAATACCGATTCAGGACAGCATAGCTCACAAGTCAGAAGGCCATCCCACCCCACAATCAGCCAATAAGCCCGGAATCATCTAGCTGTCGGCCTGTCGCCATGTTATTATGCTGACACAAGATATTGTCCCCAATTCCATGGAGATTGAACCAATTGAGTAGAGGAACCTAAAAAAACGCCTCCTAAATTCCCACTCAAATCAACAAACCCCGGATACCCATACTAGTAGTTGGATCAATTTCAGATATAATATAACTAATGGGATAGTAGTCCTACCAGTTTTCGGCATACTGATATCTAGCCTGATTAAGATCTTCTATGACCCACAACATAAGATGAAAAGAGACTCCATATTCTGGGGTCTAATGTTCACACTCGTGGGAGAAGTGTCACTCTTTTCATTTAGCGGGAGATCGTATATTTTCTCTGTTGCGGGTGCTAAACTAATAAGGACAAGACGCTTATGCGTTGAGAAAGTGATAAACATGAAGCTTGATTGGTTTCATAGGAGTGAGAACACAGGTGGTGCTATCGGTGCACGGCTGTCAGCAGATGTACTCAGTGTTCGTGGTTTAGTTGGAGATGCACTTGCTTAGCTTGTACAAGATCTATCTTCTGTTGTTGGTTTGAACATAACTCTTTCCACGTGCTGACAATTAGCCCTTGTAATTCTTGTTCTTGCTCCGTTAGTAGTTAACAGATTTGTTCCGATAAAATTCATTAAAGGGTTTAGTAATAATGCTAACGCTATGTACGAGGAAGCGAGTCAGGTGGCAAGGGATGCAGTTCGGAGTATAAGTACAGTGGCATCTTTTAGTGCAGAAGAGAAATTGGTGAAAGAGTACAGCAAGGTCTGATCATTGGGTCCGGGTTTGTTGAGGTGGGATGACTACATAATCAGACGTTTTTCGGGATTTTTTGCTCAACAATGACAGCATATGTAGTTTCTCAGTCAAGATCATTTGCACCCAATACAGGCAAAGCTATGAGTTCTGCTGTATCGGTATTTAACATTCTAGACCGGAAGTCAGAGATTGACCCGAGTGATGAATCCTGTGACAGCACATTAGTTTTAGATATCCCACTAGACCAGATGTCTAGATATTTTGTGACCTATTTTAACAATCAATAGTGGGAAAACGGTCGCGTTGGTTGGCTAGAGTTGGAGTGGGAAATCGACAGTTATTTCACTTCTCCAAAGATTCTACGAACCGGATTTAGGGTGTATTACACTCGGTGGAGTAGAGTTACAAAAATTTCAACTCAAGTGGCTTAGGCTGCAGATGGGTCTAGTGAGTCAAGAACCTGCGTTGTTTGATGAAACAATCCGAGCAAATATTAGTTAAGGAAACAAGGTGAAGCAACCGAGGCTGAAATAGTAGCTGCTTCTGAGCTAGCCAATGCCCACAAGTTCATTAGTGGGTTACACGGAGGTTATGATACATAGGTAGGGGAACGAGGTGTGCAACTCTCTGGAGAGCAGAAGCAAAGAGCGGCGATTGCTAAGAGCGATTGTGAAGAAGAGTCCCAGGATACTACTACTGGACGAGGCTACAAGCGCGTTGGATGCTGAGTCAGAAAAAGTTGTTCAAGAATCAAGACACGTTGGGTAAGGTGATGGTTAACAGGACAACAGTTGTGGTTGCTTATTGCTTAACAACTATTAAAGGAGCTGATTTGATTGCAGTTGTGAAAAATTGCATCGCACATGACTACTTGAGCTCTAACAGTCGCAACCTTATAATGGCGTATAAGATGTGTACGCTTTGTTATTGTTATTGTTATAATAATCCAACAGAGTTTAATATCACTGCCATGAAAAATGTGATTGTATAACATATGTTTATAGTCAAGATCGAGTTTAATATAATCCTTCCATGATCGATAAACTCGACCTTATCGATCTGCAATGTTGCACATGTAACTGCCAGGTATAACATCATTTAATCTGGTAAGTATCTTAGTTGAGCATGCTTATATATGTTTTTCAAATGACAAGTATACACTAAAATATCATTGGCTTGTAAAACTATCAACCCAATGTCTTATTAAGTCATATATTAAGCTATGAGAAAGAAAAACCTAAGCTCACGAATCCAACAATTATTGTGTACTCTAGTGTGATGAAAGGAAACGGGAAAGAGAGTGTCTGATTAGATCTTGATGATCCCGGGTACAATTGGTGCCATCGGTAATGGAATATGCATACGTTTCTAGGCTGTAATTTTCGCCAAACTAATTGATTCTTTTGGCGAGAACCAGAATAACAAAGATGCGCTCCATACTGTTTCCGAGGTATCACTGAAATTTGTTTACCTGGCTATTGGAGCTGGTGTTGCATCTGGCATCTTTTTGAGATTGTACTCAAGTCTCAAGCTCTCGGACCACATCTATTGTCCGCCTTTTTCAAGGTTTATCATTGCAACACCAAAGAGCTAGATATACAACCAATGTATGATAAGCAATCGATTCAGGTCCGTTTCCAAACCATGGCAGTCTTTCATCGATACCTCTGACGGCCCTGCCATCCGAAGCCACATGTAGGTGTCTCTGAAGGAAGGAGGGGCATATTTTGTAGCTAAGGCGCAGAAAAATCACTACTTTAATAGTTTAATATTGTTTGTAATGTCCATTTATGAAATCTTATGAGATTGTATGTGAATTGTATGCTATTGTATATTTTTATTAATGAAATTCATGTTCAATTATGATGTTTTTATATGTTTCTTTGTGATCATGTTATGTGGTTATATGATAAACCATACTTCGGTCCTTTAATGTATTACAAAGACACTTATTGATTTGTATCTGTTTCTGGCATCTTTTCGCCATTGGACTCGTGCTCCCGGACAACACCCGACATTGTTGGCCTTTTTCCGGGTTTATCATTGCAACACCAAAGAGCTAACGATACAACCAATGTATGATAAGCAATCTGAAGAAGCAATCACACACACTATCTAAACTGTATCTGCTGTATCAAAATGCATATCCAAACACCCTCTAAATAAATGTCGTCGGATCTATAGATTGTTAAATGAAACTGTTTAGTGTTTTGTTCATCTCATTTTGGTTTAACTAATCTGCCATTGATATTCTTCGAAACCATACATTTTTCTTGCAATCAAGAACCTATTTCGATTTCTATATATCGATATTGCTGAAAAAAAAATACAATATAACTCGTGTTACAAAAAATAAAGTGACATAACTAATTCAAAGAGCTTATGTGGAGTGCTACTAAGGACGCGTTTACATTATCCTGGCAGCCGGCTCTTATAGTCCTTGTTCTCATTCTCATCGTATATGTCAGATGAGATATGGAAAAGGAATCATTGCTGATGCAAAAGATCAGATGTATGTGGAATGCGATTGGGAGCATAAGGACTGTAGGTCGGTTTGCTCAGAAGAGAGAATTGTTTATAGAGTACAGTAATAAACATGGATGTCCCGAAAAAAGAAGATACAACAAGGTTTGATAAGTGGGATTGGGTCTGGAGTTCATTACTATTCTTAATGTATGCAGCCACTTTTTACCCTGGTGCTCGGCTTGTTGAGCTGAAAATACTTCTTTCGCGGATACTTTCAGAGTCTTCTAAGTTATGACACTCGCGACATTTTCAGTCTCTCAATCAAGCTCGTTTGCACCAGATACGGGTTAAGTTATGAGCTCTGCTGAGTCAGTTCTCACGATTCTTAATAGGAAGTCAGAAATCGACCCAAACAATGAATCTGGTATAACACTCGGTATGTTCAAAGGTGAAATTGACTTTCCCAGATTAGTTTTAAATATCCCACAAGACCTAATGTTTACGTATTTAGGGCTTTGTGTTTAACAATCCAAAGTGGCAAAACATTTGCCTTAGTAGGCGAGAATGCAAGCGGGAAATCAACAGTTATTTCACTTAAAAGATTTTACAATACTGATTCTCGTAGCATTACACTCGATGGGACCGAGTTGCAGAAATGACAGCTAAAAGCTCAGCCTGCAAATGTGCTTAGTATCACAAGAACCCGTCTTGTTTAATGACACAATCCAAGCCAATATTAGTTATGGAGAAGATGGTAAAGCAACCGAAACGGCTTCTGAATTAGCAAACGCGCATGCTTTTCATTGTGGGCTATCAAGGTTGTGATACGGTGGTAGGAGAACGAGGCATAGAACTGTTGGGTGGACAAACGCATACAGTAGCGATTGCTTGAGCGATTGTGAAAAGACCCAAGATACTACTAATGGACAAGACTACAAGTCCACTTGTGACAGTCTCCGCCATTGGGCAGCTTCAAGTTATGGCTTCAAACCGACAATATAAAGAAGCTGTTGCACAACTAGAGGTATGGAAGCTGGTTCTGAGTCAGTTCTCGTTGAAAAACTTGCACAAACTTGGAAGGTTTCAAACTTTTCCACTTCTAGTGGTTTTTATACCCACTTCTAGTGGTTTCCTGTCAGCAGAAACTCTGTGTGTGCCTTGGTAACGCTTTGCAATGAAACCAGTTGAGCATCCTTGGCCACAAGTTCCAAGTATTGCTCTTAGGAGGACTGGTATTGCTATTAGGAGGACTGATCGTTGAGCTCAAGCTCAAGCTGAAGTTGTTGCTGTTGCAGTTGCAGCCATAAAGGCTGATATGGTTTCTTCGCTAGAGCTTTTGGGGATTATGCTATTGCTATTAGTCCTAATTCTGATAATAATGGGTACTTAAAGAATGAAGCTTCCATCTGGAGCCAATAAATTTGTCCAAAGTGCTATGATCGGTCAGGTTCCTGGTCGAGGACAAACTGAGACACCCATGCTTAAGGCTGGTAATGGTACTTAAAGATTCAAGCTTCCATATTTAACGCTTGCTAAAAGTTCTGTGTGAAGAGAAACTGCTGGGCCCAGGTGATCGTTGTGTTGCTATAGAACCAGTTGAGCATATCCATGGTGGTGTTGACCCTCAAAATATTGGTCTTCCCAGTACCATCCATCAATATATTGGTCTTAAGTATTGCTCTTAGGAAGACAGGACGTCGTCTCAGAGCTCAAGCTCAAGCAACTGTTGCAGCCATGAAGGCTGATTAGTGATAAACTACTGCTTTTTAGTTTTGAAACCTTTGCTACGTTCGTCCTTCGTTTATTTGTGTTCTTCCTGCCCCTTCGCAATTTCACGACGCAAATATTCTCAGTAGGTGTAGGTATTAATTGTGATTGTCATTAGCTGGTACTTTCAGAATTTTAGCTCAACTTTTGATTACGAAAAAAAATGTCTTCACACACTACACGAAATATGGGATCTCGCTTGTAATCCTTATAAGTAAAGCGAGACTAGAACCTTTAGCCACTATATGTGGTGACTATAGGTTTGCTACACGACAAAAATGAACTTATTGTAAATGTATACCTTTGACCAGAACTTCCTAAATGTTTCGTGACGAACCCAAAAAATTCTAAGTAGAGTCTAACTAAGAAATGTAGTCCGTATAAGTGGCTGACTAAGAAATTTTGTGTGTTATAAAAATTTAACATTTTGCTGCTGGAAGGTTTGGCGCCAAACCTTTAGCCACTATATGTGTAGACAATAAAAATGCCAACAGCAAAATGGAGAAGAAAACTATAAATGATAATGCTATATCAATATCATCCAATCAGTTCTTCTAATTGGCGATTTTTAAGAAAAAGGTAGGATTGACGGGAACAAAGTAAGACCCGTTTGACTCTGTTTTTAAAATAACCATTCTGACCCGGTTCAAATGAACGTTGTATTACAGAAAACACGAGAAGAGTTATTTAGATTACTTCAGTAAAAGTCAAAAATCTCTAAATCGATACATAGCATTAATTGAAGGAAAGGCTACACATCAGCACTACATGTCTACCTAATATAACTGTATATAGCAGAATGTACCACTATGTTGGGGCTAGTGGAGATAGGCACGTACACTAGATCAGACCAGAGAGAATGTGCAGGCAACACAAAGAAAAGGACTTAAGTGACATGCATCACCTCCCACTGACAGCGCATTTCTAAATAATCAAGAGTTATTTACTACGTTTATTGTTATCAAGAAAGTGTGCTAAATTTGAGGTTTGAAGCTTGACTCACTACCAATAGGATATGTATTGATGTGTGTTTCAACTTATTGAAACATCAAATACTTGCATGACACATAAATATCGAGCCGCTGTGGCTGCCTTGACGTAGGTCGTAGGAGAGCAACAATTGTTGAAAATCTAGCAGGCATTGTGAATAGTGTATCCTAAGCGTATAACTGATTTATGTTCTTTGACTTTGATCTGGCCACATGCTGAATTGCTGATGCGCGTGCAATTACAGGAACCCCATAATTGCTAGCCAGTCTTCTAATATAACCTTGCTTACAATCAAACCACATTCAATATTTGAATAAAGAAACAAACGAAGCAAAAAGCATACTTCAGGCATAAAAGTAAACCAGGCACTAATATGCCATCAAGAACAATTGGTCCATAATTACTCGGTTCATTCAGCTAAATGCAAGACCACAGCAAGATACTATTTAATCCACCTTACAAATACGTTCACACTTACCAATTTAGTAATATAAAACAAAACTAAATAATAAAGACTCGTTTGATACCTGCAGCTTGATCCGGACACTTTGAATTATAACACCGTCATGGTCGTTAATGGATGATAGAATCGGCCTCGTCAAGCAAAAGTAATGTTTCCGTATACAAGCTCGCGAAGAACATAGATAATAACTCTCCATTAATCCCAACACCATAAACATGCCCTGAAAATGGTTCATGAACTTCAATTTTATATTGCTTGTCTTTAAGATCATACATTCTCATTACAACTTCACCATTGTTCCTAAATGCTAATACCCTATTGATACTTATCCCAATGTTAAGAGTATAAATCTTACTAAACGTTTCATTAGCACCATGTTTCCTCGTCCACACACCGCAAACCGGCATATCGCCGTCGTTATAATGCTCAAGTATACCAATAGACTCATTCATCTTCGCCACATCTAGATAACGTGCATGTACTAATCTCTCAGGAAGACACACTTCACCAAACTTTTCACTCTTCAAATCAAATGAAATAACAAAATTAGACATAACTTCCTCATCATAACCAAGGAAATAAATAACTCCATCTACAAAAAGCTGAAACCATGTAACAAAATCACACGATCTAAAAGGCACACCCGTATATACAGTTTTCCAAACACGTGTAGTTAACGTAAAAACCTCAACGACCCACGTACTAGATTTTGTTCGGGGAAAGTATTATCATCGATAATCGAAGTAAATGTTTGGACATTATCCATCTCGTAAGTTAAAAGTAGACGACGTTGGGGGTTTGTATGATTGATGTGATAGTTTTTTATGAATTCCGGGTTGTCAATAAAAGCCTTCCAATGCTTCGAAACTGAACGGAATTGAACTAGTGATTTCACAGGAAGCATTTTTATGATTTCTGACTGGATCTCCAAAGGAATGTAATCTGACATCTTAAGGGTTTCTAAAAAGGCACTTTCTGAAATAAGCTACAAACAACAAGAGTGAAGAAAATAAGTTAGAGATCTGAAAACAACAATGTCGTCGGCTGTGGCTATAGTGGTGGTTAGAGAGGAAGGTACCACAGCGAACAGCACATCGTAGATCCGACGTGTAGCCTCGCCGAGGCTCGCCGACGCTCTTCGCCACCCCCCCCCCCCCCCCCCCTCTTTGCCGAAGAAATTTCGGAAAACCGAAATGTGAACGACGACAATTATATCCGTTGGGTTTTTTTTTTTTTTTTTTTTTCTTTTATTTTGGTGGCTGATTTACACACAGTATGTGTGTGTTTTGTGAGGTTGAAGAAGAAGTTGCAAAGGCCGGAAAAGATAAGGTTGTAATGATTTTTTTATTTTTTATTTTTTTTATTTATTAGACGAGTACTCGCGTATAACGGCGGGTTTTTAGTTTCGACAAAACTTCACCTACGGTTTTTTTTGTTTGGTAAACTGTGTTTATGGCAACAAAAAATCCCGTGTTAATACTGTTTTTGGGATAACATAGTTACACTAGGTTTCAATAATGTCAACCCTGTGTTAATACTGTTTTTGGTATAACGTTACATTGACAGTGTGGTGCATTGTTTTTGTTTTAGCGAGAATTTTTAATGAATGAGATATGTGTGTAGTAGTTTTAGTGGGACCCACATTTTTCAACTATTCTACATTTTCAACTTTTAACCTAAAGGATACACCCTTTTATAATAACGGCAGCTGTGTTAGTTTCGCTAGAATGGATACGACGTACAATTTCTTTTCAAAAATCTTTATTTTTAGCGTTAAAGAATGCTTTTTGAATAAATGTTTTTCTTGCGGCATGGTTTCTTTGTTTTTCCGCTAGCGTCGATGTGTGTGTGAGATTGTTTTTTTTTTACATTGTTTTGAGTTGCATTGGTTGATAAAGAAATCGTAACAACAATACTTTCTCTGTCCCAAAGTTATTATTCACAGACTAAAACCGACAATTTTTAAATACATTATTATTACAACTTTCTTTAATACTTTTTGTAGAATGACAAGTTTATCCTAAAAAATTAATATAACATTTATTTGTTGTTTGTAATAATTATCTCACGTGACGGTAATATATCAAAATCAGCAAAATATTTGTTTATTTTTAAAAATAGACAATTATTTTGAGATAACTTAAAATAGTATATTAGAAAATAATTTAGAACCAAAGTATTTATTAAAGTGTTTTATCCTCATTGTCCCACAAAAACTAAAGTTTTTTAATATTACCTTCATCCTAAAATTATATTTCACATTTCTTTTTTGGGTTGTTTCAAATTAATTGTCCATTTTTAAAAATAGACACTAAATTTAGATCGAGATTACTATATTACCTTTAATTGAAATTATAATTACACATTTTAAAAAAGATTTAAATTAATTGATTAAAGGTAAAACTGTCTTTATGAACAAAGTAAGAAAGAGAAAGCTGTAAATGTGATATTTTTCTTAAACTGTGTGTTTTTTGTCGGTGAACAATAATTTTAAGACAGAAGAAGTAATAGTTGTTAATATAGTTCATTTATTTCCATCTACAATGAATAAGATAACTCTTATTTTATTTTGAACATGTTGGGTCATTTTAACTACTCGGTTAAGACATATAAATTTGATTATTCTTTTCCTCACGTAGTTCTTTTTACTCATGTGGTTCTTTAGGTTTTCTTAGCACATTCTTTGCTTTTGTTCCTCAAATATAACATATGAATAAATGGGATAATGTCTACACTTCCAAAGTTCCAATGCATCTCGAGATATAGGAAACTTTTTACACTTCCAATACCTACTTTTTCCAATGCCCACTTTTTCAATATAATCAGTTTTATTTTTTCAAAACTTTTAAAATTAGGTTAAAGGGAATGGCATCTTAAAATTCCGTCGATAACTCAGCTTTTTTCACAACTCACAAAAACTCACATCAACATGAAAATAAAAAACAAAAGACTCACATTCATTTTACCCAACTTTATATAAAATATACCTCACTAAATACCTTAATACACTCACATTTTATTAAAAAAATAATAATTAGCGCACAAACCAAACAGTGAGTAAATGACTATACTAAGGTTTTAAAAGTAAAACCCACGCGTGACTTGTTGTAATGTTTAGGAAATGACTTTTGACACATAGGAGTCACTCATGAGATTATATACCCATTTTCTAAGGCCTTAAATAAATTTCCAAAACTTTTAAGATCTTTAAGTTTAGCAAAATTCGCTTGTTTCATAGTATAAAAGTAGTTTCTACAATTAGAAAATGGAAAATAGGATTGTGCAATATTTCGTACCACCTTCACCACATCTCAACTTTTTTCAAAATTTCTTGTCTCATACCTTTTCTCATCTACCGATATCTTTTGCTTTACACATATCTCAAAATTTCTTTTTTCAAAATTTCTTGTCCCATATCTTTTCACATATGCCGATACCTTTTGTTTTACACATATCTCAACAACTTTTGTGCATGCTTTACACATATCTCAAGTTTCCCCATTTTAATCACAACTTTTTAGAATTGATTATATATGTTTATATGGGTTACGGTCATGCACCTTCGTTTCTTTTGCAGATGTCACAAAAAGCCAAAATGTTTGATACTTTCAAAACATGGAGATCCAAACTCATTAAAATATAAAAATGAAGCCTTTAAATAAATAAAATTTTCAAACAACTTAAAATTTAAATTATTAAAAACTTCATGACGTGCAAAAGTTTCAAAAAGTTTAATATTTCAAAATGTTAATGTTTCTTTAAAAAGTAAAAGTTTTAAAATTCTTAACTTTGTAAATCTTAAATTTTTAAAAGCTTTTAGCATCCCACCATATACAAAATTTTTACATTCGAGTAACTCCAAACAACTCTTAAACATATAACACTTTCAAAATATGTTCCAAATTCAAAACTTATAAAATTTCACAATTATACATTACCTTTTTACTTTAAAAATATGTCTTAAAGGTCAAAACTTGATATATTTATACTTCTTACCTTCAACAATCCAAAAATTCTAAAATATAGTCACATGAACTGTATAACAAAATTTATACACCAACTTTTATAACAAATATAACCAACAAACATCTAATATAATCTTGTTTTTGGCAACACCTGCAATTTTAGAATAGAGAAAGCAACAACGTCATGCGGTGGTAGCGACAATGAGCGGCAGCTAAAATTAAAAAATCAAAAACAAAAACCTCTTCAAATAAAACCATAAAAAAATTGATAGAAAAATATTTGAAACTCATTTAATATACATAAATCTAACAAAAGCATACCAATTTTAGTGGTGGTCGCTGGTAGACCGGGCGAGACAACAACAGCAACGGTGGCGGCAGGCGGACGCAACAAAGTGTAGCGTGACTGAAATCGGTAAGTGCCAAAAAGTTATAAAAAGTTAGATCAATATATAAACCTACAAATCTATATCAGTTGCGTCAGCAACCTTTCCCGGCAGCAGTAATCCGACATGGCGGCAACGATATTTTACGGCAAGTCAGTAGCGGGTACTCTTACCGGCGAGCCAGCTGTGTAAGCGGTGAATAATTCCGGAAAAGTGACGGCTAGCCTAAAGAAAAAATAAACATGTAAACGTTTAAATCTATAAATTAAACCAGTAGATTTATATTTAAAACAACATATCTACAAATAAAATACATTTAACTTTAATTAGTAATAAAGACTTACAAAAATAACTCAACGCATACCTTAATTACTACTCAAGTTGAATTTTTCAGTGGTGGTGAGGTTCGGTGGTGGCGACCTGTGGTGGTCACGACCAGCTGTAGTAGGGGTACTATTGTGGTAGGAGTGGTGGTCTTAGTTTTGACGGTGGAAGAAAATGTTATTATTGGGTACTATTGTGTGAGAATAGTATTTTCTTGGTGAGTGTGTGTTTTTCAAAACTGTGTGTATTTTTTGAGAGTGTATTTGGTTGTGCAATGGAGGTGAACCAATTTGGAGGATAGTGTGAGAGGTATTTGTTTGAATGGCTGGTTAATATGTTTTTTAGTTTGGAAATATTTTTAAAACTAGATGTTGGTTTGGTGTGTGTGTAAATTTAGGTTTGGGATATGCATGTTTTATAAGGGAGTATAAATTTGTAATATACTTTTAGTGGGACCCACAATTTTTGAACATTCAACATTCAACTTTCAACCATGGGGGTAAATGCTTTATAAGGTATATAGATAATTTTTATCTATGGTTTGTATTTAAAAGTTTTTAATTTTAGTAATTTTTAAAATGTTTTTAGTTTAAGATTGTATTTTTATTTTTTTAGTGTATTTTTATTTAAGTACTGATAATTTTAATTTTAGTAAAATAAATTTTAATTTGTGTGAAAATGAAAAAAAGAAAAAGCTCTCCGGGATTATTAGTTTATTTTAATTGTTAGTGTTTTAAATTTTCGTATTTTTTTCGTATCGTATTTTTTTTGTATTTGTAATTTTTATTTCTGTATTTGTAATGTTTTAATTTGAATGAAATAAATTTTATTTTGTGTGAAAATAAAAAAAATAAAAAGAAAAGATAGTGATGGGCCTCAAGTGGTGAGGGGTAGGGGTTGGATGCGCTGTGAGTGAGGGGGTATTTTTATTAGTTGTGTTGGTATGATGTGTCGCTGAGTTAACAACTGACTAGGCAAAATTTTAAGGAGTTGACTTGTTGTGACACCTTTGTCTCTTAGGGTTTATTTCTCTTACATAACAAAAAATAAGATAGGAGTATTTTGTTTTTATGTTTTCTTTAGCTTTTTTATGTTTTTGTTCGTTTATTTTATACTTTCGCCTTTTGTTTATTTTATCCGGTTTTTTTTTTATGTTTTCATCCGTTCTTTCTACGTTTTCATAAGATTTCGTTTTTTTGTCCGTTTTTATGTGTTTTTTTTTATGTTTTCGTCATTCGTTTACGTTTCAGTTCGCTTTTTTACTTCTTCGTCCGTTTTTTACATTCTTGTTGGTTCTCGTCCGTCGTTTTACATTTTCGTGACTTTTTCCATCTGTATACGTACACTATTGTTTTTTGCGTCCGTTTTTTAGTTTTCTTACACAAACATATAAATAAAGTAGAAAAACATAAAAGAAGTATGACGTGTACAAATTAGTACAACAACGCAAAACAAATGAAAAGCATAAAAAATGGACGAAAATGTACAAAAATGTAAAACACATACGAAAACGTAAAACACGGATAGAAAAGCTTGTTGATCCCAAACTCAGATCTTAAACCTTAATAGCTTGTTTAAGGGTTGTGTTAGAAAGAAAGTATTCAATCTAACACTAGAGAAACTTTGCAAAGCAAAGTAACTAAACAAGATGCGGAATATAATGTTTAGCATAAGAACAATATGATTGAAGCAAACGTTGAACTTTAATATATCAATGATATACGAATACCCTAAAATGGTATTAGGGTTTACAAAACCTTAAAGTATGATAATGAAAGACAATAGAGAAAAAGACACACAATGCATGCTAACCTAGTGAGTCCTTTTATAGGCATAAGGACTCACGTACAAGATCACTACTAACAAACTTGGAAAGTATTAAGGAGTAGTAACAGAAAAGCGTAAAAATCTTTTCCAAGTTTATCTCTGACGGCAGGGCCTTTGACTTCTGCAAGGGAACCAATCCCCCTGCCTTTGTTATCTAGCAGGGGGAACTTACTCTAGCAGGGGTACGAATAATCAACTAGCAGGGGTAACAAGTATACACAGATTTATTCCCAACAATCCTCCCCTAAACTTGTGCTTTCCCATAAAGACAAGTTTTTGAATAAATCCTAGTTGATGAGGATGCTTACAAACTTTCTGGCCAAATCTGACTATGCATCATCCTTACCAGATCATAAGCAACAGGCGTTTTAGCATCTACAATCAAGTTAGCATGTGCTAGTTTCTTCAAGGTCTCCTGAGAGAAGGGATAATAACGATGATTGATCAAGTACACACTCACTCCCTCCATTACTACCTCATAGACCCCAGAATTGGTAAACAGCTTCAAATACAACAAATCTCCTTTATTCACTGCATCAAATATAGGATCAAATAACTCATGCTCATACATCCTATGCATGCACTCCCAGATTACCCAATCCTTCTCCACACCATCCATGGTAGGAGGTTTTGTAGCAAAAGTCTTTTTCAAAATTTTCCACAGATCTTCTAAGTCTTCACTATCCAAGATTTGAAACATGACATCTAGACTTAGAAATGTTTGTGATGTATTGTCAGCTCTTGTAAGCTTCCACCAAGTCCTCCCTTTGTGTTCATAAACATCATACTCTATGATAGCAAACTTCTTTCCAAGTTCACTAGGTGAGATATCATCATTTTCCTGTAGAATTAGCTGTTTATCAATTTCTTCCTTTGAAGGACGTTGAGACTCCTTAGTAATTGTGCCAACTTTCTCCATTCTCTTGAGTCTTTTGGCTGCTCTCTGTACATTAAGTACAGACTTCTCAATTGTTGGAGAACTTTCACCTGCTTGATGTAATACCCCTGCTTGTGATGATGCACCTGCTTGGGATGATACACCTGCTTGTGTAGTCTCCAAAGTTGTTCCTGTAGCCTTCCTTTTTCTGGATTCCCTTGCTGCTTTTTGTAACACTTCACTTTGTCTCCTAAGATACTCAGCTTCCTCAGGAGAGTCCATAGTCATAAAATCTTCCACATCATATTCTCTTAAGACTGGTCTGACTGCTCTTTTTATAGCTTCAAAACTCATATCTGTGAAGTCCCCATCTTTCCACTTCTTATGTCTCTTGAGCAAGACTTTGTAGTGTTCAAGTTGCCCTTTCCCAGAACTTAAATACTTCTCTCTCTGAATTTGATTTGCCCTCCTTTCCAGATATTCAGTTTGATATTTGCTAACAAGGCAAGTTAATTCATACCTGTCTTCCAAAGGAGCATTTATTAACTCCTTCTCCCATTGATCTAGAAATTCTCCAACATGAGGCACTCTATCATCCAACTCCCTATGCATAATTTCAACCTGCTTGAGCATATATTTAGGCCTTATCTTTTGTATTCTTTGATCCTGCATATCTATCTCCTCTTGTTGTAGCCTGAGAGCTACTTGTGCATCATGTGCTTCTTGAGCCCTTTGCTGTTCAGGAGTTCTATGCTTGTATTTTTTGGTGGGTTGTTCAACCATGATCCCTTTTCCTTTGTCTTTTGGATCCACTGCTGGTGCTGGTTTAACTTTAGATGCAGGTTCTTTGATTGTAATTCCCTTCTGAGCTGGTTGCTTTCTATTCATTCTAACAAAAGTTTGAGTAATAGGCTTAGCAGGGGAACGACTTACAGCAGTGGGATCGGTGACAACAGGGGGAACTTTTGAAGCAGGGACTTCTTCTTGATTGCCCATAGTTAGCAATGTTTGAGCAATCTCTTTAGTTGCACTCCCCTTATCACTTCCCTTATCAGCACTCCCTTTCTTAATCCCTTTCTCAGCACTTGCTATTTTTCCTTGTACACCACCAGGATATGAATAGTACTGAGTAGACTCTTCTGTATTGGGAACTTCCTCCCTTTTGGAAGCATCCTCATCTGTGGATATGATAATTCTGGGCTTTCTCCTCCCCTCAAGTGTGGCAAGTCTGGTTTCCAGGTTATTGATAACCAGACCTTGCTTTTTGACATTTTGTACAAGTTGTGCATTCTGCCTTTTCAAGCTCATGCACATTTTCGTCAATTCCAAAATGGTCATAGGTTTCATGTTGCTCTCAACCCTAGAAGGGAATTTCTCCCTTTTTTGGATAACATGGAGTGAGGGAGAGGACTTACTGATGGTGTCACTATCCTGCTCACCCCTTGAGGATGAGACAGTAGTGGCAACCAAACCCTCAGTTTGCTCCAAACCCTTGGAGACTCTCCTCTCTGCTACTTGTGAAGATTCACCAGGCAAGGAGACCTGGCAAACCTGGATTTGGATCGCCTTTCATGTTGTGGATCAGCAGGGGGTAGAGTACTGGCAGGGTGTAGGTTCTTGGCAGGGGAATCAGAAGGTTTGTGTTTAGCTATTTTTGTCTTGGCTTCTTCCTGTCTGATTTGTTTCATCATAATTGAAGTGAGTGGAATGGACCTGCCAGAAAACTGTGGTGATGGTGCAAGAAGTGTGGTGAATAGTTTGGTGGTATGCTTGGTTGCTGAAAAGTACGTTTTGTGTTTTATTGGACCATGTTCACTCATATTCAGCAGAAGTTCTATAAACCTTGGGTACATACAAAACTTTGAATTGCTTGAAACATTTTTAACCATCCCTTTGAAAATCATTTGAGAAAAACAATACTTCCTCCCTGTTGCTAAACAAATCAGGGCAGAAGCCATCTCACTACCAAATTCATTGAAAGCCGTGGTTTTTGGTGACAAACATTGCAAAATTATATGAATCAAATACTTCCAATGTGGGGCAAACTGACCTTTAGCAAACTTACATTTTTGGTCTTTAGAAAGAGTGTACCCCAATTTAACAAGACCCTCAAAGATTTCAGCCTCAGATAGGTTGGTTATCCCATCCTCATCATCAAGAAGAAGATTGTCCCTGATGGAGGCAAGTGTAATCACCTTGGGATGACCATCTACAGTGCTTTGAATTGTAACCTCTCCATTCACTGTTTTGGTCATGGATTTAGACCAGAACTGCTGAATGTGTGAGGTGTAAATTCTAGGGTTGATGAGAAGGGCCACTCTAAAATACGAGGACTTTAGAAAGGCCACAGCATCAACAAACTCTACGGGTTCATCATGTAATAAAGCGATTTGATTATGATTAGCAGCAATTTTGAGAGACATGATAAAGTTTGAAAATGTTTTGAAGGTTTATAAAGGTGAGAGGTGGGTGGGATTTAGTCGAGAGAGAGAGATGGACCTGCTTGTGAAGGGAATTAAGTTTTTATAAGCGAATTGAAGAGCTGTGATTGGACCAAATTTTCAAATTGTAAAAATATCAAAGATAAATCTTGATAAAAAAGTAATTTATTTGAAATAATAAAGTAAAGATTACCAATCAGCGAAGAAAGCGCCTTAAATATCTTTTAAAAACAATAAAATATTCCCTAACCAAATTTTGTGCAAGCAGGCCCAACGGCTATGAACTGGGTAACGGTATTGTCGGTCAACGGCCAAACAGGGGAATGATGTTAAAGCAGGGGAAGCAAAAAGTGAAAGCAGGGGAAACTTTCCTAGGGGTATTAGACTAGTCATGGAGAGACCATTGCTAACTAGCTCTGCTATAATGCACACACTTGTATACACAAGATAGATACATAGAAACTCAAGAGTCCTCTATTCAGCAAAGGTCTAAGCACAAAAAGTCAACACATAAGTCACCCTGCACCTGGTCAACCCAAGAAAATATGCATACCCTAGTCACCATCCCTACCTTTTCCCTTACCTACGGTCAGTTAGTCTAGGCAATGTGTACCACACATCTGTACCTGAACAGCAAGCTGTTTTGATAGAGAAGTGCAAGTACCCATTACAGTGCCTCAAGGTTTCAGAATTCTGACATGCTTTGCAGCATGCCCTCATCACCCTGAACCCTTACTCACCAATGGATATGATCTAAGATCATATATGAGCATCCTAAGGATACCCTGAGTCCTAAAGGTGTGACCTAACCTCCCCTTAAACATAGAGCATATACCTGATTCACCAATGAGAATAGTATGCACCATATGGAACTCTGCATTGTTAGTCTAAAACCACATATAACCACTTTTAAAAAGAACAAACTCAGGTTAAAGAGAAAAACTCTCTTAGCAGGGGAATGAACCCCCAACAGGGGGATATGTGTTCAAAAGCAGTGGAATGAAAAGTGATGGAAAAATTGACTAACAGTTATACAACAACAGCAATAAAGCAACCCTGAATATACATGACATAATAGACATTAATTTTTAGGGAGTAACCATTCCAATACCTGCAACCAGGTACTGAAACCTCCCCACTTTAAAAGCTTTTGTTAAAAGATCAGAAACATTAAGTTCTGTATCAATTTTCTCAGGGACAATTAGTCCTTTCTCAAAACAATCTCTGATAAAGTGATGTCTTATTTCAATATGTTTAGTTTTGCTATGAAAAACAAGATTCTTAATAATGCAAATGGTGCTGTTGTTGTCAATAAATATCTTGGTTTTAAGAAAGTTATACCCATAATCAAACAGTTGATTTTGAACCCAAAGTACTTGACCACAGCACGCAGCAGCTGCTACATACTCAGCTTCAGTTGTTGATGTGGCCATAATAGTCTGCTTCTTACATTGCCAAGATATAAGTCTGCTTCCCAAAAATTGGCATCCCCCTGTTGTAGACTTCCTAAAAATTCTTTTTACAGCAAATAAATGACACTCTGTTGGTGCCACTTGGTATCTTGCACATAAGCAGACTGCAAACATGATGTCAGGTCTTGAAGCTGTGAGATACATGAGAGACCCAATCATAGACCTGTAGTTCCTGACATCTATAAGCTTTCCAGGACCATCTCTACCCCATGGATGATCCTTGTCCATTGGTGTGGACACCTTCTTTCCATCAGACATGCCAAACTTCTTCACAATCTCAGCCACATATTTGTCTTGTGAGATAAATATCCCATCTTTCCGCTACTGAACTTGTAACCCCAAAAAGAAGTTTAGTTCTCCCATGGCACTCATTTGAAATTTATCCTGCATCAATTTTGCAAACTCTTTGCTAAGCATAGAGTTAGTGGATCCAAAGATGATGTCATCAACGTAGACCTGTACTAGCAGAAGGTCACCCTTTTGTTTCTTAGTGAACAGGGTCTGATCAATCTTTCCCCTACTAAAGCCATATCCAAGAGATACTTAGAGAGAGTCCTATACCAGGCCTTGGGAGCTTGGTGAAGTCCATACATATCCTTTTTCACCTTGTATACCTTGTCTGGATGTTCTGGGTCTTCAAACCCTGGACGTTGCATAACATAGACTTCTTCATCAATGGTACCATACAGGAAGGCACTTTTGACATCCATTTGAAAAACAGTGAAGTCCATAAATGAAGCATAAGCAAGGAATAATCTAATGGCTTTAATTCTGGCAACTGGAGAAAATACTTCCTCATAGTCAATTCCTTCTTCCTGTGTATACCCTTGTGCCACCAGTCTTGCTTTGTTCCTGATAACTATCCCCCTTTCATCCTTTTTGTTCCTGAGCACCCATTTTGTCCCAATGGGCCTTGCCCATTTTGGACAATCTACTAGAATACAAACCTCTTGAATGTCAAACTGTAAGAGCTCCTCTTGCATGGCTTCAACCCAGCTTGGATCATTTAAAGCCTGAAAAATCTTCTTTAGCTCTTCTTGTGACAAAAATACAGTAAACAGGCAACACTACATATTGTCATGATTGAAATTCATGGTGATGTTAGCAATGAAGTTGTGCTCCTTTGCTTTATACCTTGTATGTCTAAGGGCTTCAGGATCACCAATGATTTGAGAGATAGGGTGATCCTTATTGATTCTGTAGGTAGGCTGCATGATTACTTCTGATTCATCTTCTTCCAAATCAGAATTGATGGGGCTATTTTGATTGGGAAAGAAGTCCTCAAAAGAACTTCCAAAAGATACAGCATGACCTAGGGATGGGTGCTGATGAGCTGAATGTAGCTCTGAGTAACTTGGACCTCCACTCTTAATTATTCTGCTTCCACTGCTGGATATAAGAGGACCATCAGATATGGGTGTAGATGAGGAAATGAGTGGGGATACTCTTTCTTCATCATTAATATCATTAGCAGCAGGATCCTTTGTAGCAGGGGAAGCAATTGATCTAGTAGGGGAATCCTGGATTCCACTGCTTTTAGCCATTATGCTGCTTTCAGGAAGTGACATAGCAGGGGAAGAGGTTGGTTGTTCTTTTCCTAGAGAATGATCATCTTCTTCACCAGCAGCTTCAATAGGAAATAGTGAGGGTACATTCATGTACCTCAGTGGTGACTTCTCTGCAGCAGTTGGTTCTTGTGTACCTGAAATGTTAGTATTTTGCAATGCAACAGGTACATAATTCATAGATTTTGAAAGAACCTCTCAAAGAACCAATCAGAACCTGTTTGAACATCTTCAGGCTTGTCTTCAATAAAATCCACATGAAGATTTTCTATGATTTTGCTTGTCTTCTTGTTGAAGACCCTATATCCCTTGCTGTTTAATGAATAACCCACAAAATATCCATCATCTCCCTTTTCACTGAACTTGCCCAGATTGTCAATAGTGTTCAAAATGATCACATGACATCCAAAGGGTCTAAAGAAGTCAATTAAAGGAGGTCTTCCATTAAACAGCTGATAAGGAGTCTTGTTGTGTGCCTTAACCACCAAGGCCCTATTTTGTACATAACAAGCAGTGGATACAACCTCAGCCCAAAAGATAACTGGAAGTTTGGAATCAGACAACATATTTCTTGAAGCTTCAATGAGTTTCCTATTCCTTCTTTCTGCAACTCCATTCTGTTGAGGTGTTCTTGCAATGCTGAATTCCCTCTTGATGCCTTTGTTTATGCAGAAAGAATCCAGTTTCTGATTTCTGAACTCACCACCATTATCTGATCTCATGGTCACTACCTTCATGCTTTTTGATAGTTCAATCTGATTGATGAACCCAATGAGTACATCAGTTGTGTCACTTTTCTCAAATAGAAAGAATGTCCATGTGAACCTTGAAAAATCATCAGTAATCACTAGGCAGTACCATTTCTTCTTTATGCTTGCCACAAAAGTAGGACCAAAAAGATCCATATGCAGTAGTTCCAATGGCTTGGTGGTGGACATACTTGTTTTTGATTTGCAAGATGTTGTGTGTTGCTTCCCTTTCAGACAGGCAGCACAAGTATGTTCATTGACAAAAGACTTGGAAGGAAGACCATGAACCAGATTATATTTCACCAGTTTGTTCATGTTCTTGAAATTAAGATGACCAAGTCTTCTATGCCATTTCTTACACTCATCAACTGAGGCTTTGGCAATGAAACAAGTTTCATTGTCTTGAAGAGAGATGTCTTTGAGATCAATTGTGTACATGTTCTTTTTTCTTGGTGTTCTGAGTACAATAGGAGTGTCTGGTGGTAAGACAAACTCTTTTCCTAACACCATACATTCAGTGTCAGTAAACAAGACAAAATTCTTGTTATCAGTCATCTGTGACACACTGAAGAGATTGTACTTGAGTTGTTTCACCAAGTAGACATTATCAAAGGTCATCCCATTGGTAACAATAGTTCCTTTTCTTGTTATTGTTCCATGCCCATCTCCAAAAGAAACACCATCATTGTCATGCAGGGGCACAAAGTTAGACAGATAAGATTTTTGTCCAGTCATGCTTCTTAAGCATCCACTATCCCAATATGCTCTATCATCCCTTGTCTTCTTTGTCACCTGCAAAAAGAAAAACAAATTAGTTTTCTTGGGGACCCAAGCCATTACAAACTTGGATCTACCTCGTGTATCAATGTAGGATAGCTTATCAAAAACTAGAGATACACCATTAGACTGAGTACCCCTTTTGGGTACCCAAACCCAACAAGCTGAGGCTTTCACAGCTTTTCCCCATCTACCCATGTTCTTAGAAGGCAAAACTTTGCTAGCAGGGGATACCCCAGGTTTAGCAAGGGAATCCCTATGCTTAGCAGAGGGAACCCATCTTTTGTTGCGGCCTCTATTTATGTGTTGGTGAGGTCTAGGGCCAGATCTATATGCATTATGAGGTGTTGGGTTGGTCATGGAAGTGCTGGGCTTGGTATGAACGTCATTCACCTTTCTAAGTGCAGGAACAACATATTTGTCAGTCACCCTGTTTCTCAAGGAAGGGGCAACATACTTGGCAGGGGAAAAGGATTTTGCCCCTGCATTTAGAAGAATGGCTTTAGGTTGCATATCCTTTAAAGGATTTGTAGCCACCACTTCCATTGGTGCCTTACACTCTTGATAAGTGTGATCAAAACTGCCACATGTGAAGCGGGGCTTTGTATTTATCACAAAGTCTTCTCCTAATTGATGAGACTTTTGGTCATTCCAATTTCTTTGATTACCTCTGACAGGCCTGTACATACCAGCATATTTAATGGTGGACTTAGGGGACTGTGATCTGGTTTTAGATTTGGGTGAACTACTCTTAGAACTAGAATCACTACCAAAAAGTCCTCCTCTTGAAAATAGAACAGGGTTATCAATTTTCCATTGTTTTAAAGCAATCTGTTCCTTTTCAAAGTCCCTAATAATACTAGTTTTCACTAGTGGCTCTTCAGTATCAAGACTATTAGGTATGTAAGCACTCAAGTCAAACTCAATATCATCCTGTTTTTAAAAACAAGGGAGACCAGTCCAAGACAAGTCTTTTCTAGGAAAAGGTGCATGAATGTTTGCAGGGGGTGGTGGTATGGTAGCATGCTCATTTTTAATCCCAAACCCTGTTTTGTCCCTAAGAGATTGACCAATTTCAACTGCTTTAGTTAAATCTTTTGAAGCTTTTCCAAATTTTTCAACAGTTTCATCATCAATCTTTTTGTTAGACTTAAAAACTTCGAGTTCAGCAGTCAACTCCTTAATGGAGTTATTATTCTCCTTAGCATCTCTTTCTAGAATCACAATGTGATCCCTATAATCACTTTCTCTTTGTTTAAACTCTCTTATGGTGGACTCTAACTGTTCTAAAGCACGTTTATAATTATCAAGGTCATTGTCACAATTGATATAGTCAGCTTTTACCTTTCTTATTTGATCATTAAATGACTCAGTATTTTTCCTACAAGCTTTAGTACAATATGAATCATCATATACCTCATTGTCAGAGCTGGAACTTGACATGGCCATAAGTGCAAAATCTTCTTCTTTTTCCTCAGCAACCAATGCTTGATTTCATTCCACATTCTCTGTCATGGCACTCCAATCCCATCCACCTGCTCTATCTATCCCCTACATAGCTACCATGGCTTTAGCACCAGAATCATCATCCTTGGTTTCCTTCCTATAGTTGTTCCCAGTCTTAGGTCCTCTGTATTCCCTAGCAAAATGACCCTTCTTGCCACAGTTGTAGCACTCAACCTTTGTTTTGTCAAACCCAGCCACATCAGAGGGATTGATTGAAATCTTCTTTCCATACTTCTTGTAAAACATGTTGGCTCTCATGCTAAGTAGAGCCATGTTCCACTTGATATCCATCTCCTCCAGTCCTTGCTTACTGATTTGACTTAGATCTTCATGCAACACAGTAGATCCTTGTGGCCCTTGGGATGCTATAAAAGCATAAGCAGTGTCAAGACTGAATGTTGCAGGCCTTTCTTCATCATAAGATGATCCAAAGCTGGTAGCAGGGGAATAAGTAGCAGGGCCTACTTCAATTCTACTGCTTTTGGTGATCCCACTGCTTTGAGATATGAATGCCATGTTGGCAGGGGAATCAGTAGATCCACTTGAGTTGGTGGGAATCGTTCCTTTTGACTTCATCTCATTGACAACAGGTTCAAAAACTTTCAAGTTATTGTATATGTCATCAATGTTCTTGTTATCCAAGTCGTCCTTATTCTGCCAAATTGCCTTGTAGACAAACCATTCTTTCTGGAGGCTGTTAAGGAACCTGGTATTCACCTGCTCTCTTGTCACCTCAATATCAAAGAACTCCAACTGGGCCACCATATCTTGAAGCCTATTGTAAATAGCTCCAATTGATTCATCACCAATTGCTTTGAAAGAAGCAAAATCATCAAGCATTTGATTCTTCTTCTTCTTCTTTGTGGCTTCATTTCCTCCAAAGGTTGTGCCTATGGATTCCCATAGTTCCTTAGCTGTTTTGTATTTTTTGTATCTTAGTTGATGTCTATCAGGTAGAGGCAACAACAATGAGCTGTGAGCCCTGATATCATGCCTTCTGGCCAGTATTTCCTTATCACAAAGAGCAGCAGATTTCTTCTTGTCCTTACCTTTGGAACTTTCACCTTTCTCTTCTTCCTTGCCCTCTTCAACTGCCACCATTTTGTTGAATTGATCACCAAACTCTATGATCTCCTAGAGAACATAGTGTTCCATTTTGAGGTATTGTTGGATTCTGAATTCCCATAATTCAAAGTTTTCAGGATCCAACATGGGTAATTTGAGGTTATTGTGGTTGTTGCTGTTTGAGGAAGAGTCTGAAGACATGGTTGTTATGAGGGTTTTGTTCTTGGTTTAGACAAAGTTTCTCAACAAGCTCTGATACCACTTGTTGAATCCAAGATCGTTAGACTCAAACAGTCGAAACCGTTTTATCTAGGTTGATCATCATTCATATGATAACATAGCGGAATAAGAACAATGATCATGAATAAGATGTTTAACAAGATGAAAGATTCCCAAAGAGGATTTGTATTAATCATTAACACAAATCACTCTAGGTGTGTATACATTGAATCCCACACCTAGAGATCATAATAGCAGTAGGTTACATTTTGTGTGTTGGAACTGATAAATAAAACCTATGCCTGGTGGTTCCTTTTATAACTTAAGAAACCCAGGGATACATAGAAACTAAAGAAAGTAATAATGACTAAATCAAAACTGACTTATTCATTCTTATCTTGTGTTGACCAAATCTTCATACTTATCATTAGAAGTGGGAAGTACACTAGCAGGGGCAAGTACTCCAGCAGGGGAAACTTGCTCTAGCAGGGGAAAGTACTCCAGCAGGGGGAACTCCAGCAGGGGGATCTCCAGAAGTGGGAATTCTAGCAGTGATAATGTCCTATTTGGTCTTTCTTGTTTCCATAGTGTTTTGACTCATCAACTTTTCACCCAACAATCTTCCCCTAGTTGATGATGTCAAAACACTTCCCCTAAAACATACAACACCAAAGATCAACAGTCAAAACCAAGATCGACTCAAACAGTCAAAACCGTTTTATCTAGGATAACCATTATTCATATGATGAATCATAGCGGAATAGAACAATGATTAGAACAAGATGTTTAACAAGATGAATGATTCCAAAAGGGTTTGTATTATTGATGATTAACACAAACCACTCTAGGCATGCATACATTGAATCCCATGCCTAGAGATCAAAGACTCTGTAGGTTACATTTTAGTAGTATGAATGAATGAATAAAACCTACGGTCTGGTGTTCCTTTTATAACTTAAGGAACTCAGGGATACATGGAAACTAAATAAGATAATAATGACTAAATCAAAACAGAATTATTCATTCTTATCACTACTTGACCAAATCTCCATGTTTTTAGTACATAGTAGGGGAATCTTCACAGCAGTGGAAAGTTTTGTAGCAGGGGAAACTTTCTTTTATTTTGTCCACCAGCTTGAAGTTTCTCCTAATGCCATATTTGGTCCTTCTAGTTTCCATGGTGATTTGACTCATCAACTTTTGACCCAACAATCTTCCCCTAGTTGATGATGTCAAAACACTTCCCCTTAAACATACAACACCAAAGATCAACAGGCTGAACACTCTCTGTAGACAACTTCCCCTTTTTGACATGATCAAATAGGGGTCTTCTATGTAAACAACCTTGATTTTCAACGACTACCAACCAATACCATACTTCTAACCCAAGCATTCCACCTTTCAAAATACCCTCCATGAAGCACATAGGCCTAGGATCCTAATAAAAAATGATTGTATGTAGTAGATACTCACATTAGTTGTCGTAGTACCAATAAGCAGTAGCGAAAACCTTCACTTCAATGTCATATGTAAATGACTAACACTTTATCAAATGAACTTCCCCTTAAAGTGTGCTAGTCATTGACGAATCTTCAATTCTGTAGGCTTTATGTAATGATTATATATGAAGAAAATTGATTATAACTTACTTGATGATGAAGAAGAATAACCTGAAGCTGCATTCTATATCTTGTACCAACCATGTGATAAAGAGGCTTTATATACTAAATCCTCATTTTTCATGAAAATGAGACACTGAGCACGATAATGTAACTCCTTCAAGTGATAGAAAATATGTGCATAGAGTACCATAAGAAAAATCACATATTCCTAGATCTTGTATCACTTTGTCACTAGGTGTTTAAGAATAAAACACATACCCGCGAAAATCTAATTCGTCCTCAAATAAATGATAAAAACTTTTCTTCGTAATCGATAAAATTAAATCAAGCCTTTATACCTTTTAACCAGTTGCTGTGAATATGCCAAACTCCAAAATACTGCTGTCCCAAAAATCAGATTTGACAGCAGGGGAAACTTTCAAAAACAGTGGGAATCTGTTAATGAAAGCAGTGGAACTATTGATGGCAGGGGGATCGTAGCAGGGGAACATTTAATGAAAGCAGGGTGAACTTTTTCAAAAGCTGGGGAACTTTTAATGCCATTATTTTTGTTATTAACTGTGCCAAACCCACACAATATGGGAATGAATTTATAACAGAAAATAAATAACAAAAACAAAGCAATAAAATTATACCTACTGTGAAAAGTACTCTGTTGTACCTTTGTTTTTATGCAAACACCTTCTGCACAGCTGCTGTACCCCACATCTGTCCCATAGTCATGTTACCATTTGTTGTTTGAACGATTTGAAATAAAACATCATCACATGAATTAATTTCACTATGTTGTTTTGTGACACGTCCAAACCTACTCCACGTGATGCCTACTCCATATTTAAATGTTGAACCGAATAATCTTAAACACACCAAGGACCCACACAACAACTTTTACATTGTATAAAACAATGTCATATGATAGAACAGTCAAAACAAAATCACGTGTCTAGTTGAATATTGCAAATCAACACCGACCGCCATTTGTTTAAAATTCTTACCGTGGGACTAGTGAACAATCATACTCTGTCTGCATATAACATGTCAAACTCGGATGGGACCAGACGCAACTCCTATGATAATTAATTCTTGCAAATCGAATAATGGGACGAATAATACACATTAACAGGTCACTGTTGTCCATTATTTCATTCACATCGTCCAGATCAAAAGTGACTAACTCACGTCACTTTCACAAATTGACAAATCAAAAGTGACAAACCTTACGTTGCACATGAAACTGGGACCCACATATAATATTTATTGGATGATTAATCATCAACAAATATATTTAACGGAGCACAGTAGTTATTTTATTTGTTCATCAGTAACTCTAGGGTTTTTGACGAATAAACCCTAAACACCACTATTTTCTTCACATCAACAAAAACATCTTGATTCTCCTAGATATCGAGCCACCTGCTCTGATACCACTTGTTGATCCCAAACTCAGATCTTAAACCTTAATAGCTTGTTTAAGGGTTGTGATAGAAAGAAAGTATTCAATCTAACACTAGAGAAACTTTGCAAAGCAAAGTAACTAAACAAGATGCAGAATATAATGTTTAGCACAAGAACAATATGATTGAAGCAAACGTTGAACTTTAATATATCAATGATATACGAATACCCTAAAATGGTATTAGGGTTTACAAAACCTTAAAGTATGATAATGAAAGACAATAGAGAAAAAGACACACAATGCATGCTAACCTAGTGAGTTCTTTTATAGGCATAAGGACTCACGTACAAGATCACTACTAACAAACTTGGAAAGTATAAGGAGTAGTAACAGAAACACGTAAAAATCTTTTCCAAGTTTATCTCGGACGACAGGGCCTTTGACTTCAGCAGGGGAACCAATCCCCCTGCCTTTGTTATCTAGCAGGGGGAACTTACTCTAGCAGGGGTACGAATAATCAACTAGCAGGGGTAACAAGTATACATAGATTTATTCCCAACAAAGAATGGAGGAAAACGTAAAACCACGGACAAAAACGTCAAACACAAATGAAAATGCATGAAAATGTATAAAAACAAACAAAAACATAAAAAATCACACGAAAACGTAAAAAAATGTTTATTCAAATAATGCATATACTTTTTGTTCAAATTTTGAGCTTGCCAAGAAATGTGATTATCCCGTTCCATTATCTTTGTGAGAGAGGTGTAAAGTTATACGATCCATTTACTGGTTCTCGAAGGTGGTTTAATTAATGGTACGGGGTGAGGCCTAAAAGATGGTGTCTTGGATAGTGTTGTGAGTGCAATTGTTAGCATTGATTACGTTTCTTTTTCATGTAATAAGTGGCTACAGTCCGACCATCTCCTTACGGATCGTCTGCCACGTTTGTTTGCTCTTTAGATCTTCAAGTACTGCTCGAGTGCTTGTTATTGGACAGTTAGCTTTAGAAAACTAATGGCCAATGGAGATGAAATCACATGGTAGAAACATATCTGATTTGCAGGCATTGAATGATCTTCTTTGTGGTGTTAGTCCTAAACTATTCCTGGAGATATTGAAGGTTGGCAGTGGGTTCTTGATCACACCAGTATCTTTACCGTCAAGCGCATGTCCTTACATTAGTACATACAAAATCTTGTATGTTGACTCCTGGAAAGAGACGTATAGAACTAATGATGCAAAATCCGCATTAAAATACCATGAACAGTAAAAATGAACAGTGAATACACGAAAATACGATAACAATTAAAACTTTCCATTTATAATATAACTACACGTGTCACGACATTAATTAACATGTATTTACGTATATTATAAATGTGACGTGTTCTCGATAAATAAAACACGAACGTACACGAGTATTTAACTTAACTAGAAAAGCTACGGGTTTTGCTTGTGGGCTCCATGTTGGTCGCGGCTAGAGAGCTAGGGAAAGGAAAGAGGGGCCTTTTGGCCCATGCCCATTACCAATCCAATAACAATTAAAACACAAGAGTTTTAATCATAATTTAGGTTATAGAAAAAAAATCAAGAAGCCCTTGCCTCTCTCTCTTGCCGCCGGGTAGCATCAACACCAAAGGGTGTTCGGGTCAATTTTGATCTTTGATTTTGTGTGTACGTGTTCGTGATCATAAACCTTTTTCTTCCACGCATTCGGTAATCATCCAAAACCTTTTTCTTTAATTTCTTATAATTCTTTTTTATTTCATGTGTTAAACCTTAAAAACAAATCATAAAACATGTTAGGATTAAACAAGAAACATAATTAAGGGGGTTTTGGTATTGGTTTTGCTCGACCAAGACACAAACCGAGAACCATAAGGCTCTCAGCGTGGCGTTTGCACCACCACCGAGACCATAAGGGTCTGGGCTTGGTTTGGTTGTGGGTCGATCGTAAGACAAGGAGAACCCCGACCTCGCGTCGGGGTGTGTTTGGGTTTGAACCGCGATTCAACCGAGACCAATAAGTTCTCGGTGGGGGATGTGGTCGCGGCAGTGGGAACCCCGGCTGTAGCCGGGGGTGTTCTTGGCTCGGTAGTGGGTAGCCGACAGTGAGTCGGTGGCAACCACCGGCTAAAGCCGGTGATTATTTTGGCTTGGACAGTGGCAACCGGTAGGCCGGGTAGCCACTGTTAAGGGGTGTTTGTTTCGGCTTATAAGTAGAACACGGGTACAGGCTCGGGCTAATTTTTAAATCACGGGTTCGGGTTCGGGAAAGTATTAAAATCAGAAAAACTTATTTAATTAAATTACTTTCAAGACTATTTAATTTAATTAAAGGCATGACTTAGGTTTAAATATTAAAATTAATATTTCATGAATAACCTAAGTATTTACTTAGCTTAATTTAATTAAACATGTATTCTAATTAAATTCTTATAATCTATAGTTTATTAAATTAACCAAGTTATATTATTTAATAAGCTATAATACTTAATCCATGACTTATAATTTTACTAATAAACCTTACTTTATATTTTAATCCAGCTTATTTCTAATTATGGAAATTTACTAATTTTAGAAACTTTCTATTTTTAGAAACTTGCTATTTTAGGAAATATGTTATTTTTAGGAAGTTACTTAGTACTACAATACAAGTATTATAATACCGTATTATATGAATAATAAACAACAAAATACAAGAATAACTATAGATTAACACTTAAACAGTTAAAACATAACAGAACATGAATAATAAACTAAGAACACACAGAACAAGTAAAACACATGTATTTAGACAACTCATACATGTCCTTATTCTTATGTAGTATTATCCGTCAAGGCGTTGTAGGTTCTTCAACATTTCGTTAGCTTCGACTGGATACAAAGTACGGATTTCCCGTCCTTCAGTAAGGACAATCTATTCCTTTATTAGGATTTCTCGTATGCAGCCAACTGTTTTCCCAGTAGTTACAGATTTAAATGCTTATGTTAATTGGATGCCTTAGCCATATACATGCATGCCAGTTTCACCTAGTTATAGAGGTACCATAACCATAACACTGGAGGCACGAGTGTTATGACTTCACCACGGCGGAGTGATAGCTCGTGGCGTCCCTTTTAGTTTATTTGGCCTTTATTTATTATTATTATTATGTGGGGCATATGGGTGCATCCTAGTTACAGTTTCAGTCAGAATTTCTTGGTGAATGTGGTGTGTGCCTTGCATCCTTCACAAGGAGCTGATCCCTCCTACCCAGACCATATTAATTAGAGGCATTCCCTCTAATAGCATGATGAGGTCACCCCTCTATGTATTCATGCAGGTTGTTGACCTCATGACCTATATTAGCTTTTGGTATATTAAACCAATACTGATTTTCATAAGTAAACATAAGCTATGTTTTCATAACTAAAACTAGTTAACATGTTATACACCTAGGTTTTTCCCAGGACTTATTTATTTCCGATGCAATTCATGCTTTATATGCCTTTTATGCTTTCATTCCTTTATGTCTTCATGTTATGCTATATATCCGTGCACTGGGCGTTTTGCTCGGCCGTTTTCAATTTACATGTTCCCAAAAGGCAGGTACCCAAGGTCGCAAGTAGGATCTCAAGAGTATGTGCATTCGGATGGAAGCTTTCCAGCCTTATATATCTTATGCATTTATTCCTATTTTTCCATACTTTATTTCATTTGGACTTTTTTAGTCCTTTTCTTTACAGTACTTATATTTGCTTGTGTTTGAGTTACTTGCACTACCGATGTTTGTTTCTGGTATTTTCTTTTATGGTCATGAATGTTTAGATATTTACCTTACATGCTTTGATGACACGCAATAAATTACTGTGACATTCCATTTTACCAAGTGGGGTGTTACAATTATGGTATGAGAGCCAAGGTTTCGACCTGTAGCTCTGTAAAACATGACCTATGACTTACGGGTAGTCACCAGCGTCTTCCTAGAACTGACAGTTCGTTTTCATGCATTCCTTCATTTTCATTTTATTTCAGGCATTCATATCATTGTCGCAGGTTTATGACTAAGTAAGGGTTGGTACAAGACTGTCCCTATTTAGTCGCATATGCTTTTATCGAAACTTTTAACTTTGGGACCGACCCATTGGCGTCCCCCTCTATGTCATTTGTTTTGGATGAACTGACCATAGTCGTTCACCCTCGTTCATATAAAAGTTTTATAAACTACATCATGCATTTTAAACTGTGTCATGCATTATAAACGGTTTCATTGATTTATACATTATTCATGCATCTTTATGTTCATCTCATTTCAGACTTATCATTTATGTTGCATTTTGTTTTTAAACTGTCAGATGGTGAACACATGCAATGCTCAAGAATTGGCTGCAACTGTCAATGCAGCTTTGCAAGCCATCCTCCCCCAACTTCGCAATGAAATCAGGGATGAAGTTCATGCTGAATTCTAGGCTCATGGAAATCAACACGACCCTCAACAGAACAACAACAACAAAAATCCTCCACAACTACCGCATATTACCCTTATGACTTGGTTGGAGCGATTCAACAAGCAGAGACCCCGTTCATTTAAGCAGACTGACAGCCCCTCTGAGGCTGAAGCTTGGATATCTCACATTGAGAATATATTTGATGCGATGGGTTGTGACGGTGTCTTTAAGGCAAGGCTGGCTTGCTATAAGTTTGAAGGTGATGTGCTACAGTGGTGGAAATCAGTCAAGCAGTCCAACGGTGGTGATAATTGGGTTGCACTGCTGACATGGGACCAGTTTAAGGAGATCTTCCTTAATCAGTACTTTCCACATGCTGAACAAGAGAAACTCAAGAGGGATTATCATAACATCCAACAGGTTGATGGGGAGAACAACAATGAGTTCATGCAGAGGTTTCTTTGTTTAGCTGGATTTCTGGGTGCAGCAGCTGGTACTGCTGAGGAGCAAGCTGAGAAGTTTCGCTGGGCTCTTCGTACTTCGGTTATGAACAGTTTGGTGTGTGCTACGTTCACTACAGTGGCGCAGGTGGCCGATGTAGCCCGTAAGCTTGAAATGCTTCAGGAACGAGAGGAGTTTGGTGATGACCGATCAGTGAAGAGGCATCTTCAATCACCAAATGTTAATCATTCATTTCTTTCAGCATTTTCATTTCTATATCATCCTTTGTACAACTTTTCATTTCAGACAGAAGACTGAGGACTGGAAGCCTCCGACCACTCAACAACAGTCATCCAAGGGAAACGGTCAGTCCAATGACCGTTCTGCTTCAGATTGGCGTGGCGTTAATGATAATTATCGTAACAACGCCAACCACTCTAACAGTAGTAGGTCCCTACATTTACCTTCTTTCATGTCAAACTGCTTTATGTTACACTTATTCTGACACTCTAGCATTCATATTCAGGAGCAATGGCAACGACAGAGATCAGGACCATAGAGGTTCGCAGCCTAACCATTCTGCTTCATCTGGTAACTATTTAAACCTTCTATGTATACACGCTTATGTTCCATGATCATGTCTCATGCATGTAATCCTGAAACAGGCTCTCAGCTAGCTAGGACTCCTACTGGAGGGTTCACGCATCCTATCTGCCCTACTTGTTCGCGCAGACATTCTGGTGTGTGCCGCCATGGTACTGGTGGTTGTTTCAAGTGTGGCCAACAAGGCCAGCAGAAGGATTGTCGCCAAGGTGAGATAGAAGGCACCTCTGGGCATGCGGACTCCAAGCCACCACCTACTTCTGGTCGTGTGTTCACTACTACCAAAGATCAGGTGAACAAGACTTCAAGTACCATCACTGGAAATCTCTTTATGGATGGTCAAGCAGCATGTGTTTTGTTTGATACTGGAGCGACTCATTCAGTCATCTCCACTGCTTTTCTTGCACGTGTTAGGATTTCCCATATGCCTTTAGATAATACCTTAAGCATTTCCAGGCCACTTAGGGACTCTGTGCGAATCACCCAGGTATACAGAGATCTTCCCCTAGAATTTGATGATAGAATCCGCAGAGTTGACGCACTTCCTTTGGACATGTGCGATTTTGACATGATATTGGGCATGGACTGGTTATCCAAACACCAGGCTACGATAGATTGCCACACTTATCGGGTTATTTTCGGTCATGTCAAATCTCCAGAGTACATACACCGTGGTTTTCCGCCAGGGAGGTCTATACAAATTATTTCATCCATGGAGGTGCGTGCATTACTAACACACGGCTGGCAGGGCTTCATAGCCAACATTTATGACATTACTGCCGAGTCTTCCTCAATTCAAGATCAGCTTATTGTGTCAGAATTCCCTGACGTATTTCCTGATGAACTTCCGGGCATACCACCTGTTCGTGAAGTCGAGTTTAGAATTGAGCTTATTCCAGGAGCAGAGCCAATTTCCAAGGCTCCTTACCGCATGGATCCCATTGAGCTTAAGGAGTTAAAAGATCACCTGCAGGAACTTCTGGAGCGAGGTTTCATCCGTCCCAATGCGTCGCCATGGGGTGTACCGGTACTATTCGTGAAGAAGAAAGACGGCAACATGCGTTTATGTATAGACTATCGTGAGCTGAACAAGATCACGATCAGGAACCGTTACCCTTTGTCGCGTATTGATGACATGTTCGATCAACTTCAGGGCGCCAAGTATTTCTCAAAGATCGATCTGAGGTCCGACTACCATCAGTTACGGGTTAAAGAGCAGGATGTCTCCAAGACTGCTATCCGTACACGTTATCGACAGTACGAGTTCGTAGTCATGCCATTCGGACTCACAAATGCTTCAGCAGTCTTCATGGATTTGATGAACCGTGTCTTCTATGAGTTTCTAGACAAGTTCGTTATCGTTTTAATAGATTATATACCGATTTTCTCCAAATCCAAGGAGGAACATGAGGAACATCTTCGTACAGTTTTGCAGATTCTTCGTTTGAAGCAGTTGTATGTCAATTTCTCCAAGTGTGAATTCTGGTTAAGCAAGGTGGCATTTTTGGGCCATATTGTATCCGTAGAGGGGATCACCATGGATCATGCGAAGGTTAAAGCCATCACTAAATGACCGAGACCTACATCCGCAGCAGATGTTAGAAGTTTTCTGGGTTTAGCTGGCTACTACCACCGGTTTGTAGAGAACTTTTCACGGTTAGCCTTACCTTTGACTAAGCTGATGAGAAAAGGAGAGAAATTCGTTTGGACCAAGGAACGAGAGAAGAGCTTTGAAGATCTTAAGCAGAAGTTAGTGATTACACCTATTCTTACTCTCCCATCTGGTACAGGTGGATTTCAGATCTATAGTGACGCTTTAGGAAAGGGTCTAGGTTGTGTTCTCATGCAACATGGGAAAGTTATCGCATACGCATCACGGTAGCTTAAACCTTATGAAGAAAACTATCCTGCTCACGATTTGGAGCTTGCAATAGTTGTTTTCGCATTGAATATCTGGAGGCATTATTTGTATTGTGAATCATGTGACATCTTCCCAGATCACAAGAGTCTCAAGTACATTTTCACCCAGAAGGAACTAAACATGAGAGAGAGAAGATGGTTAGAGCTACTAAAGGATTATGACACCAACATTCAGTACCCTCCGGGTAAGGCGAATGTAGTGGCAGATGCTCTAAGCAGAAGGTCGGTATGATTGTTGGCATCAAGGTTGCAAAGGAGATCATCCGTGACCTGGAAATGACAGACATCAAGTTTTGTGTACAAGGACGACATGGTTATTGGGCGAATCTTAGAGTTGAACCGGACTTACATTCTAGGATCAAAGAAGCTCAGAAAGACGATGGTGAGATTTGGGCTATCATTCAGAACTTTTATCAGCAGACGGAGTTCCGTGTTGATAACGACGGTATCTTATGGCAGGGCACTAGACTAGTTATTCCTGATGACTCTACACTCAGGGAAGTTGTGCTGACTGAAGCTCACAGCACTCCATTTACCATACATTCTGGTTCCACCAAGATGTACCACGACATCAAGCAACATTCCTGGTGGAGTGGTATGAAGCATGATGTTGCCACCTTCGTTTCTAAATGTATGATCTGCCAGCAGGTTAAGATCGAACACCAAATAGCTAGTGGTTTACTACAACCATTAGATATTCCAGAATAAAAGTGGGACAAAATCTCCATGGATTTTGTTACCGGTCTTCCGGTTACTCAGAAGAAGCATGACGCCATCTGGGTTATTGTTGATAAATTGACCAAATCTGCTCATTTTCTGCCAATCCGCAAGGAACATCCGGTCAGCAAATTGGTAGACACTTTTCAGAAGGATATCATGAGACTGCATGGTACACCATCAGAAATCATCTCTGACAGAGATCCTCATTTCACATCACGAGTTTGGCAGAGTCTATAGAAAGCTTGGGGCACCAGACTTAAGCTCAGCACTGCCTTTCATCCTCAGACCGACGGACAGTCTGAACGTACCATTCAGACATTGGAGGACATGTTGCGGGGTGTGTGCTCTAGAATGGACAGGAAGCCGGGACGATTATATCTATATAGTGGAGTTTGCATACAACAAAAGTTGGCACGCTAGCATCAAGTGTGCACCATTCGAGATGTTGTATGGTAGAAAGTTTCGCGCCCATATCTGCTGGGATCAGGTGGGTGAACGACTGATTGAGGTTCCAGAGATGATTGAGGTGACTAATGAGAAAGTCGTCGTCGCCAAGGTGAAGCTTCAGGAAGCTCGTGCACGCCAGAAGAGCTATGGAACGTAGGTGATCAAGTTTTCATCAAGGTATCACCTGCACGAGGAGTTAAGCATTTTGGAATCAGAGGGAAGCTCAGCCCTCGCTTTATCGGTTCGTTCGACATCATAGAACACGTCGGTGAAGTGTCATATCGTTTAGCGTTACCGCCTCAGTTGTCACACGTTCAAAACGTGTTCCATGTGTCCTTACTCATAGTATACAACTATCATCCCCTTCATGTTCTTCAGTATCCGCTCGATCAGATTCGAGAGGATCTTTCATACGTCGAAGAACCTGAGAGAGTCCTTGAACGACAAGATCATGTCATGCGGAGGAAGACGATCCCGTTCGTCAAAATCCTCTAGAGGGATCATCCTGAGCGGGAAGCCACTTGGGAGACGGAGGAGTCTATACGGACTTCTTACCCTCATTTCTAGTTCTGATTCGGGTATGTTTCTTTCAATTTATGTTCTCTCTAATTCGAGGAACAATTTTTCTCTCTAATTCGAGGACGAATTGTTCTTTTAGAGGGGAAGAGTTGTAAAACCCGCATTAAAATACCATGAACAGTAAACATGAATAGTGAATACACGAAAATATGATAAAAATTAAAACTTTCCATTTATAATATAATTACACGTGTCACGCATTAATTAACATGTTGCGTATATTATAAATGTGACGTGTTCACGATATATTAATTCATGATAAATAAAACACGAACGTACACGAGTATTAAACTTAACTAGAAAAGCAACGGGTTTTGCTTGTGGGCTCCATGTGGCCGCGGCTAGAGAGAAAGGGAAAGGAAAGATGGGCCTTTTGGCCCATGACCCATTACGAATCCAATAACAATTAGACACATGAGTTTGTATCATAATTTAGGTTAGAGAAAAAAATCAAGAAACACTTGCCTCTCTTTCTTGCCGCCGGGTAGCATCAACACCAAAGGGGTGTTCGGGTCAAATTCGATCTTTGATTTTGTGTGTACGTGTTTGTGATCATAAACCTTTTTCTTACACGCATTCGGTAATCATCCAAAACCTTTTTCTTTTAATTCTTATTATTCTTTTTATGATTTCATGTGTTAAACCTTAAAAACAAATCATAAAACATGTTGGGATTAAACAAGAAACATGATTAAGGGGGTTTTTGTGTTGGTTTTGCTCGACCGAGACACAAACCGAGAGCCATAAGGCTCTCGGCGTGGCATTTGCACCACCACCGAGGCCACAAGGGTCTCGGCTTGGTTTGGTTGTGGGTCGATCGCAAGACAAGGGGAACCCCGACCTCGCATCGAGGTGTGTTTGGGTTTGAACCGCGAGTCAACCGAGACCAATAAGGTCTTGGTGGGGGTTGTGGTCGCAGCAGTGGGAACCCCGGCTGTAGCCGGGGTGTTCTTAGCTTGGCAGTGGGTAGCCGACAGTGAGTCGGTGGCAACCACCGGCTAAAGACGGTGGGTATTTTGGCTTGGACAGTGGCAACTGGCTAGGCCGGGTAGCCACTGTCAAGGGGTGTTTGTTTCGGCTTATAAGTTGAACACGGGTACGAGCTCGGGCTAATTTTTAAATCACGGGTTCGGGTTCGAAAAAGTATTAAAATCAGAAAAACTTATTTAATTAAATTACTTTCAAGACTATCTAATTTAATTAAATGCATGACTTAGGTTTAAATATTAAAATTAATATTTCATGAATAACCTAAGTATTTACTTAGCTTAATTTAATTAAACATGTATTTTAATTAAATTCTTATAATCTATAGTTTATTAAATTAACCAAGTTATATTATTTAATAAGCTATAATACTTAATCCATGACTTGTATTTTTACTAATAAACCTTACTTTATATTTTAATCCAGCTTATTTCTAATTATGGAAATTTACTATTTTTGGAAAATTTCTATTTTTATAAACTTACTATTTAAGAAAACCTGATATTTTTAGAAAGTTACTTAGTATTACAATACAAGTATTATAATACCTTATTATATGAATAATAAACAACAAAATACAAGAATAACTACATATTAACACTTAAAACAGTTAAAACATGATAGAACATGAATAATAAACTAAGAACACACAGAATCAGTAAAACACATGTATTCAGACAACTCATACACGTCCCTATTCTTATGTAGTATTACCGTCAAGGCGGACTAGGTTCTTCAGCGTTTTCGTTAGCTTCTACTGGACACAAGGTACGGATTTCCCGTCCTTCAGTAAGGACAATCTCTTCCTTTATTTGGATTTCCCGTATGTAGCCAACTGTTTTCCTAGTAGTTACAGATTTAAATACTTATGTTAATTAGTTGCCTTAGCCATATACATGCATGCCAATTTCACCTTGTTATGGAGGTACCATAACCATAACACTGGAGGCACTAGTGTTATGACTTCACCACGGTGGAGTGATAGCTCGTGGCGTCCCTTTCAGTTTATTTGACCTTTATTTATTATTATTATCATGTGGGGCATATGGGTGCATCCTAGTTACAGTTTCAGTCAGGATTTCATGGTAAATGTGGTGTGTGCCTTTCATCCTTCACAAGGAGCTGATCCCTCCTACCCAAACCATATTAATTAGAGGCAACCCCTCTAATAGCATGACGAGGTCACCCCTCTATGTATTCTTGCACGTTGTTGAACTCATGACCTATATTGATTTTGGTATATTAAGCGGATACAGATTTTCATAAGTAAACATAAGCTATGTTTTCAGAACTAAAACCAGTTAACATGTTATACGCCTAGGTTTTCCCAGGACTTATTCATTTCCGCTACAATTCATGCTTTATATGCCTTTATTGCTTTCATTCCTTTATGTCTTCATTTTATTCTATATATCCGTGCACTGGGCGTTATGCTCAGCCGTTTTCCATTTCCATGTTCCCAAACGCCAGGTACCCAAGGTTGCAAGTAGGATCTCAAGAGTATGTGCATTCGGATGGAAGCTTTCCAGCCTTCTATATCTTATGCATTTATTCCTACTCTTCCATACTTTATTTCATTTGGACATTTTTAGTCCTTTTCTTTACAACACTTATATTTGCTTGTGTTTGAGTTACTTGGACTACCGATGTTTGTTTCTGGTGTTTCCTTTTATGGTCATGAATGTTTAGACATTTACCTTGCATGCTTTGATGACACGCAATAAATTATTGTGACATTCCATTTTACCAAATGGGGTGTTAAAAATGAACTCCTTTGCATGCTGCGTGTCTAAAACTTGCATGTTTACCACCAGTTTTTTAGTTACACAAATACTGTAACCATATATTTTCCATACGTGTTTTTTCCTTCACTTCAATTAACCTCTGTCCGAATCAGAGAAGACCTATTTGACATAGTTTTTACATGATCTAAGTTATAAACCTTCGAAAATCTTTAACAATTGCATGACCTTGAAAACCATGTAAATACTTTTAATGAAGCCTGATATTTCTGGATCCTGACAATACAGTTTGTAGAGTTCATGTGGATAAGACACACACCATGAAAAGTAACGTTTCTCCTTCGTTATCTAACTATTTTCCGTACTGTAACATCGTGTTACTATTATCCTTTTTCTCTTTCGTCCCATATTGGTGGATGAGTTGGTCATACTACATAAGGATGATTTACTTAATGTAGAAAGAGAAAACATACAACTGCGTATCCTATAGAGATACTCGTCTTGCATCAATAATAAAATATAGGGTAAAAGTAATAAATACACAATGTACTTTCTAAAATGATTCATTATGCCCACTGAACTTTTTTATGTTCGAAAATCACACTGGCCACATAGGATTTTGGTCAAACATTTGAATTTACCTTTGACTTAACGGAACCGTTAGTTATTTTGTTAACTTGGAATTTAGTTTTACATTGTTGGCCCCTTAGCTAACTATCATCAAATCATCATCATCTTCACTTCATAAACTACATCATCATCATCTCCTGGATCTAGTTTATTTTACCACCCAATACTCCTATTGTACTAAGAACACCAAGGCAGAAGAACATGTACACCATTGATTTAAAAGATATTTCTCTTCAAGACAATGAGAACTATTTTATTGCCAAAGCCTCCATTAATGAATGCAAGAAATAGCATAGAATACTATGTCATCTAAACTTCAAAAATATGAACAAATTGGTCAAATTCAATCTTGTTCATGGTCTACCTTCAAAGAGTTTCAGCAATGATCATACATATGTTGCTTGTTTGAAGGGAAAGCAACATAGAGCCTCTTGCAAATAAAAAATCGTTCAATCCACCACCAAACCATTGGAGTTACTACACATGGATCTGTTTGGACCTACATCTGTGGCAAGTATGAGCAAGAAATGGTACTGCCTAGTGGTCACTGATGACTTCTTAAGGTTCACATGGACCTTTTTTTATTTGAAAAGAGTGACACAACAGGAGTACTCAAAGACTTCATTACTCAGATTGAACTTCAAAAGAGTATGAAGGTGGTGACAATTAGGTCTGATAACGGTGGAGAGTTTAGGAACAAAGAGCTAAATACTTTCTGTACCAGCAAAGGGATAAAAAGGGAATACAACATAGCCAAAACACCACAACAAAATGGAGTTGCAGAGAGGAGAAACAGAACAATCATAGAAGCTACAAGGACCATGCTATCTGATTTCAAGCTTACAGTAATATTTTTGTCTGAAGCTGGTTGCCACTACTTGCTATGTTCAAAACAGGGCCCTGGTGGTCAAGGCTCACAACAAGACTCCTTATCATATATTCAATAGAAGACCTCTGTTAATTGATTTTTTCAGACGATTTGGGTGTCATGTAGTGATACTCAACACACTTGATCATTTAGGAAAGTTCAATGAAAAGGGAGATGATGGATACTTTGTTGGTTATTCATTAACAAGTAAAGGATATAGGGTCTTCAATAAAAAGACAAGCAAGGTGACAGAGAACCTACATGTGAATTTTCTAGAGGATAAGCCTAAAGACACACGAACAAGTCCCAAGTAGTTCTTTGATATTGAAGTACTTTTTAAATCTATGAATTATGTGCCTGTTGTTTTGGAGAATACTAACATTTCAGGTGCAAAATAACCAACTACTTTGGAGAGTCCACCTTTAAGGTACATGACTGTACCTTCATTGTTCCTTGCTGATGATGCTGCCAAAAAGATTGTTGAAGAAGAAGACCTCTCTAAAAAGGATGAACAGCCCATCACTCCCTCTGCCAAGCACAGTAATGAAAGTAGTGGAATGTATGAAAGCAGTGGAACCTTGGATTCCCATGCTGGCCCAAACATTTACCCTGCTATTGGAGAAGCAGTGATTGATGATGATGATGATGATGATGTAGAAAGAGAAACCCCACTCAATTCTACATCTCCTCCAATATCTATGTCAACTAGTAGAAACATAATCATTAGGCATGGAGGTCCAAGCTATTCAGAGCTGCACTCAGCTCAAAAACATCCATCTCTTGGCCATGCAGTATCATTTGGAAGTTCTTTTGAAGATTTCTTTCCCAATCAAGACAGTCTAATAGAACCTGACTTGGGAAACGATGAAACTGAAGTCCTTATGAATATGCAACCCACCTATAGAATCAATAAGATCATCCACAGTTTTAGATTATAGGTGATCTTGAAACTCCCAGGCAAACAAGATATCAAGTAAAGGAGCATAGTTTCATTGCTAATATAACAATGAAGTTCAATCATGAGAATATGCAATGTTGTCTTTTTGCTGCCTTTTTATCACAAGAAGAGCCAAAGAAGATCTTTCAAGCTTTGAATGATGAAAGCTGGGTAGAGGCTAAGCAAGAAGAGTTAGTGTAGTTTGATATTCAAGAGGTTTGGATTTTGGTAGAATGTCCAAAATAGGAAAGACCCATTGGCACAAAGTGGGTGCTCAGAAACAAGAAGGATGAGACAGGGATGGTGGTCATAAACAAAGCCAGGTTAGTAGCTCAGGGGTATACACAGGAGGAAGGCATTGATTATGATGAGGTATTTGCTCTAGTTTCCAGAATTGAAGCCATCAGATTAATCCTGGCACATGCTTCCTTCATGGATTTTGTAGTGTACCAAATGGATGTTAAGAGTGCCTTCTTATATGGCACCATTGATGAGGAGGTGTATGTGTTGGGAATCTAAACTTGTTAGATTCCCTGTTCATTGATTTAAACATAATTAGGCCGATAGATAGTCCCTTGCCTGTGCCTAGGAGGCAGGCAAGTTTCGCAAGACTCACAGAGATCCGAGTCTCTGTGAGCAACCTCAGAGGAGTCCATGTCAGAGACATTGTCAGGGAAGTCGAAGATTACCTGAAGACATACTCCTTGGCTGTGATGGATAACAGCCAAGATGTATTAGAGACTCTGAGGGGTTGAGAGTTAACAGGGGTGGCAATACCCTGATAACTCTCAGCACACTTTGGACATGCCATTTGTGTGTTCGAGAATATGAAGAATAAGGAAACTGTTTTTGACAACTGTTCCTTAAAGCATAATGGAAGACTACCAAGAATAGAAGGACATCATGTGACTGATGTGGGAACTTGTAAAAGCTTGTGTAGTCGACATCAAGTACTGTTCAAGTCAAACTCGTAACACTATAAATAGGATGTGTATCCTTGCATTAATGTTTTAACACTTTGAGATATTAAGAACATTAGTGCGTATAACTTAGTGAATCAAACAGCTACGACTGTATTCATAAGTTAAGGTTTATTGTTGTTCAAAGTGTGCACAACACATTGTCATCAAACGGTGTTATCCATAACACTTGTAATTCTTTATTATACAATAATAAGATTACGTTTGAAAAGTAATACCTTGTGTTGATTAAGTTAAGATTAGGGTTTCTCGCATTGATTAGGGACTTTCAATTGGTATCAGAGCGGTGTTTGATATTAAAACCTTCAAGAAACATCGTTCTCCGTTTTATAATCAAGATCCACCATGCCGGAAACCTCTAGCCCACACTCACCTTCCACAAACCCATCTTCACCAAGACTTAACCCCCCAGCAAATGGCGATGATCTACCCCAACTTCTTGACTCAAGAGGTGGATCACACGTAACCAGTGTACCAGTCTTTGATGAAGAAGACTTTGCCAGTTGGAAGAGTCAATTTCTTGTATACCTTGATGGACTTGAACCTTTTCTCTTAGAAATTTTAGAAAATGGTCCATATATTCCCATGGCGCTTACCTCTACTGAAGAAAACCCTCTTCCCAAGCCTGTCAAACAATGGACCGCAGCTGATAGGAAATTAGCAAACCAAGATAAACGTCTCAAAAGCATCATAATTTCCTGTCTTCCAAAGCATATCATGAAGTCTGTCATTCAGTGCCCCACAGCTAAACAAATGTGGACAGACCTCATTCTTGGCCATGAAGGACCCTCTAAAACAAGAGAGACAAAAATTCAGGCACTCAGACTTCAGTTTAATGCCTTTAAGTCTCTTGAAGGTGAAAAGTTCAGCAAACCTATACTAGGCTGAAGATTCTTCTAAATGACCTCGCTATGAATGATGTCACTATTGGTCAAGCTGAGATCAATGCCACTTTTGTCAACAGCCTTCCAAGAAAGTGGCTGAGCATGAATCAGACTCAGAGAGCTAACAACTCAATAAAAAATGATACCCTTGCTCAGCTCTATGGTAAGTACATTTATGAAGAAGGGCTGATCGATACTATCTACAAATCAGAGACTAAAAGATTTGTAGTCCAAGGAGCATCTTCCAAAGCTTTGATCTCTGCAACACATCCTCTTGACAGCGATTCTGATATTGAAGAAGATACCCGTAGCAGCCAAGAGTTCTTGTCAGACCTCAATGCAGAATTTCATGAAAGAGCACTGCTAGCCAACCAAAGAAGATACTACAAAAGATCTGGAAGAGTAGGATCAGCTAGCAAACCAACTGACAGGTCAAAAGAAACATGTTTTGCCTGTGGAAAGCTTGGACATTTTCAAAAAGAATGTCCTTCCACCAAAACATCCTCACCCTCTTATCCATCATCTTCATCCAAACCCTACAAGTTCAAACAACACAACAACTCATCTCAGTCCAATTCTTCAGACACTGAGAAGAAGGATTACAAAAATAAGTACAAGGCACTTAAAGCTGAGTTAGAACAGATGAACTTGAAGATTGAAGCTATGTCCAAAAAGAAAGGTGGTGAGAAAAAGGCTGAGAAAGGGTTGGTTGCTGAAACCTATGATTGGAATGATGAACCTTTGACTTCAGATGAAGAAGACACCACAAGAGTCAGGGCTTTTATGGCGATAGCTGAGGATGAACCAGCTATTGGAAAAGGTGATGCAAGATCAGGACAATGGGTTGACATCACAATGAAAAAGGTACACAGGCTTCTATCTATGTCTGATAGTGATGAACGTAAGCATGTCCTTGATTACACCATTGTTGATTTGCACTTTGTTGAGGAACAAAGAAAGAACCTTCTTGATAAGTTTCACTCTGTTAAAACTGAAATGATAAATACTAAGGCTGAATGTGAAACTCTCAGGCGGGTTAACTTAGAGAAAATATCCCTGCAAAATGAAGTAGCTAGATTAACCTTGAAAAACATAGCTTTGAATGATCAAGTCACTGAATTGAACAAGATTATTGAAAAATGGCTGTGTGCTAGGTTTACTATTGATGAATTGCTTAGGGATGAAGTGCCTGCTGACTTAAACAGGGATATAACTGCTAAGAATAAAAAGCTGAGGATTCTCACCAAACCCAAAGACATTGTCTTTAAATCTACAGAGACTATTCATATGTCAGATACTTCTTTGACTAATGACCCTGTCTCTGAAGATGTGGCTGAGCTACCACCATTGCCCAAACTCTCTGGAGTTGAACCTAGCAGTTCTTCTAGATCTGCTAAGGATGAACTTAAGACAGATATTGAGAATCCTCCAGCCAAAGTTTTTCGTGTGCCTGCTAAACCAACTGGTAAACAAGTAGCTTTTAAGCCTGTTTCTACTAAAGCTGTGAATAAGGTTGACCCCACCACTGAAGATCGCCTGTTGTCTCTTATGAAAGAAGTAGAACTCTTGAAACAACACATTAAGCCTTCCGCTGAATGCTCTACTTCTCATGAACCTAAGTCAGTCCTAGGTGAACCCAAAGGGGAAAGGTTAATCAAACCTTATTGCAATGTTTGTAAGAATTCTCACCACTCGACCTTAGATCATGACAGACACACGGCAGCTAAAAGAGCTCAGACACCCTCTAGGGACAGACCACAGAGTTCCAAAAGACAACAGGGAAATTACAATTCTTATCCTCCCTGTAAATTCTGTGGGTTCACAGACCATCACTCAGACGAGTGTGGTGACTTCCCTGGGTGTGATATCTGTGGGAGTTATAACCATGAAACTATGAACTGTCCATCCCAACGCCAAAAGTTTTTCAGGAACACAAGAGTTGCTAACAAGCAATTCAGGGAACCCACTGGAAAGTGGGTTCACCATAGGAACTAATCTGTTTCTATGTATCTGTGCAGAAATATCTCAAGGAATCGGTATGGTATCTAGATAGTGGCTGTTCTAGACACATGACAGGGATTCAACAATACCTGCACAGATACTCAAAGGAGCCAGGTTCCAAAGTGGTGTTTGGAGATAACTCTTCAGGTGACACAGAAGGATATGGCTCAGTGAATTGCAATGGGATCACATTTACCAGGGTTGCATATGTGAATGGTCTTAAGCACAATCTTATTAGCATCAGCCAGTTATGTGATGCTGATTATAAGGTTTTGTTTACTAAGACTCAGGGAACCATATTCAACAAAAATAATGATGTTGTGCTGGTTGCACCTAGAAGGAGAGATGTTTATGTCATCAACATGGCTGTGTGCTCTGAAGACAGCTCAAATTGTTTTCTTGCCAAAGCCTCTGAAAGTGTCAACTGGCTGTGGCACAAGAGACTGTCTCATCTCAACTTCAAGAACATCAATAAGATAGCCACTCAAAACTTGGTTGCTGGTCTACCTTCAGTGATGTTTTCCAAAGACAAAACTTGTTCTGCCTGTGTCAAAGGAAAACATCACAGGTCTTCATTCAAGACTAGGCAATCATTCTCTATTGACAAGTGCTTACATCTCCTTCACATGGACTTGTTTGGGCCTGTCAAACCTCAAACCATTAATCACAACAAATACACCTTGGTCATAGTTGATGAATTTTCAAGATATACATGGGTGTTTTTCCTCAGAAGAAAAAGTGATGCAGCTGATACCATCATGTCCTTCATCAGACAGGTAGAAAATATGAATGATGTTAGAGTAAAATCTCTAAGAAGTGATAATGGTACAGAATTCAAGAATCATCAACTTGAATCATTTTGTGATGAAAAAGGGATTTCACAGAACTTCTCTTCAGCTGGCACTCCTGAACAAAATGGTGTGGCTGAGAGAAGAAACAGGACTCTGATTGAAGCAGCAAGAACTATGTTAAATGGTGCAGCCTTACCAAAGCAATTTTGGGGAGAAGCTGTACACACTACCTGCTATACTCAAAACAGATCAATCATTGTCAAAAGACATGGCAAAACCTCCTATGAAGTTTTCAGAAAAAGATCTCCAGACGTCAGCTATTTTCATGTGTTTGGATGCCCTGTGTTTATTTATAACTACAGGGATAAACTTGGAAAGTTTGATGAAAAGGCTGATGATGGATTCTTTTTGGGATACTCTCCAACAGCCAAAGCCTTCAGAGTATTCACCATCAGAAGACAAGAAGTAGAAGAAACTTTCCATGTCAGATTTAATGAAGATGATGAAGTCATACAGAGGACAGGAACAGAGGGTGATGAAGTAGATTTTAATGAAAATATTTCTTTTCCAAGTGATGAGTTCACAGAACCCAGACCTACCAGTCATCACCACTCCAACACTCTCACTCCTTATGTTCCTGCTTTTGACCCTCTGTCTACTCACAACATAGAAGTTCCTACCTCTCAGGAACTTGATGAAGAAGAACCTCAAATCTCTGATGGTCCTTCTCATGATATTGATGACTCACCAATTCTTCAAACCTCTGAAGGTTCTCCTGCTGATAATGAAATTGCTTCCCTTGATGTGGCTGAAGAAGACTCAGACACTGAAGTAGTCTTTGAAGAAAGCCCTCCTAGTCAGCAGGATGAAACACAAATTGTACCTGCTGTGCCCTCAAGTACCCCTGTTCTTGAAACTCCAGCTCCTCAAAATAAGTGGTCAAGAGATCAACACATTCTTCTTGTCAACATTATTGGGGAACCAAATGCAGGGGTCACAACCAGACAGCGAATCCAAGACTCCGAGTCTGCCTCAGCCAATGAATGTCTATTTGCTGAATTTCTTTCTCAAATTGAACCTAAAAGAGTTGCTGAGGCTCTGGTAGAAGATGGATGGGTAGCTGCTATGCAAGAAGAAATCAATCAGTTCAAAAGGAACAAAGTATGGACACTAGTGCCAGCTCCACCTGGAAAGAATATCATAGGCACTAGATGGATCTATAGAAACAAGATGGATGAAATTGGGAACATCATCAGGAACAAGGCAAGATTGGTAGCACAGGGATACTCTCAGACTGAAGGAATTGATTATGATGAAACTTTTGCACCTGTTGCTAGACTTGAAGCCATCAGAATCTTTCTTGCTTATGTTGCCTATATGAACATCACTGTCTATCAGATGGATGTAAAGAGTGCCTTCCTCAATGGTGATTTGGCTGAGGAAGTCTATGTTGCTCAACCTGAAGGATTTGAGAACAGCGAGTTTCCCAACCATGTGTACAGACTTCACAAGGCAATGTATGGTCTGAAACAAGCTCCAAGAGCATGGTATGAAACTCTTTCAAATTTCCTATCTGAAAACAAATTTATCAGGGGTTCTATTGATAAAACACTCTTTACCTTCAAGGACAAGAGTGATTTCATCATTGTGCAGATATATGTGGATGATATCATCTTTGGGTCAACAAATGTCAATCTTAGTAAACGTTTTGCTAAATTAATGACCAAGAAATATGAGATGAGTATGATGGGTGAATTAACTTACTTTTTGGGCTTTCAAATTAAACAATGTCCTAAGGGAATTTCTATTTGTCAAGAAAAGTATGTTAAGGATTTACTTAAAAAATATGACTTAGCTGATTGTGCATCAGTGAAATGCCCCATGCTTCCACCCAACGACTTGGGCCCTGATGTGTCAGGGGTCTCTGTCAATGAGACTTTATATAGAGGCATGATTGGGTCACTGATGTATCTAACAGCCAGTCGTCCAGATATCCAATTCTCCACATGTCTCTGTGCAAGGTACCAAGCTAACCCAAAAGAATCCCATCTAGTGGCTGTTAAGAGAATTTTCAGGTATCTCAAAGGAACACCATCTCTAGGACTATGGTATCCAAAGGAATCAGGCTTTGATCTCAAGGCCTATTCAGATTCAGATTATGCTGGATGCTGTATTGACAGGAAAAGTACTTCAGGCAGCTGTCAAATCCTAGGAGGAAAATTGGTTGGATGGAGTGCTAAGAAGCAAAACTCTGTGGCTATGTCTTCAGCTGAAGCTGAATATGTCGCTACAGCCAGCTGTTGTGCTCAGGTGCTCTGGATGAAAAGTCAATTGGCTGACTATGAAATCTTGTATGACAAAGTTCCAATCTTTTGTGACAACACCAGCGCCATTGCCATATCCAACAACCCTGTGCTTCACTCTCGTACCAAACACATTGATATCAGGTATCATTTTATCAGGGATCATATTATGAAGGGAGATATTGAGCTGCATTTTGTTCCCACAGAGCTGCAACTAGCTGATATCTTTACAAAGCCTTTGGCTGAACCTACGTTCAACAGGCTAGTTGCTGAGCTAGGAATGCTCAATATCTCAAAGCCTGTGGCTTGATATTAAATGTGTTCATTAAATGATTGATTCTATATTAAATGTTTTATTAAATGTTTTTCACATGAAACTAGGTAGTTACGTTCCAAGTAAATGCGAAAAACATTCTCACATTTTTCAATCATTTAAGTTTCGGATAACGAGGAGACAAACTTTTTGAAAGGTCAAAGGGACCCACTTGAGCAGTCATTTTCGCACTTGCATTTAATACGGTTGAATAACTGTTCACTCAAGTTTGAATATATATATTGTCTTCTTTCTCTTCACACCCACCACCATTCTAAAAAATCATCTTCTCTCTCTAAACTCTTATCTCTCTCAACCATCCGCCATTTTCATTCTCCTTCAACCTTAAATCAATGGCGTTTCCCGTACCAAAAGCCTCCAATGTGAACTTCGAGATCAACGAGAGCATCATCGCCTCCAATAACGCCATTGGATGGATCAAGGCACCAAACAACACCTACTCAGATCTGGTAAATTTCATGCAGAATTGTGACCTAAACGAAGCCTTCACCAAATCTCCATCCACCTTTTACCAAGAATACCTTAGGGAATTCTGGTATTCTGCTGAAGTAGTTGAAGACACCATTACCTTTAGCCTTTCTTGCAATGAACATCCTTTTGCCTTTTCCCTCAATGATTTTTCTAGTGTGGCCGGACTCAAACATGGAGATGAATGCTTGAAGACGGCTGACAAAAAGGCTGTCAAGGAAGCCTTAGCCACACTAAAACCCTGCCATGATGTTAACCCTGCACTTACGCCAGCTGAGGTCCTCGCCAAAGCCCCTCTGAAGATAAAGTACTTTACTCCTATGTGGCGTGTCCTCTTCACCCACATTGTGAAGTCCCTGGGAGGAATGCAGGGATCACAGGATCAGATGTCGTCCAATCATCAGGCTATTGCATATGGACTTATCTGGGGAGCTGATGTTGATTTTGGAAGCATCCTTTTCTCAAACCTGGTAGAACAACTGAAAGGACGGAATCAGGTCAGGGAAAAGAACATCTGTTATGTGCGTTATATGTCCCTGATCTTTGAGAGTTTGCTGGGAGAGAACTACCATAACAAGGCCTTGACAGCTCTGATGCCCTATCGCATCACTGGCGCCATCTATAAGGAGATAGGAGCTGAGGATATCCCTGTGACTGCACACATGCTGAACGTGGCCAACCAGGTACCCAACGCTGAGAAGCCCTTGCTCCCTTCCTCTGAGAAGGTGAATACTTCTGGTGTCGCTGGCAAGTCTACGTCTTTGACCTCTGGGCAGCACACTACTAAGTCCAAGGCTTCATCTGGCCAACCGCCAAAGAAGAAGAAAATCCCCTCTTCTTCCCATCCTAAAGCTGTTAGTAAGGCCAAGGAAAAGAAGATTGACACCGCCTCTGGTCCAGATACTCTTGTGGATACAGAATCTTTGGCTGACAAACAACAGGCGTCTAGTGTCTCTAGGTCAGCAGAGACTACAGGAAACCAGCCAAAACTAGCTGATATCTCACAGGTAATCAGTGTACATTTTTAGAGGTTCACAATCAACCACTCTCATTTGTCTGTAGGAGAGAGTGGTGAAGTTAGGGTAATCCTCGACCCATAGAAGTCTGTCATTTCACTTAGAATACTTTAAGACTTCTGTACACTCTGTCTTTGCACCAGGGAGTGATTCATTTGTGTTTATAAAGCACCCCGATGACCCTGAACCCTCTAGACAGTATTCAGGCTAACAACAACCTGAATACATTAATGTCTCAACCTTGAAGGCTGTACTTCACACAGCCTCTTGGTTCCCTCATTAAAAGAGTCCCAAAGGATTTATCCTTTCAGGGGGAGCTGAATCATCACCCTCAGCTTTCCTAGGGGCAGCGTAACAGGCGACCTACAACAACATATGTTTCACTCTTAAAAGAGTCCCAAAGGTTTTACCTTTTGGGGGGGCTGAATAATCACACTCAGCTTTCCTAGGGGCAGTGAATGGCGATCATTAAACAACATATGTTTCACAATCAAAAGAGTCCCAAAGGTTTTTACCTTTTGGGGGGGCTGAATAATCACACTCAGCTTTCCTAGGGGCAGCGAATGGCGACCATTAACCACTGATGAGACTGCTTTTATACATAGTCTCATCTTCCAAATAGGGCTTAAAATGCATTAAATATCATCAAAATACCCAAATATATGCTTGTGTTTGTTGCTTGTGTATTTTAGGTACGGATATTGAGATAATGACAAAAGATCACAAGAATCATGCAAAAACGAACACGGGAAACGAAGCCGCACAATGAACCAAGCCCTAGTGAAGACTTTCCCAAGATCAACCCTTGAAGATTTGAAGAATTATGAAGAAGGGTCCTCCAATTATGAAGAATTGACACTTTATACCCTTGTATCCTCATAATTACAAGTTTGGTCCCTAAAGTTTGTCAAAATTACCAAAAGGGCCCTTAACTTTGAAGAATTGGCAAGTTTAGCCCCTCAACAAAGCTAAATTGTCAACCAAAATCATCCACAAAGTCAAATATATCATGAAATCCTTCAAAGTACAAGAAATGACAAGTTTGGTCCTTTGAAAAATCCAAAATTACAAAAAGGACCCTCAACTTTCATCATTTGGCAAAAATGGTCCCTCATTTATCAAGACTTGGCAATTTCAGTCCTCCAAAATGCTCAACATACAAGTCAAGACCATTATCTATCAACAAAATGCCAAAACAGCCCCTCAAGTATCACAATATGGCAAGAAATACCCCTGAAAATACTTTGGAAAAGTATTTGGGGCAAAAGTGTGAAAAGTGAAAGTTTGTTAACAAAGGAAATCCGGATTTGGTTATTTAAATTGCAAGTGAAAAGAGAAAAGAAGGTAAGGGACTAATTGTGGCCAGACATAATACTTACCTTAACCTACCAAATGGTGACAAGTGTCCCACTAACTCCCTCCCACCAATCAGCTTCTTCCATTTTGCCACATCACTTCCCACCATTACCAGATTTAAACTAATCTTTATTAGTTTAATAATCTGGCGCTAAACACTTTTTTAAACCCATACTCAGATTAAACGCCCAACTATTCACCAAGAACACAAATTGGGTTTTCTTAATTCACTTGTAATTAAACCTCATAAACCTCCAGATTAATGATTAAGCATGCCCTAATCATATCCCAACCTTAAAAACACTTGCCACTTAACCCCACATGCCACATGGGACATGCCCTGCTACACGTTTGAGGAAGAAGACAAGATTGTGCCAGCAATCCAACGCCTCACAATCCTGCTTGCATCCTAAGCTCATTTTAAGCCCTTGATGCTATTTCAGCAGCTCACACCTCAACTACATGACAAATTCAGTCACATGATTCTCCAAAGAAGACAAAGACCTCAAGGGCATTTTTGGGACTTCAACCATTAGGGTTTCTAGTTATTAGCTGTTCCTTAGTCATTTGTATGCCTATATAAAGGCCTTAGGGTGCTTCATTAGACGTTTGCTTCTGATTTTTCCTTGGTTCAAGTTTCTGTAAATCCTTTTTTAAGTTTAATGAAATTGAGTTTGAAATCTTGAAGAAAAGTCATTGGCCACTCTTGTTTACTGCTTTCATTTGTTATATGCTTTGTAGTTCTTAAAGTTCAAAACCTGTTTTCAAAAGAGGAGTGTGCACAAGTTTGCATATTTTCCTCATTTTCTTGATATTTTGCTAAGTCTTGTTCCAATCTTGGAATTCTTGGGCTATAGGGCTGATCATAGCATCCTAACTGAGTTGGTTAAGGTGTGGTGAGGCTTATAACTTGGGGATAATCAAGTGTGGGGTAACAAGTTTGCATCAATCAAGATTTTTCCAAGTTTCTGATTTTTCATGTTATTGTGCTTAACCCTTGTTGAATCTTAGCAGGCTTTTGTGGAAGCTTGTGCTTGTTCTTGCTAGCACATAAGCTCAAAATTCGTGGGTGTGGATGTACATCCATGAGGTTTGCTTACTTAATCTCCAAATCTGCATAAATTGTGATTTTTGGTGATATTTGTATGAAACTGTTGTTCTTGTGAATTTTGTGGCTTGTTCTTGCTTGAATCTGTTTATTAGACTTGTTAGAGTGTTAATTGATGCTTGGTTGGCCTGAAATCTTGTTTTGCTTTTGAAAATCTTGATTTGAAAAAGTTAAAGGGGTGTTTGGGTCTACTGGTTTATGCTTGTAATCTGATTTTGTGCTAAGGGAAAGTGTTGTTCATGCTTTGTATCTGATATACCTTTGTTTGAGAGTGTTTTGCTGCAAGTTATTGGGTTTGAACACTTGAATTGATCAATCTGCTATATAGACCTTGTTTCTGCTTGTTTTGACCTAGGATTTTGGGAACACTTAGTGTGTATGCATGCTTAGGGATAAAAGTGGTTTAAACAAAGTTAACATAACCTGTTTGAAAGATTTGAGGTGTTGAAATTGGCTTGTGTGTCAAATACATCAGCAAAAGTTAAAAACTGCATGTGTAGTGTTCATTAGTAACTTTCATAGCTTGGATCTTGCTTGATTCTTTGAACCAGTGCATGAAACCTGTTTAGACTCGCTTATTGGAGTTTATTATAGCTTGTGTGTGCATTTGGTTGAATTTGGTTGGCTGATTTGTGCTAAAATTGCTCTTGAATGCTAAACTGCTCATTGTTCATGTCTGTGCAATATCTGGTGATAAATTGATTAAACTGTATCAATTGGCTGTTTGTGATTGTGTTATTTTGCTTGTTATTGACTCCTTTTGATCCAAAGATCAATTGGGTGCCTTTGTGAAAACTGAATCCAAGAAAAAGTCACTAAAGACAACAAGTCAAAATAGTCAAGCAGTGGGAAAAGTTCCCACTGCTCAACATCCAAAACTAGCCCCTGCTAGTGCAATTTTATCATCAGCTTATCAATAAGCTATTCTAGCTTATTCTGACTTGCAACAACTTATTTTTTGTAATAGATCTTCATTATTTGACCCATTTAAGTGAACTGGAGCTTATCAGACTTTGACTTTGACTTTTCACTAGAAAACCAACTTGTTTGACTTTTAAGATAAGTGCTTATTTGATTTTCCAGCTTATTGAGTGTGCTTATTTGAAAGTTCTTTGGTTTTTAAGCTTAGTTTTGTCAAAAGAAACATTTTGCAACTTGAATCAGCTTCTGAGGTGGTCTAGATCATAAAAACGACTATTTTGTCGTTTTGTGAATAAGTTGTTGACTTGTTTCTGGCTTATTGAGTGGTCTTATTTGAAATTTCTTTTTACAGAAGTCTTTGTTAGGTCAAAATAAGGTTGTGTGTTAAATTTTAGCTTATGGCATCAGCTTATAGCTTAATGGGCCAAAAAGCCCATTAAGAATAAGCTGCTTATTATAAGTTAGCTTATTTCACATTTTCAGCTTTTGGGCCTTTGGAAAAAGTTGTTTAAAATCAAATTTTGAGTCAACCTGTGCTTTTTGAGCTTATTTTGAGCACTTTTTCTTATTGGGCCTTAATTAAGCCCAATAAGGGACTGTTTAGGGTTTGGCCCATTTTCTAGGCCCAATAGGGGTATTTAGGTAATTTCACTTTCATTTCTGAGTTATTTAGGTTAAATTAAGCTAGTTTGCAAGTTTTTAGAATTTTTTATAATTTTGGATTTTTAATATTATTTTAATATTATTTTATCATTAAAAATTAAAAGTCTGATTTTCTAGGTTTTTATATTTTTCCTAGGTTCTAAATACTTAATTAGGATTTTTGCAACTTTTCAAATATTTTTTAGGTCTTTTAATTATTTATTATAATTAATTTAAGATTTAATTGATTTTAGGAGTTTTTAATTATTTAAAAATAGTTTAAATTGGTTTTAAAATTTTGAAAAATAGTTTTTAGCTTAATTAGAGTATTTTTGAGGTTTACAAACTTGAAAATCTTGTTTAGGGCTTTTTAATAATTAATTTTGATTTTTAGGGCTTTAATTAGCATTAAAAAGTCATTATCTAATTAATTAAAAGGTTTTTGCAAGTCTTGATTTTTTGTAAACTCTTAGATTATTATTAAGGATTTTTGGTGATTTTTAGGAATTTTTAGGGTTAAATTTTAACTTTGGTGGTTTTTACGACTTAACGTGTACGCCTTTTTAGACTTAGTTTAATCCGTCTTCATAACCGTCATTCTTTTCTAATCCCTTTTCTATTTTTCTTTTCTCAAATATAATCACAAATTAATCCAAGTCATTACACACATAACACACTAGCCTTCTTGAGAACGAACTTAATTGGGTCATTCACACACGGTTTTCCTAAATCGTCGTGCTCACTTGCCCTATTTATTGCATCCTTTTCCTAAAGGTGTAGTTTTACTCAACATCATTTTTGTGCCGCTGCCGGGGAGGCGTGTTGTGTTTTGATTTGGCATTGTTGTTTTTATACTAACCATAATTAGTAATTGTATTAGTAGCACTCTACTAATACGTATTATCGTTTTTCGGTTTTTGTGTGAATATTATTACTATATTGTATACGTAGAACAATAAATACACAAGTACTCCAAATACGTGAGCAATCACAACCTTGACTTGGGAGGTCATTACCCAATCATTGTATTCGAATCTCAAACCAAAGAAAAAGGCAAAAATAGATAAATACTTTCGTGAAGCTTAATCTTGAAAATACAAACTATAAGGTGGGTATAAGGCGGATATTATAAAATATATCCTAAGGAAAAAGGCTCTTAAGTGCTTCGCGCCACCTCGTTTCCCCGCTTGCTTGTGAGTATTTGATTGTGAGAGTGAATCGAGGGTTTTGCCGCCCAAAGTATTACTAAGTATCATATATATTTTCTTGGTTTCAATTTGATTAAACCCTCTTGAACGATTTGGTGTTCCACCATCGTTCTAAAGTCATCGAAGGCGTTCACTCCACGTGTTCGTTTTCATTCCTTGAGGCTTCGTTAATCAAGAGATTTGATTAGTGAGGAGATTTGTGGACTCATTGTCTACTTAATACATTTCACCAAGTTCCAAAAAAGGTTAATACAATCAAAAACCACAAAAAAATTAAAAAAATACAAAACACCAAAAAGAATCTTCTTTGCTCATCCCCTCGTTGTACGTGACGTTTATGCTAACTCGAAATCAAGCAAGACGTGCTCGTAAACGAAAAAACAAATCTATCACTCCAAACAATTCTAGTGAGGAGTCTCCTATTGACGAACCCATTGTAAGAGAAGCACCAACCATGGCGAATCGAACTATGATGGAGTTACTTCAAGCACCCACCGAGGGTTATGGAGAGGCTATTGTGATTCCCGCTATCCTTGCGGAGAATTTTGAGGTTAAGACGGGTTTGTTGTCCATGATTCAAAACAACAAATTCCGTGGTGATGAGAAGGACAATCCACACAACCATATCCGCCAATTCAATCGTCTTACTGCTACTTGCAAGTTTAAGGATGTGTCTAATGACTCGATTAAGATGATGCTTTTTCCGTATTCCTTAGCGGGGCCCGCAAAAATTTGGTTAGAGAAAGAGCCACCCAATTCTATATTGACGTAGAAGGATCTCGTATCTAAGTTTGTGAACCAATTTTTTCCTCCCTCTAAGACTACGCACTTGAAAAACGAGATTTCAAAGTTTTCACAAGAATTTAATGAAAGTTTTTCAACGGCTTGGAATAGGTTTAAGGAAATGTTACATGAATGTCCTCATCACGGTTTTTCCGATTTGCATCAAATTGACACGTTTTACAATGGACTTAATGATCATGAAAGGGATTATTTGAATGCCGCCGCGGGTGGAAATTTTTTGTGTAAAACGGTTGAGGAAGCTTTGGTGATAATTGAAAATAGATCTAAGGTGTATAGTCCTCGTAGCACGTCTAGTGTTCGTAAGGCTTCGTCTTCGGCTTCACCTTCTTTGTCTAATACCATCGATGCTTGCCAAATTGAGGCGAACTTGGAAAACAAGATTTTTGATAAGTTGAAAGGACTTTTGATTGAGTTTAAGGTTGGTGAACCAAGTGCTCCCGCTACGGTTAAAGCGGTTGAGGTTTCTTGCATGTATTGTGGTGGAGGTCATGATTTCTCCGAGTGCATTACCAACGGTGGTAACACTTCGAGTGCCTTTGCGGCCACGGGAAATTACAACCAAAACGGTCAAGTTTCCCGCTCTAATCAAATGACTCCACCGGGTTTTGGATCAAATCAAAATGCTAACAACTATCGCAACAATCAAGTTGGTTTTAAGAACAATTACAACAAGGGAAACTATGGGAATCAAGGGGCTAATAATCAAGTTTCAAACAAAAATGATTTTCAAAATAACAACAAGAGTTTGCAAACATTGAAAGATCTTCCAAGTGAGTTTGTTGAATATGCTAGTGGTAATGATGCTAGGTTTGACAACATTCAAAGAGAAATAATTAGCCTAAGATCCGAGTTCAAAAACGACTTGAAGAAAGAGTTGAAAAATGAGTTAGCTAATGAACTTAAAATCCACACCAACAAGATGGAAGGAAATGTCACTAGGTTGCAACAAAACCAACAAAAGATGGAACAAGGGCAACATGAGATTAAACAAGAGATGCTTAAGGCCGAGAAAAGGAAAACCGAAGCCGTATTGAGGCAATCTAATTTTGAAGATAAAATCTCGTCTATGTTTGAGGCAATAATGTGTAAACCGTCGTCAAGTGGTCTTCCTAGTAACACAATATCCAACCCTAAGGGTGAGATGAAAGTGATTACCACACGTAGTGGTAAGACACTTAAGGAGCCGATTCCTCAACCAATTGCTCCTACGGAGGAAGCAATTGAGGAAGAACCCGAGGTGGTGGTCCAAAAGGAGCATGTCCCAATCCCACGAAGTACCGCTCATACCACACCTACGGTTGACCCATTACCATCATTGGAACCCGAGATTCCAAAGGCTATGCCTACTATGCCTCAACCCACACCACCTTTGCCCTATCCATCGAGACTTAGGAAGGAGAAACGTCAAGAGCGCGACAACTATCAATTTGAGCTTTTTATGAAAATGTTTCGTGATTTGCACTTTAATGTGAGTTTCGCCGATGCCTTGGTCATGATGCCTCGATTTGCCGCTAACTTTAAGAGTATGTTGAACAACAAGGAGAAATTACACCAAACGACTAGTTGTTCGTCGGTTTATCTTAATCGTATACCTCAAAAAGTCGGTGATCCCGGTAAATTTTTGATCCCTTGTGCAATTCAAGACATGGAAGAATGCTTCGCCTTGGCCGATCTTGGTGCTAGCATTAACTTGATGCCACTTGCAATCTACAAGTCGCTCAATCTTCCTAATCTTACTCCTTCACGAATGTCTATTGAGTTGGCCGACCATTCCACAATTCCCGCATGTGGTTTGGCGGAAGACGTTTTTGTGAAAGTGGGGAAGTTCTACTATCCCGTAGACTTCATTGTTGTTGACATCCCCACGGATCCTCAAGTTCCTCTTATTTTAGGTCGTTCGTTTTTAGATACGTCTATGGCTTTGATCGATGTGCATGCTAGAAAGATCACCTTACGTTTCAACGACGAGGAACTTGTTATAAACGCAACTCAAAACTCTCAAATTTCTCATGTTTATTCCGTTGCAACCATAAACCTCGTTGATATGATCGACGTGGTTTGCGAGGAATTTTCACAAGAAGTTCTAGGTTTTGGTGATGAAGAAACTAGTCGCAATCCCACTATGTTGGATCCAATTCTTGATAACTCGACACCAACCTTCACTCCTTTCGAAGGTGGTGGTTTTACGTTGGAAGAATTCGATGTTCCACGTACTTGTGACGAAGACCTCGACAACTATGAGGACTTCTCGATTATCAAGGATTTTCTCAACGATTTCCCATTTCCTCCACCCGAGGAGGTTATGAGTATCGAGCCCAAATCTTCACTTGAGGAACCACCTATCCTCGAGTTGAAAGATTTACCTCCTCACCTCGAGTATGTCTATTTGGAGGAGGACGACAAGTTGCCGGTTATTATTGCGAAGGAACTTTCGAATGATGAAAAAACCTCACTTGTCGATGTTCTTAAGGATCACAAAGGGGCGATTGCGTGGAAGTTATCCGACATTAAGGGGATTGATCCCAAATTTTGTACCCACAAAATCTTAATGGAGGAAGATTTCAAGCCAACAATCCAAAGTCAAAGAAGGGTGAACCCCAAAATTCACGACGTCATAAAAAAGGAGGTCCTTAAACTCCTTGACGCGGGAATGATTTACCCTATATCCGATAGCCCTTGGGTGAGTCCTATTCATTGTGTCCCTAAAAAGGGAGGGATGACCGTTGTGCCAAACGATGCCAACGAGTTGATTCCCACGAGACTCGTGACCGGATGGAGAGTGTGCATTGACTATCGAAAGTTGAATGAAGCCACTCGAAAAGACCATTTTCCCTTGCCCTTCATGGACCAAATGTTGGAGCGTCTTGCGGGAAACGATTTCTATTGCTTTTTAGATGGTTTTTCCGGTTACTTCCAAATTCCCATCGATCCTCGTGATCAAGAAAAAACTACGCTTACGTGTCCATATGGAACGTTTGCCTATCGTAGAATGCCATTCGGACTTTGCAATGCACCGGGAACTTTTCAACGATGCATGATGGCTATTTTTCATGATATGATCGAGAAGACGATGGAAGTCTTCATGGATGACTTTTCCGTTTTTGGTGATTCCTTTACTTCGTGTTTGTCGAACCTTGAGAGAATGTTAAAACGTTGTGAGGAAACCAACCTTGTGCTCAATTGGGAAAAGTGTCATTTTATGGTTAGAAGTGGAATCGTCTTAGAGCACAAGGTCTCGAAAGCGGGGATTGAGGTAGATCAAGCTAAGGTAGACGTCATCGCCAAATTACCTCGTCCCAAAACCGTCAAGGGAGTTAGGAGTTTCCTAGGCCACGCGGGCTTTTATCGACGATTCATCAAGGATTTCTCGAAGATTTCTCGACCTATTACACATCTTCTTGAAAAAGAGGCATGTTTTGTCTTTGACGAAGATTGTGTACGAGCCTTTGAGATCCTTAAGAGGAAACTTACCGAAGCTCCCATTCTTGTTGCTCCAAATTGGAACCTCCCGTTTGAGCTTATGTGTGATGCAAGTGATTACGCTATTGGGGCCGTTTTGGGGCAACGTCATGATAAGCATTTCTTGCCTATACACTATGCTAGCAAGACAATGACCGAGGCTCAACTTAAATACACTACAACGGAAAAGGAGTTCCTTGCCATGGTGTATGCATTTGAGAAATTCCGACCTTACCTCGTCTTGACAAAATGCATAGTGTATACGGACCATTCGGCTATCAAGTATCTCATGGCTAAACAAGATGCAAAGCCGAGATTACTTCGTTGGATTCTCCTCCTTCAAGAATTTGATCACAAAATCGTTGACAAAAAAGGAGCCGAGAATCTAGCGGCCGATCATTTCTCTCGTTTGGAAGATCCTCACCAAAGTGTTTACGAGCCTAAGGAAATCACCGAAACATTTCCGCTCGAGACACTCGGTGTAGTGAATTCTAAGCTTGATTCTTCTACCCCATGGTTTGCGGATTTTGCAAATTACCATGCGGGTAACTTCATCGTTAAGGGTATGACAACTCAAGAAAAACGAAAATTCTTTCGTGATGTCAAGTTCTACTTTTGGAACGACCCTTACTTGTTTCGAACTTGTGCGGATCAAATCATCCGTCGTTGTGTATTTGGCACCGAAGCTTCTAATATCCTTAGAGCTTGCCATGAGGGACCCACGGGTGGTCACCACGGTGCTAATCTCACGGCTAAGAAGGTGTTTGATGCCGGCTTCTTTTGGCCTACTATTTACCGAGATGCACAAATCCTTGTGAAGTCTTGTGATGCATGCCAACGACAAGGAAAAGCCTCACAAAAAGATGAAATGCCACAAAATATCATTCAAGTATGTGAGATCTTTGACGTTTGGGGTATAGACTTTATGGGGCCGTTCCCATCATCTCGTGGTAATAAGTACATCCTTGTTGCGGTTGACTACCTATCTAAGTGGGTGGAGGCGAAGGCCTTGCCCACCAATGATGCTCGTGTGGTAGTTAAGTTCTTGAAAAGTTTGTTTGCTAGGTTTGGAACCCCTCGTGCGATCATAAGCGATCGTGGAACCCATTTTTGTAATGACCAATTCGAAAGAGTCTTAAGGAAATATGGGGTTACACATCGTCTTTCTACGGCTTATCACCCACAAACGAGTGGGCAAGTCGAGGTTTCAAACCGAGCATTGAAGAGGATCTTGGAGAGATCCGTGGGGGAAAACCGACAATCTTGGTCGGATAAGTTAGACGATGCTTTATGGGCCTTTAGGACCGCTCATAAGACGCCCATTGGGTGCACTCCCTATAAGCTTGTGTATGGAAAGAATTGTCATTTGCCTATCGAGTTAGAACACAAGGCTTATTGGGCCCTAAAGCATTGTAATGATGACATGGAGACCGCGGGGAAACACCGGAAAATGCAATTAAATGAATTGGATGAATTGAGAGACATTGCTTATGAAAATTCATTGATTTACAAAGAGAAAACTAAAAAGTTGCATGATTCAAAAATTAAAAACCGGGTTTTTAACATTGGGGATCAAGTTTTACTTTTTAATTCAAGACTTAAAATCTTTTCCGGTAAATTGAAATCCCGTTGGTCCGGTCCATTCACCGTGACTCAAGTGTTTCCTTATGGGACCATCGAGCTAGCTCAAGATGATGGTCCTAAGTTCAAGGTGAATGGACATAGGTTGAAGCACTACTTTGGTGGGGAAGTTCCATCCTTGAACTACCTCGACCAAGTCACCTTCCCCAATGATAATTAGTGTTGAGGGGATCGAGTCGAGCTCATGACTCGGTAATCAAAAACGAGGAGCCTCGTGGGGGAGTCCCATGCTTATCCTATGTATATATTATCGCTTTCTTAGTCTAAAGTAGCTTACGTATGGGGATTTGTGCCCTTCCAACCTTTGTTCCATGGTTGTTTGTGATATGTGGTTTTTAGATCATGATGGGAGCACTCGATCGTTTGCTTTGGAGACATTTCTCAATATCCATGATGTTGGTTTATAGAGTTCATAACAATTATTTAAAACCCTAATATGGATCAAAGAGCGCATAGCGGAAGCGATTAACAAGATCATTAATTTAACACAATTATATTAATCAAGATTAGGGTTACATACCTTTATCCTAGCAAGATCCACAAGACGACGGAGCAAACGGCAACTAGGGTTTATCACGAACACCACCAAGAATATAGTCTAAAGTAAGACTATATCATGTTCTTGTACACACGTGATACGACGAGTTAACCGTGAGTCTAGCACGAACAAACCGAGCTTCCAAGTCTGTGGAAGATCTACCCAACAACCCTAGAGAGGGGCTAGGACTAGATCTAGAATAGCTTATTGAAAATCAAAGAAGAACCCTAATAGGGTGTTTGTTTGGCCGGCGGTTAGAGCAAGAGAAAGAGAGATGTGAGGTGAAAAATTATGAGGCTTTAGGTTTGTTTATATACACCTTGGAAAACTTCTCTTCCAAGGTTAAACAAGATAAAGCCACAAAATCTTTTCTCCTTATCTTTGTCTCCTCTATTTAGGCCGGATATATACATGCTCCAAAAGAGGTTTCCGGAACTTTTCCGACTCCTTCTTTTAGCTTCTTTAACCTTCTATAACGATCGTTTAATACTTAACTTTTAATTACTTAACGATCGTTAGCTACGGTTTGATTTAATAAATATAATAAATACATTTAATAAGCAAATTAACCCTTCACGTAATATGTGCAATCCCGTGATCTCGAGTTCGATCCTATCACACGACAATCGATTTTTAAGTCCATAAACTTTCAGCTCCCACTTGGACAAAATTCGAATATCGTGATCACATTGATTAGCGTCTAGTTACACTAACAATGTCACTAGTACAACTCGAGTAAGGTTTCTTGGACAAAACCTTTTAATGATTAAATCATTATTATTATTATCCTTTCATTTCAAATACAACGTTAATAAGGATATGGATCCTAGTCATTCCTTTCATTAACCATTCTGTTTCTCGTTTACGGATATAGCAAGATCACCAAAACAAATTTGGGTGCGGCCGCACAAATATCTTACTACTCCCCCGAGGGGCCCAGCTGTATTATACTTCAAAATAAATTTTGAAGGAAACGAATCCCATTTTGACTACAAGCAAAACTTATGAACTTTGCAACACTTCCGGAAATAATCCTTATAACTACCAGTTACGTTTAGCGTTAGATTATTCCACAGAAATGCACTAGATCCACGACAGTTTCCTGGTATCTCAGGTCTAAGGATAACTATTTATGATTTACTTGATGACAAAGATCCATAAAGTAAAATCATATAGTTGGGATAAGTCCAATATTTGATCCATCAAATATCATCCAAAATTGACCAATATACTTTCAAGTATACTCTGTCACTATTTTGAATTGTCTTAGTTTAATAATATTCCCATATTATTAATCGACAACGGACATTTAGAAACATCATAATGCTCATGGATTTAAAACATGTAAAATAGGATACAAAATCAAATAACAGAAAATAAACGAAATCCAATCTTTATTTCATCAATTCAATAATGTCTTACATCCTTTATCCAAATACTAAAATAGATCAATGCATAAAACTGGTACATGCATCATGCCTCTAGTAATGACATTCATACTTGTTTGGCAAAGCATAAAATAACCAATCTTGACCTATTGAAATTTTGAGAATACTTTCTTTAAGAATTCAAATCATTGAAACTCTTGTACATGTGCATCCAAACAATTTGATATTGCCACATAGTATCAAAATTGTGAAAAATCCTTGATCACCAATTTCCTAAACTTCCAAAACACATTTGAAGTTCAAAGTATTCTAATTCTTTAATGTATAATGCAACTTTAATCAACATGTCATCTCCAAAGATCCCATGACTAATATTGAGTGTTACCTCAATTATATCTTTTCAAGTTTTACAACTTGTCATAAAAGATACAAAATACGTTACCATTAATATCTATTATGTAATGTTTGATTCCAACCAAAACCTTCAAGTTTGTTGGCTATGATAATTTGCACAACGATTGACAAATTATCCATCTATAGAATATGGAAGCCGATCCAAGATTTAGGATGTTATTCTATTTCCAAACATATTCCTTCAGAATATTCATTACACAAGTTATTCAATAACTTCTTAAATAGATTAATATATTCAAATCATCATATATTTTAAGCATGATATAAATACAACACGACACACATGAAAATTTTTCAAACCAGATTTAGATTTCTTCATGTCCTAAATATCCACGTAAACATACTACATGGCATATTACGTTGTATTTCCACCGCATAAATAAATAAATTTATTTGTCCCAAGGTTATGTATATCTTATTTTCTAATCTCCAAAGTAAAGTTTCATCTCAAATCTAAACCAAATCAACATTTAATTTGAATGAAATCTCACTTTCTTACATGTCTATTTGACACATATAATTTAAGAAAATAACCATAATACTCCCACTAGCTTTTAGGAATACTCAGAAACCATCTTATTTAAATTTAAATCCAAACTTGGATTTCAAAATAAACATAAGAATAATCTCCTAGATGCATGCTTTTATCTATTCATGGATAATTGCATTTTGTACTTTTCCAAAGATTTATATTTTGAAGTAATAAACTCATTTCGATTACTTAAGTGCTTTCTCAAGTAGTCATTCAAGAAATAGTTCATTCATATCCAAATTTGTCAATTAAAATATGACCATCAAAATCTTTATATATTTAATGTATTTAGGAAAGAATACTCAATCACAATTAATTACCTAAATGTGACTAATAATCTATTCACAATACATACATTAAATATGTGTACAATTTTGTCCATATAGTTTCGACACAAAGATTAAACCACTACAATTGGCGTTTTTCTTCCTTTGACGAAACTTATCTTCAATTTCTAGTCAAACTATTTAAGATAAACCAAAACCGAAATTTGATTATCTTGTTGGACAACATCTATAACAATCATAGTATGAGTAGTTTACCCAAAACAATATTTGGTAATAAATCATAACAATTATTTGTAACTCATAATTCTCAGCATATAAATCGCATATCTGAGATATCCTTACGGACCTATGACATAAATTCCTTTATCTTAAGGTTTAGCATTTACACGCCTACCTCATGATGATTACTAGTATACTTTAGAAGATCATGTATCTTGTAATTTTATCTTTTAAGATCAAAACTCCCACTTGCTGTTAGTAACTTAAAATTACTCTTTAAATACATAGCAAATAGATCAACACTCCAACGTTATCTATATGGGACATTACAAAACATAATGACAGTTCCATACTCTTTATTTTCTAAACAATCCACTTCATAAGTAGTTTAGCAAAATCCGAACTTCATTTAAGATATAATGTGATTCATCACATTCCATATATAATGGTATCTTATTAATCTTCTTAGCTCAAGTCATACCCAACTTTCTAACCTTGATATCTTTTGGAATAAAGGAAGATATAGTTATCTTTGAATCAAACATCACCATCATATTGAGAATTTTGATTCTCCTAATGAACATACCATAACAATGATGTATTTCATTTAGGGAAATATTGTAAGTCAATCTTAACAATATTAAGATAAATATATATCTTTCGGTTTACCTATATACCAACTAAATCATCTTAATGGTATTATAGATTTTCTAACCATTTTGCATGCTTTATAACTCAAGTACTTTTAATACAAAGTCACTTCATAAAAGTTATAAGTCCATTACACGTTACATGTATATGTCTTTAGTGAAATAGAGACAATATATTAACGTCTTACTTTATATTATACGTCTTCCAAGACTTTATGTTTGTGACTTTATACAATAAATCATAAACATGTATAACTAAAGTAAATCATGAACACCACTTGGTTTCATTCATCTTTTCAAGTTAATTTACTCCTATACTATTATATGAACACCACTAGGTTTCATTAGTAGTATAAGATTACTCTATGTATCTTATGTCATTCAAGGAATTTGTCCTATTTTAAGAAACTTCAAAACATTCCACGCCCGATCTTACAACATGTGGATATTTTACACTTGTGTGTACAATTTAGTCCAAGCTCTTACATGACTAAATCAAAACAACAAGTGTTTCTTAATGTGAATGATATATATACTCTTAAGTAGTCTTTTAATCATATTGACACATGATCTAAACATTAATTAGATTGTTAGTCTCTTATCTTAAAGACAAGAGAATCATATCTTTATGAGTTGTTTCTTGCACACAATGTTCATTTCTCCCACTTGTGCATGGAACAACCTCATATATAAGATAAACATCACGTCTAACGTTCGTCTATACAAATATGATTGTGCCACATATATTAGCTTTTACAAGTAGACGTAGAACCACTTAATCAACAAGAATCAATACATAACTATCTTTGAAGATATTAGTGTCAACAATTCGAAAGTAATTATCTTAGGACATACTAAAGATAACATGGGTTATTACCAAGACAACAAGGCTAACTCCCACTGAATTAGAGAATGTTTTAATAGACTCAAAATCAGTAATACAACACAATTCTCCCACTGAACTTGACAACATTGAAAATGTTTCATAATCGGTGAAAATAATTAGTGTTGTGTTTACTTTCTTACACTTTTGAAAAACACATTCGCAACAATTACTTATAGCGTTTAAGAGTGTATTCTACTTCGTAAATGATGACTTACCCATCAAATGCTTTTTAACTTGAAAGACTTGACATGCAATTTCTTCCTTAATAGGTCTACCAACCCCAAAATGGTATGTAGTGCCTATAAATGGTCAAAGCACAACTACTAGACAAATATGCTAGTTTGCCTTATAACCAATTAGCGGTAACTTTTAATAACTCAAAATATGCACTTTTCTTAACTATTAAAATTTGCTATGAGTTATGGATTTGAATTTGACATTTCTAAAATCCTTATTACTCCTTCTTTACTCATGAAAAAGAGTTTTAGGTTTATCATTCATTTGTAAATTGACTCTATCCTCAACCATACGGTTTGTAGATCAATAAATGAATAAACCATGTTTACGGTGTAACGTTGCATTAATACATTTGCAAAAGAATTTACAAAATTCAATTTTAGTATTTTCGATAATACCATTCAAGAAAATAAAATTACCCCGGTAATAATAACCATAGTATTTTCCTTGAAAAACTAGAATCCATATTGACATAGATTTATCACATCAGTTGATCTGCTAGTGACAAATGTATTCAACACAGTAACTTGTCGAACAATAATTGCCAAATCAAATTGCAATTTCTAGATATGTCAGGGATTTACATTGCCAAAATCATTTGCATTGTAAACATGTTTCATCCCTTCTTTATGCCTTAAGTTTCCAGATCTCACTGAGTAACTCAATTAAGTCGACTAATCTAAAGAACGTAAAACCTTCATGTGCAATCTTATTCAGTCATGAAGTTTTCTCTCCATTACAACATCGTCCAGAATCTCATATGACGAAAATTGTAACTTCAAGTGTTCGTCAATTAGATGGCATATGACTTAAATTTAGGGTATAGATTTTGGTGTCAAATCATGTATGGAGAAGCATGCATACATCTCCATAATATAAGTTTAATAAAAACGTTTAGTAAACTTTTGTTGAGACTAAAAGTTCATCATATACTTGCAAGTTGAGGTATTGGTTAAACCAATTAAAGATTTTACACACAACTAAATTCACACCGTACTTTTTTAGAACTTAGTTATAGCACAAAGCAATAACCTTATTCATTGTGTTTTGGATGTGAATTAATGTAGTTAAATCAACCTTAAAGAATTATACCAATAACAACCGTAGGTAATTCCAATTTTGACGCACAGGCGAGCCGGGAATTTGGTCAGCGCTGAAGCATAACACCTCCTTCCTTAACCGGGTACATGACCAGCGGTGCGTTATACCCACTTTATAGTTTGTCAAAATTGAGTAGGCCGTTAAGTTGCTATTGCAATTCTAATCAACGCAAATCATATGTAATTTAGGTCTCAAAACAATTCATTTATTTTGGTATGATTTAGTCCATATTAATTTTTCTTGTAAAAAATTACCCTTGTTTACAACATACAATCAATATAAAACGTATGAAAACAAGTAGGTACAAAAAAAAAACTAAATCATAAACACATAATAACAATTTATATGTGTAATAAATAAATCAAATAGCCACATGCATATGATTTATTCAATAAATAATATCAAATCTAGGTTTTTATATACATAAAAAAGTCTTCCCTAGTTTTAGATTTATTGAATCAAATAAAGCATGTAGCAAAAAACGTAACAATTACCACATAAAACATATGATCCATGAAAAACATGCATGTTCATCACGGATCTCCCTCATATCTTAACAATTAAATCTCTATGGATCGAAACATGAATTTACACAACATAACAATTAATCATGCAATTCATCAAAATTCCACCCAAATCACTTAACAATTAATGAAATCACTACGGATCGTAACCACGCATGACATAACAATTAATTCATGCATACATCTAAAGTTAATTACCATGTAATTTTAGGGTTTACAAAAAAAACTTTTTTTTTTTTTTATAAAAAAAATTCGGCATAGCCGATTTTAAAAATAATAATAAAAAAAACAAAACCCTAATTTTTATAAAACCTAAAAAACAACATGTAATTTTTAACACAAATCAATATTAGTTAAAAAAACTTTAGATCTTGATAATTATAATCATGTTAAAACAGCTCTCGATGCCACTGTTGGTTTATAGAGTTCATAACAATTATTTAAAACCCTAATATGGATCAAAGAGCGCATAGCGGAAGCGATTAACAAGATCATTAATTTAACACAATTATATTAATCAAGATTAGGTTTACATACCTTTATCCTAGCAAGATCCACAAGACGACGGAGCAAACGGCAACTAGGGTTTATCACGAACACCACCAAGAATATAGTCTAAAGTAAGACTATATCACGTTCTTGTACACACGTGATACGGCGAGTTAACCGTGAGTCTAGCACGAACAAACCGAGCTTCCAAGTCTATGGAAGATCTACCCAACAACCCTAGAGAGGGGCTAGGACTAGATCTAGAATAGCTTATTGAAAATCAAAGAAGAACCCTAATAGGGTGTTTGTTTGGCCGGCGGTTAGAGCAAGAGAAAGAGAGATGTGAGGTGAAAAATTATGAGGCTTTAGGTTTGTTTATATACACCTTGGAAAACTTCTCTTCCAAGGTTAAACAAGATAAAGCCACAAAATCTTTTCTCCTTATCTTTGTCTCCTCTATTTAGGCCGGATATATACATGCTCCAAAAGAGGTTTCCGGAACTTTTCCGACTCCTTCTTTTAGCTTCTTTAACCTTCTATAACGATCGTTTAATACTTAACTTTTAATTACTTAACGATCGTTAGCTACGGTTTGATTTAATAAATATAATAAATACATTTAATAAGCAAATTAACCCTTCACGTAATATGTGCAATCCCGTGATCTCGAGTTCGATCCTATCACACGACAATCGATTTTTAAGTCCATAAACTTTCACATGATGTATCCTTTGATGTTCTAACCTTAGGTTTTTAGCACACTTCATAAACAGCTATTACTTAATGGTTACACCCTTTCCATGTTAGATTAGGCATTCGACTACGTCTCTAGTATGGGGGTGTTTGCACCCCTAGACTCGAAACATTGAGGACAATGTTTAACTTTAGTATGGGGGGGTGAATAGATACTTGCCTTGCCAAACCTTCACGCTTTCCAAAGTTTATCATTTTGTTTATAGTTTTGTTCCAAATAAGGCTAAAAATGGCCAAATTTTAAAATTTTTCTAGTTTTTCATAAGTGTTTTAAGACACGAATGTAGATTTTCCGATGGCGAGAATAAGAGTAATTTTTGACTCGACCGTGCGTGTTGAGCACTTAGCTTTGATTCCTTAACTACACATTAGGCTAAGTCTCTTAAATGAGGACGAGAAATGATAGGGTTAATTATAAGTTACTATGCTAAACGTAGAGTACTCGTATTCTTTCAAAAACTCATGTGTTCTCGTTGTTTGCTTATTCTCCCTTCGCATGTAAATTTTTTTGCTTAATAAATATTGACTTAGCGGTTTAGTTGGGATTGTTGGGTTTCTAGTCTTTTCTAGTAGCTTCCGTGTAGTTAAATTGGGAAGACATTAAGGTATCGCCAGCGTCACGGTTTTGAAGTATTGGCACCCTAATAATCGAAAGCTTCACCCAATAATAAGATTTCAAGTGCTCACCTAAATCAAGCAAACAATTTGAAGCCCCACAAGGCCTAAAATCTATGCAAAAATTGAAAGTGAATCAAGCCTTAATCTTCGAAGCTTTAAAGATCCAAAATTCGCCTTAGCGTGAGGATATACGTCTTTGGCTAATAAAAACACCGATGAGGCGGATAATAAAAGGCAAGGCAAGACCGAAGTCATAATAAAAGCTTCATGGCGAAGTTGAATAAAAGATGGAGGTAAACCAAAGATAATAAGGCCCTTCCGTTAGGGGGCATATAAAAGTCTTGGTAATAAGTCTCATGTTCAAAACCGTTATAAAACCGTGTTTATCGATTCTTCTTGTCAACTTAATTTTTTAACATCGTTGTCTATTAGGAGGGGTTATTGATTTGATGGTCTTAGTTACACCGTTAGGACTCTATTTTTAGACCTAAATCTCTAATATCGCATAAGTCAAACAATGTATCCTCGTGAAACATTCAAGACATCATAAAATATAAGAGATACAACTTAGGAATAATGGGAGGATAAGTACGTGATTAGGGCATATGAGTAGTGTTAGCATTACTAACTTATAATGACAATGATCTCGTTGCACGCTTAGCATGGAATTGGAGTGAAAATCGAGGATGACGAAATTATTTCTAACGAAGCATTCACGTGTTCTTATTCTATGAACCTAAACGTCCCATTTTGCGATGAAAATCATACATTATGTCTATAACACAAGTAGTAGTAATAGTAGTAGTATAGCTAGTTTATCATTCCAATAAAGTGAATAAAATGAATTTTGGAGATGCTTTGATACTTTATTCTAGCATTGCGTGAGGGCACGACAATGGTTTAGTATGGGGGAGTGATGAGACTGCTTTTATACATAGTCTCATCTTCCAAATAGGGCTTAAAATGCATTAAATATCATCAAAATACCCAAATATATGCTTGTGTTTGTTGCTTGAGTATTTTAGGTACGGATATTGAGATAATGACAAAAGATCACAAGAATCATGCAAAAACGAACACGGGAAACGAAGCCGCACAATGAACCAAGCCCTAGTGAAGACTTTCCCAAGATTAACCCTTGAAGATTTGAAGAATTATGAAGAAGGGTCCTCCAATTATGAAGAATTGACACTTTATACCCTTGTATCCTCATAATTACAAGTTTGAACCCTAAAGTTTGTCAAAATTACCAAAAGGGCCCTTAACTTTGAAGAATTGGCAAGTTTAGCCCCTCAACAAAGCTAAATTGTCAACCAAAATCATCCACAAAGTCAAATATATCATGAAATCCTTCAAAGTACAAGAAATGACAAGTTTGGTCCTTTGAAAAATCCAAAATGACAAAAAGGACCCTCAACTTTCATCATTTGGCAAAAATGGTCCCTCATTTATCAAGACTTGGCAATTTCAGTCCTCCAAAATGCTCAACATACAAGTCAAGACCATTATCTATCAACAAAATGCCAAAACAGCCCCTCAAGTATCACAATATGGCAAGAAATACCCCTGAAAATACTTTGGAAAAGTATTTGGGGCAAAAGTGTGAAAAGTGAAAGTTTGTTAACAAAGGAAATCCGGATTTGGTTATTTAAATTGCAAGTGAAAAGAGAAAAGAAGGTAAGGGACTAATTGTGGTCAGACATAATACTTACCTTAACCTACCAAATGGTGACAAGTGTCCCACTAACTCCCTCCCACCAATCAGCTTCTTCCATTTTGCCACATCACTTCCCACCATTACCAGATTTAAACTAATCTTTATTAGTTTAATAATCTGGCGCTAAACACTTTTTTAAACCCATACTCAGATTAAACGCCCAACTATTCACCAAGAACACAAATTGGGTTTTCTTAATTCACTTGTAATTAAACCTCATAAACCTCCAGATTAATGATTAAGCATGCCCTAATCATATCCCAACCTTAAAAACACTTGCCACTTAACCCCACATGCCACATGGGACATGCCCTGCTACACGTTTGAGGAAGAAGACAAGATTGTGCCAGCAATCCAACGCCTCACAATCCTGCTTGCATCCTAAGCTCATTTTAAGCCCTTGATGCTATTTCAGCAGCTCACACCTCAACTACATGACAAATTCAGTCACATGATTCTCCAAAGAAGACAAAGACCTCAAGGGCATTTTTGGGACTTCAACCATTAGGGTTTCTAGTTATTAGCTGTTCCTTAGTCATTTGTATGCCTATATAAAGGCCTTAGGGTGCTTCATTAGACGTTTGCTTCTGATTTTTCCTTGGTTCAAGTTTCTGTAAATCCTTTTTCAAGTTTAATGAAATTGAGTTTGAAATCTTGAAGAAAAGTCATTGGCCACTCTTGTTTACTGCTTTCATTTGTTATATGCTTTGTAGTTCTTAAAGTTCAAAACCTGTTTTCAAAAGAGGAGTGTGCACAAGTTTGCATATTTTCCTCATTTTCTTGATATTTTGCTAAGTCTTGTTCCAATCTTGGAATTCTTGGGCTATAGGGCTGATCATAGCATCCTAACTGAGTTGGTTAAGGTGTGGTGAGGCTTATAACTTGGGGATAATCAAGTGTGGGGTAACAAGTTTGCATCAATCAAGATTTTTCCAAGTTTCTGATTTTTCATGTTATTGTGCTTAACCCTTGTTGAATCTTAGCAGGCTTTTGTGGAAGCTTGTGCTTGTTCTTGCTAGCACATAAGCTCAAAATTCGTGGGTGTGGATGTACATCCATGAGGTTTGCTTACTTAATCTCCAAATCTGCATAAATTGTGATTTTTGGTGATATTTGTATGAAACTGTTGTTCTTGTGAATTTTGTGGCTTGTTCTTGCTTGAATCTGTTTATTAGACTTGTTAGAGTGTTAATTGATGCTTGGTTGGCCTGAAATCTTGTTTTGCTTTTGAAAATCTTGATTTGAAAAAGTTAAAGGGGTGTTTGGGTCTACTGGTTTATGCTTGTAATCTGATTTTGTGCTAAGGGAAAGTGTTGTTCATGCTTTGTATCTGATATACCTTTGTTTGAGAGTGTTTTGCTGCAAGTTATTGGGTTTGAACACTTGAATTGATCAATCTGCTATATAGACCTTGTTTCTGCTTGTTTTGACCTAGGATTTTGGGAACACTTAGTGTGTATGCATGCTTAGGGATAAAAGTGGTTTAAACAAAGTTAACATAACCTGTTTGAAAGATTTGAGGTGTTGAAATTGGCTTGTGTGTCAAATACATCAGCAAAAGTTAAAAACTGCATGTGTAGTGTTCATCAGTAACTTTCATAGCTTGGATCTTGCTTGATTCTTTGAACCAGTGCATGAAACCTGTTTAGACTCGCTTATTGGAGTTTATTATAGCTTGTGTGTGCATTTGGTTGAATTTGGTTGGCTGATTTGTGCTAAAATTGCTCTTGAATGCTAAACTGCTCATTGTTCATGTCTGTGCAATATCTGGTGATAAATTGATTAAACTGTATCAATTGGCTGTTTGTGATTGTGTTATTTTGCTTGTTATTGACTCCTTTTGATCCAAAGATCAATTGGGTGCCTTTGTGAAAACTGAATCCAAGAAAAAGTCACTAAAGACAACAAGTCAAAATAGTCAAGCAGTGGGAAAAGTTCCCACTGCTCAACATCCAAAACTAGCCCCTGCTAGTGCAATTTTATCATCAGCTTATCAATAAGCTATTCTAGCTTATTCTGACTTGCAACAACTTATTTTTTGTAATAGATCTTCATTATTTGACCCATTTAAGTGAACTGGAGCTTATCAGACTTTGACTTTGACTTTTCACTAGAAAACCAACTTGTTTGACTTTTAAGATAAGTGCTTATTTGATTTTCCAGCTTATTGAGTGTGCTTATTTGAAAGTTCTTTGGTTTTTAAGCTTAGTTTTGTCAAAAGAAACATTTTGCAACTTGAATCAGCTTCTGAGGTGGTCTAGATCATAAAAACGACTATTTTGTCGTTTTGTGAATAAGTTGTTGACTTGTTTCTGGCTTATTGAGTGGTCTTATTTGAAATTTCTTTTTACAGAAGTCTTTGTTAGGTCAAAAGAAGGTTGTGTGTTAAATTTTAGCTTATGGCATCAGCTTATAGCTTAATGGGCCAAAAAGCCCATTAAGAATAAGCTGCTTATTATAAGTTAGCTTATTTCACATTTTCAGCTTTTGGGCCTTTGGAAAAAGTTGTTTAAAATCAAATTTTGAGTCAACCTGTGCTTTTTGAGCTTATTTTGAGCACTTTTTCTTATTGGGCCTTAATTAAGCCCAATAAGGGACTGTTTAGGGTTTGGCCCATTTTCTAGGCCCAATAGGGGTATTTAGGTAATTTCACTTTCATTTCTGAGTTATTTAGGTTAAATTAAGCTAGTTTGCAAGTTTTTAGAATTTTTTATAATTTTTGGATTTTTAATATTATTTTAATATTATTTTATCATTAAAAATTAAAAGTCTGATTTTCTAGGTTTTTATATTTTTCCTAGGTTCTAAATACTTAATTAGGATTTTTGCAACTTTTCAAATATTTTTTAGGTCTTTTAATTATTTATTATAATTAATTTAAGATTTAATTGATTTTAGGAGTTTTTAATTATTTAAAAATAGTTTAAATTGGTTTTAAAATTTTGAAAAATAGTTTTTAGCTTAATTAGAGTATTTTTGAGGTTTACAAACTTGAAAATCTTGTTTAGGGCTTTTTAATAATTAATTTTGATTTTTAGGGCTTTAATTAGCATTAAAAAGTCATTATCTAATTAATTAAAAGGTTTTTGCAAGTTTTGATTTTTTGTAAACTCTTAGATTATTATTAAGGATTTTTGGTGATTTTTAGGAATTTTTAGGGTTAAGTTTTAACTTTGGTGGTTTTTACGACTTAACGTGTACGCCTTTTTAGACTTAGTTTAATCCGTCTTCATAACCGTCATTCTTTTCTAATCCCTTTTCTATTTTTCTTTTCTCAAATATAATCACAAATTAATCCAAGTCATTACACACATAACACACTAGCCTCCTTGAGAACGAACTTAATTGGGTCATTCACACACGGTTTTCCTAAATCGTCGTGCTCACTTGCCCTATTTATTGCATCCTTTTCCTAAAGGTGTAGTTTTACTCAACATCAACCACACTTATTCACACTTAAAAGAATCCCAAGGATTTATCCTTTGGAGTGGCTGAGTAATCACCCTCAGCCTCTCTGGGACAGCGAAATGGCGACCATTCACTTTATATTTTCCCCTGTTACTAATTACAACAAACTTGCAGGCTGAAATTGTACAGCCAGTCCAAGAACCTCAGGTACATGAAAAGGAGGCTGAAACAATAACTCAGGACATTCCGAATGAAGAAGAACTTGTGCTCAATGCTGATGAAGAAATGCTTTCTGTAGAAGATTATGTCGCTGAGTTTGAACCAATGCCTGAAGATGAATTCCCTGAGGGAATGTTTGATGAAGAGGAGGAAGAAGATGAGGATGACCAGCTGTCAGCCTCTCCTCCTAAAGAATATGACAAGACATCTCCTCTCAAGGAAGCTGTTGACACACAAAACTCTGCTACATCTGCAACAACAGTCTTCCAAAGACCAATATATGATCCAACAACTGAATTTCTTTTGTTTGATCATCCTACCCAGACTAACTTCGACTTGATTCCAAGGGAGGATGATTTTGCTCAACAAAGCCTCAATATCAAGAATCTTCAGCCTGTACACCATCAGTCTGATATTGAGCGCTTATCAAGAAAGCTGGACGTGATCAAGTCAGAGATGCACAATTTTACTGTCACCTTTCCAGGTATTATAAAGAAGGCTGTGACTGAGGCTGTCACTGAGCCTATTCAGGAGGGTGCAAGAAAAGGTGTGGCCCAGGGACTAAGTCATCTCTCGACACGAATCAAGAATGCAATTGACTCAGTTGTCCCTGCATTGTTCCATGAACAAGAAAACAACATGAACAGGCACTTCAATGCAGTGCGCAACAGGCAATACAACCATGCTGGTTTTATTGTCAGGCGTGTTCAGGCAAATACCAATGCCAATGCCAACCTATTGCTGAAGATTGCCAGGGCATCAAGAAAAAGACAGCGTGCCATGGCTGCCTCTGTGGAGCAGATTGCAAGAAGATTTCAGGCACGTTCATCCAAGCATAAGAGAAGTAAGGATGAACGTGAGGGGGAGAAGAATCCTACACTCAGCCTTGCATCTGCTGAACAAGGCTCATCTTCAGCCAATCCTTCAACAACACCTGTTCCTCTTCAAGTCATCACACCAGTTATAGTACCTGATGATGAGGATCAGACTCAGGGGGAGCAACAAACACAAGATGGAGCTGACTCATCTAAATCCATGATCTTAGGTAACATCAGCAAGCCTGAGGATGATGATGAACCAGCAGCCAAGAAACTTAAATTCACTGTGAGCTCCCTACCAAAATCTATTCAAAATCAGGCTCAGACAGCGTTCCTCAAAAGAGCTGATGATTTGAAAAACATAAGTGTGGAGTCCTCTGTCTCAAAGAAAGGTAAAGAGATAGTTTTGGTTGATACTGACACCAAACTTAAGAAGATAGCTGCGATGCTAGAGACAGGAGGATCCACAACAGACCTTTCCCACTTTTCAACCTTTACACCTTCCGATGAGAGTCCTTTAACGCCTGAAGAAATAGAGCAACAGGCTGAAGAATTCAAAAGACTAAGTGAGCTCAAGGCAGCCAAAGAATTAAATGAAGCTACTCTGAGGAAGATGACACCACCTGAAAAAGAAAAACAAAAACAAAGGTTGAGGGAAATGGAACTTAAACGCGCTGAGGCCTTAAAGAAAGTCAAAGCTGACTATGATGCCTGCGTGAACAACAGGTATGCTGCTGGCAAGATAACCAAGTTTAGATACACCATTCACAAGTCCACAAACACCCCACAGATGATCTTATGGAGGGATAATCAACAGAGGAATATGGATGTGTTTGACAACTTCAGGTTAAAAACACTTGGGTTATCAGAATGGTTTGAACTCGAAGCCTTAGCTGCCAAAAAGTCTGGACAGGCAAATTTCCTTCTGCTTAAAACTCTTAAGGCTAAGTTTAACTGGATCAAGGAAACAGCTGCCAAACTCAAGATTGATCCTCCACCACAGCTTTTCGAACAAGGACCCCCAAAGACAGGCAACAAAAGAAGAAGAATTTCCCAAATCATTGATGAAACTTTTGTTACTGAAGATGTTCGTGTGGATGGAATGCACAGGGATCTGATCCTTCCTAATGGTATAGTTGGACCTGTTGATGGTCAGACATACTCAGTGCCTGAAAGAGGAATGGCGTTTATGAACAAAGCCTGCCAATATGCTTTTCAGAGGGAAGATGAGCTTTGCCTGGCTTCAACTATTCAGCTACTCTGTCACAAGAAGTGTCTTAAGATCAACTCAGAGTATTCCAAGAAGTTTGCAAAGACTTTGCAGGATGAAATTGATAACAGATTAGATGTGGCCGAAGCTGAAGAAAGAATCAAAAATGATGACTATTGAAGATAGTGTCAGCCCTTTTACCTTCATCTTTTATTTAACTTATGTAATGAACTTGTAATTTTTCTTTAAGTCTTAATAAAATCATGAGGTATGTTTGTTTAGATCTGTTATGTGTAAGAAGAAGCTGTTAAACTCACTTACCTTAACTTAGTTAGATCTAGCACTATCTATGTTTAAATAGGGGGAGATTGTTGGGAATCTAAACTTGTTAGATTCCCTGTTCATTGATTTAAACATAATTAGGCTGATAGATAGTCCCTTGCCTGTGCCTAGGAGGCAGGCAAGTTTCGCAAGACTCACAGAGATCCGAGTCTCTGTGAGCAACCTCAGAGGAGTCCATGTCAGAGACATTGTCAGGGAAGTCAAAGATTACCTGAAGACATACTCCTTGGCTGTGATGGATAACAGCCAAGATGTATTAGGGACTCTGAGGGGTTGAGAGTTAACAGGGGTGGCAATACCCTGATAACTCTCAGCACACTTTGGACATGCCATTTGTGTGTTCGAGAATATGAAGAATAAGGAAACTGTTTTTTACAACTGTTCCTTAAAGCATAATGGAAGACTACCAAGAATAGAAGGACATCATGTGACTGATGTGGGAACTTGTAAAAGCTTGTGTAGTCGACATCAAGTACTGTTCAAGTCAAACTCGTAACACTATAAATAGGATGTGTATCCTTGCATTAATGTTTTAACACTTTGAGATATTAAGAACATTAGTGCGTATAACTTAGTGAATCAAACAGCTACGATTGTATTCATAAGTTAAGGTTTATTGTTGTTCAAAGTGTGCACAACACATTGTCATCAAACGGTGTTATCCATAACACTTGTAATTCTTTATTATACAATAATAAGATTACGTTTGAAAAGTAATACCTTGTGTTGATTAAGTTAAGATTAGGGTTTCTCGCATTGATTAGGGACTTTCAGTATGTAATGCAACCTCCAGGTTTTGAAGATCCAGAACATCTAGACAAGGTTTACAACGTGAAAAAGGCAATGTATGGGCTTCATCAAGCTCCTAGGGCCTGGTATGGGACTCTATCTAAGTATCTCTTGGACAATGGCTTCAATAGGGGAAATATTGATCAGACATGTTTATCAAGAAACAAAAATGTGACTTTATTTTCGTGCAAGTATATGTGGATGACATCATCTTTGGATCCACAAACTCCTTGCTTAGCAAAGATTTTGTCGAATTGATGCAAGACAAATTCCAAATGAGTGCAATGGGAGAGCTCAACTTTTTCTTGGGGTTACAAGTTCAGCAGAGGAATGATGGAATCTTTATTTCTCAAGATAAATATGTTGCTGAAATTGTGAAAAAGTTTGGATTAAGTAAAGGAAAGAAAGTCTCTACTCCCATGGACAAAGAGCATCCTTTGGGAAAAGAAGGCCCAGGAAAGCCTATTGATGTCAGAACATATAGATCCATGATTTGATCTCTCATGTACCTTACAGCTTCAAGACCTGACATCATGTTTGTTGTATGCCTTTGTGTAAGATACCAAGTGACACCTATGGAGTGCCATCTGTTTGCTGTGAAGAGGATCTTTAGGTACCTCAAGTGCTACCTTACTTTAGGACTTTGGTATCCTAAGGATTCACCCTTTAAGCTAGTAGCCTATTCAGATAGTGACTATGGTGGTGACAATAATGATAGAAAGTCTACAACAAGTGGATCTCAATTTTTGGGGAGCAGGCTTATATCTTGGCAGTGCAAAAAGCAAACAATTCTGGCAACTTCCACAACTGAAGCTAAATATGTGGCAATTGATGCATGCTGTAGACAAGGTCTATGGATTCTGAATCAATGGCTTGATTATAGGTACAATTTTCTTAAAACCAAGATATTCATTGACAATAACATTACAATTTGCATTATCAAGAATCCTGTTTTACACACTAAAACCAAATGTATTGAAATCAGACATCATTTTATTAGAGATTGTTTTGAAAAATGTTTGATTGTGCCTGAAACCATTGATATAGAACTTATTGTTGCTGATCTTTTAACGAAACCTTTTGATATAGGGAGATTTCAGTACTTGGTAACAAGTATTGGGATGGTCAATCCCTAAACATGATGTCTGTAGGTTCTTTTATATATTCAGGATTGTATAATTGTCTGTTATTATAATTTTGGTAGTCATTTTTCCCTCATTTTAATGTCACTGCTTGTAAACAAGATTTCCCCTGCTAGGGTATTTCCCCTGCTTGGGATATTTCCTTTGTCTGGGTTGTTTCTTTTATAAGTGGTTTGTATGTGGTGTTGGACTAACAATGCAGGTATAATATTGAAGTCTGTTATACCTTGTTGAGGGATTTGGTATGTACTCTATGTTTCAGGGGAAGGTTAGGTCACTCCTTTTAGGGCCCAGGGTATCCTTAGGATACTCATGTATGATCCTAGATCATACCCACTGGTGAGTGAGGGATTGGGACAATGAAAACTTGCGACATAACTTGTTGGAGTTCTGAGACCTTGAGGCACTTCAATGTGCATCTAATTTCTCTACTTGGGCAGCTTGCTGGTCAATCTCGAAATATTTAGGTGTATGTTGTCAAGATTGTTGACCATAGGTATTGGCATGGTTGGGAAGGAGTCCTCTGTATGACTACTCTTTTTGGGATAACCTTGTTTTTGGGTGAACTTATGTATCAACTCTAATTTTAGGGAAGTTGGTGACTGGAAGACACTTGAGTTCATGTGTATCTTGTTGGAAAACATGTGCATATGGGCAATGCTATTTACCTTCTTCTTATTTAATTTAAGTTTTTACCCTTAGGAAAGTTTCTCCTGCTTTGGAATTATTTTTCCCCTGCTTTAACAAATCCCCCTGCTTGTGAAAGGTTCCCCTGTTTGAATGTTGACCAATATGACCGTTACCCCTGCTTATTACCGTTGGGCCTGTTGATAACTTTATGGTTAAGGGGATATTTTAAATTATTTAGAAGATATCTCAGGCGGTTACTTCGCTGATAGGTTTCGTATTTTACTTATTTCAAATCTTTTTATTCAAGTTGAAATTTTGGTTCAATCAAAATTCTTCTAATTCCCTTATATATATATTTAATTCACTTAACCAGCAGGCCTAAATCTCTCATTCGGTCATTTCCCACCTAACCTTTCATCTAAACTTTCATTGAATCTAAAGAATTCTAATGGCTCTCAGAATTGCTGAATATCACAACCAGGTTGCCATTCTTTCTACTCATCATCCAACATTTGGTGAGGTTATGGCTTATCTAAGGGAAAGTTACTCCAGGTTAGCCCTTGTTCTTAATCCTCACATATATACCTCACACATTCAACAAGTTTGGTCGAATGCCACGACTGAAATAGTGGATGGAGAGGTTACAATCAAAATCATGTTTGATGGTCACCCCAAAGTGGTGACGCTACCTCCATTCGAGACAAGCTTGTCTTGGATGATGAGGATGGGGTGATCACCATACCTGAGGCTGAAATATTTGAAAATCTTTCCAATTTAGGTTATAATATTGCAGAGAACCAAAAACTAAAATTTTCTAAAGGCCAGTTTGCAACCCCATTGGAAGTTTTTGATACATACCATTTTACAATGCTTAAGTTCAAAAACAACTACTTCTAATGAATTTGACAACAAAGTTGCCACTGCTATGGTCTGTTTGGCTACAGGCAAAAATTATGTTTTTCTCAAATAATTTTTGAAAATATGGTTAAAAATGTGAAGAGTAGTGGAAAGTTTTGTATGTATCCAAGGTTTGTGGAGCTCTTACTTGATATGCACCAGCATGGTCCCATTCGACACAAACACTACTTTACTGACATAACCCATACCCCCAAGTTGTTTAACATACTATTTAATCCTTCACCACAATTTTCTGGCCGAGCAGTACCCTTTACACAGACCATGTTAAACTTAATTCGAAGTAAAGCTGCTAGAAGTGTAACACCCCCAAATTTATACAACTCAGTACAACAGAAGACTAGTTGGTGTTACGGGATAGCACATTACTCACATCATAGACAACGCTTAAAAGTCGCGTCGTTTTAATAATAAAGTATCTCCATTCATAAATATCAAAGTTACATCGGTCCCAAGTCATTATATTTCATACAAAGTTTTACAAAGTATTTGAATGGAAAATATAGTTTAGGTGCGGGCCATGAATTCTTGTCGTTTTCCCGAGAATTACCTTCAAGTACCTGAGATAAAACATGTTAAAAGAAAAGGTCAGCGATAACGACGAGTGAATTCATAGAGTTTAATAAAATCCATCAATATAACTTTGGTATAAAATTAGTACCAAAAATCAATTCGTACAAATCATTGTAATAGGCCGTAAAATAGACAAAATCATTTTATACAAATCTTTGTAATAGGCCATAAAATAGCCAAAGTCATTTTTATACAAATCCTTATCGAAAATCATAATATAGGCATTTGCCTTAAAAATCATTATACGAGCCAATGTCGTAAAAACATCATACAATACGTCTAATGACGTCGTATAAATTCAAATAAAATCCGTTATATGAATATGGTTATGAAAACCAAAATACAAACATAATATCAATAGTATGACCCAGTATTGCTAGTCAGGCAATACATCGTAATTCGGAGCGTCTAGCAGTATTTCGTTAGTTTTGGATTATTATAAGCCGCATGACATTGTTACCTTACTAAACCAACAACGGGTAGCTAACCCGATACAAATTTTGCCCATCTAAAGTAGCGTGTCGTCACAAAGGTCACGCTATGGAAATCTTCTCATACATAAATTCGCTTACCAATCAATGTGGCACGACGGGGATCAACCGTCAAGGCGCGAACTGGGGTGATCGTCCCCAAATAGTACTATTAAATGCATAAGCGTCTACCAACTCCCGGTATTTCACAATTCATGCTAATGGGACTTTTAGTGACATAACCTAACTTTAATAATCCATTTTATTTCATCTATCGGGTCCATTAATCATTTATCGGGTCATACAATCGGGTCATTCAATCATTCGGGTCCAAAATCAATAAACAAACAATCGGGACAAATGGTGTCCTATTTTATAAAAACTAACATGTTATCTCCCTCGCGGGCTTATAAAACATTTATAAAACATTTAAAAGAGTGCGAGGCTATGAACTCACGTTGATATGGGAAGGCGGGTTATCGGCAATTCGGACGTACGGTACGTGCTTCAATCACGGAAACCTAGACAAATAATACTCGGTCTTAGACGTTTGTCCAATGACTTTATAAAAATAACAATTATGTATACATATGATGATTATATATATATGATGATCAAGTGGGTTTACATATCCGCATTTACTCATTTTTGTGTTATGTGTCGATAACTTTTATACTAGTTTTCTCATTTTACCTATTTACGTGTTTTAGGTCCAATAAGCTTATTATAAGTTCTTTAGCTTGTTTTAGTCCTTGTTATACTTATTTTATCTGTATATATATACTTGTCATGTTGGGCCCAAATGGGTTAAGCCCAATAAGTTCTTTTAACAAGTTTTTATCTTATTAAGTCCAATTATTAGTCCAATAGGTTTAGTTAGCTTGTAAATGTCCGTATTTTTTATAGTTCGGGTTTTCTCGGTTTTTACTTGTATTAGATACTTATATATCAGTATATGACTTTTATAAACTTTACATTAGACGGGTTTGGTCGTCTAAGTTTTATTTGGCGAAAAACGTTAATTTTACGGCAATAGCCGACAAAGTCATAAAAATCATGTTTATAGTTTTTATAACTTATAAAACATAACAAGTTACCATTTTTATAAAAAGTCCACTTATTTATCATTGTACATATTTATATAAATAAAATCCAAGAGTTAGTGGGTTTTAACTTTACATTTTATACAATATAATTTTGAGTGCTTATATAATAGTATTATACTTTATTTTCAAAAATCTGATTTTTATCTTCACTTTCACCAAAACTGTCATATCTTGAGTTCTATATGGAGATAGAAGCTCAAATTTTTATCACATAAACTACATGATATGTGCTACATTTAACTCTTATATAGCTACTTTTGAATCATCTTCTAAATATTTTCTAAAAATCGTCCAAAACAGTGAACTCAGATTTATACCTTAAACTTGTTTTGATCATATCTCACTCATTACTTTGATTCCATTGCATGGCCAACTCTCACATGTGTACAAGACATATATCTTAATGTAAATGGATTCTACTTCATCATTTTATCAGTCCATGACCTGTTTCTTTACTGTTTTATACAGCCAACAAATTTAACCAAGATTTTAACCTTGTTTCTTATGGTTTTTCACCTTTTTAATCATGTTTATCAACACCAAATCCCCACATAATATTTTTATCATCATATAATCATCATATACATATACAATAGGAAATAAAATACATGTTTACATAATCAAAATAACAAGAAGACGAGGAGGACAATCTTTATACCACCAAGTTGATGTAGGTTATGAGTTTGACATGGATTTGGATGGAGAAACTTGTGCATAGCCAAGACCATCTTCAAGACCATCAATCTTCATATACTCCTTGTGGAAAATCAGCCTCAAGACACCAAGGAAACTCCTCCATGGATGTTATAATCACCACCATTCAAGAGAGCTTCAAAAGGGCTTCAACATGTGTATGAATAACACATGATTTCATGGATGAAATTTGATCAAAAGGGTGTTTGATGGTGGAGTAGGGACGGCACATTAGAGGAGGGTGAGAGAGTTTGTGTGTGGTATTGCATGTGTGAAATGATAAAAATGAAGTAGCTAGTGGTTTTAGTTAGCTTAAGTGGTAAGTGGCTTACACTTTAAGCTTTAGCAAGACATGTGTTACTTAGTTAGTTAAGGTTTTGACACATAAGGAGCATTGTGGCTAGTTAGGGCCGGTTTGAGTGGGGGTGGGACAAGTGTCCCACTTGTCTCATCCCCATTTATTTACGGGTACTCCTCGATTCTAGTTTCCTCGATTTGCGTGCCCTCAGGTCGTTTTACGAAAAACATTTTTATAAATTATGAATCAACGGCACAAAACGAATCTAATAAAAATTGTCTCATCAAAAACGGAGTTCGAAAACGTAAATACGTAATCCTAAGGTTTCCGGTTTAGTCGTAAAGGACGTTAAAATAAAATCGTAAGTCCTAATCTCTTCTCGTAAATTTGTGAGTTTATGAACCAACACAAATATAAAACTCCAAAATAATATTCATGGACAAATTTATTTTCTGAAATGTCGGACTGTCACCAAAGACGGTGTATGTAAACGTAAGCACGTAACGTTGAATCCTCCGGTTTAGACGTAGTCGATGCTACTCCAAGACGTAAATCCAAATTTCTTCCCAAAAATTAATTGAGTTCATAATGTAACATTAAAATAATATTTTCAAATAATATTTGAGAATAAAATATCAATCGTAAATTGACGGATTGTCACAGCATTTACCCCTAAACAGGATCTTTGTCCTCAAAGATCATCTTACTTTACTACTCGCTTCTTATAGAGTTAAAGCCATGTGGGTATTTCCTCCACATTCGGTCTTTTCTCACAAGTGTAATCCATTATAATATGCGAGTTTCATCAAACATAACTACGGGAATAAGATCAGGCTAAATGTTGACTTACTTTCTCTATCCATGATGTTCACGGGTTTCTGATGAATGCAACTTTTCGCCGATCTAAACTCTAGTAAGAATAATCAGGTTCTCACTTGATAGATATTTCATCAAGTTCGATATACGAAACATAATTCACGCAGTCTTTGAAGTCCTAGGGTAGATCCAGCTTATATGCCTTTCAATCCCAACTTTTACATCATCTCAATGGTCCCAAACAACGGGGACTTATATCCCATGATTTGTCAGATCATGAATTCATTTTTCCAAGGTTAAAAATTGTGGCATAACTTCGCTACCCATTTGGCACTTCAAGATCTACTTTTCATATTCACATATCCTCTTGCCCACTACCGGCAGTCAATAATCAACAATCATTTCAGATCTCGCGGGTCGGGTATTTTGTAAGGTTAGGTTTGCCAACATAGGAAACCTTAAACTTAAAAGACATGTCCAACTCATAGTGGGTGTATGTCGAATGTCTTTATCTCAACTCCTGCTTATAGATGCTCTAATATTTAGATCCTAACAAGATTCGATCTCAATCCTAATACGATGATTATCAATGATAATCCCTCCAAAGGAAAACGATTATACGGTTCATTGCCAAAGGTCAATCATTCAAACATAGAACAAGTCTTCTAGTGTTTTGTATTTTTACTTTACCTCGTCCCTTCGATTTGGGGTGGTAAAAAGTACTCTCATCAAGGTTCGTTCTCAATGTTTTCTGAGCAAATCTCTAGAAATTCGATGCGAAGCGAGGATCTTGATAAAGATGTTCGATACAGGCACACTATGTTTACATAACTCTTTTGCATTTATCATTAACGGGAATGATATTTAGCAGATTTGGTCAGTCTGTCGACGATAACCCAAATCGAATCATATTCAGATGATGACCTTTGCAATAGCTAGACGTTTACTAATGTATGAGGCGATCTCTGCCTTCATAGTTTGCCATCAGTACAACTTCTTCAGACAAAGATACTTTTAGTCATAAATGACATAAATAGAATACTTATACTTACAAATTCCAACATAACTATATCTCACAATCTCCATATTTAGGCAACCACAAGTGGCCTTTAAAAAAAAATTTAACGCTATTGGCTTCTCAATTTTAATGGTTCACATTAGCCGCGAACCCCTTTTATTATCTATATTATCCTTTTTATAAGCATCGGCTATATTTTAAATTGTTCGGCAATTTATTTCGCACAATCATTATTAAGGAACACGTCCTAATGGATTCTTTATCTTTTCTACATAATGCATCGGTATCTATATTCACTTCTCATGATGATCATGTTCACAATTTACTTAGATATTCTTTCTATATTATGCGTCAGTAATTACGTTCACTTTCTCCTGATGAAATAAATATCATAACCGTATTTATTCAAAATTCTTTCTACATATCTTTTATGTTTCAGTTTCGTCTCAACTATCATTTTTATCAGTTTTTCTCAATCCTACGTCTAAAGCGTCGATAATTATTACAATTAATTATTAAATTTTTATGAAACGTAAACGTAAAAATTTTAAATTTCTTAGTTCAACCAATTTTATAAAATGTTCAAAATAAATTTTAATTAACAAGATTTTTTGTTGATTTATCGAAAATATTTAATAAAATTCGTAAATGTTCGAAAAACCTTTGTTTATACTTTGGTCAAAGTTTTCTTAGTTTGAAAAGCAAAAATTTTCGTTTCAAATTCCAAGTTAAGGTTTAAATGGTTTCCTCAATCCTTCTTAGATTGTCTTAAGGTATACACAAACATTTACCCCTAAACAGAAGTTTAGTTAAATGGTTTGTGTATAAGGGAATAATCCCTTTAAAAATCCTTTGTTAAAACATTTGTCAAAACATATTTCCATTTCTTTTTGGTAAAATCCAAAGTCTTAAAAGGGCTCTTAATTTTTGAAGAGTCTATATGCATACATCTTACCATTATTAATCCAATGGTTATTTTATGTAAAGGATTAAGTTTTTAATCCCTAAGCGTTAATGGTTCTAATCTTTGAAAAGTCAATATAGCTTCCATTATCTATTAATCACACGGTTAAATCATATAAAGGATTAAGTCCTTAATCACGTGTTAATTATTCAAGGTACAGGTTTTTATTTCTCAGTCATCTAAGGGCAATCCATTAATAATTATTAACTCATTCTTATTCTTATAAACAGACAAATAAATAGTCCTTAATAATCACGAGCATGAATTTATCAAATTACAGCCTACACACGTGATTCATCATATTTATGAATGCTACATGTGCATTAGTCAATCCAAATGTCACCATGTGAAACTCATAATGTTCATTATAAGTACCGGATGTAGTGATTGGAATAGATAATCTCTTTCGCAGATGCGAAGTTGATGATAACCATGCTATGGATCAAATTTGCTAGAACCTTGTAAATGATCGAACAATTCTTCCATTTCGAGTTATGAATATCGTTTTCGATTGTCAATTTACTCAGTCACAGTAATCTATAAATATAAGGAAAGATAACACCATAGCTCTTCAGGATGACAGGCTTGGTATAATAAAATCTTTCTCCGACAACTTTCTCAGTTGTACGGTAATTCCTTTAATTTAGATGGTGCTGACGTACAGTGCATATGCCACGGGTGCAGCACCGGGAATATAACCAATACCAATTTCAATCTGCCTTAATGGCAAAAGTCTAGGTAATTTATCAACAAATACTTCCTAAAGTTTCAGATAAGATAAACATCTTTTAATAAATACATATTAGGTTCTTTCTAGATTATAATATCTATGACTAATTAACAACCAATCACAATATAATCTCAAGTCTAAATGCAGGATATGGTTATCCATCCAGAATTATTTAAATCACTTTTGATAATCAACATCTTATCATTTAGGGGGATTCTATTCGAGTTCCCATCAATTAAGACAATGTCGTCATGTCATAATCAATCAATCCATTCTACTGGAATTATCAACTTTCCAGTTTCATTACCGTTGATAAGATGTGAACTTCTCAAAAGACTGATAATAATTCATAATCCTTCACAAATTCAAGGATATATGGAGACATAAATACTATTAAAAGAGTAAGGTCAACGCATAATCTATGCGAGAGAACTTCAAATTAGATACAGATGAAAACATCTAACGAATATAAATATATCCCATGTTTTCATTAATTTGAGTACGCATTCGAAAGCTCCTCGGATCGTTACCCAGGTCATTCAAGTGAAATCAAATCATAAGTATGATAGGAACGTCGATGCATCCAATCGGGTATCAACACTCGGTAATCAGATACTTTTCCTAAGAATCTCACTACGGGAGGATTGGACAAGAAAGAATTGTCAATCGTCAAATAAGACAATTTCCACAGATGAGTATATTCGACCCAGAAGAATAGATAGTACGGGCACATATGTAGGTGTCCCTGACACTATGTCCCTATTTTGCACTTTTTTCAGATCTCATAAAATTTAATCTTTCACAATCTTCAAAGAAAATGTAGTGTTTATTCATTAGTTTTATGGTGACTACTAATCAGCCTTGCATGGTCCATTCCAAATTGTATGTAGGCGCGCAACTATATACAATTTCAAGATTAACGATGCAATACTCAGTTCGTCAAAATTTTATCATCATGTTTATAATAAAAACATCTTTATGCTTAATTCTTAAATAAGAATCAAAATTTTAAATTTACAAAGATTTTCTTTGTTATGAAAACAATTAGGTTTTCCAAGGTGTTTTGTAAACAACTTCATTTCAATAACAATCACTTATAAATCTCACTATGAATAATCCTTATAGTGATGAAAATTCAATTTTTCTCAAGGCATACTGTTTTATCTTATAAAAACAATGAGTGATCTGCAAAAGAGTGATGAAGAGTTGTTTACCAAGAACTTAACTACAATATGATAGGAAATGAGCTTTAGCCAGATAATCATGAGGTTCATGATCTCGATGGCACTCAAAAAGAATAATTCACAACGTAACTCAAATCGAGATGAGTACTTGTTCAATAGTTGCATCACTAATGCGAACATTAGGATGAAGCAATAAAGGATAGATAACATCGATACATGTAGAATTTAGCAATCAAAGGTAGTCTTTTCATTAATCACAAACAAGTCAAAATTGTACCGTAACACATTACGTGTCACTATGTCATACAATTCTAAGAACTCATCCTACCAACTGATGTCTCAGTTAAGTTAGGGATTTTTAAAAGATACCACAATGAATACTAATCTACAAGAGTCATTAGGTGTTCCACTTGTCCCAGAAGATCCATCGGTCTCAATTCAGAAGAAGATTTCTTCAATTTATTTATTGGACACTGGGCATCCTCATTAGTGGACAATGGCCTAGGAACAACCTTTAACACGAACCTACAATCATTTAAAACCTTATAATTAAATCACAAAACTTAACAACTTCTATTAATAATCTCATATTCCATACGGGTTAAGTTTTACTTCATTCAAGTTCCAACCAATTTTATACTCAATTCGATATCCTACCTCATATTCCAATACTTTCAATCTTATTCTTAGGCCTTAATAGGCAATAAAAGCTCGATATAAATCAATACTTAATTTCCAATCCTATATCTCTTACAACAACAATTATCAAATGAGTCATTAATATAAATAGACTTGATCATTCAATTAGACTTCTCGGAAAGGTACTAGTGGCATGAGGCTTTTGGGTAATGGTTCCAATGACAGCCTCAAGTGCAACATTCACCCTTTCGATTTCAAATTTAAGAATTGGATGACAACGAATCAGATGACATCTTTCTAGGTGGTAACGTTTTGTCAAACTCCACTCTATAAGAAAAGATCGTCATAACATCGATATCAGATTTAATCTCTCCAATCCTTTTTCAATATCGTAATCAACTAATATCTACATTTCTACGAATATCAACCATTTGTTGGGATCATAATTATCCACAACTTGGTTTAGATCTAGGATAGCTAGAATTCCTACGAGAATAGCTTCGATTAATTTACTAGGGGAGTTAGGGTTTCTTGTGACAATCTATGTCGTATAAATACCTCGTATAAAAATCAAAATAATCATCAAACAATCATGTAATAAAATTACATCATATGTATATATATAATCCAAGTTATATATATATATATATATATATATATATATATATATATATATATATATATATATATATATATATATTAAAATAACACTTCTCAGTCTGGCCTTGTCGGTAACTCGGGGATTCTTCGGCACCGTTATAGTCAAAATATTTTTAGACATTTTTAGAAAAATGTTTATAGTTAAAAGATTTTGAAATGTTTTATTCAAAACCTTGGTTTTAAAAATCTTTCGTTCTCTATAACGAGAGCTCTGATGCCAAACTGTAACACCCCCAAACTTATACAACTCAGTACAACGGAAGACTAGTTGGTGTTACGGGATAGCACATTACTCACATCATAGACAACGCTTAAAATTCGCGTCGTTTTAATAATAAAGTATCTCCATTCATAAATATCAAAGTTACATCGGTCCCAAGTCATTATATTTCATACAAAGTTTTACAAAGTATTTGAATGGAAAATATAGTTTAGGTGCGGGCCATGAATTCTTGTCGTTTTCCCGAGAATTACCTTCAAGTACCTGAGATAAAACATGTTAAAAGAAAAGGTCAGCGATAACGCCGAGTGAATTCATAGAGTTTAATAAAATCCATCAATATAACTTTGGTATAAAATTAGTACCAAAAATCAATTTGTACAAATCATTGTAATAGGCCGTAAAATAGCCAAAATCATTTTATACAAATCTTTGTAATAGGCCATAAAATAGCCAAAGTCATTTTTATACAAATCCTTATCGAAAATCATAATATAGGCATTTGCCTTAAAAATCATTATACGAGCCAATGTCGTAAAAACATCATACAATACGTCTTATGACGTCGTATAAATTCAAATAAAATCCGTTATATGAATATGGTTATGAAAACCAAAATACAAACATAATATCAATAGTATGACCCAGTATTGCTAGTCAGGCAATACATCGTAATTCGGAGCGTCTAGCAGTATTTCGTTAGTTTTGGATTATTATAAGCCGCATGACATTGTTACCTTACTAAACCAACAACGGGTAGCTAACCCGATACAAATTTTGCCCATCTAAAGTAGCGTGTCGTCACAAAGGTCACGCTATGGAAATCTTCTCATACATAAATTCGCTTACCAATCAATGTGGCACGACGGGGATCAACCGTCAAGGCGCGAACTGGGGTGATCGTCCCCAAATAGTACTATTAAATGCATAAGCGTCTACCAACTCCCGGTAGTTTACAATTCATGCTAATGGGACTTTTAGTGACATAAACTAACTTTAATAATCCATTTTATTTCATCTATCGGGTCCATTAATCATTTATCGGGTCATACAATCGGGTCATTCAATCATTCGGGTCCAAAATCAATAAACAAACAATCGGGACAAATGGTGTCCTATTTTATAAAAACTAACATGTTATCTCCCTCGCGGGTTTATAAAACATTTATAAAACATTTAAAAGAGTGCGAGGCTATGAACTCACGTTGATATGGGAAGGCGGGTTATCGGCAATTCGGACGTACGGTACGTGCTTCAATCACGGAAACCTAGACAAATAATACTCGGTCTTAGACGTTTGTCCAATGACTTTATAAAAATAACAATTTTGTATACATATGATGATTATATATATATGATGATCAAGTGGGTTTACATATCCTCATTTACTCATTTTTGTGTTATGTGTCGATAACTTTTATACTAGTTTTCTCGTTTTACCTATTTACGTGTTTTAGGTCCAATAAGCTTATTATAAGTTCTTTAGCTTTTTTTAGTCCTTGTTATACTTATTTTATCTGTATATATATACTTGTCATGTTGGGCCCAAATGGGTTAAGCCCAATAAGTTCTTTTAACAAGTTTTTATCTTATTAAGTCCAATTATTAGTCCAATAGGTTTAGTTAGCTCGTAAATGTCCGTATTTCTTATAGTTCGGGTTTTCTCGGTTTTTACTTGTATTAGATACTTATATATCAGTATATGTCTTTTATAAACTTTACATTAGACGGGTTTGGTCGTCTAAGTTTTATTTGGCGAAAAACGTTAATTTTACGGCAATAGCCGAAAAAGTCGTAAAAATCATGTTTATAGTTTTTATAACTTATAAAACATAACAAGTTACCATTTTTATAAAATGTCCACTTATTTATCATTGTACATATTTATATAAATAAAATTTAAGAGTTAGTGGGTTTTAACTTTACATTTTATACAATATAATTTTGAGTGCTTATATAATAGTATTATACTTTATTTTCAAAAATCTGATTTTTATCTTCACTTTCACCAAAATTGCCATATCTTGAGTTCTATATGGAGATAGAAGCTCAAATTTTTATCACATAAACTAAATGATATGTGCTACATTTAACTCTTCTATAGCTACTGTTGAATCATCTTCTAAATATTTTCTAAAAATCGTCCAAAATAGTGAACTCAGATTTATACCTTAAACTTGTTTTGATCATATCTCACTCATTACTTTGATTCCATTGCATGGCCAACTCTCACATGTGTACAAGACATATATCTTACTGTAAATGGATTCTACTTCATCATTTTATCAGTCCATGACCTGTTTCTTTACTGTTTTATACAGCCAACAAATTTAACCAAGATTTTAACCTTGTTTCTTATGGTTTTTCACCTTTTTAATCATGTTTATCAACACCAAATCCCCACATAACATTTTTATCATCATATAATCATCATATACATATACAATAGGAAACAAAATACATGTTTACATAATCAAAATAACAAGAAGATGAGGAGGACAATCTTTATACCACCAAGTTGATGTAGGTTATGAGTTTGACATGGATTTGGATGGAGAAACTTGTGCATAGCCAAGACCATCTTCAAGACCATCAATCTTCATATACTCCTTGTGGAAAATTAGCCTCAAGACACCAAGGAAACTCCTCCATGGATGTTATAATCACCACCATTCAAGAGAGCTTCAAAAGGGCTTCAACATGTGTATGAATAACACATGATTTCATGGATGAAATTTGATCAAAAGGGTGTTTGATAGTGGAGTAGGGACGGCACATTAGAGGAGGGTGAGAGAGTTTGTGTGTGGTATTGCATGTGTGAAATGGTAAAAATGAAGTAGCTAGTGGTTTTAGTTAGCTTAAGTGGTAAGTGGCTTACACTTTAAGCTTTAGCAAGACATGTGTTACTTAGTTAGTTAAGGTTTTGACACATAAGGAGCATTGTGGCTAGTTAGGGCCGGTTTGAGTGGGGGTGGGACAAGTGTCCCACTTGTCTCATCCCCATTTATTTACGGGTACTCCTCGATTCTAGTTTCCTCGATTTGCGTGCCCTCGGGTCGTTTTACGAAAAACGTTTTTATAAATTATGAATCAACGGCACAAAACGAATCTAATAAAAATTGTCTCATCAAAAACGGAGTTCGAAAACGTAAATACGTAATCCTAAGGTTTCCGGTTTAGTCGTAAAGGACGTTAAAATAAAATCGTAAGTCCTAATCTCTTCTCGTAAATTTGTGAGTTTATGAACCAACACAAATTTAAAACTCCAAAAAAATATTCATGGACAAATTTATTTTCTGAAATGTCGGACTGTCACCAAAGACGGTGTATGTAAACGTAAGCACGTAACGTTGAATCCTCCGGTTTAGACGTAGTCGATGCTACTCCAAGACGTAAATCCAAATTTCTTCCCAAAAATTAAGTGAGTTCATAATGTAACATTAAAATAATATTTTCAAATAATATTTGAGAATAAAATATCAATCGTAAATTGACGGATTGTCACAAGAAGAACCCCAATAGCCCAATCCCCACTTCGAGTTTCCCCTGCTTCGGATTCCCCTACTAATGTCCTTCCCACTGTTGATCAGCCTTTTGAAAGAAGGACAAAACACATATCTGCTAGGTCCCCCCTTGCCTAGTGGATCTTCACTTGTAGCAGAAAGGGAAGCCTCCATGGGTTTGGAGCATTCTGGGGGTTTGGTTGCCACTACTACCTCACACTCATTGGGTGAGCAGGACAGTGACACCATAGCTAGGTCCTCTCCCCCACTTCATGATACCTTCTTAGGAGAGAAATCTCCCACTAAGGTTGAGAGCAGTCTAAAACAATTATCCATTTCTGAATTGACGGCTATGTGCATAAGCTTACAAGAGCAGAATACATAACTTGTACAAACAGTCAAACAACAATGCCTGGAAATTTCCAGTCTAGAATCCAAGGTTGCTAAACTTGAGGGGAGGAGACGTCCACAATTGGTTCTTTCTACTGATGAGGATGCTTCTAAAGGGGAGGAAATTCCTACAGGTTTAACAGAGTGGTTTTAATATCCAGGACCACAAAAAGAAAGTAGAGAAAAATGAAGTTACAATGGGAGTGCAACAAAAGATGTGGCTGAGACACTCATCAATATTGGCTAAACAGATGTTTAACCTGCTACAACAAGTCCCCCTACTACAACATATTTTTCCCTACTAGTGTTGTTACCCCTGCTAGAACCGGAATCACATTTACAAAGAAGAGAAGATAACCAACACAAAAAGGTATAGTCATTGGAAAAACTGCACCAAAAGCTTCACCAGCAGTTGATCCAAAAGATAAGGGGAAGGGGATCATGGAAGAACAACCAAAGAAGAAACACATATTCTAATAGATGAGGAAAATGAAGCCACAGCTGAGAGTGATGCTCTTCTTGTTCAACAAATGGTGCAGGAAGAGCTGAGAGAGGAAATGGAAAGGAAGAGAAAATTAGAAGAAGAGGCAAATCTTGATGTCTCTAAGTTAGACTTTTCTGATGATAAAGTGAAAGTAAAGTCAAGGGAGTTCGAAAAGGAGATTGAGATTATGCATAGAGAACTAGATGATCGTGTGCTAAAGATGGCATAATTCTTGGAACTATGGGAGAAAGAGATAATGCATGCTCCATTAGAGGAAATGTATGATATAATGCTAATGACTTTTAATTTTCAAAAGCATTACAAAGAAATCAGGGAGATGCAGATTAAGAAAATAAGTATCTAAGTTTTGAGAAAGGAAGAAAGGAGCACTACACAGTCATGCTTAAGAGATACAAGAAGTACACAGATGCAGATTTTAGAAAAATGACTTTTGATGAAATAAAGAAAGCTGCCATTCCAGTGATAAAAGCAAATATTGTAGAGAACTTTTTAGAGATGGGCTCAGCAGAGGAAGCTGAGTATATCAAAAGAAGAGATGAGATAATGAGGAAATCAAGAGAAGGCAAGAAAATGAATGATGATGATGCAGCAGGTGCATCTTCAACGGCTGTGGAAACTTCATCACCCCAAGTTGTGCTAGAAAGACAAGGAGCTGCAAAGAGGATGAAGAGAATGGAAAGACTTGGGGTATTCACAACAGAAGATCATTGGTTGACAAATACTGAAATTGATGAATATTTGGTATTGGAGGAGTCGAATGACTTTGTTTAGAACCTTTAAAATGGAAGTTTCCAATTATGAAGTATGAAATGTTTACAAAGAAGGGGATGAGTTGGTGGAAGCTGACCAGGAATGATGGTACAACTCAGATATTTCAAGAGTTGAGTAGGATGTTCCAGACTCTGGATAGAGAAGACATGGATGATTTATGGAGAGTGTTAAAAGCAAAATTTGGAAAGAATCCTCCTACCTCTACCTCTGTTGTTGAAAAAGATTAGGTAATGTGGGAAAGTATGAAAAGGATGTTTGAGACAGAGGATAATGATCAACCTTTCCTAAAGATCTAGTCATGTTCATCATTTATTTTATTTGAGTCTTGTATAGATCCAATGTATTTGTGAATACTTGGATTAGTTGTGTTAATCCATTGTATTTGTGAATACTAGTATTAAATCTTGTGTAAATCCATTGTATATGTGTATGCTTGGATTTGTGTTGTGTAGATCCAAGTTACATGTGTATATTTAGATATGTGATTTATTGAGTTGTAATGGTTGTGTCTTGTAAGTTCTCACTAAACTACAAAGTGATGTGGTTGTGTCATTGGGCATTTAAGTTTCAAGGAGGTGCTACTATTAGACATTGGAGGCTGTTTACATCTTATGGTGTTTATGAGTTAGTTATGCAAGGCTTTATTGCCTACCTACTTTGTAACAGGTTTTACCCATTGACTCAAGAGACCTTGAAGAAGATGACAAAGACCAAACTGCTGGTGGATTGCAAGAATTATGTTCCATATGAGTTTTTCAGGTTCATCTACAGTCAAATTGCACTTGAGAATTTGTAAGCATCCTCATCACTAGTAGTATTTATTCAGAAACTTGTATTTTGGTGAAAGCAAAAGTTTAGGGGAGGATTGTTGGGAATAAATATACAAAAGGAGTTCCCCCTGCTATGACAAGTAAAGTTCCCCCTGCTAGTGGATTTCCCCTGCTGGATTAATGAAGACAGGGGAATCCGTTCCCCCTGCTAGGAGTCAAAAACTCTGCTGCATAGATAAACTTGGAAGAGATATTAACGCGTTTCTGTTACTACTCCAGAATATTTTCCTAGTTTGTTTAGTAGTTATCTTGTACATGGGTCCTTAAGCTATAAGAGGACTCATTAGGTTTTGTGTTTGATATAACTTTTCCTGCCATTTCATTTCATACTTTAAGGTTGTATAACCATAATACCATCTTTTTGGTATTCGTATGTTATCAATATATTAAAGCTTAATGTTTGATTCACTACTTGTTCTTGTGCTAAACATTACTTTCCACATCTTGTTTAGTTACTTTGTGTATTGCAAAGTTTCTCTTGTAGTAGTTTGAATTCTTTCTTTCTACTATAACCCTTAAACAAGCTAAGGTTTAAGATCCAAGTTTGGGATCAACACCAGGAAGTGCCGAAAGATGATGATACCTCAATGGGCACACGATCACCAGCAGATCTCCCATGGGCTTTACTATCGACAGGTTTTTCACGGAGAGGAGGGCAAATGCGGGCTTCATCCTTACGGACCAAGCAGATATACAAATCACACGCGCACTACGCTTTAAATTTAGCGTCATGAGCACTGAAGCAGATCATGAAGCCCTGATAGCTGGACTAGAGTTGACGCTGAGGATGGATATAAAAAACTTGGTGGCATATGTATACAACCCCTTGTTAGTAAGTAGGGTAGCAGGGTAGCATCGGGGGAGTACACTGATCCAGTACACGCGGAAGATAAGATCCATGGCCAGGCAATTTACCGACTTCGCTATACGCGAGGTCTCAGAGGAGAATAGAGAAATATCAATGGCTATGGCCCGTCTTTCAGTCATAAACATGGAAAGCCCCCTAGGCGGGTGCTCGTTGACTTCATCTTGAACAAATCTGTACTTGCGAGGTTAGCACCCACAGTTGTTAGAAGAAAACCAAACACGTGGATGACACGGATTGAAATTACTTGGTGAACCAAGCACTACCGAACAACATTCAGGGCGCCAAACGACTACAGAACAAAGCGAGACAGTTCGAGATCATAAATGGAGTCTTACATAAGAAATCAACATATGGTAAGAAGCTACGGTGCCTGAGACCTCAACGGGCGCGAATAATTATAGAGGTCGCGCATAAGAAGGCATGTCGACAAGGTCCAAAGGCTATAGTAGATGAGGTTATTCACTCAGGCTACTATTGGCCCTTCATGCATAGGGACGCCCATAGGAGGGCGGCGTGATGCCGCCAATGCCAAATGTGCATACACCAAGGAAGAGAGCATTGCAAGGCGTTTTGGATTACGCCAGGAACAAATAAAGACAAGGGAGGAATCCTTTCGGGTATAGGTCGTACATTAAATTCTTTCGCTACAACGTTAGGAAGCATCGCACGAAAGGTAGCAACAATGCTCCCATCATAAACTGATAATCATAAGGAAACAAACAAAATCATCGCGCCACCGAGTAAGAGGCCCACCGGCATACAACGATGGATGAACCATGTGGGTAGGCCAAGGGGAACCGAAGAAGCGCACTATCGTAAGGCGGTCTGGGAGATACCTCGCCAAACCAAGATAGGCACGGGCAGCTGCGCGCAGTCCATATCCAGTCAGATGATGCAGGATTCGGATAAAGAGGAGGACGACTAGGGGCTCAAGCAGTACTATCTTTGAGCCACCGCACCACCAGCATGGGTCACTTTCTTGGCTGTAGTCAGCCCCCAATAAAAATCCATGTATTTTTTCTTTTCAGTACTTTAGGATTTACTCTTTAATGTTTTTTTACACATGTAAAAGTGTGAATAAAAATTGCGGTCCCTAGCTAGTTCCGCAGTACAATTACTTTCTTTATTTTTCAACAAATTACGCGTAAGGTATTTTACCCTTTGATAATATAGTTGGCCATCCGGCATACAAGTACAATAAACGTTTCTAGGAGAAATAAGAGGAATAATGTGACAATCTAACATTTTCAGGTAGTGAAATATTTTCTCGTATAATATTTTGAAACTTATTTTTGTGTTGGTTGACGAACTCACAATTTACGGATTTAAATTTGGGCTTACGTGCATAATTTAGCGTCTTTTACGACTAAACCGGAAACCTTAGGATTACGTATTTACGTTTTTGAACTCCGTTTTTGTTGAGACAATTTTTATTGGATTCGTTTTGTGACGTTGATTCATAATTTATAAAAACGTTTTTCGTAAAACGGCCTGAGGGCACGCAAATCGAGAAAACTAGAATCGAGAAATACCCGTAAACTAGTGAGATGAGACAAAATACATTGTCCCACCCCACTATCTATGTTGGACGGCACACTTGACACCACACCATGTAGGTGGCATCAAGTTAGCTAGCTTACTACAAGTGTAAGCATAGCTTACTCTTTAAGCTATACTTTCCCCACTAAACACAAAACTAGCAACTAGTTTTCACTTCACCATTTCCTTACATGCAAATCAACATAAAACTCTCTCAAAAACCCTCCCTATGCCGTCCACTTTAAGGCAACAAACAACCCTTTTGATCTTTTCTAGCCATGAAACACATGTTTACTAGCTCTATTAAGGAGTTATCTTGAAGCCTTGATCATTTGGTGGCCATATTAACAACATTGGAGGTGATTTTCTTGTGTCCTAGGGCTGATTTTCCAACCTATGTTCTTGGTGTTTGATGGTCTTGGAGTTACTTGTTGTATTCATCAAGTTCTTGTCTTCCAAAAACAAGAAATCCACTTGGTTGGTAAAGAAGATCATCCTCTCCATTTCTCTCTTGTTATTTTGTAAAGAACAAATGTATTTTCTTTCATTTTTTATATGTATATGATGTATATATGATGATAAAAATGTTGTGTGGGGATCAAGTGTTGATAGATATGCTTAAAAAGGTTAATAACTATAAGAAATGAGGCTAAAATCTTGATTATTTAGTTGGCTGTATAAAAACAGTATATAACCAAAACATGAACTGATAAAAATGCATGGTATGATCCATTTACAGTAAGTACAAGATGTTATACACATGTGAGAGTTGGTCATGCAATGGAATCAAAATAATGAGTGAGATATGATCAAAACAAGTTAGGTGTTCTAATCTGAATAAGCAGTTTTGTAGGGACTGTTAAGGCATGATAAAATTAAAATGAGCAGTAGCTATAACTAAGTTAAATGTAGCACATAATATGAAGAAAATGTCACCAAAAAATGAGCTTCTAATTCATTATAGAACTCTACATATGGTAAAAATGGTGAACATGAAGATAAAAATCAGATTTTAAGAATTAATGTTTATTATTATTATATAAGCACTCACATTTTAATGTATAAAATGTAAAAATAAAAACCCACTAACTTATAAAACTTATTTATATAAATATATAAAAGGTTAATTAAATGGATAAATTATATAAATGGTAGTGGAATAATATTTATAAGTAATAAAAACTATAAACTTGATTTTTACGACTTTTTCGGCTATCGCCGTAAAATTAGCGTTTTTCGTCAAATAAAACTTAGACGATCAAACCCGTCTAATGTAAAGTTTATAAAAGTCAAATACTGATATATAAGTAACTAATAAAAGTAAAAACCGATGAAACCTGAACTATAAGAAATACGGACATTAACGAGCTAACTAAGCATATTGGACTAATAATTGGACTAAATAAGATAAAAACTTATAAAAAGAACTTATTGGGCTTAACCCATTTGGGCCCAACATGGAAAGTATACTTACTGATAATATAGGTATAAAATGGATTAAAACAAGTTAAAGAACTTATACTAAGCTTAATGGACTTAAAATAGGTAAATAGGTAAAGCTAGCAAACTAGTAAAATGTTACCAAAACGTAAACACTAAAATGAGTAAACAAGGATGTATAAACCCACTTGATCATCATCATATGTACAAAATCATAATATGTATATTGTTATTTTGATAAAAGTCATTGGACAAAGTCTAAGACCGATTATTATTTATATAGGTTTCCGTAACCGAAGCACGCCCGTAGCCGATAATCCGCCTTTCATTAACAACGTGAGTTCATAGCCCCGCACTCTTTTAAATGTTTTATAAAATGATTTGTAAACCCGCGAGGGAGATAACATGCTAGATTTTATAAAAATAGAACACAAGTAATCCCGATTGTATGCTTAATGATATGGACCCGAATGATGCTATGACCCTATAAACGAGACTAAAAGGATTATTAGTAGTTAGGTTATGTCACTTAAAGTCCCATTAGCAGGAATTGTGAACTACCGGGATTTGGTAGACGCTTATGCATTTGATAGTACCATTTGGGGACGATCACCCCAGTTCGCGCCTTGGCGGTTGATCCCCGTCGTACCACATTGATTGGTAAGCGAATTTATGTATGAGAAGATTCCATAGCGTGATTTTTGTGACGACACGCTAACTTAGATGGGCAAACTGTTTGTCGGGTTCGCGGCCCGCTGTTTTCATAGTAAGGTAACAATGTCATGCGGCTAATAATAATCCTATATAATCCAAATAAAAATGTATCCTATACATAATAACGACGCTAATAATGATGAATATATTACCTATCATGGTAATATAGAGACTACGGTCTCATGGACGGTTTAAGATGTATGCTTGATTTATATATTGCCTGACTAGCAATATGAGGACTTACTTCCGATATTATGCTTGTGTTCTGATTTTAAATGATTGTTTTATATAACGGTTTTTATTAAACTCTATGAATTCACTCGGCATCCGTTGCTATGATTTTTGCATGTTTTTATCTCAGGTGCTTGAAGGTAATCCGGATGGAGATCGACTCTGATGGCCCATATAATATTAAAAATGTTCATTTGATATATGTTTTGTAAACTTAATGACCTGTATAATTTGGGACCTGTTGTACACTTTGAAACTTCTTATCGAATGAATGTATGTTAAACCTTGAACAACCATTTTTATGTGTTGTCTATGATTGGAGTTATTGTGCTATCCCGTAACACTATGAAAGACCCTTCCGCTGTACCGATACGAAAAATGAGAGTGTTACAGTTTGGTACCAGAGCTCTCGTTATAGAGAACAAAAATTTTAAAAACCAAGGTTTTGAACAAAACTTTTCAAAATCTTTTGACAATGAACATTTGAGAAAATATTTGAAAAATCTTTTGACTATAACGGTGCCAGAGATCTCCGACGTTACCAACAAGCCCTATTGAGAAGATATATATTTTGATATATATAATTGTATATATCGTGATTTCATTATGTAATTGTTTAACTAGTATGTTATCCTAATACGAGATATATATATATATATATATATATAAATGCAGATTGTCATGGCTGACCCTAATATTCCTGTAGAAAACCATGCTATTCCCGAACCTAATGTAGATGATGATCCTTATTTAGACTTAGTAGATTATGATATGGATGATGAGGAGGAACCATTTGAGGATCCCGAGCCCGAGTTAGGACTAGGAGATCAGATTGCCCCTCAGGTTGACTTGGTAGAGAATGAGATTGAGAATGTTGATATTGAGAATGATGAGGAGATTGGGTTAGATAATTTATATGATGAGATTGACGACGAGGATGTCGAGGAGGATGTAGGTATAGATGTTGAGGTTGATGACGATGAGGAAGCTGAGCTTATTTACCCTTATGATGTTCCAGAGGGCGAGCCTTTGCCCCCACCAGTTTATTTGTCTGATTCTGAGGTTGAGTTACCTAGGGATGAAATGTCTGAATCGTCTGAATCTGATTCTGAATCAGAGGAGGATGAGGATGATGATGCACCTGACGGTACTGATGGTATTTCTACTCGTAGATGTGAGATAGGAGATTCGTCTAGTGCTCGAGAGGCTACTCATATTGATGGTCTTGCACCATGGGCCTTGAGACGTGATCTAGATGCTTCCCGTGTTAAGAGTTGTATGACAGAGGTCGGATTAGGTGTTGTTCAGACTCAGGTTGCTTATTTGGAGTCGAAGACTAAGGTTGGCGAGAAAGAGTGGGAATTGCTTAGTTTGGATTTGACTGATGTAGAACGTGGTTTGAATGAGGCTTTTAGGAGGTTATCGGTGTTGGAAAATGGTGAGTATGCTGCTATGAAGAGAAAGGTGAATTCTATGGAGATTCAGTTGAGTGTAGCTCGTGCGATGCGTGAGAAAGCTGAGAAGGAGTTGAATATATCAGTGGGTTGAAACAGTAGATTTTATGCTGACATGGTTGAAAGAGGAGTGATCCGTAAGCGCCCAGTTGAAGATGTGTCTAGTGATCGTCCGACGAAGATTCAGAAGACGTTGGATGATGGACCATCTGGCGGTTCTCAGTAGACCATTCTGTATTTAGTAGTGACCTTTATATCTTCTGTGCCTTTGTAGCTTTGACTGAACCGACTTGTTAGTAGTAGACTTGGCATGAATTTTGAGTGTATATAGTGCTAGAACTTTGATATGGGATGTAACTAAGACAATACTTTTGTTTCAAATCGAATGAAATATGTATCTTGTCTTGAATTCCATATTGCGCCTTATTTGTATCTTGATTATAAATTCAATCCATATTATATGAATCCTTTGTTGGGTGAATGCTTAATACTTTGAAATTGTGAAATTATAGAACTATGCCGCCCAAGAAGGCTGTGACTGAGGATGATGTACGTAGGATTATTACGGAGCAAGTTACCGCATCTATGACTGAATTTATGGCAAATGCTAGAAATGAAGCTGGCGGTAGTGGAACTGGCGGTAGTGGAGCTGGCGGTAGTAGAGCTGGCGGTAGTGGAGTTGGCGGTAGTGGAGCTGGCGGTAGTGGAATTGACGGTACTAATGTGAATGTGAATGCTAATAATGTGAATGCTAATGCTGGAGGAAACGTAGGAGGACTTGGAACTAATGCACCTGAAGTTGGTGGCTGTACTTATGTGACGTTCATGAAGTGTGAACCTCTACCTTTTAATGGAACTGAAGGTGCTGTAGGATTAAGCCAGTGGATTGAGAAGATTGAATCGATGTTTTGGATTAGTAAGTGTAAGGAGGAAGATAAGGTGAATTTTGCTATGGCTACTCTTAAAGGTCGTGCGTTGACTTGGTGGAATGGGAGAATTGCTTTCATGGGTCTTGATGCTGCTAATGCTACTCCTTGGGCTGAAATTAAGAAGTGGATGACTTTGGAGTTTTGTCCTCGTAGTGTGATCATTAGGTTAGAACAGGAGTTGATTCATTTGCGAATGAAAGGTGTGGACATTGATAGTTACACGAACCGATTCCATGAGTTGGCCTTGCTATGTCCTCGATTGGTTGAACCCGAAGAGATCCGAATTGAGCAATATGTTAAAGGGTTGACCAGGAATATCTGGGGGGACGTGACATCATCTAAACCACTGACCATTGATGATGCTGTTCGAATGGCCTATCAACTCATTGGACAGATAATTCAGGATAGGGAAGATGAAGCCCGTGTAGGTGAGAAGAGAAAGGGAGACGGTGAGCGTGTAGATAGAGGTGATAATAGGAAGAATTTCAATCACCGTCAGAACCAGAGAAAGGGGAATGCAAATGCTCTTACCAACAATGCACCGCGCAACGATGATAGATGTCCTAAGTGTGGCAACAAGAGGCATGCTGGCGACTGCTGGAAGTGCCGAAATTGCGGAAAGCTTGGACACAAGGTTGAAAGGTGTAAGAAGGGAACCATTTGCTTCAACTGTAATGAGGAAGGTCATAGGAAATCGGAATGCCCCAAGTTGAAAGCGATTGTACCTGGAAGAAACCCCCAGGGTGGTATCTACCAACTTGTAACAATTTGAGGTGAAGAAAGAGAATCCGAATGTCGTTACCGGTACGTTTTTACTCAACAATCATTATGCTGTTGCTTTATTTGATTCGGGTGCTGATAGGAGCTTTGTATCCACTAAATTTAGTGCCCTTATTGATATTGAACCTGTTGAGATAAATACCAGTTACGAGGTGGAATTGGCTGATGGTAAATTAGTGAAAACTAATAAGCTATTAGAAGGATGCTCTCTAAATCTCTTAAACCATTGCTTTCCGATTGATTTGATGTTGATAGAATTAGGTAGTTTTGATATTATTATTGGTATGGATTGGTTGTCGTTGAATAATGCTACTATTTTATGTGGAGAGAAGAAAGTTAAGATTCCTCTTAGGAATAGGACGTTAGTAATTAATGGTAATCAAGGTGAATCCCGTTTGAAAATCGTTTCATGTATTAAAGTCTAAAAGTACATCAGGAACGGTTGTGAGTTATTCTTAGCTCAAGTGACCGGGAGTGAGTCTAGGGAGAAACGATTAGAAGATGTACCTATTATTTGTGAATTTCCTGAGGTATTTCCTAAAGATTTACCCGGACTTCCACCGATAAGGCAAGTAGAGTTTAAAATCGATTTAATTTCTGGTGCTGCACCGGTGGCACGTGCGCCTTACCGATTAGCCCCTTCTGAATTAAAGGAGTTATCTGAGCAACTTAAGGAGTTGTCTGATAAAGGTTTTATTCGACCGAGCTCGTCGCCTTGGGGAGCTCCAGTCTTGTTCGTTAAGAAGAAGGATGGATCTTTTCATATGTGCATTGATTATAGGGAACTGAATAAGTTGACAATTAAAAATCGATATCCTTTACCTAGGATTGATGATTTGTTTGATCAACTGCAAGGATCTAGTGTGTATTCTAAGATAGATTTGCGGTCAGGATATCACCAACTTCGCGTCCGTGGAGAAGATATTCCTATAACTGCATTTAGAACTCGTTATGGACACTATGAATTTCAAGTAATGCCATTTGGGTTAACTAACGCACCTGCGGTTTTCATGGATTTAATGAATCGAGTGTGCAAGCCTTACTTGGATAAATTTGTGATTGTGTTTATTGACGATATTCTAATCTATTCTAAGAATGAAGATGAACATAGAGAACATTTGAGGATTGTTTTGAAATTGTTGAAGGATGAGAAGTTGTATGCTAAGTTTTCGAAATGTGATTTATGCGTAGATTCTGTGCAATTTCTTGGTCATGTGATTAACAAAGATGGAAATCATGTTGATCCTGCCAAGGTTGAAGCTATTAAGAATTGGTCTGCACCGACAACGCCAACGGAAGTGCGACAGTTCTTAGGATTGGCTGGCTATTATAGGCGATTCATTAAAGAATTTTCTTTGATAGCTAAACCCTTGACGAAGCTTACCCAGAAGAATAAACCTTTCGTTTGGGGAAGTGATGAAGATGGAGCATTTCAGACATTAAAGCAAAAATTATGTAGTGCGCCAATCTTATCATTACCCGACGGGAGTGAAGATTTTGTAGTGTATTGTGATGCATCTCTTAGAGGCTATGGAGCTGTTTTGATGCAGCGAGAGAAAGTGATAGCTTATGCTTCTAGGCAATTAAGGAAGAATGAGGAGAATTATACTACTCATGATCTTGAGTTAGGAGCTGTAGTCTTTGCTCTTAGGTTGTGGAGACATTATCTGTATGGCACCTAGTGTACGGTATTCACCGATCACAAAAGCCTACAGTATATTCTCGACCAGAAGGAATTGAACATGAGGCAACGAAGATGGATAGAGTTGTTAAGTGACTATGATTGTGATATAAAATATCACCCAGGAAAAGCCAATGTTGTTGCCGATGCGTTAAGTAGGAAAGATAGAGAGCCTATCAGGGTGCGTTCTCTAGTCTTGACCGTGCACAATAATTTGCCTGAGCAAATTAGAAATGCGCAAATAGAAGCTTGTAAGAAGGAGAATTTTGTTAATGAAGGGTTCCGAGGAGAAGGAGATCCTTTAGAGGTTAGAGCTGATGGAGTGAAATGCTTAAGAGGTCGTATGTGAATACCTAAGTTTGGAGGCTTAAGAGATTTGATTATGTTAGAATCCCATAAATCTAAGTATTCCATTCATCCGGGATCTGATAAAATGTACCATGATTTGAAGAAGTTATACTGGTGGCCGAATATAAAAGCTGACATAGCTATGTATGTTCTTCAATGCTTGACTTGTGCTAGAGTCAAAGCTGAACATCAAAAGCCATCAGGACTACTTCAACAGCCAAAGATTCCTGAATGGAAGTGGGAGCGAATTACGATGGACTTTATCACCAAGCTTCCTAGAACATCATCTGGAAACAACTCGATTTGGGTTATTGTCGACAGACTGACCAAATCAGCACACTTCATTCCGGTTAAAGAGCAGTTCTCACTGGAGAAGCTGACTCGTATATACCTTGATAATGTTGTATGCAAGCATGGAGTGCCTGTATCGATCATTTCAGATCGAGATCCTAGATTCGCATCGAATTTTTGGAAATCTCTCCAAAGATCTTTGGGAACGAATCTCGACATGAGCACTGCTTATCACCCCCAGACTGATGGGCAGAGTGAAAGGACGATACAAACACTAGAAGATATGTTGAGAGCTTGTGTGTTAGACTTTGGTAAGAATTGGGATAAACATTTGTCGTTAGCAGAGTTTTCGTATAACAATAGTTACCATTCTAGTATTAAGGTTGCACCGTTTGAAACTTTGTATGGTAGGAAGTGTAGATCTCCTGTATGTTGGAGTGAAGTTGGGGATACCCAGCTCACGGGACCGGAATTGATCCGGGAGACTACGGAGATGATAGTTCAGATTAAGAATAGGTTGTTGACTGCCCGTAGTAGACAGAAAAGTTACGCGGATGTGCGGCGGAAGCCAATGGAGTTTGAAGTGGGTGACCGAGTAATGTTGAAGGTATCGCCATGGAAAGGCGTTATAAGATTTGGAAAACGAGGGAAATTGAATCCCCGTTATATTGGACCCTTTAAGATTTTATCTAGAGTAGGTCCGGTGGCTTATAAACTAGAGTTACCCCCAGAACTTCATGGTGTTCACAACACATTCCATGTATCTAATCTGAAGAAATGTCTAGCAGTGAGTGATGAGAAAATTCCGTTAGGTAAGGTTCGAATAGATGGGAAGTTGCATTTTATCGAAGAGCCCGTAGAAGTTATGGACCGTGAGGTAAAGCAACTGAAACAAAGTCAGATACCTATTGTCAAGATCCGATGGAATTCAAAGCATGGACCGGAGTATACTTGGGAACGAGAGGATGAAATGTGGAAGAAATATCCGCACCTCTTCGATTTCAATAAGAAACGGACATCCAAATGAAATGGATCACGAGGACGTTGATCCCTTTTAGGAGGAAAATCTGTGACAATCTAACATTTTCAGGTAGTGAAATATTTTCTCGTATAATATTTTGAAACTTATTTTTGTGTTGGTCGACGAACTCACAATTTACGGATTTAAATTTGGGCTTACGTGCATAATTTAGCGTCTTTTACGACTAAACCGGAAACCTTAGGATTACGTATTTACGTTTTTGAACTCCGTTTTTGATGAGACAATTTTTATTGGATTCGTTTTGTGACGTTGATTCATAATTTAAAAAAACGTTTTTCGTAAAACGACCCGAGGGCACGCAAATCGAGAAAACTAGAATCGAGAAATACCAGTAAACTAGTGAGATGGGACAAAATACATTGTCCCACCCCACTATCTATGTTGGACGGCACACTTGACACCACACCATGGAGGTGGCATCAAGTTAGCTAGCTTACTACAAGTGTAAGCATAGCTTACTCTTTAAGCTATACTTTCCCCACTAAACATAAAACTAGCAACTAGTTTTCACTTCACTATTTCCTTACATGCAAATCAACATAAAACTCTCTCAAAAACCCTCCCTATGCCGTCCACTTTAAGGCAACAAACAACCCTTTTGATATTTTCTAGCCATGAAACACATGTTTACTAGCTCTATTAAGGAGTTATCTTGAAGCCTTGATCATTTGGTGGCCATATTAACAACATTGGAGGTGATTTGCTTGTGTCCTAGGGCTGATTTTCCAACCTATGTTCTTGGTGTTTGATGGTCTTGGAGTTACTTGTTGTATTCATCAAGTTCTTGTCTTCCAAAAACAAGAAATCCACTTGGTTGGTAAAGAAGATCATCCTCTCCATTTCTCTATTGTTATTTTGTAAAGAACAAATGTATTTTCTTTCATTTTGTATATGTATATGATGTATATATGATGATAAAAATGTTGTGTGGGGATCAAGTGTTGATAGATATGCTTAAAAAGGTTAATAACTATAAGAAATGAGGCTAAAATCTTGATTATTTAGTTGGCTGTATAAAAACAGTATATAACTAAAACATGAACTGATAAAATTGCATGGTATGATCCATTTACAGTAAGTACAAGATGTTATACACATGTGAGAGTTGGCCATGCAATGGAATCAAAATAATGAGTGAGATATGATCAAAACAAGTTAGGTGTTCTAATCTGAATAAGCAGTTTTGTAGGGACTGTTAAGGCATGATAAACTTAAAATGAGCAGTAGCTATAACTAAGTTAAATGTAGCACATAATATGAAGAACATATCACCCAAAAATGAGCTTCTAATTCATTATAAAACTCTAGATATGGTAAAAATGGTGAACATGAAGATAAAAATCAGATTTTAAGAATTAATGTTTATTATTATTATATAAGCACTCACATTTTAATGTATAAAATGTAAAAATAAAAAACCACTAACTTATAAAACTTATTTATATAAATATATAAAAGGTTAATTAAATGGATAAATTATATAAATGGTAGTGGAATAATATTTATAAGTAATAAAAACTATAAACTTGATTTTTACGACTTTTTCGGCTATCGCCGTAAAATTAACGTTTTTCGCCAAATAAAACTTAGACGATCAAACCCGTCTAATGTAAAGTTTATAAAAGTCATATACTGATATATAAGTAACTAATACAAGTAAAAACCGATAAAACCCGAACTATAAGAAATACCGACATTAACGAGCTAACTAAGCATATTGGACTAATAATTGGACTAAATAAGATAAAAACTTATAAAAAGAACTTATTGGGCTTAACCCATTTGGGCCCAACATGGAAAGTATACATACTGGTAATATAGGTATAAAATGGATTAAAACAAGTTAAAGAACTTATACTAAGCTTAATGGACTTAAAATAGGTAAATAGGTAAAACTAGCAAACTAGTAAAATGTTACCAAAACGTAAACACTAAAATGAGTAAACAAGGATGTATAAACCCACTTGATCATCATCATATGTACAAAATCATCATATGTATATTTTTATTTTGATAAAAGTCATTGGACAAAGTCTAAGACCGATTATTATTTATATAGGTTTCCGTGACCGAAGCACGCCCGTAGCCGATAATCCGCCTTTCATTAACAACGTGAGTTCATAGCCTTGCACTCTTTTAAATGTTTTATAAAATGATTTGTAAACCCGCGAGGGAGATAACATGCTAGATTTTATAAAAATAGAACACAAGTAGTCCCGATTGTATGCTTAATGATATGGACCCGAATGATGCTATGACCCTACAAATGAGACTAAAAGGATTATTAGTAGTTAGGTTATGTCACTTAAAGTCCCATTAGCATGAATTGTGAACTACCGGGATTTAGTAGACGCTTATGCATTTGATAGTACTATTTGGGGACGATCACCCCAGTTCGCGCCTTGACGGTTGATCCCCGTCGTACCACATTGATTGGTAAGCGAATTTATGTATGAGAAGATTCCATAGCGTGATTTTTGTGACGACACGCTAACTTAGATGGGCAAACTGTTTGTCGGGTTCGCGGCCCGCTGTTTTCATAGTAAGGTAACAATGTCATGCGGCTAATAATAATCCTATATAATCCAAATAAAAATGTATCCTATACATAATAACGACGCTAATAACGATGAATATATTACCTATCATGGTAATATAGATACTACGGTCTCATGGACGGTTTAAGATGTACGCTTGAGTTATATATTGCCTGACTAGCAATATGAGGACTTACTTCCGATATTATGTTTGTGTTTTGATTTTAAATGATTGTTTTATATAACAGTTTTTATTAAACTCTATGAATTCACTCGGCATTTGCTGATATGATTTTTGCATATTTTTATCTCAGGTGCTTGAAGGTAATCCAGATGGAGATCGACTCTGATGGCCCACATAATATTAAAAATGTTCATTCGATCTATGTTTTGTAAACTTAATGACCTGTATAATTTGGGACCTGTTGTACACTTTGAAACTTTTTATCGAATGAATGTATGTTAAACCTTGAACAACCATTTTTATGTGTTGTCTATGATTGGAGTTATTGTGCTATCCCGTAACACTCTGAAAGACCCTTCCGCTGTACCGATACGAAAAATGAGAGTGTTACAAATAAGTTTACCCTACTAATTAAACTTGTCACGTAAGAGGGATGCAACCCCAGTGGCAACGGATCAGGTATCCTTTGTTAGGCAGCTTACTAGAAGACGTTGTAGTAAGTATAGCATTCCTCGCACTCCATAATGGATATGCAAAAGACACAGTGTGTGCGCCTAGGAAACACGTCAAAATCAATGACATTGCTTATGATAGTAGTGGCAGACCACACGTAATGAAATTTCAAATCACCCATAAGTTCAGAGATACACTTCATTAAATGTACTCATAAACAGGAACTTATACGCACAATCTCAAGCGTGAGTACAAAAGACCTGGAAATACTCAAACACAGTCACATCATACAATGTATAGAGATAAATAAACTTTATATACGAATCGCACAAAAACAAAAAGGAAAATGTGGGTAGTGATGATATCCTGTGGGATAATTTTCATGCACGCCATTATATTGTTATCTTATGATCTTAGTAGGGTTCAAGAGTAATTTTATGAAAAAAATATAGTAGTTGTTAATGTTAAAGCACTGATTATACATAATGCTCCTCGTGTTTCTAGTTTTATATAGTTATGTCAGTTAGAATTCTGTTAGCTCAGTTACTAGAAGTTGACCCCCTGTGCTGACTTTTACATTCGTGAATCTATACTACTTTATAAAGCATTTGGGACATTCTCAAAATAGCAAGGTTAAAAATTTAGACTTTTTTACCTACTAAATAAAGCAAGTTGTTGATATTTTTATCAACATTATATATATAACCTTTTTCAAACAACTTTTTGTAACATACTTTTGTAACAACTTTTGAAAATAACACTTTTTATTTTAAATTGAAAAATCTTTTTACATGTTTATTATTTTTATAATCTAATTTCAATATATTTTTTAAAATTTTGTGTTTTTTAATTCGAGATACATTTTGATATTTTTTATTAACTTTTAGTCTTTCTCAATTTAATAGGTTTTTTAATTCGATTTTTTATAACTTTACAATGAGTAAGAGATTAATATTTGTTAGTCTCAATATTTTTTATTAGGCACTCGCCACCGCATTGCGCGGGTACCATTTTAGTATAACTTTATAACTCATCATCTACAGAGATTTCACTTTAATGGAAATTTCTAGCGAAATCTGCTCCCGGTTAGTTCATACTGCTCTCTGAAAAACATTCGCGTTTTTGTTCTTTTGTCGTATCAAAAGTTGTAAAGAACTTCATACATATAATGTGAGCTTTGTTTATGAGCACAGTTAGATTTAACTTCCAAATTTTGACATATGAGATAAATTCTATAGTCGTGCGTAAAACCATCCTTAACCTTGCCAAGACCAGAAAATAAAAGTACTATGAACCAAAACTAAGTGAATAAGTTTAATTTCAATCTAGTTATGAACCAAAATACAAAAATGAGTTTCTTGCTTTGAAGAATACAAGTATGAACTCAAAACGAGACGCTTCTTAAGTTTCATAAACTACAAAGTTGATAAAAGAATCATTCCGGCCCAAGAAACAGTTGGTTCAGTCCCAATTTGGTTTTCCATATTTGCCGGTCCAGATGATTTGTGCCCAACTAAACTACTCTAAAAAACATCCTAAAGTTTCAAGTTTAAATCAACACTTGCAGTTACTAAAATATAAAAATAATTTATCATCAAAAAAATATATATATAGAAAAATAATTACAGATAGTATCCAACAGAAAATATTGAAAATATAAGTCCTAAAACCTGAAGGACTATTTTGGACAAAAGACAAAGGTGGAGGGCCAACTTTTACACTACAATGTCAAGAATATAACAAGGAGGGCTATTATTGCACAAGAGTGAAAGTGGAGGACCTAACTGAAGATCACTAGCTTATATACTCGTCCACCTAACTCATTTACGTTTACTTTTCATTCTTGTTTCTGTTATTCGTTTCTAGAGAGAGAGAGAGAGATACTTTGTTTGATCATTCTTGATCAATCTTGTGAGTTTGAGAGTGTTGTTCTTTGTTTCATTCTTGTATCCAAATATTGTAAATTGATCATTGATAAAGAGAGCCAAGGGGAGGTTGGCTGGGTTCTCTGTTATATGTTCTTTGTGATTTTAGTCATTGATTCATAAGTTTTTACATGGTATCAGAGCCTGGTTGCTCTGAATCGTGACTAAAATCGTTTTTTAAAAAATTAGGGTTTTTTAAAAATTGGGGGTTTTGATCTGTTTGTGTAGATCGTGGTTTGTTGTTGGTGAATCATTGTTTAAGCTGATCAATTTGGTTTTTTACAAAGTTAATTGAGTTTTTAAAAAATTAGGGTTTCAAGAAAATTTGGGGGTTTTTCATTAAAATTGTTTATAATCTAATTGGTGAGCTGTGGGTTCATTATTTGGGTCTAATTGTTGTTTTTTGTTGGTTAATTAGAAAACCCTAAATCCAGATATTAGGGTTTTCTAATCTTGGTAAGGAGTTGTGATTATTGTTATTTTCTTGTTATTCTTTACGTGCAGGTTGTTTTTCCGTTGCGTTGGTTATAGATCATCTTGATCTATTTGGTTGGGTTGTTGGTTTCTCTGGATTGTCTTGATTCAGAGTTCTTGCTTGGTTTGTTGCGCGTGCATTGTAACACCTTTCACACTTTTCTCTTTATCTCTTGTTTTATTAGGTTTTTTTGCTGATTAGTGGGGTTTAGGTGTCGATGGGATTAGTTTGTTTCTAGTGTTGATTGATTCGAGGTTTGTGATAGTTGTTTGTTACTTGTAGAGGATATACAAGGAGGTTGTTGTTTTTTAATTTCTTTTGTTGTTTTTTTACCACTTTCAAGTCACTTCTCTTGACCTACCACCTTTTGAGTGGTTTGGAAGCCTGAGAACTATTTTTAGGCCTGTTGTGTGTGTTCTTTGTTTTTTGTTTAGCTTCTTGTTGGTTTTCTATGTCTGGGTCTGGTCCTAGTTCACCTAAGGGTGATGGTCCATCCAAGGGGGGGTGTAGTTAAGAATGATGATGTGGTTAAGTTTGATGTTTATGACCCTCTTTATTTGCACCCTCAAGATATTGGTTCTCAGTTGATTAGTTTCAAACTTGAAGGAACTGAGAATTATAAAGTTTGGTCTGCTGCTGTTAAACTTGTTTTACAAACTAGAAATAAACTTAGATTTATAACTGGTAAATGTGTTCAAGACACTAATGATGGTCCTGCTAGAGACCAATGGGAAAGATGTAATGTTGTTGTGCTTTCTTGGTTACTTGGGTGTGTTTCACCAGATTTGTATAAGGGTCAAATATTTTCTAAATTTGCTCAAGATGTTTGGGATGAATTAGAAGAAACATATGATAAACAAGATGGTTCTGTGATATATAATCTCCATCATAAGATTTACACTCTTACTACATCTGGAATGTCTTTATCTGAATATTATCATGAGTGTAATTCTTTGTGGAGGCAATTTGATGCTCTTGTTGATCTGCCTAATTGTACTTGTGATGGTTCTGAAGAACTTAAGGAACATGATCAGCTTCTCAGGCTGATGCAGTTTCTTATGGGTCTTGATGATTGTTATAGTGTTGTGAGAAGTCAGATTCTCACATCTGATCCCATACCAGATGTGAGAACTGCTTTTGCAACATTGTCCAGAGATGAATCACGTAGAAATGGGTCTAAAAAATAAATCTGAACCATCTTCTTTTGTTGTTAAGTCTGGTGGAAATTCTAATATTGGAACAGAGGTGGTAATAATTCTAATACTAGGAGTTCTAATAATGGAAACACTAATAGAAATAACAAGACTGGGTCTAATGGTTTTAGAAATGGTAATTACGTTTGTAAACATTGTAACATGAATGGTCACACTATAGACAGGTGTTTTGAGTTGATAGGTTATCCACCTAATTTTAAAAGAAATAATAATAACCCAACTCAAAATAATTTTCATAATGTGAGTGTTAATGATAATAAATGTGATCAAAATAAGAGTACATCTCATACTCTTACTTCTGATCAATATCAAAGACTTATGAGGTTACTGAGTGTTTCAGGAGAGAATTCTATGGGTTCTGCTACTATTGCAAGTACCTTTAAAGTGATTAATTGTGTTGTTAGTTTTCTTGCTTGTAGATTTTTTAACTATAATTCAAATATAAGTACTTATAGTACTTATATTGGTTGGATTATAGATTCAGGAGCTAGTCAGCACATAACATATTCAGAAAAATTATTGTTTGATGTCATTGATGCTTCTTATCTTAATATAAGTGTTGCTCATCCTAATGGTACTTTGGAGCATGTGAAAAAAATTGGTTCTTTTAAAATTAATAATTTGGTTATTAAGGATGTGCTGGTTGTTCTTGGATACAAAGTTAGTCTTTTATCATTAGTAAAGATTTTGTCTTTAGTGATAACGATGTTGATGATTTAAATTTTTTTAACATAAACAGTCAAGTGCCTAGTGAATCCTATGATGAAAATGGAGATAGTATAGGTAAAAAGCATGGGCTTATACCTGAAACCAATGTAGAACCTAATGACAGCACTGTAGAGTCTAGTAAAAGTAGAAAAGATGTTCATACTACTGATACAGATGTTGTTTCTGAGGTAGATAGATCATCAGATACTAATACTAATTCTAGTAGGAAGGACATTAGGGATGAGTATGCAACAGAAAATATTTCTGAGGGTATACCAAACATTGATAGTGATGAAGAGAATTCCTCTGAGGATGAAGGTATTGAGTCTTTTGGAAATGTGTTTAATTGGTCACCAGAACCAGCAGCAGATAATACTGTTAGGAGAACTAGTAGAAAAGTTGCTTTTCCAGCTTCTAAGTATAAAGATTGTGTACTTAATAAAGATGTTAAATATAGTATAAACAAAGTTGTTAGCTATGCTAATTTGAGTATTGATAATTTTGTGTTCACTACTAATTTTAATATAATTCATGAGCCTAACACATATTCTGAAGCTATTAAAGATAGTAGATGGATTGAGGCTATGAATCAAGAAATGGAAGCCTTAAACAGAAATAATACCTGGATTATTACTGATCTTCCTGAGGGAAGAAAGGCTATTCCATGTAAATGGATTTGGAAAGTTAAATACAAATCTAGTGGTGATATAGAAAGATTTAAAGCTAGACTTGTTGCCAAAGGATTTAACTAAAGGGAAGGTATTGATTATGATGAGACTTTTTCACCTGTGGTTAAAATTGTTACTGTGAGATGTGTTTTGAGTTTAGCTGTTAGTAATAATTGGCCATTATTTCAGTTAGATGTCAATAATGCTTTTTTATATGGTGAACTTGATGAAGAAGTTTATATGAAAATTCCTGAAGGTTATGGTGATGACAACGGTAATAAAGTGTGCAAATTGGTTAAGTCTCTTTATGGGTTAAAGCAAGCACCAAGAAAATGGAATGAGAAACTTGTTTCTGTGCTTATTGAAAATGGTTTTGTTCAAAGTCTAAATGATTTTTCTCTTTTCATTAAGAACAGTAATGGGATTTTCTTGGTCTTACTGGTTTATGTGGATGATATTGTTATTACTGGAAATAACCTTGATGAAGTTAACAGATTTAAGGAATTTTAAGTACTAAGTTTCTTATTAAAGATCTTGGGAAACTTAAATATTTTTTGGGTATTGAGGTTATTGACATTGATAATGGTATTTGTTTAATCCAGAGAAAATATTGCACAGAGTTGTTGTCTGAGTTTGGTATATTAGAATGCAAGCCATGCAGTGCTCCTATTGAAGTTAATCCAGATAGTAAAAAATTGAATAAAAGGTTTGGAGATGATAAAAAACTTACTGAGATTACTTCATATCAAAAACTTGTGGGAAAATTGATTTACTTGACTATGACAAGACCTGATATAGCTTATGCAGTTCATTGTCTTAGTCAAGTCATGCATAGTCCTATGACATCTCATTTAAGACTTGCTTTCAGAGTTCTTAGATACTTAAATGGTGAACCTGGTTTAGGTATAACTTTTAAGCATGGTGATTGTAGCAAGCTGAATGTGTTTGTTGACTCAGATTAGGCTAAATATAAGATAACCAGGAGGTCTTTAACTAGTTATTGTGTGTTTCTGGGTGGTAATTTAGTTTCTTGGAAGAGTAAGAAACAAAGTGTGGTTTCTAGATCTTCCACAGAAGCTGAATATAGGGCTATGTGTAATGTGTGTTGTGAAGTCATATGGATTCACAAAGTGTTAACAGATATGAATGTGGAAGTGACTTTACCTGTTGAAATGAATTGTGATAATAATTCTACTATTCAAATATCTATGAATCATGTGCTTCATGAGAGAAGCAAACATTTTAAAATTGATCTCTATTTCTTGAGAGAAAAAATTTCTGCAGGTTATATAAAACCTATAAAAGTTAAATCTGAAAATAACACTACAGATGTTTTTACCAAAGGTTTGCTTATATCTGACCATAAGAAATTTTGTAGTATGCTTGGTTTGTATAATGCTTTTGCAGGTTAAGGATTTAAGGGGGAGTATTGAGAATATAAGTCCTAAAACTTGAAGGACAATTTTGGACAAAAGACAAAGATGGAGGGCCAACTTTTACACTACAATGTCAAGAATATAACAAGGAGGGCTATTATTGCAAAAGAGTGAAAGTGGAGGACCTAACTGAAGATCACTAGCTTATATACTTGTCTACCTAACTCATTTAAGTTTAGTTTTCATTCTTGTTTCTGTTATTCGTTTCTAGAGAGAGAGATACTTTGTTTGATCATTCTTGATCAATCTTGTGAGTTTGAGAGTGTTGTTCTTTGTTTCATTCTTGTATCCAGATATTGTAAATTGATCATTGATTAAGAGAGCCAAGGGGAGGTTGGCTGGGTTCTCTGTTATATGTTCTTGGTGATTTTAGTCATTGATTCATAAGTTTTTACAGAAAAGATAAATTTTCAACTCTACAGTAGCGGTTTTCTATGTTCTCGTAAAACAGATGGTACACAATTACCCACAAAACAAGTATCAGAGATCTAAAAAAAAGTGAACATGGTGTATATTGGTAGTTACGGACTACATAAGGCACAATATAGAAAGATTGATCTCATAGTAAGCGAACAATAAAATAAGTGTGTGATCAAACAAGCTAATATGCCCAACACCGGGGTGGCCTTACTTCATAAACCAATCATCTCCTATCACTACAACAACTCTTGTTGCCATTGCTGAATACCAAAATTTGTAAATGTCAAAACTGCATATACAGAAACTGAATGTGAGCTAGTATATAAATCCATAAAAGACCCTTCAACTTAAATAACTTACGTTAGAGTATGATTCTGGAACCAATTGGGAAACTAGTCTAAACTGGGTACATGATGGGATCAAGGATCAAGTTGATCATACATAACCTCCTTAAGCATCCATACTTAATAAAATCAAAAGAAAAACTAATGCACCTAAAAATCCAACAATTCAAAGGGTATTTAATATTAGAGCAATAGAAGGAAGAAAAACATGACAACGATCTCAATCCAAACTTGGATAATAATAAACAAGTGTGAACAACCTTACATCACACATTCATCTTCGATTGAATTTGAAAATTTCTAACTGGATCTGATAAATTTTAGAAAGACGAGGCTTTCCGCACAAGCACATACATAATTCCCCATTTTCATATAAGAAGCATCTACAATTTTACTGAAAGTTCGTTCTTCAACATCATATATCCGCAATAGATCATTGGTTAGAAACAGAACTTTGCCGTTCTCGTATACATTTTGAACCCTCGGAATTTCATTAAACCCAGGGACTGCAATCTTTGTCCAAGATTTTTGTACCCCATACTCATTCATCAGCCAGAGATCACCTTTCACTCGATTGAATATAGCAAGCTTTTCACCAAGTGTAACAAGCTTGTTATAAATATTAGACATATCTACTTCATTAGGTGGCGGCAGTTTACTTAGTCTCTCATCAGCTAAACTAAAAGCACCAATAACCGATTTAGAAACAAAACTAGGACTGTGACTAGTCAAAATCCAATGAAGATATCATTTAACAAACACACCTGATGTTGATGGCCAGCTAAAAGGGTAATCAGGTGACTTACTGATCACCATCACCAGCTTCATGGTATTTGTTCTAAGGCTATATACATACACATTCCCATCACCGTCTTTATCCCTAGAAAAAACAACAACTTTGTAATCATCTTATATGGAATCATAATCAAATCCTTTGTAACCAGCAAAATGGTTTGGGTCTTGGCAATTCCAAGTAATCTTTAGTAGTTGGATTTAAAACGTAATGGGTAAAAACTTTACCATTCGAGTGGTTATAAACAGAAGCTAAAACAAGACCATTGACAGAATCATCTATATGAAGCCGACGTAATCCTAAGGTTAGTGCTGACACTGCTTAAGGTTGTAATAAATGGATTTTGCATGGGTTTGAAAATTCGTTCTTGGTATCTCCTCGAATTGATCACAGCTCAAAGTGGAATGATTGTTCTTGGTGACAAATAGGGGGTTTGGTTTTCTATTCTACTAAAAATGTAAATGAATGAAGTAAATAAAGATTTAAACCAAAAACAGTCAATGAAATAAAACTTGAATTTAAATTAAACAATTAAATGATAAAGCAGTAAAATAACCTCACTGAAAACTTGCTTGATTCGGAATAGTGTTGTTGATGTGGAATAACTGAAGAAAAGCTCTATCCGGAATATAAGTCTATGCGGAATAATAGATCCATGCGGAATAAAAGGCTATTCGGAATAAAATGGCTTATGCGGAATAATGGTGCTATCCGGAATAAATGACCATCCAGAATAAAGTGCTACTCGGAATAAGTCTGCTACTCGGAATAATTAAGTTATCCGGAATAAGGTGCTATCTGGAATAAGGTGCTATCTGGAATAAAGGTCATGCGGAATAAGTCTGCTACTCGGAATAATTAAGCTATCCGGAATAAGGTGCTATCCGGAATAAAGCGCTACTCGGAATAAACTGCTACTCGGAATAATTAAGCTATCCGGAATAATAGATATTCCGGATGGAAACACTCTATGCGGAATAAAAAAATGAACAATGCTTATGCCGGATAGACGGTTGGTTCGGAATATATGGGGAAATGAAGAACAGAAACAGCAAGAAAACAGGGCAACACGATTTTTAACAAAATCAAACCAAATAAACCAAAGGGTTTAAACCAAACTAACCAATAATCATCTATTAACCATAAAGATCAAATCCCAACAATAAAAATTCAAAATCAATTAACTTTTGAAGATCAAAATCAACCAAATAAGAACTTTAAAACTATGAATCAAGAACTAGATGAACAAGTTGAAATGGAAAGATTATATTGATGATTAAGGTTTAAACAATCAAAGGAAAAGAGTAAAAACTACAAGATTAGTTAAAACAAGAAATCAAAATCACCAAACACCCTATGGTGTTGGTGATACCTACGAACAAGAAGGAAAGAAAAGAGGAAAAACAAAAACTAAAAAACTCTCTAAAAAGTGTGAGGGGTTCTTCTATTTATAGGCTTAGTGATTGGTTGGTGAGTGAGCTTTCTTCCTCTCTTCTTGTCTTCTCGTCTTTTCAGAAAAGTTGACGTTTTCGGTTCTGATTCGGGATTTGTCGACGATTAAATTCAACTCGTCTTTTAATTTCTTCGTTTAATAGATTTGAGTTTCTTCAACATATGTAAATCTTCCATCTTTGGTCCTTTTCTTCGATAAATCTTCAAAAAGGCCCAGTGACTTCAAACCTTTTGCATCTCTTGGACAATAGACTTCGTCTTGAGTCTTTTTCTTCGGTAAATCCCGTGCAATCCCATGTTTTCTCCAATATCCATCCGGTTGGCTCTGAAAACACAATAAACACAAAAACCACGCATAATTCCAAACAAATAATATTAAATACGCGTTTTGGTCTCGTTTTAGCCAGAATTAAGTGGTAAAAGGATGGGTGTTTACACACCTATCAAATCTCCTACACTTAACCATTGCCATGCCCTCATGCAATGCTTAGTGATAAAGCAATTTTACACTCTTCTCATAATCAATCAACCTTGGCCTTATTAAAATACTACTAAACAAAAATTAAAATACTAAGAAAAATTAAAACTTTAAAGTAAACAAAAGGATAGAAAACCATTTTCATTTGAAAATAGCTATATGGAAATAACTTGCAAAGAGATCAAGGACTTACATTAGGGCTTTGGTGCTGCGAAGATTTATCACCCTCAAGTTTCACGTTCCCCAAACTAAGCTTAAAAACGAGATCATTGTTATTATAAGTTAGCAAATCAAACACTTACACACATGGCTTAATTAAATGCTTAAGCTCCCTTATTCCTAGTTGTATCTCTTATATTTTATTTTTGTCTTAGAATGATCACGAAGATGCATTTTTGGACTTATTTCGATAGTTTATTAAGGCTGAAAGCAAAGTAGGACGATTTGATCAATAGTTAGCTAAAGGATAAAATCTCTTAAAACTGCTTCTCGGGATATCAAAAAGTTCATATCTTGGCATAACTCGGTTCACGATTTGAGACCTTTCTCGGGCCGATATTTGGCATGTACTTCATACTTCATATCTTGAGAGACGTGCTTGAGATAATGGTCTTCTCATCGTTAATAGAGTTTCTTCACTTGGAGACTTTTGAGGGGTACTCCAACTTTGTTGACCACGACTTCATGATTATTACTTCAATCGCTAATTGGGATTTTGAGATTCAACGATCCGCCTCCTTTTCGGACTTGGATCTATTTATCCTCATACCTTGTTAGGGTCTTTTCGGATAGACTTCTCCATGATCTTTATGGGAGTTGATTGCTTTTCGTCGTGAGTCTTGATCCTTCATATTGATTTTGGGAATAATGCTTTTCACATCACCTTGGATCTTTAGCAATAAGATTGAATCCTCATGCCTTGTTAGGGCCTTTTCGGTCTCGCCAATCTTCGCGCCCCGCTTCATAAGTTATGCCTTGGCTATGAACTCTTATCATTACCGAGGAACTTTTAAACGATCTTGGGCTAGAAGCTAAGTAACTTTTCAAATCGTACGACCTTACTTATTGAAGATAAATTATTAGCAAGTGATGGGAGAATAGGCAGATAATTACACCAAGTGAGCTTGTGCAAGAATACCGACTTATAATTGACTCTATCATTTCTCGTTCTCCACAATTTAAAATCTCAAGTAACGAGACTCGTGGATGCTTAGCCTAATAAATCAATTAAAGTCTACATGGTTAAGGATACTAGCTAGAATAAACTTGGATTAGTCTATTCGGGTTGAGTCAAAATAATCGCAACGGGCCTAATATGTCAAAGATTTCAAAACTAGCTACACCACTTTATTAATATTTTTGACTTTATTGCGGGATATATACATATGAAAGCAACGATAAAAATTTAAAAATTACGACTAAATTGCCAAAGTTAATAAAAAATTTGAAAAATGTTGAAAAAGATGATTTTCCGGTTAAATAAAGGCATTTTAATGGAAAAGTCCACTTAAAACTTCGATAGAAGTCCCCCTACACTTAAGATAAACATTGTCCTCAATGTTTAAGCATGTGGGAAAATTCTCCCCTACACTTATGACATTGTGCACGTTGGTTAAATCAAGTTAAGGAAGAGACGACTAACGTGATCAATTTCAAATGTGAATATGAAGAAAATTGAATCACGATAGTTGAGAGATAGAACCGTATTTCGGATAACACGGGAGCACGGTTCTTCAAAGATTCCCAAAAGTGCATTCATCCCTGTAATCACATCACCACACAAACACAAACAACCTATAGAGGCCCCCCTACACTTAGGAGGTTAAAACGGAAAAGGATAGATACTCGGGCTGCCTCCCGAGGAGCGCTTGTTTTTGATAACCGAGTCACGAGCCTGACTCGACCCAAATTAAGTTCATGGGAAACGTGGTGAGGGATGGAATCATCTCTTGAGAGATGTCCTCACCCAAGTACAACTTCACTCGTTGGCCATTCACCTTAAAATTAGGTCCATTAGGTTGAGCGAGCTCGATAGTACCATATGGAAAATTTTGGGCAATGGTGAATGGGCCGGACCAACGAGATTTCAGCTTGCCCGAAAAGATTTTCAACCGAGAGTTAAAGAGTAAAACTTTGTCTCCAACTTGGAACTCTCGGTTTTTAATCTTAGATTCGTGAATGAGCTTATCCTTATAGATCAAAGAATTTTCTTAAGCCTCATTCCGGAGTTCATTCAGCTCATTGAGTTGGATCTTGCGTAGGTCACCGGCTTTGTTGATATCAAAATTAGCCCACTTCAAGGCCCAGTAAGCCTTGTGCTCCAACTCAATGGGGAGGTGGCATGCTTTTCCGTACACGAGACGATATGGTGTACAACCAATCGGAGTCTTGTATGCGGTACGAAAAGCCCACAAAGCATCATCAAGTTTATCGGCCCATGAGGCACGATGCTCTCCCACGGTTCTTTCAAGAATTCGCTTTAATCCTCGGTTAGAGATTTCAGCCTGGCCATTAGTTTGAGGGTGGTAGGCGGTGGAAAGACGATGATTTACACCATACTTAGCCATGACTCTTGCGAATTGGTCATTACAAAAATGAGTCCCGCGATCACTAATAATGGCACGAGGCACACCGAATCTAGCGAACAGCGATTTAAAAAAGTTACAAACCACCCTTGCGTCATTAGTGGGTAAAGCTTTGGCTTCAACCCATTTAGACACGTAGTCAACGGCTACAAGGATGTATTTGTTTCCTTTAGAGGAAGGGAATGGCCCCATAAAGTCGATACCCCAAACGTCAAAGATTTCACATTCTTGTATGAAATTTTGAGGCATCTCATCTTTATGTGTGATCTTGCCTTGTTTTTGGCAAGCATCACAACGTTTAACCATCTCGTGAGCATCACGATAAATGGTGGGCCAATAAAATCCCGAGTCAAACACTTTTTTGGCGGTGTAGTTGGGACCAAAGTGACCACCGGTAGGTCCTTTGTGGCAAGCGTCAAGGATTTCTAAAGCTGCCGGTCCATCAACACATCAGCGAATAATCAAATCAGCACATTGTTTGAATAGATACGGGTCATCCCAAAAGTAAGTCTTAATGTCTTTAAAGAACTTCTTCTTTTGTTGGGATGTTAACCCGTCAACAAGAATTCCACCCGCCAAGTAGTTTGCAATGTCCGTAAACCACGAGGTTTCATCAGAAGTCGAGTTGATAGACATTAAGGTCTCCAGGGGAAAAGAGTCATTGATCTCTTTGTTCGGATGATCCCCTTGGTAAGGATCCTCAAGTCTACTGAGATGATCCGCGGCTAGGTTTTCAGCTCCCTTCTTATCACGAATTTCGATTTAAAATTCTTGAATTAGCAAAACCCAGCGAAGAAGTCTTGGTTTGGAATCTTGTTTGGTTAACAAGTACTTCAACGCGGAATGATCGGTATAAACGATTGTGGTAGAAAGGACAAGATAGGGGCGGAACTTTTCAAAGGCATAGACAATAGCTAAAAGCTCTTTTTCGGTTGTCGTGTAATGCAATTGAGCCCCCGTCATTGCCTTGCTAGCATAGTGAATTGGTTGGAAGTGTTTGTTCACTCTTTGGCCCAAAATCGCACCAATAGCAAAGTCGCTAGCATCGCACATCAACTCGAAAGGCAGCTCCCAATTAGGGGTAACCAAGACGGGTGCCTTAGTTAGCTTATCCTTAAGCAAGTTGAAGGATTCAATACACTCTTTGGAAAAGATAAAAGGAGTATCTTTTTCCAAGAGGTGGGTCATCGGGCGAGCGATTTTAGAAAAATCTTTGATGCAGCGACGGTAGAAGCCCGCATGACCGAGGAAACTTCTCACACCCTTCACGGTTGAAGGTGGAGGCAACTTAGAAATAACATCGACTTTAGCACGGTCCACTTTAAGACCGGCCTTGGAAATTTTGTGTCCTAGCACGATGCCCTCTTTTACCATGAAATGGCATTTTTCCCAATTAAGAACAAGGTGAGTGTCTTCACACCGCTTAAGCATAAGTTCTAAATTGGCAAGGAAAGCAGATAATGAATCGCCATAAACCGAGAAATCATCCATGAATACTTCCATAGTTTCTTCAACCATGTCATGGAAGATAGCCATCATACACCTTTGGAACGTCCCAGGAGCATTGCATAAACCAAAAGGCATGCGTTTGTAAGCAAATGTTCCGTAGGGACAAGTGAATGTGGTCTTTTCTTGGTCCTTGGGATCGATGGGAATTTGAATATACCCGGAGAAACCGTCTAAGAAGCAGTAATAGTCATTACCCGCAAGACGTTCGAGCATTTGATCCATGAAAGGAAGAGGAAAGTGGTCTTTTCTCATGGCATCATTGAGTTTGCGATAGTCGATACAAACTCTCCACCCAGTAACGAGACGAGTGGGAAGCAAATCGTTGTGTTCATTGAGAACAACGGTTATTCCGCCCTTCTTGGGCACACAATGGACGGGACTTACCCATGGCAAATCCGAAATAGGGTAAATCAAGCCGGCATCAAGAAGTTTGATAACCTCTTGTTTGATGACGTCATGAATGCGAGGATTAACCCTTCTTTGGCTCTGGATTGCGGGTTTAAAGTCGTCTTCCATGAAAATTTTGTGAGTACAAAAGTTCGGATCAATTCCGCGGATATCGGAAATTTTCCAAGCAATTGCCTTCTTATGATCTTTAAGCACGGCGATGAGGCGAGATTTCTCTTCTTCTTTCAAGTCCTTAGCAATGATGACGGGAGACTTCTTCTTATCTTCAAGGAACACATACTCGAGATGGGGCGGCAACTCCTTAAGTTCTAAATCCGGAGGATTTTCGATGGGAGGCGTATTCAAAGTCGGTGCATCAATAGCAATATCCTTGGGAGATGGTGGAGAAATATTGTCTTCTTTAAGAAGGTTCTCAATGAGGCGAAGATCTTCATCCCAATCGGTGGGAGAATCGTCATGTTCTAAGTTCACATCTCCCATGGTGGCTTCCAAATCTTTCCAAAGGAAGTCACTTTCTCCAAACAGAGATAGTGATGAGTCAATAGAGGAAACGGTCTCAACATTGGGAAGAGAGGTAAGAATGCTTTTACAAGCATCTTTGAAGTGTTCTTCACAAGCCTCATCAAGAACGTCGATACAATTAACACTCTCGTATGCATAAGGCTGTTTAGAAAGTTTTCCCATGTTGAAGACGATTTTATCGTCACCCACTCTCATGATAAGCTCACCCGCTTCAACATCGATGAGAGTACGACCGGTCCTCAAGAATAGATGACCAACGATCAATGGCACACGAGGGTCCATGTCGTAGTCAACGACAACGAAAACGGCAGGAAAGGTGAATTTGTCGACTCCTACAAAGACGTCTTCGGCTATCCCCACTGGATAAGCAACCGTACGGTTAGCTAATTCCAAAGTCATTTTGGAGGGACTAGCTCAGGGAGAGATAATTTCTTCCAAACGCTTAAAGGCATTAAGTTAATACTGACACCTAGATCGGCTAGGGCCATGCAATTCTCTACTCCCGGGAAGTTGCAAGGGATTAAGAAACGACCCGGATTACCAAGCTTGGTTGGCAATTTCCTTAAGAGTACTACAGAGCAATTCTCATTAAGTTGGGTGTTAGCAATATCAAGAAGCTTTTCCTTGTCACTAAGAAGATCTTTGAACATTTTCGCATATTTGGGCATGTGAGCGAGAGCCTCAGCGAAAGAGATGTTGAAATTCAATTGTTTAAACATTTTGAGAAAGTTCGAAACCTGAATATCGTCCTTGCTTTTGAGCTTCTCTTTCCTCAACCTTGATGGATAAGGTATGTCGGAAGAAGAGGAAGGCTTTGGGATCGAAGGATCACTCACATCCTTGGGTGGAGGAGGGGTAGAAGTAAGAGGTGGAGAAATTGGGGAAGTAGAAGGATGAGGAATAGGAGCAGGTGACTCGTTTTCCTTAGTCACAATCACCGGTGGAGGTATAGGAAGCTCGGGTTCCTTGGTACCTTTGCCACTGCGAGTGGTGATTTCTTTCATCTCCCCTTTAGGATTCGCAACGGTGTTACTCGGAAGAGTACCCGAAGAAGAAGTTTGATTACCTTGGAAGAAACCAGCCATCATGTTCCTTAAGTTATTCGTTTGACTTGCCAAAGTGTTTCTCATATCAGCTCTCAGATCGTTCCCTTGTTTCACCATGTCTGCTTTCAAGTTGAGCACTTCCCGCTGGAGATTTTCTACAATCACATCATTGGTCCTCATGTAGGTTTCAACATCTTGGTGCAATGCGGTGGGTTGGTTGGGAGAGGGAGCATGGTAGGCGGGTGGTTGATAAGCAGGTTGTTGGTAAACTTGGTTATTTCGTTGAGGTGGATATGGTTGTCTTTGAGGTGGTTGGTATGGTGCACGAGGTTGTTGTTGTTGTTGAGGAGGGCGATTGAGGTTTTGTTGTTGGTTTTGATTAGGTGGGGGAAAACCGGGCGGTGAAAGAAAGTTGTTTGAGCGGTAGCTAAGCAAGTTGCGGTCACCTTGAGGACGAGCTTGATAAGCGGCCGGAGGATAGGTACCGTATGCTGCATTCACATTCTCAGAAGGGCAGTCTTGGGTGGTGGTGCAAGTGGTGTAAGAGTGAGGACCACCGCATATTTCACATGGTTGGCTGACAGCATTGACTTGAGTGTTTTTAGCGTTGATGTTGTTGGTGTTGCTGGCGGTTTCGGCGGCAAGCGATTCAAGAAGCGTAGTAATTTTGTCAAGTCGCTTGTCGTTGTCACTAGTACTAGCACTAGCGGCATTGGTCCGAACACTCTTGGTTTGCACACGAGACTTATTCTCAATGATATCTCAAGCGGCATTAGATGTCTTAACCAAAATATTACCCACCGAGGCACTGTTTAGTGAATCTTGGTCATTCATGCTTAAACCATTATAAAAAGTATTAATTGTTGGGAATAAATTAAGGCCAGATCACTTGAACGCTGACAAGAACAACTCAAGCGTTGACAAGAACAAAGTGAGCGCTGACAGCTCAAGCGTTGACAGGTTAAAGTCAAGCGTTGACACATTGAAGACAAGCACTGATGGAAGATATAAGCTACACGTTTATTATGTTCTAGAATACTTCTAGTAAGGATAGAAACGACAATGTATTTTCTATGTTTATCTTTACCTAGAATAGTTGATACGTAGCTTATTGTACAAGGCTTCTTAGTCTATAAAAGAAGGCCTTTAGGTTAATGTTTAGAATCAAGTTTTCATTAAGTTTTCATTCGTAAACATCTTTCATTGTAAGCAAGTTCGACATTCATAATCAAAGTGAAAGTTTTGTTTACATCTTGTGTTCTTGTTTAAGTATTAAATTCCGCATAATACTTAGATTCACAAAGCATATAACAAAGGTTTCTCTACGTGTTATACTTGATCTAATCTCGTATACACAAAGCTAATCGATCTAAGTTTGGGATCAACAAGTGGTATCAGAGCCTGTTGAGGAACTTTTGATCTTTAAAGAACACCAGAACGATATACGAACACCAAAACCCTAATTTTCTCAAAACCCTAAAAACATCATGTCTGAAGCGATAAATTCCTCCTCCTCATCCTTACCAAACATCAAGATTCCCATGCTTGATGCAACCAACTTTGACTTATGGAGGTTCAACTTTGAACAATATCTGGGGATCTTTGACTACACACTCTGGGACATTATTGAATATGGAAACTCATTCAATAAGGCACAAAAGATTCAGGATGCCATTACGGCAAGATCAGCTGTTGAAGGATGTCCTGATGAAGATAAAAAAGAAAAACCTGGAGATGGTAGAGCTGTAAGTGCTGAAGATATTGCAAAGAAAAGGGCTGACATGAAAGCCCTAAATATTCTGAAAGTCTCTTTGGGACAAGAAAATCAGCACAAATATAGAAGCTATGAATCTGCTAAGGATCTTTGGGAAGCAATTGAAGTTGCATATGGTGGTAATGCAGAAACTAAGGAAGAAAAGAAAAAGCAACTTCTGCATGATTATGCTGTCTTCAAAGCTCAGCCCAATGAGAAACTGAGCAGTGTGAGAAGCAGATTGCTTGACATCACAAGCAAATTGTCCTTCATGGGGACACAAGTTGGTGATATTGACACCAATGCTACTTTTCTGAAAAGTCTTGGTGAGACATGGAAGATTGAGGCAAGATCTATTCTTGCCAATAATACTTACAAGAGCTCTTCGTTTGATGACATCTACAACAAACTAAGACTGTTGGAAGATGAAACTCTTTCAAACAAAGCTAGCACCAGCAACATGGCCTTCTTCTCTCATAGTGAAGGTCAATTCAATCAGAAGGACTCTTTTATGCATCCAGTTACTGGATCATCATTTGTTAGCGCTGGAACAAGTCCTGTCAACGTCTCCTTTTTAGACGCTGACACATTCATGAATGACTCCCCAAGAGTTAAACCTGCTGGTTTGGATTTGGATACTGTTTGTGCTTACATTGCTTCTTTGCCCAATGGTTCAGTGATTACATATGAGGACCTTGAGCAGATAAGTGATGAACACTTGGAAGAGATGGACATCAAGTGGAACATGGCTCTTGCTAGTATAAGAGCAAATAGGTGGAATAGAAGGTTCAAGAAGAAGATGACCTTCAATGCTAAAGACACTGCTGGATTTGATAAATCCAAAGTTGAGTGCTACAACTGTCATCGCATGGGGCACTTCATGAGGGAATGCAGATCTCCTAGAAGATCTGATGCTGGAAAACCCTCAAGTCAGGTTGTTAAAGCTCAAGACTCCAAAGCCATGGTTGCAGTTCAAGGAATTGATGGTACTGGATGGGATTGGAGCTATCTGGCTAAGGATGCTGAAGAGGACAAAGCTTTGATTGCTGATATTGAAGAAGAAGAGCATGTTGAATATGCTCTCATGGCACACTCCTCCTCTTCATCTGATAATGAGGTATATGATGATGCTTTTTGTAGCAAAGGTTGTAGGTTAAACACTGACAGACTTAACAAAGAGGTGTTAAAACTAAAAGAGGATATGAGCACTGAAAGGTGTAAATTATCCAATTACCAACTAGCTCTTACTGAAACTGAGAAAACCGTTTCTGAATACAAGAAAATGGAATTTGATTTAAAAGATAAGATAAATATCTTAAAACATGAGCTAGAGGGTAGTATGGATATTAGAAATATCATGTCAAAGGTCAATAAAGACCTACAGGCTAAGTTAGATGAGGCCATTAAGAACAAAGATAATGTTGACCTCAAGATTCAAAGATTTGATAGAGCCACCCAAGCCCTAGGAGACTGTATAGCTAAACAAAGAGATCCTAAGGATATGACTGGGCTTGGGATGAATGAGAATGATTATTCTCTGGTTCCACCACCAGCTGGTGACTTCTATGGTGTCCTTAGAAAGGATTTATCTTGGACTGGTATACCAGAATGCCAAGAAGAGGAATTCATTCCTCCACCAAGAGTTGTCACCCCAGTAGAAGAGTATCAACAAAAACTGACGGACCTAAATGAGTGGAAGAAAGCTAACCCTACTTTATTTGTTAAGGGAGGTTTGCTATGTGAAAGTCCCAATGAATCTCCACCCATTAAGGTTACTCACCCAGTTACTGGTGAAGCTGTTGACCTAGGCTCCAACACTGTTAGAAGACCTACCATTAAATATGCAGAGATGTATAGGAATAATAGGTCACCCAAGAGCCAAGTTAACAATCATGGAACAGGTTTCTTTGCTTCTAGACCTAAGAATGTGTCTAAGAAAGCCTGTTATACTTGTGGTAGCTTTTCACATTTGGCATACAAGTGTGTCAACGCTCCCAAAGCCAGCGCTGATAGGAACAATTTCAGCGCTGATAGGAAGAAAGTCAACGTTGTTAGGAAGTCAAACGTTGTCAGACCCAGACCTTGTGTGCAGCAAAGTACACAAGTGATTAGACCAGCCCCATTCTTTTCTAGAAGGTCTAACACTCATGGACAAAGACCTTTTCAAAAGACAAATACCTGGTCAAATAGGCAATGGGTTCCTGTAGCAAACCCTAGGTTCAACGCTGACAAGGGTAATTTCAGCGTTGACAGGACAAAATCCAACGCTGACAGAAACGTGTCCAGACCTAAGTATTTGCAGCCACAAGGTAAGGGGTCTAAAGCTTCTTCAAGCTTAACATGGAGACCCAAGAAAGATCAAAACCCTAATAATAATGGAATTTCAATGACTTGCAACAGGTTTAATTACATTTCAAAAGTCATTACAAAACCAATTGGGGTTAACTGGGTTTTTCATCCTAAAAGGGATGAGAATGGGGTTGTTGTGAGAACTAAGTCTGTTCTTATTGAACAACCAGATGAATCCAAGTCTTTTGAGACTTGGGTTCCCAAAGAAAACTAATTTGTTTTCTTTATGTGCAGGGCATTCAAAAGCAGATCAATGATTATGGATATTGGGATAGTGGATGCTCAAGGCACATGACAGGAAAGGAAGACTATCTGACAAACTTCACTCCTATTCAAGATGGTGATAAGGTATACTTTGGAGGGGGCTACGACACCATCACAGGCAAAGGAACCCTTCTCACCAATAATCTATGTTTTGAGAACGTCTTCCTGGTAAAAGAACTGGATTATAATCTGTTTAGTGTATCACAAGTGTGTGATAACAAAAATAAGGTTCTTTTCACTGATACTGAGTGTTTGGTGTTAAGCAAGGATTTTAAGATCCCTGATGAGAAGTACATTGAGTATAGAACACCTAGGCATAAGGACATATATAATGTGAATTTAAATGGAATTAAAGTGAATGCAAATATGTCTTGTTTTTATGCTAAGGCCTCAGTAGATGAAAGTAATTTGTGGCACAGGAGACTAGGGCACATAAATTTTAAAAATATAAATAGACTTGTGAGGCTTGGTTTAGTTGATGGTTTGCCTGAGAAGGCCTTCCACAATGACCACTCTTGTGTTGCATGTCTTAAAGGCAAGCAGCACAAGGTCTCATTCAAGTCCAAGCAGGTGCATACTAGTTCCAGACCTCTTCATATGCTTCACATGGACCTCTTTGGTCCAACTAATATAGAAAGTTTGAATGGCAAGTCATATTGTTTTGTTGTCACTGATGACTTTTCTAGGTTTACTTGGACATTCTTTCTAGCTATGAAGAGTGACACAGCTGATGTTCTTATTGAATTTATCACTCAAATTGAGAAAAGGTCTGGCAATGAGGTTAAGATGCTTAGGAGTGATAATGGTGGAGAATTTAGGAACAAGAAGATAGATGATTTTTGTGCCAGGAAGGGAATTACTAGGCAGTTTAGTATTGCTAGAACCCCACAACAAAATGGGGTTGCTGAAAGGAAGAATAGAACCCTAATTGAAGCAGCCAGAACAATGTTGGCTGATGCTCACTTTCCCATAGCCTTTTGGGCTGAGGCTGTGAATACAGCATGCTATGTGCAAAATAGAGCATTGGTTAACAAAATTCAGAACAAGACACCTTATGAGTTACTTTGGGGAAGAAAACCTAATATTGGTTTTCTTAGACCTTTTGGATGTCATGTAGTAGTCTTAGACACTAGTGATGCCTTAGGGAAGTTTAGTGCAAAAGGTGATGAAGGTTACTTCATGGGGTATTCAGTGCAGAGCAAGGGTTATAGGGTTTATCTTAAGGAGGACAAACGTATTGTTGAAAAAGTACATGTTAGGTTCTTAGAGAATAAACCTAGTGATCCTGAAAGTGGTCCTAATTGGTTGTTTGATTTGGAACCCTTATCTAGAACTTTAAATTATATGCCTGTCACTAATCCAGACATTATGAAGGTAACTTCAAATGTTATGGAGGAACAAGTTGTTCATGTTTCAGGTACACAGGTTGATGAAAGGGTTGGATCACAAGCAGAAAAGGCATCTCCTACATTTGAATATGTTACTATTCCCATTTGGACTGATGCTTTTGCTGCTGCTGCTGCTGCTGGACAAGATAATGGTGGTTTCCAAATACCACCAAATACAAACATGCATGGTTCTTCAGGCGCTGACAAAGGAAAATCCAGCGCTGACAAGACCAATTCAGACGTTGACAACAACAAATCAGGCGCTGTCAGCCCTGACGCTGACAACCAAGATTCAAACGTTGACAACACTTATGGGCATCTTTTCTCTTCTAGTTTTGAACAAGGTGGACCTTCCAATGTCCATGAAGAGATTCCTGTTGCTCAAAGAGAGTCTGATGAAGAAGATATTGGCAACATGGAGCGTGAAGTTGAGGACACCAGACTTTTTGAAGGAGGAGTTCTCACTTCCACAATGAAGAATCACCCCCCATCTCAGATCATTGGTGATGTTATGACTCCAGTTCAGACAGAAAGATCCCATCAAAGTCTTGGTGGATTTATTGCCAATATACACAAGAAGTTTGATACCCCTCTTGTGCAAGCATGTTTGTTTGCATGTTTTCTATCACAAGAAGAACCCAAGAAGATATTTGATGCTCTCAAAGAACCAAGTTGGGTGGAAGCAATGCAGGATGAGCTTCACCAATTTGCTATTCAGGATGTTTGGGAGCTGGTTGATTGTCCTAGATATGTCAGACCAATAGGGACAAGATGGGTTCTCAGGAACAAAAGAGATGAAAGAGGTATTGTGGTCAGAAACAAGGCAAGGTTAGTGGCTCAAGGTTATACACAAGAGGAGGGGATAGACTATGAAGAAGTCTTTGCACCAGTTGCAAGGATTGAAGCTATTAGGATTTTTCTAGCCTATGCATCTTGCATGGGCTTCACAGTCTATCAAATGGATGTAAAGAGTGCATTCTTGTATGACACCATAGTTGAGGAAGTTTATGTTATGCAACCTCCTGGTTTTGAGGATCCTGAGCATCCAGATAAAGTGTATAAAGTCAAAAAGGCTATGTATGGCCTTCATCAAGCCCCTAGAGCATGGTATGGTACTTTGTCTACATATTTAGTGGACAATGGATTCAAGAGGGGCACCATAGATCAGACACTATTTACAAAGAAGAAAGGCAAAGATGTGTTGCTTGTGCAGGTCTATGTTAATGATATCATTTTTGGGTCTACTGATCCAAAGATGAGTGAGGATTTCTCCAAGCTCATGACAGACAAATTCAAGATGAGTGCTATGGGCGAGATGAACTTCTTTCTTGGTTTACAAGTTCAGCAGAAAGAAGAGGGTATCTTCATCTCCCAGGACAAATATGTTGCTGAAATCTTGAAGAAGTTTGGCTTTTCTCCACATGAAAAGAGAGCTACTACTCCTATGGATAGAGAACACCCTTGGGGAAAGATTGGAGATGGGAAAGATGTTGATGTCAGGCATTATAGATCCATGATTGGATCCTTGATGTATCTTACTGCTTCCAGACCTGATATCATGTTTGCTGTGTGTGCATGTGCACGCCATCAAGTGACTCCCAAAGAATGTCACCTTTATGCTGTGAAGAGGATCTTTAGGTACCTAAGATGTTTCCCTAATCTTGGTTTGTGGTACCCAAAGGATTCACCATTGGAGCTGATTGCATATTCAGACAGTGATTATGGTGGTGACAAGTTTGATAGGAAATCCACAACTGGTGGATGTCAATTTCTTGGGAGCAGATTAATATCTTGGCAATGCAAGAAAAAAAACAGTGGTGGCTAACTCTACAACTGAAGCAGAATATGTGGCTGTAGCAGCATGTTGTGGTCAAGTGTTGTGGATTCAGAACCAGCTGTTGGATTATGGGTATAATTTCATGCATACTAAGATATTTGTTGACAATAATAGTACTTTATGCATCATTAAGAATCCTGTGCATCATTCTAAAACTAAACACATAGAAATTAGACACCATTTTATAAGAGATTGCTTTGAGAAAGGTTTAATACAACCAGATAGGGTTGACACTGAGGAAAATGTGTCAGATTTATTAACTAAACCTTTTGATACTGGAAGATTTCAGTACTTGGTAACAAGTATTGGAATGGTTAATCTCACTTAATATGTGTTTTGGATTCTTTTGTAAAAGTATGTATAGGATGATGCATTACTATTATTAGTCTTATTGATGATTTAGATTTTCCACTATATTTTTCTAACACTGACAAAGGTTGTTTGAACACTGATAAGTGTTTTTACAACGTTGTCAGCAATATAATTGTCTAACGCTGACAAAGCTTCCTTCAACGCTGTTATGTGTTATCGGGGCGTTGTCAGCAACAATGTTAGTTTTGTGGTTTTCAATCTAAATGTGCAGATGGTGTTAGCAGTATACCATTGGATACAGAGTTGCTTATGGATCAAAGGAGAAGCATTTGGACAAGTTTTTATTTATGGATGATGGTTGGAATGTTTCATTCCTATCTTGACATAAATTTTTTATGTTCATGCATGTTTTTAGCAAACTCTTTGTATCTTTGTTTAAGGGGAGGTTTTAGGAACCTTTAGGATTTTTGGGTATCCATATGATACTCTTATCACAATTCTAGATTGTGTCCACAGGTGAGTATGGGTTAGTTTTACTAAACCATGAGGCACTGTAGCATGCATAGTATATCAACTTTGCATGCTGCCAAGACATTTTTGGCCTAGAATTGGTTGTGGTCTGTTGGGAGACTTGGGAATGGTTTTCATATGGGATTTACCTGGGAGTAACAAGGATTTTATGAGGTAACTTGGTTGTTAAGAATTTTGGTTAGCAAGAGACACTAGAGGACTGTTATGTCTATCTTGCTTATGCAAGTGTGCATAACTGGACAGTGCTTGCCGCCCTATAATAATTATCAGCTTTTGGTTACTTTCTCTAGGATAAATTACTTGTTAAGGTCATTTTTCACTTTTTCAAACAGTTTTATTTTTGGATGCTGACAAGATTTTTCCAAGCGTTGTTGTGACCAAATTGGACGCTGACATGGCTTTAGGCGAACGTTGACAAGATTATAGCCGTTGGGCGTTGATGGGTTATATTTGACCGTTGACACTCAATGGGACCTACCCAATTGTTACTTTTTGACATATTTTCAAGCCGTAATTTTAGGAGTTGTTACTTTCATTAAATGCATGAGATAACTTATAACTTTTTCAATATTTTCATGATTAGTTTTTGAAAATCTTTGCCTATTTTTGGGCCAATCATATGCATTGTTTATCTCCTATAAATTTGGCTCCTATTTTTAAACAGGGTATCTATAATTCTTGTCTAACACTTTTCTCTTATCAACCTTCATCTTCTACACTTCAAATTAACAGCTTTCATCAATGGCACCAAGATTTAACTCAGCAGAATTGGATTTGGGGTTCAAGTCTCAACACAACATGATTGCTTATCTTGTTGCTGATAATACTTTGTTCCCTCAATACACACAAATGGTGGCGTATTTGAACGCATCCCCATTAAGGTATGCTCTTTCTCATGCACCACTCATTCCAGTCACACACATTAAACAGTTTTGGAACACTGTTAGTTCCTCAACAGTTAATGGAGTGACCACATTAACTTCTATTGTTCATGGGAGATCTTGGGTGGTTACTGAGGCCTTGGTACGCCAGGCCTTGCATCTTGATGATGCTGATGGTATAACATTCTTCCCATAACTGAAATAGAACAAGGGCTTAGGGCTTTGGGATACCCTATTCCTGATGAAGGTACTCTTAATAAGTACCATAAGCAGGAATTTCCCCCAGCCTGGAAGTACCTCATTCACATTCTCCTTCAATGTTTGAGTCCCAAATGTACTGCACACAATGAGATCAATAGATCCATTGCAACTGCTATTGTGTGTATTGCAACAGGGCAAAAATATAACTATTCCAAAATGATTTTTGAAGGGATGTGTAAAAACAAGGGGACAAAAATGACTTTAGCTTATCCTCGTTTTCTGCAAATGATTTTTGATGATCAAAGATATTGTTCAAGGGATCACAATGATTTTTATAAAATCCCTGAACAAAAGAAAGCTATTTTTACCAAGATGAATTCACCACCTCATAGAGACCTACCTTTAACCCCAGCTATGCTTGTTGTTATTGCAGCAGCACAACCCCAACCAGACCCCCAACCTCATATTGACCCACAACCACAACTTGAACCTATCCCTGAACCTTTACCCTCACCTGAACAAATGCAACTTGACCAAGAACCCTTTGACGCTGCCACATCTAATGTTGGCGTTGATGTGCCTATTTCCAACGCTGACACCCAACCATCACAATCCTAAACACCCCTTAACCAACCCACATCTACCCATTCTTCCACACCATCTTCCACACCACCTGAATATAGGTTGATCAAACGCCAAAGGACTACTGGAGAGTTCTCCTCTGGTGGTCCTAGCCATGAAGCAGAGAGAACCACCACCACAAGTGTGGCTGGTGACCTGGATGAGGCTGGGACTATTGGTTCTGGCTTAGAAGCTGGCCAAGGCAGTCCCACCATCATTAAGTCCTCATCCATGCCCAATGAATCTGACTTGGGAGGTCAAATTCCCATTTTAGAAGAGGGCAGACTGGAACCAATGACTCTTTTGGAATTGACGGCTGTCTGCATTAGCTTGCAAAAGCAAAATGCAGACTTAGTACAAATTTTCAGCTCACAAGGCCTTGAGCTCAAGCAATTGAGGGAGAGGATTGTTGTTTTAGAGAGTGCTCATGCAAGGGGAGGTATGGAGGAGTCTTCCAAAGGGGAGGAAGATCAAAGAAATCTGAGTGATAAGAGCAGTCAAGATGGTCAATCATTGGATGTTGTTGAAGCTCTTACCACTTTGAAGGAACAAACAGGTTTTGATACGTCCTTAATCTCTCCAACCAATCTAAATTTGTCATTTACAGCTATGTTGAGAGAGGTTACACAAGGCGCTGAGGGAAAATATTTGAGCGTTGACAAGACAAGTTTGGACGCTGATAGAAGTATTTTGGGCGCTGATAGAGGAAATTTGGGCGTTGACAGATCTGCATATGGAGGTGATGTATTCCAGTCATCATCTATCATCAAGGATGTTCCTACTCAGGTATTACCATCTACCTTACCAACCATTGCACCATCAGATAAGGGTAAGGGTAAGTTGGTAGAAGAAATTGTTCCAAAGAATGCAGCCCAGGTTGAATTTGATAGAAGGTTGGCTGAGCAAATGATGGAACAAGGTGAAAAGGAAAAGTCACCATTTGTTATGACTTCTGAAGAAGAAAGTGATGGAGCTAGCTCAGACTCAAGTGTGATGATTATTGAACCAGAAAGGCTTGAGTATGGTGATGAGCTTGCTAGGGAAAAGTTGAGAGATTTAAAGTTGCAGATTGATTTTGACATGCCAGAGGTGGTTCAGATGTACAATTCTTGGGAAGAAAGCTGTATGGATAATCCAGACTTGACCATTTCAGATCAGATATGGGGTTTGGAGATTCTTCTTAGAGTTCAGAAGGATTGTAAGGTGATTTTGAAGCACAAGGCAAGCAACATTCTCTCTGAGTTGAAAAGGGATAGAAGGAAGCTCTACTTTATGTTGCTCAGATGTCATGGAGTTGGATGGACACATCAGAAGCTGAAGGCTTTGCCATTTGATGAATTGGAACATAGGGCTTATCCTATTTGGGTGAAAGTGCAGGAAGAAAACACTTTCAGACTTCTTTCAGATGAAAGAAAGGAGCAACTTGCAGAAGAGATGGAAATCAAGAAAGCTATGATAGTTCCCAGACCAGTGAAGAAGGGATTTACACTTGAGTTTCTAAAAGATATGAATCAACTATATCCAAGTGAAGCAGTTATTAGAAAGAGCCTCAAGCTCTCCCCATTAGAAGCTTCAGATATGGTGCATGTGTTACCACTAGATTCCAGGAATCCAATTGTGAGTTATGATGAGGATGAATGTGGATTCTGGAAGATTGGAAGATATGGCAAGGAGGTACACACTTTTACCACTCTCATATCTTTATTTGAAAGTTGTGATAGAGAAGACTTGGTGGACCTTTGGAGGTTGCTGGAGACCAAGTATGAGGCTGAAGCACCAACTTCAGCTAATGGAATAAAACTTTGGACCACATTCAAAAGAATGTGTGGGACAAATGAGGAAGATCCTGAAATATGGAAGGATCTTGAAGATGACCTCAGTGGTCTTCAATGGAGGTTATATTCAGCTGCTGGTGTATACCATTTGAGTTCTACAAAGTTTGCTGAGTATTTACTTGTAGATGCTCAGTATTTCATATCCAAGGCTGTTTTGGAAAGATGAAGGACACCCAGTTGGAGATAGATTATACAAGTGACGTGGCAAAGAATTTGATCAGATTTATTTATTACCAGTATGATAAGGTTTGTCAGGCTCCTCCAAGTTCTTAATGATTATTCAGAAACTTGATCATAAGAGTGGATATCAAGTTTAGGGGAGGATTGTTGGGAATAAATTAAGGCCAGATCACTTGAACGCTGACAAGAACAACTCAAGCGTTGACAAGAACAAAGTGAGCGCTGACAGCTCAAGCGTTGACAGGTTAAAGTCAAGCGTTGACACATTGAAGACAAGCACTGATGGAAGATATAAGCTACACGTTTATTATGTTCTAGAATACTTCTAGTAAGGATAGAAACGACAATGTATTTTCTATGTTTATCTTTACCTAGAATAGTTGATACGTAGCTTATTGTACAAGGCTTCTTAGTCTATAAAAGAAGGCCTTTAGGTTAATGTTTAGAATCAAGTTTTCATTAAGTTTTCATTCGTAAACATCTTTCATTGTAAGCAAGTTCGACATTCATAATCAAAGTGAAAGTTTTGTTTACATCTTGTGTTCTTGTTTAAGTATTAAATTCCGCATAATACTTAGATTCAAAAAGCATATAACAAAGGTTTCTCTACGTGTTATACTTGATCTAACAAAGCTAATCGATCTAAGTTTGGGATCAACATTAATTTGGTGCACTTTGGTAAAACCATGTTGTGGGTATTTTCTCAAAAGGTCTTTAAAACGGTCCCAAGATTCGCTAAAAGACTCATCGTACTTTTGTTCAAAATTGATAATTTCATTCCGCAAAGCGGTAGTACGAGAGGGTGGGAAAAAGTAGTTTATGAACTTGGTCTCCAAATCCGTCCACGTCAGAATACTTTGTGGCGGTTCCTTTGCAAGCCAATGTCGGGCTTGTCCCTCTAAAGAAAAGGGAAAAGGTTGTAAACGGATTACCTCTTGTGGAACACCATTGAATTTGACCGTATTCGTGAGTTGCAGGAATCTTTTGATGTGGTCATGAGGATCATCAATGCTACGCCCCAAGAATGGTTGAGCAGAGACCATCTGGATAAAGCCGGATTTGAGCTAAGTTGTTGGCTGCAATTGCGGGTATGACAATTGGGTCATGGTTGCCATCTACATGTGCTTGCAAAAGTTCAATCATCGGGCGATTGTCCGGTAGAGGCTCATTGTTGTTGTTATTATTGTTGTTGAGAGGTGGATTGTTATTGTTGTTATTGTTTTGAGTTGGGTTATTGTTGTTGTTGTGTACACCGGCCATGTCAAAGTCTTCGAGAGGCTCGGGCTCTTGATAAGACGTTGATCGTGTACGCATGCACCTGCAAAAGAACTAACAAAGCAAATAAGAACTATTTTTGGTTTTTATGGTTTTTTAATTTTTAGGATTTTTGAAAATTTTATATTTTTTTTAGGATTTTTGAAATTTTTATGAAAAAGTAACGTTCACGGCGAACGGATCCCAAAATCCAAGTTCTCACAAAAAAAATGTTAATCTTAACGAGAAGAGCCGGCAGCGGCGCCATTTAATAAATGGATTTTGCATGGGTTTGAAAATTCGTTCTCGGTATCTCCTCGAATTGATCACAACTCAAAGTGGAATGATTGTTCTTGGTGACAAATAGGGGGTTTGGTTTTCTATTCTACTAAAAAGGTAAATGAATGAAGTAAATAAAGATTTAAACCAAAAACAGTCAATGAAATAAAACTTGAATTTAAATTAAACAATTAAATGATAAAGCAGTAAAATAACCTCACTGAAAACTTGCTTGATTTGGAATAATGTTGTTGATGTGGAATAACTGAAGAAAATCTCTATCCGGAATATAAGTCTATGCGGAATAATAGATCCATGCGGAATAAAAGGCTATTCGGAATAAAATGGCTTATGCGGAATAATGGTGCTATCCGAAATAAATGACCATCCGGAATAAAGTGCTACTCAGAATAAGTCTGCTACTCGGAATAATTAAGCTATCCGGAATAAGGTGCTATCCGGAATAAGGTGTTATCCGGAATAAAGGTCATGCGGAATAAGTCTGCTACTCGGAATAATTAAGCTATCCGGAATAAGGTGTTATCCGGAATAAAGCGCTACTCGGAATAAACTGCTACTCGGAATAATTAAGCTATCCGGAATAATAGATATTCCGGATGGAAACACTCTATGCGGAATAAAAAAAATGAACAATGCTTATGCGGAATAGACGGTTGGTTCGGAATATCTGGGGAAATGAAGAACAGAAACAGCAAGAAAACAGGGCAACACGATTTTTAACAAAATCAAACCAAATAAACCAAATGGTTTAAACCAAACTAACCAATAATCATCTATTAACCATAAAGATCAAATCCCAAAAATAAAAACTCAAAATCAATTAACTTTTGAAGATCAAAATCAACCAAATAAGAACTTTAAAACTATGAATCAAGAACTAGATGAACAAGATGAAATGGAAAGATTATATTGATCATTAAGGTTTAAACAATCAAAGGAAAAGAGTAAAAACTACAAGATTAGTTAAAACAAGAAATCAAAATCACCAAACACCCTAATGGTGTTGGTGATACCTACAAACAAGAAGGAAAGAAAAGAGGAAGAACAAAAACTAAAAAACTCTCTAAAAAGTGTGAGGGGTTCTTCTATTTATAGGCTTAGTGATTGGTTGGTGAGTGGGCTTTCTTCCTCTCTTCTTGTCTTCTCGTCTTTTCAGAAAAGTTGACGTTTTCGATTCTGATTCAGGATTTGTCGACGATTAAATTCAACTCGTCTTTTAATTTCTTCGTTTAATAGATTTGAGTTTCTTCGACATATGTAAATCTTCCATCTTTGGTCCTTTTCTTCGATAAATCTTCAAAAAGGCCCAGTGACTTCAAATCTTTTGCATATCTTGGAAAATAGACTTCGTCTTGAGTCTTTTTCTTCGGTAAATCCTGTGCAATCCCATGTTTTCTCCAATATCCATCCGGTTGGCTCTAAAAACACAATAAACACAAAAACCATGCATAATTCCAAACAAATGATATTAAATACGCGTTTTGGTCTCGTTTTAGCCAGAAATAAGTGGTAAAAGGATGGTTGTTTACACACCTATCAGGTTGTTGTATGGTACTGAACAAAGAGAACCATATTTAGGCCCCTCGAAGATGATGCGACGTGTGTTGAGTGATTTTTGATGAGTTTTGATGAATCGGGGATCGGTAAGCAAAGATAGCCATTCCTTTGAAACGCAACGGAAACGACCTATGGATTTGGATGGAAGACGGCGTAGAATGTGGGTGGTGATTACATCACGAGGGATTAACCTCATGGACGCCATTACAGTGGGAGAGATCGAATACGTTATATATGATCGAAAGAATAAAAACAAATTCATAGAAGATATAAAGAATTGCAAAAATGTCCTTGTAATTTTGGAAAATTTTCAATTTTAATTTGTTAAATTTCAAAATTACAAAAACTGTCACACAAGTTTTGGTCTTTATAGTTTAGATAAAATTGCAAAAATGGTCCTTGTGTTTTGACCAAATTGCATCCCACACGAGAGCATAATGACTAAAACGAACCTCAAGGCTTGTCACAAGGACGGTTTTTATAATTTTGAAATTCGACGAACTAAAACTACAAGTTAGCCAAACCACAAAGACCATTTTTGTAATTCTCTTATGAAAGATTTAGGACAGCATTGCCGAGACCAGAAAATAAGATGAGCTATAAATCGAAAATAAGCGAAAAAGTTTAAGTTCAAACTAGATTACGAACTGAAATACAAAGATGAGCTTCTTGCTTTGAAGAATACAAGTATGAACTCGAAATTACACGCTTCTTAAGTTTCACAAAATTATAAAGTTGATAAAAGAATCATTCCAGCCCAGAAACAGCCGAATCTGGTTCAGTCCAAATCTAGTTTTCAGATTTGTCGGTCCAGATGATTTGTGCCCAACTAAACCACAAACATCATAGAAGTTTTACGTTTAAATCATCACATTACTAAAATATAAAATAATTACAAGTAGTATTCAGTAGAAAAGATGAAATTTCAACTCTACAGTAATGGTCTTCCATGTCCTCGAGAGAAGAAATGGTACACAATTACACACAAAATAAGTACTACGTAGAAGAGATCTATATTTTCTATTAGAAACAAGTCTTGACAAGAATGTTATATCACATAGATAGCAATCTATTAGTATTGCTTCCCAGTACTCGGAAGATGTCACTCAAAAAAATATAATGGAGACGCCCATTGTAAAACATCCAACAGCTACCCATGGACTTAATCGCTCACCTGTTACATATATTAAAGGCAACTCAGATACGGTAACAACATTCTGAAGAAAACGCACATCTTATAGATGTGCTATAACATGAAGTAAATATTAGAAGCTCACCTATTCTAGCAGCCTTCCAGAAAAATCCACGAAATCTGCATAACACCTTAAGAAACACCAATCAATTTTAGAGTCGTAAGATGCAGACATGTTAATCAGGGGGAAATGCATAGAGACTTTAGAGCACAATTAAAATACTAATGTCGTGTTTCCATTGTATCAACTACCTACATTTCTAGTGCTTTAGTTGTCCATGTGACTGTTACGCATACATATCTATTATTTATTTAGGATATATCTTTGTGTTTTATGTTTATCTGTTTAATATCTTTTATGTTTATCATTTATCTTTGTGTTTATCACACAACTAGTATTTGAGGGCAAGGTGAAAAATTTGGGACCCGGGAATCAAGAGTGTTTAAGACGTCACCTTGAGGGCAAGGTGCATTCGAAGGAGTGAGGAATGTTACGCATGCATATCTATTATTTATTTAGGATATATCTTTGTGTTTTATGTGTATCTGTTTAGTATCTTTTATGTTTATCATTTATCTTTGTGTTTATCACACAACTAGTATTTAAGGTTTCATAATGTAATCATATTATTAATAAATCAAGTTTAAAGAAAAACAATGTCAAGTCTTCTCATCTCTCATTCTTAAGGAGCCAGCACACGCTATAGTGGTGCCCTATCCCGATACTACCCGAGAGGGTCGTATCAATTGGTGCTTTCATTGAGAGCCCTCAATTCGTTGGAGGATTTTTGATCTAAGATTCCAATAAAAAAACTGTTCATCAGCGGGTACTGTTCACAGACGGGTACTGTTCATCAAACGCCACTGTTCATCAGACGGTTACTGTTCACCGGTTAATGTTCATCGTGTACTGTTCATCGGTACTGTTCATCCAGAAAAGAATAATAAAAAAATATTTTTTTTATTGTTTTTCGATTTGCTATGACATCGAACAGCAGCGATTGGGACGCGCTATCTAAGCTCTTGCAAATGGGTACCGTGGTCGAATATCAAAGTGATTTTAAGTATCTTGTAAGTCGAGTAACAGGTATGTCTGAAAGTTTGCTTGCCTCGTTTTACATTTCCGAACTTAAACTGAAGCTACAACTAGAACTATTGCGGTCGTACTCTAAGCCTACAACATTAGGAGAAGCCTTCTACTTAGCATGTATAGTAGAGACTCGTCTTGATGCAATTGCAAAGGAAGAGCAGGTCATTGAAAAGAACACGGTTGATTCTTCTACAACACTAGAAGTTGCACCCGAAGTTACAACTGAAGTGGCATTGGACATTGTACTGGAAGCGGCACCAGAAGATGTGGTGATGGTTACATCCAGACCTAATAAAGAGCACCTTGAACTTGTGGTTAGTGAATCACATCTTGTCGATGAATCGCCCAAGAGGGTCACGTGGTTTGTTTCATCTGAACGGAAAGACAATAAAACAGGAGTCCAAATATCGTTACTACTCGAGCCACATAATATGTTGAAAAAGAGTGTGCAAATGCTTAGGAAACGTCTCAAAATTCGGGACCCGGGAATCAAGAGTGTTTTTTAAGACGTCACCTTGAGGGCAAGGTGAATTCGAAGGAGTGAGGAATGTTATGCATGCATATCTATTATTTATTTAGGATATATCTTTGTGTTTTATGTTTATCTGTTTACTATCTTTCATGTTTATCATTTATCTTTGTTTTTATCACACAACTAGTATTTAAGGTTTCATAATGTAATCATATTATTAATAAATCAAGTTTAAAGAAAGACAATGTCTAGTCTTCTCATCTCTCGTTCTTAAGGAGCCAGCACACGCTATAGTGGTGCCCTATCCCGATACTACCCGAGAGGGTCGTATCAATTGGTGCTTTATCCTGGTACTATCCGCAGGGGTCGTATCAGTGACACTAGAATTTTTCATTCGTGTTATAGAGACAGAACCAGAAGTATAGATATGATGCTTACAGAATACAGAATTTTACTCATTCAATTTTAGTCTTCTTTTCTCATACATATAATTACTTTGCGGGAAAAACAAAAGATTATGTACTCAACGTCCCAACTAGATAAGAAGAGAACTTTGAAACACATAACAGAGAGATGAAAATATTCTTTCCACGAAGATGAACCTTTTTCAAATAAATTACTAAGAGCACAGACAATACTTCCAATTTTTGAGAAAATAGTCATCAGAAAGTCATCAATTTTATTATTGATATCGTATTACTAAGTTTATTATTATCAACATTACTCAAAAAGGAAGATTAATACATAGTATCTGTTCAGATAAAAAGTATAAGGACTCTTCGTTCCTGAGAAATATATGTTTATGCAGTATTGCATACGTATCTTGACCTCTTTGGTTTTACATACCAACGTACTTAGCGAATATACTATCTGAGAAAGCAATCAAGAAAAGTACAACCCATAAGTTATGAGTATCTCCAATTCATTGTCGGTTTTAGGGGAATGCAAGCGAGGTGCAATGACACATTGAAAGTTTTATGGACTTATATTTAAATAGTCATGTTTTAGGATCGAACTCGGGATTACGGGATTGCACACAATACGTAAAGAGCTAATTTATTTGATAAATATATTTATATGTTTATTGAATTAAATCGAGCTATAACTTAATGGTCGTTTATTAATTAAGAGTTAAGTATTAACGAGCGTTGTGGAATTAAAAAGAAGAGAAAAGAAAAGTCCGGAATACCCCTTAAGGGGGTATTCGACCGTCGGTAGGGTAGAGAAAGATTTCTTGCCTTATTTGTTTTATCTTGGACTACAAGTTTTGTAAGCCTATATAAACACATCAAAGCCTTCATAATTTTTTACCCATAATCTCTTTTTCTCTTTCTTTTCCTGCGATCAAAACCAAAGGCAAACACCCTTTTAGGGTTCCTTTTAACCTTTGGCTTTGGTTTCTAAATGCGATCAACATTAAAGGAAAAACACCTTTTTTAGGGTTCCTTTTATCCTTTGGTTTTGGTTTAGCAATAATCTAGTCCTAACCCATCTCTAGGGTTGTTGGGTAGATTTTCCACTCGATGTTGAAGCTCGGTTTACACGTGCTAGAATCACGGTTAGCTCGTTGCATTACGTGTGTACAAGATCGTAATGTAGTCTTACTTTAGACTATATCTTGCTGATGTTTGTCATAAACCCTAATTGGTGATTCGTTGGTGATCTTGTGGATCTTCGCTAGGATAAAGGTATGTAACCCTAATTTGATTAATTATAATTGTGTTATTAATTATGATCTTGTTAAATATCTTCCGCTGTGTGTGCTTTGATCTTATTTAGTGTTTCGTATAATTGTTATGAACTTCATAAACCTTCAGTGGCATCGAGAGCCGTTTTAACATGTTATAATTATCGAGATCTAAAGGTTTTTTAACTTATAATTGTTTTGAGTTAAAACTACATTTTTTTTAGGTTTTCTAAATTAGGGTTTTGTTTTCTTTAAAATTAGGGCTCGACCGACTTTTATTAAAAAAATTAATTTTGAAACCCTAAAATTGCATGTTGTTATGATCTTTAGATGTTTACATGATTATTTGTTATGTCATATATTTAAGGTTACGATCCATAGTGATTTAATTAATTGTTAATTTATTTTGGTAGAACCTTGATAAATTGCATGGTTAATTGTTATGTTATGTAAATTATTGTTTCGATCCGTAGAGATTTAATTGTTAAGGAATTTGGGTTGATCCATGATGAACATGCATGTTTTTTATGGATCATATGATTTTATGTGGTAACTGTTACGTGTTTTGCTACTTGTTTTATTTGATTTAATAAATCTAGAATTAGGAAGATTTTATATGAATATAAAAACCTAGTTTTGATGTTTTATTAAATAAATCGTTTGCATGTTGCTATTTGATTTATTTATTGCACATATAAATTGTTATTATGTGTTTATGATTTATTTTTTTTGTACCTTATTGTTTTCATGCGTTTTATATGAATTGTATGTTGTAAATAAGGGTAATCTTTTCTAAGAAAAATAATATGGACTAAATCATATTAAAATTAATGAATTGTTTTGAGATCTAAATTACATATGATTTGCGTTGATTGGAATTGCAATAATAACTTAACGGCCTACTCAATTTTGACAAACTATAAAGTGGGTATAACGAGTTGCCGGTCACGAACCCGACTAAGGAAGGAGGTTATTGCTTCAGCGCTTACCAAATTCCCGGCTCGCCTGTGCGTCAAAATTGGAATTACCTACGGTTATTATTCGCATTATTCCTTAAGGTTGATTTAACAGCATTAATTCACACCCGAATCACAATGAATAAGGTTATTGCTTTGTGCTTTAGCCGTATTCTAGAATAAGTACGACGTGAATTTAGTTGTGGGTAAAATCTTTAATAGGTTTAACCAATACCTTAACTTGCAATATATATGTGGCAAAAATTTAGTCTCACCAAAAGGTTTACTAAAAGTTTTTATTAGACTTATGTTATGGAGATGTATGCATGCTTCTCCATACATGATTTTGACATCAAAATTTATACCCTAAATTTAAGTAATATGCCATCTAATTGACGAACACTTGAAGTTACAATTGTCGTCATATGAGATTCTGGACGATGTTGTAATGGAGAGAAAACTTCATGACTGGATGAGATAGCACATGAAGTTTTACGTTCTTTAGATTTGTGACAATCCGTCAATTTGAGGTCGTTATTTTATTCTCAAGTATTATTTATAATCATTATTTTATTGTTAGATTATGAACTCACTCATTTTTTGGAAGAAATTAGGGTTTACGTCTTAAAGTAGCATCGACTACGTCTAAACCGGAGAGCTCTACATTACGTGTTTACGTTTACATACTCCCTTTTTATAACAGTCCGACATTTCAGATAATAAATTTATTCTCGTATATTATTTTAAAATTTTAGTTGTGTTTGTTCATAAACTCACAAACTTACGAAAAGAAATTAGGACTTACGTGCATAATTTAGCATCTTTTACGATTAAACCGGAAACCCCAGGTTTACGTATTTACGCTTTTGTGCTCTGGTTTTGATTAGACAATTTTTATTAGAATCATTTTGTGCCGTAGATTCATAATTTATAAAAACATTTTTCGTAAATCGGCCCGAGGGCACGTAAATCGAGGAAACTAGAATCAAGGAGTACCCGTAAAATACTAGGGATGAGACAAGTATAACACTTGTCCCACCCCCATAGTGGGCGGTTTCTTCAAAGGGAAGACACCCTTTGGTGTCAAGTTTATAGATAGTGTTGAGACATTTGTCTCATAAGCATCAAAGCACAAAACCCCAATCTTCTCACACACACAACGCACACTTGCATGTGTAATAAACAAAAATTCACACAATCTCTCTTCCTCTCTCCTTTATGCCGTCCAACACCACCACAAATCACCATCTTCATCAAATTTTAACCATAAACAAAGGCTATAATCAACATATGTTGAAGCCTACTTGAAAAGATAAAGATTAGAGGTGATTATAAAATGTGAAAAACAACCAACAACCAACCCCTTTCCATGGTGGAAAGGGGTATTTATATCCTAGACACTAATGGGCTTGGGCCGACCCATGACAAGCCCATGGGCCGGTTTTACTTAACAATTTAGACAAATATTTAACTACGAGCTATACAACATTCAATAATATTGTGGAGTGACCGATACTTCTAATATACGTTAAAAACGTATTTCTAACAATCTCCCCCTAAGGGAGGTCACTCCACGTTACACAATTCTAAACCTAGCATACTATACTAAGTCTTCTTTCTTCAGCTCGTAGTCTTTTCTTCTTTTCTTTTTGTTGTGAATATGTTGATTTGATCTTTTAGGATTTGGCTTGAGAGCATTGTTCTTTTGACCAATCACGTGCGATCTTTGCCTTCTTGTGAATCTTGCCTCCTCGTGACTCCATGTTCCACACACTTATGTTTTTTGTTGAATTCTTAAAAGCTTCAGAGTTTGGTACAGCGAAAGACTTCATTTTGTACTTTCTTGAATTTTGCTGAACTTTGATGCAGAAAAACATAAGCATGTGGGAACGACTTTAGCTGGTACACCGCAACGCCACCGTCTTCGTAGCAACATAATAAGACACGAATGAAATGGCTTAGAACATTTCATTCTAAATCGGTAGCATTTTACCTCCGGTCGGTGAAGACCGTTGGACGATATTAGATATCGTACCTGTGACGGATAGTTTCAATTAAGTAACTTCCTGACAGGATTTCGCGGGTAAACCTGTTCTCTTTATTCGACGATCACTAAGCTTGACTGCGAACATAAAGAGTGAATCACTAGGATAAATTATCCTTGTGATTGAAGCCGTCAATTCATGAAACCTGGAACAAGTGAATTTCAATTAAGATTTTCACCATCGTTGCTTTCCAGTTATCACGAGCTTGATTCATAAAGAATCTTGCACGTTACCTACCAAGTGTTGTTTGATGTTAGCACTAGAAGGATTTCCACTCGTCACTGTGAACACTAAAGAGTGTCACTCTGAGTGTTCTGGCAAGATCATATGATTATGCGTAGAGGCCTGGAACGAGTTTAAGTTCAATTAAGAATTAAACTACTGTTTCTTTCCAGTTTCACACGATTGGTTCTTAAAGAACCGCACGTGTCACCTACCATGAGCTTGTTTGATGTTGGCTCAAGCAGGATTTCCATCTTCATTGTGATACTTACGTATCACTTGGATGTTCTGGCAATATTACAAGAATACTGCGTAGGACTCATAAAGATCTCTTACTTTTCACAATGTGTGAGAAAGAAAGGAATAAATGGAAAGTGTCCTAATGAGACTTTTGATGATCTCGTGGCTCTAGACTCGATAGTGCGTTTTGATTTAGTGGGCGATGGCTGGATAGGAGTGCCACCTATTCAATATCAGTCTATTCGGAGTGAATAAACCAATAGATAATGTGTTGATCTCCGTGTGATTAAAACAAATACCTTTTGAGAGATATTTGAGTTAGCTGGGAAGGGTTGTGCATTGCATCACTGGGTCCATGATGTCTTTCTTCAATATCGAGAATCATTAACAAATGATCTCAATAGCATATGTATTGACCCGGTTTCTGCCTAAAGTTGTAAGGAGGGCTTCTTTCTTTACACCCTTTATCTTTACAATTCTTTTTATTCTTCAACCCCTTCAATGCTTACCAATACGTCATAACTAGCACATTGTTGTGATTGTTCCAGTGCTAGCTTAAGTACTTGGTCGACATTCAGCTACGTTCACAATCTTTCTCCATCTTTCCTAGGACTTCTAATTCTATCTAGGGAATTGTCCTTGGGAAGATTCCATCCGCTCTGATGAATCATTGGACTAATACCTATTCTTACAACCCTTTTGTCACCACATCCGTCGTGAATTAAGCGTGTTTTGGGAAAGTATAGTCACCATGAAAAATCCTTGAAAATCACTTAAGGTACTTGTGATATTGAAATCAAGAGTTTTGTACCTTAAGTGTTTTGTTCATCAAAAACGCTCCCCCTTAACACGTGCTTTACACATATTAAGTTGGATTATCGTTAAGTCTTTTTCATCTTTTAGCCAAGTATCGTTTAAGTCTCCTTAATCCCATTTTCTCCCCTTATCCAAAATGTTAACCATTAATATTTGGGATATTAAATGGATTAACCGGTCTTTGGGTAAAAATGAAATCAATGTTTGGCCATAAAACATATTAATGCTCCCCCTTAAATTAATAAGGGTTAATTCTAGTGCTTTAGTATGACATATTTTGAAAGATTTAGAATCTCGTGAGAAATTCTTGAAAAATTATCATACCTTAACACTACATTAAGCTATAAAAGCACAATATTTACAAAATTTACATATTTACAAATAAAACCAATATAGAGTGGACCTGAGATGTACGACCTATTAGATGGATCGTTGCAGTAACTTGTAGTGCACTCCATATGGTCTGCCACCAACGAATTTTTCTAAGCTCCTCATCAATCTACGTTCCCGGAGCTTTTGATCAATCTTCTTGATCACATATGTCGCCATCTTCTGATAAGCCGGATGCCACTCCTCAATCATTTCTGGTAGAATCCCGCCAGAATTAAGATGCTCCAATTTTCCTCTGACGTATATGAGAGTCCCATCACTGTATTTATGAAGCTCAGCTACCCTCATAAACTTCATGATCCCACGACTGTTCATGTAGAAAATCCCGTACATCGGAATGGACGTGCCGGTATAGGGACATCTTTCGACATGTTGAGGTAGAACTTGATTCATTGGACGGGTCATGTTAAGCTTCCTTTGGTAGCTTTCAACTCCCAATTAAAGATCTTCCACTCGTTTCTTGATAACAACGCTTCGTGTGAACATACGAAGGGCTGTATTCAAGGCAATGATTTCTTCACGAGTAAGATGGGTCAGTTGATCACGGGTCATCATAAGCAACATGTCTTCGATATCTTCAAGGCGAATGATAGAAAAATCTCCCTGCTGTATCTTGTATTCTCTGTCATCCTCCCTTTTTAGACGAATCTCCGTCACATGATGATAGCCATTCTTGGGTTCAATCTTCAATCCCAAAATACTTGTGATGCGAAGATCGGATTTGACAATACTACCTGAGTTGGCTAAGCAGCAACCTCTGTACGCCCTTCGAACTTTCTCGTCCCAATGTGATGCTCCTATAGCATCATACATGTCATAATTACGGTTTACCTTTGGAACCCAGAGACGGTTGACCTTTTCCTCGATAAAAGGTATTGTCCCCCAATTAGCAGCTTTCAACAAGGTCAGGGAGGTTGCGTACTTGGATGATCCCTTGAGAAGATAGTCAAGATCATATGTGACAAAGAAATCAAGAGCAATTTGATTATCCTGAGAAGGATCAAGTGGAGGTGGAGCTCTTTCTGACTCATGAAGGCCTGGCCTTTGAACGGTATTAAGAGCTTTCAGAACCTCGTCAGCATAATACTCGTACTCCATGCGGCTTAACCTTGTTTTGGCGTGAAGTCTCTTGTCCTTTAGAGCTCTCTTCACCAAAGACGGAGTGACCGAAGATTTGAACTCATGAGCCCAAAATGAACACAAGTCTATCGGACTACGAATACGGAGATATAGAACATCTCTATCAGCGTATGTGATTGGATCATATTTAGCAGCTGCCGTGATCCAAGCTTGTGGAGGTGCAGTTTCATCAATCTCCAATGTATCCGCCCAGTCCCGTGTGCTTGACTCGGGAACAGTAGATTCTGGTTCATTTTGCAGAGGAGTAGAAACATGAACACTTGATGGTTCTGATTCAGGCATTTTGGTGGTATCATGAACTGGCGAGTGTTGTGCAGATTCAGGTTCGATTACTGGTTCTGCAATCACAGGAGCAACAAAAGAACTATCAGGATTAGTGGTAACAGGTATAGAAACAGAAACAGATGTACCAGGAATCGATGATGCAGTAGCAGCATTCACATCATGGCGCCACTTGGTTCGTCCTGACTCCGTAGATGTGGACTTTTCCTTTCGGGCAGCATCTTTCTAAGACTTGGTACCGGACTTGGATGGTTTATTTTTGATGGCAGCCTTGTCCCCTGTTTCATTGTTATCGGACTGATCAGGCTGGTCACTTTTACCACCATCATCCTCATCATCATCCCCGTTGCTACCTTTATCACTGATGAGACTGCTTTTATACATAGTCTCATCTTCCAAATAGGGCTTAAAATGCATTAAATATCATCAAAATACCCATATATATGCTTGTGTTTGTTGCTTGTGTATTTTAGGTACGGATATTGAGAAAATGACAAAAGATCACAAGAATCATGCAAAAACGAACACGGGAAACGAAGCCGCACAATGAACCAAGCCCTAATGAAGACTTTCCCAAAATCAACCCTTGAAGATTTGAAGAATTATGAAGAAGGGTCCTCCAATATGGAAGAATTGACACTTTATACCCTTGTATCCTTATAATTACAAGTTTGGTCCTTTGAAAATTCCAAAATTACAAAAAGGACCCTCAACTTTCAACATTTGGCAAAAATGGTCCCTCATCAAACATGACTTGGCAATTTCAGTCCTCTAAAATGCTTAATATACAAGTCAAGACCATTATCCATCATCAAAATTCCAAATCAGCCCTTGAAGAATTCAAAAATGGCAAGAAATACCCCTGAATTCATCTTTTAAAACCTTTTGTGGCCAAAGTGTGAAACTGAAAACTTTCAATATAAAGGAAAACGGGTTTGCAAGTATAAAAGCTGGAAATGACAAGTATAGTAAACTTTGGGGTTTATTTGTGGCCGACAACCTTTGTTACCTAGACCAACCAGCTTGTGCCACCTCACCCCACTCACCAAAACAACCAATCACAAGCCTCCCTCCCTCCACCTCACCCATCCACTAAAACCGGTTTAAGATTAAATTAATCTTGGCGCCTAAACATGTTTTTAAACTTAATCCACCCCCAAAAACAGATTAAAAACCTGTTCTTAGTGTTCTTCACACAAATTGGGTTTTTCTTCATCATTAACAATTAAGTGATAAAACCCTCCAGAATGTTGATTAAGCTTTCCCTAAACACATCCCAACCTTAAGATTGGCCGCCACATCATCCACGTGTCCACATGGGACCTCCCCTGCTACACCTTTGAGCAAGAAGACAAGATTGCACCAGCAATGCAACGTTTGAGACTGAAGCTTACTTTTTAAGCTTAATTGGAGCCCTTGGATACACTCACACATGCCAGCTTCAACAAACAGCCAAGAAAGGGTCACATGATTCTTCCAAGAAGAAAAAACCTCAAGGGCAATTTTGGGACTTCAAGCATTAGGGTTTTTAGTTCTTAGTTGTTCCTTAGTCACTTGTAAGGCTATATATAAAGCCCTCAGGTCTCAATGAGACGTTTGCTTTTGATTTTTCCTTGTTCAAGTTTCTGTAAATCTCATTTCAAAGTTTAATGAAATTGTGTTTGAAACATTGAAGAAAAGTCATTGGCCAATCTTTATTACTGCTTATTATTGTTATATGATTGTTAGTTTAGAAGCTAAAAACCTGTTTTAACTTGGAGGTTGCAAAAGTTTGCAATTTTCCTCATTCTTGATATTTTGCTAAGTACTTGTTCCAATCTTGGAATTCTTGGGTTATAGGGCTGATCATAGCATCCTAACTGGGTTAGTTAAGGTGTTGTGAGGCTTATAACTTGGGGATAATCAACTATGGGGTAACAAGGTTGCATCAATCAAGATTTTTCAAGTTTCTATTTTTATACACTTGTGCCTTAACCTTGTTCAATCTTAGCAGGCTTTTTTGTGGAAGCTTGTGCTTGTTCTTGCTAGTACATAAGCTCAAAATTCGTGGGTGTGGATGTACATCCATGAGGTTTGCATACTCAATCCTAAAATCTGCTTAAATTCATGATTTTTGGTGATATTTGTATGTGACTTGTTATCTTGTGAATTTTGTGGCTTGTTCTTGCTTGAATCTGTTAATCTTACCTGTTTTAGTGTTAATTGATGCTTTGGTAGCCTTAAATCTCACTTTTACTTTGAAAATTTTGATTTGGAAAAGATAAAGGGGTGTTTGGGACTAACTGTTTTTGGTTATAACTTGTTATTGTGTTGTTGGATTGTGTTGTTTATGCTTAGTATCTGATATATGCTTGGTTGAGAGTGTTTTACTGTAAGTTTTTGGGTTTGAAACCTTGAATCAAACAATCTGCTATATAGACTTTGATATTGCCTATTTTGACCTAGGATTTTGGGAAAACTTAGTGTGTATGCATGCTTAGGGCTAAAAGTGGTTTAAACAAAGTTAATATAACCTGTTTGAAAGAGTTGAGGTGTTGAATTTGGCTGGCTGATTTGTGCTAAAACTGCTCATACGAGCTCAACTGCTTATTGTTCATGTCTGTATCATGTCTGGTGATTGATTGATTAAACTGTATCAATTGGGTGTTAGTGAGTGTGTTATTTTGATTGTAATTGACTCCTTTTGATCCAAAGATCATTTGGGTGCCTTTGTGTAATCTGAATCTCCAAAAAAGTCACTAAAGACAAAAAGTCAAACAAGTCAAGCAGTGGGAAAAGTTCCCACTGCTCAACACCCAAAACTAGCCCCTGCTAGTGTAATTTTGTCATCAGCTTATCAATAAGCTATTCTAGCTTATCCAGAATTTCAACAACTTATTTTTTGTGATAGGTCTTCCTTATTTGACCCATTTAAGTAGACTGGAGCTTATTGGACTTTGACTTTTACTTTTTACTAGAAAACCAACTTATTTGACTTTTACATAAGTGCTTATTTGCTTTTTCCAGCTTATTGAGTCAGCTTATTTGAAAACTTTTTGTTGATTTTGCTTAATTAAGTCATTTCAAAGCTTTTGGAACTTGAATCAGCACTTGGGGTAGCCTAGAACTCAAAAACGACTATTTTGTCGTTTTATGTAGATTGCTTATTGCATTTTCAGGCTTATTCCTTGGGCTTATTTCAAATTTATTTTTGCATAAGTCTTTATTAGGTCAAAAGAAGCTTGTGTGTCAAATTTTAGCTTATGGCATTGGCTTATAGCTTAATGGGCCAAAAAGCCCATTAAGAATAAGCTGCTTGGTATAAGCTAGCTTATTTCACACTTTCAGCTTTTGGGCCTTTGGAAAAAGTTGTTTAAAATCAAATTTTGAGTCAACCTGTGCTTTTTGGGCTTATTTTGAACAATTTTTCTTATTGGGCCCAAATTTGGCCCAATAAGCTACTGTTTTGGGTTTAGCCCATTTTCTAGGCCCAATAGGGGTATTTAGGTAATTTTACTTTCATTTCTGAGTTATTTAGGTTAAATTAAGCTAGTTTGAAAGTTTTTAGAATTTTTTATGATTTTTGGATTTTTAATATTATTATAATATTATTTTATTATTAAAAATTAAAAGTCTGATTTTCCAGGTTTTTATATTTTTCCTAGGTTCTAAACACTTAATTAGGATTTTTGCAACTTTCCAAGTATTTTTAGGGTCTTTTAATTATTTTCTAGAATTAATTTAATTTTTAATTGATTTTAGTAGTTTTTAATTGTTTAAAAATAGTTTTTATTGATTTTAAAATTTTGAAAAATACTTTTTAGCTTAATTAGAGTATTTGTGAGGTTTACAAACTTTAAAATCTTGTTTAGGGCTTTTTAATAATTAATTGTGACTTTTAGGGATTTAATTAGCATTAAAAAGTCATTATCTAATTAATTAAAAGGTTTTAGCAAGTTTGGATTTTTTGTAAACTCTTAGAATATTATTGTGGATTTTTGGTGATTTTTAGGAATTTTTAGGTTAAAATTTTAATTTTGGGTACTTTTTACGGTTTTACGTGTACGCCTTTTTAGACTTAGTTTAATCCATCGTCATAACCGTCATTCTCTTCAAATCTCATTTCTATTTTTCTCTTTCAAAAATATAATCACAAATCTAATCCATATCATTACACACATAACACACTAGCCTCCTTGAGAACGAACTCATTTTAGGGTCATTTACACACGGTTTTCCTAAATCGTCGTGCTTACCCTAGATATTTGCCATCCTTTTCCTAAAGGGGTAATTTTACAAATATCATTTTGGCGCCGCTGCCGGGGAGGCGTGTTGTGTTTTGATTGGAATTCTTGTTTTTATATACTAACCATAATTAGTATTTGTATTAGTAGCACTCTACTAATACGTATTATCGGTTTTCGGTTTTTGTGTGAATACTATTACTATAGTGTATACGTAGAACAATAAATTCACAAGTACTCCAAATACGTGAGAAATCACAACCTTGACTTGGGAGGTCATTACCCAATCATTGTATTCGAATCTCAAACCAAAGAAAAAGGCAAAAATAGATAAATACTTTCGTGAAGCTTAATTTTGAAAATACAAACTATAAGGTGGGTATAAGGCGGATATTATAAAATATTTATAAGTAAAAAGGCTCTTAAGTGCTTCGCGCCGCCTCGTTTCCCCGCTTGCTTGTGAGTATTTGATTTTGAGAGCTAATCGAGGGTTTTGCCGCCCAAAGTATTATTAAGTATCATATATATTTTCTTGGTTTTCATTGATTAAACCCTCTTGAACGTTTTGGTGTTCCACCAACGTTCTAAAGTCATCGAAGGCGTTCACTTCACGTGATCGTTTTCATTCCTTGAGGCTTCTTTAATCAAGAGATTTGATTAAGGAGGAGACTTGTAGATTTGTGTCTACTTAATACATTCCACAAATTCCAAAAAGGTTAATACAATCAAAAACCACAAAAAAAAATTGAAAAATACAAAACACCAAAAAGAATCTTCTTTGCTCGTCCCTCGTTGTACGTGACGTTTATGCTAACTCGTAATCAAGCAAGACGTGCACGTAAACGAAAGAACAAAACTCCCACTCCAAATCATTCTAGTGGGGAGTCTCCTATTGACGAACCCATTGTAACAGAAGCACCAACCATGGCGAATCGAACTATGATGGAGTTACTTCAAGCACCCACCGAGGGTTATGGAGATGCTATTGTGATTCCCGCTATCCTTGCGGAGAATTTTGAGGTGAAAACGGGTTTGTTGTCGATGATCCAAAACAACAAATTCCGTGATGAGAAGGACAATCCACACAACCATATCCGCCAATTCAATCGTCTTACCGCCACTTGTAAATTTAAGGATGTCTCGAATGACTCGATTAAGATGATGCTTTTTCCGTATTCCTTAGCGGGGCCCGCTAAAATTTGGTTAGAGAAAGAGCCACCCAATTCTATATTGACGTGGAAGGATCTCGTGTCTAAGTTTGTGAACCAATTTTTTCCGCCCTCTAAGACTACGCATTTGAAAAAAGAGATTTCAAAGTTTTCACAAGAATTTAATGAAAGTTTTTCAACGGCTTGGAATAGGTTTAAGGAAATGTTACATGAATGTCCTCATCACGGTTTTTCCGACTTGCATCAAATTGACACGTTTTACAATGGACTTAATGATCATGAAAGGGATTATTTGAATGCCGCCGCGGGTGGTAATTTTTTGTGTAAAACGGTTGAGGAAGCTTTGGTGATAATTGAGAATATATCTAAGGTGTATAGTCCTCGTAGCACGTCTAGTGTTCGTAAGGCTTTGTCTTCAGCTTCACCTTCTTTGTCTACTACCATCGATGCTTGCCAAATTGAGGCGAACTTGGAAAACAAGATTTTTGATAAGCTTAAAGGACTTTTGATTGAGTTTAAAGTTGGTGAACGAAGTGCTCCCGCTACGGCTAAAGCGGTTGAGGTTTCTTGCATGTATTGTGGTGGAGGTCATGATTTCTACGAGTGCATTACCAACGGTGGTAACACTTCGAGTATCTTCGCGTCCACGGGAAATTACAACCAAAACGGTCAATTTTCCCGCTCTAATCAAATGACTCCACCGAGTTTTGGTTCAAATCAAAATGCTAACAACAACTATCACAACAATCAAGTTGGTTTCAAAAACAATTACAACAAGGGAAACTATGGGAATCAAGGGGCTAATAATCAAGTTTCAAACAAGAATCAAAATGATTTTCAAAACAACAACAAAAGTTTGCAAACATTGAAAGATATTCCAAGTGAGTTTGTTGAATACGCTAGTGGGAATGATGCTAGGTTTGACAATATTCAAAGAGAAATCATTAGCCTAAGATCCGAGTTTAAGAACGACTTGAAGAAAGAGTTGAAAAATGAGTTAGCTAATGAACTTAAAATCCACACCAACAAGATGGAAGGAAATGTCACTAGGTTGCAACAAAACCAACAAAAAATGGAACAAGGGCAACACGAGATTAAACAAGAAATGATTAAAGCCGAGAAGAGGCAATCCGTGTTTGAAGATAAAATCTCGTCTATGTTTGAGGCAATAATGTGTAAACCGTCTTTGAGTAGTCTTCCTAGCAACACCGTATCCAACCCTAAGGGTGAGATGAAATTGATTACCACACGTAGTGGTAAGACACTTAAGGAACCGACTCCTCAACCAATTGCTCCTACGGAGGAAGCAATTGAGGAAGAACCCGAGGTGGTGGTCCAAAAGGAGCATGTCCCAATCCCACGAAGTACCGCTCATGCCACACCTACGGTTGACCCATTGCCATCATTGGAACCCGAGATTACAAAGGCTATGCCTACTATGCCTCAACCCACACCACCTTTGCCCTATCCATCGAGACTTAGGAAGGAGAAACGTCAAGAGCGCGACAATTACCAATTTGAGCTTTTTATGAAAATGTTTCGTGATTTGCACCTTAATGTGAGTTTCGCCGATGCTTTGGTCATGATGCCTCGATTTGCCGCTAACTTCAAGAGTATGTTGAACAACAAGGAGAAATTGCACCAATTGTCTAGTTGTTCGTTGGTTTATCTTAATCGCATACCTCAAAAAGTCGGTGATCCCGGTAAATTCTTGATTCCTTGTGCAATCCAAGATATGGAGGAATGCTTCGTCTTGGCCGATCTTGGTGCTAGCATTAACTTGATGCCACTTGCAATCTTCAAGTCGCTCAATCTTCCTAATCTTACTCCTTCACTAATGCCTATCGAGTTGGCCGACCATTCCACAATTCCCGCATGTGGTTTGGCGGAAGACGTTTTTGTGAAAGTGGGGAAATTCTACTATCCCGTAGACTTTATCGTTGTTGATATCCCCACGGATCCTCAAGTTCCTCTCATTTTAGGTCGTTCATTTTTAGACACGTCTATGGCTTTGATCGATGTTCATGCTAGAAAGATCACCTTACGTTTCAACGACGAGGAACTTGTTATAAACGCAACTCAAAACTCTCAAATTTCTCATGTTTATTCCGTTGCAACCATAAACCACCTTGATATGATTGATGTTGTTTGCGAGTAATTTTCACAAGAAGTTCTAGGTTTTGGTGATGAAGAAACTAGTGGCAATCCCACTATGTTAGATCCAATTCTTGATAATTCGACACCAACCTTCACTCCATTTGAAGGTGGTGGTTTTACGTTGGAAGAATTCAATGTTCCACGTACTTGTAACGAAGACCTCGACAACGATGAGGACTTCTCGATTATCAAGGATTTTCTTAACGATTTCCCATTTCCTCCACCCGAGGAGGTTATGAGTATCGAGCCCAAATCTTCACTTGAGGAACCACCTATTCTCGAGTTGAAAGATTTAACTCCTCATCTCGAATATGTCTATTTGGAGGAGGACGACAAGTTGCCGGTTATTATTGCGAAGGAACTTTCGAATGATGAAAAAACCGCACTTGTCGATGTTCTAAAGGACCACAAAGGGGCAATTGCGTGGAATTTATCCGACATTAAGGGAATCGATCCCAAGTTTTGTACCCACAAAATCTTAATGGAGGAGGATTACAAGCCCGCAATCCAAAGTCAAAGGAGGGTGAACCCCAAAATTCACGACGTCATCAAAAAGGAGGTCCTTAAACTCCTTGACGCGGGAATGATTTACCCTATTTCCGATAGCCCTTTGGTGAGTCCTATTCATTGTGTCCCTAAAAAGGGAGGGATGACCGTTGTGCCAAACGATGCCAACGAGTTGATTCTCACTAGACTCGTGACCGGATGGAGAGTGTGCATTGACTATCGTAAGTTGAATGAAGCCACTCGAAAAGACCATTTTCCATTGCCCTTCATGGACCAAATGTTGGAGCGTCTTGCGGGAAACGATTTCTATTGCTTTTTAGATGGTTTTTCCGGTTACTTCCAAATTCCCATCGATCCTCGTGATCAAGAAAAAACTACGTTTACGTGTCCATATGGAACGTTTGCCTATCGTAGAATGCCATTCGGACTTTGCAATGCACCGGGAACCTTTCAAAGGTGCATGATGGCTATTTTGCATGACATGATCGAGAAGACGATGGAAGTCTTCATGGATGACTTTTCCGTGTTTGGTAATTCGTTCACTTCGTGTTTGTCGAACCTTGAGAGAATGTTGAAACGTTGTGAGGAAACCAAGCTTGTGCTCAATTGGGAAAAGTGTCATTTTATGGTTAAGAGTGGAATCGTCTTAGGGCACAAGGTCTCGAAAGCGGGGATTGAGGTAGATCAAGCTAAGGTAGACGTCATCGCCAAATTACCTCATCCCAAAACCGTTAAGGGAGTTAGGAGTTTCCTAGGCCACGCGGGCTTTTATCGTCGATTCATCAAGGATTTTTCAAAGATCTCTCGACCCATTACACATCTTCTTGAAAAAGAGGCACGTTTTGTCTTTGACGAAGATTGTGTACGAGCCTTTGAAATCCTTAAGAGGAAACTTACCGAAGCTCCCATACTGGTTGCTCCCAATTGGAACCTCCCCTTTGAGCTTATGTGTGATGCTAGTGATTACGCTATTGGGGCCGTTTTGGGGCAACGTCATGATAAGCACTTCTTGCCTATTCACTATGCTAGCAAGACGATGACCGAGGCTCAACTAAAATACACTACAACGGAGAAGGAGTTCCTTGCCGTAGTGTATGCATTTGAGAAGTTCCGACCTTATCTCGTCTTAGCTAAATGCATAGTGGATACGGATCATTCGGCTATCAAGTATCTCATGGCAAAGCAAGATGCTAAGCCTAGATTACTTCGTTGGATTCTCCTCCTTCAAGAATTTGATCACACCATCGTTGACAAAAAAGGAGCCGAGAATCTAGCGGCCGATCATCTTTCTCGTTTGGAAGATCCTCACCAAAGTATTTACGAGCCAAAGGAAATCACCGAAACATTTCTGTTGATCCCAAACTTAGATCGATTAGCTTTGTGTATACGAGATTAAATCAAGTATAACACGTAGAGAAACCTTTGTATATGCTTTGTGAATCTAAGTGTTATGCGGAATTTAACACTTAAACAAGAACACAAGATGTAAACAAAACTTTCACTTTGATTATGAATGTCGAACTTGCTTACAATGAAAGATGTTTACGAACGAAAACTTATGTAAAACTTGATATTGAACATTAACCTAAAGGCCTTCTTTTATAGACTAAGAAGCCTTGTACAATAAGCTACGTATCAACTATTCTAGGTAAAGATAAACATAGAAAATACATTGTCGTTTCTATCCTTACTAGAAGTATTCTAGAATATAATAAACGTGTAGCTTATATCTTCCATCAGTGCTTGTCTTCAATCTGTCAACGCTTGACTTTAACTTGTCAACGCTTGAGTTGTCAGCGCTTGCTTTGTTCCTGTCAACGCTTGTTTTGTTCTTGTCAACGCTCAAGTGATCTGGCCTTAATTTATTCCCAACAATCCTCCCCTAAACTTGATATCCACTCTTATGATCAAGTTTCTGAATAAGCATTAAGAACTTGGAGGAGTCTGACAAATCTTCTTATATTGATAATGAATAAATCTGATCAAATCCTTTGCCACGTCACTTGAATAATCTATCTCCAGCTGAGTGTCCTTCATCTTTTCCAAAACAGCCTTGGATATGAAATACTGAGCATCCACAAGTAGATACTCAGCAAACTTTGTAGAACTCAAATGGTATACACCAGCAGCTGAATATAACCTCCATTGAAGACCACTGAGGTCATCTTCAAGATCCTTCCATATTTCAGGATCTTCCTCATTTGTCCCACACATTCTTTTGAATGTGGTCCAAAGTTTTATTCCATTAGCTGAAGTTGGTGCTTCAGCCTCATACTTGGTCTCTAGCAACCTCCAAAGGTCCACCAAGTCTTCTCTATCACAACTTGCAAATAAAGATATGAGAGTGGTAAAAGTGTGTACCTCCTTGCCAATCTGCCAATCTTCCAGAATCCACATTCATCCTCATCATAACTCACAATTGGATTCCTGGAATCTAATGGTAACACTTGCACCAAATCTAAAGCTTCTAATGGGGAGAGCTTGAGGCTCTTTCTTATAACTGCTTCACCTAGATATAGTGGATCCATATCTTTTGGAAACTCAAGTTTAAATCCCTTCTTCACTGGTCTGGGAATCATCATAGCTTTCTTGATTTCCATTTCTTCTGCAAGTTGCTCCTTTCTTTCATCTGAAAGAAGTCTGAGAGTGTTTGCTTCCTGCACTCTCACCCAAATAGGATAAGCCCTATGTTCCAACTCATCAAATGTCAAAGCCTTCAACTTCTGATGTGTCCATCCAACTCCATGACATCTGAGCAACATAAAGTAGAGCTCTCTTCTATCCCTTTTCAATTCTGAGAGAATATTGCTTGCCTTGTGCTTCAAAATCACCTTACAATCCTTCTGAACTCTAAGAAGAAGCTCCAAACCCCATATTTGATCTGAAATGGTCAAGTCTGGATTATCCATGCAGCTTTCTTCCCAAGAATTGTACATCTGAACCACCTCTGGCATATCAAAGTCAACCTGCAATTTTAAATCTCTCAACTTTTCTCTAGCAAGCTCATCACCATACTCAAGCCTTTCTGGTTCTATAATCATCACACTTGTGTCTGAGCTAGCTCCATCACTTTCTTCTTCAGAAGTCACAACAAATGGTGACTTTTCCTTTTCACCTTGTTCCATCATTTGTTCAGCCAATCTTCTATCAAATTCAACTTGGGCTGCATCCTTTGGAACAATTTCTTCTACCAATTTACCCTTACCCTTATCTGATGGTGCAATGGTTGGTAAGGTAGATGGCAATACCTGAGTAGGAACTTCCTTGATGATAGATGATGACTGGAATACATCACCTTCATGAGCAGGTCTGTCAACGCCCATATTTATCCTATCAGCGCCCAAAATACTTCTATCAGCGTCCAAATTTGTCTTGTCAACGCTCAAATATTTTTCATCAGCGCCTTGTGTAACCTCTCTCAACATAGCTGTAAATGATAAATGTAGATTGGTTGGAGAGATTAAGGACGTGTCAAAACCTGTTTGTTCCTTCAAAGTTGTAAGGGCTTCAGCAACATCCATTGATTGACCATCTTGGCTGCCCTTATCACTCAGATTTATGTGAGCTTCCTCCCCTTTGGAAGACTCCTCCATACCCCTCCTAGCATGATCACTCTCCAAAACAACAATCCTCTCCCTCAATTGCTTGAGTTCAAGGCCTTGTGAGCTGACAATTTGTACTAAGTCTGCATTTTGCTTTTACAAGCTAATGCAGATTGCCGTCAATTCCAAAAGAGTCATTGGTTCCAGTCTGCCCTCTTCTAAAATGGGGATTTGACCTCCCATATCAGATTCATTGGGCATGGATGAGGACTTAATTATGGTGGGACTGCCTTGGCCAGCATCTAAGCCAGAACCAATAGTCCCAGCCTCATCCAGGTCACCAGCCACACTTGTGGTGGTGGTTCTCTCTGCTTCATGGCTAGGACCACCAGAGGAGAACACTCCAGTAGTCCTTTGGCGTTTTATCAACCTATATTCAGGTGGTGTAGAAGATGGTGTGGAAGAATGGGTAGATGTGGGTTGGTTAAGGGGTGTTTAGGATTGTGATGGTTGTGTGTCAGCGTTGGAAATAGGCACATCAACACCAACATTTGATGTGTTAGCGTCAAATGATTCTTGGTCAAGTTGCATTTGTTCAGGTGAGGGTAAAGGTTCAGGAATGGGTTCAAGTTGTGGTTGAGGGTCAATTTGAGGTTGGGGGTCTGGTTGGGGTTGTGCTGCTGCAATAACAGCAAGCATGGCTGGGGTTAAAGGTAAGTCTCTAAGAGGTGGTGAATTCATCTTTGTAAAAATAGATTTCTTTTGTTCAGGGATCTTATAAAAATCATTGTGATCCCTTAAACAATAACCTTGATCATCAAAAATCATTTGCAGAAAACGGGGATAAGCTAAAGTCATTTTTGTCCCCTTGTTTTTACACATCCCTTCAAAAATCATTTTAGAATAGTTATATTTTTGCCCTGTTGCCATGCACACAATAGCACTTGCTCTGATACCACTTGTTGATCCCAAACTTAGATCGATTAGCTTTGTGTATACGAGATTAAATCAAGTATAACACGTAGAGAAACCTTTGTATATGCTTTGTGAATCTAAGTGTTATGCGGAATTTAACACTTAAACAAGAACACAAGATGTAAACAAAACTTTCACTTTGATTATGAATGTCGAACTTGCTTACAATGAAAGATGTTTACGAACGAAAACTTATGTAAAACTTGATATTGAACATTAACCTAAAGGCCTTCTTTTATAGACTAAGAAGCCTTGTACAATAAGCTACGTATCAACTATTCTAGGTAAAGATAAACATAGAAAATACATTGTCGTTTCTATCCTTACTAGAAGTATTCTATAATATAATAAACGTGTAGCTTATATCTTCCATCAGTGCTTGTCTTCAATCTGTCAACGCTTGACTTTAACTTGTCAACGCTTGAGTTGTCAGCGCTTGCTTTGTTCCTGTCAACGCTTGTTTTGTTCTTGTCAACGCTCAAGTGATCTGGCCTTAATTTATTCCCAACAATTTCCGCTCGAGACACTTGGTGTAGTGAATTCTAAGCTTGATCCTTCCACCCCATGGTTTGCGGATTTTGCAAATTACCATGCGGGTAACTTCATCATTAAGGGTATGACGACTCAAGAAAAACGAAAATTCTTTCGTGACGTCAAGTTCTACTTTTGGAACGACCCTTACTTGTTTCGAACTTGTGCGAATCAAATCAACCGACGTTGTGTATTTGGCACCGAAGCTTCTAACATCCTTAGAGCTTGCCATGAGGGACCCACGGGTGGTCACCACGGTGCTAATCTCACGGCTAAGATGGTGTTTGATGCCGGCTTCTTTTGGCCTACTATTTACCGAGATGCACAAGATCTTGTGAAGTCGTGTGATTCATGCCAACGACAAGGAAAAGCCTCACAAAAAGATGAAATGCCACAAAATATCATCCAAGTGTGTGAGAACTTTGACGTTTGGGGTATAGACTTTTTGGGGCCGTTCCCATCATCTCGTGGTAATAAGTACATTCTCGTTGCGGTTGACTACCTATCTAAGTGGGTGGATGCCAAAGCCTTGCCCACCAATGATGCTCGTGTGGTAGTCAAGTTTTTGAAGAGCTTGTTTTCTCGGTTTGGAACCCCTCGTGCGATCATAAGCGATCGTGGAACCCATTTTTGTAATGACCAATTCGAAAGGGTCCTAAGGAATTACGGGGTTACACATCGGCTTTCTACGGCTTATCACCCATAAACGAGTGGGCAAGTCGAGGTTTCAAACCGAGCTTTCAAGAGGATCTTGGAGAGATCCGTTGGGGAAAACCGACAATTGTGGTCGGATAAGTTGGACGATGCTTTATGGGCCTTTAGGACCGCTTATAAGACACCCATTGGGTGCACTCCCTATAAGCTTGTGTATGGAAAGAATTGTCATTTGCCTATCGAGTTAGAACACAAGGCTTATTGGGCCCTAAAGCATTGTAATGATGATATGGAGACCGTGGGAAAACACTAGAAAATGCAATTGAATGAATTAGATGAATTGAGGGACATTGCTTATGAAAATTCATTAATTTACAATAAAAAGACTAAAAAGTTGCATGATTCTAAAATTAAAAACCGGGTTTTTAACATTGGGGATCAAGTTTTGCTTTTTAATTCAAGATTAAAAATCTTTTCCGGTAAGTTGAAATCCCGTTGGTCCGGTCCATTCACCGTGACTCAAGTGTTTTCGTATGGGACCATCGAGCTAGCTCAAGATGATGGTCCTAACTTCAAGGTGAATGGACATAGGTTGAAGCACTACTTTGGCGGGGAAGTTCCATCCTTGAACTACCTCGACCAAGTCACCTTCCCCAATGATAATTAGTATTGAGGGGATCGAGTCAAGCTCATGACTTGGTAATCAAAAACGAGGTGCCTCGTGGGGGAGTCCCATGCTTATCCTATGTACATATTATCGCTTTCTAATGTAGTTAACGTGTGGGGATTTGTGCCCATCCAACCTTTGTTCCGTGGTTGTTTGTGAAATGTGGACTTTAGATGATCATGATCTTCACGATTGGAGCCTCTCGTGTTCGTTTATGGGAGTACTCGATCGTTTGCTTTGAAGACTTTCTCAATATCCATGATATATCCTTTGATGTTCTAACCTTAGGTTTATAGCACACTTCATAAACGGCTTTAAATTTAACGGTTACACCCTTTCCATGCTAGATTAGGCATTCGACTACGTCTCTAGTATGGGGGTGTTTGCACCCCTAGACTCGAAACATTAAGGACAATGTTTAACTTTAGTATGGGGGGTGAATAGATACTTGCCTTGCCAAACCTTCACGCTTTCCAAAGTTTATCCTTTTATTTATCGTTTTGTTGCAAAATAAGGCTAAAAATGGCCAAATTTTAAAAAAATTTCTCATGTTTTATAAGTGTTTGAAGACACGAATGTAGATTTTCCGATGGCGAGAATAAGAGTAATTTTTGACTCGACCGTGCGTGTTGAGCACTTAGCTTTGATTCCTTAACTACACATTAGGCTAAGTCTCTTAAAGGAGGACGAGAAATGATAGGGTTAATTATAAGTTACTATGCTAAACGTAGAGTACTCGTATTCTTTCAAAAACTCATGTGTTCTCGTTGTTTGCTTATTCTCCCTTCGCATGTAAATATTTTTTGCTTAATAAATATTGACTTAGCGGTTTAGTTAGGATTGTTGGGTTTCTAGTCTTTTCTAGTAGCTTCCGTGTAATTAAATTGGGAAGACATTAAGGTATCGCCAGCGTCACGGTTTTGAAGTATTAGCACCCGAATAATCAAAAGCTTCACCCAATAATTTCAAGTGCTCACCTAAATCAAGCAAACAATTTGAAGCCCCACAAGGCCGAAAAATCTATGCAAAATTGAAAGTGAATCAAGCCTTAATCTTCGAAGCTTTAAAGACCCAAAATTCGCCTTAGCGTGAGGATCTACGTCTTTGGCTAATAAAACTACCGATGAGGTGGATAATAAAAGGCAAGGCAAGACCGAAGTCATAATAAAAGCTTCATGGCGAAGTTGAATAAAAGATGGAGGTAAACCAAAGATAATAAGGCCCTTCCGTTAGGGGGCGTATAAAAGTCTTGGTAATAAGTCTCATGTTCAAAACCGTTATAAAACCGTGTTTATCGATTCTTCTTGTCAACTTAATTTTTTGACATCGTTGTCTATTGGGAGGGGTTATTGATTTGATGGTCTTAGTTACACCGTTGGGACTCTAATTTTAGACCTAAATCTCTATTATCGCATAAGTCAAACAATGTATCCTCGTGAAACATTCAAGACAATATAAAATATAAGAGATACAACTTAGGAATAATGGGAGGATAAGTACGTGATTAGGGCATATGAGTAGTGTTAGCATTACTAACTTATAATGACAATGATCTCGTTACACGCTTGGCATGGAATTGGGGTGAAAATCGAGGACGATGAAATTATTTCTAACGAAGCATTCACGTGTTCTTATTCTATGAACCTAAACGTCCCATTTTGCGATGAAAATCATACATTATGTCTAAAACGCAAGTAGTAGTAGTATAGCTAGTTTATCATTCAATAAAGTGAATAAAATGAATTTTGGAGATGCTACGATACTTTATTCTAGCATTGCGTGAGGGCACGACAATAGTTTAGTATGGGGGAGTGATGAGACTGCTTTTATACATAGTCTCATCTTCCAAATAGGGCTTAAAATGCATTAAATATCATCAAAATACCCATATATATGCTTGTGTTTGTTGCTTGTGTATTTTAGGTACGGATATTGAGAAAATGACAAAAGATCACAAGAATCATGCAAAAACGAACACGGGAAACGAAGCCGCACAATGAACCAAGCCCTAATGAAGACTTTCCCAAAATCAACCCTTGAAGATTTGAAGAATTATGAAGAAGGGTCCTCCAATATGGAAGAATTGACACTTTATACCCTTGTATCCTCATAATTACAAGTTTGGTCCTTTGAAAATTCCAAAATTACAAAAAGGACCCTCAACTATCAACATTTGGCAAAAATGGTCCCTCATTAAACATGACTTGGCAATTTCAGTCCTCCAAAATGCTCATTATACAAGTCAAGACCATTATCCATCATCAAAATGCCAAATCAGCCCTTGAAGAATTCAAAAATGGCAAGAAATACCCCTGAATTCATATTTTAAAACCTTTTGTGGCCAAAGTGTGAAATTGAAAACTTTCAATATAAAGGAAAATGGGTTTGCGGGTATAAAAGTTGGAAATGACAAGTATAGTAAACTTTGGGGTTTATTTCTGGCCGACAACCTTTGTTACCTAGACCAACCAGCTTGTGCCACCTCACCCCACTCACCAAAACAACCAATCACAAGCCTCCCTCCCTCCACCTCACCCATCCACTAAAACCGGTTTAAGATTAAATTAATCTTGGCGCCTAAACATGTTTTTAAACTTAATCCACCCCTAAAAACAGATTAAAAACCTGTTCTTAGTGTTCTTCACACAAATTGGGTTTTTCTTCATCATTAACAATTAAGTGATAAAACCCTCCAGAATGTTGATTAAGCTTTCCCTAAACACATCCCAACCTTAAGATTGGCCGCCACATCATCCACGTGTCCACATGGGACCTCCCCTGCTACACCTTTGAGCAAGAAGACAAGATTGCCCTAGCAATCCAACGTTTGAGACTGAAGCTTACTTTTTAAGCTTAATTGGAGCCCTTGGATACACTCACACATGCCAGCTTCAACAAACAGCCAAGAAAGGGTCACATGATTCTTCCAAGAAGACAAAACCTCAAGGGCAATTTTGGGACTTCAAGCATTAGGGTTTTTAGTTCTTAGCTGTTCCTTAGTCACTTGTAAGGCTATATATAAAGCCCTCAGGTCTCAATGAGACGTTTGCTTTTGATTTTTCCTTGTTCAAGTTTCTGTAAATCCCATTTCAAAGTTTAATGAAATTATGTTTGAAACATTGAAGAAAAGTCATTGGGCAATCTTTATTACTACTTATTATTGTTATATGATTGTTAGTTTAGAAGCTAAAAACCTGTTTTAACTTAGAGGTTGCAAAAGTTTGCAATTTTCCTCATTCTTGATATTTTGCTAAGTTTAATGAAATTGTGTTTGAAACATTGAAGAAAAGTCATTGGGCAATCTTTATTACTGCTTATTATTGTTATATGATTGTTAGTTTAGAAGCTAAAAACCTGTTTTAACTTGGAGGTTGCAAAAGTTTGCAATTTTCCTCATTCTTGATATTTTATATGAAAAGTTTGCAAAAACCTGTTCCAATCTTGGAAATCTTGGGTTATAAGGCTGATCATAACATCCTAACTGGGTTAGTTAAGGTGTTGTGAGGCTTATAACTTGGGGATAATCAAGTGTGGGGTAACAAGGTTGCATCAATCAAGATTTTTCAAGTTTCTGTTTTTATACACTTGTGCCTTAACCTTGTTCAATCTTAGCAGGCTTTGTTGTGGAAGCTTGTGCTTGTTCTTGCTAACACATAGGCTCAAAATTCGTGGGTGTGGATGTACATCCATGAGGTTTGCATACTCAATCCTAAAATCTGCTTAAATTCATGATTTTTGGTGATATTTGTATGTGACTTGTTATCTTGTGAATTTTGTGGCTTGTTCTTGCTTGAATCTGTTAATCTTACCTGTTTTAGTGTTAATTGATGCTTTGGTAGCCTTAAATCTCACTTTTACTTTGAAAAATTTGATTTGGAAAAGATAAAGGGGTGTTTGGGACTAACTGTTTTTGGTTAAACTTGTTATTGTGTTGTTGGATTGTGTTGTTTATGCTTAGTATCTGATATATGCTTGGTTGAGAGTGTTTTACTGCAAGTTTTTGGGTTTGAAGCCTTGAATCAAACAATCTGCTATATAGACTTTGATATTGCTTGTTTTGACCTAGGATTTTGGGAACACTTAGTGTGTATGCATGCTTAGGGCTAAAAGTGGTTTAAACAAAGTTAATATAACCTGTTTGAAAGATTTAAGGTGTTGAATCTGGCTTAAGTGTCAAATACATCAGCAAAGTAGAAAACTGCATGTGTTAGTGTTCATCAGTAACTTTCATAGCTTGAATCTTCCTTAATTCTTTGAACCATTGCATGAAACCTGTTTAGACTTGCTTATTGGAGTTTATAATAGCTTGTGTATGCATTTGGTTGAATTTGGCTGGCTGATTTGTGCTAAAACTGCTCATAAGAGCTCAACTGCTTATTGTTCATGTCTGTATCATGTCTGGTGATTGATTGATTAAACTGTATCAATTGGGTGTTAGTGATCGTGTTATTTTGATTGTAATTGACTCCTTTTGATCCAAAGATCATTTGGGTGCCTTTGTGTAATCTGAATCTCCAAAAAAGTCACTAAAGACAAAAAGTCAAACAAGTCAAGCAGTGGGAAAAGTTCCCACTGCTCAACACCCAAAACTAGCCCCTGCTAGTGTAATTTTGTCATCAGCTTATCAATAAGCTATTCTAGCTTATCCAGACTTGCAACAACTTATTTTTTGTGATAGGTCTTCCTTATTTGACCCATTTAAGTAGACTGGAGCTTATTGGACTTTGACTTTGACTTTTTACTAGAAAACCAACTTATTTGACTTTTACATAAGTGCTTATTTGCTTTTTCCAGCTTATTGAGTCAGCTTATTTGAAAACTTTTTGTTGATTTTGCTTAATTAAGTCATTTCAAAGCTTTTGGAACTTGAATCAGCACTTGGGGTGGCCTAGAACTCAAAAACGACTATTTTGTCGTTTTGTGTAGATTACTTATTGCATTTTCAGGCTTATTCCTTGGGCTTATTTCAAATTTCTTTTTGCAGAAGTCTTTATTAGGTCAAAAGAAGCTTGTGTGTCAAATTTTAGCTTATGGCATTGGCTTATAGCTTAATGGGCCAAAAAGCCCATTAAGAATAAGCTGCTTGGTATAAGCTAGCTTATTTCACACTTTCAGCTTTTGGGCCTTTGGAAAAAGTTGTTTAAAATCAAATTTTGAGTCAACCTGTGCTTTTTGGGCTTATTTTGAACAATTTTTGTTATTGGGCCCAAATTTGGCCCAATAAGCTACTATTTTGGGTTTAGCCCATTTTCTAGGCCCAATAGGGGTATTTAGGTAATTTCACTTTCATTTCTGAGTTATTTAGGTTAAATTAAGCTAGTTTGCAAGTTTTTAGAATTTTTTATGATTTTTGGATTTTTAATATTATTTTAACATTATTTTATTATTAAAAATTAAAAGTCTGATTTTCCAGGTTTTTATATTTTTCCTAGGTTCTAAACACTTTATTAGGATTTTTGCAACTTTCCAAATATTTTTAGGGTCTTTTAATTATTTTCTAGAATTAATTTAAGTTTTAATTGATTTTAGTAGTTTTTAATTGTTTAAAATAGTTTTTATTGATTTTAAAATTTTGAAAAATACTTTTTAGCTTAATTAGAGTATTTTTGAGGTTTACAAACTTTAAAATCTTGTTTATGGCTTTTTAATAATTAATTGTGATTTTTAGGGCTTTAATTAGCATTAAAAAGTCATTATCTAATTAATTAAAAGGTTTTAGCAAGTTTGGATTTTTTGTAAACTCTTATAATATTATTGTGGATTTTTGGTGATTTTTAGGTTAAAATTTTAATTTTGGGTACTTTTTACGGTTTTACGTGTACGCCTTTTTAGACTTAGTTTAATCCATCGTCATAACCGTCATTCTCTTCTAATCTCATTTCTATTTTTCTCTTTCAAAAATATAATCACAAATCTAATCCATATCATTACACACATAACACACTAGCCTCCTTGAGAACAAACTCATTTTAGGGTCATTTACACACGGTTTTCCTAAATCGTCGTGCTTACTTGCCCTAATTGCCTTCCTTTTCCTAAAGGGGTAATTTTACAACTATCAATCACTCTCCTCATTTTGATCACCACCATCACCATCATCATCATGATCACCATCATCATCATCATCATTACCATCATCATCACCATCATCATCATCATCTTCTTCTTCTTCACCATCATCCTCCTCTTGTTCACTATCTTCCTTTTCCTCCTCATCTAAGATGTGATAAGGTACCACACTTCCAAACGTCTTAAACAACCGATCATCCTCCAAGATAGCTTCATTGTGTGCTTTGTAGATTGTGCGCTGAATTTTAGACTTGTCAAAAGATCCAACTTCCTTCATGCGAGCTTTGAGGATCTTCTTTAATTCAAAATCCGTTAAGTCATATGCAATTTTGTAGGCTGACTCGGAAGGGTTGGACGACTTAATCATCAAATTATCAGCTGCAAGTTTCCTCATCTCATCACGCAGCTTTGGCATAAGGGACTCAACAGATTCATTCACTCTCTCTACAATAGAAGCTTCAAGTGTTTCTTTCTGCTCCTTATATTTATCCTTTATAGCTCGAAGTCTCGTAAATCGTGCTTCATTCCTATCAGCTTCAGCATGTTTGACCTGAGCAAGTTCTTCTGCATGAGCTTTACGTGTCAACTCCATCTCTGCAGTGAACTTAGCTAGCATCTCTTCTTGGGCTTTCTTGGATGCCTCTTCACTTTGCACTCGACGAAATAGCTCTTCTCGAAGTTGAGCCATCTCTTTTCTTTGACTGTCCATGTGTTTATCCAACAATTCTGCCATTACAAATGCAGCCACTAAAGATGGTGCAGGGCTACTCTGGGATGGTTGAAGAGGCACGGTTGTGATTACAGTACTCATGACGGAAGTAAGTGGAGGTGGAGGGAATGGTGTTGGAACCGGTCGGGTTGGTAAAGGATGGATTGGTGGAGGTTGAGTTACAAGAGGTTGTGTAGTCACAATGACTGTTGTAGCACCGGACTCCTTCTCAACACTTGTTGTATCAGCAATGGATGTCTCCTTCGATGCTGAGTAACGTTCGGGTGATCCAAACTCACTAATGTCATGTGGCTCCTCGTATTCTTCTTCAACATCCATCTGTGCACCCAAACTACTACCGTCCGTGTCTCTCCTACTCTTTTCAATAGCCTTCTTCATTAACTTGTTCTCAGTCTTACGAGTTAGCTCGAGAGTAGGTTCGTCATCAACATCTTCTTCATCGTGGAGAACAAGCTCGTCAGCCGTGATCTTACCCTTCTTAGCCTCAGTCTTTTTCTTCTTGGTTTTGGGTTCAGATAAATCAACTGTTTGCTTGCGTTTACCTTTACTCTTGACCGTAGTAGACGAGTCTTCTCTTGTCTGAAGGCTTGCTTGTTGATTCTTGATTTCTATAAGCATATTCTTGTAATCAGCAGAAGCGATAATCTTATCTGTCAGGAGATGACTGGGAATAGGACCAGGGATAACAACATTGGAGTGACCTTCTTGCCTTAGGTCCACCAGATCATCAGCATCTTGTGTGTGGTGACGGATACCTGCACGCTTATCAATAGACGCATCGTTTTCCATAAAATAATGTATGATTAGCTTTATGAACCTAGGGTACTGGTAACCTTTAGCCTTAGCCTTCGTGTTTGTGAAGAGTTGAAAAATAAACTCGTCCCACATCAATGATGCATAATCAATATTAATACCTTTGAACATACCATAGAACATCTTGACGATTGGCGGACGCACAGCATCATACCCAGTCGTTTTGGGTGTGAGACATCGGCTGAGAATACCAAAAATCGCTCTCCAAGGTTGACCCACTTTGGTTGTGGTAAAATCGGACACTATACGTAAATCCGCACATCCAATATCAGAGAACATCGCCATGAGCTCGTTCTTGGTCGGGTTCGCTGAGAATGTTGTTCCTTTGGGTGACTCCCGAAAACCAAAGATCTTGTGGCAGTCTGACACGGTGAGAGTCTGTTGCTTGTTGTCCAGGAAGAATGTGATCTTGTTTGACGTCTTCTCTTTGGTTGCCCAGAATTCGTACATGTAGTCGAAGGGCACCGAAGCACTACCGCTTAGCGCATTCTTGAAGTGAGAATTGTCAAGAATGGCTGAACCTACCTTGAATCCATTGTGAGTGGAGTGAGAGACTTCCTTCAACCGGTAGTTGTTTGGAATGAACTTGAGGGTTTTGGCTTCTTCAATGGCTGCTGCTCTTGTGTCTTGTATTTGTTGCACGGTTGGGTTAGTCATTGTTTCTGCTTAAGATAAAACATAAAATTTGATACATATAGATATGAATATCATTATGAATTTATACCTAAGCATTATACATATGACATAATCCCGTAAGCATTGAAAAAACACTCAAACATTTAACAAGTTATTAAGCAAAATCACCTTCATTCGGAATAAACATCTCATCCGGAATAAACATCTCATCCGGAATAAACACTTCATCCGGAATAAACCCTTCATCCGGAATAAACCCTTCATCCGGAATAAACCCTTCATCCGGAATAAACCCTTCATCCGGAATAAACCCTTCATCCGGAATAAACCCTTCATCCGGAATAGATGATTCATCCGGAATAATGGTTCATCCGGAATAATGGTTCATCCGGAATAATAGTTCATCCGGAATAATGGTTCATCCGGAATAATGGTTCATCCAGAATATTGGTTCATCCGGAATATTGGTTCATCCGGAATATTGGTTCATCCGGAATATTGGTTCATCCGGAATAATTGGTTCATCCGGAATAAATGGTTCATCCGGAATAAATGATTCATCCGGAATAAATGATTCATCCGGAATAAATGATTCATCCGGAATAAATGATTCATCCGGAATGTTTTTGCAAAACGGTTCATCCGGAATAGGTCGTTCATCCGGAATAACTTGAAAACATGCTCATTCGGAATGATCTTAAACGCATTCTATCATGAATTATTCTAGCATTCGTATGTTTTAAGGCATTCTAAGGCAACAACAACTCGATCTAATCCTATTCCGAGTGAAACCCAGCTAAAAACCCTAATAAATTAAATCCTAAATTAGGCAGAAACCCTAATTTGATTAATTAAATTAGAACAAATTAATTAGGTTGATTTAAAGACGAATTAGATGAATTTCTAACACGTATATACCTTGTTAATCGAATGGAACGGATTAATTGAGCAAAAAACAAAGGATTGTGATAGCTTGTGTGTGTTTTAATGGCGGATGGGAGAAAAAACAGAGAGAAGAAAAGAGAAAGAGGGAAAGAGAAGACGGGGGGGGGGGGGGGGGGGGGGGGGTTTCACTTGGTCAAATTTTTATAACTTTTATTCTTTGCTAGTTTTAATCCCCTGACTTTTCGTTTTTTCTTTTCTTTTCCTTTTCTTTTCGTTTCTAGTCACTAACCATCGTTAAACTCCCTAACCATTGTTAGATTTAACCACCTTAACCTATTTTAGTGATCAAACAACTTAACTATTCACGACAAATCACGAACGAATACAAGACGAATACCAAAGCAATTCCAGTCATTAACCATTTATCCAATTAATTTTCCTCAACAACTTTTGAAAACCGTTTTGATGACGAAGACGATTTAGTATTTTCTCCCCCTTAAACGATGACCCGTTTTCTATTTAACGAGCTATAGTCATTGTTTAAAGAGTCAAATATTGATGAAAAAACATTTTCCAATTAATGTCTTGAAAAGATTGATTCGTGGTGGCAATAAGATTTCTCTTATTTTGACAAATTAATGCACTGAGACGTACACTAACTCGTGTTAGACCAAGTTATAAAGTAAACTTGATCCCTTTGCATGATTTGGCTTGTAAATCATGCCTGAGAAAATTAATTCCCGTTGTGAGCCAACGTTTTCCAAGGAAATACGTGACTTTAATGCGAAAAGCGGGTTGCAGTCTGAAATAACTACAAGCCATAATGGGCATGTTTTAAAAATGTACAACTTTTATACGGACTCTATTTATGGCGCCGTGTCACTATTGATCGACATTTCTAAGGCCGTAAATATTACCGTACTAAAAGACAGGCCCGGTTTAAAAGGACGAAAATATTTTTGGGTTTTCTTGGTTTTATATTTTTATGGTTTTTGTAGGTTTTATATTTTTTATGGTTTTTGTAGGTTTTATATTTTTGTATATTTCTTTTTGTGGTTTATATATCTACGATAATATACATGATCACGAACAAAGGATACGCATGAATAGGTTACCACCATTATTCTGCTGATTCTTCTGCCAACTCTTTGAGAGTCGGTGGAGAGAAGGATTTCATGCCAAGCTTGTCGATCAAAAACTCGATTTGTCCTCGATCTAAGGCTTTTGTGAACATATCTTCCAGCTGATACTCAGTGGTGACAAAATACAGCTCGATCACTCTGTTTTCCACCTGATCTTTAATGAAATGGTAGCGAATGTCGATGTGCTTTCCCGGGAGTGTTGAACGTAGTTGCAGCAAAGGGCAATGGAGCTCTTGTTGTCACAATACATCGGGATTTTGTTAAATCCAAGACCGTAGTCAGTTAATTGTGATCTCATCCAAAGGACTTGAGCACAACAACCGGACATGGCAATGTATTCAGCCTCCGTGCTAGAAATTGCAGCGCTTTTCTGCCTTTTTGAGGACCAACTAATCAATCTGTCTCCAAGGAGTTGCACAGACCCAGAAGTGCTATGCCTTGTGTCTTGACACCCAGCATGATCGGCATCTGCATATGATATTAAAGCAATAGAGGAATCTTTCGGATACCATAGACCATGATGAAGTGTTCCTTTGAGATACCGAAAGATCCTTTTAACAGCATGTAAGTGCTTTTCGGTAGGTCGAGCTTGATACCGGGCACACATGCATACAGCAAATTGCAAATCAGGCCTGCTAGCAGTCAGATAGAGAAGGGTGCCGATCATCCTACGGTAGAGTTTCGGATCGACAATAATCCCATTCCTATCTTCGTCTAACTTGGATTTCTCCACCATTGGAGTATCCACGGGGTCACAATTTTCAAAGTTATATTTATTTAAAGATTCTAGAGCATATTTGGATTGATTAATAAAGATGCCTCTGGGATTCTGAGAAATTTGTAATCCTAAGAAAAATGAGATGTTTCCCATCATTGACATCTGAAAGCGTGTGGACATTATTTTCTCAAAGCGGTTTGACAATTTTATATTAGAGGCAGCAAATATTATATCATCAACATAAATTTGTACCAGTATCATGTTGTTGTCTTCCTTGAGAGTGAATAGAGTGGGGTCCACCTTGCCTTTAGAGAAGCCTTCCGAAATGAGATATGTTGAAAGGAGATCATACCACGCGCGTGGAGCTTGTTTCAACCCATAGAGAGCCTTCTTAAGCTTGTACACATGATTAGGAAACTCCGTACTAACGAACCCATCCGGCTGACTAACATAGACTTCTTCCCTTAGTTCATCATTCAAAAATGCCGTCTTCACATTCATTTGATAGACGATCATGTTCATATGAGCAGCATACGCAAGGAATAGTCTAATAGCCTCCAATCTTGCAACAGGAGCAAAAGATTCTTCAAAGTCGATACCCAAGGCTTGTTTGTATCCTCTAGCAACCAATCTAGCCTTATTCTTCAAAACTCCACCCATCTCGTCGAGTTTAACCTTATAAACCCACAACAAAGTAAGGATGTTAGCCTTGTTAGGGAGAGGAACTAATTCCCATACTTCAAGTCTTTAGAATTCATGTAGTTCCTCTTGTATGGCTTCAATCCATGATGATTGAGTCATAGCATGTTGCCAGTTTTTAGGTTCAACTTTAGAGAGAAATGCATCAAAATAGCAATAGAGTGCACTCTCTTGTAATTGATGGCGTGTCGAGACTGGTCGATTGAGGCCTCCAATAATATTCCTAATTGGGTGATATTTTGTCCATTTGGTACTGTGATTTTCAATCCGTGGTGGTCTAGAGTGAACAATTGTAGGAGCTTCTTCTGAGGTAGACGCGGCTGAAGGGTTTTCAGGTATAGGTATACCAAAGAATGGAAGCTCTTGTTGGTGTGCATATTCCAAATCATGATCAACAGAATCCTCTTCAACATCATTAGGCACAAGTAAGGGTGAAGATTCAGGTGTAATTTGAGAATTACTTGGTGGAGGTGCATCCGGTTCAATGTTAATTAAAGATGCATTTGATGAAGCTTCATTAGCTTGAGCAACAACTTCAGGGATTGGAGCTATCACTACAGGTGTTGGAACTTCATCACTTGGGGGATCAAAGAATTCATCAAACAATGGTTGAAATAGTTTATCCCACTCGGGCCTTGTAGGTGGTATAAATGATGTAGAAGTAGGATTATTGGGAACTAATCCGGAACTAATAGCATCGGTTCCCATCTCGTGAAGCGCGGGTTCAGAGTTGCGTTGCTCAGAAGCCATTGCTGTCAGCTCATCAAAATCAGCGTCCATAGTTTCTACTATCTTACCAAGACGACGGTTGTAAATTCGGTATGCTTTCTTGGAGGGTGAGTAACCAATGAAAATACCTATATCGGCTTTCGGTTGAAGTTTACCCAAATTCTCACTATTAATGATTGGATAACAAAGAGCACCAAACACATGAAAGAATGAAACATCGGGTTTACGATCATGTAGAAGCTCATAAGGTGTTTTTCCATGGCGTTTTCGAATGATAGAGCGGTTTTGGGTGTAACATGCAGTAGATACAGCTTCCGCCCATAAGAATAATGGAGCATTCGCATAAATCAACATAGTCCTAGCAGCTTCCATAAGCGTACGATTCCGTCTTTCAACGACACCGTTTTGTTGTGGAGTACGTGCAGCGGATGTTTCATGTGAGATACCAACTTCTTCATAGTAATCACGAAGAGTCTGGTTGACGAACTCTGTTCCATTATCAGTACGAATACGGCGGACAGTAGTATTTATATGTACCTGAATGAATTTCAGGAAAGTGATGATAGCCTTCGGTGCTTCATCCTTTGTACGTAGAAATCTAACCCATGTAAACCTGGAGAAACCATCCATAATAACAAGAATGATTTTCTTATCGCTCACACTTTCGGTTTGCATTGGCCCACAAAGATCCATATGCAAAAGATGAAGTTTTTCTTGATTGGTGTCTTCAGCTTTGGGCTTGTATGATTTCTTGGTGCTTTTCCCCCTTGAACACGCGGAACATAAATGGTCCTTGTGAAATTTGAGCTTTAGAAGACCACGAACTAATTCATTTTTAGCCAAATTATTAATAGCATCAAAGTTGAGATGAGATAATCTGCGATGCCATAACCATGACTTGGTCTTAGATGCTTTGGAGAGAAGACATACTGGAGAGGCGGCCATCATGTCTTGTAGGGACAAAGTATAAAGATTTGCACCACGAGACCCCTTCAACAAGTCTTTTCCTTCCAAGTTGCGGATGAAACAAGTATGTTGTCGAAAAGCAACCTCTAGGTTGGAATCACAGAACTGTCCTACTGAAAATAAATTATGACCAAGACCTTCTACATAGTATACCCTTGAAATCGTAACATTTCCAATCTGATATTCACCACACCCCATTATCTTTGCAATATGATCATTACCGAATTTAACCATTCCAAGAAACTTGTTGACGAAATTTCGGAGCATCGAGCGATCTCCGGTCATATGCTTTGAGAAACCGGAGTCCAAATACCAGAGGATGATTTGGACCACCTGAAAATATCACCAGACGAGGACAATGTATAGGTTTCAGAATCTGGATGTTCTTTGTTATTAGTAGGTACAGATTTAATGATCTTAGATTTGCTAACATTAGGTTTCTTAGATTTCCAAGCCTTCTTCCTAGTTGGTGGTGTAGATTCAAGTTGGCTTAAATCCTGAGGTATTTCTTCACTGATAGGCACTATAGTGGGGGCTGACCTAGTTAAAGGGTGCGGTTTCCATACTTTAGTGCTAGTGTGCCTAATTAAAGGACGCTGAGACCCAACCTCAATGGATGCATTCCTAGTTAAAGGGCACATTTTTCCATCTAATGTAAAGGTCCTACCAGTGGGACGCCATTTCCATCCAACTTGGGCACGAACTTTCCCAGTTGGCTTCCACTCAAGATTATTCCTTATGGCATTCATTTCATTCACATGATCAATAAGACACAAATCATGACGTTGAGAAAACATGCATTCATTACAATTCCAACATTTTAAATTAGAATTCACAAATGGCTTCTGCACAGGCGCAGAGCTTTTAGTTTTACCTACATGATTCTTTTTATTTAGATCTGAAATAACATTACTAGGGTGAGCTTCTACTTTCTTCTTGATGGTACTACTAGTGGAGGGCTTGATCTTATCTTTCTTGAGTGGCGATCCTTTAGCCTTAGTAGACTCTTTTACTCCTGTAGAAGGCAAAGTGGGAACATTAGCAACAGATTTTAAAGGTGCCTTAGTTGATGGTGCAAATGACGGTTTTGCTCCTGGGTTTTTACTGAATGGAGTTACAGCAATGGGTCGATTAGTAAGTAGTGCAGAACCCGGTTTTCCTATGTATTGCAAATATGCTAAGCAATATTGAACATGTTTAATATATGCATGAGCTGTATAATAGTAACTGCTTGAGGGGTCTAACTCGTACAAATCATCTAAAATATCCCTAACAAGATCCACGTGCTTAATTGCATTCCTCATATAATCATCGTAAGTAACCGGATTTTGCTTATGGAGCGGGTTCTTATAGAGCACTACTGACTTGGTTGATGGAGCACTAGAGGACGGTGCAAAGTTTGTGGCTAAGTTATTAACAACTTCTTGTCGAGTGAGAAGAAGTGTCTCCTTTAACTCGGCCAAAACCATGTTTTTGTCAATGAGCTGGATATTTAAGTCAGAGATTTCCTCACACTTTTGGTTCAATTGTTCAACATAAGATTGTTGTTGTGCTACATTAAAAGCTAAGCGGTCTTCTATTGAACCATAAAGAGTAGATAGTCCCTGTCTTGCACGATCCATCTCCCCTAGAATAGACGAAAGTCTAATTTCTAAGTCCTGGTTTTTAGACTCTACAACCTCTAGTTCCAATTTTAGTGTTTCGTTCAATGATACATCCCTCTTTAATCTCATAATCTCTTCCTCTAATGCCTTAACTATCTCAATCATCTTGTCACTCGTCTCAACACTGTTTTCACAATCATTTGTTACCAAAAGACCCTCATTTTGAGTTTGTTGTTTTAAATTCTAGAGATATACAATGTTGTTCAAGTTGATTAAAACATTTTGTAAGTAAATTGTAAGAATCTTGAAGCTTTAAAAATTCAGCATCAGACTCGTGACAAGAATGACTATCTACGACATTTACAGTCTCAGCAATATTTACAGAGAGATCATGCACATCATCACATATATTCACAGCATCACAGTTGTTCATAGCGTATGTAAGCTCAGTCGAATAATTAGCATTCACAGTAGTAAGCACATCACACGATATTACTTGGGACAAGAATCGGTCATATTCGGATAAAATCTTTTCCTTTTCAATTAATTGTAGTTCGTAAGCGGTGTCCATTTCATAAAACACTTTTTGAACTTCTTTAATTTCAAAATAGAGATTTTCCGAAAGAGATGCAAAACTTCCTTTTAGGTTTTTGACAAACGGATTGATCACATTCTTAAACACCTCGTTCATGTGTTCGAAAGCCCATTCTCTGGCGTTTAGACCATTTGAAGTCGTACATTCCCTGATGACCTTGTCAAAACTAGCAAAGTATTGATTGATCTCTTGCAAGTTTATCCATACAGTGCTAACAGGTGGAAGATCCTTTGGAATTTCCTTAGGTCCTTCCATTTTGACAAGTGTAGGAAGTGTAATAGGGTTTTCTTCATTTAACATGTAGGTTGGTGCTGTGATGAGATCTTTATCAATATGGAAGCGAATTCTAAAGTCCGTTTTTGCAAGCTCCTGATTCATTTTAAAATAATCACACTGGGGATATTTTGCAAAGTTGTATGACCGATTCTCATCAACTAGATCCTTATTTGTGCGATCCTCGAAAATAACAATCGGATCTAAGACCAAACCTAATTGGGTTTCATTATAAAGTCTTGGATTATGGATAAAAGCATGTCTTGCATACCGTGGGTTAGGGGGAAGGTCTTTTTGACGCGATAAGTTAAACTCTCTAAACGATGAGTCAAATAAGTGCACTAGTTGGGAGGCAGCGTATTGTCTTAAAAGCAAATAATCTAAGCTTCTAATCTTATTAGCCGCATTAATTTCCATTTCATTCTTTTTAGACTCGAGTAATTCAAAATCCGTTTGAAGTTTGTGAAAATTAGTGACCACTAACTCTTTTTCTTTAAGTTCATTAGAAAGATTTGCTCTTAAGGTTTCAATTTCTTGCAAATGACCCATTTGTTTGTTTTGAAAATGATCATATTCGGGATTTGTAAGAACATTGGACGAAGGAACTAATTCCAAGGTTTGAACTTTTTCGTTGCACAAAGCAAGCTCAGCCGACAGATTCTTATTCGTAGCTAGGGTTTCTAAAAGTGCAGTATTCATTTGGCTAAGTAACTTTGCAGGAACCATGACCAAATCTTGTTGAGCAGGAATATGCGTATGCGAAATGGCTCCCGGTTGTGATTCACTCAAATTCTGGGGACTTACATTGATATTACTATCATTGATTGTCTCCTCATTTGAAAGACTCACCACCGAAGACTCATTCGGATCAGCACCCTCTTGCCCAAATTGATGTGGCTGAATACTAGTATTAGTGGTATTAGTAAGTACCTCAGATACTTGATCTGACCCAACGCGAGAAAGAGTCGCCATAAGAGCTGCTTGAGCTGATTGAAGATCATCACAGTCTGAATCGTAAGCATCCAGATCATCTGCTTGGTATGTTGCATTCTGTGTAGTGAGAACTTCTTGTTCAGCAACCCCTGGATCAGCAAGGAATGCCAGCTGTTGATGCAAAAGTTGGGTGATCCTTGCTAGACCCGAATTAGGCTTAATTCGGGTTGGCTAGGCTCCGGCTCCTGCACCAAGGGAATCGTTTGTTTGGGATCCTGCACGCTAAACGGCACGCGTTAGGCTTACTGTGGGAATGTTTCCCACGATTAGACTCCGGCGTGAGAGTAAGTAATCGATTTAGGGTTTATGTGAGTTAAGAGTATAAGACGTAATACCTTTGTGGAACCCTTGGGGGTTCCTTTTATAGGCAGTGAAACCCTAGTGGGCTGCCACTGATACTTTGGCCCCAAGGAAAGGATAACTATCATAATTAGAATGATTGTTATCTTCTAATTATGGTAGTGAATATCCTCCTCTATTGGGATAAAACTATTCCTAGACAGAATATGATTCTGTCTAACCCTTTGTCGGCCGCACCGGGCCGTGGGCCGCACACATGTGTGCGGTCACTGTTCACCCAAGCCCATAAGCCTGAATGACATTATTCCACCCATCTGTGATGGGCCGGATACGGGTAGTACCCGTGGGCCGGGTTCCTGACCCGGTTGGGGACTATACGTCATCATGTCCCCCCAGTCTAGTTGTTACAGCCGTAGGCGTAACCTCTAGACTATCAAGGTGCTCTCTAGACATACCAAGGAAGACCTAGAAAATGAGACATTGAAAATTTTGTTCTGGCCGCACGTGGCGACCCGTCGTAGGAATATATTTTGAATAATACCTCAGCCGCACGTAATCGGCCGAGACAACTTAAATGTAACATTAAATACGGTCTTACGTAAGAGCCGCATAACCCGACACAAGAATAAAAACATTAATGATAGTCAACTATCCAGTCGCATGCCTACAAAAGTGCACCATTAATGCCCACCCTTGAGCCACGTAAAACTGCTAAGAAGTGACCCGTGGGCCCCCCTCTGATTTTGCAGAAATGTCAGAAATCCTATCCGTTGGATAGGCGAGGTGGCTGACACGTGTTGAATATCCATGGTACCTCGGAAACCGAGGCAACCCTATATAAGAGTTGGCATGCATGTTTGTTACACACACACCTCACCCCTTCTTCCGCCATTGTTAATCTCAAGCTTTTATCTCCAAAACCTTGCCTTCTTTTCCACGGACTTCTGTCGCCGCAAGTTAGATCATCACGCCTTTAAAAACCTTTTTATAAAACATGGTAAAGGACAACCCCCTTATCATAGATGTCCTTAACGTGATGTCTGCGGAAAAATACCTCGACTTCCTGTCGAAGTATTATGTACCCGAAAGCGTACACCCCACCTATCCAGGTGATGGTGAAGCGATTACGGATGCACCGGCGGGGAAAATAGGCATATACACACGCCTGTTTGACTCGGCCAACTACCGTATACCCTTATCCAAGTTCTTGGTAGACCTGCTATTATATTATGACTTCCACATAACCCAGCTTCACTGCATAGGGGCGTGTAAAATCAACCAGTTTGAAATTACATGCCATACCTGCGGAGTAACCCCAACCGTGAACCTTTTTAGGGCTTTCTATTTTCCTCAGCTAGTGAATGGGTGGATGTCGTTTAAGAAACGACCCGGGAATGCCCCTATGACGTATAGGAAGCCTCTAGACTCCCTTAAGAACTGGTACGACCATTACTTCTTTGTAGATGAGAAGGTGTTCCCTACCCCCTTCGTACTCAAAACCAAAGCCCCCAAAGACTACCCGCCCAAATCCAAAGATTATAGCAGCAGGGACCTAAAAATACTAGATACCCACCGCACAGAATTCCATAGAGGGTTGCCGGAACACTTTATGTGCTTAGTAGGGATAAGCCGCCGTTACTTTGGGAGGGATGACTTATACCCGTGCTTCCTAACGGAACAGGGAGAGGGTAGGTCTAATTTATATGTTGATTTGATTTGTCACGCATATGTGTAGAACTTTACTAACCCATGTACTTGTAAAATTTTTGCAGAGATGAACCTTCACGGACTAATCCGTCAGGGCGACCCATTGAAGGTAGCGGAAGGATTCCGGCCGCTGAAGCCGAATGAGCTCCCCTTGCTAGAAGCACTAGCCGACCGTACGATGCCGCTCGAAGAAACATCCGAGCCTAGATCAGACGAAGAAGAGCCCGCCATCGAGAAATCCCCATTGGATTTCCTCAATGAAGATGGCGAAGAACAATTGCTAGAGGGGGCACCATCAATTAGGAAGAGGAGAATGACCCCAACGAAGACACTACTCAGGCCTCCGGGTCCGCCCCGCTCACCTCTAGAAAGAGAAAGACCACCAGGCGGGTGGCAAAGAAAATGGGGGACGAGGCCGGAGCCGCGAATGCTCCTCCCAAGAAGCTGAGGAAGGACCATCCGCAGTACCAAGAAGGGAGTGGTACTGCGACCGCCCAGGCCGACCCCACCCCGAACATGGGAGGGCCAACCTTGCGAGTCACCCCTGTAAGCACCGTAGCTCCTACCGGCCCAGACCCTGCCATTGGCACCTCGTAAGTACCCTTCGGAGTATGATTCATGTCTTTGTATGATGCATAGACTAATATTGTCATGTTAAATAACAGGGCCAATCCGGCAGCCGTAGCGCAGGAGGAAGAAGTGGGGAGGAATCCATCCCCCGCACCAACCAACAAGCCCCCATCCCCTGCTGCCACACATGCCAAGGAGCCGCACCCCGAGGGGGCAGAAGAAAGCCTGCGCTTAGCATGGAACCTATCAAGTTTGACAAGGCTGGAGGCAGAATCCGAGTGTTCAGAATTCATTGAACACATCACCCCGCCTGTCCTCGCACAAGATCTAGATGAGTTAGATCATGAGGCCCTCATTGAGCAGTTTGACGTGTCGTCCGCACACCAGGTGATGGTGGGAGCCGCGTTAAGACGCCGTCTAATCCAAGCCCTCACCAATGTGAATCGGGCAGATAAGAGGATAGCCCGTCGTGAGGCGATGGTCGTGAAGAACGAGAAGACCATCGCATCATTGCAAGCGGCGTTATTGACAGCCGAGGCGACGGTGAAGGAGCAGGCGCATCACGCCGACGCCAGAGAGAAGCGCATTGCTGAGCTTGAAGCCCTCGTAGCCACATCAAACGAGAAGGTAAACTTTCGAAATTTTGTACATACACTCGAACTTTGGGTATGCATTTAACCCAAGAAAAGTATATATCCTTGTAATAACTCCAAATTTTATATGCAGGTGTCTGCGGCCGAAGCTGCTACCAAGGCTGTGACCGTGCAATCCTTCAACATCGCCCAGGAGCGTGATGCGCTGAAGGATGAGTTGACGCGGACCCAGACCAACCTTGAAGAGCAGGCTGTCTCAGCTGATGAGGAGCTAAGCAAGATGGTTGTAAGCTGTGCTGAGAGGATATGTCCTCCCCTACTAACCGCTACAGCCGGTCGCAGGTGGATTATCGGGCAAGGAATGCGACTTGCTGTGAGTAGGGCATTGGAAGCTCCACACCTATTGCAGGTGTTTGCCGGGGTCGTATCCGATGGAATCGACCGTGGTAGACATGAAGGCCTGGTCAAAGCTACGGAAATGATAGGGAAAAATGAAGATATCACACAGCATCCTTATCACAACCCCTCCGCCGCAGATAATATGACCGCGTCCATGAATGCCTTAGAGGAAATTCAACACCCTCTCCTAGACGAGCTTGAGGCACTGAAGGACGCTCCGAACGAGACAATAATGTCCCGGCTGAGTGCTGATCCCATTCCTTTGACATTGGCCACTTATGATTCCGCATCCAAAACCATGAAAGGCGAGAAACTGCTTGTAGAAGCATTGGATGCTATTGCGGCCAAAGTCCGGGATGGGAAGGATGCTCGTGGGGAGGTCCTCCGTGATCTAATCAAGGAAGGGAAGAAGGAGATAGGGGAATTCCTACCCCCCTTATAATTTGTCAGTTGTGAACACTTGTAATTTATATTTTTATTCGTCCGTGTATGTACACGGCTAAGACATATGTGAAATAACTTGTCTTTTATTTTGAAGTCCGTGATGACCACGGCCATTTTGTTTATTTATTGTTGAAACTTGTGTACTTTGATTGTGTTGAATATTGTACATCAATACTGCATGATATGTCACGTCTTACACACAAAGAAAGAAAATACATACAAGTCTATAATTTACTAGACATGTGACGTGCGTCTTTACTATGCGGAGCACCGTGTGACTACGGCATATGAAACTTACCCCAACGTCTTGTGAGTAAGGTGTCTAGTAAGGATACATGATCCGTGCGGCTGGGGTTGCATCCCTCTTACGCGGCAAGTTGAATTAGTAGGTTCACTTAATCCTCTTACCCCGCCTGGAGGCGTATAGTACATGTACAGTAATTGGAAAGAATGCATATGAATGGAACATGGCATATTATAATATAAGTAAAATTCTTACAACTAACAAAAATCTAAAAAATGATTTGCACGAAACAAGCCGTGGGGCTAGCTAGGCACCACGGCGTTTTATTAGAACGTTTACACTTTTGTTTGAACAATTATGACAAGTCCTAAAAAACAAGAAAGGAAACTAAACAAACATAAGAAAAACAAAACAGATAGACCGCATGGTTCTTTATTAAGACCGCATATAGCAAAGTACCCATGCGGAAGCCGTAGCTTTCAAAGATAGCACCTTTTGAGATTGGAAATGTTCCATGTGCGCTCTAGGTCGCGGCCATCCATATCACGTAACTTGTACGCGCCTCGTCCCAAGGCTTCAGTGACTTCATACGGTCCTTCCCACTTAGGGCCCAGCTTTCCTGTATTCTCCGCTCGACTTGCTTCGTTAGCACGATAGACGTAGTCTCTCGGTCGAAAAGAAACACCCTTGACCTTGGCGTCATAATAAGCCTTCATCTTAGCCTTGGACTTAGCCTCATTGATGGCTGCTACTTCCCTTTTTTCTTCCAACAGATCCAGGTTGATTCGCAGTTGTTCATCGTTCGTGACGACATTAACCTCCGCCGTGCGGATGGTAGGCATCCCTATTTCTGCTGGTATAACGGCTTCAGTGCCGTAAGCCAATGCAAATGGAGTATCTCCGTTGGCTGTTTTGATCATAGTCCTATGCGCCCATAGCACATGTGATAACTCATCAACCCATTTGCCACTTCGTTCATCCAAACGCGCCTTGATGCCATTCCCCAAGCTTCTATTTGCCCGTTCGACAAGGCCATTTGTCTGCGGATGTTTAACGGATGCGAAGCGCCGCTTGATGTTTAATGAAGCACACCAGTCTTTGAATGGATTGTCCGTGAACTGCTTACCGTTGTCTGAGATTATTTCCCCCGGTAGACCAAAACGGCACACAATATGTTCCCAAACAAACTTTTTAACTTGTTTGCCTGTGATAGACTTGACTGCCTTGGCCTCTATCCATCGTGTAAAGTAGTCCATCGCAACAATCAAGAACTTTACTCCCCCCGCAGCTACAGGAAACGGTCCTGCAATGTCGATTCCCCACTTATAGAATGGCCATGGGGACATGATAGGTGTAAGCTCCTGCTGCGGGTGCCGCGGTACTGGCCTATGCACTTGGCAATCACTACACTTGCGAATCATGTCGCGCGCGTCTCTGTGCATGGTAGGCCAATAGTATCCTGTTCGTAAGGCTCTAGCTACCACAGATCGTGGACCCGCATGCATGCCGCACAACCCTTCGTGTATGTCACTGATTACGTAAGCGGCCTGACGTGGTCCAACACACCGCAGCCACGGCTGCAAGAAAGAGCGCTTGTAAAGGATGCCGTCTCGAAGTTCGAAATGCTGCGACTTCCTTCTGATGTGCCGTGCTGCTTTTTCCTCGTCTGGAAGGGTCTCACTAGTCAAATAGTTGATAATCGGGGTCATCCATGTAGGTCCATCCTCCTCAATTATAGCAGCAACCTCCCCCTCCGTTATAGATTTCTCCTTGAGTATTTCCACCAAGACTTGTTTAGACAAGTGAGCGAAGCTTGTGGATGCGATCTTGCTAAGAGCGTCCGCCTTTTTGTTCTCGCCCCTTGGCACCTGCTTGATGGAAAACTTACTGAAAGTCGCGATTAGCGACTTGACTTTTTCCAAGTACCTGACCATGTTGTCCTCCTTAGCCACATATCCACCTAGAATATGGTTCACGACAAGCCGTGAGTCCACGTAGGCCTCAAGGTTGCGGACTCCCATTCTAGCGGCGATTTTTAAACCCGCAATTAATGCTTCATATTCCGCTTCGTTGTTAGTGGCCGTGAACTCAAAACGGAGGGCGTACGTGAATTCCATTCCTTCTGGATTTGTGAGGATGAGACCAGCTCCGGACCCGTCCGTGCACGAAGATCCGTCCGTGAATAACACCCATGGTTCTGTTGGGATCTCGTTTTGTTTAACGATTGGCCCTTCCTCATCCGGCTTCTCGATCAGGAAATCTGCCAAGATCTGGCCTTTCACAGTCGTCCTTGGCCTATAAGATATATTGTGCTCCCCCAATAGGATGCTCCATTTTTGTAGCCTCCCTGCTACGTCCGGTCTAGAAATAACCTGCTTAATTGGCTGATCTGTAATGACCACAATTGGGTGCGCCTGAAAGTACCGGCGCAGCCGCTTTGTAGCAAACACTAGTGCTAACACCAGTTTTTCCATAGAGGAGTAATTCAGCTCCGGCCCTTGTAGTGTTCTACTTATAAAGTAGACCGGAGTTTGCACTGTATCTCTATCTGTCATAAGTACCGCGCTTATTGCGCCATGAGTGGCTGAGAGATACATAATGAGTTCCTCCTTTGGCCGGGGAGCTACTAGTATAGGGAGGGATGCAAGATGCTGCTTGAGTTGGCCGAAAGCTTCCTCGGCTTCCTTCGTCCACCGGAAGTCTCCCTTCCTAATGCACTTCTTGAGTGTCTTAAATATGGGTAATGACTTCTATGTGGATTTAGATGGGAACCTATTCAGCCCGGCTAGCTTCCCATTTAAGGATTGCACCTCCTTCCGTGTCTGAGGGGATGGCAGTTGTATCACTGCATCCGTCTTCTCTGGGCAAGGTTTGATGCCGTTTGGATCAATCAAATATCCAAGGAACATTCCCTCCGTTGCCCCAAACGTACATTTCTTTGGATTTAACTTCATGTTAATCCTTCTCAGCGTGTTGAATGTCTCTTGGACATCCCGGAGAAGTGCCTCCTCCGTGTGACTTTTTATAACCAAGTCGTCAACATAGACTTCCAAGTTGCGGCCTATCTGTGATTCAAAAGCTTTGTCCACAAGCCGTTGATATATAGCACCGGCGTTCTTCAGTCCAAACGGCATTTTCGTATAGCAATATACGCCCTGGCTCGTATGGAACGCCGTTTTTTCTGCATCCTCCTCCGCCATCTGGATCTGGTGATACCGTTTATACGCGTCCAAGAAGCATTTAAAAGGATACCCACATAGGGATTCCACCTTCTAGTCGATTTCGGTAACGGGTAACAGTCCTATGGGCAAGCCTTGTTTAGATCCGTAAAATCCACACACATGCGCCAACTTCCGTCATGTTTCTTGACCATGACCGGATTGGATAACCACTCGTGGTAGTATACCTCGCGCATGATGCCTGCATCCACTAGTTTCCGTACTTCCTCCAATATCACTTGGCTGCGCTCAGGCGCCTGGCCGCGCTTCTTTTGCTTGACGGGTTGGTACCCTTGGCGGATCTGGAGCTTATGCTCTGCTATCGCACGTGGCACGCCTATCATATGCTTTGGCTCCCATGCGAATATATCTAGGTTTGCACTTAAAAGAGAGCACATGGCCCTTTTACCGCTATCCGAGAGCGCCCCTCCTATGGGTACCTCCTGTTCCGGATAGTCAGGGTGAATTGCTACCTTCCAATTGGGAGGTAGTGATCCATCCTTGGGTGGAACAGGTGGAGCCGGTGTTGTCACAGTGTGACACTCGGATGCCGGTACGATTGTGTTGTAAATGGTAACGATCCCCCCCTCAACGGGGAATTTGATCATTCCGTGCGCCGTGGAGGGTACCGCCCGTATAGCCAAAATACCTGGTCTGCCTATGATCCCATTGTACGGGGAATGTGAGCGTATCACCATGAAGTTCATCCACGCCATAGTGGAGTGTTCCTCGTTCCCGATGGTTACAAGCAGCCGTAGTTGCCCTATCGGCCAGATAGTGTCTCCACTAAAGCCGGTGAGCGGCGCCGTGGCCGGTACTAATTGGCTTCTTATTTCTGGGCACAACTGCACAAAACAGTGTTCATACAGTACCTCTGCTGATGACCCTCCATCCACATACATGCGACGAACATTGTGTGTTCCAATGCTTATCTCAATGGTGAGAGGCGCATCAATCACATCGCTTGCTGTGATGAGAGGGAATGAGATTTCCCTGCCGCGTGAAAATTTTTGGCCCACTTTCTGCCTCGTGCGGCGCTGTCTGGATTGGATCATGTATATGGTCGAAGGTTTGTCCTTTTGGGGATCCTTCTTATCGTACTTCTTGTTGTTGTCTTTTCCATCCTTCCAATCCTTAACTAGGTGCTTGAGTTTACCTGATTTGATCAGCGACTCAATATGCTTCTTGAGCTGGATGCACTCCTCCGTACCGTGGCCTTTGTCATTATGGAACTCGCAGAAGCGATTTCCTTGCCGACGTTCCGGCGGAGTGGTCATTGGGGGAGGCCTTGGAAAGTTCGCCCCTTCCGTCAGCAAGATCTCCCGGTAGGACATCTTTAGGGGGGTGAACTTATCGTCCGGCCGTCCTCCTTTGCTTTGGCTCTTATAGTCTGAGCCCTTGCTATTGTTCTGATTGCCTTGACCGCCCGACTGTCTCCGGGACTGGTCATTTGACCGGTACCCATTTCCTCGGGATGGGTAGGCCGCGGCAACAGCTGTTTCCCCTTCTATGAAATTTCTGACCCTTTCCATGAGGTCGTCATATCTCTCTGGACGCTTGTCATTGAGGCGCCTGATCAACTCCCTGTATGTTATGGCGTGCATGTAGTCAGAGATTTTCAGGAGCTCCGGCATTGTTCTTGTGCGCGTGCACTCATCATTGAAGCATTCCGTGAAGGCTTCTTTGGACTCCCCCGGCCGTTGTTTGACAGTTGCCAATGAGACCGGATCCCTATTATACTTCTTCCTCTGAGTATAATTGTTCTCGAACGCAGTGCGTAGTTCCGTGAAACTATCAATGCTCCGTGGAGGGAGTGCCTCAAACCAGTCACGGGCATTTCCGATCAAAGTTAAATTGAACATTTGGCACCATATAGGCATGGGCCATCGCTCAATTTTAGCCTGCGTATCAAATATTTTAAGGTGATCAACCGGATCACCAGACCCATCATAAGTCTTAATACACGCCGGCATGCGACGTTTGGTGTCTTCAGAATAGTTCCGTATGCGGAGGGTGAACGGGTCTTCCCTGGGATCCGCCCATGGCCGGGTGAGCCTAGGCTCATCCCATGGTTCACACCATGGTCGCGAAAGATCCTCCGCTTCTGCATCTCGATAATAAGGACCACCATAATACTCATCATTGTTTGGTGGTGGTGGAGGGGTGCGCCTAGGTCGGCGACGCTTAGGCGGATGGTCATCTGAGTCCTCTCCTGACGGGTCTGGGGACGGTGGCGGTGCCCCATCCTTTGGGTATGGACCACTTTTTTGGGATGAACCGGAAGCCTTCTTCCCAGTGATCATCCTGTCCCACACGCTCGGGCGACGAGTGGTTCTGGCCAACTCTCGATCTGGCCACTCGGGTGAGCCATCAGACTTATCTCCTCCTTCCCGAGACTGCATTAGTTCCTGTATGAGGCGATCTCCTATGCGCTCAAACACATTCCTGGGTTGAGGGGTTTCCTCAAAGATGCTCTGCTCCTGAGGCCGAGCTCTCCTTTTCCTCTGATTTTGGGAAGAGGTAATTGGTCCGGTGTCACCAAAGTTGAGTCTGGATTGGAGGTTCCTCCCCAGATTCAACCTTGACGCGATCCCTGGGACGATCCTATCGAAGTTCTGCGTGAGAACTCGAGTAAGATCCTCCTCGCTGAGCGGTAGGACCTCTACCTCTTCCTCTACCGATGGTCTGCGCGGCTCCTTGTTAGGAGGGTTGGGCGCACTCCCTGGGTCCGGATTGTCTAGGGTTGAAGTAGGTGGGGGTGTCATGGAGATCGTGCTCGTCACCCCCAAGGGCTGGAAACCGCCACGGTTACCAGGTCCGCCTGCAAGGCGGCTAGGTGATTGATTGGGGATGAGTATCCCTTCCCCTTGGGACTTCCGATTTCCAGGATTCGTATTCCTGGGATTGGCTGGCTGATGCCCCTTCGTCATTGGGGATTCAGAATGAGGTTTTGTTCTAGCTTAGTGTAATGGGTCCCACGGATGGCGCCAACTTGTTGATGCAAAAGTTGGGTGATCCTTGCTAGACCCGAATTAGGCTTAATTCGGGTTGGCTGGGCTCCGGCTCCTGCACCAAGTGAATCGTTTGGTTGGGATCCTGCACACTAAACGGCACGCGTTAGGCTTACCGTGGGAATGTTTCCCACAATTAGACTCCGGCGTGAGAGTAAGTAATCGATTTAGGGTTTATGTGAGTTAAGAGTATAAGACGTAATACCTTTGTGGAACCCTTGGGGGTTCCTTTTATAGGCAGTGAAACCCTAGTGGGCTGCCACTGATACTTTGGCCCCAAGGAAAGGATAACTATCATAATTAGAATGATTGTTATCTTCTAATTATGGTAGTGAATATCCTCCTCTATTGGGATAAAACTATTCCTAGACAGAATATGATTCTGTCTAACCCTTTGTCGGCCGCACCGGGCCGTGGGCCGCACACATGTGTGCGGTCACTGTTCACCCAAGCCCATAAGCCTGAATGACATTATCCCACCCATCTGTGATGGGCCGGATACGGGTAGTACCCGTGGGCCGGGTTCCTGACCCGGTTGGGGACTATACGTCATCACCAGCTCCTCTTCATCAAGTTCTTGTCCTTGTGCTTGAGCGTTGACCAAATAAATCTTCTCTGCAAACCATTGACCATCCCTTCTCCTCTTGGGTTTTGTGCAATCCCTAGACATGTGACCTTCTTCCTTACAGTTGTAGCATGTAATCATTCTCAACTTACCTGTGGAATTAGCCCGTGGAGGAGTGTTGACCATTGGAGCAGGATTGACCATGCGTGCATTAGTGGTTGATGTAGTGGGTCTCCCCTGATAAGGTTGAATAGATTGAACCATTACCCTCCCATTCTAAATGGTAGCTTATTGTCGAGAATTTGATGAATTCCTCAGCTGATTGTTAGTAGGAGCTGGTCCTCTAAATCCTCGTTTGCTCAATGTCCTTGTGAGATAAGCAGACATAGTGGCTAACACTTCAGCTGGGTCAGTTCCTTGTTTGAATTCAGGAATGGGAACCTCATTATTATCATAATACATTGCTTGGTCTTGTTGAGCAGCATAAGCACTAGAAGGATTACTGATGTGGTCAGAATAACTTGGTGGATATGCTGTATTTTCTTGATATGGAGAGTATGATGACTGAGCATAGGGTGCAATGCTTGCTGGTGAATATGGGTGAGGTTGTGGAGCATATTGTGATGCTTGTGGTTCTCTCTGAGACAAAGGTGCATTAAACCGATATTGTTGCTGATGTGAGGTGTGTGGTTGCGGTAGAATCGAATATTGGGGGAAGCTTGGAGTCATGTACGGTGATGGATGATAAGCTTGGTGTCCCATGATATAAGGAGTGTTGTTATATGACAAGCTTGGTTGATTTGCCATCAAAGCTAAAGATTCAGGGTACATACCTCAAGGCGAACGGTGCATGATCACGTGTTTCTCATGCTGCTGGAGAAAAGCATAGAGTTGATCCAAATTGCACTTATGCAAATCCCTGGTTAACTTAACGTGGGTAATATACTCACCCCATTCAGCTTGAGGTAAGGTATTCAAAAACTTGGTGTTAACCTGGAATGGAGCAATCACGAGATTGTATACATTCAAATCATTCATGAGAGTAGTGAATCCGAAGTAGTAGTCATGAAGCGTTTCCCCTGGACTGTACGTGAACCTATCAAACAGATCATACAACTGACATTCCCGATCCTGTTTAGTAAGAGACGTACCTTGTAGCAAAACCTGTAGACGTCCCCATAACTCCTTTGCAACCGTATATTGACTTACCATTCGATAGATGTCATGTGCAAGAGCTTGGAGAATGGTTTGAAGAGCTTTTTCGTCTGCATCGGCAATAAGTTGTTGAGCTGGCGTAAGTTCTTCAAACTCCCGTGGTCGAGTCACATTGTTAACAACGATGGTACCATAATCAAGTGGACCATTTAGAACTGACTTGACCATAAGCCTCCCATATGTCGGTTTTCCCTTGATATATGACAACATACGGCTTTGCCATGCTTCAAAGACTTCTTTAATGAGCATTGGAGGGCGATTATCCGTTCCCGTTATGACGGAAATATCCGTAAGTGATGTCATTTGAGGCATTAATGAACTCGTATTCATTCTGCTCACTTTAAAGAATCAAAGATTATCGGTTGATCGAGCAGTGAAGTAAGGTTGTGAGTTGTGTTGTGTTGTTGAAGTAAAGCGTATGTAAGAAACCAAGATTAAATCCACTAAAAATCGTCGAAAAAACTCGTAAAATACCCATTGATCCGGAATAATTAAGTTGATTCGGAATAAATACCTTAATGTGAAAAAGATCTTGATTCGGAATAATTACCTTGATCCGGAATACTTGGTTGATCCGGAATAACTTGTTTATCCGGAATAACTTGTTGATCCGGAATAACTTGTTGATCCGGAATAACTTGTTGATCCGGAATAAGTTGTTGATCCGGAATAAGTTGTTGATCCGGAATAAGTTGTTGATCCGGAATAAGTTGTTGATCCGGAATAAGTTGTTGATCCGGAATAAACCGTTGGTTCGGAATATTCTGTTGATCCGGAATAAGCCGTTGGTTCGGAATATTCTGTTGATTTGGAATAAACCGTTGGTTCGGAATATTATGTTGATCCGGAATAACCCACTCGTTCGGAATGACTAGTTGATCCGGAATAACCTACTCGTTCGGAATAAGTTGCTTATCCGGAATAAACTGGCAAAATTACTTCGAGAACAAGTAAGCAGCTTTTGAACGATTCTAAACCCGATTTTTGATCAAAAACCACAAAAAGTTTTGTGATTTCTACCAAAGTAAGCTAAACCCAACACTTATCTACTAATCCCAACAACAAAAACACCAAAAAATTACAAGATTCAAGGTTGATTTTCCTAAAAATCACTAATACATTCAAAAACTAAAAAAGCAACACAAATCCTTATCTTAAATCACCCCATGGCTCTTGATACCAATTAAAGAACAATGATAATCTTATGAATCAATAAGGTGGGTTGATGGTTTTAGAGAGAGAAAGTGAGAGAGAAATATGTGTTTTCTTATTAATCAAAAGTGAAAAACAACCAACAACCAACCCCTTTCCATGATGGAAACGGGTATTTATATCCAAGCCACTAATGGGCTTGGGCCGACCCATGACAAGCCAATGGGCCAGTTTTACTTAACAATTTAGACAAATATTTAACTACGAGCTATACAACATTCAATAATATTGTGGAGTGACCGATACTTCTAATATACGTTAAAAACGTATTTCTAACAACTTGGAGATTTCTAAAAGTGGTCTTGATAAGTTCATAAGATTAGGTGACAAAACCAATCCTTGATCATCAAAACCTCAACCTTTTCATGGTATTGGTTGGTACAAGATCATTTCTTTCTATCACCCTATTATTTTTGTAAAAGTTCTTGTATATTTTCTTCAAAAATGTATATGTATGATGATGATGAATAATGATCAATATGTTGTGTGGGGATTTTGTGTTACTAGATTAGGTTAAAGATGCTAAAATCTACAAGTAAAAATGCTAAAACCATGACTAGTCATATAGGCTATTTTAAACAGTAGGTTTCAATAATTTTTCTTGGTTAAATGTATGAGATTATTAGATATACAGATAGATAATTGATTTTTACACAAGTGGTGAATTGGCCACTCAATGGAATGATTAAAATGAGCAAGATATGGCCAAAACACTTTTGAGGTACAAATCTGGCCAGTCTGTTTTGGACGAATTATTACTAATACTTAGAGGCTGATTGAGTAGGAGCTATAAAAGAGTTATTTGTAGCACACATCATGTAGTTTATGCTGTCAAAATTTGGGGTTCTGTCTCCTTGTAAACTCAAGATATGATCAAAATATTGGACTTATGAACTTAGATTTCTAAATAAAGTATGTAATAATAAAGTGCCACTTGAAGTAAAATATTATAAAATAAGTATATAAAATTTAATAAATGATATTACTATCATAAAATATATTTATACACTATAAAGAATAAGTACCACATTTTATAAAAGTACAAATCAACTAGTTTTCCAAACTACAAATTATGTATATAAATTTTACGTCTTTTCGGCTAAAACCGAAAAGATGACGTTATGCGCAAAGGACAATCCCACGTAGTATTTTCGTCGGTGTTATGCGCAAAGGACAATCCCACGTATTATTTTTGGATACGAAATCGATCGTGGAAGTATTAATATTAGGCCTTCATGAAGACATATAAAAACACACATAATGATACACCCGGGGGTTGTGTGGGTCAGGCCGAATGGGCCATTACTATCTATCTTAGGGTTAGGGTTTTATTATTATGCTTTATAAATACCATGCCATTGTTATTATTATAATAAGTTAATCAAATTAATCAATAAACGTTCTCAGTTTCTCTTCTCTAGTTCTTAAGTAGCCCGCACACGCTATAGTGGTGCTTTATCCCGATACTACCCGAAAGGGTCGTATCAATTAGTGCTTTCATTGAGAGCCCTCAACTCGTTGGGGGGGGAGGGTTTCGATCTAAGATTCCAATCATAAAAAAAGTACTGTTCATCGTGCTACTGTTCACCGGGAGTACTGTTCATTTAGACTAATACTGTTCGTAAGATAGAGTACTATTCATCGTCGGGACACTGTTCATCCGTGACACTGTTCATCCGGTTACTATTCACGGGTACCGTTCATCGCGAAAAAAAAATATTTTTTTATTTTTCTCGATTTATTTTTATGGCATTGGGCACTAGGGATCGTGATGCATTATTTAAGCTCTTGCATAAAGATACGGTTGTCGAATATGAAAAGGAGTTTGTGATACTTTCAAATCGAGTAACGGGAATTTTTGAAGATTTACTTATATATTTGTATGTATGTGGACTTAAACCGCTTTTACAATATGCACTGTCAAGCTCGGCGCCTACAAAATTAGGAGAAGCATTTTCCTTAGCCCGTATAATGGAGGCTCGTTTTGCGGCAATTGAAGGGAAAAAGCTTTGCATTGGAGAAAAATTAGATGTCGTTCTATCTTGGCCAAATGAAGAAGCTCCACCCGTGGTTCAAGGGTCATTAGATGTTAATGAAGATGTTAGTGTTGTTGAGGTTAGTGGCGTAAAAGACGGCGTTTTTGATATTAGTGAGGGTAATGTGAGAAGCATTGAAGTTCTTAACGAGTTTGACGAGTTTTCGGAAAATACAGGGTGCGTTGATGAATTTCTTGTGGATGGCGGTGAAGTGTGTGAGGTTGACGAGGATGGGTGGAATAAAGTTATATCGGTACTCAAGGATGGTGGTGATAATTTGAAAGCTTCAAGTCCGGAGACGCGAGCGGAGGGAATAGTGGACAACGAAAATAATTATGCACTAACTTCTTGGGTTGAACATAAAAAATCGGTAACTCTCAAACTATGGAAAAGAATTGGTAGCGGTGATGTTCATGAGCTCATGAATATTTGGCGCATCCATTATGTTCAACCGAATAGGTGGGAATGGATTTCGGACTCCCAGTTGGCATGTTCTTCTTCATGTCACCTTGAGGGCAAGGTGGATTTTGAAGAACTGAGGAGTATGAGTGATTGGGCAACGGAAAGTGTAAAAATGGTGTTGTGTTATGTCCAAGGTAGCAGAAGGAGGAAGAGGAAAAAGGGCGTTGCTTGTGGTCACGGAAGGCAGTGTAATCGCGGGAGTGAAAGGAGAGGTTGCAGTATGATTAGGATATGGGATCCCGGAATCAAGTGTGCTTTTCAAGACATCACCTTGAGGGCAAGGTGGATTCGAAGGAGTGGGGAATGATACACTCGGGGGTTGTGTGGGTCGGGCCGAATGGGCCATTACTATCTATCTTTGGGTTAGGGTTTTATTATTGTGCTTTATAAATACCATGCCATTGTTATTATTGTAATCAATTAATCAAATTAATCAATAAACATTCTCAGTTTCTTTCTTTCTAGTTCTTAAGGAGCCCGCACACGCTATAGTGGTGCTTTATCCCGATACTACCCGAGAGGGTCGTATCACATAATGTTAATAAAAATAAATCTCTTGAGTCGATTAATACTCATGTAACATGCAAAATAAAACGTGAAAGGATCAACTTGTTCACCTTGAGTTGAAGCGGAACAACATAAAAAAATTAAAATGTCTAATTTCGAGAGTCAAATCAGAACCATCGGGTTGCTTGACCCATATGAAAACCATTCATAACCCGTTGTAAAGTTGCATATTTTGACCCGCTAACCCAAATATTTTGAAACCCTTGTTTGACCCAACCGGTTTAGAGTTGAAAAAAGGTCCAAATTTAACCCGGTCTTATATTTTTGAAACCCGGTTAGACCCGTTGATCGGGTTGATTTGGTGGACGAATCGATAACCGAGTGACTCAATCGTGTTGACCCGGTGGTTGAACCATTGACTCGATAATCCGAAATTAGGATTTATTGAAATTATGGTAGAAGATTTACTAATTAATGACTGAATCTATTTATGAAATTTATGTTTTCACATTTCAGTATTTATGGAATTTAAGTTTCCCACATTTCACTATTTATAGAATTTAAGTTTTCACATTTCACTTTTCCAGAAATGATGGTTTTTCCTTTATATATAGTATAGATATAGATATAGTTAAGATTCTTAGTTTCATGTCTATATTTGTAAAACTAGACGTGTACCGGCACATAATGCCAAGAATGTCTAGCGCCAAATAGTTAACTATATGCTAATGAATCGGTGGTTGAACTGCTAACCCGGTGACTCGATCGGGTTGAGCCGATGGTTAAATCAGTGAACCAATGACTCGACTGAGTTGACCATGTGGCCTAACCCGTGACCCAATTAACCCTAATGGGTTGATCTGATGGTCGAATCATTGAACCAGTGACTCGATCGGATGGACCCGGTGATCGAACCGCGACACGGTGATTCGACCGGGTTGACCCGATGGTCGATAATGTGATCTGATAACTCGACCAGGTTAATCTGTTGGTCAAACCCGTGACCTGATAATATTGTATAAAAAATAAATGTTTAACATATAACAAGAAATGTTAAAATCAACATTTTTAACTAAAAAAATACATTTTTTATATATTAGTTGAGATATGAGTTATCATTTTTAATAAGTTTTTGCTTATTTAATCATTGCTATTGGCCAATTTTTTGTTTCCCGCTAGTCCTAAACCAATTTTTTCAACTCCCTCCAACAATGAGATCGACTAATATTTTATTTTCCTCATCTCAAAGAAAACCGCCACATCTCCTTTTTCCACGTATCCATCATCAGTCACAACTATATGTTGCCATCTCTAACTATACAACTCCAAATCATGTAAATGGGGCGATCTTTATTATAATAACATACATAAAAGAGGTAATAAATTTTCGTGTAACTACGCATGAAGTGAGATTATGTGATTGCTATAACAAAATAAAAGAGGCCCTTGTGAATAAGAATTAAGATTTTACAAGAATTTAATTCTTTTTTCTGGTGACTATAGATTTGCATATACAGTGGCTATAGTGTTTTGGTAGGTTGTTTTTATATATTCATTTTGTTTTTGCAGGATAATATCATCGATCTTACTTATTAACATCTGACTTGGAATATGCTTTTCTTCGGTAAGTTTCATTTCCTCTACATTTTTTTTTCTATTTTGAGTTGATTCTTGTTTTGGAATGATTTTGATTTGATATATACACTACTACAAAAAAGTCCATGGAGAGTGGTCCAAAAAGGCTATGGAGACTGGTTTTGTAGGACGTCTCTATGTGGAGGATCTCCTTGCTCGAAACATAAAGAGACTGGTTTTTAAACCAGTCTCTATTAAAAGAATCGACACTGGTTATCTTCATAAAAACAAGTCTCTTTAGAGATTGGTCTCCATACTAATCTCCAGAAAGAAGTCTTTTTAAGAGTATCTAACCAGTCTTTTTATGGAGTAAAAAAATGTGTTTTTTTCTAAAAACCAGTCTCTTTTTAATTAATTTTTTTTAAAAAAAATTAGAATTTTTATTAAATTCCAAATTTTACAAATTTAACCCTCTACAATAAAATAATATAAATACAAGAATTCTATAAAAAAAAAACTAAATTAACACACTACATCAATTATTATCGAAACCAAATTCACCACTGAAAGAAATCAACAAACTTCTAGGACACTAGAATTCAACATATACGAAACTAACACACTTGGTCGCAAAATTCTACCTAATGAAAACACGGTCATTTATTATTTCCTTTTCTTTTTTTAGCTTCCACCTGCAAAAACAAATAACAAATATTTGTTATTCGTATTCCAGCCAAAACTAATCTCCTAACTGTTCATGAAAAAACAATTTCCTTGATATATATAGCTATAAGATTAGAGAAAAGTAAAAAGATGGGAAAGTAGGGATCAAGATTTCACATTTCTCAACAATATGAATGATCAACCTGATGGTGCACAAGGCCGTATCGATAAACCAAAATAATAAGTTTAATGGCCTACAAAAGTACGTTTGTTACCTCTCCGTCTTCATGTGAATCTGGAATCAGCCTTTGGATAGTCGCTGTCGTGATTCCTGTAAGCCATGCAATCATTTGGTGAGAAATGATGAGCTAGATAGCAACGTAACTTGCCTTATAATGATTGCAATACATCGTCATTAGGTCTTATTAGTTATACATTTTCTTTACTTGTCAATGCGACAAACCTTTCTTTCTAGAGCCCAATATTCTTCTCCACATTTCAACTTGTCTCTTATCCTGAAAATTTACAAGACAACAAATAAAAGGCATGCCATGATACCTTCCATGGAAATAGGTATACATGAGCGCAAGAGGGTTTAACCTATTTGTAAAGATGCCATAGTGCTACAACAAAATAATAAGTTAAATAGAACTAGGTATACCAATTGAAAATCAGTTAAGGTACATACATGGGCGGACATACAGCCACACAGGGGTATGCACTTGCATACCCTGTGATTTCTTCTTGTAGTGTAAAAAAATAGTTTTAAGATTTTTTCAATGGAATAAGAAAGAGTGCATACCCAGGAAAACTGGGATGCATACCCTAATTCATTTAGCCATTGTTCAATTCTGTAAATGATTTAAAAGATACACAAAAAATGAAAGAAAAGAAATACCCGTCGCCTGCAACTCTGCAAGTCTGCAACTAAAGTGTATGGTGCACTCTTGAAGAAGGGTTTAAATGTTTTGAGACACTTTTCCCTTTCATAAACAAAGCCCACTTGAAATATAAGCATATCCTAGGCCCAATCCCACTTTGAAATATATTACAGTAGTACATTATAAGTTAATATGACATGGAGATATTTTGTTTCGTTTCGTACTGAAATCAAGTCAGCTTGTATAAATGTGTATGAATCTGAAAGAAAGTTCAGTTTAATATAGCACAAACTTGGTAAAAAATTGTAGTTTTAAAGCTCGAATTAAAATAGCACAAACTTGGTAAAAAAATGCACTTTTAAAGCTCGGATTCATAAAACACGACTAGTCATGCATAACCCGAATCTCAAAAATCCAACCCGAAAAGCTGATTGAGAAAAAAAAATTAATAGTGCACACCCTATCCCTATTTCCTAGGTCCGCCCCTGCGGACAAACCAAACCAGACATGATTATCTCAAATACACATAATTTAACCAATTCAGATTGCATTTTTATTGATTATTCGTAAAACTTAGAAAAGAAAAAAAAGCTTAAAGAAGACGGATGAATCGCTGAATTAGTAGAAAATCACCTAAAGTGTATTCAAAATCATTCAGACTTCTATATCGTTCGTACTTAAGGCCGTTTAAAAAAAACTTAAGACAGCCACATTATTAAGGTGTTGATTTAAATTTTGTTAATAAAAATTATTATATCAGCAATTTACAGATTCACATTTCTGGGGACAAAAATGGTAGTGTGTTAATGCAACCCAACCCCGTTGACATGTAGGTAAAATTTACCCGTTTTGACCCGAACAAATTTTATAGGTTACTGAAATTGGCGTTCAGCCCGTTTAATGCAAAGTTTTTTTGCTTCTTGTACCATATAAAAACATAAAAAAAAAGTATATCATAAAACTCACCTTCATATCTTCCACAAACGAAGGAAACCCTCCGATTGACATAAATGTAACAAAACCAAATACAAATGAGGCACACGCTCCTCTTGCCAGTATAGAGTTTTATCCCGTGCCCACATTAAAATAAATGCTTCCAATGCAAACCGTAACCAAGACATAGATCACAAGCCGCAACCAGTAATACCCAAAGTCCCTTGACATGTTGACAAACGAACGTTTGGTCAACATAAACGACTGCATGATGAAACTAGCCTGACTGCCACCGGAATCCAGAACAGTACCTTTCTGCATTCCACCATATAATCGCTTAATAAAACCTGGAAATATTGATTGTCTGTATGTTAACCAATAGTACTTACAATCTTTGACATCCCCTCTACTTTTTCATTTGCGGCATAACAATACTGAGAGGTACGATAGTAATCAGTAAGAGCTCGGATTGCTTCTGCTGTTGTTACTTTTTCAAGTGGATCATCACTCGCTTCAAACTGATAAGAGAACAAATTGGTATCATAACATAAGATATGCCTTAATCTTAGATGTAGTAATCTTGACGCAATACTAATGTACCGTACATATATAGCTGATTCTGCACATCCATTTCATGAAACATGAAGTAATATCCACACTGTTTGTTCGAGTGTCAATATAATAGACAAGACATCAGAAAAAGCTTAAGGTAGAAGCAAGACACTAACCGAGTGAATCATCAGATGGAGTCCTGGTAGTGATCGGAGTCTTTCCAGTACCAGCAGATTCATAACCGAGTGAATCATCAGATGGAGGGATCTCTTCTTTAGCCTTTATATCTCTAAAAGATATGGTGAAAGTGTTGGAGGAGGAATGAGGTGTAGCAGCAAGGGTGTTTGGGGTACTAGACCTCGGATTAATGTTACTGGCTTTTTTATAATTAAGCAAATTTACTTCGGTGGGTTATTCAAACCTACTTGGAGTCTGAAAAAAACTATCGATGGGAGATTCATTTTCTCGATGTACAGACATACCTTTTTAGAAAAAAATATCTTCAACCCCAATAAGGTAAGGAACTGAAAGAGTGGAGGCATTGGCAGGTCCTCTGTGACTTTCTCCTGCCACTCAAGAGCCAAAATTATCTTGAGAATATGGATATCAGATACAGCTAAAATAGAGGGGTATTGGGTTGGAGTTTGTAGTCACGATGGTGACGGCTGGTGGAGTATGGATGGTGGGTTTGATGATGTAGGTGATGGTTATTAGTGGAGGTGGTTATGTGGTGGTCAGATGGCGGCGGTGAGCCAGTGATGGGTGGTGATGCGACGACAGACGAGTTTTGTGGATCTGTTGGTCGTAGTAGGTGGAAACGACATAGATGGTGGCAGTCTTATTGAGTAGTGGTGGCGGTGATGTATTTCCGGCGGTCGGCTGGACTAGATCCCGGCGACGGCGGCCAGTTAAAGGGAGAGAGGGATAGTTATGTTAGGGTTTGTGTGTGTAGGGTTTGTGTTAAATGAAAATGAAATGAAATAAAAATATATTTTATATTTATATTTAAGTAAAAGTGTAAGGTTTACATAGTTCAGGGTTAAAACTGTAACTTTTCTTATAGCTTTCTTTTAATAATAGTTCGGGGCTCATTTATGATAGTTAACAGGTGACTCAAGACACGAAATTTTCGTCATTGTGTTCGAAATAATTTTTCCTATAAAAATGAGTATTAACTTGACAATTGTTTCATAATATTTTATAAAATGTGTATTTAATATTGAACGTTAGATCAAATGTAAATGGGAGGTGAGTATTGATCCCTTAGTATCCAAATGATTGTTTGGTATCCAAATGAACCTAAATCAATATATAATTGTTATCAAAAAATTAATGTTATATAAAACTAATTTAAAAACATATCATTAAAAATTTTAACTTTAATTTGTTCGATTCAGTTAATCTGATTTCCGACACATTGGTCGGTTAAGCCGGTGTTCGATCCTATGAACTGATGACTTTGACCATGTTGACCCGATAGTCGAACCTGTGACCCGTGACTCGGTCGGATTGACCATTGGTCAATCTCATGATCCGATGACTCAATCTCATGCCCAATCGACTCATATCGTGTGCAAGGATACCGTATCGACTCTTATCATGTACAACAATATCGAATCAACTCATATCGTGTGCAAGGATACCGTATCGGCTCTTATTATGTACAACGATACCCTATCGACACATATCATGTATAACGATACCCTATCGACTCATATAGTGTAAATGGATTAATGGTCCTTATACTTTAATCATATATATACTTTATAAATTCTAAAAACATAATATGTTATAAAAACAAGTATGTACCGTTTAGTCCTTATCATTTTAAGTTAAAAAAAATTAACCACAATCTATTAAAATAAAAAAAGACTGGTTTTTTAAAAACCAGTGTCTTAAAATGTGTAAAAACACTGGTTTTTTTTATAAAAAATGGTTTCCATAAAACAAACACATAGAGACATGTTGTTACGTAAAAACCAGTGTCTTTACTTTTATAAAAAAGACTGGTTGCATCTTAAAAACTGGTTTCTTTAGAATTCACATTATGGAGACTGGTTTTTTTTCAAGAAAACCAGTTTCTATGCATTCCCTTCCCACCATTTTTGGTCATAGAGACATGTTTTTTCATAACCTGTCTTTTTAAGGGGGTCTCTTTAGCGTTTTGTGTAGTAGTGATAACTAGTTGTTATGCTAAATGAAGAAAGTGTGATGATGTTGCTTTATTCACTGATTGAGGTTTCTTAATGATAATTTTGCTTCTATTGTCATGAGTCACGATAAGAATGTGTCATTAAACTATGTAAATATATCAATTTGACCCGACAATTCATGGTAAAATGATTTTTATAGACGGTGTACAAAAAATCAAATGTGTTGCTGATTGGGCTCTCTTTTTTGTGTCTTTAAAATGTATAGCTCCATCTCGATAAGCCTTTTTTCCTTAAGTCTCACAAGAAGTTTTATGAAAACAAGAAAGTAGGTTGCCTGTCATTTGTAGAGCTTTGAAAATTCAGGGCTCAAGGCTTACTAAGATACTCCAATATTACAACAGTTGATCCACCTCTGATCATGATGACCAAATGAGGGTACACAATGGATTCACATGCTACTTTAAGAAATTCTATGTTGTATATTTAAGTTATTTCTTCTTCTCTTTTAAATCTCTTGTGCATGAACATGCTTCGTTTTAGTTAATTGTGTCTTGATTTGTGGATTTAGTTGACCAGCCCAACCTATCCTACATAAAAAAGAATCTTGATTCTGAAAGGGGTTTGAAAAGTCAGATCATGTGTAATCATGCTTGATCTTAAATTTATTGTGATGATTGTGGCGATAAGTTGTGTTGTGGACTTGTAGCTATAATGTGATACTGATAAGTATACATACATACATTAGATTATGCCATTATTCCATCAACTAGTTGGGATTTTTGTGATGATATGATGTTATGTTTGTTACAGGGAGTATCATCGTGGACATATATATTCAAACATGCAAAATATAATGCTCATCGTTTTTGAAGAAAGTGAAGAAATTGCAATTGAGTTGCTCAAACTACTAATGGCTGGTTGGTGTTAAAAAAACTACCAAGAGTTGAGCTTATGATATCTTGATTAACAACTTCAAATATTCTCTCCTGATTTCCTTCATTTGTTTGACAAGTTATTGTACTTGGGAGTTCTGCCAGTAGCTCAAATGTGTGCGGATGATGGATGATGACTTAAAAGGTCATTTTTGGTTTCCTTTTGTTACATCTGCTATTGCTTTGTTTTTTATATTCTTTTATTGTCGGCTAATGGGTCAAGACTATGTTCGTGTTACTTTTAGTTCCTTGGTATCTATGTTAAATTTTGTAAGACATCTTGGATTTTATTATAACGTGGATGTAAACTTCTCTTATATAAAGGAAATTCTTGATTGCTTATTGAATTGTATTCTTTGATTTATTTGCTTCAAATTTGGTTCAACTGATTTATATTTGTTCTTGAAATAAGTCGCATTAAATATGTTGGATAGATGCAGAGTGTTTTATGATATGGACACTAATACGACCAACTAAATATGGTACAAAATAATTTTAGAATACCAAATTTAGTCCTAACAAAGCACCTTTATGTATTAGGACCTCTTTTTTGGTATTAAAATAAGACTTTATCCATTATGTTTTCGTTTTATAAAAATGTGTGTTAGGACTTAAGAAAGTGTCCCAAAGCATAACGGATGGGTAAGCATGTATTAGAACACCAAATAGCGTCCTATAATATGGTCTAATATAACGCCATTTTGTTTGCATAAACATCTTTATGGGACCAAAAAAATAGTTTTAAAATGTTTGAGTTTTTTAAGACCGTGATAAATGTCTTAAATATCTATTACAACCCCTTCCTATAGGACACTTTTATTTTAGTTTTATTAGGTTAAAGGTCCTATAAACTAATGTTATAGAACACTAACAGGTGTCCCATAACCCCATTTTTCTTGTAGTGAACCTTACATCGACACATTCATCTTCGATTGAATTTGAAGATTTCTAACTGGATCTGATAAATTTTGGTGAGACGAGGCTTTCCGCACAAGCACCTGCAATATACTTCACCTTCATATAAGAAATATCAACACCTTCACTGAAAGTTTGTTCTTGAACATCGTAAATCCACAATAGATCTCTGAATTGAAAAAAAACTTTGCTGCCGTCATAAACCTTTTTAACCCTTGAAATTCCATGGACTACAATCTTTGTCCAAGATTTCTGTACCCCATACTCATTCATCAGCCAGACATCACCTTTCACGTCATTGATTATAGAAAGCTTTTCACCAAGTCCAACAAGCTTGTTATCAGTATTAGACATGTCTACTTCATTAGGTGGCGGTAGTTCACGTAATTTCTCATCCGCTAAACTAAAAGAAACAATAATTGGTTTAGAAACAAAACTAGGACTGCGGCTCCTCAAAATCCAATGAAGATATCCATTAACAAGCACACCTGATGTCGTTGGCCAGACAACACGACAATTCAAATAAGGCGACTTACTGATCACCAGCTTCATAGTATTTGTTCTAAGGCTATATACATACACATTCCCATGACCGACCTTAGAGAAAACAACAACTTTGTAATCATCTGATACGGAATCATAACCAAATCCTTTGTAACCAAGAAATCGTTCGTAACTTGGCAATTCCAAGTAATCTTTAGTAGTTGGATTTAGAACGCAATTGACAAAAAATTTACCATTCAATGGTATATAATTAGTAGGAGCTCTATAAGCAGAAGCTAAAAGAAGTCCATTGACAGAACCATGTATATGAAGACAATGTAATCCTAAGGTTAGTGGTGACACTGCTTCAAGGTTGTTGTATGGGACTGAACAAAGAGAACCATCTTTAGTGGACTCAAAGATGATGCGACTTGTGTTGAGTGTTTTTTGATGGGTTCGGATGAATTGAGGATCTGTAAGCAAAAATAGCCATTCCTTTGAAACGCATCGGAACCGACCTACAGATTTGGATGGAAGATGGCGTAGAATGTGGTTGGTGATGATATCCTCTGGGATTATTGTCATCGACGCCATTTTTTGTACGTTACAAGGAGGAGATTCAATATCTTATATAGTTGTTATTTAGGTCGGTTATGCAATTACAAGGAGGACCCAATAATTGTTTCAACATGTCAAGCCCATTTGACACTTTCCTACGTAGATCAAATGTGAGAACAGAACTTACATTTAGTCTCAAAATAGATCATCAACCAAATACAAACATTGAAACATTAGTTTCAAAAGACTAGTCGAGCCTAAGACCACGTTTTATAAGTTTCACAAACTTTTATAAGCCGAGTAAGGAATGAGCTGAATCTTATCTAATTAAAATATAGATGATTATCTAGAAAACATAAAATTAAGCTCTCAAAAACTTCTATCATTAGTAATAGGGTACTCGTCCGTTGGTAATCAAACGTTACGTTCTAGCAAACACTAGGAGGAATGCCTTTTTAACGGCATTTTATTAATATCGATCTAGTAAGAAACTAGAAACGAGAATTTACAACAAGAAACATTAAAATGCATTTGTACAAGCCTTGTTAGGATTACAAATCAACTCAAACCAAGTAGGATTTGCTTTTTTTTACGCCTATGAGAGTGGGAAAACACTTTGATTTCATCACCTAGAATGTCCTTCCACGGTGGTTTAGCATCAAAGGAAAATCTATTACTAACCAACTGGCTTAGCTTTGTTCCTAACAAGGTTCCACTAAGTGGTTTCCTGGAGGTCCTGCAAAGGGCCTTTCAAGCGAAGCGGATAATGAGTCTAACATAACTAGGTGAAGGTTCGGAGAAGAAATTCTTCCGCTTGGATGTCATTGCATGATTCGACCTACTAACCATTAACATTTGCCGTTAAAAAGAAAAAAAAAAAAAAAAAAAAAAAAAAAAAAACTCTATTCCTAAAACTCCACATGATCCAAAACATTATTGTATTACAACATCAAAACAGCCTTTGGAAATGTTTTTTAAGTTCACCGAATCACCCCAAGAAAATAAGCCTTGAATATCTCTAAGATAATCTCCAACATTTCACCAAGCCGAGACCAATTTCCACAACTCAATAGCCACCAAGCATTTAACAAATTCTTTGTTGTTTTGATGTAACCATCACATACTGGACATCTTACACTAGGAGCAATGGTGATCTTGGGCTCTGCAAGGTGCTAAAAAATGATCAATTTCACTGTAAGCAAAAAATAAAATAAGTGTGTCACCATACAAACAACACATGTGGACTATGTTCATAACAATCATCTTCAATCACTTCAACAAGTCTTGTTGAATACCCAAAATTGCAAAGTTGAAAATTGTGTAGGCAGAAGTAGAAGCATAACACTAGCTAGCATATAAAGCCTGAAACTCATAAAAAAATTCAAGTTAATTAAAAAACTTCCATTAGAGCATGATCTTGAAACCAAATGGGGAAATAAGTCTAAACAGTGTACACGATGACATTACGAATCAAGTATATTGGAAACCTAAACATCCTAAAGGCCAAAGCATACATATTCAATAAAAAACACAAGGAAAACTAATGCACCAAATGATCCACTAATTCAAAAGGTTGTATTATCAAAGCAATACAAGAAAAAAAAAAACATAACCATGATCTCCAAGATGAATTCAACTCAAACACATTATATATTGGAAACTTAAACATTCTTGTACAGTTGTACCCCTTAAATCTACACATTTATCTTCCATTGAATTTAACGATTTCTATTTGGATCTGCTGAATTTTGGCGAGACAAGGCTTTCCGCTTTGTCCAAGATTTAAGGTACCCCATACTCATTCATGAGCCAGACATCACCTTTCGCTTCATTGAATATATAGCAAGCTTTTCACCAATTATTTGTACAACAAGGTTGGTAACGCGATTAGATACAATATCCACTTCATTATAATAAGAGTGAAATGCACTTTTTATACCTGTGGTATGTCCAGATTGCATATATAGTAACTGGTCTTCCAAAACTGCAGGCGGTCTACCTGGTCTTCCATTAAGTGTTCACTTTGCTACTTTGACCATAACGAATGTTATCCGTTGACCGTTAACTTTCGTTGCTACAGGGTTAATTTTGTCCTTTTCCTTTTCTTTTTTGGCCACCATCGCTCCACCAGTATAATGATTATAAAAGCGGGGTGCCGGGTGTGTTAGTTAATGGATTTCTTCATTGGATGGTTAGCAGGCATTCTAAACCAGTTATTCTGGACATACCACGGGTATGAAAAGTGCATTTCACTCTTATTAGATAGCCATTCCTTTGAAACGCATCGGAACCGACCTACGAATTTGGATGAAAGACGACATAGAATGTGGGTGGTGATGATATCCTATGGAATTATTGCCATGCACGCCATTATATTGTTATCTTACGCCATCATATATCACAACATCCTATGTATTTCAAGAACATATGTTCCACCTGAAGCTTAAGCCCTTATATAGTTAATTAGTTATGTCAGTTAGAATTCTGTTAGCTCAGTTACTAGAATTTGACCCCCTGTGCTGACTTTCTCATTCGTGAATATAACTCATCATGGAGAAATCTGCTCTCGGTTAGTTCATACTACTCTCTGAAAAACATTCGCGTTTTTTGTTGTTTTATTGTATCAAAAGTTGTAAAGAACTTCATACATAAAATTTGAGCTTTGTGTAGAGTTCGATTTAACTTCCAAATTATGATAAGTTTTTAGGTTTTTTTTCTTTCAGAAATTAATTAGTAACTCTTGTCAATACCACCTATGATTCTACAAACAAGGTGAGCATTAAATTTTGACATATGAGAGATCATTCTCTTTATAAAACCATCCTTAACCTTGCCAAGACCAGAAAATAAAAGTACTATGAACCGAAACTAAGTGAATAAGTTTAATTTCAATCTAGTTATGAACCAAAATACAAAAATGAGTTTCTTGCTTTGAAGAATACAAGTATGAACTCAAAACGAGACGCTTCTTAAGTTTCACAAACTACAAAGTTGATAAAAGAATCATTCCGGCCCAAGAAACAGTTGGTTCAGTCCCAGTTTGGTTTTCCACATTTGCCGGTCCAGATGATTTGTGCCCAGCTAAACTACTCTAAAAAACATCCTAGAAGTTTCAAGTTTAAATCAACACTTGCACATTACTAGTAAAATATAAAAATACTTACAAATACTTACAAATGGTACACTACAGTAGTGGTTTTCCATGATCTTGTAAAACAGATGATACACAATTACACACAAAACAATTATCAGAGATCTAAAAAATTGAACATGGTGTATTGGTACTTAAGGACTACATAAGGCACATATAGAAAGATCGATTTCATAGTAAGCGAACGATAAATAAGTGTGCGACCAAACAACTTAATATACCCGACACCAGTGGCCTTACTTCATAAGACAATCATCTCAATCACTACAACAACTCTTGTTGCCATTTCTGAATACCAAAAAAGCATATACAGAACCGAATGCGAGCTAGTATACAAATCCATAAAAGACCCTTTAACTTAAATAACTTACGTTAGAGTATGATTCTGGAACCAAATTGGGAAACTAGTCTAAACTGGGTACATGATGGGATCAAGGATCAAGTTGATCATACATAACCTTCTAGCATCCATAATAAAATCAAAAGGAAAACTAATGCAACTAAAAATTTCAAAGGGTATTATAATATTAGAGCAATAGAAAGAATAAAAACATAACCTCACATCGACACATTCATCTTCGATTGAATTTGAAAATTTCTAACTGGACCTGATAAATTTTCGGTGAGACGAGGCTTTCCAAACAAGCACCAACATAATTCGTCATTTTCATATAAGAAGTATCAACAATTTCACTGAAAGATCGTTCTTCAACATCATATATCCGCAATAGATCATTGGTTAGAAACAGAACTTTGCCGTTCTCATAAACATATTGAACCCTCGGAAGTTCATTAAACCCATGGACTGCAATCTTTGTCCAAGATTTCTGTACCCCATACTCATTCATCAGCCAGAGATCACCTTTTACTCGATTGAATATAGCAAGCTTTTCACCAAGTGTAACAAGCTTGTTATAAATATTAGACATATCTACTTCATTAGGTGGCGGCAGTTTACTTAGTCTCTCATCCGCTAAACTAAAAGCAACAATAACCGGTTTAGAAACAAAACTAGGACTGTGACTGGTCAAAATCCAATGAAGATGTCCATTAACAAACACACCTGATGTTGATGGCCAGCTAAAAGGGTAAGCAGGTGACTTACTGATCACCAGAACCAGCTTCATAGTATTTGTTCTAAGGCTATATACATACACATTCCCATCGCCGTCTTTATCCCTAAAGAAAACAACAACTTTGTAATCATCTGATACGGAATCATAACCAAATCCTTTGTAACCAGCAAATTGTTTGGGTCTTGGCAATTCCAAGTAATCTTTAGTAGTTGGATTTAAAACGTAATGGGTAAAAACTTTACCATTCGAGTGGTTATAAACAGAAGCTAAAACAAGACCATTGACAGAACCATCTATATGAAGACGACGTAATCCTAAGGTTAGTGCTGACACTGCTTTAAGGTTGTTGTATGGTACTGAACAAAGAGAACCATATTTAAGCCCCTCGAAGATGATGCGACGTACGTGTGTTGAGTGATTTTTGATGAGTTTTGATGAATCGGGGGTCGGTAAGTATAGATAGCCATTCCTTTGAAACGCATCGGAAACGACCTATGGATTTGGATGGAAGACGACGTAGAATGTGGGTGGTGAATACATCACGAGGGATTTTCCTCATGGACGCCATTATATTTTATACAGTTTTAGGAATCGAATACGTTATATATGATCGAAAGAATAAAAACAAATTCATAGAAGATATGAAGAATTGCAGAAATGTCTTAGTAGTTTGTCCAAATTTCAATTTTAATCCGTCAAATTTCAAAATTACAAAAACTGTCACACACGTCTCACACGAGAACCCGAGAGCAAAATGACTAAAACAAACCTCAAGGCTTGTCACAAGGACGTTTGTAATTTTGAAATTCGACGGACTAAAATTACAAGTTAGCATCAGCAAGCCACTAACCAATTTACTGAATAAAGATGTCTGATGGCGGGCGTGCTTCGACCGTGTCTCCAGGGCACAGTTGAATGTAGATATCATGAACGCGAGGTGCAGGGTACTAGGCCGAGAAAGCCGGGCAACCACTCCCCTATGTACCAATCGCTAGTGCAGCCAGGCCCCGGCGTCCAGCTCCGCTAGGGCGAACGATGGAAATTAAACTCGTGCGTGGTGACCCCCCCGGTGGGGAATCCGCTCCCGGGTCGTCGCTTTGCTGCGCCTGACCCGTCCTCTAGGCACCTTTGGAAGGCGGGGAGTGTGACAACATAAAGACCATTTTTGCAATTCTCTTTTAAAAGATTTAGGACAGCATTGCCGAGACCAGAAAATAAGATGAGCTAAAAATCGAAAATAAGCGAAAAAGTTCAAGTTCAAACTAGATTACGAACTGAAATACAAAAATGAGCTTCTTGCTTTGAAGAATACAAGTATGAACTCGAAATTACACGCTTCTTAAGTTTCACAAAATTATAAAGTTGATAAAAGAATCACTCCGGCCCAGAAACAGCCGAATCTGGTTCAGTCCCAATTTGGTTTTTCAGATTTGTCGGTCCAGATGATTTGTGCCCAACTAAACTACTCCTAAAAACATCGTAGAAGTTTTAAGTTCAAATCATCACATTACTAAAATATAAAAATAATTACAAGTAGTATTCAGTAGAAAAGATGAAATTTCAACTCTACAGTAATGGTCTTCCATGTCCTCGATAGAAGAAATGGTACACAATTACACACAAAACAAGTACTACGTAGAAGAGATCCGTATTTTCTATTAGAAACAATTCTAGACAAGAATGTTCTACCACATAGATAGCAATCTTTCATTACTGCTGCCCAATACTCGGAAGATGTCACTCAGAAAAATATAATGGAGACGCCCATTGTGAAACATCCGACAGCTACCCATGGACTTAACCGCTCACCTGTTTCAAATATTATAGGCAACTCAGATACAGTATGTACAAACGTCACTCACATACAGTATCTTACAGATGTGCTATACACATGAATTAAAAAATCAGAAGCTCACCTATTCTAGCAGCCTTCCAGAAAAATCCACGAAATCTGCATAATGCCGTAAGAAACACCAATCAATTTCAGAGTTGTAAGATGCAGACATGTCAAACAGGGGAAAATGTATAGAGACTTTAGAGCACAATTGAAATACTAATGCCGTGTTTCATTGTATCAACTACCTACATTTCTAGTGCTTTACTTGTCCATGTGAGACCGGAATTTTTCATTCGTGTTATAGAGACAGAACCAGAAGTATAGATATGATGCTTACAGATTACAGAATTTACTCATTCAATTCCATCTCAGATTAGTCTTCTTTTCTCATACATATAACTTTGCGGGAAAAACAAAACATTATGTACTCAACGTCCCAACCAGATAAGAAGGGAACTTTGAAATACATGCATCAGAAACTTAGAATAGAGAGATACAAACATTCTTTCCAGGAAAATGAACCTGTTTCAGCTAAATTACTAAAAGCAGACAATCCTTCCGATTTTTGAGAAAAAAGTAATCACAAAATCATCAATTTTATTATTGATATTGTATTACTAAGTTTATTATAATCTGGATTACTCAAAACGGAAGGGTAATACAGCGTGTCTGTTCAGATAAAAGGATAAGGATTCTTAAATTTGTTGCTGAGCAAAATATGGTTATGCAGTTGCATACATGACTTGACCTCTTAGTTCTATATACCAACCTACTTAGCAAAGATAAGGAGTGGAGAAAGCAATCAAGAAAAGTACAAGTCAGCCGTATCTCCAATTCATTTCCGTTTCTAGGGGATGACACGTGGCCACCACTTTTCATGCAAGTCCGTTATCATATTTCGCAGTGGTGCCAATATATTTTCCCATGAGAGATAAGTCTAGATAAAATAATATCTATTTTATAAAAAAGGGCTAATTGTTTAAGAATGCATCGTACTTGTCACTTGTTAGTCGTCTGTATCATTCTTCGAATCCTTCTCGTGCACATCTTTTCAAATTTTTATTATTATGTGTATCGACTGACTGTTTTTTGGGTATCGAATCACGTATTTTGGGGAATCGAATCCAAGTATTTTTATGAAAGCTAGAGAGACAGAAAGAGTGAAACAAACACAATGTAACTCTTGATCACAATGACTATCGGTATTACTTATCTTGCAATCAACTTTTAAATAATCTCATTCAAATCAATCAGTTTCGATTAACTAACACCGTCATAAAAGGACATATTTGCTAACAATTCTGTAAGCAACAATGTGAAACACAAGTGGCCACAACATAGCCCAGTTAAACAAATCAAGAAGGCAACTAATAAACTTCCAATAGGGTCAAATAAAACAAAGCCATATTTGCAAGGTTGTAAATATCGCTCGGTGGGGTGTCGGTGGTCGACCACCGCCAAGCGATATATCGGTTTCTCAGCGGGTACCCTAAATTATATATTTTTATCATTATTTTGTATATTTTATCATTACTATTAATATTTTTATATTTATTTAATATAAATCTGCAAAGTTAATATACTTCCAATAATTTTATTAATATTCTTGACCGGTTCTGACCAAAACGCCCAAGGTTGACCGATTTTTAACCGACTTTGGCCGTTTTTTAACCGATATTTGATCGATATTCACTGATTTTGACCAAAAAGCCAAGCATATATCACCGATATATCGGTCGCCATGACCGATATTTACAACACTGCATATTTGAATGATAGACGATGACATAAAAATTGCGCATTAATAGCGGCTTCTTGTACATATATAGTTGAGTAGTTAATGGGTCTACTTGTAGTCGTGGCACAGGGGAAGCCTAGACGCAGAGGTGGAGCCAAGAAAGTTTGGCTTGAGGGGGCACATTTTTGATATTTTTCAAAACTACATTAGAAGATGGTTGTTACAGGGGCAAATTACCAAAAAAACTAGATGTTTTCAAAAATTTACAATACAAATTTTTCGCTGGAGTGGGGGGGCACATGCTCAGGGGCGGAGACAAAGGGGGGTCACAAGGGCCATGTGCCCTCTAGCTAAAAAATTGCAGTGTAAGTAGTGTAGTTTACAAAAAAAATGTCAAAGTGTAACCCGAGCCAAACTTTCTCGCTCCGCCCCTAACATGCCCCTTGTGACCCTCCTTTATCTCCGCCCATGCCTAGACTGCCGTGCTCCAATTTATATAGTACTCGACTAATATGATCACAATAAAAACACACTAACAGAGCACGCTGCAATTCGTTATAAGGCCACTCTGGTGACTATACCATTCCTATAACCGTTACACATACACAGCCAAGAGTATAAGGATCAGTATGCTTTTGTTGTTGTTTTTAATGTAAACTAAATAAAATAGAAATTGTGGGTGCTCACCTATAACTTAGAGCTATAGACTTATAACGGGCGTTATGTAACAAGGCACAAAGATAACATGCTGATAAAAGAAAAAGAAACGAACCCAGTTTTTTGTGCCTTGTTACATAACGCCCACTTAGATACATGTAACAATTGCACATTATTAGCGGATTTTGTTGTCCATATATAGTTGAGAAGTTAATGGGCCTACTTGTAGCCGTTTCACAGGGGACGCCTAGACAGCCTTGCTCCAATTTATAGTACAAGAATAATATGATCACAACTAAAACACACTAAGGGGGTGTTTATTTGCTTATATAATGTAAGCCATTTCGGCTTAGATAACATAAGCCTCAATTTTGTGGCTTATTTAGAGGTTTATGGGCTTATGTAAGTTTATTCTATCATGATAAACTTATATAAGCCCCTAAGTCTCAAAATAAGCCACAAAATTGGGGCTTACGTTATATAAGCCAAAAATAAGCCATATTTCGGCTTATATTTCATAAACCCTAACTTTTTAAGCTTATTGGTGACTTATGGGCTTATATAAGTTTATTATATCATAACAAACTTAGATAAGCCTGTAAGTCTCCAAATAAGCCACCAAATTGAGGCTTATGTTATATAAGCTGAAATAGGCTAACGTTATATAAGCCCGTAAGACTCCAAATAAGCTTAAAAAATTGAGTTTTATGAAATATAATCCGAAATATGGCTTATTTTTTGCTTATATAACATAAGCCTCGATTCTATGGCTTATTTTGAGACTTAGGGGCTTATAAAAGTTTATGATGATATAATAAACTTATATAAGCCTGTATGTCTCCAAATAAGCCACCGAACGAATTAGCCTTACGTTATATAAGCCGAAATAAGCTAACGTTATATAAGCTAAAACAAACAGCCCCTAAGAGAGCACACTACCATTCGTTATAAGGCCACTTTGGTGACTACAAAATTCCTATAACCGTTACACGAACACAGCCAAGAGTATAACGATCATTATGCTTTTGTTTTTCTTTTATAGTGTAAACTAGATAAAATAAAAACTGTGGGCGGGCGCCTATAACTTGAGTTATACACTTATAACGGGCGTTATGTAACAAGGCACCAAAGATAGCGCGCTAAGGATCAGTATACTTTTGTTGTTTTTTCGTGAAAACTAAATAAAGTAAAATTCGTGGGTATGCACCTATAACTTGAGTTATAGACTTATAACACGCTCGTTATAGGAACGTAACAAGGCACAAAGATATCCTTAAAAAAACAAGATGCTGTTAAAAGACAAAGAAACCGAAACGAACCCGGTTTTCTGTTCAAGGAAGGTGGGAAACTGCATCTTTAAGAAAGTACAAGTGCAAATCACCAATAACACCACCGTCAAAAACGAATGGAAATTGAACAACGCAGACTGTAATTATAATAAATAATGTTAGTTAATCGATTTATAATCATTAAATTTAAAACTATAAAAGGTTAAATAAATTAGTTACCATGTTAAGCAATCGTGATTACAGATGGGGTTTTTTCTTCTTCAGATTTGATTAAGACGATGATGATCAACAATGATTTTTTTTTAGTTTAACAGAATTGTTACTTTGATTATTCTTGTGGGCTTATATGTTCGGAGTACTTGTTGTCATATGGCCCAATCTAATGGGCTGGTTATTTAAGGTTTGTGTTTTTTTGTTAAACGGTCGAGCAATGACATCCAAGCGGTAAAATGTTTTCTTTAAACCCTCGCTTAGTTATGTTAAACTCCTTATTCGATTCGCCTGAGAGACCCTTGACAGGTCTTGAACTCAAAACCTCCAGGGAACCTTCCCAAATAAACCACTTAGTGGAACCTTGCTGGCCAACTGAGCTAACCAGTTGGTCTATTTTCGGTTTTGTTAGGGGGATTGCGGACCGGACTCATCTAAAGGTCCGAACAAGAATGGTTGGACCGAACCAAACCTATTTCGATTTGATTTCCGGTCCATATTTTACCTCATGTTTGGGGTTCTCGGATCAATATTACCTACAACCGTCATTTTACCCTTCTCGGACCGAACATATTATTGGTGCATGATTTTGGGCTATAGTGGTTCTGGTCTGATCCGATCCAGGTTTGATCTGATGCTCTCTCTTAGTTAGGGGTTTTCATTGTTCGAATAACACTGAATAAATGGAAAATGAAAACCGAACCGAATTTGCAACATAATCGAAATTGCTAAAATCGAACTAAATTGAATTAAATATTTGTTTTTTTAGTTGGTTATGATTTTGGCAATATCAATCGAATTAATTAAATGGGAGGTGATTTGCACACTCCAAAATATGATTTGCACACTCAAAATATTGTGTCATGACATATATACCCTTAAGATATGTGACTATATATGCACTCCACTAAATAATGTAGGGTATAAATGTTCAAAGACAAACAATTTGAGTATGTAAATAAAATTATGAAGTGTCGAAAATATATGTTTGTATATATTTATATTAAAAAAAATATTAAAACTTTTAACTTGTGTAAATATAACAATTTACGTAAACTTGAATAAAAAATTAGTGTCGAAAATCAATATAAGTAAATAAATAATAAAAAAATTAAAATTACGTGATTTAGGATTTTCCATTATTCGGTTTTTGAATTGCTGTCACCTTATCAAAACTAAGCAAACTAACCAAATAACCTGATAACTAGACAGATTCGGCTGTTTTTGGGCCGGAGTGATTCTTTTATCAACTTTGTGATTTTGTGAAACTTAAGAAGTGTGTCATTTCGACTTCATACTTGTACTAGCAGGTTAGCAGGCTATCCGCGCAATGCAATGGCGGGTACCTATAATCATACTTTTATGGATCAATATTCTTCGATAACATTTTTCTTTTAGATAAAAACTTTACGTATGACGAAAAATTTAGTAAATAAATGTATGACGAGCCATTTAATATTAATTTTTTGAACATGTTTTTATCAAATTAATAATGAAGATAATAATAATGACGTCATTCAATTCAAGTATTGTAACCGACGTGTTATATTAGCTTGTACAATGTGCATATATATTCGTGTTACTTAAATATTGGAAATTATTTAAATTTATAGTATAGATAACTTGTATAATATGCATATGAATATGTACTATTTAAATAATTAATATGAAAAAGATATTAATCTCTTTTATACGTAGTATAGATATAGATTCTTTAAAGCAAGAAGCTCATTTTTGTATTTCAATTCCTAATCTAGTTTGAACTTAAACTTATTCGTTTAGTTTTGATTTATAGCTCATCTTATTTTCTGGTATTGGCAGTGTCGTTTTAAATCTTTTAAAAGAGAATTGTAAAAATGGTCTTTGAGGTTTGGCTAAATTGTAATTTTAGTTCGTCGAATTTTGAAATTAAAAAAAAACTAATTTTTTGGGCGTTTGATCTCGTGTAGAATGCAATTTGGCCAAACCACAAGGACCATATTATCTCTAAACTAAAGGACCAAAACGAACCCAAAGGTTTGTCACCCATACGGTTTTTGTTATTTTGAAATTCGACGGACTAAAATTCCAATTTGGCCTAACCACAAGGACATTTTTGCAATTTTCTCTTAACTAAAAGACCAAAACTAGAGGTGAAAAAATGGGCGATCGGGCGGGCGCGGGCAGGGGGCAATATGGGCGACGTGTTAAACGGACGGCAGGATAAACGGGCGTGAGCCAAACGGGTGCGGGCTAAACGGATGCAGGCTAAAACGGGCAAAAAATATATATAAAAACGTAAATAAAATTAAATAATAATAATAATAATACTTGTTTAAAAGTCGAGAAAACAAACATTAAATATATCAAATCCGGCGAGTGACCAATTTAGTATTTCATATACGTCCATTAAAGCTCATATAATGTCTTGCATGTTCCTCTTGAGCTCACCAAGAATAATATTACCCTTTATTTAAAATAAAAATAAAAATACTACTAATAGTTAAAAAAATAAACAAAATTTGCCACTTCTAACCAAAACAAACCTCATGGTCTGTCACACATACGGTTTTTGTTATTTGTTCAAAGGATTAAAATTACAATTTGCAAGTCTCTTCTCTTATTATCTTTTTTTATATCTTTTATGAATTTGTTTTTATTCTTTTATGAATTTGTTTATATGAATTTGTGAAACAACAAATGGTGACAATAATCCCAAAGGATATCACCTAAATCCTATGTAATCTTCCATCCAAATCCGTAGGTCGGTTCTGATGCGTTTCAAATGAATGGCTATCTATATTTACAGACCCTCAATTCATCCAAACTCAACAAAAAACACTTAACATGAATCGTCTCATCTTCAGGTTTAGTGATGATTTTCTTTATTTAGTCCCATACAATAACCATGAAGCATTGTCAACACCAACCAAGCTTGACGTATGATTAAATGGAATTCTTTTTATACATGGTTCTGTCAATGGTCTTGTGTTAGCTACAACAAAAAACTTTCCTATAGGTCATAACTTTCTCGTTATTAATCTAACATCGTCGCCGCCATGGATTGTGTAACCACGACCTTGATTAAGTGACCGAAGCAATTAGTAACTGATACGCTTAATTAAACAGATAATCAAACTCAACGAAATCAAAACCAATCAAAATTTGATCCTCTAGATCAAAACCAATGAAACCCATATATACATCAAAACCCAGCAAAATTAGATCATTTTGAGAAAGGAGTGTGTGTGTTATTAAGTTAACAGAATTGTTACTTTTGATTATTCTTGTGGGTTTATATGTTCGGAGTACTTGTTGTCATATGGCCCAATCTAATGGGCTGGTTATTTAAGTTTTGTGTTTTTTTTAAACGGTCGAGCAATGACATCCAAGCGGTAAAATGTTTTCTTTGAACCCTCGCTTAATTATGTTAAACTCCTTATTCGTTTCGCCTAAGAGGCCCTTGGCAGGTCTTGAACCCATAACCTCTAGGGAACCTTCCCAAAGAAACCACTTAGTGGAACTTTGCTGGCCAACTAAGCTAACCCAGTTGGTCTATTTTCGGTTTTGTTAGGGGTATGGGTGAGCACAACGGATTGCGGACCGAACTCATCTGAAGGTCCGAACAAGAATGGTTGGACCGAACCAAACCTATTTCGATTTGGTTTCCGGTCTACATTTTACATCATGTTTGGTTCTCATATCGATATTACCTACATGCTACAACCGTCATTTTACCCTTCTCGGACCGAACATATTATCGGTGCATGATTTTGGGCTATAGCGGTTTTGGTCTGATCCGATCCAGGTTTGATCTGATGCTCTCTCTTAGTTAGGGGTTTCCATTGTTCGAGTAACACCGAATAAATTGAAAATAAAAACCGAACCGAATTTGTAACATAATCGAAATTGCCAAAATTGAACAAAATTAAATTAAATATTCGTTTTTTAAGTTGGTTATGACTTTAGCAATATCAATAGAATTAATAAATATATATATTTTTGTATATATTTATATTAAATGAATATGTTAAAACTTTTTACTAGTGTAAATATAACAATTTAAGTAAGCTTGAATAAAATTTGTTGTCGAAAATCAATATAAATAAATAAATATGTATATATAATTAAAATTATGTTATTTAGGTTTTTTTTCGTTATTCAGTTTTTGAATTTGGTTTGCTTTTACCTTAGCAAAACTAAGCAAACTAACCAAATAAAATGATAACTAAACCGAAGAACATTCCTATGAGGACAAGGTATAGTTGGCTCAAGTTGTGAGAAAACACTATAAATTTCTTACGGTATGGTTAATTTTGTCTAAATGTTCACACAACAACAAAACCTCTACAACACCAAAACTTTACCCTTTTTGGTTGGCTTGAGACATGGAGATTTTTTTTATTTTTTATTAAATAAAAAATAAATAAATACACGAAAACGAGAGAACCGGTACGTTTCTCGCGTTTTCCGCGCATTGTCCCTTAGGCGCGAGGCACGAAAACGCGAGACATGGTGTGGTTTGTGGCGTTTTTCCCTGGTGTTTTCTCACGGCGCGAAAAAAAGGCCCGTACCCTGTGCTCTAAGTTCGGTTATTGGGTATTTTGTTTCGTTTTGCATTGTCGGGTTAAAATATTTTTCATATAGAGATGAGCATAGTACTGGTCTCATATTGATGCTTTCCCAAATTAATGATATCGATTTTTTTCTCGAGCATACGTTGGAATTCGAATAGCGTATCAAAAATCCCCCCCCCCCCCCCCCCCCCCCCCCCTCCCGATTTGGTACTGATTTTGTATCGAATTAGTGATCCTGGTTTTTTTCTCACCTTATTTCGTAATCCTGGTAGTATACCATATACCTGAAATTGGTACAGTTTCACGATTCGATTAAAATGGTTATCTCTATTTTCATGTAAAATCATAAATCGAGTTAAAGTGAATTCAAATTCTGCAAACTGAGTTAAAACAAAAAGATTGTTGAAAGTAAATTGAGGTAAAAAAAAATTAAATATGTCCTGAAATGAAAAAGTTCGAAAACATGAAGGACGTATGTCCAATTGTCCAAATACCAATCGATAGTTACTACTCACAATGGTTGAAAATCTGATTACATTTCATCGCATTTCTGTTGATCTCGAATTAAAACTTTCTTAAAATTTTAAAATTTCATAAAAATCCTTTAAAGAAGTTTTAAAACTTTTAAAAAAATCGAAGAATAATGTTTTGTTATTATGAATCTTTAAACAAATTTGAAAGTAAACACTAACAAAATTTAGATTTATTAACTTTAGTTTTTTAAAAACTTTTTGAAAAAAAAGAATAATTTATTTTCGTAAAGAAAGTAATTATTGTTTAAAAAAATTATTTATTTTAAAAATTAAAAGGTTCGCCATACGTCCTTCTAAAAGAAAATCATTTTTTTATAAACCTCGTTAGTATTTAACGAAAAAAATTGTGCATCATCCGTCAGAGGGATGTATGGTGCACGGTTCACTAACGAAGGAATGGCTAGTGTCCAAAATTTAACAAAAAATGTATTTGATTTTTTACGTAACAAAGAGATAATTTTTTCACTTCCCTCAATAAAAAAATAAACAAAATTCGCCAACTCACACATACGATTTTTGTTACTTCGAAATTCAAAGGACTAAAATTGCATATTAATAAACAATCAAGTCTCTCTACTTCATCCGTTTTTCATATTACACTCTTTATTATAGAGGGGAATCACGGTTCCCAATGAACAAATCACGGTTCCCAGTGAACAGTGATTCCCCTCACACCGTTATTAAACAACTTTTATTTTTCCCTTCAGAAACCTTCTCCATCCTCACAAAACTTACACACACACATCACACACCATTCCCTGCACGTCCAGTTTTCATTGCTTTGTTCTCATTAATGGCTTTGCCCCTTCCCCCGTTAACCATTAATGATCAGTTGCTCTTTACTGCTTCATTACCCTTTGGTTTGATTAATTTTAATTGGCCTTTGGTGAATTAAAATTGATCAGTTAACCATAATTGATTGTATGTCTCTCTCTCTAGAAAACATATCTCGGATCTGAGTTCTCTCTCTAGAAAAGCAGATCTCATATGTAGAAAACTAGAAGGGGGGTTGAATAGTTTTCTCCGATTAGTTTTAGTGTTCTTAGAAACTTTTCGTGATTGGAAGGATATATAGATCAAGTATAATTGTTATTCAGTTTTTGAATTTGGACAAAGGGTTGAGTTAGAAGCTTAGACAAAGGGTTCTATTTATAGGCAAACTGTCAGTGACCCACGGAACCCGTCAGACCCTTTCCCTTTTGGTCCGCCGGGGTCTGGCTAGTCTGACTTTCGAGCCTCATAAATGTTTGTCCACTCCATTAAGCAAGAATCAAATCTACCTAGTTTGACTTGCAAAATCTGATGTTTGAAGCTCAACTTTAGACTTTGTGAGAGAAAAACTATTTTCACCATATTATGTTTACATATGTTATGTTACATTTGTACACAATTTTGCATAAGTTCATGGACTAAGAAACTTATATGATGCTTATAATTCAAACATAAAAATATGCTCAATGTTTTGTCGTTAACAAAACGTTAAGCATGATTAAAACATAAATATCGTTTTAGTGCGATATTTGCATTTACAATGTCCCCCTTTTTGTTGAAGACAAAATATTAACTTATTTTTAGTTTGGAGATTATTTTACCATATAAGTTATGTGCTAGAAATAAAGTGGTATATTTATATTCTCCTCCTTTTTGTCGAAAGAAAAAGGAAAGGCTAGTTAAATGAAAAAATATTTTGAGAGAGATGTTGCGAATTAGCAATATTGATAACAATATAATTTTTCGATGACTCCCCCTCGGTTCAAGCTCCCTTTAATTTGGAGAACCGGAGAGGTCCAAGGATTTTGAAATTCCTACAAAAGAAAGGTTAGTGGTACACAAGATATGGGATACATCTGTATGAATTAGTGAGCCCAACATTGAGCATGTCAAGTAGTCCAACAATGGACTTTTGATTACATACATTATGGAAAAAATTTAAAATAAATTTGTGATCACAAACAAGTCTCCCCCTTATTTTGATGCGTAATCTTGAAAATAAAAATGTTAGTTGTTCTCGAAAAATTTCGAGATAAGAATCACACTCATAAACATATAACAAGCATGTATATTTGTTTGACATGATACAAATTGAAAAAAAAATAGGGCTCATTCATCTTGCCCCAAAGTAAAATTACAGCCAAGAAGCATGTGAAACATTTGAGGTGAATGAAGTATAAAATAAAGAGAACAATAAGAAATAAGGATTTGGTCAGTCAGATCTACGGACCCTTTTGTTGCCTGATCTAAGGTTAGATAGGTCAGAAACATGACCCGAGGGTTTGTGAGAGGCTATTGTGAAGGGGGATGTAGGAGGGCATTGACACTCTAAAGAATATTGTTTAGCACAAACCTCATTTCATCACGTAATTCCGTGATGGTGGCTTGGGTGAGACGACAATGGTCATAAATGTGAGTAGAGTTTTTGGAAGAGGCATGTGGATTGTGTGTGAAGGAAGGATGGTGGGTTTGATCTCGGAGGTGTTCCGCCTGATGGAGATGCATGTTTATCATGTCGTTGAAGTCATATAGGTGACTCAAATCATTGATATGAGCGTTTATTTGTTGAGGTGGCGGAAGGACACTTGTATGTGAACAAAGAGAGTGCGTAGTGGGGATGGATGGTTCTATATGGGAAGAATTGAACGAAGGTGATGTGTTGATTCCCATAAATGAGGGAACATATGGAGAGTCCTCCGATGGGAGTGAGAGACCATCCATAGGGTATAGGTCTGGTAAGTAGGGTGTGTAGTGAAATGGAGGTGATGTCCCTTGAGATGGGATAATGGTAGGAGATCTTGGTGGAGCATCTTAATGCTCATTCAAGAAGGGATTTTGTGATGTAAGAGGTATGGAGAAGAGCTCAATTGGGCGAAGTAGGGTGCTTCTAGGTATGGTGGAGATAATAGCGGGTGTGTGAGTTGGTGTAGGTGGTGGAGTTGTGGCGATAGGTGTCTATGTTAGAGGAGGTGTAATGGGGGATCTAGGTTGTTGGAGTATGGTTCCTAGGTTTTGAGTAACTTCCTATCGTTGTGGTGAAGTCATGGTGGATGGTAGTGTTGGTGATGGTGGTGATGATGTTTGTCTGTTCATACAACATGGTTTGACACGTAGTCATATCGTTGTTTTGGTTTTTGGGATTGAGGAGTTCCTTTTAGTCATTGTGGGTGTGAAGTCTTGAAAGTTTGAGTTTTAAGATAAGAAGATATGGTGAGTGATAATGGTGTGTAGAGTGACCTTAAATAGAGGTGATGAAGATGAAATTAAGATTTATGACTTGATGTTGGATTGGATAAGAGAAAAAGATGAGGTAGGTGAGTTGAATTTGCAGCCATGGATTTATGGCTTCACAAATGAAAGAAGAAAAAGTGTTTGGGTAAATGGAAAAATTAATGAGAGGTGATGATTGATTTTTGCATGCAACTGCAGCTGTCACGGACCCGGACAGACCCTTTAGGTAGGGGTCTGACGGGGTCCGACTTGTTTGAGTGAAAATTTTGAAAATTAGTTTTGGAGGGAATTCCCACGGACCCTGTCGGACCCTTTGGAAAAGGGTATGACGGTTTCCGTATCCTTCTGTGACCAGTTTTATAAAATGATGAAGAATGAGACGGTCGAGTCTCATGACATGGTGTTTTTGTGATGTAAATTGACGAGGGAGTGTGTTTCATGATCATTTGGCTATATTTCAACTTTCGGGTTGGAGAGAATGTACCTTTTAGTCTTTCGATTTGTATTTTGTCAAACACGAGCAATTAATCCATCCATCATGAAAAGTCCTACTATAAATCACCAAAGATAGTTAGCATATTCAAATACAAGCAAAAGTGCTGAAAGTGTTTCACATAACACCATTGTTTTGAACTTTAGGGACCAAGTTCTTAAGTACACATTCATGCCACCTAGTTCTTCTTTCCTTTCTACTTCTCCATGTTGGCAAGAAATCTTCCAAAGCACTTGAACATCCCCTTGGTTTGTTTGAATTCAGCGGATGCATTTTCGATTTCAGGTAGCTTACTAAGATATTCTAGAGGTGGTAACTTAGAGCTTGGAAGACCATCATTGTCATTCTCCGAGGAGGAGGAACTAGAGGGAGGTTGAGGTCTTTTTTCCTTGCCCCTAGATTGAGATGCCAAGGGTCTAGTTACCCTTTTATCACTAATTGGGGTCATGACTCGATCAACAAGGTGATATGTTCCTAGACGGCCACTAGGGCTAGGTTCTATTGAGTGATAAAGTCTTGTAAGTAACATGCCATATAGGAGAACGGAGGAGTGTAGATTTACGGACATGTGATATTCGATTTGCAACATAGTAAGCAAGGTTGAGGGTTGTTCCGTTTCGACGCAATATAGCATGTAACTTTCTCAAGCATTGATGTGATCTTTATTACCTACTAAACACATGACATTGCATACCAAGATTATTTCCCATTTCTCATATTTATCTTTAATTTCCTTTGCTTCCATACCATATGGGTCTTTATCAATTAGTGTTCTAGTGTTGGATAGACGAGTGTCACTAACATGACGCTTGAAGAGGGTAGATTTCATTAGATCCTTGTCATCTAGTTTAGTGGTATACCTATCTTGAGCTTCTCTAGGTATGTTGATGTTTTCAAGGGCGGTAAGTGAGTGAAGGTCAGAATAAAAGCACGCTCCCTGGTTTGGGATTCTAAGAGTACGGGAAAATTTGTCTAAAGAATAAGAGTAATTAATTCCATTTGCTTTAAAGTTTACTAAAAGAACATGATTTTCATCAAAAGTCACCTTAATGGACATGTAAAATTCTAGAACAAACTCAGGACAAATTTGTTCATACATATTCAAAAGGCAATCAAATTTGATTTTAGAGAAAACCTCACGAATATTGGTATTGTCTGTGAAGGAGTGATGAACAAGGCGACATTCATGAAATGTATGGTTTTCTAACTCTTGACACAAATCTCTTTGACTCGATGTGAGGTGTTTTGATTTGTGGAACTTAGGGATATAACTAGAGGTATCTTTGTGATCATAAGTCCATGCGGAAGGCATTTTTGTCCTAAGGCAAAACTTTTGTCAAGTTGGTCAAATTCTTTGAATTTTAAGCAATCTCGTGCCTAGTGTGTGCCTATATGCGACATATGTGGAGGTGCGCTTATCTCGACCCAAATTTATTTTTGTAAGTATAGAGAATGCATAATTTTGAGATAACCCAAACGCTCCTTATTTTTACTTTAGCTTTAAACGAGCGTACCCAAAAATGCATATTGATTATGCAATTCCTTTAGCGTTCATGAGACCTATATGTCATGATAAAAACTTGTTTGCAGATGTTTGTCATTTACAATGTGTTAAAAACGATTTCCATGTCCTAATTTGTGAGAAGATTTTGAAAATCTTAGGGATCCTTACCAATTCCTGGTAATTTGTTCATGGGTTTATGCATACAAAGAGTTTTTATGGTATAATTAAACAATGCAATAGTTTATTTTACTAACCTAGGTGAATCCCCCAAATTTAATTTTGTGCAATTAACAAGAACCCTAGACTCAGATTCAAGAATAATGTGAAGAAGTGATTGAAATAGGATAGAGATACTTACAGAGATTGAGTGGTACAAAGAGATTGATAGATTTTTCCTTAGAATTGAGGTTGAGACGGAATTTTGGTGATGGTGGTCGTGTTTTCACAGAAAGATGGGTTTGTGTTGTGTGTGTTTGTTTTTGCTGATATAAAGTGATGTAGGTTAAACTTGTATATTTCTTTTAGGAAAAAGAAATAAATACAAAGCGGGAAAGCGTTAATCGATACGATTTAGGAAAACCGTAAAGATGACAAGTGAGTTCGTTCCTCGAGGAAGATTTATGTTTGTGTGTGCCAATAATATAAAATCAAAGTTTGGATTAGTGTCTTTTTTGGATGAGAAAAGAAGGAAAATAAAGACTATGTATGCTAAAAACTATTCTACGACGTGAAAACGCAAAACCGTAAAATCGACAAAAAATGAAAGTCCACTAAAAACCACCAAAATTTTAATTTAGGCTAAGAAAAATATGAATAAGACAAAAATGAAAACAAAATTTCCAAAACCTTTTTAATAATTTTATATTAATTTTTAAATTTTAATTAAAAACTAAAAAAAAAATTGAAAATGAGTGAAAATGAAAACTTTTTCTAATGTAAACCTCAAAAATATTATTTAAAACTTAAAAACTATTTTTCTAAAATTTAAAAACATTTTTTTTCTATTTTTTAATTACTTTATAAAATTTAAATTAACAATATTCATAAAAAATAAAATAAAAACGTGAAAAATAAACTTTTTAATTCAAAAAGTCCTAAACTATGATAAGAATACAGGAAAAATGTAAAACACGAAAAAGGCTTAACAAATAAGCTTAAAACGGGCTTAATAAGCTCGAACAGCTTATATAAGCTTAAAACAAAACACTCCTTATATACCACACCTAAGGGAACTTTATACCAGTAAAGTCCCTAGGTCAGTTGGTAAGTGTGTGGGTTATGGTGTGAGTGGCGCACATTCGACTCCTGGCAACGGCTGTTTTTTTTAAACTTTTTTTTAATTTTTCTTTTATACAAACTTGTAACTGGTGATCTAAATTACTCAAAAACACAAACAAAAATCAAACACAAACGACTTACAGCTATGAACAAATATTAAAAAGCAAACAGATTGAAATTAATAAAAAAATTCACCAGACACGTGTTGTCCGATATAAACAAAGAAGGATGATCGTTCTCGGGCAAAGAAGAAAAATAACTGGATGAAATGAAGACCCTGATTAGGCTCGTTTGTGGTTTTTACTTGTTGTTTTTGGCAAGTGAGGGCACCCCTACACTCAGTTGAGTGTAGGGAGTCACAATAAATAGGAAAAACACCAAATCAAACACAAAATTCACACAAAGGTGCACAAATCAGTTGATGATGTGACTATGCATGTATTGTGGTCAAATGCTGGTCTAATAGGAACAAGGGTGAGATTTAACAGGCCAAAACTTAACAAATATACCACCAAACCTTAACTAAACAAGCACATAATCTGACTTCAACCTAACTTTAACAGATTATAAAGATTGAACTCAAAATAATCAAAATCAAACTAGTTAATAGCTACTGAATGTTTATGCCATTTTTAACCAAACTGTTTGACATACAATCTCTAAATAACCATAAACTAAATGAAACCAAGTATTCAAACAACTAACACTACCCTACCCAAGTGTGTTTAAGCAGGTTACAAGCCAAAGAGTAGTCTAATGCTTGCCTTTTAACCTAATCCCAAACAACCCTTAATGACTGAAAATCAACATTAATCAAAGTAATACCATCCTAAATCTACCCAAACTGATTTAATCATACTCTAACATGCATATTAAACTGAAATAAGCATAAACCAAGCTTAAACTAACACATAAACAGTCAACCACAAAATTCACATAACTCAAATTTTAAAGCTAAAAACAAGGTTCAAGCCTATACCTTGAGAGACCTACATCCATGCCTCTCTATGGCAAGCTGATGCCATTTCCTCTTAGAAAAAAGAAGGAGCTTATGGGCTATATGATAGTTGTTTGATGTAGAGAAAGATGTTGGTGTTAGATTTCAAGAATCCACACCCAATATATTTCTATGGAGAAACCTGCTAAGAGACAAGTGAAAAAGCCCACAAAAGCTAGTCACAAGCTATTTGTCAGATAGCTTGTGGCTAGAGCTTTTGGAACAGTGAAATAAACAGAAATATAGAAGGTTTATGAAACCTTATGAAGACGGATTCTTTTGGAATTAACTTGAAAAAACACTTTGAAACTAACAGAAACTTAACAAAGGCTCATCACAAACTTAAACCAATCACAAAAGTCCACGTTCACTTTCTTTTGTTCATTGATTCAAGTTTCTAGAAACTCTTTTGAAAACCAATCTTTGAAACACATCTTTTGAACAAATGAACTTTTTGATAAACCTTAAACTACTTGCATAAAAGTAAGATTAAACTAAGAAAACAATTAAAATGGAACTAAGTTTTTGCACAAATTCTAAAGTTTCATTTTCATTAATAATTAAAAAAATACAAAAACTGGAATAAAAAAGAAAAGGGGTACAGGCACCGCTTTTATACAGCATGATAGAAGAGTCTAGACTCTTAAACCCTAACAAAGAAAAACCCTAAAAAGCCCTTGAGTCTTGACTTGATTCTTGGTCAATTGGTCTCACATGTGATGTTGTTAGATGCCAGCTGCATTGCTTTGATCTTGGACGTATATCTCAACCTTTGGGACCAAGTAAATGGTTGTGGGACGTTGGATTTCTGAAAATTCGTTCTTTGCCATTTTTAGGGTAAGCAGGGAAACATGGGGGTCCACTTTGGGTTCACGTGAGAGATACATTGTTAGTGGGTTTTGTTAAGGATTACCTTAATCAAGGTTCTGGAATGAATGGGTTAAAAACCTTTTGTTTTGTAGTTAATTTGATTAGGGTTTATAAGGTGGGAAAGGGGATAAACAGCTGGGTTTGATTGGGATTAGGGGTGATTATGTTTTAAAAAAACGTGTTTCCCACCTATATTAAGGTTTCAAAAAAATTTGGTTAATAAAAATTGTAAGTGGGTTGTGACGTGTTGAGTGAGCGTGAGGTGGAGAGATATTAGTGGCTGGTGGGGGTGACGTGGGAGAATGATTGGGTGTGATGAGTTTGCATGTTTGACCCTTTTAGTCCCCAAGTTTCACAAACCTGTCTTTTAAAGTTTTAGTAGTTTATTCTCAATTCCCCTTTATAACCAAGTTTACTTTTTTATACATTGGCCACCAAATGTTTTATAAACTTGTCACAAGGGTATAAAATGCAATGTTTGCATTCTTCAAGGGCCTCTTTTGTATCATCTTCAAACATGGAGGAATTTTCTTGTACAAATGAATTCTCCAAGGTCCTTTCTTTCCAAATCTTCAAAAATAAGGGACCAAAGTTGACAATCTTCAAAACTTCAAGGGTTCTTTTGGAAATTCATTTCTCGGGTCCGGTTCTTTGTGCGACTTCGTTTCCCGTGTTCGTTTTTGCTTGATTCTTGTGATCTTTTGTTGATTTTACTATATCCGTACCTAAAATACACAATGAACAAACACAAGCATATTTTGGGGTATTTTGATGATATTTTAAGCGTTTTAAGCCCGATTTGGACGATGAGACTATATATAATTGCAGTCTCATCACTCCCACATACTAAACCATTGCCGTGTCCCCATTCAATGCTAGAATTAAGTATCATAGCACTTCCAAAATTCAATTTTATGTGACATTTATTGAAAACGTAAACATAAATAAACTACTACACGTGTTTTAGACATAATGTATTGTTTTCATCACGATAAAGTGACTTTTAGGGTCAAAGAATAAGAACACGTGAATACCTTATTAGAGATAAGTTCGTCATCCTCGATTTTCACTCGATTCCATGCTAAGCGTGTAACGAGATCATTGTCATTATAAGTTAGCAACACAATCATTTACTCATGAGTGTTAATTACATACTTAGACTCTTTTATTCCTAATTGGTATTTCTTATATTTTATTTTGTCTTAATGATCACGAGGATACATCATTGACTTATTTCGATATTTCATTAAGGCCGAAAATAAAGTAGCACGATTTAATCGATAGTTAGCTAAAGGACACGATCTTTTAAAACAGCTTCTCGTAATCTCCTTAAGTTCATATCTTGGCATAACTCGTTTCACGATTTGAGACCTTTCTCGGATCGATATTTGGCATGTGTTTCGAACTTCAAATCTTGGAAGACGTTCTTGAAATAATCTTCTCTTCATATATGGAATTTCTTCACTTGACGTTTTTGGACCACGACTTCATCATTTTTCTTCAATCTTTATTTGGGATTTTGATATACAACGATCCGCCTCCTTTTCGGACTTGGATATATTTATCCTCATACCTTGTTAGGGTCTTTTTGGATAGACTTCTCCATGATCTTTAAGGGAATATATTGCTTCTCGCCGTATATCTCGATCCTTCATATTGATTTTGCAATAATGATACTTCACATCATATTGGATCTTTAGCAACAAAATGGAGTTCCTCATGCCTTGTGAGGGCCTTTTTAGAACTTACCAATCTTCGCATCCCGCTTCAATAAGTTATGCCTTGGCTATGAACTCTATTCAAACACAAACAACTTTTAAACGATCTTGGGCTAGAAGCTAAGTAACCTTTTAAATCGTACGACCTAACTTATTGCATTTATTTAAACAAAAGCGTGGGGAGAATAAGCTAATAATTACTACACATGAGATCGTGAAAGATTACGAGACTTATAAATAACTCTATCATTTCTCGTCCTCATTTAAGAGACTTAGCCTAAAAAGTTAAGGAATCGAAGCTAAGTGCTCAACATGCACAGTCGAGTAAAAAATTACTCTTATCCTCGTCATCGAAAAACCTACATTCGTGTCTTAAACACTTATGAAAAACAAGAAAAATTTTAAAATTTGGCCATTTTTAGCCTTATTTTGCAACAAAACGATAACAAAAAGATGAATTATGGATTGCGTGTTGACGTAAGCAAGGTGAAGTATCTACTCACCCCCATACTAAAACTAAACATTGTCCTTAATGTTTCGAGTCTAGGGGTGAAACACCCTCATACTAGAGACGAAGTCGAATGCTTAATCTCGAGCATGGAAAGGGTAAAACGAATAACCTAAAAGCCGTTTATGAATTATGCTAATAAGATAAACGTTAGAACATAAAAGGACATCATCGGATATCGGAATCTCCAAAGGCAACGATCAAAGCTCGAGTGATACGTAAAACGAACACGAGAGGCTTCAATGATAACGATGAACCTAATAAATCACAATTACAAACAACCACGGAACAAAGGTTGGAAGAGCACAAGTCCCCTCGTTACACTATTAGAAAGCAAAAATATTTACAAGGATAAGCATGAAAATCCCCCACGAGGCACCTTGTTTTTGATACCGAGTCAAAAGCTCGACTCGAATCCCCATACATGTGATCATTTAGGGAAAATCTTGGTATGGTCATTTTTTGTGGGGCTTACATGATAAACAATTCCCAAAAGCAACCGGTATTAAGGACTAAGTCCTTTGATGATGCAATATACCGGGATCGAAGATGGCGTCCTCGTTGTCATGGGATAAACGAAACAACGCCACTTCGACACGTGCTAAAACCCCAAAGGGGTAGAAGAAAATAGATGAGAAGTAGAAGGGTGGTACAATGGGTGGGCCAAACTTATGAGCTACTCGAGGTAGACTCACACCAAGCAAACGAAAGTACTTTCCATTTATTGCATCGGTGGAAGACCGGGATTTCCCTTTACAAGCAATTCCGGGATCGAATACCCCGTCCTCGTTGGTAAAGTGTGAAGAAACATAAGGGGCTTCCCCACACTAAAACCACACTCACCATCGTCAAAAAGAGTAGACGAGGTGGTAGCACTCAAATAACGAGGTGATGAAGGAGTTAGACAAGTAGAAAAATCTTTTAAATCACTTTTAAAATCTTTTCCTTTTTCGTCGTTTTTAAACTCTTTATGAAAACCCGATTGAATTATGTTGAACATATTTGACGTTTCGAATTCAAAATTAGTCACGCTAAAAATCCTCACATTTAAGTCGCGGTGAGGGGGTGGTGGATTGTATAAGTTCTCAAAACGTCGATCAACAAAGAACACCGCCCCCTCGGGGTCAACATACTCGTCATCCTCATGAACGTCGATCTCACCGATTTCTTCATCATAGATAGGCTTGTCAAACCACGGTTTGTCATTCCCCCCATTTAAGATTTTAGAAACTCTCTCAAAGATATCACGATCAAGCACAAAACCATCATTCGTTTGTGGGGATCGTTGATAAGTTAGATCCTCACGAATGTGGTAAACGTCGGTCTCAAATGAGGAGTGTTGATTATGTAACTCCTCGAGAATGGGATTTGTGGTCACGTGAGTTGGTTCGTCATCGAAAATAAGACGTTCCAACTCATCAAGTTCATCTTCGATCTTGGAAAAATCAACCTCACTCGTAGGTGGAAGTGGAGGCAAAAGAGCTAGCTCTCGTTCGATTATTTCCTCAATCTCGGGATCGAACTCGTAATCATCGTACTTCACATGTGAAGAGGTCTTTTTGGGAGAATCCTCAAAAATGTCATGTGGATTTCGAAGTACGTGATCAATCTCGGCAAAATCGCCATCGTCATCATCAAAGAAAGAGTCGATGTGAGAACTCACAACCATGGTCTTACAAGCCCTAGGGCTATGCTTAGGTGACTTTTCTATGACGAGAGGATCAATGTCAATGAAACCTTTAGCCTCAACGGGTGTTGGGCTAGGAAATGGAGGCACTTCAATGGATTTAGAAGTTCATGCCTCAAAGACGTGGTCCTTCGAAGGTGGTGAAGACGAGTCCATATTGGTCATTGTCGTGATGGCACTAACGTCGCCCTTCGGAATTGGTGTTTCACTTGTTTCGCCAAATACATCCCAAAGTGATTTTTCATCCATAAATCTACGAATACCCTTTTGAATTAGATACACGTATTCTTTATCATTAAAATCATCATCTTTAAAACCGTTCTTCTTAATTTTTTCAAAACATGCATTAAGCCTCATATTTTCCGCTATAGTTAACATTTTGAAATCATTAAAATTTGAAACATTAGGTTTTGAAACCTCGGTTTTTTCACGATCATTAGACACTTGGGATTTATTTGCGGAAAAGTCCATTTTATCATCCCCATATCTCATAGTGAGTCTCCCCTCGTGGACGTCGATTACGGTTCGAGCCGTCGATAAAAATGGTCGACCTAAAATAATGGGACATTTAGGGTCACACTCGTAATCAGTTATGACGAAATCCGCGGGGAAAACAAACTTTCCAACTTTAACATAGACATACTCGGCTATTCCAATTGGTATAAGTGGTGTACAATTTGCTAGCTCGATTGTCATGTTCGTGGGGGTAAGTGAATGCAATCTCATCAATTTCCAAAGAGAATGAGGCATGAGATTGATGCTAGCACCTAAATTGGCAAGGGCTAAACATCCCTCAATCTCAGAAAAATCACAAGGTAGTAGAAATTGGCCCGGATTCTCTTCCTTTCTTGGCAATGCCTTTTGGGTTTTTTAAGAAGGATCTATGCACAAGTTTCTTCAAGGGTTACTTTGGTAAGGTCGATGAAGCTCTCTTTTTGAACCGTGGATGGAATTTAAGGTACACGAGGGTGTGCACTCTTTTCCTTGGTCACCACGTTCATCCCCTCGACTTTAGAACATGAAGGTGTCTTAGAAGTCGAGGGTTGAGAAGAAGGAAAAACTCTAAATCCATCAGGGGTAGGGATAATCACACGACTTTTCTCACGAGACGAGGCGGATTTACATAGTTCCTTCGGATTAGCAATGGTGTCACTAGGTAACGAACTCGATGACGCACCCGAAGACTTGTTCATAATAGCCGAAAACATATTTTTAATGTCTATTTGTCCTTGCTCAATCTTTGTGTTTTGATTTTTCAAAGTATTAGAAAAGTCATTTTTCAAAGTACCAATTTCTCCCTCTAATCGTCTCATATTAGCCTCATTCGTTTTCATGTAATTTTGAAAATTGTTTGACGAACTATTTTGATTTGAATTAAAGTTCCCTTGGTTTTGATTACTTCTTTGAAAATTCCATTGATTACCACTCGAAAAATTGTTTCCTTGATTAGCGTTGTTTTGAAAATTCGAGTTTTGATTGTTGTTATTATCTCGATTTTGTCAACTCAAATTACGACCTTGATTATAACCTTGATTTTTAATATTTCCTTGTTGATTAATTCCTTGAAAATTGTTACGATTTTGATTTGAAAAATTATTGCCTTGGTTATAATTGCCTTGTGATGGACCCGCGTTGTTTTGATTTTGAAGATTGTTATTTAACGCGTTTACACTCGACGTTTGGCCATCCGTAGCCGCACACTCGTAATAATTATGAGGTCCACCACACAACGTACACGAAATCTCGACCGCTTTCACCGTAGCGGGAGCGTCTTTCTTTTGCACTTTGATGAGAAAAGACGTAAACACATTCGTTATCTTGTCGACTTTCGCATCAACCCTCTCAATGTCGCGATTAGAATTGCTAACATTGGCGACATTGGAAACACTCGGTGCGTTGCGGAGTTGGTAAACCTTGGATCGATTCTCGATAATCATTAAAGCGTCTTTTAGAGTTTTACACAAAAAATTGCCACCGGCGGCGGAATTTAACGAATCTTGTTCTTGAAAACTAAGACCGTTATAAAACGTATCGATTTGGTGCAACTCGGAAAATCCATGATGAGGACATTGCCTAAGCAATTCCTTAAAACGATCCCACGCGTCTCTAAACGATTCATTCGGCTTTTGTTCAAATCTCGTAATCTCATTTTTGAAAAACGTCGTCTTAGACAGTGGGAAAAAATGATTAACGAATTTGGAGACGAGATCATTCCACGTAATTATGGAATTAGGTGTCTCTTTCTCGTACCAATCCTTGTCGGCACCATCGAGCGAGTACGGAAGAACCATAAGCTTGACGACATCGGTGTCGACATTCTTAAACTTTCTCGTGGCTAAAAGACGATCAAAATTTCGAATGTGATCGTGAGGATTATCGGCTTCACGACCTCGAAACTTCGTAGCTTGAATCAACGAAAGCATTCCGCTCTTAATCTCAAAATTCTCCGCTTCGATGGCGAGAACTACGACCGCGTCTCCATAACCCTCGGTGGGTGCTTGAAGAAATTCCATCATCGAACGATTGTCGGCCATCTCGTCTACGGTCTCTTCAACAACAATATTAGGAACGTCGGTTTCTAAATCTCGTCTACGTCGTCGATTCCTTCGATTTCGATTGCGTCGATTCGAAGTGTCGCTAGAATTAGAATAATCCTTCGATCGAGTGCGCATGCACAAAGCATAGAATGGGGGTAGCAAAGAAGATTCTTTTTACGGTTTTTCGTTTTTTCAAAAAAAAAATTTGTTTTTTATTGTTTTTAAAAAAAATTGGATTTTTGGTGTATTATGTAGACTCAAATCTACAAATCTCTCCTCGAATCGATTTCTCGATTAAAGGAGCCTCAAAGAATGAAAACGATCACGTGGAGTGAACGCCTTCAATGACTTTAGAACGTTGGTGGAACACCAAAACGTTCAAGAGGGTTTAATCTTTGAAACACAAGCAAATATAATACACGTAGATAATACTTCGGTTGGCAAACCCTCGATTAGCCCTCTTTCTCAAAACACGCACAAGCAAGCGGAGGAAACGAGGCGGCGCGAAGCACTTAAGAGCCTTTTTCCTTTAGGTCGTGAAATACAACCGCCTTATACCCACCTTATAGTTTGTGTTAATCAAAATTAAGCCTCACGAAAGTATTTATCTATTTTGCCTTTAAACTTTTGCTTTGGATTCGAATACAATAATTGAGTGATGAAATCCCAAAAAAAGTTGCGTTTTCACGCTTTTGGAGATACATATACAATATATTAATAATATTCACAAAGAAAAACGAAAACGATTATATCTACAATATATTAAAAGATTGTTTTGTGTTTAATTTAGGAAAACTAAACACGATTTATTTGGATATTATAATATAATAGTAAAAAATAACAAAAATGAGTATGTACGATACTTACGCTTTCCAAAAATTGAAAAGCAAAAACGCACTACTCACACAAACATGATAATAATAATGGCAACACTAAACACCTCTCCCCGGCCACGGCGCCAAAATTGATGTAGGTAAAACTTGTATATTTCTTTTAGGAAAAAGAAATAAATAAAAAGCGGGAAAGCGTTAATCGATACGATTTAGGAAAACATTAAAGATGACAAGTGAGTTCGTTACTCGAGGAAGGTTTATTTTTGTGTGTGCCAATAATATAAAATCAAAATTTGGATTAGTATCGTTTTTGGATGAGAAAGAAGGAAAATAAAGACGATGTATGCTAAAAACTATTCTACGACGTGAAAAACGCAAAATCGTAAAATCGATAAAAAATGAAAGTCCACTAAAAACCACCAAAATTTTAATTTAGGCTAAGAAAAATATGAATAAGACAAAAATGAAAACAAAAATTTCCAAAACCTTTATAATAATTTTATATTAATTTTTAAAGTTTAATAAAAAACTAAAAATTAAATAAAATTGAAAAAGAGTGAAAATGAAAACTTTTTCTAATGTAAACCTCAAAAATATTATTTAGACTTAAAACCTATTTTTCTAAAATTTAAAAACATTTTTTCTATTTTTAATTACTTTATAAAATTTAAAGTAAAAATATTCAAAAAAAATAAAATAAAAACGTGAAAAATAAACTTTTTAGTTCAAACAGTCCTAAACTATGATAAGAATACAGGAAAAATGTAAAACATGAAAAATGCTTAACAAATAAGCTTAAAACGGGCTTAATAAGCTCGAACAGCTTATATAAGCTTAAAACAAAACACTCCTTATATACCACACCTAGGGAACTTTATACCAGTAAAGTCCCTAGGGCAGTTGGTAAGTTTGTGGGTTGTGGTGTGAGTGGCCTAGGTTCGAGTCCTGGCAACGGCTGTTTTTTAAAAACTTTTTTTTTTATTTTTCTTTTATACAAACTTGTAACTGGTGATCTAAATTACTCAAAAACACAAACAAAAATCAAACACAAACGACTTAAAGCTATGAACAAAGATTAAAAAGCAAACAGATTGAAATTTATAAAAAAATCACCAGACACGTGTTGTCCGATATAAACAAAGAAGGATGATCGCTCTCGGGCAAAGAAGAAAAATATCTGGATGAAATGAAGACCCTGATTAGGCTCGTTTGTGGTTTTTACTTGTTGTTTTTGGCAAGTGAGGGCACCCCTACACTCAGTTGAGTGTAGGGAGTCACAATAAATAGGAAAAACACCAAATCAAACACAAAATTCACACAAAGGTGCACGAATTAGTTGATGATGTGACTATGCAGGTATTATGGTCAAATGCTGGTCTAATAGGCACAAGGGTGAGATTTAACAGGCCAAAACTTAACAAATATACCACCAAACCTTAACTAAACAAGCACATAATCTGACTTCAACCTAACTTTAACAGATTATAAAGATTGAACTCAAAATAATCAAAATCAAACTAGTTAATAGCTACTGAATGTTTATGCCATTTTTAACCAAACTGTTTAACATACAATCTCTAAATAACCATAAACTAAATGAAACCAAATATTCAAACAACTAACACTACCCTGCCCAAGTGTGTTTAAGCAGGTTACAAACCAAAGAGTAGTCTAATGCTTGCCTTTTAACCTAATCCCAAACAACCCTTAATGATTGAAAATCAACATTAATCAAAGCAATACCATCCTAAATCTACCCAAACTGATTTAATCATACTCTAACATGCATATTAAACTGAAATAAGCTTAAACTAACACATAAACAGTCAATCACAAAATTCACATAAAACTCAAATTTTAAAGCTAAAAACAAGGTTCAAGCATATACCTTGAGAGACCTACATCCAGGCCTCTCTATGGCAAGCTGATGCCATTTCCTCTTAGCAAAAAGAAAGGAGCTTATGGGCTATATGATGGCTGTTTGATGTAGAGAAAGATGCTGGTGTTGGATTTCAAGAATCCACACCCAATATATCTTCTATGGAGAAACCTAATAAGAGACAAGTGAAAAGCCCACAAAAGATAGTCACAAGCTATTTATCAGATAGCTTGTGGCTAGAGCTTTTGGAACAGTGAAATAAACAGAAATATAGAAGGTTTATGAAACCTCATGAAAATGGATTCTTTTGGAATTAACTTGAAAAAACACTCTGAAACTAACAGATTCTTTACAAAGGCTCATCACAAACTTAAACCAATCACAAAAGTCCACTTTCACTTTCTTTTGTTCATTGATTCAAGTTTCTGGAAATTCTTTTGAAAACCAATCTTTGAAACACAACTTTTGAACAAATGAACTTTTTTGATAAACCTTAAACTACTTGCATAAAAGTAAGATTAAACTAAGAAAACAATTAAAATGGAACTCAGTTTTTGCACAAATTCTAAAGTTTCATTTTCATTAATAATTAAAAAAAAATACAAAAACTGGAACAAGAAAGAAAAGGGGTATAGGCACCCCTTTTATACAACATGATAGAAGAGTCTAGACTCTTAAACCCTAACAAAGAAAAACCCTAAAAAGCCCTGAGTCTTGACTTGATTCTTGGTCAATTGGTCTCACATGTGATGTTGTTGGATGCCAGCTGCCTTGCTTTGATCTTGGACGTATATCTCAACCTTTGGGCTAAGTAAATGGTTATGCGACGTTAGATTTCTGAAAATTCTTTCTTTGCCATTTTTAGGGTAAGCAGGGGAACATGGGGGTCCACTTCGGGTTCACGTGAGAGAGACATTGTTGTTGGGTTTTGTTAAGGATTGCCTTAATCAAGGTTCTGGAATAAATGGGTTAAAAACCCTTTGTTTTGTAGTTAATTTGATTAGGGTTTATAAGGTGGGGAAGGGGATAAACAGATGGTTTGATTAGGATTAGGGGTGATTATGTTTTAAAAAACGTGTTTCCCACCTATATTAAGGTTTTAAAAAAATCTGGCTAATAAAAATTATAAGTGGGTTGTGACGTGTTGAGTGAGCGTGAGGTGGAGAGATATTAGTAGCTGGTGGGGGTGACGTGGGAGAATGATTGGGTGTGATGAGTTTGCATGTTAGACCCTTTGAGTCCCCAAGTTTCACAAACCTGTCTTTCAAAGTTTTAATAGTTTATTCTCAATTCCCCTTTATAACCAAGTTTAATTTTTTATACATTGGCCACCAAATGTTTTATAAACTTGTCACAAGGGCATAAAATGTAATGTTTGCATTCTTCAAGGGCCTCTTTTGTATAATCTTCAAACATGGAGGACTTTTCTTGTACAAATGAATTCTCCAAGGGCCTTTCTTGACAAATCTTCAAAAATGAGGGACCAAAGTTGACAATCTTCAAAACTTCAAGGGTATTTTTGGAAATTCATTTCTCGGGTCCGGTTCTTTGTGTGGCTTCGTTTCCCGTGTTCGTTTTTGCTTGATTCTTGTGATCTTTTGTTGATTTACGATATCCGTACCTAAAATACACAATGAACAAACACAAGCATATTTTGGGGTATTTTGGTGATATTTTAAGTGTTTTAAGCCCGATTTGGATGATGAGACTATGTATAATTGCAGTCTCATCATAAAGTGTTCTAAAATCTCTGATAGACGGACCCTTCCACGGACCCATGTGGGAAAGGGTCCGACGGGGTCCGCTGGGTCTGATGACAGAAAACCCTTTTTGTTTTAACTAGAAATTTCCGATAGGCCTAGTCCTAGTCTTAAAAGATTAAATGGCTCTCGTTCAAGTGTTTTAGTTAAAATATCGGTTATGTTATCTTCTGATGACACTTTTTCAATAGATATGTTACCTTTTTGTACGTTGTCATGAAGAAAATGATGTCGAATTTCAATATGCTTGGTTCGAGAGTGCAACACGAGATTTTTGCTAAGATCAATAGCTCCTTTGTTGTTACACAAGATTGTGATGTCTTCCAACTTGATGCTATAGTCGACAAATGCTTGTTTCATCCACAATGCTTGTTGACACGCTTTACTAGCTGATACATATTCGGCTTCGGTTGTAGTGATGGCTAGTGCAGTTTGCTTCTTTGAGAACCATGAAGTAAGACAACATCCTATAAATGTGCAAACACCAATTGTGCCTTTCCTATCGACATAATCACCGGCATGGTCTGAGTCCGCATAGACAACGATTTCCATTCCCGTCCCTTTAGGATACCATAGTCCAAGATGAGTTGTGCCTTTGATGTATCTAAAATCCGTTTGACTGCTTCGAGATGTGTAACATTTGGATTATCTTGGAAACGTGCACACATACAAACACTAAACATGATATCTGGCCGACTGACTTTTAGATAAAATAAGCTACCAATCATACCACGATACTTTGTGTTATCCACATAATCGTTAACACCATCTTTGGTTAATTTAGTTTCGTTTGACATTGGGGTGTTTGTTGGTTTAGATTCTTCTTGGCCAAATTTCTTATGCATTTCTTTTATATATTTAGATTGGTTGAAAAAGATTTCGTCTTCCATTTGTTTTATTTGTAAGCCTAAGAAAAAGTTAAGGTCGCCCATCATACTCATTTCAAATTCGTCGTGCATAATTTTGGAAAACTCATCACATAGTCCTTGACATGTAGAACCGAAAACAATGTCATCAACATATATTTGGACAATAATTATGTGTGACTCCTTTTTCTTAGTGAACAAAGTGTTGTCTACGAGACCCATTGAGTATTTATGTTCAATTAAGAATGATTTTAGTCGATCATACCATGCCTTGGGTGCTTGCTTGAGACCATAAAGAGCTTTTTTAAGTTTGTAAACATGGTTAGGTTTTTTAAAATCTTCAAAACCGGGAGATTGTGCTACGAATACTTCTTCGTTTATAAAACCATTTAGAAATGCACTTTTAACGTCCATTTGATAAAGTTTGAAATCATGAGCACAAGCATAAGCTAGTAAAATTTTTATGGATTCAAGTCGAGCAACCGGGGCATAGGTTTCGTCGTAGTCTATACCTTCTTGTTGGTTATATCCTTGAGCAACAAGTCTAGCCTTATTTCTCGACACTACACCATTTTCATCTAATTTGTTACGAAAGACCCATTTAGTTCCAATTATCGTTTGATTTTTAGGTCTTGGTACCAAAAACCATACATCATTAATGACAAACTGATTTAGTTCTTCTTGCATTGCGAGGACTGGCTTCGTCAATATTTTTAGGTTTGATTTGAGATACGAAGCAAAAGAAATTACTTTGATTTTGAACTTGTGATCTTAGTGTTCGTTCATTAATTTTGCCAATGAAATTATCCAATGAATGTCCCTTTGTTATCTTGACGTTTATAGGTTCAGTTTTTAATGGTTCATTTCCCTTGTCCTTTACAAGATCAACTTGTTGGTTATAATTTGGCCTTCAACTAGATCATCATCTACCAAAGGTGACGTTCTAGAGGGAGGAGGTCTTTCATCGAATGTCATGTTCAATGATTCCTCAACACACATGGTTTGTTTACTTAACACAACGTAAGTTTTACTATTTTGAGAATATCTAAGAAAAACTCCTTCATACGACTTTGGGTCGAACTTAGTGAGATAATCCTTAGTGTTAAGAATAAAATTACTTCCAAAAACTTTGAAATATCCAATGGTTGGTTTCCTTCCTTTTAGTATTTCATATGGAGTTTGTCTAGTAGTGGTCTAATTAGGACTCGATTTAGAATATAAGTGGAGGTATCAGCCGCATGACACCAAAACGTTTGAGGTATATTTGATTCATTTAACATGGTTCTACTCATTTCTTGAAGTGTTCTATTTTTACGCTCAACTACCCCGTTTGATTGAGGTGCTCTTGGAGCTGAAAAATTGTGAGTGATGCCTTTGGCGTCACAAAAGGCTCCAAATTGCACTTCAATGTCAAACTCCCGACCATGATCCGTTCGAATTGACACAATTCGACAATTTAATTGATTTTCGATTTTCTTACTTAAAATTTCAAAGTGATCAAATGCTTCACTTTTGGTTTTCAAAAATTTTGTCCAAGTGAATCTTGAATAGTCATCTACAATAAACAAAGTTAGAGATTTCCTCCAAAGCTTTGTACAACGGATAGACCAAACAAATCCATATGCAAAAGTTCTAGACATTTTGTTGAAGTGACAATATTTTTGGCCTTATGGCTTGCGTGTGTTTGTTTACCAATTTTACATGCATCACAAAAATGTTGGTCATATCTTACCTTTGGTAAATTTCTCACAAGATCTTTGTTAGCCAAGTTTTGTAAAAGTCCCATATTTATGTGACCAAGACGCCTATACCAAAGGGTAGAGGTGTCCTCTATGGTGTTCAAGCATATAGCATCTTTTGAAGTATCAAACTTCATTACGTATATGTTACTATTATTTATTCCTTTTGCTATTGTTATTCCGTCTTTTAGTATTTTACTACCATTTTCTTCAAATAAGACTTTGCATTTGTTACTACAACGTTGACTAATGCTAAGTAAATTAAATTCTAAGTTTTCAACATGAGCAACATTATCTATGGTGAAATGGTCATTAGAAATCATACATTTGCATATGATTTTGCTTTTGACGTTCCCACCAAAAATAATATTACCTCCATCTGTTGGTGTATAGGTGCTAAAGAGATTTCTGTTCCCCGTCATGTGTCTAGAACATCCACTGTCCTTGATCCATTCGTCGGGTTCAAGTCCAACCTTCAAGAATACCTACACATTATAAAGCTCGAGCGTTTTGTCCCCATCGTCTCATGGGTTCGTTTAGGTTAAACATACTCCTTAATGCAATTCCGATTAGAGTGTTGCCAAATACATCCCAAGGCACTAGATTTCCCATAGAGTATTGGTTGTGGTAGTCATAGTTGTATGGTACTTGACTATATATACTTGGTACGTTTTGGTTGCTTTTGGGAAATGGGCGTTTGGGATAGGATGGCATAGGTTGATATTGTATGTTTCTTGCTCTAGTATTTGCTTCTATAATCCTGAAATTTGTGTTGTATCTTTCTAGATTGAAAGGTTTGGGTTTTCTAGACACCGTGACGAATTCAACCCTATTTTGTAATTCTGCAACAGCTAGACCCACGGACCCTTTGAGTGTCAGACCCTTCTGCAGAGGGGTCCGACGGGGTCCGGGACTCTCTATGACAACAATTTTTGGATTTTCATTTTGAGGTGTCGTTTTTGAACTAGAGGCTGTATTTTGCTTTTCAAATCCCAAGCTCGTTCTATCTTTACTATATCTTTTATAGTTGAGCAATTCTTCGATGCAATTGGCGTTTTTGGTAAATTTTGCAAATTTTAGGTTTTATTTGGTTAACGCTTCTTGATTAGTTTTAAGCTTCTCAATTTCGATTTTTAGCTCTTGACATATTTCACATTTGTCTTCAGCTATTTTTCCTTTCTCTAGTCTTAGTAGTCTAGTTTTTAAATTATAAACTTCTTTTTCGAAGCTTTCGGTTTTTGCTTTTAAAATTTTGTTTTTGTTTATAATTTTAAGGCTTGTCTCATACATTTTATCAAAATTATTTTGTAATGTTTCATCATCTAGTGAAGAAGAATAGTAAGAAGATTCGGAGTGTACCTAATTAGTTTCATGTGCCATGAGAGCTATATCTTCCTTTCATTACCTTCATCATCACTAGCATTCCATGCACCACTTATGAAAGCTATGTGGGCTGTTTGCTTTCCCTTTGGACAGTTGCTAATGAAGTGACTTGGTTCACCGCATTGAAAGCATCTTTTCTCACCCTTAGGTTTCTTGATATCAAATGGCTTTCAAGAGACTTTATTGTTATCAAGTGGTTATCTTACGAGTCTTCCTCGTCATTTGAAGAATTTATTGAAGTCACGAACGGCCATGGCATATTCTTCGTTATCGCTATCGGAGTCTTTGTCATCACTAGTCTCTACTCAAACTTTCAAGGCTAGTGATCTTTTTTTTTCTTTTTGCTTTTAAAGATCTCAGAATCTTTTTCCATTACCATTTCGTGTACTTTAAGATTTTTGATAAGTTCATCTAGCGATAGATTCGAGAGATCTTTAGATTCTTCGATTGCCATGACTTTAGCTCGTCATTTTGGATCAAGAGCCCTTAGAAATTTCCTGACAAATTTCTTGTTGGAGAAAGATTCTCAAGTGCTTTGAGTGATGTTATGATAGTGTTAAATCGAGCAAATCCCACATCAATTGACACTTCTTCAAGGATAAAAAATTGTTCGTATTGTTGAACGAGTAAATTTGTTATCTTTGACTTGTGAGTTTCCTTGATGTGTGAATATGAGTGAGTGCCAAATTTCTTTGGCGGTTTGACACATGATTATTCTTTCATACTCCTTTTTAGGTAGAGCATTATAAAGCATCATTTTGGCTTCATTAGTTTTAGCCAACATTTTCTTTTCGTCATCGGTTTGATTTTGTGCGTGGAACCGATTCGAGTTGGTTAGTGGTAACATTCATTACCATTGGTACATAATCACCTTCAATGATTATATACCAAAGATCTATGTCCTTAGATTTTACGTAAGTTTCACAACGATTTTTCCAATAGATAAAACTATCAGTTTCAAAGAGTGGTGGTCTTTGCATAGATTGCCCTTCTTTATAACTTTCAGAATCCATGGATCGATTCAATTTTAAAGTACAATCTACTTTAAAGATCTTGAGTACGTAGCTCTTGATGCCAATTGTAGAAAACTAGAATGGGGGTTGAATAGTTTTCTCCGGTTAGTTTTAATGTTTTTAGAAACTTTTCGTGATTGTAAGGATATATAGATCAAGTATAACAAGTGAGGTAAATGACTTGAAGTAATAAAGAAACAAACCACAATGCACAAGGATTTATAGTGGTCCGGCCTAGAAAGATCTCACTTATCTTGCTCCTACTTCCACTCCTCGAGTACCCACTCGAGATTTTTACTTCACTGGTAAATGATTCTCCTTTACACCGGTGGAGAAACCTTATAATCTTTATCGACACCTAAGTTAAGATTTATCTAAGTTCTTTACAAATGCACAACCCGCCTTGTAAACTTCTACACCTTGTGGTTATAACACTAAACACACTTTACATAACTAGATAGATGAATGGGTACAACAATGGTGATAGTGTAGGTAACACTTAACACTCTCACACAATGTAATGCATTGATGGATCAAAGCTTGAAATTCTCGTGACCGATCTTTATATGGACAAATGATCTAAATCACAAGCAAGAAAAGAATTCACAAGAGAGGGTTAGAGAGTTAGATATATACTGAGATTTATAGGAGATTAGTTAGAAAGGGGTGAGTTAGAAGCTTGGACAAAGGGTTCTATTAATAGGCAAATTTTCAGTGACCCACGGAACCCGTCGGACCCTTTCCCTTTAGGTCCACTGGGGTCTGACTAGTCTGACTTTTGAGCCTCATAAATGTTTGTCCACTCCATTAAGAAAGAATCAAATCTACATAGTTTGACTTGCAAAATCTGATGTTTGAAGAAGGTCAACTTTAGACTTTGTGAGAGAAAAACTATTTTCACCATTTTATGTTTGCATATGTCATGTGTACATTTTTAAAACAATTTTACATAAGTTCATGGACTAAGAAACTTATATGATGCTTATAATTCAAACATAAAAAATATGTTCGAGGTTTTGTCGTTAACAAAATGTTAAGCATGATTAAAACCTAAATATCGCTTTAGTGAAATATTTGCATTTACATCATCTTATTTGGATCAACCTATTCGATGCCGCCGATTTAGGGGTTTACATTATTTGTGGGTTGTTTGTGATCGATAACCACATACCCTCATCCCTCTTAGTTGCCACCAGCTTCTTCGTTGCCACCTTTTATGGTAGGCGGAGTACGTGAGTTTAGATGGGTATTCATTGAATCAGGGTTACAATGTGCAAATGGTTGTCATTGTGGTTCTGATGATGATAACAATGGGTGTTATTCATTTTTTTATTGCTGTTTTTGGGCCTACTAAGCTTCAAATGATAAAGGTAATTTTTATAGCATTTGTTTTGGTCTTTTTGCTTTGTGGGTGTCATCCAAATCTTAAAAAGGTTAGATTTTGATTGGTGGGCGTATCTTAGAATCTGATAATATATTGGGGCTTCCAATATTTTTTTTGTTGATCAAATTGGCTAAAAAAATTATGATTTTGAATACCTTCATCATATTGTTAATTGTGCGCATTTAATTTGTTTTTGCTTTAATTTTTTATAAAAAGTTTTATGATGTTCTATCAATAACATGATGACACGTGTGGTTTTTAGGTTTGTAAATTTATGGATTCATTACGAATTTTTTTTGTTTATCTATGATCATTATATAGATTATTATTTTTTAATGTGAATTTAGGGTTTTTTATGGGTTTTAGTTATAGGTTGTAGAGCAGCGCTGGAGATAACTAAGTTGTTTAGATCAAGCATTTTGAAAAATCTGTAACATAAACAAGGTTATGTTTAGATTGGATGCATATTGATTATTTGTATTTTTATGTATATACCCGATGGGTTTTGTTTATATGATCTTATATTCTATCTCTTGCTTCTTGATAGGTTGGAGAATTCATTGCTTTATTCACAAACGATTCAAAAGACCATAGTTTCAGGTCACTAACCGAGGCAAGCTACTATGCACCAGGTATAAATGATCTTCCAAAAATCCTTTTAGAATGATTATACGATAATATGGGTTTGTAAAAAATGATCAATTAAGATCCATGTGGATGCTTTTAACGAATACCCCCAAGCAACAACTCCACCTTCTTCAGGAAATCCCATAGGTATGTTTAATTTTTGAAATTTATGCATCTTCTATAATTTAGCCACTTACATAAATGGTGTTTGGATTTGCTGTAACAAAAATATGCAACAATAACTTACGATATAATTAGTTGTTAAGAAGTCCTATCAAAATCATTTATAAAAAGTTTTTTGTGAACATTTTGTTAAAAAAATTTAGAAAAATAAATGCTTTGAAATAAGCAGATTGTTTGAATAACATATAAATAAGCAGAAAAAATTGTCCCAAATACCCCCTTTAGATAACATGTCCACTGATTTCCTACCATAGTAAGATAACTAGGATTAGATTCTCTAAAAAGTCAAGCACTGGAAACTTGATGCGTGAAACAACACAGTTATGCTTAGTGGCTTATTATCTGATGAAGTTAGTTCATTCAGTAAAAACCTATCATGTTTGCTGTCTCATAATTTCGTTACCCTTTTTATAAATAAGCAAGATAAAGTAGCAAAGGAATGAATTATAATGAATATGCAACTACTTATACGTATATTTACCCATCCAAACATGCCTACCAAAGTATGGATATAGACCATCCAACATGCTGCTAATATGTCGATTGTTGCTCCCACAATTGCACCATCTCTATCTCGATACCTTACACTAAGGAACCTGCACTAAATAAGGACATGTGGTTTTGGTCTTATTCTAGATATTGTCATATGTTTGTTTTCTAAACCTTTGTGTACTATTAGCGGAAATAGGGTCATTGGTTTACAGTGACAAGCTAAACTATCCGAAGTTTAATAACCTATAGAAACTTGAATGGGCTTTCTCCAAGGTGGCATAGACCCCTATGGTCCAGTGGTTACCTTTTTTATAGATATAGAATATGAGTTTATTTTTTCTATGAAGCGTAAGAATTTTGTGGGTACCATTTAAGTACAACTAACATGTCTCCCTCCTAAGCTAAATAGGTACACTTGCTTTTTATATCTTTCTAAGTAGGTGACAGTTAATATTTTGTTAAGCACTTCCACACTCAATTGCGAAGACTAATAAGAAAAGCTTGATAGTGCAATTTTTTTAATTATGTGCGTATTTATGTTACCAGCTTTACTTGGGATTAAACCAGCTTAACTAAGTTGTTTCCGTTGATATTAGATGAACACGAAATTTAGGGGCTTTTTTTGTTTCGTTTGAGTTTATTTGTTTTGATGTGGCTTCCTTTAACATGAATTTTGTCTCATTTGTTTTTAGGCTAATGAGCTTATGTCATTTTCTTTTGGATTTCACAGGGTTGAATTATGCAGTTGGGATGGAGGTGTAAAGATGTGGTCTGTTGTGCTAAGGGATACGGCTAACGCGTTTCAAGATGTCGTTAGAGTTCCTATGTATGCTCTCGAGGTAAACCCTATTTGTGAGCTATAAACGTATCTCATGAATTCATATTGTTTTTGCGTGTATGACAAATATGTTTGTGCATCCATCCCTAGCAGGTAACAAAAACGATATGACAAATTATCTTTTTGCATGAAAATCAGATAACATATGCACATTCCCCATTTTTCAGATTACCTGAATTCCCAGACCTATACATATGTGAGGATCATGGTCGCATGGAAGGACCATAGTTTAGGTTAGCAAGCTACTCCCAATATAAAATCATGAATATACTAAAATACGTATAACAAATGTCGGAACAAAAATGAGCTCAACACGTGTGCAATATGTACACCTTCAAGACCAACATCCACGACAGAACTGGCAACGCCAATTTGACCTTCTTTTCACACGCTGCCATAGACATTACTGGAAATCCGTGCTCTGAACTAGCACGTAAATACAGAACAGCAAATAGGCGTACCATACCAGCCGAGATCAATAACATTGTTGGGCAAAAAAAAGATTCCTGATATGGTTTGCTTCTGGATAAAAAAAAGGGGTCGGGGAATTCACGGTTGACAACATCGTGAAAGAACCAGAAATAGTCGAAACACACAAACTGCTTACCCTCGAGTATAGCCCATAAGGTTCATGTTTGGCAAAACAACATGCACCAGAGAACGAAGACGTCAGTGGATATGCTTCTGGATCAGAAACACAAAAAGGCGAACTCGAGGTTCACAACAGTAGCCATGCAACCGAGCATGACACCGACCAAATTGGAGTTCCAGCCACGGTTGTTTTTAATTACAACCATCTGATCTAGGTAACACGAATTACATAAAATAATTATTATTCACTTGCTTTTTTTAATGCTATTTCACACGTTCACACACACACACACACGATCCGTCCACCTATTTTATACAACATTCATACAATAGTCACGATTCATTCGTAAAGAAACCAGAAACTTACATAGTTACCATACTTAGACATTTGTTTAGCACTCCATATGTTTAGCACCCCCTTAGAGAAAGCTCTACTCTTTCCACCCTTTAAATAGGTACGCCACGGGTAATGTTGTCCCATACTAACCTGTAGCCACTCGCACATGACACTGTACCCACAACCCTTTTTTGGTATATGTCTTTACATTTCCAATTTGCTTATTCGTTTTGTTACTTACTGTATATTATTGCATTTTCTGTAATTCAGGAACCAAACACCCTTGCTACACGGTGTTTCACTGTTGTTAAACCAGGAACCAAACACCACCTTCTGTTGCAAAATGGGTGTTTGGTTGCTGTTAAACAAAGAAGCAAACACACCTTTACAAAGACAGTTTACAGATCCTTGGTTATACTCTCAAAAATAATGTTTGGATAACAATTTCAATATATCAGCATGAATTGCTGTTTCTTTTTCTTTTTGGCCGCATTTTATAACTGTTGTTATGGTGTAGGTTGAGTCCACCATCAGATTACGAGTAAATGGTGACTAATGGAGTCTGATATTGGAAATCCGCTTATGATCATGTGTGGCCAACTAATGTACTGAACTCAATGTAGGTATCGTGCACTATGCGTTAAAAATTCATTTACTAATTGCCATAAGTTTTTATTCCATTGCTCAAAAGAGAAATGATCGTTTTTCGTCTGGCTACTTTGACACGTGTTAATACAAAAGTTGGATGGACCATGCTTGACCCGAATTAGGCTTAATTTAGGGTCTTGTGGACTCCAGATCTTGCACCAAGTGACTTTTGTTTGAAGACCATGCACACTAAATAACAGACACTGTTAGGCTTACCGTAGGCGCGTGTCCCATGATTAGACTCCGGCGTGAGAGTAAGTAATCGTTTGAGTACATGTGAGGGTTTTAGAGTATTGTGTATCGTACCTTTGTTGTACCTCGGGGGTCCTTTTATACCCGAGAGAGTCCTGGTTGGGCTCTCCTACTCTTGCGGCCTAAGGAAGAGATAATGACCTAAAATAGATTTGATCCTTATCACGTAACTAAGGTAAGTGTATATCTCTTTCCCTTAGGCGAATATAATCATAAGATATATTATATTCTGTTTTATCCTGTCGCGGTGCGACAAGAACACGGCTAAGTAATAGACCATCGTACGACAGCGGCCTATCGGGCCCCCAGGACCGTGCGCACACTGTGAAGTAATGATCCATGCTCAATATACGGTTAGTACCCGTGGTTCGGGTTATTCGACCCGAATAGGGACTATACGTCATCATGTCCCCCTGGACTAATGGTCGCAGGTCCTAACCGCGGCTACTAGACTATTAACCTGCCAAGTTGCCAACGAAGTATGTATAGTAAGCAATCGCAACCATCAGTATCCTAGAAGTTTTCAAATTCTCCCGCCAAGATCACATACATCCCCCCTTTAACCTGATCCCCTTGAAATCCACGAAAAACGTCTGCCACGTCGTCTTAACCATTGACTTTCCACCGTTAGATGAAGCTAGTGGAATACACGTGGCGCATATCCGTATTATTGAACAGTAAATCGGAGGCCTATATATACCGCCGCTTTTGACTGCTCACCTTCTCTAGTAAAAAAAACTTCCATTAACGAGACTTTTCCTCCATCCGAAGCGAGACTTTCTTGAGGTAAGCTTCTGCAAACCACTGTAATCTTTACACTTTCGTACAACCATGGTCAGACAATTATCCGACGTTACCTCCACCATCACCATCGAGGAACTTGACCGATTCACGACGGATAATCATATCCCCAATTTTGTGCACCCTGAAGTACCGAACCCTCACCGAAACATTAGACAGGCGCCCGAGGGTAAAGTGGGCATGTACACCAGGTTTTTTTATTTCGCCAATCACCGATCCGTCTGTCGCGTTTTTTCATAAGCGTACTGATTCATTATGAAATCCATGTTTCCCAGTTACATTGTATAGGGGCGGCCAAGATTTCCAATTTCGAAATCAATTGCCGCACGCTTGCTATAGAACCTACTGTGGGTCTATTTCATGTCTTCTACCAGCGCCTCTTATCTAATGGGTGGGTATCGTTCACCAAACGAAAAGGAGGTTTCCAATGCTATGAGGAGAAAGTAGATTCTTTAAGGAATTGGAATGACTCTTTCTTCTGGATTGACGACGTTGCTTACCCATTTCATTACCCATTTTTGAAAACCGAAACATTGAGGAAGGACCCCATGCCTGGCCCCACCACATATAGCAGACACAGATATATTAAACAACAATCGCATTCCCATTCAGGCCTATCCTGAAGCTCTGTTGTGTAATTTGGGACTCAACCGCGCAATTATTTGTGGCAAGCGCGAAGTTCCCTACTTTCGTGATCGAAATGGCTAGGGTTAGTGGTCCTCTCAACGTTCATCATACCATTTTGTAAGTATTTTACTCTCTTATTATCTAATGAAACTGTTGTTTTGTGTTATTCCTTTTGTACAGTAATGGACATCCTCGACCTAGTTTGCAGCGCTTTCCCTGAAGATTTGATCGTGTACTTGCGCCCTCTAAAGGAAAATGAGGAGCCACTGAATGTCTGGGCTGAAAGAAACACCATGAACGTGGAGGTTGGGAAAGCATCATCGGCCCAGGCGCATGGAGATATTGATGTAGAACAACAACAGCCGTGGCAACAACAATAACATCAACAACAACAACGACAACAACCACAACAAGAGGGAAGTCCCTCATTGTCGGAGTTTAACTTCTCTAAGAACGCTAAAATTTTCGCCCACCAGTTTCAAAAGGACGAAGAAGTTGCTATAAGTTTGTCCCTAAAAAAGATAGAGGATCTCACCCACCACTACTCGGAAATCTGCTCGTGTGGAAACCGGGCCCTGCTCTACCGCCGCTCATGAGTACCAAGAAGAAACCTTCTTCGAGCACCAAACTGAGGAAGACACTGGGGATAACTTTGTCGGAACTCCCACAAAGACTCCCCCTGCTACCATCGACGTGAGGTGCGTGCCTGCAAACATATTCTATCATAGAGATTTTTTTATATATGTTGCTGACTTATCGCATGTCTATTTATAGCCATGACCAGGAGATCCCATCTCCTGCCGATGCTGGCGTGCCTCCCCCCCAAGGATACTATTGCATCAGGGAGAAGCGCTTTTGTGGAGGATCCAATATTTGGTCCTCAATGGAACCTTCCCAAGTCCTCTAATTATCCAGTGCGTTTGACTGTGCCAGCTATCTGGACCACATCGTGCCTCCTGGCCGGGAGATCGTGCTAAATGTGTTTAGTGATGCTGCTCTTGCTGATGAAGTAAGCTATATATATATTCTCAGAACGTGACACTACTGTCGCACGTTAGGAGAAGATTCATGGATTTATCCGCGCAGGTCCAATCTGCAAAAGAAAGACTTGCCCAAGCTACTGAAGAAAATGCTAGAGCTCTCCAGGACTTGCAAGAGAAAATTACTGATGAGGTAGAGAGAGGGAAGTAGGATGCTGCAACCATACATATGCTGATCGAGGAGAGGAATGACCTTGCTGCCGCTCTATCAGACGAGCGCGTCCAATTGAACCAGCTGAAATCCTCCAACGAGGATGCGATGAAATCTTTTGATCATTGCAGGGACCAAATGTTCTCCGATGTTGACTCCCTAGGTGCATATGTGAAATGGAGTATAAGCGACCTTGCGGACTAGCTTAAGCGCCTACATGTTGAATATGATGAAGACTTGTACCCACTCCTAATACGTGAGGTTGTTGAGAAGCGTTAGTTGGTGCGTCGTGTCTTGCGCTTGGAGGCTATGGGTGCCCTCGAAGATACAACTTTACGGGCGACCTTTGCCTAGTCTGTGATAGCTGCAATTAATGAGGGTACATCTGTAGGTTTCGAGAAAGCGCATAGGGCTGATTTATTGAAGGAGGAGCTGAAGGATGTGACTTTCTATGATCCCTTTGCGAAGTCCAAGCTGACCACAACCATGGAAAAATGAAGGAATGCCTCGTGCCTTCTTTTGGTCTCGGTAGTGATGATCAGGAGCTTCCCTTAGAGATTGTTATGGAGGGTTCAACCTTGGCGCACCACAAGCTTAAAGGCGTTGATACTCAAGCAGATTTCCATCTGAAGCCTGCCAAGGAACAACTTATGGTACTGGTTTTTGCCCATCCTCGCGATGTGCTTAACCAATTCCAGATTGTTAGGGAGGTTACTTTATCTGAGGTACTTGCAGCGTACGCTAGCTGTGCCGCAGCCAAGAGAGCCGCGCTAAGTATAGAAGCCTCTTCATATGTTGGTGCCGCACACCTTGCTTCCACAGTTCCTGTGCTTCCATTGCCTTTGCTAGAGAGGGATGCGCGGTTATTAGATGTAATGGAGAAAAATTTAAAGGAGCATTGAGCATCCTCTTATCGCCCTCTTGCCATGAAGCTCAAGAGGTATTCGTTTGCCTCTGACTTACTATCAAACACTAGTTGTGACCCGTGAACAATTTATTATTTTATTTATTATTTTTTAAATTTTTATTGAACGAAAATTTATTATTTTATTTGTAGGTACGAGTGTTCGCGCCTAGTCTATAATAGTTTTAAGTACTTTTGTGTTATGTCTATCTTTCCCACGTTTAAGTTTTTAACGCGATGTTGTTTCTTTTTTGAATTAATGTAATTGCATAAATGGTCCCTATGAGTGAGACAGGTTCATTACGTGCGGTATACCGCTACTACCATAGGGACGGCCAGGGGAGGCTGGCCTGTTGTTAGGTGTGCACGATTGTGTCTTTTCTCAGGCCCAACATGAATATGTTGGCTGTAAAAACTTTCTACGACGCCATAAAAAGCAAGGGGCCTAACAAGGATACGTGATCCATGGCCGATGGGGTTGCATCCCTCTTACACGAAAAGTCTAATTAGTAGGTTAGACCCATTCCTCTTATTTCTCCTGTAAATGTTGTGTACGCCTACGTCAGTAGGCATGATATGATATACACATAATATATGCGAAAAATGTTTGAGAATGCGTCGTGGAACTAGCTAGGGACCATGGCATTTTATTAATACTTGCAAGATTTTAAGTACATGATAAAAATAAAAAATAATACATGTATTTAATGAGCTGGATGTAGTCGGTGATCCTTGTTTCAAGCTCGTCGCTGCTAAAGGTAGCACTTTTTTAGATGGCATATATTTCAAGTCCTGTGCAGGTCGCGACCGTCCATGTCGCGTAGCCTATACACACCTTCTCCTAAAGCTTTCGTTACCATATAGGGTCCTTCCCCGTACCTGCTGTACGGCTGGCTGCGTTCGCGCAATATACAAAGTCTCCCGGTATGAAAGAAGTTTTTCGCACCCTAGCGTCATAGTAACGCTTAATTTTGGATTTTTCTTTAGCTTCATTGGTTACTGCCAATTCTCGTCTTTCATAGATTATGTCCAAATTCAATCGTAATTCATCGTCGTTCGTAATCATGTCGACTTCCGCTGCGCGGAGTGTTGGCAATCCTATTTCGGCTAGAATGACTGCCTTCGTCCCGTATGTTAGGGCGAAGGGGGTATCTCCGGTTGCGGTTTTATCATGGTGCGATGTGCCTATAACACATGTGATAATTCATCAACCCATTTCTTGTTCTCCTCCCCCAGTCGCGCTTTTATGCCGTCTCCCAAGCTCCTATTCGCTCTTTCAACTAGTCCATTGTATTGTGGGTGAGCTACTGACGCGAATCGCTGCTTTATGTCATTTTTCGTGCACCAGTCTTTAAATGGGTTCTCCGTTAATTGTTTTCCATTGCCGGATACGATTTGTCCTTGTAGCCCGAAGCGACACACTATATTATCCCAAACAAACCTTTTCACTTGGTTGCCTGTGATTGTTGCTACCGCTTTGGCCTCAATCCATCTCGTGAAGTAATCCATTGTGACTATTAGGAACTTAATCCCTCCAGCTGCTACAGGAAAGGGTCATGCGATATCGATCCTCCACTTGTAAAATGGCCAAGGAGAAGTAATAGGTGTTAGCTCTTGTTGGGGTTGGGGTAGCACTGGTCTGTGCACTTGGCAATCACAACACTTTGAAATGAGTGTCCGCGCGTCTGAGTGCATGGTTGGCCAGTAATATCTGCTGCGTTGTGCTTTTGCCACCATCGATCTGGGACCTACATGCATGTCGTAAGATCCCTCATGTATCTCACTGATGACGTATTGCGCCTGTTGCGGTCCTACACATCGTAACCATGGTTGAAGGAATGATCACTTATAAATGATCCCATCTCTGAACTCACATTGTCTCGAGCATCTTTGTACTCGTCGTGCCTCGGTTTCATCTAGTGGGAGTGATCTTTTGTTAAGTATTCAATTGTCGGTGTCATCCACGTAGGACCTCCTTCTTCTATGACCGATGCAATTTCCTCTCCTTTTATGGATTTGTCTTTGAGAATCTCTACCAGAACTTGCTTGGACGAGTGTGCGAAGCTGGTGGATGTTATCGTACTGAGGGCGTCAGCCTTTTTGTTCTCTCCTCTTGGTACTTGACGTATCAGGAACTTGTTAGAGCCATCAATTAGTGACCTGGTTTTTTTGCAAGTATTGTATCATATTTTTCTCCTTTGCTTCGTATTCGCCTAGTATGTGATTTGCCACTAAGCGAGAGTCCACATTTGCTTCGAGATTGCGTACACCCATACGGGCTGTGATCCGTAGCCCGGCTATAAGCGCTTCATACTCTGCTTCATTGTTTGTAGGTGTGAATTCAAAGCGTAGTGCGTAAGTGAACTCCATACCTTCAAGGTTGGTGAGAATAGGGCCTACGCCAGATCCATCTGTGTAGGAGGACCCATTAGTGAATAAGACCCATAGGCCTTGGTCACCTTCCTCCTGTGTAGATACATGTTCACCCTCTTCTGGCTTTTCAATAATGAAGTATGCCAGTTGTTGCCCTTTGACGGCGCTACGTGGTCTATACGTAATGTTGTGTTCCCCGAGTAGAACACTCCATTTCTGTAATCTTCCTGTAACGTCTGACTTTGATATTATCTGCTTTATTGGTTGGTATGTGATTACCGTTATGGGATGCACTTTAAAATATCTCCGTAGCCTCTTTGCTGTGAATACCAGTGCTAGTACCAATTTTTCTATTGGTGTATAATTCAACTCTGAGCTTTATAAGGCTCTGCTTATGAAGTACACCGGTGTCTATACGTTCTCTCTATCCACCATTAGCACCGCGCTATTTGCTCCGTGTGTAGCCGAAAGGTATACTATCAATTCATCTTTTGGCCTAGGTGCGACCAACATAGGGAGTGATGCTAAGTGCTTCTTCAACTCCTCGAAAGCTTCTTTTGCTTCTTTTGTCCAACTGAAGTCTCCCTTTTTTATGCACTTCTTGAGTGTCTTGAATAAAGGGAGTGATTTCTCTGCGGACTTAGACAAAAATCTATTCAGCACGGTCAGCTTTCCATTTAGTGATTGTACTTCCTTCTTTGTTTTTGGGCTTTGGAGTTGTATGACTGCGTCTGTCTTCTCTGGGCAAGGTTTAATGCCATTAGGGTCTATCATGTATCCTAGAAACATGCCTTCAGTGGCCCCGAAAGTGCAATTTTTCGGATTTAACTTCATGTTTATTTTCCTAAGCGTGGAGAATGTCTCCTCTATATCACGGATTAGCTCATCCTCCGTGTGGCTTTTTATGACTAGGTCATCAACATATACCTCCAAGTTTCGCCCGATCTGACTGTCGAATGCCTTGTCCACTAGTCGTTGGTATGTAGATCCTGCGTTCTTGAGTCCGAATGGCATTAATGTGTAGCAGTACACGCCCTTGCTAGTATGGAATGTTGTCTTCTCCTCATCTTGTTCTGCCATTTGTATCTGGTGGTATCCTTTGTATGCGTCCAGAAAGCATTTAAAAGGAAATCCGCACAGTGATTCGACTTTCCAGTCTATCTCCAGAAGTGGATAGCAGTCCTGAGGGCAGGCTTTATTGAGATCTGTAAAATCAACACACATGCGCCAGCTGCCATCGTACTTTTTGACCATAACTGGATTGGAAAGCCATACATGGTAGTAGACATATCGCATGATTCCTGCATCTACCAGTTTTTTCACTTCGTCTAGTATTGCCTTACTGCGTTCTAGAGCATGTCTCCTTTTATTTTGTCTGACTGGCGTATACCCCTCACAAATTTGTAGCCTGGGCTCCGCTATTGACCGTGGTACGCCAGTCATATCCTTTGGTTCGCATGCGAAAACGTCCAAATTATTCTTTAAAAGTTGACACATGTCTGACTTTCCTTTGTCATATAATGTTCCCCCAATTGTTATCTCTTGACCCGGGTATTCTGGGTGAACTGCTACCTTTAGGTTTGGTGGTGAGTTTATTTTTGGCTCTGTTGTAACTCGAGGAGGTTCCGTAATTCTGTTGCACTCTTCAAGTGGTATGTCTGTGTTGAAGATCGTTACGATTCCTCCTTCCACTGGGAATTTCAGCATGCCATGGGTTGTAGAGGGTACTGCTCGTATTGCTAAGATGGCGGGTCGCCCAATGATTCCATTGTATTGTGATGGTGATTGTATTATCAGGAAATTCATTGAGACTTTTGTCGAATGCTCGTCATTCCCCACCTTTACTATTAGCATTAATTGGCCTAAAGGCCATACTGCTTCTCCACTAAAGCCAATGAGTGGTGAAGTAGTTGGTACCTTTTGGTTCTTTATCTCTGGGCTTAGTTTTGAGAAGCAATGCTCATACATGATTTTCCCTGATGAGCCTCCATCGACGTAAATGCGGTGAATACTATGATCGTCGATGCTTACTTCTATTATTAATGGGCCCTCTGCCACAGTGTTCGCACTGAGAGGTGGGAAAGAGATGTCCTTTCCTCGGGAGAACTTTTGGCTCACCTTCTGCTTCATCCTTCGTTGCCACTTTTGTACCATGTAAATGATTGTGCTTGTGTTTTTTGGCTTTTGCTTTTCATTTTTCGTGGCTTCTTTGACGAGGTGTTTTAGCTTGCCCTCTTTTACCAAGCTCTCAATATGGTTTTGTAGCAGCATTCACTCATTTCTGGCGTGTCCCTTTTCTCCATGGTACTCGCAGTACCTATTGCGTATGCGCCTTTCCACCATAGTGGTCATTGGTAGTGGTCTCGGGAAGTTCGTACCCTCTGATGCGAGGATCTCTCTTGGAGTTAATTTAAGCGGCGTGAACCGAAAGCTGCCACTACGTCCTTCTTTTTTGTTTTCTTGGTAATCGAGATTTCGGGACATGCTCTGTACGTTAGTCAGTTTATTAGGCACGTCTCGAGATTTATAGCTGGAGATGCTTTGCATGACTTATGTGGCAGCTGATTCTCCTTGTATGAAAGATATTACCCGCCGCATTACCTCATCGAAAGTTTCCGGAGTTTTCTCGTTCAACCTTCGTATTAGATCTTTGTTATTTATCCCCGCCATATGATATATATAACCTAGTTAACAACTACTCTATTTCGCCTCCTCCTGAAAATTGTTGTACTAAAACAACAATGGCGACCATAATCCCACAGGACATCATCACCACCCACATCCTACGCCATCTTCCATCCAAATCAGTAGGCCGGTTTCGATGTGTTTCAAAGGAATGGCTGTCTTTACTCACAGACCCCAATTCATCAAAACCCATCAAAAAATACTCAACACAAACCGCTTCATCTTTGTCACACCCTCAATTTGGCCCACGTGTACAATTACACGAGGATGTGACTATCATGACAACCAAGAGACATAGATACAAGAATAATTAAGAAAAGTCATTTTTCATTCATAAGACATAGAAATAGAATTGGTCCCAAGGAAAATTGTTTTACAACTCATGATAACATTGTTTGAGTTTCCAAATATCATACATCCAAAGCAAGTCTCAAAGTTAAATCATGATAATTTTTATTAATCTCCATAGCACAACCACGTCACTCTTCCGCCTTGACACCTGAGAAAAACATTGCTAAAACGTCAACACAAAGGTCGGTGAGTTTATAGGTTTAAGTAGAAGTAGTGTGATGAACCATAAGATTTTAGTTAGGCAACCATCAATAATCTTATAACAAATACAAGATTATTATCAAAATAGCATACGTTCATGATATCCTACGTCTAAGCTCATGACACCGAAGCGTTAACCGTACAAACCAGTTTATATATGAGTGTGCCCAAGCAAATACTACCCCAAAGTATTCGTAACAACCTCAAATGTATTTGTATCTATTTTGGTTACACAACCAATAATAGATAGGGAGGCCAATCCCAATAGATCTATTCATAACATTCGCACTTACACAAAGTAATTAACGGTTCATGATAGTGGGCTAAAGCATCTAGGGGTATCGCTACTTAGACATCGTGTAGGCACGTATGAGTTTTAGGCACTTATGTTCATCCGTTTAAAACAAGCAATGTTCTCACCCCAAAGCGATAAAACAAGTAAAAATGGGGGCTATAAACTCACCTCGTAAGTTAGGCAAATGGATGATAATGCAAAGGAGCTTGAGAACACGACCACGTTATCCACGACCTAGTTAAATATAAGTATCGTGTTACGACTTCTAAAATTATATCAGTGAAATGCATGACATCCTAGTTGTGCTTGGCGATAAATTTTGTTTAAGGTAAAAACACGACTTTAATACCCGGTTATTTAACAATGGGTTTTTGGGCTTAACATTACAATTTATAACCAAAAGTTTAATTTGGGTTTGTACAAATCTGGCCAAATCACACGGCCCAATATGCAAACCATGGCTCAGACCATTTGACCTTCTGGCCCAACCCGACCCAACCCTAGGCGATATAAACTATGTGGAGAGGGTTTTTTTTAGTTTAGTATATCTCTCTTTCTTGGCTACTCACCCGACACACACTCTCATCCCAAATCATAACTCCCCAACCGTCCCATAATCCTCTCCCCATTTCCCATCCCAGACCTTCATCACTCCTGACAAGAAGGTCACCAACCGATTTGAAATCCTTATAACTCGGTATCTCAGATTAGTAACATACGCGTGGGATGTGGGGTTTCATCCTCACGTCTAAATAAATCCGATTTATGGTGCTTTCATGGCGTTTTCGATGATGATTCTTCCTAAACAGATAAGTTTCAACCTCTATTTGGAGAAAAGAAATCGTTTTTCAATGGTTTTCGATTATACTTTCGTAGTAAAAGGTGTTTCCTCGTTTCAAAAGTCATTTGATTTATTAAACATGACATGAGGGTTCTCGATTTAGATATAAAATAATTAGGTTTTCAAAATAATTGGGGGTTTTCTTAATCTAGCGTTTTATTATAATCAATTAGTGTTTCTGAGTATTGATTTGTGTTAATTACATAATAAAGTCAATTTACAAAAATTAGGGTTTCGAATTTATTGAGGGTTTTCAAACGGGGGTGTTTGTTTACAATTAACCATTGTTTTTGAAGATTAAATTGGGTTAATTTCATCATAAAATGATTTACAAAATTTTGGGTTCATATAAATTGGGGGTTTTTATAAATCTAGTGTTCAATTACAATTAATTAGTGTTTTCGGGTATATAAGTATATTAATTTTATCAGACCAACTGCTTTATAGAAATTAGGGTTTTTATGATTTGAAGGTTTTTATACCCGCGGGTTTGATGAACATAACTAGGGTTTTCGCATATATTAATCTTGTTATTTCTATTATTGTTTTTGGTCATTTAATATAAAGATACTAGAAGGTGCATAAAAGGGGTCTCGGTATTTCGATAGTGGATTTAATTTGGGGTTGTGAGTTCATAGGACTTAGCTAAGGTCAATTGTTCTAATTCATATTACATTTGTTTCTCAGGTTGGGTGTTGGTTGAGCACAATCTACATATGAATGCAAATATAAAGAAAAGGGTGTGCAAAAGACTCACAAGGGAAACTGGTTTCGGCTGTGTATTCGACTAGGCGATTTGGACAGGGGCATGGGCTTCGGTTCGGCTCAGTACTTGCTTGACACTTGTTCCAACACTTGTATTCTGTGAACCAATTTGTTTGCTACTTTGTATTTGTGTTGGTGTTGGGGGTGAAATGGGGTGTTTATATTTTGTAATATTTTGGCTTAGGGTTAGTTGATATCCAGGTTTTGCATCCTGTGATACACCCTATTTGGGTAAACTCGGCATGCTTGTTGTCTGTTTATGGTGAGTGGAGGATTTTATTATACTTTCCAGACTTTTATGTTTGACTATACTTGACCATGTTTGAAATAAACAGAATTTTCCAAATACAAGTTTATTAAATCAATCTTTATATTCAGTTTGTATATACTTGCTCCCACCATGCCAGCATTCGGCCCAAAAGGTGATTGATGGGTATTTTGGCCCATGATGCAAATTTGTAAAGTATGCCTAGGTTCTAAACACTACTACTTATTTAGTAGGTCTCAATGTCGCAAAATAAAAGCATCGACACGCTAACAACAATGTTATGAAAACACACAAGTGAACACGTATGTTTTAACAACCCTTCGTGCATTCGTAGTCGGCACATGCCGATAATATGTCTTAACATTACAAGCACGTCTTAAATACAATATATATAAGACGCGAAAATTCGAGTTGTTTCGCTCTCCCTAAGGAGGGCTTTGTCCGCAAAGCAAAACAACAATACATTTTAAGTCGACACCACATTAGTAAACAAGTGAGGGTACTTTGTTTTAAATTGGTCCTCACGTTCCCAAGTAAATTCGGGTCCTCGGCGTGCATTCCAACGCACTTTAACAATGGGTATACGGCTTTGTTTAAGACGTTTGACTTCTCGTTCCATGATTTCGACGGGTTCTTCAACGAACACGAGTTTGTCGTTGAGTTGGATTTCGTCCATAGGTATAGCAAGCGTTTCGTCGGATAAGCATTTCTTCAAGTTGCAAATGTGAAACACATTATGCACGCGATTTAGTTCTTGCGGTAAATCTAAACGATAGGCAACGTCTCCTATGCGTTGAATAATTTCGAACGGTCCAATATATCGAGGGTTTAGCTTTCCTCGTTTACCAAAACGAATTACACCTTTCCATGGTGCAACTTTCAACATTACCCGATCTCCGACTTTAAATTCCAATGGTTTCCGTCTCTTGTCGGCGTAATACTTTTGTCGATCACGAGCCGCTTGCATACGACTCTTGATTTGTACGATTTTCTCCGTTGTTTCGTGAATAATTTCCGGACCGGTAAGTTGTGCATCACCAACTTCCGCCCAACAAACGGGTGAACGACACTTTCGACCGTAAAGTGCTTCAAACGGTGCCGCTTTAATGCTAGTGTGGTAGCTATTGTTGTACGAAAATTCTACTAACGGTAAGTGTCGATCCCATCCGTTTGCAAAGTCGATTACGCATGCGCGAAGCATATCTTCCAATGTTTGGATGGTTCTTTCACTTTGACCATCCGTTTGAGGATGATAAGCCATACTCATGTCCAATTGCGTTCCTAACGCTTCTTGGAGAGATTGCCAAAATCTTGAGCAATATCGACCGTCTCGGTCCGATATGATAGAAATTGGCACTCCGTGCTTAGTGACAATCTCCTTTAAGTACGTTCGTGCTAATTGATCCATTTTATCGTTTTCTTTTATCGGGAGAAAATGTGCGAATTTCGTCAAACGATCGACAATGACCCAAATCGTGTCATAACCCGTGGACGTTCTTGGGAGTTTGGTAATGAAGTCCATAGTAATTCGTTCCCATTTCCATTCCGGGATCCTAGGTTGGACTAGTAATCCGGAAGGCTTTTGGTGTTCTACCTTAACTTTGGCGCAAGTTAGGCATTTACCAACATAAGTCGCGATGTCGGCTTTCATGTTTGGCCACCAATAGAACATTTTCATGTCATGGTACATTTTGTCCGATCCGGGATGGATCGAGTACTTAGACTTGTGCGATTCATGCATGATTAGTTCTCGAACATTACCGTAACGAGGTAACCAACTTCTATTGTCAAGACACAATGTTCCATCGGTACGTGCAACGAGATTTTTGGTGATCATTCCACCGGCTTCTTCTTTATCGATGTTTTCTATCTTAATAGCTTCTCGTTGGGCTTCTAAGATTTTTGCGGGTATGTTCAAGCCAATAGTCATCACTAAGGCTCGAACCCTTAGGGGTCGCTCACGGGGTTTTCTACTCAAAGCATCGGCTACAACGTTAGCTTTTCCCGGGGTATAACGAATGTCACAATCGTAGTCTCCAAGTAGTTCCAACCAACGTCGTTGTCTCATGTTGAGATATTTTTGGTCTAAGATATGTTGAAGACTTTTGTGATTAGTGTAAACTACACACTTAGTTCCGTAGAGGTAGTGTCTCCAAATTTTGAGAGCAAAGACAACCGCGCCTAGCTCCAAATCGTGAGTAGTGTGGTTTTCTTCGTTCGGCTTGAGTTGTCGAGAGGCATAAGCTATGACCTTTTTCCTTTGGATGAGAACCGCGCCTAGACCTTTAATCGAAGCATCACAATATACTTCAAAGTCCTCACTACCCTCGGGTAATGCGAGAATGGGCGCGTCGCAAAGTTTTTGTTTTAAAGTTTGGAAAGAAGTTTCTTGGCCGTCTCCCCAAATAAACTTCTTGTTCTTTTGAGTCAATTCCGTCATAGACTTAGCGATTTTCGAGAATCCTTCGATAAATCGTCTATAATAGCCGGCAAGTCCAAGGAGTTGGCGAATATCCGTAGGTGTGGTAGGAGTCGCCCAATCCTTTACCGCTTCGATTTTAGCGGGATCCACATGAATACCACTACTATCGATTACGTGACCAAGGAATTGTACCGTGTGAATCCAAAATTCACACTTTGAAAATTTGGCGTATAATTGTTCTTGTTTCAACAATTCCAAAATTTTCTTTAGGTGTTCCTCGTGTTCTTCCTTACTACGAGAGTAGATAAGGATGTCGTCAATAAACACGATCACGAACTTGTCCAAATAAGGTTTACACACACGGTTCATAAGGTCCATGAATACCGCGGGTGCATTGGTTAACCCAAATGGCATGACTTGGAATTCAAAGTGACCATATCGGGTTCGAAATGCCGTCTTGGAAATGTCTTCCTCTCGAACTCTAAGTTGGTGGTAACCCGACCTAAGGTCAATCTTTGAATAAATGCTCGAACCTTGAAGTTGATCAAACAAATCATCGATCCTTGGTAAAGGGTAACGATTCTTTATAGTAAGTTTGTTCAATTCGCGATAATCGATGCACATACGGAATGATCCGTCTTTCTTTTTCACGAATAAAACCGGGGCTCCCCAAGGGGAGGAACTCGGTCTTATGAATCCTTTGTCGGTAAGCTCTTTTAGTTGGTCGGCTAATTCCTTCATTTCGGCGGGCGCTAGTCGATAAGGTGCCCTCGCGACGGGTGCGGCTCCGGGAGTTAATTCGATGTGAAATTCCACTTGGCGAAGTGGAGGTAACCCGGGTAGGTCTTCGGGAAAAACTTCGGGAAAGTCGCAAACAATTGGTGCGTCTCCAATTTTCTTCTCCTTTGGTTCGGGTTCGTTTTTGCTAGTGACTTGGATAAGAAAAATAGGACGACCTTCTTCGATGTATTTTTGGGTTTTGGTACATGAGATGACATTTAAACTAGCCCGGCTTTTAACACCGTCCTTCTCACCGAGAATGGTTAGGGTTCGGATTCCGTAGGGAATACGGACTTGTTTCTCGTGGCAAATTATCTCCGCATGATACTTGGATAGCCAATCCATACCAACGATAACGTCAAAAGTTCCAAGTTCGATAGGTAAAAGATCGATGGTGAAAGGAATATTTTGGAGGCTTAGGGTACAACCCTTAAGTACGGTGTTTGTAGTGATCGCTTTACCATCGGCTAGTTCCACATTATAGTCGACATCTAATGGAGTGGGGTTCACATTTAATAGTTCACTAAAGGCAATGGAGGCAAAACTTCTAACGGCACCGGAATCAAATAATATGGAAGCATAGATGTTATTGATGAGAAACGTACCGGTGACCACGTTGTTGTCTTAAATGGCTGCTTCGGCACATAAGGCGTACACGCGTCCCGGTGCTCCCGTTTGATTCCCATTGTTCCGCCCATTCGGATTACCATGGTTTTGATGAGGTTGTCGACGAGCTTGGTTGTTGTTGTTGCCTCGGATTTGGTTTCCTCGGCCTTGAGTGGTAGCTTTGGGACACCTATTCTTAAAGTGACCTTTTTCGCCACAACCATAGCAAGTGACATCCGCGTATTGAGCATTTGGAGTGATAGGAGTCCGTTGGTTCGTGGGCTTTGGTGCACTTCGACAATCCTTGGCGAAATGACCGGTTTTCCCACAATTGTGACATGTGCCTCCACACGCACCATTGTGGTGTTTACCACACTTACCACAAAACGGTAGTTTTCCTTGGTAACCGGATCCACCGTTCACATTAAACACCTTTACCACATCTTGGCGTTTGTTAGGGTGGTCACCATGATTGGGGCCATGGTTTCCTTCCCATTTTCGTTTGTTATCACCACTTTCCAAGGTGACGGAGTCCATCAAACCGTCCGCCATTTCAATGGCTTCGTTCAAATCATTGGGTTTTGAAGAGATGACGTCTCCTCGGATTGAGGGCGGTAGTCCAACGATGTACCTTTCCACGGCTCGTGTCTCATTTGGTATCATTTCGGGACACATCAACCTCAACTCTTGGAAACGTTGAGTGTAAGCCATCAAGTTAACTCCATGTACACGGAGGTTCCACAACTCGGCTTCCAACCTTTTCATCTCGTTTCTAGGGCAATACTTTTTGAGAAGCATTCCCTTGAAATGAGCCCAAGGAGTAGCATTGGCCGCATCCAAACTTACGTCCTTCACATGGATGTTCCACCAAGTTAGTGCACCATCAACCAAGGTGCTAGAGCTAAACTTCACCTTATCACCTTCGGTGACATTGCTTACGCTAAATTGAGACTCAAGTCTCTCAATCCATCGTGCAAGTCCCACGGCACCTTCGGTGCCCTTAAAGGTACTTGTGAAGCATGAACGAAACTCCTTGTATGAGCATGCACGCGTAGGAGGTACCGGAATTGGTACTCGATTAGTCTCTTCTTGCGTGCTTGGATTTGTTTCGTTGGCGGCAAGAGCGGCGGCAACTCCATCGGCGATCATTTGACTCAAAACCGATGGGTCGACGGTGATAGGTGCGGTCGGAGTTGGATCGACTCTATTCTTGCGGGTTTTTGGTGCCATGGTCCTAAATTCATAACAAAGTTTATGGCAAGGTTAGCATTACGAGTTCATGTCTAAAGAGTACAAGCATGTCACAAAACACGATATAGCATCCAACGAAGTAATAATCAACAAGTTATGTAGTGCACAAATAATTCATTCCATGATTAGAAAAGAAATACAAAGAGTTAACACATTGTTTTAGAATTCTTAGGGATTACAACACAAGGAGGGAAAATTTGGAATGAAAGTGTACACAAATAAACTAAACATAAGTCTAATAGAAACGGTGCTCAAAGGCGGCAATCCTCTCGGATAAATCAATCAATGCCCTATGGAGAAGAGTGCGTAAAGCTCCTATCTCGTAATGTTGGTCCTCGACTCTCCTAGCTAATCTCGCGAAGTGGTCGGGTGGGGGTGGGGCATTCCTACTCAAACCCGCGATGACCGCCTCGTAACAAGTCTCGAGTCGAACCAATGACTCATGAGACAAACCACCCAAATTACGAAGCACGTGGGTCACCTTGCCTCGTAATGTAGCAAGCCTAGTAAAACGATGATGGGGCATTCCACGAGCCTCGGCGGCCGCGGAGCATTCGGCTCCATTATAGCCGCAAGGTGGGGGTGGCATGGGCATAGTAGGTCGACGAGGGGCATCGTGCCTTGGAGGCACTCTCACAGACGGTGACTTCGAAGACTTGCGGGTAGAGCTCACATGTCTAGAGGCCAACTTCTTCCCAATCATAGAAGCTCTCACGGACATCCTCGCGGTGTGGTTTTGGCGAGGGGCCTTAGGGGCATGAGATGAGGATGTGGAGGGAGGAACCATCGGTGCCTTGCCACGCCTTTGGTAGCAAATGAGTGGTGGTGGTGACACGCGAGTAGGTGCATGAGCACTTGGCTCTCCTCGAGTAGATGATAGTGGCGAAGCACCACTAGTAGTGTACTCGCGTCGTGCTCCGTCCGTGGATGAGCTCAAGTAGTACAACGAATCTTCGGACGAGATAGACATGTCACTGCCAAATCAAGAAAGGCATGTGTAAGAATAAATCAATTTTGCAATATGTTGAAGTTTTAGTTTGTCATGGCACACACCATTTAGCACAAAAAAAAAATTTAAAACACGTTGATACAAGATCAATATTGTATTCGCATAGCATGGCACAAACCATTTAACGTAGGGTTTTCAAGAAAGGTAATCGCATCAATTTTGCATTCACGTAACATGGCACAAACCATTAGCATAGAGTCTCACGTAGTGTCGAAATAAATATCGATTTCAAATAGCATGGCACAAACCATTTATCATAGAGTTTCACGTAGTGTCGAAATAAACATCGATTTTGTATTCATATAGCATGGCACAAACCATTTAGCATAGAGTTTCACGTAGTGTCGAAATAAACATCGATTTTGTATTCATATAGCATGGCACAAACCATTTAGCATATAATCATAAATTACGTTACTTGATACTTTTAGCAATTTACTTAGTAAAGTACTTAAGAGCAATGAAATGATACAACCTAAAGATACAACTTGAATATACAACTTACTTGTCGAAGGCGCGAAGTGATGTGGTCTATGGAGATGAAGGTAGTTATAGTCTAGTATTACTCTTTTTCCAAAATTTCATTTTTGACCAAAACCTTTGTAAAAATGATTTTATAAAAGTAACCTAGTTCTCTATAACCATGTCTCTGATACCAATCTGTCACACCCTCAATTTGGCCCACGTGTACAATTACACGAGGATGTGACTATCATGACAACCAAGAGACATAGATACAAGAATAATTAAGAAAAGACATTTTTCATTCATAAGACATAGAAATAGAATTGGTCCCAAGGAAAATTGTTTTACAACTCATGATAACATTGTTTGAGTTTCCAAATATCATACATTCAAAGCAAGTCTCAAAGTTAAATCATGATAATTTTTATTAATCTCCATAGCACAACCACGTCACTCCTCCGCCTTGACACCTGAGAAAAACATTGCTAAAACGTCAACACAAAGGTCGGTGAGTTTATAGGTTTAAGTAGAAGTAGTGTGATGAACCATAAGATTTTAGTTAGGCAACCATCAATAATCTTATAACAAATACAAGATTATTATCAAAATAGCATACGTTCATGATATCCTACGTCTAAGCTCATGACACCGAAGCGTTAACCGTACAAACCAGTTTATATATGAGTGTGCCCAAGTAAATACTACCCCAAAGTATTCGTAACAAACTCAAATGTATTTGTATCTATTTTGGTCACACAACCAACAATAGATAGGGAGGCCAATCCCAATAGATCTATTCATAACATTCGAGCTTACACAAAGTAATTAACGGTTCATGATAGTGGGCTAAAGCATATAGGGGTATCGCTACTTAGACATCAAGTAGGCACGTATGAGTTTTAGGCACTTATGTTCATCCGTTTAAAACAAGCAATTTTCTCACCCCAAAGCGATAAAACAAGTAAAAATGGGGGCTATAAACTCACCTCGTAAGTTAGGCAAATGGATGATAATGCAAAGGAGCTTGAGAACACGACCACGTTATCCACGACCTAGTTAAATATAAGTATCGTGTTACGACTTCTAAAATTATATCAATGAAATGCATGACATCCTAGTTGTGCTTGGCGATAAATTTTGTTTAAGGTAAAAACACGACTTTAATACCCGGTTATTTAACAATGGGTTTTTGGGCTTAACATTACAATTTATAACCAAAAGTTTAATTTGGGTTTGTACAAGTCTGGCCAAATCACACGACCCAATATGCAAACCATGGCTCGGCCCATTTGACCTTCTGGCCCAACTTGGCCCAACCCTAGGCGATATAAACTATGTGGAGAGGGTTTTATTTTAGTTTAGTATCTCTCTCTTTCTTGGCTACTCACCTGACACACACTCTCATCCCAAATCATAACTCCCCAACCGTCCCATAATCCTCTCCCCATTTCCCATCCCAGACCTTCATCACTCCTGACAAGAAGGTCACCAACCGATTTGAAATCCTTATAACTCGGTATCTCAGATTAGTAACATACGCGTGGGATGTGGGGTTTCATCCTCACGTCTAAATAAATCCGATTTATGGTGCTTTCATGGCGTTTTCGATGATGATTCTTCCTAAACAGATAAGTTTCAACCTCTATTTGGAGAAAAGAAATCGTTTTTCAATGGTTTACGATTATACTTTCGTATTAAAAGGTGTTTCCTCGTTTCAAAGTCATTTGATTTATTAAACATGACATGAGGGTTCTCGATTTAGATATAAAATAATTAGGTTTTCAAAATAATTGGGGGTTTTCTTAATCTAGCGTTTTATTATAATCAATTAGTGTTTCTGAGTATTGATTTGTATTAATTACATAATAAAGTCAATTTACAAAAATTAGGGTTTCGAATTTATTGAGGGTTTTCAAACAGGGGTGTTTGTTTACAATTAACCAGTGTTTTTGAAGATTAAATTGGGTTAATTTCATCATAAAATGATTTACAAAATTTTGGGTTCATATAAATTGGGGGTTTTTATAAATCTAGTGTTCAATTACAATTAATTAGTGTTTTCGGGTATATAAGTATATTAATTTTATCAGACCAACTGCTTTATAGAAATTAGGGTTTTTATGATTTGAAGGTTTTTATACCCGCGGGTTTGATGAGCATAACTAGGGTTTTCGCATATATTAATCTTGTTATTTCTATTATTGTTTTTAGTCATTTAATATAAAGATACTAGAAGGTGCATAAAAGGGGTCTCGGTATTTCGACAGTGGATTTAATTTGGGGTTGTGAGTTCATAGGACTTAGCTAAGGTCAATTGTTCTAATTCATATTACATTTGTTTCTCAGGTTGGGTGTTGGTTGAGCACAATCTACATATGAATGCAAATATAAAGAAAAGGGTGTACAAAAGACTCACAAGGGAAACTGGTTTCGGCTGTGTATTCGACTAGGCGATTTGGACAGGGGCGTGGGCTTCGGTTCGGCTCAGTACTTGCTTGACACTTGTTCCCAACACTTGTATTATGTGAACCAATTTGTTTGCTACTTTGTATTTGTGTTGGTGTTGGGGGTGAAATGGGGTGTTTATATTTTGTAATATTTTGGCTTAGGGTTAGTTGATATCTAGGTTTTGCATCCTGTGATACACCCTATTTGGGTAAACTCGGCATGTGTGTTGTCTGTTTATGGTGAGTGGAGGATTTTATTATACTTTCCAGACTTTTATGTTTGACTATACTTGACCATGTTTGAAATAAACAGAATTTTCCAAATACAAGTTTATTAAATCAATCTTTATATTCAGTTTGTATATACTTGCTCCCACCATGCCAGCATTCGGCCCAAAAGGTGATTGATGGGTATTTTGGCCCATGATGCAATTTGTAAAGTATGCCTAGGTTCTAAACACTACTACTTATTTAGTAGGTCTCAATGTCGCAAAATAAAAGCATCGACACGCTAACAACAATGTTATGAAAACACACAAGTGAACACGTATGTTTTAACAACCCTTCGTGCATTCGTAGTCAGCACATACCGATAATATGTCTTAACATTACAAGCACGTCTTAAATACAATATATATAAGACGCGAAAATTCGAGTTGTTACAATCTTCGAGTCCACTGAAAATGGTTCTTTTTGTTCAATACCATTTAATAACCTTGAAGCAGTGTCACCGCTAGCATTAGGATTACATCGTCTGCATATAGATGGTTCTGTCAATGGTCTTCTTTTAGCTTCTGCGTATAGACTTGCATAATACATCTTTTGTCCATTTCGTCTTAAATCCAACTACTAAAGATTACTTTGAATTGCCAAGTTACGAACAATTTTATGGTTACAAGGATTTGGTTATGATTTTGTATCAGATGATTACAAAGTTGTTGTTTTCTCTATGGTTGAAAATCACGAGGGTAACTTGTATGTATATAGCCTTAGAACAAATACTATGAAGTAGGTGATCAGTAAGTCATCTTATTTTCGTTTTCCTTTTAGCCGATCAGAAGCATCAAGTGTGTTTGTTAATGAATATCTTCATTGGATTTTGAGTAGTGGCGGTCCTAGTTTTGTTTCTACACCAGTTATTGTTACTTTTCGTCTAGCGGATGAAAAATTAAGTGAACCGCCGTCACCTAATGAAGTAGACATGTCTAATACTGATAACAAGCTTGTTGCACTTGGTGAAAAGCTTGCTATATTCAATGGAGCGAAAGGTGATGTCTGGCTGATGAGTGACTATAGGGTACAAAAATCTTGGACAAAGATTGTTGTACTCCATGGATTTAGTGAAATTCCAATGGTTAAAAAGGTTAATGAGAACACCAAAGTTCTGTTTCTAACCAACGATCTATTGTGGATATATGATGTTGAAGAACGAACTTTTTGTAGATGTGTTGATATTTATATGAAAATGAAGTATTTTGTAGGTACTTATGTGGAAAGCCTCGTCTCACCAAAATTCCTCGGATCCACTTAGAAATCTTCAAATTCAATCGAAGATGAATGTGTCGATGTAAGGTTCAAGCATGTTTATTATACTCCAAGTTTGGATTGAGAGATCGTTGTCATGTATTTCTTCCTATATTGCTCTAGTATTAAATACCCTTTAGACTTGTTTGGATGCTCAAGGAGGTTATGTATGATCTACTTCAGTTTAGACTTGTTTCCCAATTTGTTTCCAGAATCATACTCTAATGGAAGTTATTTAAGTTAAAGGGTCTTTTATGTTATGTACTAGCTAGCGTTAAGTTTTTTGCATATGCATTTTTGAAATTTACAAATTTGGGTATTCAGTCTCGCCGTTAAAAAAAATTTTTTTTTGGGTATTCAGCAATGGCAACAAGACTTGTTGTCGTGATTGGAGATGATTGTTTTATGAAGTAAGGCCACCGGTGTTGGGCATATTAGCTTGTTTGATCACACACTTATTTTATCATTCGCTTAGAGCACAAGGAGTCATCACTCCAAGTGAGTCGATTTTGGGGTGCCACATCAGCGAAACTCACTCACTCACTCACATGAAAAAACAGGGGAGTCATCACTCCAAGTGATTTCCAGTTTTTCAGAATTTTACAAAACACCCCCTAAACAAACTTAAATATTTAACAATAATATACATTACGAATACTTAATAAAAAACATGCTCGTACACTAAAAAACAAAACGAAAAAAAAAACTTAAACAAAAAAACATATATTTAAACATGTTTAACTTTGTAAGCCTTTTAAAATCTATTGTATTTGTAAATGAAACTAGATTGAATTTATAGGACCAAAAATGTAAACTTTAAAACCTGTGGGGGGCGAAGTGTAGATGACATATAGTCATCATCTTTCTCATCTTCTTGTTCCCAGCACACACCATAAACAGCCACCACCACCACCCCTTCTACCGCCATCAACAGCCACCACCACCACTACATCTTGGCCACCAAAACACAACACAAAACAAAAAAAGGGCTGGTCACATGTTTTTATACCTTGGGGGTTGAACGAAAAGTTTTTTTTAAAAAAACCACCCACCCACGCCAAGTGACTTCACCCACTCCCATGGCTCACGCCGTGGGTTTTTGTGCTTCTCAGATTTATCACGCGAGTCGCGTCGCGGGTTTGACACCACACGGCGCCATGACTTCGGGTGCTCTTACAATGAGATCAATCTTTCTACATTGTGCCTTATGTAGTCCATAAGTACCAATAGACCATCTTTGCTATCTTTTGAACACAATACAAAAAATGTATCAACAAAAAGGATGCATTTTCTATATCCCTAACACAGATGTGGATCATAAACTAGTTTTCCTTTTCTATATTGTTCCTTATGTAGTCCATAAGTACCAATACCCCATGTTCATTTATTTTTATAGATCTATGCTACTTGTTTTGTGTGTGATTGTGTATCATCTGTTTTACGAGGACATGGAAAACCACTACTGTAGAGTTGAAATTTTATCTTTTCTTTATTCTGCGAGAATGTTATCAGAGAGCAGTATGAACTAACCGATAGCAGATTTCGCTAGAAATTTCCATTAAAGGGAAATCTGTTTACATGATGAGTTTATATTCAAGAATGAGAAAGTCAGCACAAAAGTCAACTTCTACTAACTGAATTCTAACTGAGATTTTCCCGTGGGTCGAGGATGTTCATCAGGATCGAATATTTCGGTGTGATCATCCGGTGCCACAGCTTTTGCACCTGCAAACTTCGGGTGTTCTTTGAGGATCTTCCACGCATGACTGTAAATAAATCTTTTTCCATTAAAAGATGCTTGATATTCATCTTTTGCAGCTTGGTAAACATCCTCATCATTCATCCCACTCCTACGGTCTACTCCTGCGTACATTGCTTGAAACTTTTGGCAATCCGGATGCATCCGACCCTATTTTCCGGTAATCATGTTTTTTGTACGGTGCATACCGGATGTTTTACTGTTGAAATCGCGAACAATGTTATTCCAGAAACATTCCTCATTTTGGTCGCTCCCAATATCGACATTTTCAGAAACAGCAAACCAACAGCTGGCTAGTAATTATTCCTCTTCTTTATTCCAACGAACCGGTGCCTAAGTCGGAGCCTCAATAAATTCGATGTCATCCTCATCGGCATCTAAATCAACAGCTTGGATCTTTTTGCTTTGGTTTTTTGGTTTTGCCTTTTTTGGTTGGTGTTCGTGAGGCCGGAACTTGGAATTGTGTTTCGGGAACATTTTGTTGGCTCTGAAACTGGCTTTGAAACTGTGCTTGTTGAAGGTAGTACTGTTGTTGGTGGTAAATTTGCTCGGGGGTCATTTGAGGGAAATAGTTTGAAGGAATAGGAGGGTACGAGAATTGGGAGCCGGATGGAAATTGAGACCCGGATGGAAGTTGAGAGCCGGATGGAAATTCAAAGCCGGATGGAAATTGAGAGCCGGATGGAAATTGAGAGCCGGGTGGAAGTTGAGAGAAGCCAGATTGAAATTGTGAGGTGCCGGATTGAAATTGTGCGAAGCCGGGAGACGTTGATACGGAGGTTTGTGAGTTTGGTGTAGACGGGGTTGACGATGGTGTCGAAGGGTTGCTAGTGTTGAGAAGCCCGGTGAAGTTGAGTTATGGGTATTGATCATTAGGTAAGTTAGACATTTTTTTGTTAGTGATTTAGAGAGATTTAATAAGAAATTATGTGTTTAAATGGGGAAGAAGATGTGATATATATAGTAGTTGTCTATATATATATATATATATATATATATATATATATATATATATATATATATATATATATATATATATATATATATATATATATATATATTAAATTTAAACAAATATATCCGTTAGGCTCCCAACGGCTTTTTTTTACCAACATTCGTCGTTAACATTTCGCATTCGCGAAATCCACACGGCGGAAAGGGGGAGGTCGGTGTGGCAACGAGCTTCGGCGAGGGACGACGAGAGGACACGTCATCGCGACGAGCCTTCCCTCGTCGTTACACCCTCCTCTCTAATGGAAGTTATTAAAGTTAAAGGGTCTTTTATGTTATGTACTAGCTAGCGTTCAGTTTTTTGCATAGGCATTTTTGAAATTTACAAATTTGGGTATTCAGCAATGGCAACAAGACTTGTTGTAGTGATTGGAGATAATTGTTTTATGAAGTAAGGCCACCGGTGTTGGGCATATTAGCTTATTTGATCACACACTTATTTTATCATTCGCTTACTATGAGATCGATCTTTCTACATTGCGCCTTATGTAGTCCATAAGTACCAATACAAAAAATTTATAGAATACAAAAAATTTATCAACAAACAGGATGCATTTTCTATATCCCTAACACAAATGTGGATCATAAACTAGTTTTCCTTTTCTATATTGTTCCTTATGTAGTCCATGTACCAATACACCATGTTCATTTTTTTTATAGATCTATGCTACTTGTTTTGTGTGTGATTGTGTACCATCTGTTTTACGAGGACATGGAAAACCACTACTGTAGAGTTCAAATTTTATCTTTTATTTATTCTGCGAGAATGTTTTTCAGAGAGCAGTATGAAGTATGAACTAACCGAGAGCAGATTTCGCTAGAAATTTCCATTAAAGTAAAATCTGTTTACATGATGAGTTTATATATGAGAAGGTCAGCACAAAAGTCAACTTCTACTAACTGAATTCTAACTGAGATAACTATATAAGGGCTTAAAGCTTTTTTCAACCAGGTAGAATATATGTTCTTGAAATACATTAGATATTGTGATATTATGAAACTAGAAATAGGAGCATTATGTTCAGTGCTTCTACAGGGAAAATTGACTTTGACATATTTAATCAATTGGGTCTATTTCGAGCCCCTGGATAACAAAAATATCGTTGAAAGTGGGGTGTTTATAATTTTTGAGTTTGACCACAAAAATCGAAAACCAAACTAAAACCAACTCGAACTAAAACCGAATCAAAAATAGAATTTAAGATTTTGAGTCATAATCGAACCGAACTTAACTATAAATTTGGTTTTCAAGTTGGATATAAATTTAGCAATCGGACTCGAAAACCGAACCGAAAACTAAAATTAATGTAGCATATAATTGACAAAAATAATGTACTTTAAGATACTTTATTTATTTAAGAATTTTATAAGTTAATTGAATTTGTATACATTAACGTTTTGAATAAGTTTGTTACATTAAATTTTTTTAGAATTTGATAATATTGTATAAAATATTTTATGTATTTTTAAATTTCATGAGGTAATAAATTTTGTATATGTTAACGTTATGAATAACTTTTTTACATTATTTTTTTATAAATTAATATTATTGTTGAAATTAATATTATTGTTAAGTTTTTTTTGTTAGCAAAAACATTATAGTTAAATGCTTTTAAGAAATGATTTTGTTTTGTAAGTTTTGTCGTAAAGTGTATTCTAGCAAAAGTAAGCTCAAAAAGAACATTTATGGTATTATTTTTTGTCATGTGTATAATATAACAACAGTATATAGTCCAGTTCAAAACTTGACAGTCCAAATATTTAAAAATAATTTCATTTTAGTAAGTTGAACTATTGTGAATCATTTATAATTCGTATTTTCTTTTTGAACCATTTTATGGAAACCCTCTAATGAATTACATGTGTCATTTTTATAAAATTTTGTATTTAATGCATTGTATTTTTAAACAACTTATGGAAATCATTTAATGAATTACATGTTTTATTTTTATAGAATTTTATATTTAAGGTACTGTTTTTTGAAGCATTTTATGGAAACTTTTTAATGAATTACATGTGTCATTTTTTATAAAATTTTGTATTTAAGTTCTTGTATAAGGGTTTTTGATTTGATTTGATGGTTATTAAAATTTAATTTAATCATGATATATATGAAATGGTTATTAAAATTTAAATTAATCCTATTATATATAAAATGGTTACTAAAATTTAATCTTAATGTAAAAAATAATTTTTATATATGAAATAATCTTTTTTTGCTAAATATCAGTAATATTGTATTCTTTTTAGAAAAATTCGAATGATTCGAGTTATTCGGGTCAATCAAAAAACGGAACCGAACATATTCAATTTTCGGTTAGGTTGAAATCTGGTTCCGCTCGATTCGGTTTTTAGATTAAAAAAAAAAGTTTTATCCGAATAACCCGATAGCCGTTACCTCCTACATGGCTACATATGTCCATGTGATGTGTTCATAGTTTCAGAGACAATAGTTTGGTTACACATCAAGGTAATTTTTTTGATGAGAACAGTACAGAGCTAGTTTTGTAAGGATGGCAACGGGTCGGGTTTGGAGCAGGGCGATTATTCCCATCTCCAAACCTGATTAGTAAAGTTCTCCCTAAACCTGCTTCGATCCCCATCGGGCATTTAATCGGGTTGCCCCGTTGGGGCGCAATGCTTCCTCAAACCCGCCCCGAAATAATCGGGGTTTTTATCAGGTCCCTCTTTGGGTGAAATTTTCTAATAAAGGTACATCATTTCACCTTTATTACTACTTGTAGACCGCTACAAATAAGTTTGAAGTATTAAAAACTTACTAATTATATAATAATGAATTACAAGCAAAACTTATAATGTTTTAAACGATACTATCTCTACTACTTATAAAGGAAAAACCCCAAAACCTTGAATGTTGAAAAATGACTTAATTATGAAATTGTTGAAAAATTTAATGCATAGAAGTTGGATATTAATTATGAAATTGTTGAAAAATTAAATGCACATAAGATAGATAAAATAAGAAATGTTGAAAAATTAAACCATAAACAATTGCATAAGTTACCGGTCACAGGTTCCACCACCGGATTAATTCGGTCGAGTAACTTGGTCAGGGGTTCCACCAACGGGTCAACCCGGTTGAGTCATCAGGTCACGGATCGACCATCGGACCAAGCCGATTGATTCACCGGGTAACGGGTTCGGCCATCGAGCCAATCTTTTCGAGTCACAGGTTCGACCATCGGGTTAACCCGATCGAGTCACCGGGTCACGGGTTCGACAACCGGGTCAATCCTGTCGAGCCATCGGGTCACCGGTTTCGACCACCGGGTCAATCCTATCGAGTCACCGGGTCACGGGTTCAACCACCGGGACACGGGTTCGACCACCGAGTCAACCCGATCGAGTCTCGCCTACCGGTTCAACCCGGACGCGTCACCGGGTTACCGATTCGACCATCGGGTCAATTAATAAATCATTAACTATCTATCGCTAGGCAATTATTGGGTCACGCGTTCGACCATCGAATCAGTTAGCATATCATTAATTACATGTCTTTAGGTAATTCCGCTGTTATGCGCGAGTAATCGTCTAGTTATACAAATAATGATATATTTCACCACAAACAACTTACATTACATTAAACAAGTTTCTATAATAACAATTTGTAATATTCAAAAGATAAAATACTAAAAAAATATTTATTATGTCGTAAATAGTAAGAAAATACTATATAGAAATACTTATATTTGTGTACGTGTATATATTAATCGGGCGGGGCGGGTCGGGGACCTTATTCCCCGCTTTTGGCCCAAACCCGTTTAAAAATTTTCGTTTAAGCCCCAAACCGCCCCATAACCCGATAAAAATAACCCACCCGCCCCAATTATTTCGGATTTCGAGTTTCCCCGTCGAGTTCGGGTTTTTTTTGCCATCCCTAGTAAAGTTGCAATTATATGTATCAATATTTGTTTGCTACTCAACAAAATTCAATGTGAAATCATGTAAGATATTCTTTTGACATCTTCCAAAGGCTATAGACAATGTGACACAAAAACCATCCTCCATGCCATATTTTGAATATGCCAAAACAACAATATCTTACATGATTTCACATTGAGTTTTGTTGAGTAGCACTTGACTTGGAGTAGTTTTATTTAAGCAATTCGCATCAAATAAGATTGGAATGAACATGGACACTTTGATTTATGCTTAGAGTGGGGGAGCGGTGGCTGTTAAGTGGGTTGTTAGCCCTTTGGCGCCAGCTCCCCTTTGGCGCACGGTACCGAGCCTCGCGTCAACGGGGCTCGCGCCAAGGCTAACAGCTCGCGTTAACACCCTTTTTTTTTCTTTCTTTTTTTGGTTTCTAGCCGTTGGTGGAGGGGTGTTTTTGAAAAAAAAAAATAATTTTCAAAAAACTAGCCGTTGGGGTGTAAAAATTTTTTTTTAAAAAAAAAACTCATACATTCCCTATATATTACCCTATTTCACCCATTTTTTTCAAAACACACTTCAATCCTAAATTCTTAAAAAAAAAATGGATCCTTATCAAAACACCGTTTACGAATACGATGAATATTTCGGTAACGCCCATGAACGTTACAGTCGAGGCTTGCGGGAGTATGAGACTTTTGTTGGTATGTGTAATCAAGGAGCCGGTGGATCGGGTCATACGAGGACATACATACCTCGTGATCGAGAAGATGCTAGTCGAAGATTGCTAAAAGATTACTTTGGTGATGACGAAACTCCTCCAAAATATCCGGAGGAGAAATTCCGGCGAAGGTATCGTATGAGTTCAACGCTTTTTAAAAAAATTGTGAATGGTATTTTAACTCATAATGCCGACCCTCTTCCTGAATATTTTGCTTATTTTCGCACTGGGCTAGATGCTACGGGTCGGGATAGTATTCACCCCATTTTAAAAATCACTTCGGCAGTTCGTCAATTGGCGTATGGGTCATCACCCGATGCATTTGATGAGTACTTGCAAATTGCCAAACGCACTTCTAGAGCATGTTTGCTTCATTTTACTAAATGCATTTACGACTTATATGTTGAAAAATATTTAAGAAAACCTACTCCCGCGGATATAGAAAAACTTTATGAATTGCACAATGAGAAACATGACCTCCCGGGAATGCTCGGGAGTATTGATTGCATGCACTGGGATTGGAGAAATTGTCCCAAGGCTTTACAGGCTCAATTTAAAAGACGGGATCATAAATACCCAACTCTTATGTTAGAAGCAGTGGCGGATCAACATTTGACATTCTGGCATGCATACTTTGGTTGTCCCGGGGCAAACAATGATCTAAATGTCTTACAAGGTTCACCTTTATTTGATGATGAGTTAGCCGATAAGGTTCCAGATTCTCCGTTTGAGGTAAACGGAAAAACATACAAAAAAGGTTATTATTTGGCTGACGGTATTTATCCCGATTGGTCTACTTTTGTGAAAACATTTTCTGTTTCAAGGGATGAAAAAACATTGCGGTATAAAAGAGTGCAAGAAGGTGCTAGAAAAGATATCGAACGCGCTTTCGGTGTCTTACAAGGTCGTTGGGGAATTATACGACAACCCGCTCGTGTTTATGAAATTAACCACTTGAAACGAATCATGTATTGTTGTATCATGTTACATAACATGATATCGGAAGACGAAGGATATAAATTGAATCCTAGAGATGTTTATGGTGATCCACAACCTAATATTGTTCGAAGTTGGGTCGAAAGGTGTGAAGTGCACGAGAGGAAAACTAAAGAAATTCGAGACCGAAGAGTGCACACCGAGCTCCGAGCCGATCTTGTGGAGCATTTGAGCCGCAATCATTAAATTTATGTTTTTTTTATTGTAATGTTTTTTTTATTGTAATGTTTTTTTTTATTGTAATATTTTTTTATTAATAAAGTTTTTATTTTAAGTTAATTTTTGTGAAGAAAAAAAAAATAATTCCGTTGGCACCAGAATTCTGGTGCGAACGGTTACCTCAGAAATGTGGTGCCAACAGGATTCTGGTGCCAAAGGCCCAGAATCCTACGTGGCGCCTTTGGCACCACCTTCTGGTGCCAACGGCTCCCAACACTCTTAGAGCTGGGGGAATCCACTTCCTTGGCGAGGCGCCAAGGCCAAAACGCAAGAAAAAAATGATGGCTTAGGACTCCGTCCCCCTGAGCCATGGGGCTGGCGCCATGGCCACTAACTCTCGCCATGGGGTTTTTTGATTTTTTTTTTATTTTTATTTTAATTATTAAAGTGGGTATATGTGGGCCCCTTATACCACTTTTTACTCCCATGACACCAGTTTTCTCACGGCTCAGGGTTGCCAGTGAAAACTGATGCCATGAAAAAAACTGGTGTCGTGGGAAAAAAACTAACGTGACAGCACTTTTTGAGCCATGACATCAAGCCATGGCTCACGGATTCCCTCTGCTCTTAAGTGATGCTTGTATGAAATCACAATATGTCATGACGACACCCAATAAAAAGAGGAATGGACACATAACAAAATGGGAGATGATTAATTAATTGATTAGGACACTTCAAAAGATGCATTAAAATATTTATTGTTTTTATTGTTTGTACATATGAGTGTCCCAGTCACTTTTAAGAGTGTCTTAATCACTTCGCTAACAAAAAAAGGACTGAATCTGTAACATTTGAAAAACCACAGGGACCATTTATGTAGTTGTTTGTATTTTAAAAGGATGAAGAAAATAAAATGTGTTGGTGAAATGAAAAGTTTAGAAAACATGAAGGATGTTGATGCAAATTAAATTTGAGTAGTACTATATACAAGGAGGTGAAAATCTGATTTCATTTTCATTTTCATTTTCATTTCATTTCAAGTGTAGGTCAGGTCAAGCCGACGGCGATTAATCCGGTACCGGAATATTCCATCATCTCCGTTATCTATTATCTTCAGGTATTCATATCAGTCAGATCTATTTCTCTAGATTTATTGCTACCTTTTTTTTAATTGCTTTTTGATTATTTATTTATTTATTTATTTATTATGAATGACTCTGTAAATAATAAAGTGCAGATTAGTTAAGATTAATAGAATTGGATCTATACTAAAAAAACATTAGATGAAATGAAACCTTAACTTGTATAACCCGAAAGGTTTCGAAATAAGTTGTAAAAAGTCAGATAAGCCCGAAACTGAATAAGCCGTAAGAGGCCTATGTAGGGGCCGAAGCAAACATGCTTTTAATCAATAAGTTTAGAAATGGAGGTGTAATGATTTATTGTTCTTTGTTTACGCCTATTTAGCTTTTGGGCTTATGTGATTTCAGCTTAATTTTCACAAGCTTATATTTTTGGCTTATTCTGTCACCTATTGGCTTATGTTACTGTATTACAATAAGCTTGTATTTGTCAGAAAGTTAGCCAAAAATTTTGAGCGTATGGGAAATAAGCAGAAATTGCGTAAGTTTATAAGCCCACAAATTAGCTTAAACAAACTCCCCATAGGGTGTTTGTTTAAGCTTATATGTGACTTATGAGCTTATTTATTCTTCGGAGTATATATCATAAGCTTATCTTTAGATATATGAGCTTATGAAAAATAACTCCAATTGTGCATAAGTTTGTGAGCCCATTGATTGTTTAAGCTTATATGTGGTTTATGAGCTTATTTGTTTTTCGGCTTATATTCATTAGCTTATCTCGAGACTCATAGACTTATATAAGCCCATAAAGCCGGAAAGTCTGGGCTTATAGAAATTTAAGCTGAAATCAAATAAGCTCATAAGCGTAAACAAACACCCCCACATATCGCTAGATATATATGCGTCTTTCCAGTTATTCAAATTGATTATCTAAGCTATGCTATTGAGATCATGTGATGGTAGTGAAGTGTGATCGGGTTTTTGTAGCATGGTTTTTAGAACTTTTAATAGATTTATTACAATGGTAGTGGTAAGTTACGAACACCCAAGAACATGGCTACAGGAATATAAATCGCACAATAATTATCATAAGACTTTACATGGCTTATTAAGAGACGTTCTTGACCTTTGCCTATGGCCACACTAGTCTGCCAGTCTTATTATCTCAGTTAGGTTTATGGTTTACATTTACACTAGGAACATATGCACATTGTCATCTGGGTTAAAAGCTAAACGGTCCGGATCCCATAATTGTAGTTTTTCTTCCAGTCGAAAAGCTCACCCTCTAATATTTGCTCCGTAACAGTTGTTTGTTGGTCTGTTACAGATACGTGTTTTAATAGTTTTTTGTATGACAACTCCAAACAAAAAGGCCACTTCAAGTACTTGTATTTAACAAATTCAAACCTCAAAAAGCAGTTCTGCAATGTATAGTGTTCTAATCATTCAAAGACCATTAAGCATCTGCTTGATTCACATAAATAGATAATAAATCTCAAAAAAATTTCCCTTAGCTTCGTCTTTTTACCATCTTACTACTGTCTCATTGTCTCTACATATATGTTCTCTTGGCGGTTCAGCATTATTACCTCTCGTATGTTTTCTTTTATTGTTATTCTGTATGCTCTTCTTTTTAGTAATTTTTTATTTCTCTTGACTTGATGTCCATTAACGTTTTTTTTAAGGTTGCTTATATTCTGATCTATTTTACTTGTGTTTCTGTGCTCTTCTAGTGTTATAACTATGTATTCGTTGAATTTCTGTAATATTTTGGCTCAGTATTCTGATTTATGTTTTGCTGGCTTTTGACTACAGAAATTAAAACATGGTTGGCGGTAGGGTTGCTCATCCCGTCTTGAAAGGCCCAAGCGTGGTCAAGGAGTTGATTATTGGATCAGTCCTTGGGTTAGCCGCTGGTGGTTTGTGGAAGATGCATCACTGGAACGAGCAGAGAAAGACAAGGGCATTCTATGATCTTTTGGAGAAGGGTGAGATAAGCGTGGTTGTACAAGAATGATTATTTACATCACCGTGTTGTTTATTATGTTTATTATTCGAGGCTTAAGTCAGAGATGATACTCTGGAAAACTTAAATAAAAGATTTTGTATTGGATTCGTGAACAAAAGGTGCTCTTTTATTGGAACCATGAAAATGTTACTTCTTGGATTTTATTGAAATTGCTGCTGCATCCTAATTGCAAATGCTATGGGTAATTATACAAAAGCCGATGTTTGAACATTATGTGACGGATATCACCGTATTTAACTTCTTTTCGCCATGTAACTGTGATTTCTGCCTACCGTAGCGAGTTTTGATAAGTTATTGATTGTTTACTTCAAATCCTATGACATGAATTCAATGATGATCATTATAGTTTACAATCATTGTATAAAATTGTCTATATTCTCACTATTATAAAGTTCAGATTTTTACAAAATGGCGTATTCGTGATAAAGTCTAGCATGCACAATGCATGATTCAAGTTTTGGTATTGAATATGATAGATGATTTACACGACGGTATGTGCAACGATACTATCTATACGGCGAGCTATCGTTCTTGTTCTTGTACTTGTGTATGCTAAGCAATGCCTTGAAAAGGTTTTTAGTTTTCTTGGAATAAACTTCGATATCTTTTCTTTCCCTTTCAGGATACAATGGATTATACCTCTGCAATTAGACAGAAATCTACGTGTAAACTTTGACAAGTTCAGCAGTTATGCTCAAAATGTATAAAAAAACTGAAAGGTTCATTTTTTGCTTACTTGTATGTTTGGACTGATGGATCGGTGAATAACAGATCCAGAATGCACAATTGGAACGATTGGACTGGCGGATCGACTGGCAACAGACCCGGAACGCTTGATTCTGAAGCGACTTGGGGACATAGACCGTGATCGTTTTTCTGGTTATCAGGTAAACTTAAATCAGTACTTAAAGCTAGAAAGCTGAATTTTTAAGGAAACTGGCTTTCCTGACCTGATGTTTTGTTTGATGTGGCCTTTGCAAATGAAAACGCAACCAAACCTGATGAAAACTCACTAGAATTTTGCTCATTGCGTCCTCTCCTGCACGAGTTTATAATATGAAATATGTGATAACAGTGCTTAAAAATATGCCACTTGGCTACACGTATTACCTCAATCCTGATGATTCGGCCTCTCCTTTTTCTGCTTGAATTGCTTCAGAAAAGCGTCCATCTATATTAAAAAAAAAATAAAAAAAATACCAGTTGGTGTTTGCATCTATGTTAATACCGATAAAAGACTACTGATACATTATTACTAGTATTATTTTGCCTAAAAGAGAAAACCGACCTGGGAGTAAGTACTGCTTATGGTACTTTGGTATTTGTATCATTAACGATTGTTGCGAAAAGCCCTCATAGTCGCTGTAAGTTTGACATGTTTGTAGTCTCTGTAACAATTTCCAAGAAAATCACACTCAATTCACGAGAGGTAAACAAAGAACAACAGGTTTCCTATAGTAATATGTAAAAACTAAAAAGTGGTCTTTATCGTACCTGTTGGATGCATAATACTCGAAGATTTGCTTCGAATGCTTCCTCAATATTTTCATCCAAGAAAGCGTTGACTTTCGATGTCACAGAGCCCAAATGGTCAATGGTGCTGATCAGAGCTTTTGACACATAATCTTTTATACTTTCAAACAATCTACACACAATAACAGCAAAAAGTAGCAACCTTAGCCGATAACAACTCGAAATTAAACCAACAAAGGCATTAAGATTGAACTAGCACTTACAATTGATCAGTGTCATCTTTGTGATACGAGTCCTCGAAAAACTCTGCAGCTGAATATAACTGACTTCTTATATTCCTTAAGTCCTATAAGCTCATAACTTTAGATCAGAAACTCGAAAGTAAGCTAATTTTACTTCTCAATACATCTAAACTATCATTATAACTTTATAAGTGATTTTCCACAACACTTTTTACTCTTACAAACTATAATGGTTTTAACAATAGCTAGGTCACGAAAGGTAAGTCACTCATTAAGGGGCTGTTTGTTTTAGCTTATATAACGTAAGGCCAATTTTGTGGCTTATTTGGAGACTTATGGGCTTATACAAGTATTTTGGCTTACTTTCGGCTCATACAACTCAGCTTCATCTTTGCTGATACAATAAACTTATATAAGCCCATAACTCTCCGAATAAGCCACAAAATTGATGCTTATGTTATATAAGCCGAAATGGCACCCCCTAAATATGTCGAAAAAGAAGAAAAAAGTGACCTTGAGACTATCAGCAAAGATCAAGCTGCGTTGCATGAAGATTTCATCATAATTTGAAGTTGAATAAGGACCATTTACTGGAGATGATGTATCCTTAGCCTCCATAGAAACATAAACAGTAAGTTTGCACCTGCAAAAACACCAAGAAAACACAGACACAAACACACAAATCTTTTAAGGTTTCATGGTAAGTCCTTGAAGATCTTGTCAAATGGTGAAGAAGAACATAAATTCAAGTGTTTTGTGAGTAGATATGTAGTAGTTGGTCTTGAAGGACAATAGTTGTGGGACTTAATTAAAAAGTGTCGGCTATATAATGAAAGATGGAGATATATAAATAGACAAATTAAAAGCTTGATAATGAATACAAACTAACAAAGGTATGACAACCTTGGTGACTTTTGTCTGGTTAGTTATGGAGACAAGAATTCCTATTATAGATCATATCACATTATTAATTCAGTGTTTACTTGGTTCAACAATATTTGCTAGCTTTCATAATTTTGAAGTTGACATGAAGATATGTATTTTGGAGATTAGTCCTCAAGCTTGTAGCCTTGTAGGGACGGAAACCGAGACACAAAACGACCACGTGCAGTTACAATAAACTAAGTAATACTACAAACACAATTTTAAGAGATCATGTGCATTTAACACAAATTTAACAAAAGTCGAAGTTTTTTATTTAACACTATGTAACAAAAATCCATGACTGTTCTGAAATCTCCGAGACCCACCATGTTCCGTCCCTATACCTAAGATGACTAGGTGCCAATGTTATCACCTCTCTAATAACACGAAATCTATAACTTAACCCGAAACACTTATCTTCATCACTCAAGTTATATCACATACTTTGTCCACGCTTTATCGATAAACAACAAAAAAAAACCCTATAACCCGACTAGTAAGTTTGGCGTGAGGCCCTATCAGGCGACCGGTAAGGGTGTCGTCTGACGTTATAGGGTCTCGTTATATGGCACTAGTTAGTCCTAACGCCCGATACCGTGTGCTCTAAGTGTGAATAAATTTATCTCACTATGTGACTGTGTGAACAACAATGGATGGAATTTAATATAGACCAAACACCAAAATTGATGTTGGTGGCTAAAAGCCTAAAAAAAATGCATCCATCTAAGATATCAAAATCTACAAGGACCACCACAATACATAAAAATTTACTACCAAAATTTAATGCCATATTGTTGTTGAAATTTCTTTATCAAATACACTAACTAGCATCACTATCAACCTTCTGTCATAAATCATCCCCTCCACATTTTCTCCATGAAGATTTAATTTGAAAGAAGGTCCTACATCTAACGGATTCTCGTCCGAAAACTCATTTTTGGTAAAATACGTGTGGTCGGCTCGTTTTGGTAATCTAGTATCATAAAAGATCTAACTTTAGGTCTACTTGATAGTCGCGTATTCGCGTATATCAAGCACCCTAAAAATACACACTAAAATATTACTGTACTGGTTTGATAATACACAAAAAAAAAAAAAAATAAATAAAAAAATTTATAAAATGGTTGTATTTGTTTGACCATAAAATAAAATAATAAATGGTACTCTAAAAATACACACTAAAATATTGAAGTGGGTGTAATAGTAGTTATAACTACTCCTGGTAGTTGAAAGCTGACACTGAAGATCTCCATAGTCAAAACCCGTGAACAAATTTAAGAATATGACAAAACAAAAACAAATGGTGTTGACAATTTCGCAGTCAGATTAATAGCAAATTACAAAGGTAGTCCTTACGACGCTTGTTCGAATATGCAATGAGGTCCAAAAGCACAGAACAAGTTTTTGGAATTTGTAAAAACATTTGAAACGATTAAACAATACGCTCTAATTCCCTTGCGTAGCTGAGAGTCTGGTTTATGAGTTGGAGAGACGGGATCTCCTTGCATGGTGCAGAATCTTTTGCCTTCTGGAAGAACACCAGCCCATTCTTTACCTCCCACTCAGGATGCTCCTGCAAATTTTATATTAGGACTTGCTAGCCAATAATTCATTCGACGTACAAATGGGTAAACTTGGGTCATCACGTTTTATACAACAAATGAATCCTTTTTAATGTATACTCTTCCTGTAATTCTGATTTAATTCGTTATAAGCAAAAAATCAGACTACTGACGGAAACATACAAAGGTAATTATGATATCTTTATGATGAAGAATCAAGTAAAACGCAGTAGTTCAAAAAAGTTGATCTTAGGCATTAACGAATTAGTAAAGTGTATTAACTTTCATTCGACGTACAAAACACCAAACAAATGAATCCCCCTTTCAAGACCCTTTTCTTTGACTGATTATTTGTTTGCACGAAACATTATCATTCTCTAATCCTATTCGTTTTCTTTGCATTCTCTCTTGTAATTCAATTCTATATGATTCCTCGTATCAAACACCCCCTAAGACTACAAATGGGTAAACTTGGGTCATCACATTTTATATAAAGGTCAAACGGGTTGACTAAAATAAATCCAAAATGTACCCAAATAAAACCTTCTTTCCCAAAAGGAGGTTAAACTAACATTGTAACGAGAATCAAAATAAAGAGCTGTACCTCTTCGATGTAATCATTGAGCTCTTGGTCGGAGTTGAGCAATAACATTTGTTTGGCATCTTTAACCGTAAGAGAGTCGTATGCCTTCTCACTGCACCCAGCAATCTCATCCCTGCAGAATATATTGTATAAAGTAATAAGCAACTATCCAAAATTCGCTTCCCATTGCAGCTCATAACACAGTACAGAAAAAAGTAATATGCTTGCATCTTTGTTTGAAGAAAAAGAGACATGCTAAGCAAAATTTTGGTTTTCAGATATAAAGTACAAAATCTGTAGTGTTTATATGATACTTTATTGACCTCAAGTCGGTCATTTGGTGTATGTTTTACTTCTAACGAGTGAACTTGATATTGATAAAACGGGTCCAACAGGATGGAAGTCCAAATTCACAAAACCTCCTAAGCTGGTTTATAACTTTAAATCTAGATAGGTGTTTGGGTTAGCTTACCCCATTTTGCCCCACACTGAATTTACCCACTTTCACGACAAATTACCTACCCGTGGCATATTTGCCATCTACTCGTAGCTTTGTTCTTAAGGTACCAACTGACATCCAAAGACCACAAATAACTTGCAATAACGCATATTAAATAATGCTCACCTGACTGTTCTTGCTAACAGATCCATGAAATAAACGTAAGTTTCATGAGGTACTGTTTGTCTAGCAGTCAATACACGGTTGTAAGCCCCTTCCATGAATGATTGTTCAAGCTCCACTGCATGCTTGATACAAGGATGCTCAAGAGCAGTGGCGGTAAGCAACTCCAATTCAGTGTGAAACTCAGCAATTCTGTTTTGTACAAGGAGTCTCAAAAGGTTGAGACCCAAGATGGGGTACTCCTGTGGAGATTGTTGGAGACGACCACTGTTCCAACAAAAAAAAGAGTAACTTATGAGCAACAATTTGAAAAGTCAAACGTACATAAAATAAATAAACAGATGAAATCAAACAATAAAATATAGAGACAATAGTTTTCTTTAGCAATCTTGCTCAAGCACCATTACAATATCACAAGTGCGTGCACTTTTGGCATAATACCTCCGCTAATTATGTATCAAGAGACAGTGTTCAACTTCAGCATCTATATAAGCCTTTCTCCCAAAAAGAGTGTATCGCGTAAGCTAATTATTAAATATGCTATATACTCGTCTAACCAAGAAACATAGAGAGGCAGCTAGTAGTCTACAATTTGATTACCCGGTACGACTAATCTTGATGGAACTTTAACAACATATTTGTATAACATGGAACCGTTACAAGGGCTACATAAACGTAAATGTGAAGCGAAAGAAATATTACCCAACATCTGTATAGTAAGGCTTTAGCTGAAAGAAATCTCTTTCAAAAGCATCTTGATCTTCCATCTTTACACTAAGAACAACAGCATGCTCGAAGATATCCCCTGAAATTGTCGAATATATATTTCAATATTAGCTGAAGCTAGGATTGGTTCTTCAAAAATGAAACCATGTACTTGATTAACCCACTTCAATCATCGATAAATCATACGTGGATATATATATAAATCACATTTAGGCTACTAAGAGTTCACAAGGACTTATTGTCAAAAAAGAAAAGGTTCACAGTGACCAGCTCTGCAAAAACAGGCCTTGTTTGTCGGGATGTGTGTAAAAACAATATCTCTGCATTGGCAATAATATATAAAGAACCAAAGTACAGTGACACAGACAAGGTGGCAAATGTTTATAAAACATTTACAAGATCTTGTATACTTACTTGCTAACGTCAACTCTTGAACAGCAGTTGGACCATCCACGAACAATGGGGGGAGGCTTTTGAACTGAATCAGAGCAATCTGCAAATTGAGAATCAAGACAAGTCATATAAAGTGTCGCAAAGATGTAATGATTACGCAAAGAATAACACAAATGGCGGCGCCTAATCAGAAATCATAACCTGTGCACAACTCTATAAAACATTTGACATCATTAAGATGTTTTAAATAAGTTACTTCTTGTCATTGCACAAATAATATTGGTAATACGTGAGAACAAATAAGTAAACGAACTATTTGTTCGGTCCATAATATCATCAAACAGAATATATGTCATTGAACATATATCCTATTATCCTGAATTAAATCTTTCAATTTTATCAGGAAGGCTAATAAAACAACATCCCAATAAAACAAACTGATCAAACTGAAATTTGCGATACACGTTTGGCCTCACCGTTCTTTGTACCAAGTTATAATATCACCAGACATCAGACATAGTAACTACGACTCGCCTCTTTCAAACTTCAAACAATAATATAGTACACAGTCACTAAAAGCCCCATTTTTTTATCAAATGGGTACTTAAAACAAAACTGAACTAACAAATCAAAGTACAAAATCTTAAAAACTAAAAATGGCAATGAAAAACTCATTATAAATGTAATAGTCAAGATCAAAGACTGGATAAAATATATCTAGTGGTTACCCTTCTGCGGGGTAGTTTCCTCTAGGCTTTCAAGTGACTTAACATAAACATATTCACATAAACACTCTCGCAAGTTGCTGAAGGTCGACTCTTACCCTTGGGTGGAGGTATAACTGTCTACATCTTTACCTCCACATACCACACCCCGCTGGGATTAGGCATTGCTCTAGCTAGTTACCTCCACATACTACACCAATGATTAGCGCAACGTATTTTTTTTAATTCGACGCACATAACATCCAAACTAACCTAATAAATACTCAATCAAGTGGCTATTTGCTCCGCCTTATTTGGCTTTCACCTTATCTTTCATAACCTCATTTTTGTGCCTAATTTTCATTATATAGAAGTTTGAAAATAAGCCACAAAAAAGTGAGCTTACAAAAGGGGTGTTTGTTTTGGCTTATATAGCTGGCTTATGGCTTATTTGAGTTTGGGCTTATGTTTTATAAGCTCATTTTTTGTCGCTTATTTTGAAACTTTTCGGCTTATATAAGTTTATCATGCTATGATAAACTTAAACTACCTTATAAAAAGTTACAAAATAAGCGACAAAAAGTGAGCTTATAAAACATAAGCCCAAACTCAAATAAGCCATAAGCCAGCTATATAAGCCAAAACAAACACCCCCAAAACCAAATAAGCCATTAACTTATATAAGCCGAAATTCTACACCAATAATTAGCTCCACATACTACACCAATGATTAGCTATTTTTATAATAACCTAATTAGTAACATTCATAAATTATATTACATACCATTCAAATTAACCTAATAAAAACTCTGTTTGTTTTGCCTTATATATATCCGCTTTACACCTTATTTGGTTTTCGGCCTATCTTTCATAACTCACTTTTTGTGCCTTATTTTCAATCTTTTCGTCTTATGTTTCAACACTTCATTACGTCATAATGAACTTATACAAAAGTTTCAAAATCAGCCACAAAAAGTAAGCTTACAAAACAGAAGCCCAAAACCAAATAAGCCACAAACTAAGTCAAAACAAACATCCCCTAAAATGATACCCCACTATTTAATAACCTAATTACCTGAATTTTATCTCACTATTTAATAACCTAATTAGTAACATTCATAAATTCTATTACATACCATTCAAATTAACCTAATAAAAACTCAATCAAGCGGCTTTTTGTTTCGCCTCATATATCCGCCTTCCGCCTTATTTGGCTTTCACCCTATCTTTCATAACCTCATTTTTGTGCCTAATATTCATTATATAAAAGTTCGAAAATAAGCCACAAAAAAGTGAGCTTACAAAAGGGGTGTTTGTTTTGGCTTATATAGCTGGCTTATGGCTTATTTGAGTTTGGGCTTATGTCTTATGAGCTCACTTTTTGTCGCTTATTTTGTAACTTTTCGGCTTATATAAGTTTATCATGCTATGATAAACTTATACTACCTTATAAAAAGTTACAAAATAAGCGACAAAAAAGTGAGCTTATAAAACATAAGCCCAAACTCAAATAAGCCGCAAGCCAGTTATATAAACCAAAACAAACACCCCCAAAACATACGCCCAAAACCAAATAAGCCATTAACTTATATAAGCCGTAATTCTACACCAATGATTAGCTCATTTTTATAATAACCTAATTAGTAAGATTCATAAATTCTATTACATACCATTCAAATTAACCTAATAAAAACTCTGTTTGTTTCGCCTTATATATCCGCTTTACGCCTTATTTAGTTTTCGCCCTATCTTTCATAACCTCACTTTTTGTGCCTTAGTTTCAACCTTTTCTTCTTATTCTCATAATAAACTTAAATTAGCCACAAAAAGTGAGCTTATTAAACATAAGCCCAAAACCAAATAAGCCATTAACTTATATAAGCCGAAACAAAAACACCAGATCCAGTAACATCAGCTAACAAATCTAGTCAATTTGTCAATAACATTAAAAAAAACACGAAAGTAAAATTAGGGTTTATAAATAAATAAAAAAATACCTTGAGTTGAGACAAAAGCTTGGAACAGGTATCGAAATCATTACGGATAAAAGCAGCTTTGAATCGTTCGAATGTTTGGGACACTTCTGTTACCTTTGGATCCATCTTCTTAGAATTTGTGTTTTTTTGGGTGTTTTTGTGTGTGTGTTTTTATTTATTCTGGGTTTTGGTTTCTTTCTTTCCAAGAAAACAAACGTTGTTCCAATCCAACAATATAAAAAATAAACAAGTGTTTTGTTATCAGGAAGGTATCCGGGCTTATTATTCATGGGCTTTGCTCCAAACTGGGCTTAACATTTATGGGCTTAATAACTGATGTGCTCTTTTAAACTTTCATGTAAGTTTGGGCAAATCCATGAAAGTAATTGATGTTTGGATTCTTGTAGATCCACCACTAAATGCTAAAGTAGTGAGACATAAGTGGATATATAAGAAGAAAACCGACATGGACGGAAAAGTACAATCCTATAAAGCTCGTTTAGTAGCTAAAGGTTTTACTCAAACTTTTGGCGTACACTATGAGGAGACATTTTCTCCTGTAGCAGACTTAAGAGCTATTAGGATTCTCATAGCTATAGCAGCATACTATGACTATGAGATATAGCAAATGGATGTTAAAACTACCTTCTTGAACGGTCGCTTAGATGAATACATCTATATGCAACAACTAGAAGGGTATGTTGATCTTGAGAATCCAAGACATGTGTGCAAACTTCAAAGATCCATTTATGGTTTGAAGCAAGCATCACGTCAATGGAATAAAAGATCTGACGAAGAAATCAAAAAGTTTGGATTTATTCAGAATCGTGATGAGCCATGTGTATATCGCAAAGCTAGTGGGAGTGATGTAGTATTCCTATTCCTATATGTTGATGGCATATTAATCATGGGAAGTAACATTCCAAGACTTAAAGCTGTTAAGGATTATCTTGGTAAATGTTTTTCTATGAAGGATTTAGGAGAAGCTGCATACATTCTGGGAATTAAGATCTATCGAGATAGGAAAAGACGGTTAATTGGTCTAAGTCAAGATGCTTATATAGATAAGATATTGAAGAAGTATAAGATGTATAATTCCAAGAAAGGTTTTCAACCTATGGAAGTTAAGCACAATCTGAGTCATGAGATGGATGCATCAACTCCTGAAGAGGAGACATACATGCAGAAGGTGCCTTACGTTTCGGCTGTAGGATCTATTATGTATGTTGTAAGATGCACAAGGCCTGATGTGGCGTTTGCTCAGAACTTGGTCAATAGATACCAACAGAATCCAGGGAAGCTCCACTGGGCTGTTGTTAAACATATTCTAAAGTATTTGAGGAGTACGAAAGATATGTTTTTGGTATTTGGAGGGAAACCAGACACATAACTGAATGTGACGGGTTTCTGTGATGCGTCCTGGAAATGTGATAAAGACGATACGAAGTCTCAGACGGGTTACGTGTTTATTATCAATGGAGGAGCAGTTACTAGAAGAGCAAGAAACAGACAACGATTGCAATGCATGCTACTCAATCTAAGTACATGGCTGCTTCAAAAGCTGCAATGGAAGCTGTTTGGATTAGGAAGTTCATTGGAGATCTTAGAGTGATGCCTTCAATAAAAGAACCTATTGATATATATTGCGACAATTCTACTACAATTATATTCGCCAATGATTCTGGAGTCATGAAAGGCGCCAGACACTTTAAGCGTAGACATCACTACGTCCGAGAACAAGTTGAAGCTCGTGAAATCAAATTAATAAAAGTTCACACAGATGATAACGTAGCTGATCCTTTTACTAAGGCTTTGCCAAGACCAAAGGTAGTTAAGCATGCCAAGGCTATTGGGCTGCAACTAGCTAGTGAACTCATGCAATAAATCTGTGATTAGTATTTGGATAGAGGATGTTAAGACATTATTATTTAATAAAATAAAGATAGGGTTTCGCTTATTCTTATTACTTAATTTTGTATCCTATTTTACATGTTTTAATCCATGAATAAATTGTTATGCTAAATGTCCGTTCTCGATTAATAATATTAGAATATTATTAAACTAAGACAAATCAAAATAGCGATAGAGTATACTTGAAAGTATATTGATCGATTTTGGATAATATTCGATGAATCGGGTATTGGACTTATCCCAACTATATGATTTTACTTTGTGGATTTTTGTCATCAAGTAAATCATAAATAGTTATCCTTAGACTTTAGATACCAGGAAACTGTTATGAGTCTAGTGCATTTCTGTGGAATAATCTAACGCTAAACGTAACTGGTAGCTATAATGATTTTTTTCAGAAGTGTTGCAAAATTCATAAGTTTTGCTTGTAGTCAATATGAAATTTATTTCCTTCAATTTCGTTTTGGAGTTTAATACAGTTGGGCCCCTCGTGGGATTAGTAAGATGTTTGTGTGGCCACACCCAAATTTTTTTTGGTAATCTTGCTGAATCCGTGAACGAGAAACATAATGGTTAATGAAAGGAACGACTGAGATCCATATCCTTCTTAACGTTGTATTAGAAATAAAAGGAAAATAATAATGACGAATCATTAAAAGGTTTTATCCAGGAGACCTTACTCGAGTTGTACTAGTAACATTGCTAGTGTAACTCGACGCTAGTCAATGTAATCATGATATTCAAAATATGTTCAAGTGGGAGCTGAAAGTTTATGGACTTATATTTAATAGTCGTGTGATAGGATCAAACTTGAGATTACGGGATCGCACGCAATACGTAAAGAGTTAATTTATTTAATAAATGTATTTATTATATTTATTAATTTATTTAATAAATATATTTATTACGTTTATTAAATTAGACCGAGATATAACATTAACGGTCGTTAAATAATTAAGGGTTAAAAGTATTAACGGACGTTAAAGAATATATAGTAAGTAGAATAAAAAGAAAAGAGATCGGAAGGTTCCAGAACACCCCTTTGGGGTGTTTCGACCGTCGGTTATGGAGGCAAAGGGAAGGGGAAAAACTTTCCTTGTATTTGTTTTGACTACAAGAATTAGGTCTATATAAACAACCCCTCACCTCATAATTAAAGAAACACAAAAATCTCTCCCTCCCCTCTCTCTTTGTTGCGATCGCAAGACAGGGGGTTTTGGTTGGTTTTCTTGTTTGATCAATTTTACTTATAATCTAGTCCTAGCCCCTCTTTAGGGGTGTTGAGTAGATTTTCTACAAACGTTATAACTCGGTTTACACGTGTTAGAATCACGGTTAGCTCGTTATATTACGTGTGTACAATATCGTAATATAGTCTTATTTTAGAATATATCTTGAGGTGACTGCGACGGGTGGTTATTTATTGGTGGTTTTTGGTGATAGTGAAGCTGGTGGTTGTGTGGTGATGTCGTGGTGAAGGTGGCGGTGGTCAGCAGTGACTTTTTGTAGAAAAGATTACAAAGATCAAGATATTCAACCAACCACCCCTTTTATTCTTTTATTAACTGCCTCAGGCTGTTACTTCAAATGTAACACCTGGGTTTTTGATCGTACTTACAAAAGAGAAGAAACAAAGCAAAAGATCAAAACAGATTGATCTAACAAACAATGGAACAATGGAACGATTACAACTTTTAGAGAGAGAGATAATATAACTGCCTTACAAACAATAAGCTAATAATGAGCTTAAATAGCCTCTAACAACTAAACCTAACAGCTTTCATGACTTGTGCATTTAGCCCCCTTCATCTTTTCTTAACTTGTCAAATCACACCTGCATATAAACACACAAAATAACACTAGAAAATATTTACATAAAACATACCTGCACTTACCTTTTGTGCTCTGTTAGTCCCTGAGAGTTGGTTTAACAATTAACCATTATTCTTAACACTCCCCCTTAAACCAACTCTGTAAAGATCAAACAATCCAAGACCTTCACAAAACTTTTGATGTTCAGCAACACATAAGCCTTTGGTAAAGATATCTGCTATATTATCAGCAGACTTAACTTTAACAGTACTTACAACCCCAGCTGCAACCTTTTCTCTTAAGAAAAAGAGTTCAATCTCAAAATGTTTAGTCCTTTCATGAAATACAGGATTAGCAGCAATCTGTATTGCTGAGCTATTATCACATCTCAATGGAACAGGTAACAAAGGATTAATATTAAGTTCAGCAAGAACTATCATAATCCATATTACTTCACAAGTAACACTATTCATTGCTCTAAATTCTGCCTCAGCAGAAGATTTAGATAACATTGACTGTTTTTTACTTTTCCATGACACTAAACTTTTGCCCAAGAAAACACAATATCCAGTCACTGATTTTCTTGTAAGCTTACACTTTGCCCAATCAGAATCCACATACACACCAAGATTAAGACTATCACTTTTGTTAAAAGTAATTCCTTTTCCTGGTGAACCTTTTAAGTACCTTAAGACTCTGAATGCAAGTTTCAAGTATGACTGCATAGGTGCATGCATATACTGACTTAGAACATGAACAGCATAACTAATGTCAGGTCTAGTATGAGTAAGATAAATCAACTTGCCAACTAGCTTTTGATAGTTGTTAACACCTTTCAAAGGTTTATCAATATCAACATTCTTATTCTTACTGTTAACACCTTCTTTAACATCAATAGGTGTTCCACATGGCTTACAAGCCAACATTCCAAACTCTGTAAGAAGTTCTAAGCAATATTTTCTTTGAGTCAGATAAAGAGAAGTATTAGACTCAAGAACTTCTATTCCCAAGAAGTATTTGAGTTTACCCAGATCTTTAATTAAGAATTTTGAACTCAAAAACTCCTTAAACTTATCAATCTCCTTCACATTATTACCTGTGACAATAATGTCATCAACATACACCAGAAGCACAATAAAAACTCCATCTTTGTTTTTGATAAACATAGAAAAATCATTTTTTCTTTGTATAAAATCATTTTCTATTAAAACTGATGTGAGTTTTTCATTCCACTTCCTAGGTGCCTGTTTTAAACCATACAAGGACTTAACCAACTTACAAACCCTTTGATCATTCTTATCAAAGTATCCATCAGGCAAGGTCATATAAACATCCTCTACTAAATCTCCATATAGGAAAGCATTGTTTATATCTAATTGATATAAAGGCCAATTATTATAAACTGCTAAAGTTAAAATGCATCTAACAGTAACAATTTTGACAACAGGAGAGAAAGTTTCATCAAAGTCAATACCTTCCCTTTGGTTATACCCTTTAGCAACAAGTCTAGCTTTGAACCTTTCCACTTCTCCATTAGACTTGTATTTAACTTTGTAAACCCATTTACAACCAACAGGTTTTCTTCCAACAGGAAGATCAACAAGAATCCAAGTACCATTTCTGTTTAAAGCCTCCATTTCTAAATTCATAGCCATAAGCCACCTTACATCTTTAGAGGCTTCAGAAAAAGTTTTTGGTTCAACAATTTTATTTAGACTAGTAGAAAAATTATAATTCTCTTTACTAAGACAAGAGTAATTAACATAATTTTCTATGCCATATTTCACACTAGTATTCAGCTTATAATCATTCAACTTTTTAGGCAAAACAACTTTTTTAGATGACCTCCTAGGATTATCCAAATCATATCTTTCTGGGGAATTAACAGGACTTTGAAAAAGATTACCAAATTCTTGATATTGACTGTCATCACCCTCAGAATCACTACCATTATCAACAAGTGTTGCATTATCATCTACATTACTGGTGGCTTCTGCTAGCTTACTATCATTAAGACCATCTAGATTCTCTCTAGTTTCACTAGCTTTTTCAGTACCTCCTAGTAATGTATTGTCTATGCCTTCACTACCATTCTGAGCATTATCTCATTGGGATCACATGACATAGACTCATTATCATCTAAGTTGAAAAAATTAGTACTGTCTTTATTTTCAAAACTCATAACATACTCTTTACTTTCAGACTCATTCTTAAATGGAAACACTGTTTCATAGAACTTAACATCTCTAGAGTAGAAAACTTTCCTACTCTCAAGGCTATAAAGCTTATAACCTTTTTTCTCATTAGAATATCCAATAAAGACAGATTTTTCTGACCTAGATGAAAACTTGTCATTGTCATTTAAAACATTTGCAAAACACAAACAACCAAATGTTTTTAACAAAGAGAGATTTAGTTCACTATCATACACTAACTCATAAGGTGACTTCCCAGATAAGACAGAACTTGGAATCCTGTTAATCAAATAGACAGCAGTTAAAACACAATCAGTCCACATGTTCAAAGGTAATCCCCCCTGAAACATGAGGGCTCTAGCTACATTCAACAAGTGCCTATGTTTCCTCTCAGCAATACCATTTTGCTGAGGGGTGTATGGGCAAGAGGTTTGATGAAGAATCCCATTATCTTTACAAAATTTATCCATATTATTATTAACAAATTCTGTACCATTGTCACTTCTAAACATTTTAACACTTTTTCCAAACTGATTTTTAATCATATTTATAAAAACTGTTATGTTAGTAAAAACTTCATCTTTACCTCTTAACAAAAATAACCAAACAGCTCTACTGTAATCATCAACCACAGTAAGAAAATATCTAAATCCTTCCTTGCTTTGAACTTTATAAGGTCCCCACACATCTAAGTGAATCAATTCACCAACATCATTAGTTTTATGATCACTTAGAGGAAAAGGCTCCCTAGTTTGTTTAGCTTTGTGACACACATCACAAATATCATTATCAACTTTATCAAGTTTAAGTTTATCTTTTAACACATGTAACACTTGATTTGAAGGATGTCCTAGTCTATTATGTCTAAGTCCAAGGCTTCGTCTGGCCAACAGCCTAAGAAGAAGAAAATCCCCTCTTCTTCTCACTCCAAAGCTGTTTCTAAGGCCAAGGGAAAGAAGACTGACACCTCCTCTTGTCCAGATGCTCATGTGGATTCAGATTTTTCTGCTGACAAACAACAAGAGTCTAGTGTCTCAAAGTCAGCTGAGACGACAGGAAACCAGCCTGATCCAGCTGATATCTCACAGGTAATCAGTGTACATTTTTAGAGGTTCACAAGCAGCCACTCTCATTTGTCTGTAGGAGAGAGTGGTGAAGTTAGGGTAATCCTCGACCCATAGAAGTCTGTCAATGCACTTAGAATCCTTTAAGACTTCTGTACACCCTGTCTTTGCACCATGGAATGATTCATTTGTGTTTATAAAGCACCCCGATGACCCTGCACCCTCTAGACAGTATTCAGGCTAACAACAACCTGAATACACTAATGTCTCAACCTTGATCAGATGTACTTCACACAGCCTCTTGGTTCCCTCATTAAAAGAGTCCCAAAGGATTTATCCTTTCAGGGGGAGCTGAATCATCACCCTCAGCTTTCCTAGGGGCAGCGTAACAGGTGACCTATAACCACATATGTTTCACTCTTAAAAGAGTCCCAAAGGTTCTTAACCTTTTGGGGGGGGGGGGGGCTGAATAATCACACTCAGCTTTCCTAGGGGCAGCGAATGGCGATCTATAAACAACATATGTCTCACAATCAAAAGAGTCCCAAAGGTTTTAACCTTTTGGGGGGGCTGAATAATCACACTCAGCTTTCCTAGGGGCAGCGAATGGTGATCATTAACCACATTTTATTCACACTTAAAAGAATCCCAAGGATTTATCCTTTAGAGTGGTTGAGTAATCACCCTCAGCCTCTCTGGGACAACGAAATGGCGACCATTCCCCTTATCTTTTTCCCTGTTACTAATTGAAACAATTTGCAGGCTGAAATTGTACAGCCAGTCATCAAATCTCAGGTACAACAAGACAAGGAGGCTGATACAATGACTCAAGACAAACCTACTGATGAAGAGCCTCTGATAAATGCTGATGATGAAATGCTATCATTGGAAGATTATGTCTCTGATATTGAGTCCATGCCTGACGATGAATTCCCTGAAGGGATGTTCGATGAAGAGGATGAAGAAGATGAAGAAGACCAGCTGTCTGTCTATCCTCCCAAAGAAATAGCTGTGTCCACACCAGCTGATAATAAGACTTCTCCTCCCAAGGATGCTGTTGATACCCCAAACTCTGCTACCTCAACAACAACAGTCTTCCAAAGACCAACTTATGATCCAACAGTAGAATTTCTCTTGTTTGATCATCCTGCCCAGACCAACTTTGATATCTTACCAAGGGGGGATGACTATGCTCAGCAAAGCCTCAATATCAAGAATCTTCAGCCTGTCCATCATCAATCAGATATTGAGCGTTTATCAAGAAAGCTGGATGTGATGAAGTCTGAAATGCACAACTTCACTGTGACATTTCTTGGCATCATAAAAAAGGCTGTGACTGAGGCGGTTACTGAGCCTATTCAGGATGGTGCAAGAAGAGGTGTAGCCCAAGGACTCAGTCACCTGTCCACAAGGATAAAAGATGCCATTGACTCAGCAGTCCCTGCCATGCTACATGAACATGAGCTCACCATGCACAGGCAATTTGATGCTGTTCGCAACAGGCAATACCGCCATGCTAAATTTATTGTCAGGCGTGTTCAGGCCAATACAAATGCAAATGGCAACCTCCTGCTGAAGATTGCCAGGGCTTCAAGGAAAAGACAACGTTCTATGGCTGCATCTGTCGAGCAGATTGCAAGGCATTTTCAAGCACGTTCATCCAAACGTCTTCGAAGCCAGGATGAACGTGAGGGGGAGAAAGATACATCACTCAGCCTTGAATCTGCTAAACAAGGCTCATCATCAGCTAACCCCACCATTACACCTGTTCCTCTCCAAGTCATCACACCTATCACAATATCTGATGATGAGGATAAAACTCAGGGGGAGCAACACACTCAAGATGGAGCTGACTCATCAAAGTCTCTGGTTTTGGTTAACACCAGCAAGCCTGGGGATGATGATGAACCAGCTGCCAAGAAGTTAAAGTTCACTGTCAGCTCCCTCCCCAAAGCAATTCAAACTCCAGCTCAGACAACATTTATCAAAAGAGCTGATGTTTTGAAAAACATAAGTGTGGAGTCCTCTGTCTTGAAGAAAGGAAAGGAGATAGTGTTGGTTGACACTGACACCAAACTCTAGAAAATAGCTGCGATGCTAGAGACAGGAGGATCCACAACAGACCTTTCCCAATTCTCAACCTTTACACCTTCTGATGAGATTCCTTTAACTCCTGAAGAAATAGAGAAACAGGCTGAAGAATTCAAAAGATTAAATGAACTCAAGACAGCTAAAGAGTTGAATGAAGCTACTCTGAGGAAGATGACACCACCTGAAAGAGAAAAACAAAAACAAAGGTTGAGGGAAATGGAAGCAAAACGCGCTGAGGCATTAAGGAAAGTCAAAGCTGACTATGATGCCCGCGTGAACAACAGATATGCCCCTGGCAAGATAACCAAGTTCAAATACACCATTCATAAATCCACAAACACCCCACAAATGATCTTATGGAGGGAAAACCAACAGGGAAATATGGATGTGTTTGACAACTTCAGGCTAAAGACACTTGGGTTATCAGAATGGTTCGAACTTGAAGCCTTAGCTTCCAAAAAGACTGGACAGGCTAATTTTCTTCTGCTCAAGACTCTTAAGGCCAAGTTTACCTGGATCAAGGAAACAACTGCCAAACTTAAGATTGATCCCCCACCACAGCTTTTTGAACAAGAACCCCCAAAGTCTGGCAACAAAAGGAGAAGAATTTCACAAATTATTAATGAAACTTTTGTTACTAAAGATGTTCAAGTGGATGGCATGCACAGGAATTTGATCCTCCCCAATGGTATTGTTGGCCCTGTTGATGGTCAGACATACTCAGAGCCTGAAAGAGGAATGGCATTCATGAACAGGGCTTGCCAGTATGATTTTCAAAGGGAAGATGAGCTATGCCTAGCATCAACAATTCAGCTGCTCTGTCATAAGAAGTCACTCAAGATCAACTCAGAGTATTCCAAAAGGTTTGCAAAGACTTTGCAGGATGAAATTGATAACAGATTGGACGTGGCTGAAGCTGAAGAAAGAATTAGAAATGATGACTATTGAAGATGTTTACAGCCCTTTTTACCTTCATCTTTTATTTTGCTTATGTAATGCACTTGTAATTTTCTTTAAGTTTTAGTAAAATCATGAGGTATGTTTGTTTAGATCTGTTATGTGTAAGAAGAAACTGTTAACTCACTTACCTTAACTTAGTTAGATCTAGCATTATTTATGTTTAAATAGGGGGAGATTGTTGGGAATCTAAACTTGTTAGATTCCCTGATCATTGATTTAAACATAATTAGGCTGTTAGATAGTCCCTTGCCTGTGCCTAGGAGGCAGGCAAGTTTCGCAAGACTCACAAAGATCCAAGTCTCTGTGAGTAACCTCAGAGGAGTCCATGTCAGGGACATTGTCAGGGAAGTCGAAGATTACCTGAAGACATACTCATTGGCTGTGATGGATAACAGCCAAGATGTATCAGGGACTCTGAGGGGTTGAGAGTTAACAGGGGTGGCAATACCCTGATAACTCTCAGCACACTTTGGACATGCCATTTGTGTGTTCGAGACTATGAAGAAAAAGGAAACTGTTTTGACAACTGTTTCCTTAAAGCATAATGGAAGACTACTAAGAATAGAAGGACATCATGTGACTGATGTGGGAACTTGTAAAAGCTTGTGTAGTCACCATCAAGTACTATTTAGGTCAATCTCGTAACACTATAAATAGGATGTGTATCCATGCATTAATGTTCAACACTTTGAGATATTTATAACATTATTGCATATAACTTAGTGAATCAAACAGCTACGACTGTATTCATAAGTTAGGGTTTATAGTTGTTCAAAGTGTGCACAACACATTGTCATCAAACTGTGTTATCCATAACACTTGTAATTCTTTATTATACAATAACAAGATTACGTTTAAAAAGTAATACCTTGTGTTGATTAAGTTAAGATTAGGGTTTCTCGCATTGATTAGGGACTTTCAGAAATACCGGAAACAAACATCGGTACCCCAAAGTAAAAGCTCATCACACACAAACATAAGTACTGAAAACGAAAAGGAATAAACAATGTCCATGGAAATGAGTAGCAAAATGTATGAATAAATGCATAAAGTAATGAAGGCTAGAAAGCTTCCAATCCATATGCACGTACGCTTAAAGTCTATGAGCGTCCCTGAGTACCTGCCGTTTTGGGAACATGAAAGGAAAACGGCTGAGCATAACGCTCAGTGCACGGATATACAAGCATAGCATGAATAATATAAGCATATACAACATATAGCAGCGGAATTGACTAAGTCCTGGAAAACCTGGTATAACTTAGTAAAACTGGTTTTATAGTTTGAAAAGCCTTATGTTTATCTTATAAAACTGTTTAACATGTTTACCATTAGCCAATATAGGTCATGAAATATCAACGTGCATGAATACTTGGAGGGGTGACCTCATCATGCAATTAGAGAGGCTGTCTCTAATTAATATAAGTTTGGGTAGGAGGGATCAACTCCTTGTGAAGGATGCAAGACACACACCACATTCACCTGAATAATCTGTAAAAACATGTAACCTGGGATGCACCCATACGCCCCACATGATAATATAATAATATGACCAAAAGCTGAAAGGGACGCCACGAGCTATCACTCCGCCGTGGTGAAGTCATAACACTGGTGCCTTCAGTGTTATGGTTATGGTACCTCCATAACTAGGTGAAACTGGTCATGCATGCATATAGCTTAGGCATTTAATTAAACATAAGCAAATCAAAACATATAAAACATATAATGGGAAAACAGTTGGCTGCATACGGGGAATCCTAATAAGGAAAGAATGTCCATACTGAAAGGATGGAGAATCCGTACCTTGTGTCCAGTGAACGAAGAAGACGAACAAAAGAGAGTCCTACTTCGATCTCACTAAAGCTACATAAATAGTATACGTTTATAAGTATTCTGATTACTGAGTACGTAACTGGTTTTATATCATGTCTTAGTTTGTTTTATATGTTCATGTCTTGTTTTATTGATTATAACGTTATGCTGTGTTTATCATATATTCTGTATATTCTGATTAAGTATTACTTGTATTTCTTGTATTATTATACTTGTGTAATAATAAGTAACTTTCTAAAATAGCAGGTTTCCTAAAATAGAAAGTTTCCAAAAATAGAAAGTTTCTAAAAACAGAAAGTTTCCAAAAATAGATTTACTGCTTAAAATAGATAAGTTTCTAAAAATAGAAAGTTTCCATAAATATATTAGCTGCTAAAAATAAATAAGTTTCTAAAAATAGAAAGTTTCCATATTTAGAAATAAGCTGAATTATTAAGCTACTAAGATAAGCTTAAGTTTTACGGATTAATATTATAAGTCATGTGATTAATAGTATAGTTTATTAATTAATACATGTAAATTAAATAAACTATATGTTATAAGATTTAATTAAATATAGCATGATTTAATTAAAGTGTGTATAATACTTAGGTTAAAACATGTATTAATATTTATATTAATATAACCTAAGTCATGGAAATTAATTAATTATATGTCATGTTTTAATAATTAATTAATTACTTTAGTCTAAATTAAATAATAGAATACTTAGGTTAAAATCATGTATTATTATTAATAATAATAAACCTAAGTCATGTCTTAATTAAATTAATTATATAACATGTTAAATTAATTTAATTAATCCTATAAATAAATAAACTTGTAAAAATTAATTAGGCTTGTAAAAATTAAGTCGTGAACCGGACCGTGTTTACTCTTGAACCGGACCAAACAAACACACCCTTAACAGTGGGCGAACCGGCTTGGCCGGTTGCCACTGTTTTCGCACACATGCCACCGGCTTAAGCCGGTGGTTCCCTTGGTCGCTCGGCTAGCCGCTGCCATGCGGAGTTCCCCCTGCTTGTTCATATTAGCCACCGGCTTAGGCCGGTGGTGCTTGTTTTTTTATGCCGAGACCCCCAAAAGACCACAAGGCTACCCCGGCATGCGTTGGGGTCCCTTGTTCCTTGCGGCTGAGACACACAAAACCACACCGAGACCATGGGCTCTCGGTTGGTGGTGATCGATGACCACCGAGAGCTTCGGCTCTCGGTTCCTTGCGGTTGCCGAACCAAAACACCCAAAAACCACCATGTTTATTTACCCTCGTGATTTAATTAACATGTTTTCAATCTTGTTATTTAATTATCATGATTTCATGTGTTCTAATTAAATAAAAGAATTAAAAAGAAAAGGTTTAAGGATTACCAATGCGTGAAACAAAAAGAGAACGATAAAACGAACGATTTCACATGAATTGGATCACCAAAAATCAACAACACCCCTTCCTTGTGGTGTTCTAACTGGCGGCCAAAGAGGGAGAAAAAGAAGGAGCTAGGGTTTTGTTCTTTTTAGAAAAACTCTATAAATGAATAATATGTTTTCCCTTTTTCTATTTTAGCAAAAATTAAGGTGGGCTTGACCCTTTTCTTTGTTCTTGCCGCGGGTAGGTGGGCCCCACAAGGGGAAACCCAATGTTTTCCGTGTTCTAAAATATTACGTGTTCTCGTGGTCGTGTTTACGTGATTTATTCTTAATTGTCCGTGTTATAATATATATTTATACGTAATCGTAACAAATATTACGTAAATACATAATAATAGGTTCGTGATTATTTACGTTCATGTTTTCATGTTCGTGATTATTATTATTGTTGATAATAATTATTGTGTATTAATATGCTTAAATACTTATCGTGTAATAAGGCGTACATAATACTTGTAATTAACATTCGTGAAACGTAAACATGTTATAAAAAGAAAGTTTTAATCATGTACGTACGATTATATATGTACAGTTCATGGTAAAAGCATGCGGGTTTTACACATATAATCAAGGTACTGTATGCCTTATTCATCAAAGCAACATTTGCTCACGCTTCTATGTTCGCGGGTAATGTCTCTAATGCAACATCTCATCCCTGCTATACTATTAAGGCACACATCTTTATTTTTCATAACCCGAAGTCATTCTTCTCATCAAAATTTTCGATGTTAAACCTAGTATTCATACTAGCCATTCTTCTTTAACCTTGCTACAAACCTTGTCAAGTTTCTTTATAACCAACTTTACCGACAAGCCTCACAAGTCGTGTACAATATACTCGGTGTTGCTAAAACCCTTTCCTACAAATCGAATTTATTAGAATAACTCTAACACCACGATTTTGAAGAAGCAACCGATCGCTAACTTGAAAGCCCAAGCGAACCACAATCGAAACTTGAACTACAAGAAGAACCCCGCAACAACAAAAACCTTCGTTTTAATCGGATTTTAAAACACAAACGATATGTATAGAGATGAGGCTCCTCCTTAAATCTAATAAGAAACTTCCCATAAACCAACTTAAAAAAGTTAACTTTTTTTTGCCATGCAAGGTAAGCTTATTACTTCCTAATTCAAGTCTATTCCTTATATATATATATATATATATATATATATATATATATATATATATATATATATATATATATATATATATATATATATATATATAGAGATGGGATCAATAGAAAACTTCATCTCAATAGAAAACCTAGAAAACCTCCTCCCAACCGTTGGATCAAACCTTCTTTCCTTCTTTTTTTTTCCCACAAAACTACAGGGGCTTTTCTGTCACTTCTTTATTTTTAAGGGCTATTTTTGTACATTTCTTAAATTTTTCATGTTAGACTGATTGATTTGTGCCTTTTCCTCTGCGTTTTTTTTTCTTGCGCTGTTTGTTTACATATTTACGTTGTTAGCTATTTTCTTGTCACCGTTATTTTTTTGACAACGTAATTTTTTTGTTGTCAGCGTTTTTAGCTTTTCTTTCTTAACGTTCTTTTTTTGCTCCTAAGAGATTTTAAATATTTTAACTTCAACATTTTAACAAAAAGTAAAGATGAAAATTAACTAGTTTACAAATTCTAGTAAACTTACAAATCAAATTGCTAAATAAATCTCCTGAGTTTAACAGTTATCGTTATAGACAAACATTTTATTGTACATCACGAATACAAGATAGAGCATGCAGCACCAACAATTGAGCCTAAGCTTTTACAAAATAAAGCAATATTTCAAGAGACTGGGATTAGAACTAGAACTTTGCAGGCAGATCTTTGCAAACAAGAGCCATCGCGATTTCAGCTGCAAGATCGATCTTTGCCATTACATAAATATTCGGGTTCTTATCTTAGGAGAATCTTCTTTCATTTTCATCACTCATGTCTATATGAATCACCTGCTATGACAAAATAACCAATCAATAAGAGTTGGTGTTTAGTTTTTAACATTTTTAACTACAACGATAATGCACGGAGAGAGTCACAGATATAAGATATAAAAGTAATGAAAATTATTTAAAAGCTCGGCTCCACGTTAGGAAGTGACGTGTAAAAATAATATATTTAGCAAATAAACATAAGATAAGCTTCAACTCAGATTACCGACCTTGTTGTGTCAATGTTTCTTTCCATTGGCTCGTGAGGTTGTGATCGTGGCTTCAAGTTCACTTGTTTTTGGTTGCTCATAGCCTGATGCCATAATAAAATATAAAACTGATGCCATAATAAAATATAAAACCGATGCTCAAATAAAATTATAAAACTGATGCCGTAATAAATTTGTAAAACCGATGCCGTAACAAATTTATAAAGCCGATGCCGTAATAAAATAATATTGAATAATTCAATGGTTTTTTACTCTTCATATATATGCATCTTATGATCTAATATGAGAAGTAGCGATGCCTTATTGCATATCAACTAACTAAACATAACATAGTATATCAGTAGTAGCTTCAAAATAGGCATGTTTAATTACAAAGACTTTGTATCTTGTGAATATAAAAAACAATCACTTTTTGCATTTCAAGTCTCAACTAATGCAGAATTATAACCACGTTATTTGTGTACCTCAAGTGGGAAGGTTAACTCAGTATCTTCGTTTCCTATAGAAGCTATATTGATATATACAGGTAAAATAACTAACTATCTAACAAAATAAAACCTATAATGGATACTTTCACACCATACATATAAAAGTCTATAATGGATACTTCAGACCGGTGATTTACCTCTATTGTAGATTCATGAACTGGGTCCCACTGGTAGTGCTGGGCGACTTTTGGTTTTTTCTTTTCTTTAAGGATGAGTTATCGTGGCATGACTTCTAGTAAGAACGTAAAACCATTACACACACTTGGTGATACCTTGAGGAATTGAAATGCGAGGTGCAATTCTGAACTTAATCATCGTTCCTTGATGCCACTTTGATTATCACTAGCTCGCTGGCATAACACGTCTATCTCATCTGCCACATTTTCTTCCTTTAAAACTACACAAAGACATCACCTAGGCCTTGTAACAAGGTTGGTTGGTCTCGATATCAGTGGGGGTATGTTCATTGCATTCATGTGCCCGCAGCTTCATGATAAAAACAAATGTCCTGGTTAGTTGAGGCCCTAAATAATAATTAATTTTGATTGGTGCTAAAAAAACATATACAGCCGTAATCATAAGCGCTCCTAATAAGCGTTGAGGTTTCAGATGCTCGGGTGAACTGTAAAGTGATAATTATGTAACAAGTGACATAATAAGTGGCAGAGTCTACGTAATGGGCAGTGTCTAATAACTAAAAAGGAAATTATGTGAAATTAGCAACTTATTACCAGTGAAGGGTTTATGTTTGAGGTTGGGTCGAGCAGATTACACCATCTAAGACGACAAGATTTACTGGAACGGCCAGAGACACCTTTGGCGAGCAGACTCAAATTCCTTTCATAATATATGGTTTTCGGTGGACCTGAAGACACGTTAGGCATTAGGTATGCATTCGAAATAAAACATAAAATTAAGGCATAAGTACCACTATTGCAGGCAACCCAACATCGGAGATCTTGTCACAAAAATTCAAATCCTCCACATTATTGCAGTCCTTAAGATGAAACAGACCAATACATCAGATCTCGTGAGATCTTGTAGTCCTTAACATGCTATTATGACGTGTTTCTTCATTTGCGGATGATTATTTTAATCGAGTTCGGTTTCAGGGTCTTCTTGTTTGTGTTTTGTGTCGTTTGGTTCGGTAGCTGAAACTTAAACAACTATATACCTTAATCTAACATATAGACGCCTTAAGTTTAAGTAACAGATGCCTTAAATTTAACAAACAAATTTGAAATTTAGATAATAAATTTTTAAATGATCAATCAGACTCGATTTTCGAACGTACATATGCACTTTTAAAACAAACAAATGCACTAACTTACAACATGATACACTAACCAAACAAGCAAATGCCCTCATGGAATCTTAGCATATGCCTTATGTTTAACTAACAAAAGCCTTAATATATTTGAGAAATGATGCCCTAAAATACTTACGAATGGGCCCAAATGGGTAGGGATGTGAATCGAGTCGGGTTCGTCGGGTTCGAATGTCCAATTCGGGCCACGGCTAAAAATAATTTATCCGAACCAACCCCGATTTCAACTCGGGTTATTCGGGTTAGGGTCTACTCGGGTCGGTCAATTCGAGTTTGGGTCACCCCGAATATGGGTAAAATATTTAAAAAAAACTATTTTTCTACTCTTTTAAATAGAAATTATGTAACATTTATTAAAAAAAAAATTATTTGATCCAGTAAGGTTGACCCGAAACCGAGTTAGACAGAACTTGTTTTACCCGAGACCAAACCCGATTTGGATTTTGAGTTAGTCGGGTCGACTCGATTGAACCGTGTTAGAATCTGAACTCGAGTAACCCAACCCGAATATAATCTGGTCGGGTTCGAGTCAGGTCAGGTCGGAATTATTGACCCCCCTATTTATGGGTAACATAAAAACTTAATAAAAGTGACGGATGCAAAATAAAGTAAACTGACTAAAAAGTCACCCTAAAGTATATTAACGTGTCAACACGTGAACAACACCCATTGTTCTAAGAAAATATCATGAACTTAAATTTTTCGAAGAAAGTATCAAATAATATTATAATAAATGGTAAGTCTGATATTTATATTGATAATCTTGTAAAGATTTTAAGAAAAGGCAATAAGAATTTTTGAACCAATCTTGAATTTTGCCACCTATATCAATTGGTTTGCCGCGAACAGATTTACCCATACGTTTTTCTTAAAATTGCATCCTGAATAAGTACCAAAAAGACGATAATTAATTGTTAACGATTCAACAAATCCAACAGATAAAATCAAAAGAAGCATCTCCAACAGATAAGATGCCTCCATACATCTAACTCATGCCATAATAAAATAAGCTCTTTACTTTTAAAGTATTTAAGAATTAAATAACACAAAGAAATTAAAAAAAACATATATGTATAAATAACTTACAGTTCTGTGAAGCTGATCTCTTTTTTATGCATCCTTTTTAGTGTTTGTGGAGTTATCCGGATATCATCCAGTATCCTCCTTATGCTCGGAAAATAATAATAATAAATGCACAAAAATAATAGTAAATGCCTCATTCAGTCCGAGTGTAAAATTGTTTGGCTCAGATTAGCAGATATCGAACAAGTCAAAAAGGGATTGGAACTCGCCAAGTTATTGGTCGATTTTAACCCAGTATCTAAGTTATCGTCTAAGATTAAATGAAAAATTAGGGCACTTACGATTTAAATCTTCTTCTTCTCCATAATTGACACGAATAAGGGGGTTTTGATGATAATGAGTGATTTTTCGTTTCTTATTGACCGTTTAATGTGTGTTTTTGTTGGGTTGTGTGCGTTTATATGTGTATTGAATAGTGGATTGGTGGATATGACGAGGGAAATGACGACGGTGAAGATGAAGACGGCGGAGATGAAGACGATGGAGATCCGGTCTGTGTATTTTAGTAGTGACAGTTTTGATTTTGTAATGAAGATGAATAGCATCGATCTTACCCTGTTTATTTGTGGTGTGGTGACCGGACCGGTGGCAGGGAGGTGGTGGTCGGAGTTGTGCCGTTTTGGTCGGAGAAGAAAGGGTTGGTGATGGGAGTTATGTTTTATTTGTTACGGGTGTAAGATATGAGGGGTTATCCTTTTTTTTATATTTTCGTTTTCAACCCTTAAGTTTTACATATTGACAAGCTCTACCCTGTAACTTTGTTTTCCAAGTTTTCTATGAAAATGGAGTTTTCTATATATATATATATATATATATATATATATATATATATATATATATAAAAGTAGAGTTGAGTTATTTTGCAACCTTATCTTTACTTGCAAGCAACGGGACCAATCTTAGTCATTCATTACTTAAGATTAAATCCCATGAAGAAAACACGGAGGGGCTATTTTTGCCAAAATGTCAAAAAAAATGCACGGCGGAGGGACTAAAATTGTAAATTTTCTGAACTGATTTTTATTAACGGTGATATTTCACTAGTGATGAAAACGATGAAATATCACCCGTGATAACATTATTTTATCACTGGTGATATTTCATTATTTTTTTTATTAGTGAAATATCATTATTAATAAAAATGAGTTCGAAAAATTTATAACTTTAGTTCCTCTGCCTGATTTTTGAAACTTTTGAACTTTTAGCAAAAATAGTCACTCTGAATTTTCTTTAAATCTTAGATTAATCTCCACTTTTAAATCAAACACAATGATAAAGATTTGTTCGAGAAAAACAAAATTGGATTTGAACTTTTGTTTTAAAGAGTATAATTGAATCCTTATACTAGTGTTTAAGTTTACTCTTAAACTTTAACATATTTTTATAGGTTGAATTCCAAAGACATACAAACGGTCACAAAAAAGAAACTATGACAACTCCTCTTCTTCTTCATTCTAGTAAACGATTGTCCAAAACATGGTTCAACCGTATGTTCACACTCACTTACGCCACGATCGTTTTCGTTCACCTCTTTCGCCACTGCCGTACCCTAATCTACGCTCCGAGACCAATATCATTCGCTATCTTTATAGCCGATTTTGTATTAGCTTTCATGTGGTTAACTGCCCAATGTTTTCACTGGAATCCTATCGAACGCAAGGTTTATCCCGAAAACCTTCCACAGCTTGTGGAGGAAAGTGAGTATCCTTCATTAGATGTGTTTATTTGCACTGCTGATCCAACTAAGGAGCCACCGGTTGGAGTTGTGAACACGGCGTTATCAGTGTTGGCGTATGATCAGTACCCAATGGAGAAGCTGTCCGTGTATATTTCGGACGATGGAGGGTCGAAAATGACGCTTTATGCGTTTATGGAGTGTGCTAAGTTTGCTAAGCACTGGATACCCTATTGCAAGAAACATAATATTGTGGATAGGTCACCTCAAGTTTATTTTGGATGTGATGATACTGCTTGGTTTCCTGAGACAGATGAAATTAAGGTACTTGCCTAAATTATTTATTAAGGTTTTTAGTTTCTGGTTATGGTAATCAATTTGTTCATTTTTACGTAAGTTCTTCAACCAATCACCAAGTCTAAGAAGGCACGATGCACTTTTATACGCACCAAAAGTACCTATAAAGCAGTTATTGGGATTTAAACTGCGTCGGGTTGGGCCCTATATCCGCCCTAGTTATGATGGTAACCAGAGTTACCGGTATGGCTTAAAAGCTCTGAAGCCTTTTCATTGTTTTATAAACTTTTTCTTAAACTACTATACTAAATGCTTTTAGTAGTGTGTTTTTTTGATTTTGTGTTTCATAGATGTTACGAAGTTAAAGACGACACGACACACATGTTACGTGACGGGTTAGGGGGCAGATTGATTGATTGACGTTCGTGCATGTAGCTTATCTGTCGGCCAGATATATTGTCCTTATAGGTCCTTGTCTTATCAATAAATAATGTTCCGACCGAATACATGATTGATCTAGTTTCAGATTTTAATGAAATTTACCTAGATGAAAATTTTAACAGAAAGTTTGTAGTGATTCGTTCACTACAACATGGTCAACTAGATGCGAAAACCACGATCTATGCAGCCATTGACAGAAAAACGACACATAAGGTATGTACCCTAATCGTCCCGATTAGTTTATTGATAAAGAATGCGTTGTGAATCTCGTTCCCCCTCACCTCCTTTTATAGAGATGAGGGGGAACCAACTGTTACATCGACTATGGGTCGGGTTGGGCTTCGACACAGCCAACCGACCTTTATTGCTATAGGCTAATAGGAAACTCGATACCTATCCCCTAGACACGTCTTAGGCTAATAAAGACTAAATACATAACAATTTCCACCTTAGGCTTATATTAGCCTATCCCAACACTCAGCAGCTCCAAGCAGTGTTGTAACTTGCGTCCAGGTACCACCTTCGTCAAGGCATCCGCATCATTGTGTTCAGTACACACCTTCAGAACTTCAACCGTCTTTGCATCCAAGACTCTTCTGATAAAGTGATAACGCACATTGATGTGCTTAGTCCTATCATGAAAAACATGATTCCGCGATAAATGAATCGCACCCTGATTATCACAATTAACTGCAACAGTGTTAAGCTTCACGCCTAACTCTTCCAAGAATCCCCTTAGCCAAATATCTCCTTTCACAACCACCGTAAGTGTCATATACTCCGCTTTAGTTGTCCACAAAGCCTCCTTGTGCTGCAACTTAGCTTCCCAGCTCCTCGCACATCCATGTATCAGCAACCCGTACCTTGTGATTGATCTACCCATGACAGTGATCGATCTACCCATGGTGTAGTCAAAATCCACAAAAACTTGTACGCATGTCTGTAATCCACGATCAAACCTATACAACATACTCACATCTGCAGATGCTATGTCAGGTCTCGTGCAGACCACCTGATACTCCTGGCTTCCAACCGCATATATATATGACCACTTACTATTCTTTACCACATCACAGTCCCCTGATAGACTATCCTCCAACGACAGTATGGAGTGTCCCTTCAACAAAGTCTGTACCAACTTTCTGTTGTAAAACCTGGACTGCGACACCCTCAGAGTATTACCACTCCGATTCCTGATGATCTTAATACCAAGTATATTTCCCTTTGCTTTAACCAGCAAACCCTTGGTAACCGAGATCTCAGCCTTGCATCCGCAAGAAAATACCATACAATCTATATAGAGAAATAGATGTATGAACATACCTGGTGTATCCTCCCAGTAATAACCGTATCTGTCGTCACTGTTTTTCCTACAACCGTTGCTGAGCACATGCACATCTAACCGAGTATCCATTTCTTCTTTCAATCCAGCCATCCACTTGGAAAGAACCTCACAAGCAACTGTATCATTGAAAGTCAATGACTCGTGTGCATATATCTTCTTCACTGCAGCAACTGCAAAAGCAACATCATTACTGTCTTCTCTATACTTGAATAGTTCCCGTGCTAAGTGTTGCTCCCTATCACGTGCTAGATGATAGTATATCAAAACTTGAGTTTGTACTTTCTTTGGAACAACTACATGACCAACATTCCCCTGAGGTACCACCTCAAGTGCTTGATCCTCCCGATATTCCACCTCAAACTCAACTCCTTGCAACACCTTCACTGAACTTGTACATACACCAGAACCAATGAAAGTTTTCTTGTATTGCCCACTTTCATTGAAACCCATATTCCTGTAAAGCACTCCCTTTGAAGTAACGTCATCTAACCTCCAAAGTTGATAAACATTCATACCCTTACGGTATCCCAGGAATATGCACTTGAACTTAACCGGTTCAAGCATCCCTTGCTCAATACTAGCAAGCCAACCAAAAACGCCAAACATATCTATAGTCTTCTTGAATCCAATCGCTGCTGATGGTGACCTATTATCTAGATATGTAGACATGGTTGTATCCTCTGTCCAAAAAACCTTGGACAGACCAGACTTAATCAGAAAACAACGTACCTTATCCAAGAGTGTCACGTTTGTCATCTCAACCAACCCATTCTGCTGCTGTAACCCTGCAACATCCAAATGTTTGGCGACCCCACTCTTCATACATTGTTGTGTAGACTTCTGATTACAAGAATCAAGAACATTACCCATCTTGACCTTCCACCCAGTCTGAAATTTTCCTAACTGCTTCCTACCCTTCACTGTCTTCCCGTTCATAGCCTGACCGTTCAGGGTATATACGCAATTAGCCCTTCTGGTTCCTGATAGTACCACCAGTGAACCCTTTATAACCTTGATCTTGCCCAACTGCATCTTCACGGTAAAACCCTCTTTTTCAAGAGTGCCCAACGATATCAAGTTTCGTCTTAATTCCGGAACATACCTGACGTTGTCCAACAAGAAACTTGATCCATCCCTCATTCGTACTCGAACCTTTCCTGTCCCCCGTACACGGCATTCCCTGCCATCACCTAGCAGTACATTACCACCGTCATACTCTTTAAAATCAACCAAGTAATCTCTCATGTGTGTCATATGGTATGAGCCCCCTGAATCCATGATCCAGTCCAAAAGTTCATCAACACTCATAGCCATCATAACATCAGCATTGTCATACCCATCAGCTCCAGAACCGGATACCTGATCTTTATTCTTGACAAAACCTTGAGATTTCTTGTGATTATACCTGGGACAATCCCTCTTCAAATGATCCTCAGACTGACATATATAACACCTGAGTTTGTCGCTCCTTCCTTGTGACCTTGACCACGAACTATTTGCACCCTGCTCCATATCTCTCTGACCGGATCTCTCCCTCACATACAACCCTTCACCATTATCACCCTTTGCTTCCGTCATCTTCTGAAGTTCCCTAGAATTAAGTGTCGCGAGCACGTCTTCTAGCTTCAAAGTATCCCGACCATATAGCAAAGTCTCCACGAGATTATCGTAAGACGATGGTAAAGATGTGAGTAATAATAATGCCTGATCCTCATCCGATATAGTAGTATCTATAGCCGCTAAGTCACCTACGAGCTTGTGAAACTCATCAATATGTTCAGACTGACTCTTACCTTGATACATTTGAAAAGTATATAACTTTTTCTTCAAGTACAAACGATTAGCTAAAGACTTTGTCATGTATAAAGTCTCTAACTTTTTTCAAATCCCCGCTGCAGTCGTCTCCTTGGTGATCTCCCGTAGGACCCGATCATCCAAACACAAGATCAATGCGCTGTAAGCCTTTTTCTGAATGACGTTATCGTAAGCCACTATTGTGGTGGCGGGTAATTCTTCCAATGCTGCATCTAATTCCAGATGTTCCAGCAAAGCCTTCATCCTTACCTGCCATAACCCAAAGTCATTCTTCCCATCGAATTTCTCGATGTCAAATTTGCTCAGCGTCATCTTATTTTAACCCTTTGTTAACCGTTTAACCTTTTGTGAATTTACCTACACAAAAACCACGATCTAGCAAAGTATCCCGTGTATAAAACACCCCTTGATTTATCGATATAACCCTAAGATAAAATCTCAGCAATCGATCAAACCAAGTAACCCTTCAAAAGAAAAAACCCTTTCTTACTCAAATATCGACTGAACCTTGGAAATTAACCTATCCAATAAATCGACAATCCTTGATTCAAGAAAATATCGGCACCTTTTGAAGTAACCCTTGTCGTACTTTTAATTTTGCAAACCGATCTCTAATAACCAAGAAATCTTGCAACCTCGACAAGTCTTGAACGCTTCTTTATCCCCTTTGTTAATTTGCTAAACCTTGTGATAAACCCTCACAATCACAAAATAATAAAGTCCCTTCGGTAATTCGCTAAACCTTGTGATATATTAGCCCTCACAATCACGAATTACGAAGTCTCCTTGTGTAAAATACCCGAAGTAATAATACTATCCTTTTTGTTTTATATCCAAAAACCTTTGGCCCAATATATATATTAAAAACCTAAGACTAGTTAAACCTTAACTAGCCCAATATAATCGGCCCAACAAGGAATAATAAAACCCTTTTGTATTACTTCAGTTACTGATGTCTATTTTCTTCCTTGACACCAGCCGTTGTTATCTTCTTCCTTACAACAATGGCGGCAAATAATCACCACCACAAGAACTTCCTTGTCGATCTGAAAAATCGACAAACCTTCGATGTTGGATAACCTTCAACAATCGAACCCCACAAGAAGAAAACCCTCTTTCTATCGAAACCTGCTGCACCCGATCGATCCTAGTAAACCAGCCACTCGAAGAACCGAGCTCTGATACCACTTGTAGTGATTCGTTCACTACAACATGGTCAACTAGATGCGGAAACCACGATCTATGCAGCCATCGACAGAAAAACGACACACAAGGTATGTACCCTAATCGTCCCGATTAGTTTATTGATAAAGAATGCGTTGTGAATCTCGTTCCCCCTCACCTCCTTTTATAGAGATGAGGGGGAACCGACTGTTACATCGACTATGGGTCGGGTTGGGCTTCGACACAGCCAACCGACCTTTATTGCTATAGGCTAATAGGAAACTCGATACCTATCCCCTAGACACGTCTTAGGCTAATAAAGACTAAATACATAACAAAGTTGAAATAACATGTACATGACACCGAGTACATTTTGACCTGAGCTAAACTTGAGCTATAGATAGCACAAATATCGTGGGATGCAGATGCCAAACATCGACATTACACTTGGCTGATTAAAATCAAATGTGGCATGTGTCATATCCGACTTCCATGTAGGTCCGTCTATATGGATAACATAGTTACGGAGTACTATTTAGTATTTTAGTTAGTGTTAAAAGAACAGTCACAAAGACGGAAACTAAGTATGATTTCGTTTCATTTAGATCAGAACAAGCTAGCTTGTAAAATTTACTAAACTTAGAAGTTAAAGATGATATGCAACACGACTAAATACATAACGTTATGAAACAGGATTTGGTTTATATATATACATGTGAATAATGAGAATATTGTGGCAGGTGATGTATCAAAACATGAAATCAAGGATTGAGACCGTGGTGCAGAGTGGTGATGTCTCTTTGGATGAAATTATGGAATCAGAATTCCGGGATGCCTTTAACAAATGGACTCCTGATTTCACGTGGCAGCAACATCCGACTGTGATTGAGGTGCCTCCTGTTTTGTGGAATAACCACTAAGAGATAATTTATATGTTTTAGATCGACTTATTTAATCTTGTACTTGTTAATGCAAAATACAGATTTTGTTAGACAAATGTGTCGACAAAGATGTCAATGGCGTTGTCATGCCAAATCTCATCTATATTTCTCGAGAGAAAATCGACGACAAACCACATAACTTTAAGGCCGGGGCACTTAGAGGGGAGGGTACGGTGGGCTGGTGGGAAACTGGCCACCACGGCGCGAGGCCACGGCGGCGCCAACCACACCGTGGCTCGCGCCGTCGGTTTTGGGCTGGTACCTACCAGCCGACGTCGTCGTGACGGCGCGAGGCCACGGCGGCGCCAACCACACCGTGGCTCGCGCCGTCGGGTTTTTTAAATATTTTTTTTTTTTTTTTTTTTTTTTTTTGAAAATTTAAAAAAAGTTACCGTTGGGTAACGGCTAGTTTTTTGTTTTTTCATGTTTTTGCCCGTTTTTTGGTTATAAATACCCCATTTTTTCATATAATTTCATTATATATCACACAAACACATACTATTTTCTCATATTCACACACTATTTTATCAATATGAATCCCGGGAGTTCCGATTTATCCTCTATTTATGAAAACTACGATCAAGAAGATATGGAAGATTATACCCGATATCTTGAATATTGGGAACAAATTGAGATGTTAGATGAGGACGAGGAAGAAAGTAGTAGTAACGTCGGTCCTCGCGTTAGAACATACATCCCACGTGAGCGAGAAGATGCGGAAAGAAGACTTATGGCCGATTATTTTGGTGACCTTGAAACTCCGCCAAAGTATCCGGAGGATCGATTCCGACGAAGGTATCGTATGAGTTCTACCCTTTTTAGAAAAATAGTTCATGATATAAGTAGTTACAACGTTCTTCCACTACCACCCTACTTTTATTTCTTTAAACAACGTAAGGATGCAACGGGTCGTTTAGGTTTTAGCCCCACTATGAAATGCACATCGGCAATACGCCAATTGGCGTATGGTACAACACCCGATGTACTAGATGAATATTTGCAAGTAGCCGAGCGTTGTTCACGTGAATGCTTATGGAACTTTACCAAATGCATTTTTTTATTATTGTTATTTTTTTAAATGTAATTTTTTTTTTCGTGTATTATTTTTAAAAAAATTTGTATTTGTATTTTTATTATGAATGAAATGTGTTTTTAGTTGAAAATAAATTGTTGAAAAAAAAAAAAAAAAAAAAAAGTTGGGTGACGACGACACGAGAATTCTCGTGTTAACCAGGGAGGGGGGTTGAGCCATCGTGGGGTGTTTTGGTGTCGTGGGAGTAAAAAGTGACGTGGCATCACTTTTTGCCCACGACACGAGCACGACGGCTCAACTGCACCGTGTGCTCTTAATGTCATGGTATGCAAATAAAGCTTTATCACTATATTATGTCACAAAAACCCTAATGCTTGTTTGCATTGCAGATTCGAGCATCTGGCCTGATAACAAATGGGCAGTTAATCCTAGTCTTAGATTGTGACATGTATTCAAACGATCCAGAGACACCACTTCGAGCATTATGTTACTTTATGGATCCTAACGCAGATCCGAAGCTTGCATTTGTTCAATTTCCTCAAAGATTCAGTTGCATCAATAAGAATGACATTTATGCTTCCGAGATCATTCCAGAGACACAAATGTTAAGTCTTGGCTTGGATGGCTTGTTAGGCGCTCAGTTTATGGGCACAGGTGGCTTCTTCAAACGACATGTTATTGGTGAAGGACATTCATTTAGTGTCAATACATTCGGCAATGGGATCCACTCAAACTCGATAACGACTAGAGATGTGCTAGTTTCAGCACATGAAGAAGCAAGCTGCAACTATGAGGATAACACCACTTGGGGTCGGCAGGTTTGTTTTCTTAACTCCTGGTCGCAATAACAATTTACAACAGAAAAACACTATTAGGGACATAATATCCTAGCTATAAAAGTTTTATTCTTTTTATTACATCAATACAGCTGATCGACTCGTAAAAAAATTTGTGATGCATAATCATAGTTCAATATTTGCATGAAAATTAGCACTAAACGTACGCCCTTTTGAATTTCTATTTAGAGTAAAGTGCAAAAATCATCCCTGTGGTTTGTCAAAAGTTTGAATTACATCCCTCGTTAATACTTCGCGCAGTATACATCACTGTGGTTGTAAAATGGTGCACAATACATCCCTGAGGACGGATGGTGCAAATACTTTACAGTTAAGGGTTAAAACTGTTTGTCACTCTAAGGGTGTTTTGGTCATTTTACAACCCAGGGATGATTTTTGCACTTAACTTTAAAAAAATTAGAAATTTTTTTTTTCAAAAATTTGAAATTTTTTTTTTTTTTGAAAAAAGGTTTTTGAATTTTTTTTCGATAATATTAATTTTTTTCAAAAAACTTTCGAAAAAGTTCCTTTTTAAAAAAAAAATTTTTGAAAAAAAAACAGTTTTCGATTTTTTTTTGAAAAAAAAATACTTTTTCGTAGATTTCCTAAAATAATTTTTTTAAAAATTTCGAAAAAAAACATTTCCATAAAAATCAAAGAAAATACTTTACTCTTTTTTATAATTTTTTTTTAAAAGTGTTTTTTTTTATTTCGAAAATATTTTTTTTTTCATTTTAAATTTTATCGAAATTTAAAAAGAAAAATACCGTTTTCGAAATTTAAAAAAAAAGCACCCCTTCGATTTTTTTTTAAAAGAAGATATTTTCGATTTTTTTTATAGAAAATATTTTTTTGAATTTTTTTGGACAAAACTCTTTTTTGGAAAAATTTTAAAACAAGTTTTGTTTGGGGTTTGCGGAAAGTATTTTTTTCAAACAAAATTCAAAAAAAGTATTTTTTTTTTAATTTCTAATATCGTTTTTTTTTCAAATTCGGATTTTTTTTTTAATTTAGAAAAAAACTTTTTCGAAAGTTAAAAAAAAAACCTTTTCGAAAGTTTAAAAAAAACTTTTACGAAATTTTTTTGAAAAAATAAATTGAAATTTTTTGAGAAAAAAACTTTTTTCAAATTTGTTTTTTAAAGTTAAGTGCAAAAATCATCCCCGGGTTGTAAAAAGACCAAAACACCCTTAAAGTCATAAACAATTTTAACCCTTAACTGAAAACTATTTGCACCATCCGTCCGCAGGGATGTATTGTGCACCATTTTGCAACCACAGTGATGTATACTGCGCGAAGTATTAACGAGGGATGTAATTCAAACTTTTGACAAACCACAGGGATGATTTTTGCAATTTACTCTTCTATTTATTCCGGTTGACATCTGTAAGTGGCAACAATATTAGTTGTAGCGACTCATTTTCAATAAATCTGGATATGTATTGCAGATTGGATTTCGATATGGGACCTTGACTGAGGGCACATACACAAGTTTTCGACTTCATTGTGAAGGATGGAAGTCTATTCTTTGCAATCCGAAAAGAGCTGCATTTCTTGGTGGTTCACCATCGAACTTATATGACATCCTTACTCAAGTTAAACGATGGTACACGGGGTACCTTGAGTTATTCTTTAACAAATATTGCCCATTGACGTATGGTGTTAGGTCCATGAATCCCCTTCAGGCTTTATGTTACACACATTATACTCTTCGTTCATTTTGGTCGATCCCAGTCATTGTCTACGCATTCTTGCCTCAAGTTTCGCTCATAAACTCTTTCAGTGTGTTCCCAAAGGTAAGAATTCGACTTTTATAATCATACAATCCCATCAAATACAGTGTACTCAGATTAACTTCAGGTTAAAAACATAAACATTTGATTATTCCAGGTTTCTGAAGATGGATTCTTGTTGCACGCACTTCTCTTTCTTGGAGCTTATGGAAAAGATTTTCTAGATTTTGTAGTGTTCGGTGGAAGGACAACACAAAGGTGGTGGAATCACCAAAGAACGTGGTTAATGTGGGGGCTTTCGAGCTACCCATTTGCTTTGCTCGAGTGGTCACTTAAATCCCTTGGCTTATCCACATCCAGATTCAATGTTACAAGCAAAGTGGTCGATGAGGAACAAAATAGATTATACGAACAGGGGTTGTTTGAATTTGGAGTTGAATCTGTCTTGTTTTTTCCAATCTCGGTAGCATCGTTGATCAACTTAATGTCATTTGTAAAAGGAATAGTCATCGATGTTATATTCCATGGGAGATTTGAGGAGTTGTTTGTTCAGATATTCATATCTGGATTTGCAGTTCTGAATAGTTGGCCGATATATGAAGGCATGATCTTAAGGAAGGACAGCGGGAAGATGCCATTGAAGATTAGCTTAGCATCATTGGCGACTGCAATAGCGATCTGTGTGTGGCATCAGATTGTCTTTGGTTATCAGAAGGCAGCCGAAGTTGAATGGTGCAGAACAGTTGGTATATTCTTACCAACTTTCTTTTGCAGCATATGTGGTATTCAGGGGATGAAGTTGTCTCTTTTTTTTTAAACCCGGCTTATTGATTTTCCTTAGACTGCATAATCGAATAAGCCCTACTAGCAACAACACACTTTTGGTGTCCAATAACCTTAAAGTCAAATTTGAGAGTCCATAAAACGTCGTTTGAACTGTACCACCTAAATAAGATGTTGCATTTGCTGTTTAAGTTATCAGATACAGCGGTATGGATAGCATGTATTATAAGTCCATAATACTACCAATATCATTGTTCATCGTTTAACAGCTTTACGTTCCATGAAGAACTGGCTTTCAAATTCCAAATTAGTATCACATCCGAGCAATGTATTGAGAGAAGGTTGATTCCAGTTGCATCACAATTCACCAAAGTTACACTCATTCAAAATCACCATGATGTAATGTTTACCTTTCCCGGAACCAAGCAGGGCGAACAGGTTCAAAAGTGTAATGACTCAATTCCTCTCGTCTTTGCTTTCAGTCTTTCACTATAAACTCAAATACAGAGTTTGGAATCATCTAATGAACAGAACAATGTGTCTAAATATAAAAAGTATTCGAGCTCTTCAGTCTTTGATAAGGCTTCTGACAATCGCTTGTGGTGGCTGGTATTTTTCTAGAATTTAGCCTCATGTTATACAATCATGTCTGTTTTCGATTTAATATAATGATTTTTTTTTCTTTTGAACGGCAATTTAATATAATGAATTAGTCCAACGACTGGCAAGTGCTTTTCCGTGTGTGGATCCAAGAGTTAAGACAAATATAACAACACCCATGATTAGAAAACTTATGTCAACAATAATTTTTTACAGCAACAATGCAAGTCACATTTACCAAATGCTACTATCATAATTAGAAAAAAGTAATGAATCCAATCTAGCTTAACCTTTCTGCAATAAAAAAAACTACTAAACATTTAACCAAAGTGTCGGAACTACATCCCATATTGACTGCTCTATGGCCAGGTCGCTTACATCTCTTATAAAACCCAAACGCTTGGGATCAATTCTTACTTTGCTAATAAGAGGACGTGGGAAGACTTGCTCCACTAGATTGCCACTTTTTGAAGGGATACGATTCAAATTGTACGTATAAAACTAAAGTATACGATTCAGATTGTCAACAAATTTCTGTGACACGACTTTTTGGGATTGTGTAAATGATCCAATGCTACCTGTAAACACATACGCTTCAAATCATAAACGAAGCAACAAAATATATATTGAGGCACCCTATTTTATAAACACAAGCATCATTTGTCAATTAACCAAAACCATAGCAAAATCCAAATAAGTAACAAGATAATAAAATAAAAATAAAACTTGAGGCCTTACACGGAATCCATGTACTACTGGCACAGAATGTGTGAGTCACTGCATCACCGCAATGGTGTGGCCCCGGTTCTCAAGCCATGCACCTGCAAATTCCAACATCAGATCTCTGCATTTTACTCTATATAGTAGGGTAGTATGGTTATTAACAAAAAAAATCATCGAGTGTCTAACCTATTACTGTATTATGAAAGTAAGCGAATCCAGAGAAAAGAAATAGCGGGATCGGCTGAAAGAAATCAAAAGACATGATGATCGAGCAGATCGGATATCGGGATGTGGGTGGCTAGGGTTTTTAGGGTTTGAAGTAAGGAGGATGAAGTTGGTTGGTGCTGATATATATAGGAAATGAGTAAGTGAAGTGAGTTTGTGATTGGTGGGATTCATGTGTTATGGATCGGTGATGTGTAAACCATTGTAGCCATTGGATTAAAGTGGGGTTATAATGTGTTGAATTTCAAACTATTCAAAAGAGATATTTTGAAAGTGTTTTGAGATTTTCAAAATATTTAGAGATAGATTTCAAAATTTCAGTAAATTTTAGGAGGGAGAGTTCAAAATGGTTTGAAATATTTTGTTTTGGTGAAGACTTTTATGACGACTTTTATGTTGAGTTTGAGTTTGTGTGTGATAGATAGATGGATGGTTGGATTGTGAGTGTTTTTCTAGTATATAAATATGGAGTAAAGATCGGTGGGAAGAAACTAAAATCACACATTTGAGATGCAACGACTTGTATTATATGTATTTATATTAATATAGATGCATTATCTTAAGTTTCGGAAGTTAATTTGATGTGTATATTGTGTAAATTTATTATCATGATTTTTGGCACGTGCAGAGGAACAAAAATATAAATAAATCATAAAATGCATCTAATATATATGTATATGCATCTAATTAAAAGCGGGTTAATATAAAAAGAAGTTACTAAACTTTCCATAAAAAAATTTCTAAGGTAACGAACGTTCATTTTGTGTTTCTAAATTACTAATGTTCATATGACCGGTTGATTAAGTTACCCACTTATCAAAAACGTGATATTTATGTTACTTAACATGAAAAAACAAGACATTTATGTTATTTAACTTATCAAAAAACATGCATTCAGGTTACTCAAATCAACACTAAATTATAGTGATGTATAGTTTAGTAAAGTTTAGTAACTTAGAAACACAAAATGAACGTTTGTTACCTTAGGACAAATTTCTTAGAACGTTTAGTAACTTGTCTGTATATTAACCCAATTAAAAGCTATACAACACGTTATGATGCATTATAATGCATCTAAAATTATAAAGATGCATCTAATTGAGTGGATGCATCTCGAATATACAGTTATAATTTCTTCTTATCCTTCTTATTTTAAGGTTTCTTCTCATTTGATCCTAACTCTATAAATATGTAGTATGTAATAGATAAAAAGATTGTTTTTGTTAAAAAAACTTTTCATTCGATTTGGGAACCTCACTTAATAATGTGAAAGGAAAGTAGTCGTCATATAGGGTTGGCTGGCATCTAAAAAATAATGTGCACGGTCAGAATTTTTTTTCGTTGACTTAAACCGAACTGGACCGAACCGTACACATTCAGTCAGGTCCGCGGTTTCCCCCTGACTCGATCTCAGTCCGGGGTCTTCGCCCGATGCTCACCTCTATTCACAACACCTTTATGTTTTTGTATTACAGCTAGTCGGCTAATAATACCATTTTTTTAAATAGTTGCTCACCATTAGAAAAAATATGTTCATTTACAACGTAAAACGTCATAATAAGAGTGGTTGCCTGGTTCAAATGCATATTCTATAATGAAACTCTATAAATCATCTTCATCAATTCAAAAAAAAAGGTCGTCGGCTAGAAACTCATCTGGCAATATAAGCGAACATGCCTATAAAACAAGATAATTGCTAAGCCTGATAAATAATACATGGTCTAATAAACCTCCAGCTAATAGCCTAGACTCAGATTTATGTAAGCATGTACTAGTAATATATATATTCATGAAGAATTATAAACTTTACATAAGACCTGAATGCTTAAGCTACGTCCTTCGATTAGGAGGGCAACGTGAGTTTGTGGTTAGGTGGCTTTAGGTTTTTCTAGCCCACTTTTTATCCATGCGATGCAGTTAAGATCTGCAGCAATGGTGGCCAATTCCTGGTTTACGAAAGGAACAAGTTCTTCATAGTCAAAGAAATATGGACCATTAATGAGGTTTGAGGTTTAGAACCATGATCAAAACCAGAACAACATCCATGGCCGCACCTTGATGGAATCGCGCACTCAGCAGAAAAAGCCTTTAAGAAACTTGCATCCAATCCTCTCTGGCTTACAAGGTCCTGTTGTGGAATGAACTGTCCTTGATTCCCCACTTTTGATGCCATTTGGAGGGGTACAAACAAAAAAAGCTCTAACTTTTAGGGTTGGATAATAACTAAATTTTTACTAGTTGAAAAGTTCGTTTTCTCGGTATCTCTTCGAATTGATCTCGGGTTAATTGTGTGAGATTAGTTGTTCTTGGTGGAATAAAAAAGGAATGGTCGTTGTCTAAAACTAATTAAAAATAAAGATTTGGAACAATTAAAAATAAAGTAAGGAAACAATAATGAAAGATTAAAACTTAACGGAAAATAAATGACGAGAAATTAAAGGTAATAAAAGTAAATGACGCAAATTAAAACTTAAAATAAAAGGAAAGCAAGTAAAAGTGCAAGTAAAGAAAAAGGCGGGAAAAAAAAATAAAGTTTAAAATTAAAAACTGAAAAACACTATTCGGAATACTAATATGCTATGCGGAATAAATCATGCCTATTCGGAATAAAGGTTATGCGGAATAATAAAAATCTATTCTATGCGGAATAAATCTGTTATGCGGAATAAAATACTATGCTGAAAAAAAGACTATGCGGAATAAAAGAAAGCTATTCGGAATACTTGAACATTCCGAATAGAAGACTCTACTCGTAATAATCTAATATTCCGAATAGAAGACTCTATTCGGAATAATTAGACATTCCGAGTAAGGGTCTCTATTCGGAATATCCAGATCTTCCGAATAGGGATTCTATTCGGAATAAACTACAATATTCCGCATAGAGAACAAAGGAAACATTCCATTCGGAATATCTGGAGAAGATACAGTAACTTGAACGACGAACAGTGGAAAAAGAAAAGAACACGAATTTGATCCAATCTAACCAAAGTAAACCAAAAGATTAAACCAAAACAACCAATAAACATCAACTAACAATAATCAATCAACACAAATCATCAAAACTAACAAACAAAGTCAAATCAATCAAAACCCACTTGATTGAAAATAAGAAAACTCAAGAACATGAACACAAAGATTAAGGACAAATCAAGCAAGAAAGGAAGAAGGAGATTAACAATAAAGTAAAGATTAACATCAATTAAATGGAAACTTACTTGGAATTAAAAGAAAATTAAAGGTGCGTTACATGAAGATTAAGGTGCATAAAAGTAAAGAACATGAAAATGAAAATGGTGGAAGGATGGGTTGTCAAGCCACCAACAACTTGAAAAATGAAAACACTAAAACTATTTATAGGGAGATTAGGGAGGAGCTTAGGAAGCTTCCTCCCTCTTTCTTCTTTTCCTTAATTGCACAATTAAGTCCTTGATCTTCTTAATCTTTAGTTAATCTTCTTAATACTTGGACTTTTCTTGGGATTTCTTCAAACTCGCCTTGTAATCTTCAATAAATTAGACTTGAGTTTTTCGGCTTTTTAGTAAACTTTCGTCTTTTGACTTTTTCTTCGATAAATCTTCAGAATTGGTCTTGGACTTCCGTTCTTTTTCCACTCTTGATCTTTCGACTTCATCTTTCGTCTTTTTCTTCGATAAAAGCCCGTGAATGCCGTGTTTTCTCCACTTTTCACCTTTTCGTCCTAAATTACAACAAAAACACAAACCACGCATAATTCCGACATAAATGACATAAAATACACGTTTTGGCTCGGTTATTATTGTAATTAAGTGGTAAAAAGGATGGGTGTTTTCACACCTATCAAATCCCCTACACTTAACCATTGCAATGTCCTCATGCAATGCATTAGTTACAAATCAAGTTTACATTTTTCATTATAATCAACCTACCTTGGCCTTTATTAAACAACTAAGGAAAATCAAAAGGTAGAAAATAACAAGATGCAACAAGGGAGAAACTTGTAAAGAAATCTAAGACTTACATTAGGGCTTGTGTGTCATGAATGTTCATCACCCTCAAATTTCACGTTCCCCATGCCAAGCTTAAAAACAAGATCATTGTTAGTACAAGTTAGCATAACAAACATTTACTCATGTGGTTCAATTAAATGCTTAAGCTCCCTTATTCCTAATTGTATCTCTTATATTTTATTTTTGTCTTAGAATGATCATGAAGATGCATTTTTGGACTTATTTCGATAGTTTATTAAGGCTGAAAGCAAAGTAGGACGATTTGATCAATAGTTAGCTAAAGGACAAAATCTCTTAAAACTGCTTCTCGGGATATCAAAAAGTTCATATCTTGGCATAACTTGGTTCACGATTTGAGACCTTTCTCGGGCCGATATTTGGCATGTACTTCATACTTCATATCTTCGAGAGACGTTCTTGAGATAATGGTCTTCTCATCATAATAGAGTTTCTTCACTTGGAGACTTTTAAGGGGTACTCCAACTTTGTTGACCACGACTTCATGATTATTTCTTCAATCTCTATTTGGGATTTCGAGATACAACGATCCGCCTCCTTTTCGGACTTGGATCTATTTATCCTCATACCTTGTTAGGGTATTTTCGGATAGACTTCTCCATGATCTTTATGGGAGTTGATTGCTTTTCGTCGTGAGTCTTGATCCTTCATATTGACTTTGGGAATAATGCTTTTCACATCACTTTGGATCTTCAACAATAAAATTGAATCCTCATGCCTTGTTAGGGCCTTTTCGGACTCGCCAATCTTCGCGCCCCGCTTCATAAGTTATGCCTTGGCTATGAACTCTTATCATTACCGAGCAACTTTTAAACGATCTTGGGCTAGAAGCTAAGTAACTTTTCAAATCGTACGACCTTACTTATTGTAGATAATTTATTAGCAAGTGATGGGAGAAAAAGATCATAATTAACTCACATAAGTTAATGAGAGAATACCAAACTTGTAACTAACTCTATCATTTCTCGTTCTCCACAATTTAAAATCTCAAGGAATGAGACTCGTGGATGCTTAGCCTAATAAACCAATTAAGGTCTACATGGTTAAGGATACTAGCTAGAGTGAACTTGGATAAGTAAACTCGGGTTGAGTCAAAATATTCACAACGGGCCTAATATATCTAAGATATCTAAACTTGCTAAAACCATTTTATTAAAATAAGAGAAAAATAGCAGAAATAAAGGGAACTACAACTAGGCCAAAATAGATTAAAATTTTTGAAAAATGTCGAAAAATTGATTTTCCAGTTAAAATGAGGGCAATTACAAGGAAAAGGCCACTTAACATCGATAGAAGTCCCCCCTACACTTAATATAAACATTGTCCTCAATGTTTAAGCATGTGGGAGTAAACTCCCCTACACTTAGGACATTGTGCACGTTGTTTAAATCTCGCTAAGGAAGAGACAACTAAAGAGATTCCTATTTTAATATTGAGAAATATAAAATAGGGAATCAAAAAGAGTTTAGGATAGAACCGGGAAGAAAGGAACACGGAAGCACGGTTCGTCAAAAGTCATCAAGAGTGTGTCTGTGAAGCTCTAATCCCTGCAATGATAAGAAAGAAAGCAAGAGACACCAACGGGGCTCCCCCCTACACTTATGGTGAAAATAGATAGATAATTGGGTTGCCTCCCAAAAAGCGCTTGTTTATATTAACCGAGTCACGAGCCTGACTCGTCCCCGAATTAAATGGTCCATGGGGAAGCCTCGAATGTGATACCGGGATCAAAGACCTTGTCCTCGTTCCCGGTTGTCATCAACAAAGGAGAGGCGGGGGGATAAGTCTCGAATGGAAGAAAGGTCCTTTCAACATACGAGAAGTATGTGAATTCAAGATCCACGGGAGGTGGGTTGGGTATAGTAAGCACATTGTCCTCCCCTAAAGACAATGGATGCTGAGCAAACGGCAAAGCCGTATGGTTATCAATCATAGCATAATCAATGTCACCTCCCGGGTCAAAGCACTCATCCTCCGAGATAGTGGCTAAAGGGGAGGATGAAAGGTGCTCGGGAGGGGGACTTGGGACAATATTTTCCTGTAGCAAATTAGCAAAAATAATGTCCCCCTCCAAATCATCGTCATCATTACCTGGTGGTATGGAGTGAATGTCAATTTCTTCCAGCAATGGGTCATTATCTTCAACTGGAATAATAGATGGAGGCAAAGACTCGGAAGGAGAAGGAGAAGTCAACGCTTCGATTTGATCAATAAGAAGGTGCACTTTCCGTAATCTATCGCGAAGAAGTACGTCTTCCACCTCATCCACACGATCATGTTCATCGGTGAACTTCTCGTAAACCGGAGAGAATAAATCGTCATCGTCTGCATCGCCCGATGGAGATTGAGAAATTTCAAAAGTGAAATTCTCATAGCAGAGAGAAGAATCGTCATCACTAGGATCGACTTCTTTCGTAAGAGCAATGTCGTCCTCAGGCTCCATAGCAGCTGGTATGTCACAAACGTCATCATCCAATACTTTGTCAGGAACAACATCACTAAGCTCATTCAATGTATCGCACTCCTTCGACATGTTAGGGATATTGAGAGGAGGGATGACAATAGCGCTAGGACATTGAGCAGTAAGATCATTCCAAGAAATAGTAGGCTCATCGTCATCATCATCGTAATAGTATGGATACACCGGAGGAGGAGTATAAGTCTCGATATTCGATATTTGCTCCTGTCGTTGATCCTCTTGATATTTTTCGATGAACTTGTTCCAAGATTCTTGAATTTGTTGAACTTGCTTAACCAGATTGTCCCGTTGTTCATTGGAGCTCAATTGTTCGAAGGAGGGTTGAGGATCGATGATGTGTTGTGGGGGTTCAAAATGTTGAAAACCTGAATTATAGCATGGTTGTGGCTCATAGGAATTAGAAACCGGGTTTGGTTCATAATAATCCATTGGTGAAGAAAATTGAGGACACGGATTTTGCTCAATATAATTCATTGGTTGACAATAAGAAGAATCATGAGGACCCCCACAAGTTTGGCAAGAAGGGTAAGGAGAAAAGTCGGGTGCGTCTTGTGGATAGTTATTTTCATTGTCATAATTATACCCCGGTTCTTGCCCGTAATCATACGAGTATTGAACCGGGCACGAAACATGCCAATGAGAATCGCTTCCACAATAGATGCACGGGGAAAGAGTAGGTGGGTTCAAAAAGGAAGAATTAAGTGAGTGGCACAAAGGACAAAATCCTGGTAGTAATTGCGTATCTTTGATATCGTTTCCGCACCGCTCACATGTACACCATTGACAAGAGTCGTTCCCGTACAATCGTCTCCCGCACCCGACGCAATTGACATAAAAATCCATAGAGAAAGATAGATAAGGAAGAAGAATATTTTTGGTGCAAAACTTTGAAAAAGAAATGCTTTTTATAATTTTTCAAATGTTTTTGGATTTTTGAAAATTTTGGACAAGAAAAATAACGTTCACAAGTGAACGGGTCCCAAAATCCAACGCGTCACTCAAAAAAAACCTTCAATCTTCACGAAAAGAGCCGGCAGCGGCGCCATTTGATAACTAAATTTTTACTAGTTGAAAAGTTCGTTTTCTCGGTATCTCTTCGAATTGATCTCGGGTTAATTGTGTGAGATTAGTTGTTCTTGGCGGAATAAAAAAGGAATGGTCGTTGTCTAAAACTAACTAAAAATAAAGATTTGGAACAACTAAAAATAAAGTAAGGAAACAATAATGAAAGATTAAAACTTAACGGAAAATAAATGACGAGAAATTAAAGGTAATAAAAGTAAATGACGCAAATTAAAACTTAAAATAAAAGGAAAGCAAGTAAAAGTGCAAGTAAAGAAAAAGGCGGGAAAAAAAAATAAAGTTTAAAATTAAAAACTGAAAAACACTATTCGGAATACTAATATGCTATGCGGAATAAATCATGCCTATTCGGAATAAAGGTTATGCGGAATAATAAAAATCTATTCTATGCGGAATAAATCTGTTATGCGGAATAAAATACTATGCTGAAAAAAAGACTATGCGGAATAAAAGAAAGCTATTCGGAATACTTGAACATTCCGAATAGAAGACTCTACTCGGAATAATCTAATATTCCGAATAGAAGACTCTATTCGGAATAATTAGACATTCCGAGTAAGGGTCTCTATTCGGAATATCCAGATATTCCGAATAGGGATTCTATTCGGAATAAACTACAATATTCCGCATAGAGAACAAAGGAAACAGTCCATTCGGAATATCTGGAGAAGATATAGTAACTTGAACGACGAACAGTGGAAAAAGAAAAGAACACGAATTTGATCCAATATAACCAAAGTAAACCAAAAGATTAAACCAAAACAACCAATAAACATCAACTAACAATAATCAATCAACACAAATCATCAAAACTAACAAACAAAGCCAAATCAATCAAAACCCACTTGATTGAAAATAAGAAAACTCAAGAACATGAACACAAAGATTAAGGACAAATCAAGCAAGAAAGGAAGAAGGAGATTAACAATAAAGTAAAGATTAACATCAATTAAATGGAAAATTACTTGGAATTAAAAGAAAATTAAAGGTGCGTTACATGAAGATTAAGGTGCATAAAAGTAAAGAACATGAAAATGAAAATGGTGGAAGGATGGGTTGTCAAGCCACCAACAACTTGAAAAATGAAAACACTAAAACTATTTATAGGGAGATTAGGGAGGAGCTTAGGAAGCTTCCTCCCTCTTTCTTCTTTTCCTTAATTGCACAATTAAGTCCTTGATCTTCTTAATCTTTAGTTAATCTTCTTAATACTTGGACTTTTCTTGGGATTTCTTCAAACTCGCCTTGTAATCTTTAATAAATTAGACTTGAGTTTTTCGGCTTTTTAGTAAACTTTCGTCTTTTGACTTTTTCTTCGATAAATCTTCAGAATTGGTCTTGGACTTCCGTTCTTTTTCCACTCTTGATCTTTCGACTTCATCTTTCGACTTCATCTTTCGTCTTTTTCTTCGATAAAAGCCCGTGAATGCCGTGTTTTCTCCACTTTTCACCTTTTCGTCCTAAATTACAACAAAAACACAAACCACGCATAATTCCGACATAAATGACATAAAATACACGTTTTGGCTCGGTTATTATTGTAATTAAGTGGTAAAAAGGATGGGTGTTTTCACACCTATCATTGGACGAGAAAGTGTCTGACATATCATGGATGGATCTACAGAGACGCGATAATTTAAGATCTCCATTACGGATACATCTTTGAGTTCTGAAGGTTTTAATTGATAGGTGTTCTCACTTGATAAAGTGTCTTTCAACGATGCATTAATTGGGGATAATAAGGTGGCTGATGGTGCTTAAACAAGTACATGATGGAAACATAGAATTAGGCATGTTGAGCTTTTTCCTTATAGTCAAATTTTAGTGATTCTTGATAGCGCTATATGACCTCGCAAGAGCTTTGCAATAACTGCCCATTTGTTTCCCATATTTTTCATGGGATTCAGCTATAATCTGATTCTCTGCATCTGTAGAACATAAAAAGGCTCGTTGAGGATCAGAAGTGTAAACGCATAATAAATGTGAAAACACTTATCCTTTTACCACTCAATTATAATAATAACCAAGCCAAAACGTGTATTTTATGTCGTAAATGTCGAAATTATGCGTGGTTTGTGTTTTTGTTGTGATTTAGGATCAAAATGTGAAAAGGGAAGAAAACACGGGCTTTCACGGGCTTTTATCGAAGAAAAAGACAAAAGACGAAGTCGAAAGATCAAGAGTGCAAAAAGAACGGAAGTTTAATGAAGTCGAAGAACTCAAGTCTAATAAATGAAGAAATTATAAGACGAGTTTAATTAATCCCGAGACAAAGTCGAAAAAAGACGAAGAATTTATAAAGACGAAAAGACGAGAAAAGGAAGGAAGCATCAAGACATACTAATCCTCCTATGAATACCCTCTTAATGTGTCATTAGGAGGTGTTAGCTAAATTGACAACTTATTCTTTCCACCCTTATTTTTCATGTCATTTATTTACTTGTCAATTTACATTCATTGTCTTGCACCTTAAATTTGTAAGTCCTTTAATTTTTACTTTTAATTGTTGTTGAATCTTTAATTTTAATCAAGTTTTTATATTAATCTCTCCTTCTACCTTTCTTATTTTTGTTAATCTTTATGTTTATGTGCTTATTGGTATGCTTATTTGATTAATTGTTATGTTTTTACGTGTTTGATTGTGTTAGCTTATTGATTTTATAGCTTATTGTGTGTTTGATTTGATTTTAGTTAAGTGTTTTTATTAGTTTATTTTATTAAAAGTAGATTTTTAATTTTTAGTTTTATTAGTGTTTTTACAGTTTTTGATTTGTGGTTGAATTAGTTTTTCTTAAAAGTGAATTAGATTAAGTTTTAGTTAATTGCTTATTTGATTTGTGCTTATTTTTAGCTTATTTCGTGAGTTTTTAATATTACTGTATCAGTTTTCATGTTTTCAGATTAGGGTTTTAAATTCCGAAGTTCTCCTTTTTTCTGAAATTATTTTTCCTGAAATTGTTCATTTATCTGAAAAAGTTGATTTCTCTGAAAATTTCTCTGAAAAAGTTTGATATTCCGAAAAAGTCAAAAAATCTGAAAACAAAGAGTTCCGAAAAAATCATTTTTCGGAAGAAAGTTCTGAATTTGTCATTTTTTTTGAAAAATTTCAATAATCTGAAAAGACCCCAAAGTTCTGAAAACATAAAGCTCCGAAAAAAGTAAAGTTCCGAAAAAAAAGTTCTGTATAAGTTTAGTATTCCAAAGAATCAGATATTGCGAAAAAACAAGTAATCCGAAGAATCAGACATTCCGAAAATTTTACTGAAAAGTGACGTGCTTGCTTCTGCTTAGGTATCTTTCCCGCCAAAAATTGAGCAGCTAGCTTGTTAGCTTGAGCTGCTTACTTGCTAGCTTGTTTATTATTTAGTATTGTTCCGTGATTGTTTAGTTTAATCTGAAAGTTATTCCGATTTTAATTTTGAAAGTCATGTATTTTTAGTTGAATTTTTCGTCAATTTTTAGTATTATTAATTTTTTATAAAGTTTAAGTTTTATCTTTTATTTTGTACCCGCTTTAGATTTTGCCTCATTTAGCTTTAAAGTACCCACTTTGTTTCATTTTCTCATTTTTCATTAAGTAAACTTTATTTTCGAGTCGATAGTTAATTTCGTCTTTTAGTTTTATTTTTATTAATTGTTTCGTTTTAATTTACGTTTATTTGTTCGTTTCGCTCCTTTATTATTAGTTATTTGTTTTAATTTCTCATCATTTACTTTTTAATCATTTATAGCTTTATTTACCTTGCCTTTTACTTTAAAGTTTAGCAATTTTATTTTACAACAACGACCAATCTATTTCTTTTTCACCAAAAGACGACTGAGTCGCACGTTAACCAATAGTCAATTCGAATAGAAACGAAGAACAATTTCAAAGATGTAAAAATTCAGTTATTAACGCAACATTCAAATAATACCACCTTTAACTTTATTTTATATCAACAATAGCTTAAATTTGTTTGAGATAACTCGTCATTGGATAAGAGATGTTGTATAAATCTTAAAGGTATCTGAAACTAGAAATGCATAGACTAACAATTTGATCAAGTAGAAACCATTATTGTTCATAATAAGATAATCAACATCTAAACCCACATCATAAACCAATAATTCCTTGAGGTCAGATACAATCTATTCCATATTTTATAAAACCAAGCTCTTTAAATTAGTTACTCAAATATATTCTTCATATCTTAACAATACGGTGACTTGTGAATATGTGCTATAATCAAATCACTGCATTGGGTAACAAAGAAGATGGAACTGTACGAATGTACAAGACTATGTTCCAAACACCACCTGATTCACGCCTTATTTAAAACCAAATTCCCCCTGTTACGTGTCAATCATGGAAGGAAAATGTGAATGGAATTAAATCTCAAAGCATCGATTAGTAAATAAAGATCATTAAAAGAAGTAAAGGGGTTTAAAGCAAATATGGATTTATATATAGCCACATAAATGAATATCAATCATCAGTATTTCATTTTTAAAGTAACATCTCTCTGATGCATCGATGCAAATTTATGATCGCCTATTCAGAAACACCTTGAAAATCATACACTCATCGAGTATAGAAGCTATAAAGACCGCATCTAATATGAAAGTGACAAACACAACATATAAACAGCTATAATTACTTTAGGCATAAGTTTAGGTCATATGTTTAGGCATAAGTTTACTCCCGATACACAATGTGGTAGATTGTAATGATTGTAAACAGATTTTGGGAAAAAGATGACGAGTACATCGTATTAATATAACAATGATAAAAGAGATTACATGAGAATATATATAAACGTAACGGGACTAAACTAAACTAATCTAATAAGGGCCTAATAAAACCAACTATCAGTTCTAACACTGATAAATCCCTTTTTAGTTGCCTACATTTTAAAGGAATGAGGCCACATTCACGTGGCAACTTTATCATTAGGGAATGTGGCAGCACCAAGCCCCGAAATAAACTTCCTAATCCAAATTGCTTCTTTAGCAGCCTCCGAATCGGCTATATACTCAGCCTTTGTAGATGAGATGAAATGGATGGTCTGCTTCGCGCTTTCCAGCTAACAACACCTCCATTCAGTATGAAAACATATCCAGTTTGAGACATCACGTCATCAACGTCTGTCAGATATCCATCATCAGTGTAGCAAGCAACCTTGAGTTCTCGTTTCATATCTCCTCCATAAACAAGAAACATGTCTTTGGTATGCCTAAGATACCTTATAATGTTCTTAACAGCAGGAAATCGGCTTGTCATGCTATGTGAGAACGCAACTTCTGGTCTAGTGCATCTAACATCATACATGATTGATCCTACTGCTGAAGCATAGGGAACTCTCTGCATGCGTTTTACCTCAACAGGGGTAGATGCTCGTTGAGCCTTAGATAATTTTGGTTCTGCTTGCATGCGAATAGAGCCACGTTTGGAATTATCCATGTTATACTTCTTCTAAATCTTATCTATGTAAGCACTTTGACATAAACTAATTAACCACCTTGATCTATCTCGATAGATCTTGTTTCCAAGAATATATGCAGCCCCTCCTTGATTCTTCTTGGCAAAACATCTTCCAAGGTAAGATTTTACAACGTTGGAATGTATTTTCCCATGAGTAATATGTCATCGACATACAAGATTAGGAACGTTACATTACTCCCACTAGCTTTGATATATACACATGACTCATCGGGATTTTGAGTGAAACCAAAGTTCTTGATTTCATCATCAAATCTCTTATTCTGTTGCCTTGATGCTTGCTTAAGTCCATAAATGGATCTCTAAAGCTTGCATACACGGTTTGGATATTTAATTGACAAAACCTTCAGGTTGCTTCATATAGACTTCTTCGTAAAGTCTTCCATTGAGGAAAGAGGTTTTAACACCCATTTGTCAAATCTCGTAGTCATAGAATGCCACTATGGCTAAGAGAATCCTTATAGCTTTGATATCTGCAACCGGAGAGAAGGTCTCTTCATAATCAACCCTAAAGGTTTGAGTGAAGCCCCTCGCTGCATATCGAGCCTTAAAGGTGTGTACTTTGCCATCCTTGTCAGTCTTCTTCTTGGATAACCACTTGCCTCTAATGGTTTTAGTGTTAGGAGGAAGGTCAACTAAGATCCAAACATCATTGTCTTTCATGGATTGCATCTCCACATTCATAGAATCCAACCATTTTTCATATTCAAGATCTGCTAATGCAGCTTTGTAGTTAGTAGGTTCACCATGATCCCCTAACTCATGTTCCTCAACGTCAATGTATAAACACATACGGTCAGGAGCATGCCTAGTCCTTGTAGACTTACGAATGGGAGCAATATCACTTATAGGTTCATCAATTTCTTGATCATCCTCTTCATGATCTTGGGGGTTTTCAGACGGAGGTATATCTTCATCTTGAATTAATTCAAGATCTTCGAAACCCCCACTTGCTTCTTGATTCATAAGATTGCTCTCTAGGAATTCAGCATTACGAGCAGCAATAACTTTATTCTCGGGTGGGTAATAGAAGGAGTAACCTATCGTTTCCTTTGGGTATCCTACAAAGATACACTTAACCAATATGGGTTCAATTTTTTCAGGTTTATTAAGCGTATCATGCTTAACAAGAGTCTCACATCCCTAGAATTTTAAGTAAGACAACTTAGGGGATTGCCCATGCCATACTTCGTATGGATTCTTTTCCACCTTCTTAATTGGAACCATATTGAGAATAGCAGACTCAAGAGCATACTCCCAAAAGGACTTTGGAAGAGTTGTTTGTGCCATCATGGAGTGAACCATATCAAGTAGGGTTCTATTTCTCCTCTCAAACACACCATTATGTTGTGGTGTATATGGAGGAGTTCTATGGGCAATAATCTCATGCTCCTTTAGATAATCTAAAAACCCATAACTCATAAATTCACCTCCACGATCAGAACGTAGTGCCTTTATGGTTTTACCGAGTTGATTTTCTACTTCTTTTTGAAACACCTTAAATGTTTCAAACACTCCGTGTGTAAACATTAGCAAGTAAACATAACCATAACGACTAAAGTCGTCAGTGAAAGTGACGAAGTAACTTGCACCTTGTTTTGACACGGTTCTGAATGGGCCACAGAGATCATTGTCTATAAGTCCAAGCAGATCTTCAACCCTCTCTACTTGATGTGAATAAGGTATACGTGCCATCTTTCCAGATAAACATGAAACACACTTGTCAAAGGAATCATCATCGTTTGACTTAATCAATCCATCAATTCGTAATTTCTTAATGCGCTTTTTGCTTATGTGGCCAAGGCGACAATGCCATAACAATGTAGAGTCCAAATTGGATTTGGCCCTTTTGTTACTTACAACATAAATAGAACTATTGTTTGCATTAGGATCACACATATCAATTTCAAATATCCCATCACGAGTAATAGCACTAAAATAAAACATACTATCTTTAGAAACTGAAATACTTGCATTATTCTCGAAACGATTAACAAAACCATCGTCATACAAACGAAAAACTGAAATAGTCCCTCTAGAAATAGACGGTGCATAATGAAAAATTGACAATGATTTAATAACAACTAGTCCGCTAGGGGGAAATAATTGATAAACTTCAATGGATTCGACAACTGCACGATGAGAATTGCCCACATACAGATTCAATGCTCCTGGCTTCAGCTTCTTACTTATCCTTAGTCCCTGAGTAGTATTACAGATGTGAGTACCACAACCAGTGTCATAAACCCAAGATTTATTAAGAAAAGTAAATAGTTATATAGTGGCGTCCTTAGCAGGATTCTCTCTATTTTATGGAGGAGGAATCTTGACTCTAGGAATAAAGTTTGCAAGCTTCTTGCCTTTGCCTTGATTCTTACCCTTCGCAACATTAGACGGTTTAGCCCTATTAGACTTTTGGATCCAACCTGTCCTAATAGCATTAATGGCATTATTGTTAGCAGGTGCAACCTTCTTTGGTAACGTTTTATCATGTAGCTTTAACATGGCATGCAACTCTGGTATTGTCTTTCCCATGCCATGCATATTGTAATCTTGCACAAACCTATCATAATCCTGGTTCAATGAGATCGAAATTAGGATGACTTCAAGTTTAAGTGACATTGGATTATCGAGACATTCCAAATTCTCTATGTAGCCCTTCATCTTTAAGACATAGGAGCTCAAATAGTGTCCTTCCTCATGTTTACACGTGTGAAAAGCACGTGCAACATCAAGGAGTTCTTGATCAGCTTGTTTAGTGAACATGTTTTTCAACTCCTCCATCATTGACCATGCGCCATGACCCTCTAGAGTTTTCTGGAGTTCAGGGGACATAGTCATAAGCATAAGACCAACAATTTCCCTGGACCTTTTAATCCAAAAAGTATGATCATCTGGATTTGGTTCAGGGCCTTGGTGGCCAGGAGAGGGAGATCAGGAATATGTTGCTCAAGGTATTTGCACAAATCATCAGTTTCGAGCGTGATCCTAAGGGAGCGGTGCGAATCGACGAAGTTGCTTTCAGTCAACTTCATTTTCTCACGAAATGACTTAACAACCGAACTGTTTAAGCAAGAGCTAGATTTATATATCTACAAAATAGGAGTTCAAATGATTAGTATTTTTTATAATTGCATTCTCAAAAGAATTAACTACCCAATTAATCATTTATGAGACTAAAATCCTTTCTTGCACCCCCACTTAATAGTAGAGGTCTGACCAACTAATAATAATTAGAGCAAGAGGTAAGCATCGAGCGTTAATTACATTAGAAGTGCAACTCTTAGAATTTATGAGATGATTCATGAAGTTTATTTTTGTAGAGTGTTTGAATGGGATGTTCTCACAACTCTTTTGAGTACCAATGAACATCTCAAACAAACTTGTTCTACATGTAATAAAATCATGAGTATGTTTCATCTCATCTTATGCCTCGGGTTCCGAATCTGACCGGGAATTCGACTTAAGTCGTAGCAATGTAAAGCATGCAATAATGGCACAGATTCGACCTATGACAAAAATCGCATCGGGTATGTAATTCGCCCTAGGTCTGACCAGATGACGGAAAACAACTACAAGTGCTTTTAGATTGGATGACATAGACTTAAAAATCAAAATAGGTATAATATAAGTTTAGAAAACAAATGTCAAAATCGTGTAAAAAGATGCATGTAATCATCTTTTTAGCACAAGTTAAGAAAACCTTTTATTAATTTTTGTCTTAGGCATGTTTACCGCTGGAAAACATTAAAGAATGATCAAATCCTATATCCTACTCTTCATACACCCGAAGGCGCAAGTGCTGGGATAATTATCATATAAATGCCAAAACATCTATATGACACGGGAAAACAATAAAGATCGTTCAAACTCTAGATAGCTTGACTAATAGCAAGTCTATCATTAGTAAGGCACAAAACGGTGTTGTAATTTTAAGTATTATAAGTCAATTAATTTTTCAAATCAAGTCGTTAAGATGATAGTTTATAAGCCATCATTACGGTATGTAAGCCCAAGTCGAGTGACAATATGATTTTGCAAAACAGTTAGATTATAATAAAAACAAGTTTCATAGATCTTACGTCAATATTGGGTTTTGTTCAAAAAACAAGTTTTTAACAAATAGCACATAGCTAATTCACAAGGAAAAATAAGTGTATTAATATAACATACTTTTAAAGCTAGTTTCGATATAAATAGGAATCCGTTTTTATTTTTCCTAGAATCTTGTATTATTAAGTTTTGCAATTCATAATGGAAATAGATAAGCACATAAAAATAGACTATAAAGGGGTAGAAGGTGAAGACAGACTCTATATGAAAGCAGTAACATATAAGATCCAAGTCTCGAATGAGTCTTTCCCAAATTGAGGACCAAAGACCCCCATCAAGTTTTCGAGCAAGGTACTTGATGACTTGCATGAATAAAAAGTGATATACTAAAGCCTTTGATGGATAATAAAAACACTCGTAATTTATTAACCAATTCAATTTTAAACATACCCACTTTTAATATATCTAGATCAAGATTAAACTTTACGGCAAGAATGCAAGTTGTTGCCATAGAAACATAAATAAAAGAGGTTTTAAGCGGATCAAGCGTGTTCAGTCTATGTGCAACCCATGAATCCATACGAATTGGCTCGTGATGCCAATGTTGGGATTTAAGATACTAGTTAAACCATTAACTACGAGTACGCAACGGAATGAATTTAGTATACCATGCACAATTAATCACATAATAAAAACAATTTAAAACCAACCTTGAATTAATTGAAGCAATCAATTAATGAATCTTGATCTTGAACTTAACGGTTATATAACCGCCTCTATCGTTTGCTCACACGACACGTCAAACGAACAATCACTACGATGCTAGTAGTACCTTCACTTCAATATCTTGTAACTAGAAACCCTAGATCCAATACCCTAATTGAGATTACGTAAGGATCGGTTTATAAAGCGTTACAAGCTACTTGGAAAAATCACCCGAAACCCTAGTTAGGGTTTATATTGCGTCGAACCACAAGGGGAAAACAAGAGCAACCAAAACCTTGACACGAGGATCAAGGGTTTAGTTAAAGGCTTAAAAACTTCACAAGGGAGTACCAAAAGATAGTCGATCTTGCAAAGGTTTACACTTTTGGTGAATTTAGGGTTGTTTGGTTTGTTTGGGTTTCTTTGGCTGACGATCGAACAAATAGAGAGGGAGAGTGGGACGAATATTATGCGGGGTGTAGGTATGTATTTATACTTTCTTCACCTCCTCAAATTACTTGGTCCATACTCCAAGATTAGGCACAACGAATACTTAGTTACCTTTTAAACAATCAAAAAATTCTTCTAGTCTCTTTGGTAGAATATTCGTCCGCCTATAGGGCTTCCAAAGAGTTTATATAATCGATTTTTATCCCACAATTAATTAAACATGCTCACGATAAGTTAATTAAATCTGTAATTAATTTAACCACTATTATTAAATAAATAGTGAAGTTTTTATTAAACGTTTAATTATAAAGAAATAAACGTAAATAAAAATGTGTTCTCTGAATTGAGTGTGTGCCCCTGATAGGCTCACACATTTTCAATGTTTAAACGATCGCATATCCCAACACATACTACCGTTACATCCAAAATTTTAGAAAAAAAAGAAAGGAAATGGGAACCGCGTGGGTTGGTGCCAACGACGCGAGCTGCTCAGCGCCAGACCACGGAGTCCTGCGCCAAAGTGTTTTTTCGCGCCATTGCTCGGCGCTAGGCCATGAAGCGCCGACTCCAACCCCATTTAGCAAGAACCCATGTTTTTCAACACCAACAACCACCATTTCATCTATAGCTCAAATCCAAAAAGTTTAAACAAAATGACGTCAGATATATCAAATGGGTCACTTCATTTCACATCAAGATACACACTTATCTGCAATTCAACAATCAGACCTAAAAGAAACTAAAAGTCTGATACAGATAAGTCTAATACTCAAGAATTAGTAAGGATGTTGATATGAATGTTTGGGAAGTTTACAAGTGTAGGGGTTAATTGTAATTAGCTATTAGTTTATTTTTGGTATTAGTTTGGAGAATAAGTAATCTTCACATATATTAGGAGGGGATTACCTCAGGGTTTAGGGGGATTGGATTTCTTATTTTTCTGTCTTTTTGTTCTTTGTTATGTAGGATTACTTTTGTTATCAATTTATCTACAAGCATCCGATTATGGTTGCTGTTTGTTATCATTTGTTGTTATCAACTTGATTCATATCAAATTGGTATCAGAGCTACTGATCTTGCCACCTGTGTGATCTGCTATTCATCATGCCGCCAAAAATCAATGATCTTGAAGCCAATTTGGCGCAATTCAAATAAAAAACCCTTGCAATTCAAGAAGAAAACCTAAAGCGATTTGATCAGTTGCAGGAGTCGCTCGGCGGGAATAAGGTAGAAGTTGATAAGCGATTTGATCAAATGGAGGCGTCAATGGCAGAGTTGCTGCAACATCTTAAAGCGCTGCAACCGTCCGCAACCATACCCACCACCATATCCACTACTGTTACTCCGCTGACCACCCACCCTGCTACACTGTTGCCAATGACTACCCACCCCACTACGATACCGTTGTTGCTGACCCACCACATTAACCAACACATACAACCGAATAGCCAAAACCCATATCCACCATTCTCCGTGCCTAATTACCCTGCGTCTTCGGTCCAACCTTCAGCCGCCTATACTAGTTTTTCAAGGCTCGGGTTTGATTCACATGGATTTTCATTGGGGTATAATCAGGGCGGAGATGTTATTGTCAATAGTAGCCATCTTCCATCGGTTCATTTTGAAGGGGGTTTTCAGAATTACACCGATAATACCTATGGAGATGCCATAGGGATATTAATGAATACCACTGGGCAACCCCCGCCGATGGTACAGGGGCCGGGGCGTGGATGGCATACTGGATATGATCACCGTTGACGAAAATTAAAGATGCCATTGTTTGATGGAGAGGACGTTTATAGATGGGTATATCAGGCTGCGAGGTTCACGAGGTACACGCACTGATACTATAGGGGATCGATTAAAGGCAGCTGTGTTGATCTTATAAGGGTCTGCCCTATCGTGGTCTTGATGGATTAGTAACCACGAGCCTTTTTGCAGTTCGGAAGATCTCAAGTGCCGCTTGCTACACCGTTTTCAGCCTTCACAAGATGGTAATCTGCTAGAACATTTTTTTTCTATTAATCAACAAGGAACGGTGCGTGAATATGTTACCCTCTTTGAAAAGATGGTTGCACAGCTACCTGGTCTATCAGAGGAAGTGTCGTGGGGAGTTTTTATCAAAGGGTCGACCTCCAAATTGAGGGCAGTGGTGAGAACACAACAACCAACCGCTTTGAGCCAAGCTATGGATTTGACTTTGTTAATTGACGAAAGTAGCACGGGTGGGACCGGAGATTAACGTGGCGAAACAGTTCCAAAATCGGTGCCTACTTGGGTTGGTGGAAGGGGGATTTCTCGGCCATCAGGTGGAGTGATGGTAGGTGCAGGGGAGGCTCTGTTTAGACGCTTGACGGACTCGGAGTTCACAGATAAGAGGGCTAAAGGGATTTTCTACCGATGTGATAGGTACTTCGGTCCAGGACATCGGTGCCTGGTGAAAGCACTCCAGATTCTTCTAGTTGATGATGACGAGGAGGATGAGGAGGAACACGCTCTACCTTGAGGACAAGGTGGGTTTTCAGGGCGGGGTGCTGATATGAATGCTTGGAAAGTTTACAAGTGCAGGGGGTTAATTGCCATTAGCTATTAGTTTATATTTGGTATTACTTTAGAGAATAAGTAATCTTCACCTATATTAGGAGGGGATACCTCAGGGTTTAGGAGGGGGGATGGGATTTTTTATTTTTCTGTCTTTTTGTTCTTTGTTCTATGGGATTAGTTTTGTTATCAATATATCTACAACTCTACAAGCATCCGATTACGATTGTTATTTGTTATCAGTTTGGTGTTATCAACTTGATTCATATCAGATGCAATTCAACAATCAGACCTAAAAGAAACTCAAAGTCCCCTCTAAGCAAGTCAAACGGGTAGATTTTGGGACTTAAGTTAAACTGATATTTGATTTTGCATTGGGTTCTAATTTTCTCTCGATATCCTCTCGAATTGATCTCAGTTAAAAGTGGAATGATTTGTTCTTGGTGACAAAGAGTGGATTTGGTTTTCTATTCTACTAAACAGGTAAGTGAATAAAATGATAATGAAGTAAACTTAAAACAAGCAACAAATAAAAGGCAAAGCTGAAAAATACTCTTACTGAAAAATATCCTATGCGGAATAATTGTCTTATTCGGAAAATTTGGACCATTCGGAAAGTTGAGCTCAATGCGGAAAGATTACACCATGCGGAATAAATTGTATGATTCGGAAAACTTGCTTCATGCGGAAAAACTAAGGTCTATGCGGAAAGTAATGCTCTATGCTGAAAAATACCCCTATTCGGAAAAGCGGGGTCTATTCGGAATATTTAGCTGATGCGGAATATAGAACTCTATTCGGAAAAATGTTGTTTATACGGAAAATAAGGTTCATTCGGAAAGACAGTCTTATGCGGAAAATTAAGGCTATTCGGAAATTAGGTCTATTCGGAATAATATTCCGAATAAGGAAATGAAGAAACTATCATGCGGAATATTGAAAATATTCCGAGTAAAGGAAAAATGAGAATCCCTATTCGGAAAGTTTGTCTCGTTCGGAAAGTCTAGGTGACGAAGAACAGAACAGTAGCAGTAAAACAGGGACACGAAATTAAATCCAAATCAACTTGAATACTCAAAAAGGTCTTACTAAATTAAACACAAATCATTTAAATACCATAAGTGACAAATCCCATCAATAAAAACACTAAATCAACAACTTTTTTAAATCAAACTTGAATCAAATAAGAAACTTAGAAGCTTGCAATAAAGATGATGAAGAACAAGATGAATAGAAAGATGGAAAGGATTTATTAATGAAAAAGTAACAAGGTTAATGATTAAAGATTACAAGGTTGAAAGGAAAAGATGAAAATCACCAAACTCCCTAATGGAGTTTGTGATGGAACGAACTACAAAGAAACTGGGAAAGAAAAAATGAAGCTCCTTTCCTAATTGTGTGAAGGGAAAGACTATTTATACTCCTAGTGGTTGGTTGGTGAGTGGGCTTTCTCCCTTTCTTCTTGTCTTCTCGTCTTTTCAGAAAAGTTGACGTTTTCGATTCTGATTCGGGATTTGTTGTCGATTAAATCCAACTCGTCTTTTAATTTCTTCGTTAAATAGACTTGAGTTTCTTCGACTTATGAAAATCTTCCGTCTTTAGTCCTTTTCTTCGATAAATCTTCGAATAGGCCTAGTGACTTCAAATCTTTTGCACGTCTTGGACAATAGACTTTATCTTGAGTCTTTTTCCTTGATAAAACCCGTGCAATCCCATGTTTTCTTTAATATTCATCCGGTTAGCTCTGAAATCACAATAAACACAAAAACCACGCATAATTCCAAACAAATGATATTAATTACGTGTTTTGGTCTTGTTTTAGCCAGAATTAAGTGGTAAAAGGATGGGTGTTTGCACACCTATCAAATCCCCTACACTTAACCATTGCCATGCCCTCATGCAATGCTTAGTGATAAAGCAATTTTACATTTTTCTCATAATTAATCAACCTTGGCCTTATTTCAATTCTACTAAACAAAAATTAAAATGCTAAGAGAAATTAAAACTTAAAAATAAACAAAAGGATGGAAACAACTTGTAAAGAAATCAAGGACTTACATTAGGACTTTGGTGTTGCGAAGATTTATCACCCTCAAGTTTCACGTTCCCCAAACTAAGCTTAAAACGAGATCATTGTTATTATAAGTTAGTAAATCAAACACTTACACACATGGCTTAATTAAATGCTTAGACACCCTTATTCCTAGGTGTATCTCTTATATTTTATTTTTGTCTTAGAATGATCATGAAGATGCATTTTTGGACTTATTTCGATAGTTTATTAAGGCTGAAAGCAAAGTAGGACGATTTGATCAATAGTTAGCTAAAGGACAAAATCTCTTAAAACTGCTTCTCGGGATATCAAAAAGTTCATATCTTGGCATAACTTGGTTCACGATTTGAGACCTTTCTCGGGCCGATATTTGGCATGTACTTCATACTTCATATCTTCGAGAGACGTTCTTGAGATAATGGTCTTCTCATCATAATAGAGTTTCTTCACTTTGGAGACTTTTGAGGGGTACTCCAACTTTGTTGACCACGACTTCATGATTATTTCTTCAATCTCTAATTGGGATTTTGAGATACAACGATCCGCCTCCTTTTTGGACTTGGATCTATTTATCCTCATACCTTGTTAGGGTCTTTTCGGATAGACTTCTCCATCATCTTTGTGGGAGTTGATTGCTTTTCGTCGTGAGTCTTGATCCTTCATATTGATTTTGGAGATAATGCTTTTCACATCACTTTTGGATCTTCAGCAATAAAATTGAATCCTCATGCCTTGTTAGGGCCTTTTCGGACTCGCCAATCTTCGCGCCCCGCTTCATAAGTTATGCCTTGGCTATGAACTCTCGTCATTACCGAGCAACTTTTAAACGATCTTGGGCTAGAAGCTAAGTAACCTTTCAAATCGTACGAACTTACTTATTGCAGATAAATTATTAGCAAGTGATGGGAGAATAGGCAGATAATTACACCAAGTGAGCTTGTGCAAGAATACCGACTTATAATTGACTCTATCATTTCTCGTCCTCCACAATTTAAAATCTCAAGTAATGAGACTCGTGGATACTTAGCCTAATAAACCGACTAAGGTCTACATGGTTAAGGATACTAGCTAGAATAAACTTGGATAAGTCTATTCGGGTTGAGTCAAAATAAACGCAACGGGCCTAATATGTCAAAGACTTCTAAACTAGCTACACCAATTTACTAAAATTTTGACTTTATTGCGGGATATATACATATGAAAGCAACGATAAAAATTTAAAAATTACGACTAAATGGCCAAAGTTAATAAAAAATTTGAAAAATGTTGAAAAATAGGATTTTCTGGTTAAATGAAGGCATTTTCATGGAAAAGTCCACTTAAAACTTCGATAGAAGTCTCCCCTACACTTAAGATAAACATTGTCCTCAATGTTTAAGCATGTGGGAAAAATCTCCCCTACACTTATGACATTGTGCACGTTGGTTAACTCAAGTTAAGGAAGATACGACTAAAGTGATCAATTTCAAATGTGAGTATGAAGAAAATTGAATCACGATAGTTGAGAGATAGAACCGGATTTCGGATAACACGGGAGCACGGTTCTTCAAAGATTTCCAAGATTGCAGTTATCCCTGTAAGCACATCACCACACAAACACAAATGACGAAAATAGGTCCTCCCCTACACTTAGGGGGTTAAAGGGATAGATACTCGGGCTGCCTCCCGAGGAGCGCTTGTTTTTGATGACCGAGTCACGAGCCTGACTCGACCCAAAATTAGTTCATGGGGAACGTGGTGAGGGATGGAATCACCTCCTGAGAGGTGTCCTCACCAAAGTACAACTTCACTCGTTGGCCATTCACCTTAAAATTTGGTCCATTAGGTTGAGCGAGCTCGAGTTGGGCGATAGTGAATGGGCCGGACCAACGAGATTTGAGCTTGCCCGAAAAGATTTTCAACCGAGAGTTAAAAAGTAAGACTTTGTCTCCAACATGGAACTCTCGGTTTTTGATCTTGGAGTCGTGAATGAGCTTAGTACGTTCCTTATAGATCAAAGAATTTTCATAAGCCTCATTCCGAAGTTCATTCAGCTCATTGAGTTGGATCTTGCGTAGGTCACCGGCTTTGTTAATATCAAAATTAGCCCACTTCAAGGCCCAGTAAGCCTTGTGCTCCAACTCAATGGGGAGGTGGCACGCTTTCCCGTACACAAGACGATAAGGCGTACAGCCGATCGGGGTCTTGTAAGCAGTACGGAAAGCCCACAAAGCATCATCAAGTTTATCAGCCCATGAGGCACGATGCTCTCCCACGGTTCTTTCAAGAATTCGCTTAAGACCTCGGTTGGATATTTCAGCCTGGCCATTAGTTTGTGGGTGGTAGGCTGTGGAAAGACGATGATTTACACCGTACTTAGCCATGACTCTAGCAAATTGGTCATTGCAGAAATGAGTCCCACGATCACTAATAATGGCACGAGGCACACCGAATCTAGCGAATAGAGCTTTCAAAAAGTTACAAACCACCCTTGCGTCATTAGTAGGTAAAGCTTTGGCTTCAACCCACTTTGAAACGTAGTCAACGGCTACAAGGATGTATTTGTTTCCTTTAGAAGAAGGGAATGGCCCCATAAAGTCGATACCCCAAACATCAAAAATTTCACTCTTGAATGAAATTCTGAGGCATCTCGTCTTTATGTGTGATTTTGCCTTGCTTTTGGCAAACATCACATCGTTTGACCATATCGTGAGCGTCACGGTATATGGAGGGCCAATAAAATCCCGAGTCAAACACTTTCTTAGCGGTGTAGTTGGGACTAAAGTGACCACCGGTGGGTCCTTTGTGGCAAGCATCAAGGATGTCCGATGCTGCCGGTCCATCAACACATCGGCGGATAATCAAGTCGGCACATTGTTTGAATAGGTAAGGGTCGTCCCAAAAGTAAGTCTTGATGTCGGTGAAAAACTTTTTCTTTTGCTGGGACGTCAACCCTTCCTTGAGAATTCCACCCGCCAAGTAGTTTGCAAAGTCCGCAAACCATGGGGTTTCATTCGGCTTTGAGTTTATAGACATTAAGGTCTCCAAGGGAAAAGAATCATTGATTTCTTTGGTCGGATGATCCCCTTGGTATGGATCCTCAAGTCTACTAAGATGGTCCGCGGCTAAGTTTTCTGCTCCTTTTTTATCGCGGATGTCGATTTTAAATTCCTGGAGCAGCAAAACCCAGCGAAGAAGTCTTGGTTTGGAATCTTGCTTTGTCAACAAGTACTTCAACGCGGAATGATCGGTGTACACAATGGTGGTAGAAAGGACAAGATAGGGGCGAAATTTTTCAAAAGCATAGACAACAGCTAAAAGCTCTTTTTCGGTTGTCGTATAATGCAATTGTGCCCCAGTCATTGTATTGCTAGCGTAATGGATTGGTTGGAAGTGTTTGTTCACTCTTTGTCCAAGAACCGCTCCAATAGCAAAATCGCTAGCATCGCACATCAACTCAAAGGGCAGCTCCCAATTAGGGGTAACTAAGACGGGTGCCTTAGTGAGCTTATCCTTAAGCGAGTTGAAGGCTTCAAGGCACTCTTTGGAAAAGATAAAAGGAGTATCTTTTTCCAAGAGGTGGGTCATCGGGCGAGCGATTTGAGAAAAATCTTTGATGAATCGACGATAGAAGCCCGCATGACCCAAGAAACTTCTCACACCCTTCACAGTTGAAGGTGGAGGCAACTTTGCGATAACATCGACTTTAGCACGGTCAACTTCAAGACCGGCTTTCGAGATCTTATGTCCAAGCACGACGCCTTCTTTTACCATGAAATGGCATTTTTCCCAATTTAGAACAAGGCGAGTGTCTTCGCACCGCTTTAGCATACGTTCTAAATTGGCAAGGCAAGTAGAGAAGGAATCGCCATAGACCGAGAAATCATCCATGAATACTTCCATAGTGTCTTCCACCATGTCATGGAAGATCGCCATCATACACCTTTGGAATGTCCCAGGAGCATTACATAAACCAAAAGGCATGCGTTTGTAAGCAAATGTTCCATAGGGACAAGTGAATGTGGTCTTTTCTTGGTCCTTGGGATCGATGGGAATTTGAAAATACCCGGAGAAACCGTCTAAGAAGCAGTAATAATCATTACCATCTAGACGCTCGAGCATTTGATCCATGAAGGGAAGAGGAAAGTGGTCTTTCCTCGTGGCATCATTGAGCTTGCGATAATCAATACAAACTCTCCACCCAGTAACGAGACGAGTGGGAATCAACTCGTTGTGTTCATTGGGAACAACGGTTATTCCGCCCTTCTTGGGCACACAATGGACGGGACTTACCCACGGCGAATCCGAAATAGGGTAGATCAAGTCGGCATCTAGAAGTTTGATAACCTCTTGTTTGATGACGTCATGAATTTTAGGATTAACCCTTCTTTGGCTCTGGATTGTGGGTTTGAAGTCATCTTCCATGAGAATCTTGTGAGTACAAAAGTTCGGATCAATTCCGCGGATATCGGAAATTTTCCAAGCTATTGCCTTCTTATGAGCTTTAAGCACAGCGATGAGACGAGTTTTCTCTTCTTCTTGCAAGTCCTTAGCGATGATGACGAGTGACTTCTTCTCTGCTTCAAGGAACGCATACTCGAGATGGGGTGGCAACTCCTTAAGTTCTAAATCCGGAGGATTTTCGACGGGAGGCGTTTTCAAAGTCGTGGCATCGATAGCAATAACCGTGGGAGATGGAGGCGAAGGATTGTCTTCGGTGATAAGATTGTCAAAGAAACTCATGTCTTCATCCCCCTCGGTGGGAGAATCATTAGTAGCTAAATTCGCATCTCCCATGGCATCTTCAAGATTGTTCCAAAATAAATCACTATCTCCAAATAGAGACAACGATGAATCAATCGAGGACACGGTCTCAACATTAGGAAGAGAGGTAGGAATACTTTTGCAAGCATCATTAAAGTGTTCTTCACAAGCCTCATCGAGAACGTCAATACAATTAACACTCTCATATGAATAAGGTTGTTTGGACAACTTTCCCATGTTGAAGACTACCTTATCGTCACCCACTCTCATGATAAGCTCTCCGGCTTCAACATCAATAAGAGTGCGACCGGTCCTGAGGAATGGACGACCAACAATCAGTGGTACACGAGGGTCCATCTCGTAGTCGACGACAACAAAATCAGCAGGGAAGGTGAATTTGTCGACTCCTACAATAACATCTTCGGCTATCCCCACTGGATAAGCAACCGTACGGTTGGCCAATTCCAAAGTCATTTTAGTGGGGACTAGCTCTGGGAGAGATAATTGCTTCCAAACACTAAGAGGCATGAGATTAATACTGGCACCTAGATCGGCTAGGGCCATGCAATTCTCTACTCCCGGGAAATTGCAAGGGATAAGAAAACGACCCGGATCACCAAGCTTGGTTGGCAATTTCCTTAAGAGCACTGCAGAGCAGTTCTCATTAAGTTGGGTGTTGGCAATGTCGAGGAGCTTTTCCTTGTCGCTCAGAAGGTCTTTAAACATTTTGGCGTATTTGGGCATGTGAGCGAGAGCCTCAGCGAAGGAGATATTGAAATTCAGTTGTTTGAACATTTTAAGGAAATTCGAAACCTGAATATCATCCTTGCTCTTTTGCTTCTCTTTCCTCAACCTTGAAGGATAAGGTATATTGGAAGAAGAGGAAGGCTTTGGGAGTATAGGATCACTCACAACCACGGGTGGAGGAGGGGTAGAATGAAGAGGTGGAGAAATTGGGGAAGGAGAAGGATGAGGAATAGGAGCAGGCGACTCGTTCTCCTTAGTCACAACCACCGGTGGAGGTATAGGAAGCTCGGGTTCCTTGGTACCTTTACCACTTCGAGTGGTGATTGCTTTCATCTCCCCTCTTGGGTTCGCAACGGTGTTACTCGGAAGAGTACCCGAAGAAGAGGGTTGACTACTTTGGAAGAAACTAGCCATCATGTTCCTCAGATCATTCGTCTGACTATCCAACGTGTTTCGCATATCGGCTCTCAAATCATTTCCTTGCTTTACCAAATCTGCCTTCAAATTGCGCACTTCCTCTTGGAGGTTTCCCACTATCACATCATTGGTTCTCATGTAGGTGGCGACCTCTTGGTGTAAAGCAGTGGTGTTTTGGTTGGAAGGAGCATTGTATGCAGGTGATTGGTAAGCAGGTGGTTGGTAAACTTGATTGTTACGTTGAGGTGGTTGTTGCTGCTTGTGAGGTGGGATGTATGGTTGTCGAGGTTGTTGTTGTTGTTGAGTAGGGCGGTTAAGGTTTTGTTGTTGGTTTGGGTTGGTAGGAGGGAAACCAGGTGGTGAAAGATAGTTGTTGCTGCGATAGCTAAGCAAGTTACGGTCACCTTGAGGTTTTGCTTGATAAGCGGGTTGTTGGTAGGTGCCATATGCCGCATTCACATTCTCAGCAGGGTAATCTTGGGTGGCGGTACAAGTTGTGTAGGAGTGGGGACCACCGCATATCTCACAAGGTTGGCTGACAGCGTTCACTTGAGCGTTTTTGGCGTTGTTGCTGTTGTTGTTGCTGACGCTATGTGTGACAAGCGATTCAAGAAGCGTGGTGATTTTGTCTAATCGCTTGTCGCTGTCATTAGTGCTAGCACTAGCAACATTGGTCCTAACACTCTTGGTTTGCACACGAGATTTGTTCTCAATGATATCCCAAGCAGCATTGGAAGTCTTAGCCAATAAATTACCCCCTGAGGCACTATTCAGTGAATCTTGATCATTCATGCTTAAACCATTGTAAAAAGTATTAATTTGATGTACTTTGGTAAAACCATGTTGTGGGCATTTTCTTAAAAGATCTTTAAAACGATCCCAAGATTCACTGAATGACTCATCGTACTTTTGTTCAAAATTTATAATCTCATTCCGCAAAGCGGTAGTACGAGAGGGTGGAAAAAAGTAGTTGATAAACTTTGTTTCCAAATCCGTCCACGAGAGAATACTCTGTGGCGGTTCTTTAGCAAGCCAATGCCGGGCTTGTCCCTCTAAAGAAAAGGGAAAAAGTTGTAACCTTATAACCTCCTGTGGAACTCCATTGAATTTGACCGTGTTGGTGAGTTGTAGAAATCTCTTGATATGGTCATGTGGGTCATCAATGGTTCGTCCCAAGAATGGCTGAGCGGAGACCATCTGGATAAAGCCTGACTTGAGCTCGAAATTGTTGGCGGCAATTGGTGGTATAACAATTGGATCCGTGTTGCCATCAACATGAGCTTGCAGCAGTTCAATCATTGGGCGATTATCCGGAAGGGGCTCATTGTTGTTGTTATTCATGTTGTTGAAAGGCGGGTTGTTGTTGTTATTATTGTTGTTCGGAGGTGGTATGTTATTGTTGTTTTGTACACCAGCCATGTCTAAGTTATCGAGAGGCTCGGGCTCTTGATAAGACGTGGATCGAGTGCGCATACACCTGCAAAAGAACGAACAAAGAAAAACAAAGCAAAAATATTTTTGGTTTTTATTGTTTTTTACTTTTTAGGATTTTTGAAAATTTTATATTTTTTAGTGATTTTGAAAATTTTTATGAAAAAGTAACGTTCACGGGGAACGGATCCCAAAATCCAAATTCTCACAAAAAACTTTTGATCTTAACGAGAGGAGCCGGCAGCGGCGCCATTTGATATTTGATTTTGCATTGGGTTCTAATTTTCTCTCGATATCCTCTCGAATTGATCTCAGTTAAAAGTGGAATGATTTGTTCTTGGTGACAAAGAGTGGATTTGGTTTTCTATTCTACTAAACAGGTAAGTGAATAAAATGATAATGAAGTAAACTTAAAACAAGCAACAAATAAAAGGCAAAGCTGAAAAATACTCTTACTGAAAAATATCCTATGCGGAATAATTGTCTTATTCGGAAAATTTGGACCATTCGGAAAGTTGAGCTCAATGCGGAAAGATTACACCATGCGGAATAAATTGTATGATTCGGAAAACTTGCTTCATGCGGAAAAACTAAGGTCTATGCGGAAAGTAATGCTCTATGCTGAAAAATACCCCTATTCGGAAAAGCGGGTCTATTCGGAATATTTAGCTGATGCGGAATATAGAACTCTATTCGGAAAAATGTTGTTTATACGGAAAATAAGGTTCATTCGGAAAGACAGTCTTATGCGGAAAATTAAGGCTATTCGGAAATTAGGTCTATTCGGAATAATATTCCGAATAAGGAAATGAAGAAACTATCATGCGGAATATTGAAAATATTCCGAGTAAAGGAAAAATGAGAATCCCTATTCGGAAAGTTTGTCTCGTTCGGAAAGTCTAGGTGACGAAGAACAGAACAGTAGCAGTAAAACAGGGACACGAAATTAAATCCAAATCAACTTGAATACTCAAAAAGGTCTTACTAAATTAAACACAAATCATTTAAATACCATAAGTGACAAATCCCATCAATAAAAATACTAAATCAACAACTTTTTGAAATCAAACTTGAATCAAATAAGAAACTTAGAAGCTTGCAATAAAGATGATGAAGAACAAGATGAATAGAAAGATGGAAAGGATTTATTAATGAAAAAGTAACAAGGTTAATGATTAAAGATTACAAGGTTGAAAGGAAAAGATGAAAATCACCAAACTCCCTAATGGAGTTTGTGATGGAACGAACTACAAAGAAACTGGGAAAGAAAAAATGAAGCTCCTTTCCTAATTGTGTGAAGGGAAAGACTATTTATACTCCTAGTGGTTGGTTGGTGAGTGGGCTTTCTCCCTTTCTTCTTGTCTTCTCGTCTTTTCAGAAAAGTTGACGTTTTCGATTCTGATTCGGGATTTGTTGTCGATTAAATCCAACTCGTCTTTTAATTTCTTCGTTAAATAGACTTGAGTTTCTTCGACTTATGAAAATCTTCCGTCTTTAGTCCTTTTCTTCGATAAATCTTCGAATAGGCCTAGTGACTTCAAATCTTTTGCACGTCTTGGACAATAGACTTTATCTTGAGTCTTTTTCCTTGATAAAACCCGTGCAATCCCATGTTTTCTTTAATATTCATCCGGTTAGCTCTGAAATCACAATAAACACAAAAACCACGCATAATTCCAAACAAATGATATTAATTACGTGTTTTGGTCTTGTTTTAGCCAGAATTAAGTGGTAAAAGGATGGGTGTTTACACACCTATCATAAACTGAGATGGGTTTAACAAGTCAAGAGGATCAATTAGTCAAACAAGTCAAAGCCACCAGCAATTTCTTCCAAAACAACATTAGAAAACATCTAGATACATATCTATACCTCACAATAGAAGGAGAAGTGAACTACAACATTATTGTTAGCAAAATCCGTTTGTTTGTAGGCAATTCTTCCTCGGTCTCAGAAAACTAAATCACCAAGCAAAACGGAACTTAGTGCATTATGTTGATGGTCTAACACTTAATGAATAAGATCTTCCAGAAACAAATCAGTTATCGTTTTGTAGAAATATGAAGCAATACAATAGAATTGATAGTTTAAAGAATGAAAAGAACAATCTTTAGAATATCTTACCATTTATCGCATCCATGTTGTTTTCCATATGAACTCCAAGGGGTGAACCATGAACTGATAGTAGAATCTCACCATGTGTTTGGAAGTCGTAAAGTTTTAGGTGTCATAACAATAGACAACCTCTAGCTAGTCACCTATAATTATAACATCTCTATATATCAAACAGCTATAAATCGAAGACATGTGACCCAACATGCAAATTTTATTTTTGAATTAACTAGAACAACACGAGATACTAGTTACAACTGGAGCTTGAAATAATTATGCACTTTTCACTTTCTACTTTCTAGTCACATTAACCATTGAACACCAGATATGAAAGTTTTTCAATTTGCTGGTAAGCATACACACACGCAAAACTGATCGAGAACAACATACCCTCGGAATTTTCATATTATCGTCAGTCCCAAGTATATGTGTATCATATGGCTCCCCTAAAACCTAAAGCATGTAATAACATTAGAACATCTATAATAAGCCATATCAAGATAGATAAGAATGGACCCATATAGAGAAAGATAAGAACATACAAAATCCTTCATCTAAAGATTATCAGCACAAATGAAGCTCGTTGTCCTTGCCACCACCAGACAACTTAAAGATAAATGAAAGCTACGATTCAGTTGTGTTCAAGTAAACTAGTATGCATATAAATTGACCAGCTTTATTTGAAAACTCAAAGCCACCGAGAGATTGCATTGCAGTAGAATGATCAGGATAAGCCATAAACATACGCTGCAGAAATATAGACTTCATGTTTCCTCCATTAGTTGTATTCAAGTCATCATCATTAACTTTCCATTTAACTTCAACTGGACCGTCCGTCTCAGCATTTGACACTGTCAGGTTTGGAAGATTTTCCTCAAAAAGCAGAGTTAACAGAGTCTGTAGTTGTTCATTGCTCATACTGGATTTTAACAAGCGGATAACAGTAAGCAGTCTTTCAATCTCCATGTTACGAATTGTCCTTATAGCAGTAATTTGGCGCCTAACTGAAGAACAACATTAAGAAGCTAGTTAATACTTAATACAACAATAACCTAGTGTCTCTATAGTAGTACAACTACAAGCTACTTGTCTTGCTTAAACTACATATTGAGTTAAATAACATCTTATGTGGTTACTGCCCAAGAACAAAGTCAATCCATTTATAATTGCCGACAGTTAAGACCAAATGCTATAGACAAAGTAAAGCAAGTCTTTCCGTTTTAAAAAACCAATCTGGCACACTACATTTTACATAAGGAACAAAGATGTAAACCTTGTTGGTAAAGAAAAGCGTCTTCTTGAGAGACCTTATTCGTATCATTGACATTAGCCACTGCGAGCTTTTTAGCAACCCTCTTGGCTTTCCGATTAGGCGTCAGAATTTTATAAAAGATGCTCACAACACCTAGCAACTCGATAGCTAGATAACAAAAGTGCAGTAAGATAAGGAAATTAGTTGAGACATTTTATGAAACACCTTAAGTGCATTGAAATTTATAAAACTTTGGGGTTTTTTCTTTCTGGGTTTGTGAATTTGAATTTTGGTGGGTTTTACATTCTTTATTTATGCGTGTATATAAATACATTTTGCCACGTCATTATTACCAACAATATTTTCTCATCATAATTTTTATTAATTTTATAAACAAATTTTAAATATATATATTTTCATTAACTTAAAAAAAATAGATTTTTATGTATAGTTTTTAAAAGTATCTCGTTAATAAAGATGTGTTGTTTCTTATAGAGGGAGGCCTCTACATACTTTTGAAGAATTTATTTTCTTAATTTTTTTAGTGGAAAAATTAATAATAATAACAATAATAATAATTATAATGATAATAATATTAATACAGGTAAATTGCAAATTTTGTCACTCCATTTTTTATTGTCGCAAAAACGATTAAAAGTTTCATTTTTGCAAAACAACCCTTTATGCTTACATGACATTGAAAAAAAAACATCCAAATGTTATCTTTAACAATCTAGTCGTTAAGTGGATCAAAATTATACGGAATGACTAATATACCAACGGTTTTTCCCCACTTACATTCTCCTATCTTCTTTCCCACTTTGGTTTTCCAGAAACACTACCACTCTCACAACCACCACCACCACCACTATCATCACTGCCACAACCGCCACTATCCCCGTCTCCCACCACCACAATTAAATTTCTAAACTTGTTTGTAAGAGCATTAACTATTGTGATTTGTGAAAAAGTTTATAGAATAAAGAAAAGATTTATCTTTTGTTAACCGTAGAGGTTTATGTTATGTGAAATACAAAGTTTCACATTTTATACATTTTTTAAACTAATGCATTTGATAAAATGAGATTTTTATAGAAGAGTTGTAGCATAGTGAAAAAATAGTGTGTAACACAAAAGGCACTATTATAAACATTTTACAAAAGTTCATTTTTTATGCCATAAATCTATTCATAAACATATTTCTATTAAAAAAACATCTAGTTTTTACAAAATAAATTTAAACAAAAATTATAAAATGGCTTAGGCCTCTTCAAGGTCTTAGGACATTTATTATGACTATCATATTACCCGCGTAATATAACAACGATACTCGATTTTTTTCATCAAGTTATTGTTAAACTGTAAACAATTTTGAATCAAAATAAAATAAACCTTTCAAACTGAAAAAACATAAAGTATAAAAATATATCAAAATGTATGTTAAATTAAATAGCACAAAATTTTAGAAAAGATACAGTGAAGTTATATGATAAAAAATAAATAGATTAAAAAATGTTTCAACTTATAAATAAATATAGTTTTTAATAAGTTGTGCAAAATTTGTTACAAAAGAGATGAATTGTTAAGATTACATTACCTCATCTTAATAAAAATGATATAATTGTTGATATTTGTCTACTTTATCTTAATTTTTGGATTGAAATTAAGATGAGATTTTTTAAGTTCAATATTAAGATCGAAGTTATGATTGAAAATAACCTTTTTATATAATGGATATAGATATAGATAAATCTGTATATAAATTAATAAAATTAACTATGCATTTTAAATCGTAAATTCATAAACTTTTTTCCACGATTGTTAGTAAAATAATAAACGTTTTTCCTTTTTTTAGACTTTTTTTATAAATCGATCACTATAATAAATGCATTTCATCAAGGATTGAAATGATTTTTTTACAAGGATTGACAAATTTATAACCTATTCAAAACTGTTTTGACACATTCATAACCACCGTAGGACATATTTTTGTCTTCTAACTGTGATCTTTAGAACTAGTGAAAATTCCGGTTTTCAGCTATGTCCTTATGCTGTAGATGTTATTTGGCTAAATATTTGTATTTTTCCGGGTTAAGCCATGCTCTACTCAAAAACTGTTCTACCTATCCCAGTGATTGACACGTGGCATGCTCTATCCAACTTTTTCAGACTCTACCTATCACAGCGACTGACACGTGACATGAATAGAGTACTTTTAGGTCGAATAGAGCACGTTTGGGTAGAAAATGGCCAAATCATGAACTCAAACCTTGTTTAGCCAAATAGTGTCTACATATAAGGAGACATCACTCAAAAGAGAAATTTTCACTTATAAGACTATGTTTATCGGTGAACACATCCGACCGGTTGGCACAGATGAAGACAAAATAATAATAATATTATATTAAAAATACATAAATGCAAGGAAAAGATGCATCCGATCAGTTCGTTGGGTGACACTCGAATCTCGACCCCAATCTTTGCCACATCACACTAAATAACAATCTTGACAAGTCTTATAATATTTTCACGCGCTGCATATTTTTTTTAAAGAAGAAACAAATACAGTAATGGTCAAATTACAAAGATTTATTTCAATGATTTTTATATTTAATTGTTTCAAAGAAGAAAATAGCGTTATAACAACATTTTTAATTCAAGAAGAGGCAAGAAACACAAAATCGAACCTACCCGATACCCACATCATGATCTTGAAGATACATCAGTCGGGGTTCTTCATGGTTTCTCAAGATTCAAACAAAAGCAGAATCAATTGGAGTACAAGGTTTGGTTGAAGATAAAAGTATTAATGGTTTTTTTTTGTTTGTTAGTTTTGATAATATGAACAATAAGAAGGCGGAGGATTCTATGTAAGAAAAAGGGTTAGGCAAATTTTATAGAGAATAATTAATTAAGTTGTTTTTATTTTTTAATATAAAAACTTAAAATAATTAAATTAAATATATATATATATATATATATATATATATATATATATATATATATATATATATATATATATATATATATATATATATATATATATATATATATATATATATAGAGTAGGGATCTAGTAAGAAGAAAAATTAAAATGAGAAGAATAAGAAGAAATCCTGACCACAAATTCCACAAAGGGAGGAGAATTTTAAGGGAAGATGCATCTGACTTTGTAGGTGCATCTGAAATGTGTAGCTGTGGTTTCTTCTCATTCTTCTTATTTTACTTAATCTTCTTATTTGATCCTAACTCTATATATATATATATATATATATATATATATATATATATATATATATATATATTAGGTTAGGTTGTTGATAAATGGTAAAAAGTTTGAGATTGGTTGTATATATTAGTTGTGTATGTAAAAAAGTGATAAAATAATATTTTAATAATAGGTTGTCGATAAATGTAGTCTAACTATGTTCAGCCGAAACCTTTTTTATTGCACAATATCTTTTGCGTTAACGTTACTATTCTGCGTTTGAATTTTTTCTCTAAAGTTTTGAGTCGTTTGACTTTGAATAAAAGATTTGGTCAAAAAAGTTTGGCGATTGAATTAAGAAACATCATGGAAGCACCAAACCCTCATGAAACATTTACAGTATATAACATGTGAAGGATATGTTTTCTCATAACACAAAATATGGATACTAAGATTAATGAAACAGTTGAAATGCAAACACGAGAAAATCTAATGGAAGCCGGTGCTTTACGAGCAAACGGTGTTAACCCTAAACCACAACGAAAAGGGTTACTATCAAGAACATGGGCACGATATGTGAATGATGATCAAACTTGGCTCGAAAAACAACGTGGGATTCTAATACTAGCCGCATTAGTTGTAGCAGGGATGTCGTTCCACTCAGGAATCAACCCACCAGGAGGGACTATTACAAACACTCAAAATGGTCGATATCCTCTGGGAAATGCAGCTCAAACGGAGGTAGACATGGACCAGTGGAATAGGTTTGTGATGTATAATACGTTCACTATGATATTATCATTGGCCATAGTTCTTGTGTTGATTAGTGGGTTTCCACTAAAGAACAAGTTCTTGATGTGGGTGCTAACCATTGCAACATTGTTCACGGTCGTGTTCATGGTGGCGACTTATCTGCAGTCGTTGGCAATGATGGCTCCTGATATGTATCTCGATGGGACGAGTGTTTGGGCTTGCTTGATTTGGATGTTGGCTTGTGGGGTGATTGCGTTGATTCATACTATTTTTTTTGTTGTTTGGGTGGTGATGAAGCTGTCAAAGCGTAACATGCCAGAGATCGTAGAAAAAAGGAACAACGTTGTAGCTGAAGTTTAATGCTTTGTACATAGTATTTTTATTGTTCTTCAAAAGTTCTTTTTTTTTTTTTAAATTTGATCATGTTAATATACTCTTTTTATGAACAATGATTTGTAGTATATTAGACTCTTTTAGAAAAACAAAAACAAAATCTGGGTTCAAAGCTTTGCTTTTATGTTAAAGATTAGTGTCATTACATGCATATTAAGGGATGGCTATGAGATTCTTAGAAGAAGTAACTAATTACCTTCACAAGGTAATCAAATTCTTGGGACATGACAAACCCTTTACAAGATAGAATAGCGTCCACAAAAAGTGCGTCAAACGGGATAAAGAGACAGGCATAAACTAGTACTAATACGTATTTTGTGAGCCGAGTACTCGAGGTTTTTTTAACAATGGATTGTATTAACAAAAAAAACTAGCAAAAAACTAGAAAATATTACAAGCTTGTGGAACTATGGTTTTTAATCCATGTAACCAAATTAAAGTGCTGTTTGTTTATTAACAGGCTCTGAATCTGAATCTGAACCGCACACACTACAACAATACTGAACCTAGGGACGCCCTTTTTCTAGGGTCGACTTAGTCGTCCCTAGATTAAGGGGGGGCCACCACTTTTACAACAAAAAGTTGGTCAAAAGCGCTGTGGGGACAAAGTGGGGACCACAAATCCTAGGGACGACTAAGTCGTCCCTAGGTTAAATAAATGTATTTTCCCTGTTTTAAAATCTTTTTTATTTATTTAAAATTAATATAAATATTTTTTATTTAAAAAGTTTAAAATGAAAGTGGACCCACATAACTTAGTGACGACTAAGTCGTCCCTAGGTTAAGTAAATATATTTTACCAGTTTTTTTTATCTTTTTTATTTATTTAAAATTATTTAAAATTAATATAAATATTTTTTAAAAAAACGTTTAAAACAAAAATGGGGGGCCCTTGTAACCTAGGTGAAGGAAAATTTATTTTTTCCTTTTTTGTCACTTGTATTTATTTAAAATTATTTAAAATTAATTTAATTATTTTATTTAAAAAAAAAACTTTATTATAGTTAAAAATAACTTTATACATATTTAGAAAAAAAAATTATACATATTTAAAAATAACTTTATACATATTTAAAAAAAACTTTATACATATTTAAAAAAACTTTATACATATTTAAAAAAAAATATTTATATAAAAAAAACTTATACGTATTTAAAACTTTAGATATATATTTAACATTTAAACACGCGCTTAATTAAACATATATATTACAGCGATAATAGATTCATAAATAAGAAAAACAACACATCACAAACTAATTAAAACTAAACGTACAGATTAACATATAATAATAAAATACAAATTAACACATTAAAATAACAATTAGATTACTACTCAAAGCTAAGATTTTCCATTTCATTTAAAAGCTCATGAAGTATTGCAGCCGATTCACATGCGTGGTCTTCAGGATGCCCTTCCATTTCTAGTCTTGTCTCTAGCATCTTTATCTTTAGATCTTTGATCTTGCAATTAGAGCACTCAGTGGGTGCAGATTGAGAATGACCTGTAGAAGAACTTGGATATGAACCTTGAGGTGTTGAAGATCCAGGGGAAGATCTTATAGGGAGTTCGAGATCAAAATCATCCTTCCATTTAAAATGTTTACATCCATAATCATCTGTTTTTGGCTGTTACAAAGTAAACAAATAACATGACATGTCATTTTAATAATCACACGTATTACATAACTAAAACATTTGATTGTTTACCTTCGAAAGAGGACATGCATAGTAAAGTTTACCAAAGCTATGAGGTTGATGTGACTGTCTCAACACAATATATCCCTTTCTACATGTACACTTATAACCTTCAAGCGGATCCATCTTATGCAAAATCGGGTGGTGGTGGTGGTGAGTTTGGTATGAGAGGATAAGAGTTTGTGAGGATAAGAGCTACCATAAATAAAGATAAAAATTTAGGGTCGACACATTTAGGGACGACTTAGTCGACCCTAGCTTTCCCGCCAACATTTTCCCGCCAACATTTCCCGCCAATATTTGATCACTTAAACCTATAACCGTAACATATGGAATCATCGGTTGAACCTATAACGTATAACCGTAACATATGGACTCATCGGTTGAACCTATAACGTATAACCCTAACATATCGACTCATCGGTTGAACCTATAACGTATAACCCTAACATATGGACTCATCGGTTGAACCTATAACGTATAACCCTAACATATGGACTCATCGGTTGAACCTATAACGTATAACCATAACATATGGACTCATCAGTTGAACCTATAACGTATAACCGTAACATATGGACTCATCGGTTGAACCTATAACGTATAACCGTAACATATGGACTCATCGGTTGAACCTATAACGTATAACCCTAACATATGGACTCATCGGTTGAACCTATAACGTATAACCGTAAAATATGGACTCATCGGTTGAACCTATAACGTATAACCGTAACATATCGACTCATCGGTTGAACCTATAACGTATAACCCTAACATATGGAATCATCGGTTGAACCTATAACGTATAAACCTAACATATCGACTCATCGGTTGAACCTATAACGTATAACCCTAACATATGGAATCATCGTTTGAACCTATAACGTATAAACCTAACATATCGACTCATCGGTTGAACCTATAACTTATAACCCTAACATATGGAATCATCGGTTGAACCTATAACGTATAACCGTAACATATGGACTCATCGGTTGAACCTATAACGTATAACCGTAACATATAGACTCATCGGTTGAACCTATAACGTATAAATGTAACATATGGACTCATCGGTTGAACCTATAACGTATAACCCTAACATATGGAATCATCGGTTGAACCTATAACGTATAACCGTAACATATGGACTCATCGGTTGAACCTATAACGTATAACCGTAACATATGGACTCATCGGTTGAACCTATAACGTATAACACTAACATATGGAATCATCGTTTGAACCTATAACGTATAACCGTAACATATGGACTCATCGGTTGAACCTATAACGTATAACCGTAACATATGGACTCATCGGTTGAACCTATAACGTATAACCGTAACATATGGACTCATCGGTTGAACCTATAACGTATAACCCTAACATATGGAATCATCGGTTGAACCTATAACGTATAACCCTAACATATCGACTCATCGGTTGAACCTATAACGTATAACCCTAACATATCGACTCATCGGTTGAACCTATAACGTATAACCCTAAAATATGGAATCATCGGTTGAACCTATAACGTATAACCGTAACATATGGACTCATCGGTTGAACCTATAACGTATAACCGTAAAATATGGACTCATCGGTTGAACCTATAACGTATAACCTTAACATATGGAATCATCGGTTGAACCTATAACGTATAACCGTAACATATGGACTCATTGGTTGAACCTATAACGTATAACCATAACATATGGACTCATCGGTTGAACCAATAACGTATAACCGTAACATATGGACTCATCGGTTGAACCTATAACGTATAACCGTAACATATCGACTCATCGGTTGAACCTATAACGTAAAACCGTAACATATGGACTCATCGGTTGAACCTATAACGTATAACCGTAACATATCGACTCATCGGTTGAACCTATAACGTATAACCGTAACATATGGACTCATCGGTTGAACCTATAACGTATAACCGTAACATATCGACTCATCGGTTGAACCTATAACGTATAACGGTAACATATGGACTCATCGGTTGAACCTATAACGTATAACCCTAACATATGGACTCATCGGTTGAACCTATAACGTATAACCGTAACATATGGACTCATCGGTTGAACCTATAACGTATAACCCTAAAATATCGACTCATCGGTTGAACCTATAACGTATAACCGTAACATATGGACTCATCGGTTTAACCTATAACGTATAACCGTAACATATGTACTCATCGGTTGAACCTATAACGTATAACCCTAACATATGGACTCATCGGTTGAACCTATAACGTATAACTGTAACATATGGACTCATCGGTTGAACCTATAACGTATAACCGTAACATATGGACTCATCGGTTGAACCTATAACGTATAACCGTAACATATCGACTCATCGGTTGAACCTATAACGTATAACCGTAACATATGGACTCATCGGTTGAACCTATAACGTATAACCGTAACATATCGACTCATCGGTTGAACCTATAACGTATAACCGTAACATATGGACTCATCGGTTGAACCTATAACGTATAACCCTAACATATGGACTCATCGGTTGAACCTATAACGTATAACCGTAACATATCGACTCATCGGTTGAACCTATAACGTATAACCGTAACATATCGACTCATCGATTGAACCTATAACGTATAACCGTAACATATGGACTCATCGGTTGAACCTATAACGTATAACCCTAACATATGGACTCATCGGTTGAACCTATAACGTATAACCGTAACATATCGACTCATCGGTTGAACCTATAACGTATAACCGTAACATATCGACTCATCGGTTGAACCTATAGCGTATAACCGTAACATATGGACTCATCGGTTGAACCTATAACGTATAACCGTAACATATCGACTCATCGGTTGAACCTATAACGTATAACCGTAAGATATGGAATCATCGGTTGAACCTATAACGTATAACCCTAACATATGGACTCATCGGTTGAACCTACAACGTATAGCCGTAACATATGGACTCATCGGTTGAACCTATAACGTATAACCGTAACATATCGACTCATCGGTTGAACCTATAACGTATAACCGTAACATATGGACTCATCGGTTGAACCTATAACGTATAACCCTAACATATGGACTCATCGGTTAAACCTATAACGTATAACCGTAACATATGGATTCATCGGTTGAACCTATAACGTATAACCGTAACATATCGACTCATCCGTTATTAATTATTACAAACTAAGTATAACGTATATTTTAATATTAATTATAATAATTTATTTTGATTTTTATTATTAATTTATATTATTAATTTTATTACATAGAAGGTAAAATGTATTTTAAATGTATGAAAAACACCCAGGGACGAGTTAGTCGTCCCTAAATATCAAAGAAAGTCGTCCCTAAAAAAACCCTCCAACACTTAGCAAAATTTTGGAAAAATTGAAATTTTTTGGTGAAAATTTAAATAACCCGCTTTGGGTTTGAGGTTTCCCGGTTTACACCTAGGGACGACTTAGTCGTCCCTAGGTTACAAATGGTCGTCCCGAAGTTTCTTTAATAAACGAAAAAAAAATATATTTATAATTAACCTAGGGACGACTAAGTCGTCCCTAGGTTACAAAGCATGGGTCGTCCCTATGTGTAAATTCCAGTAACTCATCTTATCTTCATCTGTCATTCACACATTTGTTACACACAAAAAAACGGGACACTATATACTGCTACACCACCACCACCGTATCATCTCCACCACACATTGCTACACCACCACCATCGTATCATCTCCATTCACCACCACCATCGTATCATCTCCATTCACCACCACCATCGTATCATCTCCATTCACCACATTCATCTACCACCATCTTCATCTCCATTCACAACCAATTCGACCCACCATCACTTGCACACGAGCACATTCACCACCAATTCGGAATTAATATATATTTTGGATTATATATTGTCAAGGTATTTGATTTCGAATTATATATTTTTTTAATTTGATTAATTGTTGTAGTTTAATTGTTATTATTGTTTATTTTTTATGGTATAATGTTTAATTTTGATTATATATTGTCAAGGTTTTTTTTTTGGTTTAACTCGACCACCGGACCACCACCAGTCACGGCAGCAGTCACGGCGCAGCATCAACCACCACCACCAGTCAACCACAGCAGTCACATTTTGTTTAAATAAATATAAAGGTAATTGTTTTTTAATCTATTAATTTTGTTTAATTTTGTTTATGTTTAATTAAGATTGATATTGGGTTTGTTTTGGCTAGTTTAATTCGACAGTAGCAACCCATCCCGCACAACCATTGCGGCAGTCGTAACCACCACCGCCGCGGTATTTTTTTTTTGCTAGTTTAATTGATTTTTAGCTTATATATATGTTTTCGGCTTATATGTTTTTAGCTTATATATAGTTTAATTTTGTTTTTTTGGCTAGTTTATTTCGTCACCACCATTGTCGGCATACTAGTAGCCACCACCACCGTCGTGACAGCAGCAACACCACCACAGGTGGGTGTTTGTTTTTGAGCTTATTTGATTTCGGGAATTATGAGCTTATTTGATTTCAACTTATACATAAGAAAGCAATTTATTTTCTTTATGTAAGGCACAAGTTTAATTTATTTTTTAATATGTTTGTCGTAGCCGAGACCCGAGTCACAGTCGAGTTAGCGGGGAACCGAGCCGAGAACTGAGACCCGTGTCACAGCCGAAAAAAGGTAATGTTTTTTTTAAATTGTTGTGGTGTTGTTTGTTTCTAATTAGAATTTTTTTTGGAAACCAACTAATTTAGGTTTTCTTTATTTTATGTTTGTGTTTGGTTAGCACCAGGACAGTCGGGACAACTTCCTCATCCGGACCTCTTTTTCTATCTTTATATCTTTGCTTATTTCAGTCGTGACCAAGGTGTGTAATTAATATTATGCATATGTTTATTATATTATATATAGATGATATATGATTGTTAGTCTTTTGTAGTAAATAATTTTAGGAATATTTTAGGATTTTATCGATTAATTTCGGAAAATTCCCGTCCGAAGTTAAACAACCTATGGAAAACCCGTCCGAAATTAATTTATTAGGAATTAATTTCGGAAAGTCCCCTGTTTGGGACTGCTTTTTGATGTTTCGTCTCATTTAGGATATGAATGCGTATAACTGGTTTATTATTTGAGATGATTTCGACAGTGTTTCTCCTTTACTCCTACGAATATGTCTTTAAACAAATATTTGGGGAGTAGAGGGGAAATGCTGCCAAAATTTTCTCAAATAGTAAACCGGTTATACGCATTCATATATGGGACGAAACATTCAAAAGGTGGGTTAGGATTACCTTCCATAGTTGCACTAGGAAGAAAAAAAAGAGTTCATATTTATTTTGTTAGTATGACATTTTACGTATAAAAATAATAATTTATCTGAGTATGTTTATTTGCAACGCAGTTATGACAATTGATAAGACTTGGACCACTGTAAACAATCGTAATTCCAATGAGTTTTTAGATGGTCTTTTTGGATTCATCCAGGATTGTGAGAAATTTTTGCACCCCATCTCACAAAAGCTCCGTTGCCCATGTAGTCATTGTTGTAACCGTGAAACGTTGGTTACCCTCAGCCAACTTGAGGCACACATATCCAAATTCGGGTTTGACAAACATTACACCACTTGGATATATCACGGTGAACCAATTCTTCCGTTACCTCCACTATTACCACATTCACCTGATCGAATTCACATGGATGCGTTCTTCGAAGATATTTTTGCAAATAATATTCCAAATCCACCATCTGAAACTCCACCCTCTCAAACTCCACCAACTCAAACAACCGGTCCTCAACCAACCCAAACATCGGGTCCTAGTAACGAGTTTGAAGAGTTACTCGCTAGGTCTGCCCAAAAGTTGTACCCGGGTTGTGATATGACCACATTGGAATTTACATCAGAGATTTCGCACATCAAGGTTTTACACAAAATAACTGATGCCGGGTTTAACAAAATTCTAGCTCTTCTCCAAAAGGCATGTTCCCCTAGTAAAGGATACAATTTCCCGTCTTCATACTATGAAATAAAAAAGACATACAAAAAGATCGGGTTAGGATAGGAATCGATCCATGCTTGTATAAATGATTGTTTTTTATATTGGGGATCACCGGAAAACAAGGCGAGGCACACTTGTCCAATCTGTAACACGAGCAGATGGAAAAACCCAAAGAAGAAAAAGGGGACACAATTAGTTGCCAACAAGGTGGTGCGTTACTTTCCGATAACACCTAGACTACAACGTATGTTCAGCACAAAAGACATAGCAAAGTGGATGACTTGGCATGCGACCGGACAGTCTAAGGAAGACGGTAAAATGAATCACCCCTGTGACGGCAAAGCATGGAAATATTTTGACATGATGAAACCTGAGTTCTCTTGTGACCCTAGAAACGTTCGATTAGGGTTGGCTGCTGATGGTTTTAATCCTTATGGCATGATGAGCCAAACTTACAACATGTGGCCGGTTATATTGACAACATACAACACACCACCGTGGATGTGTTTGAAAGAAACTTCTTTAATGTTGACGATGTTAATTCCCGGCCCTAAATCAGCTGCAAAGGACATTGATGTTTACTTGCAGCCTCTAATTAAAGAACTCAAAGATTTATGGGAGGGAGTCTGGATGAAAGACGCTGCTACGGGTACTCATTTCAAAATGAAAGCGGCGGTTTTATGGACAATCAATGATTTTCCAGCTCGAGGTAGTTTGTCTGGGTGGACTGGGCAAGGGTACCTCGCATGCCCTACTTGTAATGTTGATACTCCATCGACGCGTATCAACAGCAAAATCGTTTATGTTGGTTACAGAAGATGGTTAAGAACAAATCATCCAGATCGAAAAAAATCCAAGGAATTCTACGGTTTTCCCAAAAATAAGCCTAAACCAAGAAAGTTTTCAGAACTTGATATCCAATTGCAGATTAGTAAAGTCTTTAAACGTAAACCGGGGAAACATAAACCAATTCTCAAAGAGAACCGCCCCCATAATCGAGATGTTGAATTGAACTGGAGTAAGCGTTCTATCTTTTGGGATCTTGAGTATTGGCCCTTTCTTCTACTAAAACACTGTTACGATGTCATGCACATCGAAAAGAATTTCCTTGAGGCTTTACTGAATACCCTGTTACAGAACGACAAATCCAAAGACACGCCAAAGGCAAGGCTAGACTTGGAAAAAAATGGGAGTTCGAAAGGAGTTGTGGTTAGTTAAAAAAGATAACGGGAAGTTCGATAAGCCTCATCCAAAGTTCTCTTTCACTCCAGAAAAAAGAAAACTTTTTTGTAAATTCATTAAAGGAGTCAGACTACCTGATGGCTTTGGATCCAACTTCAAGAAAAAAGTGACCGCTGATGATGACAATACAGCGAACTTGAAATCTCATGACTGTCATATAATGATGCATCGGTTACTTCCTTATGGAGTGCAACAATACTTGCCCAAAGACGTTGCAAAACCTATAATCGACATTTGCTTATTCTTTAAGCAGCTTTGTGCTCGAAGTTTGACTGTGCAGGACATGAAAGAAGCTAAAAACAAATTGATCATTATGATGGTTAATTTAGAGCAAATCTTTCCTCCTGCGTTTTTCGACATAATGACTCATTTGGTTATACATCTACCCGATGAGGCTATTCTAGGTTCCGTTACTCACGGCAGGTGGATGTATCGATTTGAAAGATACATGAAAAAGCTAAAGAATTATGTACGAAATAAAGCAAAGCCTGAAGGTTCTATTGCTGAGGGTTATGTTGCAGAAGAGGCATTAACTTTTTGTTCGCGTTACTTAAGGATGTCGAGACGAGATTTAACCGCATTGGCAGAAATAAAGACGATTTGCCTGGACAACCAGATAAATTTGAGGTGTTCCGGACCGTATGCACACCGACGGGTGGAATCAAACCAACTCGTATGACTAACGACGACATGCAGGCAGTTACGTGGTTTATACTTAACAACAATCCTGAAGTCGAAGCCGACATCTCAGCTTACAGCGAGTATGTTTCTTCCTATTTTTTTATAATTTTGAAAATTCTTCTTTCTCGATGACTTCTGCTAATATCATGAACCTTTGCAGAGAGGCGCCTGATAATGTGGAAACGAGTTTTCCTGCGTGGTTTAATAACATGGTAAATATATTAGATATATTACCTTGGAGTTATTCCTCATCTAATAAACCTTTTTGTATCTCATTTTTGTAGACTCGTGAAAAAAAAGTGAGTGTGGGCTGTAGTGACGAGTTATTCTCTTTGGCATGTGGACCTATTAGTTCATGTACGTACCCCTCTTGCATAGTGAACGGTGTGAAGTTTGTGGTACGTGAACGCGATATACTTCGTACCACTCAATGCAGCGAAGTTTCAACACCCAGGGTTGATGGAGAGATGTATTATGGTCAACTCGAAGAAATTCTGGAGCTCACTTATATCGGCAACCGCAAGGTTTTGTTGTTTCGATGTAAATGGTTTGACACAATTAACCCTACCAATTGCACCAAACGCAACAGACGTTCTTACACTGAGCAAGGCATACACCATATTTTGACCGATAGGCTATTTTACCAAAATAACCCATACATTTTCCCGACACAAGCAACACAAGTATTCTACCTTGAAGACCTTGCTAGACGACCGCTTCATTGGAAGGTCGTCGAACAGGTTTATCATCGAGATGTGGCAGAGTCCGATGAAGATGTTATACATGGTAGCAGTTCATCAGATGTTACACTGTCTGTTGCTTTGCCTAATTTGGGTATTACGGATTTGAGTGTAAATACTCAACCAACGGAAGTGGACGCCCCACCGGTTGATGATGATATTATTAATATTGAAGATGAGGTAGTTGCACACTTCATTGGTGATGTTGATGATGATGATTTAGTGTCGGATGATGATGAAGTGAACCCTAATAATGATGTTCAAGAAGTTTTATCTAGCGATGATTCTGAAGATGACAATTGATATTAAGTTGTATTTTGAATGAAACAGTTGTTATATGCTTTAATGTGTAATTTTTTATTTGTAAACGATTGTTATATGCTTAAGTTGTAGTTTGAATGAAACAATTGTTATACGCTTAAATGATGATGAGTTGTTTTTATTTGTTTAAATGTGTAATTTTGTATTTTAATGAAAATGTTTTATATGTTAAAATGTGTATATTGATATGAATTTGTGTATTAGTATTAATTGGTTAATTAAATTGTGTAATTTTGTTTTTTAATGAAAATGTTTTTATATGTTAAAATGTGTATATTGATAAAATGTGTATACTGATATGAACTTGTTATTCTACAGATGGCATGTGTAGCTCCTAGGTCACACGGTAGGGATGCTGGTGGTAGTCCACCCAGATGGCCCACACGTCCTGTATCGGCCCACTACCAGCGTAAGAAATCGTTATATTTTTTATAACACTGATATTTATAATTTATTTCACTTGAATTTTTACGAGTAAATAACATATCTTTTGTAGCTGCAAATCAACGCTTTGTGACCAACCTAGGAAAATTAAGGACGGCGTACAGAAATAATAACGAAAAACCTTTGTCAATTGGCTTTGAATTTAAAGATCTGCCAACCTTCCATTTTCTGGGCGATTATGCATCACTGTTGTCTCATCTTATGGGGGAATTAGTCCGGTCACTTCCCCTGAACTGCGAATGGGACGAAATTCCAGAATCTGATAAAGCTCATATTTATCCTACAATTAAGGTCAAAATTATTTATTTTACTTATACTGTTATTGTTATCGACATTTAGATATGTGTGTTATGTTTAATTTGTTTGTTTATTTAAATTCATATGTTTTTATGTAGACATATTTCGACCTCCAGCCATGGTACAATGATCGTACTGAGGTGGTGTGTGACAAAGGTGTGTATGAGGTGTCGACTCGGGTTAGGCTTGCGTTGGAACTCCAACTGAGGTTGATGTATAGAAAATACAAGAACAGGATCAAGAAAGATTTTTATTCGAAATATGAGACGCCCGCACTGGCATAAGAACATGTACCGCCGGCGAGTGTGTGGGACAATAGAACCGAAGGTGATTGGGCTGAATTGGTTGAGTGGTGGTCAGAGCCAAAGAGGGTGGCAAGAAGTCAGGTTAATACTGTTAATCGTTCCAAAAACACGGTACCGACCACTCAAGGCAAAAAACCATTCGCCCGAGGAAGGAATGAATACGTAAGACTCTTTATAATTTTTGTGATTTATTTAAAAGCGTTTATATTCTTTATTTATTATAGCTCGTTATTAATTTATTTGAGATTTTACAGAAAGTCAAGGAAGGGGTTTACGAGGACCTGGTTGAAACATGGAGGAAGGGGCACTCAAGTAATGGCACGTTTAAAAGTAAAGAAAACGAGGAAAGATATGTAAGTAATATATAACTCTTTACATACCTTAGTAACTAATTTCATTTGTTTTAAATCGTTTTTTTTTCTTTCCCAGCAAAAGATGAAAGCCCTCAGTGACCAAGTGAGAGCCAAGGTCGTCCCACACATGTCTGATAAAGAAATAGTGGCTCAAATCATGCCAAGTCAAAATAAGCAAAATGTGTCGGGACAAGGCAGAAAGTTACCGGGTGGTGCCAATAACACTTCTCGCAGGTTATATATCCTCAATAAAACAAAATGTAAATCAATTGTTCATATTTATGTCTTGTTGTATATAATGAAAAATTGTTGTTGTAACTTATCACAGGCGGGGTGCTCCACGTCGACCAGATGTTCCCTCTCGTAGTGAATTTCAGGAAATGATAGAACGAAATGTGTGACAGATGGAGCTGCTGAGGAAAGAGAATCAGGAGGCGCAACAACGGGCTTACTTGGCAGCGTTAAAGGCAGATGCGGCGCAACAATATACTCAGACGTCGTACCAGCATATGGCGCAATATCATAGTCAATTGGGTGAGTTTTTCCAGAACTACAACTCAAATACTGATCACCCAATTAACCCTCCTACTTTTGTACCCCCGCCCCGACCCTTTGTTATGCCCACCCTAGCTCCTGATTGGGCTCATTTAGTCCAACCTCCTATCCTTGGGCACAACCAGTGCAACCTCCTTCCATCGACCCATACCGACCATCTTTGCCCGACAATCTCCAACCACTCCAACCTCCCTATACCGGCACTTATCCTATTGCTCCCGTCACCAACAATAACACATTTAACCATTGTTATCGTCCCACCACACACTCGACTCATGAGATCGGCTCTACTTCACAATCCATACTCGGAGGTTCTCGTGTAATCATAAATCCCCATCAGCACGATTACCGGTCCGTTGACGAGTTGGGTCGAGATAGGAATGTACAAAACAGTGGTGACGACTTATCAGGCGATGACGAGGGGAGTGACGAGGGGGTGACGAGGAGGGTGACGAGGGGAGTGACGAGGAGGAAGGTGACTTTTCACCTAACGAGGATGCGGAGTAGAGGTTGTGGTAGTATTTTTCTTATTATGCATGTTTAATAAAGTTTGAGACTTGTAGCGTTTGAAACATTTGATTTAGGATTGAATAAGTGTATTTGATGAATATTGTATCGTGATGTTGGATAATTTATCTTAATATGGTATTGTAACGTTTATTGATTTGTTATTATTCTGTATTTGTCGAATTCTGCCATTTTGAATTGTGGATTTTGTCCGGAAAAAATCTGGAAACTGCAAAACAGCCCAGTTTTTTTTAGCCCCCAGGTACACCTAGGGACGACTTAGTCGTCCCTAGGTTATTATTTTTTCTCCGAAGTTTTAATCCTAGGGACGACTTAGTCGTCCCTAGGTTTCAATATTGCCCAGGTGTCAAAACCTGGGGACGACTTAGTCGTCCCTAGGTTTTGAAAACCTGGGCAATATTGAAACCTAGGGACGACTAAGTCGTCCCTAGGATAATAATTAATATTTTTTTTTATTTTCTGAAAATGTTTTTATGAATGTTTATAAATAAGATTTTATTAAAAATAATAAAAAAAAGAATTTTTAAGAAAAATTTTAAAAAGATTATTTTTATTAATAACCTAGGGACGACTTTGTCGACCCTAGGTTTCAAAGACAAGTCGTCCCTAGGTTTCTCAATTTTTTCAACGTAGTGGGTAGTGGGACCCACAGAGTCGTCCCTAGGTTACAAAGGGGTGTTCGTCCCTAGGATTCTAGAGACGAGTTTTTAGGCACTAACTCCTAGGGTCGACTTAGTCGTCCCTAGGAGTTTAGGGTCGAAAGAGGCCCTACCTAGGGACGAATAAGTCGTCCCTAGGCTTCAGAATTGTTGTAGTGACATCTGAATTTGAATATGATGCGTAAATGTCTGAATCTGAATGCAAGAAAATTGTTTGTTTTTTAATAGAAAACCGTTTGAATGTTGTAAATATGAAACAATTTCAGTTTAGGAAACATAAAAACATACGAACATTAAAAGAAACATTTAAGTCATAAAACTTAAGATAGTATAGTAACATAAAAATAAAATATCATAATCTAAAACATTTTAAGACATTGTGCCGTAATTGAATGTCGTAAACTAGTCATTTATTCTGTAAATGTCCCGAAAGCTTGATAAAAGTAACGTTTCTTATGTGTATTAACGTTTCAAACGAAGTAAAAAAAATATTAGCTTATGAAACATGGGATGAAATCACGTAAGCTACTTATAAGCCAAAAACTAAATTTAAACGAACCCACTAAATTTAAACGAACCCGTGTTCTTTTAATATAATTTGTTATTCGTTTTGATTGAGAGAACCCAAACATAAAATATCTTTTAAATCCCTTTTAATTGTAAGGTTAACCGTACAAAAAATGACTATTTTTTTCATAAATTCTTTACAATTTTAAGATTGAATTAACAAGTTAATAAACTTTCGATCACTTTATTACAATAGGCTATATTAAAATTTAAGAAGTTTACCTCATGTACACATATCTATAGTAAGTCATTTGAACATAAAAGCAGTGTACTTATGATAGTGTTTGAACATAAAAAAGGAAAAAAAATGTCAAAAGGAGAATAAAAGAAAAGAAAATATCAACAAGAGGCATCAAGATATTACTCCTAAGTGTAGACCATTAAGATGTTTTTACATCTGATCGTATTTGAACGTGAAAAAAAAAATCAAACAGTCTGAACGTTGAAAAGGTCTGACCGATTAACATTTTAAAGAAAAACTTACACCACCTAAGTTTAAAGGTATAACGACCAGAACACCAACTAACTAAGTCGGCAAAGAGAATATCTCTACGCGAAGGAATATCGCTGAAGAGAGATTGATTTCTGAACCGTCATATTAACCACGAATTCACGTAACAAACTCTTTTAAATATGTCCTTCGACTTCTTTTGGAAAGTGAATGTTATTCGACCAAAGAAGCCGTTCTTCATACGGTGTCTTCAAACTCCCACTATCGCAAGAGCTTTCTACTCATCTGACGAGCCAGAGGACAAGTAAAAAAAGGTGAGAAGCATATTCCTCTAAGGAATGACAAAGAGGACAAGTAGAAGATGAAACATCCGGTCATTTAAGAGAAATATTCAAACGGTAGACAACTTATTCAATCTGCCTTCCTAATAAAATATATTAATCTTGATACGAACAACTTTCACTAATGACATCCTCTTTTGGGAAAATCAAATTATCAATAAATTTGCGAACTGATTTAACCGAATAGTGTTGATGTATGGACCTAATAGGAAGACCTAAAAACAGACATAAGCTTATGTGTCGTGTTGTGATTGGTAAAATGCAAGGGGGCCACTATTTCATATTTTCTCTTTCTTTATCTCATTCTTTCATTGCACCACTTGTCAAAATCCTCTGATTAGGTCTCTTTTTAGGTATACGAACTCTTCTGAAACTTCTAACGACCAAACCCATCTATCAAGCATGTTTGGAAAGTTTAAGACACCGATACGAGAATAGTTAAGGCATTGTTGATCCGCCTCAACACCCCCTCTAGTGGCATGACGATAGAACAAAACCAAAGAAGATTGTTTTAAAGTATACGCCATAATAATTTTGCTTATCCAATCAACAAAAGGACTTACCTACAAAACTTCAAGACTACCATTACAAATTAACAAAATCAAATTTTCACTATATCACTTCGTCCAAACATCATCACAATCACTACATCACTTATCCAAACCTTAACTCAAAATACTTCACTACATTCACTCAGTTGACAAAATTATTCAACCAACCTCATTCATAGAAGCATCTAAAGATCCAAAATGGATTGAAGCAATAAACAATGAAATACTTGCATTAGAAAAGAATCATACTTGGGAGTTCACACTATTAGCTCCTAAAAAATCCCCAATTGGCTGCAAGTGGGTCTATGGAATTAAGTTTAATGCTGATGGAACCATAAAGAAGTACAAAGCAAGGCTAGTGGCAAAAGGGTTTCACTTTATTAAACTAAGTCCTTTGTTCATGTAGCCAAGATGAATACAATTAGAACACTATTTGTAGTTGAAGTTCAACATGGGTGGATCATACAACAGTTAGATGTCAATAATGAAATCATGCATGAAGTTAAATGGGTAAGTTTACATGATAGTTCCACAAGGATATAATCAAGCAATCAAGACTAACATAATATGCAAACTAAAGAAATCCCTCTATGGCTTGAAACAAGCTAACATTCTATTAGTGTGAGTTCAAAACAAAGCTATGTGGAAACCTCCTTAACACCCTACAACACAATGGTTCTTTCATATCTCTTTTAGTTTATGTAGACGATATGTAAGACTATGTCAATGTCATAATGTCCCTTAATTCAAATTATATGTTACATATTTTTAAATCATATGTTACTATTGTTTTAATGCTATGATGAATAGCACTTGATGATACATTAGTCTAACCATTACATATTTAGTTTTGATGGTGATACTAATATTAGGACCTATATATACACTAGTCCCCTCCTTACATAAAACACACACATGTAGAATCATATAGCTATCCATTAAAGCTCTCTACACTCAAGTGGGTTAAAGGAGAGAAAACTAGTCGTGTTCAAGTGTTCGCTACATCATGTCAACATCCGCTACGCCCTTCGATATGTTATTCTCGTTCATCCTATGTGTGTGGTTATTATCATATTCTAAAATCTAGTGGCATAACATTTTTATTGTGTTCATCATGTATGTTTTGATGCTAATATTTACAAACATAATATGCTTACACGATATCTGTAACGCATGCAACACCGCTGCTCTCAACAAGGCAATCAATAACAACTCAATGAAAAATTCAACATCAAGGATCTTGGTCCTTTACACTACTACCTAGGCATTGAATTTCTCAAAAATATCAAAGGGCTTGTGATAACAAAAAGAAAACATGCCATCAAGGATAATATTCCCTCACCATCACTGATGCAGGAGTATTATTTGTCTAGTGATTTATGTCTTTTATTTAGTTTTTTTAAATAATGCATGAGCATTATTTTTTATGTCTGCCGGAGATTGTTTTTATGTCTACACTTTATTTACTTCTATCTTTGTTACTTTGTTTTTCGCTACATCAGTTGGTATCAAGAGCCGAAGTTCCTGATTAAGATGTTAGAATATTCGTTGTTTTGAGGTTGATGGTTCATCTTCTGATGAATGGGAAGATTATGGTGCGGCTAGTGATGATTATGATGGACCTCCCATATTTGATGAATATGAAGAAGAACCGATGCTATTTTATGATACAGATATTTAAGATGTCATTGAGGAAAAAGAAGGATTTATGGAAAAAAGAATTTGGTGAGGAAGAAGACAACATTGAAGACACTATAGTTATGGCTAATAATCTTTGTTCTACAATGATTCAAACTATCATGGTCAATACATTGGGTTTGAAGACAATCAAGACTTGAGGTCGAGTCTTTCCAAAGAAGGGGAGAATGATGCAGGAGAATTATTTGTCTGGTGATTTATGTCTTTTATTTAGTTTTTTTAAATAATGCATGAGCATTATTTTTTATGTATACACTTTATATACTTTTTTTATTATAGTTTTTTTAAAAAAATTTGTTAAATTATTCTCCAAGTTAAGCTTATCCTATAAAAATAAGGCTTGGGGTTTATTGTATTCAGTTTTGAGTTATGAATAAAAATTACAGACTTTTATTCTTTTGTTAATCAACTTAAATCCAAGTTAGGGTTTATTGTTCGATTTCATCCAAATAATCGGGTATTCGTTGAATCAACGATTGTTGGAGTTTACCTGATTATCGATATTCTTTTTGAATCAACGATAGTTGGAAGGATTGTGTCTGACATTCTTTGGAATCAATAGATTCAATTATCTATCTTTGTTACTTTTTTTTTCGCTACATCAATCACCCTCTACCACTGATGAATTAATCTGTTTTAGTATTCTCAACAAGGTTCCCATTAAATTGGACCTTGAAAAAAAAAACTACAACTCATGAAGCTCTTTTTCTCTTATTCATGACATTACATATCTTGGGGTACTAAACTATTTTCTTGGTATATATGCTACTCGCCACTCTACCGACTTATTCTTGTCTCAGAAAAAGCATGCTATCCAGCTTCTTGAGCGTGCTCACATGCTTTTGTGTAATCCCTCTCGGACACATTTATCTTGGTCGTCCAAATGCCAACACACTCTTTTTCGATCCGATGTAGAAGTCGAATATCGGGGTGTAGCTAGTGTTGTTGTCGAGACCATCTAGCTTCTAATTACTTTGACAGCTCCAGTGCCCTTTATCTTTTGCTATATTAGTCTAATGTGAAAACATGAGTGCTATCTATATGTCTGCAAATCCGGTACAACATCAGTGTACCAACACATTGAGATCGACATCCATTTCGTTCGTGACATACTTTTGGCACACTACACGTCCTTCATGTTTCATCGCGCTATTAGTATGCAAATACCTCCACCAAGGGTCTCCCCTCCGCCTTGTTTGAAGACTTTCAGTCTAGTTTGACCGTTCAGCCTCCTCCCGCTCCAACTGGGGGCGGGAAGGGGGGGGGGGGGGGGGGACATTATAGTTTACCTGTTAAATTTTTTGGTTTATGATCCATGTATTTGTAGTGGCCTAAACTCATAGAATACTTTAATGACTGTAATTATTCTATATTTTGCAAATCAATATAATGAATAAAGGAAATAATTTACATTCTCCAATAAAGAAATCATATGGGGTTTTTCGATCTAAATCAGCGCGGTAGAGAGTCTGAGGCGTTCGTAAAATAAAGGGTAGGGTACGTTTGAGGAGTATAATTATTATTTTATAAATATATGTAATAATATAAATCATATAATTAGCACTTTGCACTTTGCACTTTGCAGTCTTTGCTTTGAAAAGATCATCTAGCTTTTATAATACACAACTTTTTGTTTTGAAAAATCTATCCAGCTTTTATAAAACACAACTTTTAGTTTCTACGGTTGTTTTATAAATAAGAAAGCCTTTAAGAGGTATATGTTGGTTCTCGTGATAAATGCGGATATATGTTTTTCGTGACGAATATTTTCTAATTATATGTTTTTGCGCGGCGATGAGTTTTATAAAAAAATTTATAATATTGTGTGATTATATGTTTTTCCGTCACAAATGCATATAGTATTATAAAGTTGGTAGGTACTCGACTATTGTTTCTTACGATAAGAAATATAACAAGAGGTGTTCGATAAAGAAAGAACAAGAAATGAGAAAGAAAATAATAATTACCAGTTAAAAGGTCATTATAATATGAATAAAATAAGTGATTGTAAAATTAGAAAACATATTGTTCGTTTGTATCATGTCAAATATATGATGACCACATTAGTTAGTCGCTTTCATCATTTGTGTCATTTGATTGATTAGTCGTATATTTTAGGTATGAGATGTTTTATTGGTTACAATAATTGTAACTATGAAAAAAGTTTAAATATATTATCGATTAGTCGTATATTTCAGGTATGAGATGTTTTATTGGTTACATTAATTGTAACTATGAAAAAAGTTTAAATATATTATTGATTAGTCGTATATTTCAGGTATAAGATGTTTTATTGGTTACATTAATTATAACTATGAAAAAAGTTTAAATATATTATTGATTAGTCGTATATTTGAAGTATGAGATCTTTCATTGGTTACATTAATTGTAACTATGAAAAAAGTTTAAATATATGATTGATTAGTCGTATATTTTAGGTATGAGATGTTTTATTGGTTACATAAATTGTAGGGAAAAAGACCAATTTGATCATTTTGATCACTTAAGAACCTTATCATGGTCAAGTTTTCAATTAAAGACAAATATGGTCATCACCATTCATATTGTGACAAGTGTCCCACTAAAGATACTTTTTAAATGATCAACCGACGACGCTCAACCCTCAAATGCACAACTTATGTGTTTCACTTTTATTGGAAATTGAAAAATTATGTACTATTGTCATACGGTTGAGCATTTGCAAGTTGAACGCCGTCAGTTGTGCATTTGATAACATAATAAGACAAATATTGTCTTAGTAAATTGGAACATATGTGGGTCCGGTCCCTTGTTAAAATCTGAAGTTGGAGGGACACGTGGCGATAATTAGATGGGGTTGTGCAGTTGTGCACTTGTGTATGACCAAATTTGTCCCAATGAAAAAACTTGACCATGGTTTAACTTTTAAAGGGTGATTTTGACCATTTTCGTCTTTTTCCCTTAATTGTAACTATGAAAAAAGTTTAAATATATTATTGATTAGTCGTATATTTCAGTGTGAGATGTTTTATTGATTACATTAATTGTAAGTTGTAACTATGAAAAAAGTTTAAATATATTAGAGTCAAGTTATTTTGGATATCATATCTATCATAGATACTAAGGGACTCATCCCTACCATCCATCCTCATCATATCTAATGGTTGAGATTAAAAGTATTTAATTATTTCACTTATTTTTAAAACTTAAATATCTTTTAAACCGTTAAGTGTTAAACGGAAAAAAATATACCATCGCGACGAGCATTTAATTAGCTTTCTACAGATATGCAATATGATATACTTTTGAAGAAAAAAAAAATCGTTTTTTTTTTAAATTTGCGTAAAATATCATATATGATAATAGTGTTTTATCATATATGATATTAGTGTTATGTTACAAATTATTACAGAATCATATATGATATTGGTTTATATCATATGATATTGGTTTATATCATATGATATTGGTTTATATCATATATGATAAGTTATATCATATATGATACCAGTGTTACTATCATATATGATATTTAGTATCATATATGATAAATTACGGAAAAAACAAAAAAAAAATAATTTGTCGAAAGTATATCATATAGCATATCTGTAAAAAGATAATTAAATGCCCGTCGTAATGGTATATTTTTTTTCGTATAACGATTGACGGTTTAAAAGATATTAATATTTGAAAAAAAAGAGGAAATTAGTTTTATGTTTAATCTTATCTATTAGATTAAGATGAAGATGAGTGGTGGAGATTAGTCCCTTAGTATCCAAATAAAGTTTAATATCCAAATGAACTTAAATCAATATATTATTGATTAGTCGTATATTTTAGGTATGAGATGTGTATTATTGGTTACATTAATTGTAACTATAAAAAAGTTTAAATATATTATTGATTAGTCGTATATTCCAGGTATGAGATGTTTTATTGGTTACATTAATTGTAACTATGAAAAAAGTTTAAATATATTATTGATTAGGGTGTCAGTAGGGTCGGGTTGACCCGACTCAAATCCGATAAGACTAATCGGGTCGGGTGAAAATGGTTTAAAAATCTTGTCGGGTTGTTTTTTGACCCGACCTGATAACCTGATAATGTTAACGGGTCGAGTTAGGGTTAAATTAATTTTTTTATCGAGTTTGCGGGTCAACCCGATAAGACCCGAAAATCAGTTTTATATTTTTCTATAAGTAAGGTTTTTACTATATTACTTGCTACGAGGTGAATCTGATGGATTATGAATTGGAAAAATGTTGGTAGTATTTAATATTGGTCTAAAGATTATGTACTATTATTTATTTTTACACTCGTCGATATGTTTCGGTACTGTCAAGAATCAAAATAATTTGGTACTGTCATAGTATGCGGCAAATTAACAAGACCTTGCTATTACATGCCAATCAAAAATCATGTTGCTAACGTCAATACCTTAAGCTATGCATTAAGTAGACCGTTATACTCTACTCATCGAAACCCGACCCGTTTACCACCCGAACGATAACCCGATTTCTTATCGGGTCGAGTTGCGGGTGAGTTTTTAAAAATCAAAACCCGACTCAACCCGACCCGATAAGACCCGATAACCCTATAACCCAACCCGATAACGCTCCTATTATTGATTAGTCGTATATTTCAGGTATGAGATGTTTTATTGGTTACATTAATTGTTTAACTATGAAAAAAGTTTAAATATATTATTGATTAGTCGTATATTTCAGGTATAAGATGTTTTATTGGTTAAATTAATTGTAACTATGAAAAAAGTTTAAATATATTACTGTATTGATTAGTCGTATATTTCAATGTGAGATGTTTTATTGGTTACATTAATTGTAACTATGAAAAAAGTTTAAATAATTTTTGTTTTTCTCACAAGTCAAAAGATAAATTAGTTTGATTTAAAAATAAAAATTAACCTAAGATTTTAAAAAAACCGCCGAGCTATCATTTTTGTTAAAAATTTTAAAAATTGTGCGGATGGATTAACTTGTACATTTTTAACTAATTTTTATCACTGGTTATATTACACTGTAACTATGTTTATTAAATATCACTAGCGGTATTTTATTGTGTTATCACTATTGATATATTTTTTTCACAGTGAAATATAATCAGTAATAAATATTTTTCGTCAAATTTATAACTTTAATCCCTCCGCCGATTTCTTGCAATTTTTAGATATTTTGACAAAAATTACCTCTCCGTATTTCTTATGAGATTTAATTTTAAATAATGAATAGCTATAATTAATCTCTTAGATTGTAAGTAAAAATAAATATGCCAAACTTTTTGTGCTAATACAATTTAACCCAACCATAGTTTGTTCAGTTCGTAGCATAATTTTTATTTTACTTTTTAGTACCTTTTTCGTCTCAATTGGTTCGTCCAATGTTAACAAAAATTGTACTAATGAAAAAATATATTTAAAACTAAATTCATCCATACATACATCAATTGTTAAATAGATCAAACAAAGATAATAATAAAAACTAAAAAAGTCAAAACAAAACAAATAAGAGTGGGGCTGTTTGATAAAACAAAATGATTCAGCGCTGAATCATTTATCGTCCTGAATGATTCACATGCTCTGTGTGAACTTGCTTCTGAATAAAAATAAAGCGTTTGTTAATCGTGCTGAATGAAAGATCTGAATAACATAAAATTACCAGTCTAGCCTTATACATGACCGAAAAATACTTTTAGTAAATAAGTCGCAAGCACATAAACATAAGTTAAAAAAATGCTAATGAAAGTAATGATATAAAAGATTATGTTTTTTACATTGATTTTGTTGTGAATCGTATGTTTTTTTTAACAAATCGAATGTTTTTTTTAACAAATCGAACGTTCACATGTCCTATCTATACAAATGTAACATTTTTTTATGTTTTAAGATTTTATTATTTATTTAAGATTAATACGGTACAGTAATATTTAAGAATTACTTTTGTCAATATTAAACAACTACATCCATTAAAAACAATTAAATATTCATTAATATAAAATAGGTGATGTGATACGGTTTTACAAACAGGGCAATATTGAGAGAATATAATTGCTGAATGACTTTTGCATGCTAACCGTCCAAAATGACTCGGAGGCAACAAGAATGATACAGCGTATGAAAACTTTTCTAACAAACACAAACATCAATGACCGATTCAGATTTGGCCTCTGAACTATATCATTCAAAGGCTATCAAACACCCCCTTAATGCTAAATCCTTCTACAATATCCTCATACTTATTCTCCTACCCACATCAAAGTAAAACATGTTTAATACACTCATTCTTTTTCTTAATTTTATCCACTGATCAATCCATTTGACATAATCATAAAAGTAGAAAAATATGTAAGTATATCAAGTAGGAGGATAAATCATTTTCCAACAAATAAATCATAAAAAGTACCAAAACACAAATTCACATTCAAAATACACAAAAAATAAAATAATTTTTTCTCTGGGCAGTCACAATGTGAAAACTTGACATACGTTTCAATACAATATAAACATACACTTAACTTCAATCCATTGTTGGCGATTTTTGTACTTTATTCAACTTTTAATATTGAAAAAGGATGCACGATGAGGTGGAAATATATTATAGTAAGTATGGTTTAATGCACTACCAGAGTTATATATAAGAAGTTTGATGTTGATGCGGCAATGAGTTAGCAGTGTATTAAACTATAAATATATATTATGTTCGGTGGACGCAGAAATTTAAAAGGTGGGGTGCAAATTTTTTTTTTTGAACAATGACATTAATATACGGAAAAAAATAGTATCGAAATGACAAAAATCGGGTACTTTTACTTAATATGAGTGATTTCTAAGGTGTTAGAGAGTTGAATGTTGTGTTTTAATACGTAGGTGGGTGGGGTGGGGGGGGGGGGGGGGGGGGGGGGCAATTTGGTTTATGAATGGAGGGCACGTTCGAAAAATGCTTAAAATCAGAAAAAGTTTACACTAAAATCTCATTTTTGATGGTTTATAGAGTTCATAACAATTATTTAAAACCCTAATATGGATCAAAGAGCGCATAGCGGAAGCGATTAACAAGATTATCAATTTAACACAATTATATTAATCAAGATTAGGGTTACATACCTTTATCCTAGCAAGATCCACAAGACGACGGAACGAACGGCAATTAGGGTTGATCACGAACAATACCAAGAATATAATCTAACGGAAGATTATATCACGCTCTTGTACACACGTAATACGGCGAGTTAACCGTGAGTCTAGCACGAGCAAACCGAGCTTCAATGCTTATAGATTATCTACCCAATAACCCTAGAGAGGGATTAGGACTAGATAAAATAGAAGAACGAAAGTCAACGAATAACCCTTGTGGGTTATATGTGGCGATCGCAGGAAGAGAACAAGAAGGGAGGGACAAAAAATAATGAAGGCTTTGGATGTTTATATAGGCTTAACAAAACTTGTTTTCCAAGCTAAACACCAATTAGGAAAGAAAATCTTTCCTCCTTCCTTTTTCTTCCCTTAGCCCGACGCCCCACTAAGCCCACCAAGGGCTTCCAGAACTTTTCCGTTTGCCTTCTTTTAGCTTCTATTTAATTCCATAACGGTCGTTATAACTTAACTCTTATTTATTAACGATCGTTAGTTAAGCTTTGGTTTGATTTAATAAATATATATAAAATATATTTAATAAATAAATTAACCCTTTACGTTATGTGTGCAATCCCGTGATCCCGAGTTCGATCCTATCTCACGACTATTAATTTTAAGTCCATAAACTTTCAGCTCCCACTTGGACAAAATTCTAATATCGTGATCACATTGACTAGCGTCTAGTTACACTAGCAATGTCACTAGTACAAACCGGGTAAGGTCTCCTGGACAAGAACCTTTTAATGATTACATCATTATTATTATCCTTTCATTTCAAATACGCTTGTTAATAAGGATATGGATCTCAGTCATTCCTTCATTAACTATTCTGTTTCTCGTTTACGGATATAGCAAGATTACCAAAACAAATTTGGGTGTGGCCACACAAACATCTTACTACTCCCCCGAGGGGCCCAGTTGTATTTATACTTCAAACATAATTCGAAGGAAACGAATCCCATTTTGGCTACAAGCAAAACACATGAACTTCGCAACACTTCTGAAAATAACCCTTATAACTACCAGTTACGTTTAGTGTTAAGTTATCTCACAGAAATGCACTACATTCAATGCAGTTTTCTGGTATCTCAGGTCTAAGGATAACTATTTATGATTTACTTAATGACAAAAATTCATAAAGTAAAATCACATAGTTGGGATAAGTCCAATATTTGATCCATCAAATATCATCCAAAATTGACCAATATACTTCCAAGTATACTCTGTCACCATTTTGAATTGTCTTAGTTTAATAATATTCCCATATTATTAATCGACAACGGACATTTAGAAACATCAAAATGCTCACGGATTAAAACATGTAAAATTGGATACAAAATCAAATAACAGAAAAATAAACGAAACCCAATCTTTATTTCATCAATTCAGTAATGTCTTACATCCTTTATCCAAATACTAATCAACAGATTTATTGCATGAATTCGCTAGCTAGTTGCAGCCCAATTGCCTTGGCATGCTTAACTACCTTTGACCTAGATAAAGCCTTAGTAAAAGGATCAGCTACGTTATCATCTGTGTGAACTTTTATCAATTTTATTTCTCGAGCTTCCACTTGTTCTCGAACGTAGTGATATCTACGTTGAAAGTGTCTGGCGCCCTTCATGACTCCAGGGTCATTGGCGAATATTATTGCCGCAGAATTGTCGCAATATATATCAATAGGTTCTTTAATTGAAGGCATCACTCCAAGATCTCCAATAAACTTCCTAATCCAAACAGCTTCCATTGTTGCTTCTGAAGCGGCCATGTACTCAGATTGAGTCGCATGCATAGCAATGGTTTTCTGCTTACTGCTCTTCCAGTCTACTGCTCCTCCGTTGATGACAAACACGTAACCCGTCTGAGACTTCGTATCGTCTTTATAACACTGCCAGGACGCATCACAGAATCCTGTTACATTCAGTTCTGTGTCTGGTTTACCCCCGAATACCAAAAACATATCTTTCGTACTCTTCAAATACTTTAGAATATGTTTAACAGCAGTCCAGTGGAACTTTCCTGGATTCTGTTGGTATCTACTGACCAAGTTCTGAGCAAACGCCACATCAGGCCTTGTACATCTTACAGCATACATAATAGATCCTACCGCCGAAGCATAATGCACCTTCTTCATGTAAGCCACCTCTTCAGGTGATGATGCATCTTTCTCATGACTTAACTCATGCTTAACCTCCATCGGTAAGAAACCCTTCTTAGAGTTATGCCTGTTATATTTCTTTAATATCTTATCAATATAAGCATCTTGACTAAGATCAATTAACCGTCTACTCCTATCTCGATAGATTTTAATTCCCAGAATATATGCAGCATCTCCCAAATATTTCATAGAAAAACATTTACCAAGATAATCCTTAACTTCCTTAAGTCTTGGAATGTTACTTCCCATGATAAATATGTCATCGATATATAGAATTAGGAACACTACATTACTCCCACTAGCTTTGCGGTATACACATGGCTCATCACGATTTTGAATAAATCCGAACTTTTTGATTTCTTCATCAAATCGCTTATTCCATTGACGTGATGCTTGCTTCAAACCATAAATAGATCTTTGAAGTTTGCACACGCGCTTTGGATATTTAGGATCAACATACCCTTTTGGTTGTTGCATATAGATGTCTTCATCTAAGCGACCGTTTAAGAAGGCAGTTTTAACATCCATTTGCCATATCTCATAGTCATAGTATGCTGCTATAGCTATGAGAATCCTAATAGCTCGTAAGTCTGCTATAGGAGAAAATGTCTCCTCGTAGTCTACGCCAAAAATTTGAGTAAAACCTTTAGCCACTAAACGTGCTTTATAGGATTGTACATCCCCATCCATGTCAGTTTTCTTCTTATAGATCCACCTATTTTTCACTACTTTAGCATTTTTAGGTGCGTCTACAAGAATCCAAACATCATTGATTTCCATGGATTTCATTTCCTCATTCATCGCAACTATCCATTTTAACTTTTCTGGATCAGACATTGCGGATCGATAGTTAGCAGGTTCACCAAGATCCCCTACTTCCTCCTCATCATCCTCTATGTAAAGACATAGTTTGTCCGGCGCACGTATAGTCCTTTGTGACCTACGTGGAGGAATTAATTCCGGCGGAACACTCAGACTTTCTGGTTCTACGGGAATTTCTTCGCTAGTATTTTCAGAAGGCAATGTATCTTCTTGAATTTCTTCAAGATCATAATTTCTCCCACTGAATTCTTGATTTACAAGATCATTTTCAAGGAAGTCTCCATACCGAGCCACAACTATTTTGTTCTCAGCCGGATAATAAAAGTAGTAACCCATAGTTTCCTTAGGGTAACCTACAAAGATACATTCTACTGAGCGTTGTTGGAGTTTATCTCCAGAGTCACGTTTCACATACGCCTCACAACCCCAGACTTTTAAATAAGACAAATATGGCTTCTTGCCATGCCATAGTTCATATGGTGTCTTATCTACCTTCTTAGTGGGAACCATATTTAGAATACGAACAACAGATTCAAGAGCATAATCCCAAAAGGATAATGGTAAAGTTGTAAGATTAAACATAGATCGTACCATATCCAATAACGTACGATTTCTCCTTTCAGATACTCCATTTTGTTGTGGAGTATACGGAGAAGTAAGTTTCTGAACAATTCCATTCTCACTTAAATAATCTTTAAACTCTTGACTTAAATATTCACCACCACGGTCAGAACGAAGAGCTTTAATCTTCTTTCCTAGTTGTAACTCTACTTCTGCTTTAAACGTTTTGAATGTTTCAAATACCTCATGTTTATGCTTAAGTAAATAAACATAACCATAACGACTATAATCATCCGTAAACGTCAAGAAGTAGCTAGCACCTTTCCTTGACACATGTCTAAGTGGTCCACACACATCAGTATGTATCAAACCAAGTAGTTCAGTAGCCCCTCCAATATTGCTATTAAAAGGTTTCTTGGTCATCTTTCCAGAGATACAAGATTCACATTTATCGAATGATTCATCATTGATACTTTCTAAAAGCCCATCACGTTGTAGCTTTTGTATGCGAGTCTTCCCAATATGGGCAAGCCTACAATACCAAAGATAAGAAGAGTTCTTGTCTAACTTACTCTTCTTATTCATGCTAAAAACAGAATTATTTTTCCTCTTGGAATTTTGATCATGCATGTTTATTTCAAAAACACCATTCACAGAAATTGCATCAAAATAGAATAAACCATCTTTGAAAACAGAAATTCTATTATTATCAATCGTGTGAATAAATCCAAGATCCAACATACAAGAAAAGGAAATGACACCCCTAACAATTGTAGGTGCATAGTGACAATTATTTAAAAACAGTACTAAACCCGAAGGTAAAACTAATTTAAATATTCCTATAGCTTCAACCGCTGCTTGTGCGCCATTGCCCACTTGCAGAAATTGTTCCCCATAGGAAAGCCTCCTTTTCAACTCAAATCCCTGCAGGGTATTACAAATGTTAATACCACATCCCGTATCATATACCCAGGAGTTTGATTTGTATGAAAGATTAAATAACTCTATCATAAATAAGTTACCAGAAGATGGTGCTGCAGCAGCTTGCTCAGCCTTCTTCTTATATTCTGCCATTTCATGGAGATAGAGAGAGCAATTCCTCTTCCAGTGTCCAGTCATCTTGCAGTGGTGACAAGTCTCATCTTTCAGAGATTTCTTAGCAAAGTTATGCTTCGGTTTTGATGTAGTCGCAACTTGCTTGCTCTTATCAACCTTGCCTTTGCCTTTCTTCTTCTTATTCCCTTGCGGTTTTGGTTTCGACACTCTACCCTTTTGTACAAGAAGTACTTGAGGCGTAGCAGTGGATGCCTTATCTTTCAAACCCTTTTCGAAGTCAATGAGCATTGCATGCAAATCATTAACTGTCTTCCCCGTGCAATGCATATTATAGTTACGAACGAAATCATTGAAGTCCTTATTAAGGGACCTATTGATCAAGTTAATAGCCATATTATGATCAAAGGGTTGTCCTAGTGCGATGGGTTGTTCCATATAACCCCTCCATCTCCATATAATGAGCACTTACGGACTTTTCAGGAGCTTGCTTGCAATTATGTAGAGCATAAACCAGATCATAGATCTCTACAGCTTGCGGCGTTTCATACACAGCCTTGAGTTCATCAAGCATTTGCTGAGGTGAAGCTAGCTCACACTTCCTTTGAAGTGATGGAGCCATTCTTCCTAACATTACAGCAGCCACCTCATGGTGATTCTTAACGTTAGCAGCGTGTTGAAGCCTTTCCGCATCAGTTGCTCCTTCAGCAAGATCCTCCGGAAAAGGAGTTTCCAAGATATTGATAGTACCCGCTGCTCTCAGAACAATTCTTAGTGAGCGGTACCAATCATTGAAATTAGGGCCAGTAAGTTCAGGCCGTTCAAAGAAAGCTTTGAACGCCGAGCTTATTGTCAGATTGTTTTCGGGTTGAGCCATTTCTACAGAAATAAGTTCAAACATTAGTATTTTGGATAATACAATTCAAGAAAATAAAATTACCCCGGTAATAAAACCATAGTATTTTCCTTGAAAAACTAGAATCCATATTGACATAGATTTATCACATCAGTTGATCTGCTAGTGACAAATGTATTCAACACAGTAACTTGTCGAACAATAATTGCCAAATCAAATTGAAATTTCTAGATATGTCAGGGATTTACATTGCCAAAATCATTTGCATTGTAAACATGTTTTATCCCTTCTTTATGCCTTAAGTTTCCAGTTCTCACTGAGTAACTCAATTAAGTCGACTAATCTAAAGAACGTAAAACCTTCATGTGCAATCTTATTCAGTCATGAAGTTTTCTCTCCATTACAACATCGTCCGATATCTTATATGACGACAATTGTAACTTTAAGTGTTCGTCAATTAGAGGGCATATGACTTAAATTTTAGGGTATAGATTTTGGTGTCAAAATCATGTATGGAGAAGCATGCATACATCTCCATAACATAAGTTTAATAAAACATTTAGTAAACTTTTTGGTGAGACTAAAAGTTCATCATATACTTGCAAGTTGAGGTATTGGTTAAACCAATTGAAGATTTTACACACAACTAAATTCACACCGTACTTTTTCTAGAACGTTAGTTATAGCACAAAGCAATAACCTTATTCATTGTGTTTCGGATGTGAATTAATGTAGTTAAATCAACCTTAAAGAATTGTACCAATAACAACCGTAGACAATACCAATTTGACGCACAGGCGAGCCGGGGAATTTGGTCAGCGCTGAAGCATAACACCTCATTCCTTAACCGGGTACATGACCAGCGGTGCGTTATACCCACTTTATAGTTCGCCAAAATTGAGTAGCCGTTAAGTTGCTATTGCAAGTCTAATCAACGCAAATCATATGTGTTTTACATCTCAAAACAATTCATTAATTTTGATAAGATTTAGTCCATATTATTTTTCTTGGAAAAAATTACCCTTGTTTACAATATACAATATAGCAAACGTATGAAAACAAGTAGTACAAAAAAAAAACTAAATCAAATAGCCACATGCATAACAATTTATTCAAAGAATATCAAATCTAGGGTTTTTATAAACATAAAAAGTCTTCCCTAATTTTAAAACTTTGAATCAAATAAAGCAAATAGCAATCAAAATTATATGATCCGTAAGAAATATGCATGTTTATTACGGATCTCCCACATTCTCTTAACAATTAAAAAAACTACGGATCGTAACCACGCATGACATAACAATTAATTCATGCAAAACATCTAAAGTTAATTACCATGCAATTTTAGGGTTTACAAAAAAAACTTTTTTTTTATAAAAAATTCGACTAAAGTCGATTTTAATAATAATAAAAAAACAAAACCCTAATTTTTCATAAAACCTAAAAAACAACATGTAATTTATAACACAAATCATTATTAGTTAAAAAACTTTAGATCTTAATAATTATAATCATGTTAAAACGGCTCTCGATGCCACTGATGGTTTATAGAGTTCATAACAATTATTTAAAACCCTAATATGGATCAAAGAGCGCATAGCGGAAGCGATTAACAAGATCATCAATTTAACACAATTATATTAATCAAGATTAGGGTTACATACCTTTATCCTAGCAAGATCCACAAGACGACGGAACGAACGGCAAATAGGGTTGATCACGAACAATACCAAGAATATAATCTAACGGAAGATTATATCACGCTCTTGTACACACGTAATACGGCGAGTTAACCTTGAGTCTAGCACGAGCAAACCGAGCTTCAACGCTTATAGATTATCTACCCAATAACCCTAGAGAGGGATTAGGACTAGATAAAATAGAAGAACGAAAGTCAACGAATAACCCTTGTGGGTTATATGTGGCGATCGCAGGAAGAGAACAAGAAGGGAGGGACAAAAAATAATGAAGGCTTTGGATGTTTATATAGGCTTAACAAAACTTGTTTTCCAAGCTAAACACCAATTAGGAAAGAAAATCTTTCCTCCTTCCTTTTTCTTCCCTTAGCCCGACGCCCCACTAAGCCCACCAAGGGCTTCCGGAACTTTTTCGTTTTCCTTCTTTTAGCTTCTATTTAATTCCATAACGGTCGTTATAACTTAACTCTTATTTATTAACGATCGTTAGTTAAGCTTTGGTTTGATTTAATAAATATATATAAAATATATTTAATAAATAAATTAACCCTTTACGTTATGTGTGCAATCCCGTGATCCCGAGTTCGATCCTATCTCACGACTATAATTTTAAGTCCATAAACTTTCAATTTTATCGGGCTAGCCATGGGGGGCGCCGCCACCCCAATGCTAACATGTATGTCCGCCACTGATTATGTCAATGAAATTTTTTGATTTTCACGTCAGCCATGGTGAGATCTTCTCTTGATTCATGCAAGAGATTCCCTCTCTTTTGTTTTGCTTCTTTGGTGTGCGTACAGTCGTACAGTATATACAATTGTATACAGGCACTCATTAATATGCGTAAGAAATATACCTTTTGTCCCAGAATCACAGATTTTTCGCCTAATATCAAAACACATTTTCAACCAAAAGATTTAGTTTTGAACCCCGCTTGCTTGTTTGGTTTTATTTTTCTAGCTTTTTGCTAGCTTCTTCCATGTTCAAAAAAGATAAGTTATCGTCATCCAATCAAACTATTTATTCATGCAGGTACCATACAGGGGCGGAGCTAGGGGGTTAAGGGGATACACGGGAATCCGATGAATTTTGTTCCTAATGTATATATTTGTTAAAAATCTCGATTTTTTTAAAATAAATCTGCTCTTAAAATTACGTGTTTCTTAAGTACTTATTCTATACTCGTATTAAAAATGTTGTGCACCTCATAAATTAAGGCATTCATAGGTTCCAACAAAACACAAACAGTCACAAAAAAAGATACCATGGCAACTCTTCTTCTTCATTCTAGTAAACGATTGTCCAAAACATGGATCAACCGTATCTTCACACTCACTTATGCCATGCTCGTTTTTGTTCACCTCTTCAGCCATTGCCGTACCCTAATCTACGCTCCGGAACCAATATCATTTACTCTTTTTATTGCCGATTTTGTATTAGCTTTCATGTGGTTAACTGCCCAATGTTTTCACTGGAGTCCTATCGAACGCAAGGCTTATCCCGAAAATCTTCCACTACTTGTGGAGGAAAGTGAGCATCCCTCATTAGATGTGTTTATTTGCACTGCTGATCCGACTAAGGAGCCACCAGCTGGTGTTGTCAACACGGCTTTATCTGTGTTGGCATATGAGTATCCAACCGATAAGCTTTCGGTGTATATATCGGACGATGGAGGGTCGAAAACGACATTGTATGCGTTTATGGAGTGTGCAAAATTTGCTAAGTATTGGATACCATATTGCAAGAAGCATAATATTGTGGACAGGTCACCTAAAGCTTATTTTGGACGTGAGACTGCTTGGTTTTCGGACACAGCAAAAGTAAAGGTACCTGCTTAATTATTTACTACGGTTTGTACTTTGTAGTTTCTGTTTATTGTAATTAGTTCATTTCTTCTTGTAAGTTCTTTAACCAATAATTAAGCCTTAGTTTAGTGTGTTCTAAGTATGGCTTCTTAATCGTGTAGAAACAATAACCACTACGTGTGTTAGATAACGGGTTATAGACGGTAAGAATAATACGTAGTATAAGCGAAGCTAAAATCGTTGGGTAATCAAGAAAGATATTGACAAGCGGGCATGTGGCTTATCCCTCGGTCGGACCAAATACACTCTCTATATTCAGATCTAGAGCAGAACTGATGTACATATTATCAGATTTAATGTTAGGGTTGATATATACAACACTTGATGAGAAACATGATTAATTGCCTTTCAAATAAATAACATTTTGAAACAGGATTGGCTTTACAACCATGTGGATAATAAAACTGTTTGATTACTAGTAGAACATCTAGCTAAACTAATGTCGTGGCAGGTGATGTACGAAAATATGAAAGCAAGGATTGAAACAGCGGTGCAGAGTGGTGACGTCTCTTTGGATGAAATGAATGAATCAGAGTTCCGGGATGCTTTCAAAACATGGACCCCTGATTTCACGCGTGGACAACATCCAACTGTGATTAAGGTTCCTCCTGTTTTGTAGAATAACCACTAAGAGATAATTTATATGTTTAGATTAACTTATTTAATCTTGTATTACTTGTTTATGCAAAATACAGATATTGTTAGACAACTGTGTAGACAAAGATGTCGATGGTGTTGTCATGCCAAATCTCATCTACATTTCTCGACAGAAATGCAACGACAAACCACATAACTTTAAAGCCGGCGCACTTAACGTCATGGTATGATCTTGTTTCATATAAGAATCTTTATGCATATAAACCTTTCACGAAAACCAATTTGAGCGTCCATTTAGTGATTGTTAACACTTTTTTGCATTGTAGGTTCGAGCATCTGGTTTGATGACAAATGGACAGATAGTCCTAGTCTTAGATTGTGACATGTATTCAAACGATCCAGAAACACCACTTCGTGCATTATGCTATTTTATGGATCCTAACGCAGATCCGAAGCTTGCATTTGTTCAATTTCCTCAAAGATTCAGTTGCATCAATAAGAAGGACATTTATGCTTCCGAGATCATTCCAGAGACACAAATTTTGATTCTTGGCATGGATGGCTTGTTAGGCGCTCAGTTTATGGGCACGGGCTGCTTTTTCAAACGACATGTTATTAGTGACGGATCTTCATTAGGTGTCAATACATTCAACAATGAAATCCACTCAATGCCAATGACGAGTAGAGATGTGCTAGTTTCAGCGCATGAAGCTGCAAGTTGCAATTATGAGGAGGGCACCAAATGGGGTCGGCAGGTTTGCTTTTTTATCTCATAGCCGCGATAACAATTACAAAAACACATACTATCCGTAACATATGGTGGTTATAAAAGTTATTTTCTGTATATATTATCAACACAACACAACTTGAAAAATATTATTTCGACAAATTATCCAATCACTCCAAATATTGTTTTATTAAAATTTGTTTCGACAAGTTATTTTCTATATATTTTGTCAGCACAGCACAATATCCTAGCCAAACATTTACTTTACACATGTTACTTAACTTATTGTGTAGAAGTAAGTTCTTATTTAGAACTCATGGTATGTATTGCAGAATGGATTTCGATATGGAACCTTGACAGAGGACACAATTTTCGGCTTCATTGTGAAGGATGGAAGTCTGTTCTTTGCAATCCGAAACGAGCTGCATTTCTTGGTGGTTCACCCTCGAACCTTAATGACATGCTTACCCAAATCAAACGATGGTACATGGGATTCCTTGAGATGTTCTTTAACAAATATTGCCCACTGACTTATGGTGTTCGGTCGATGAATCCCCTTAAGGCTTTATGTTACACACATTATAATCTTCGTTCCTTTTGGTCGATCCCAGTCATTGTGTACGCGTTCTTGCCTCAAGTTTCGCTTATAAAATCTTCTAGTGTGTTCCCAAAGGTTAGAATTCGACTTTTGAATCATACAAGCCTATGCCAATAGCTTGTCGAGAACAAGTGAATGTTTAAAAACATACACTTTTGATTATTGCAGGTGTCGGAGGATGGATTTTGGTTGTACACATTTCTGTTTCTTTGAGCTTATGGAAAAGAGTTTCTTGATTTTGTTGTGTTTGGTGGAACGACAACACAAAGGTGGTGGAGTCACCAAAGAATGTGGTTAATGTGGGGGATTTCGAGCTTCCCATTTGCTTTGCTCGAGTGGTCACGTAAATCCCTTGGCTTATCGACATCCGGGTTCAATGTTACAAGCAAAGTGGTCGATGAGGAACAAAATAGATTATACAAGCAAGGGGTTCTTGAATTTGGGGTTGAATCTGTCTTATTCTTTCCAATCTCCGTAGCGTCGTTGATCAACTTATTGGCGTTTGTAAAAGGAGTAGTGATCGATGTTATATTGAATGGGAGATTAGAGGAGTTGTTTGTTCAGATATTTATATCTGGATTTGTAGTTGTGAATAGTTGGCCGGTGTATGAAGGCATGATTTTAAGGAATGACAGAGGAAAGATGCCGTTGAAGATTACCTTAGCATCATTGGTGACTGTAATAGTGATTTGTGTGGCATCAGATTGTCTTTTGTGTTCGAAAGGGAGATGAAGCTCAATGGTGTTGATTAGAGGAATGAAATCATCAGAGATAATTCAACCCTAATGATACCAATCTATCATAAGAGCACTTGAATTCTTACGAAACTTTATTTTGCCTTGTAACCGTACAAAAAATGACTATTTTTTTCATAAATTCTTTACAATTTTAAGATTGAATTAACAAGTTAATAAACTTTCGATCACTTTATTACAATAGGCTATATTAAAATTTAAGAAGTTTACCTCGTGTACACATATCTATAGTAAGTCATTTGAACATAAAAGCAGTGTACTTATGATAGTGTTTGAACATAAAAAAGGAAAAAAAATGTCAAAAGGAGAATAAAAGAAAAGAAAATATCAACAAGAGGCATCAAGATATTACTCCTAAGTGTAGACCATTAAGATGTTTTTACATCTGATCGTATTTGAACGTGAAAAAAAAATCAAACAGTCTGAACGTCGAAAAGGTCTGACCGATTAACATTTTAAAGAAAAACTTACACCACCTAAGTTTAAAGGTATAACGACCAGAACACCAACTAACTAAGTCGGCAAAGAGAATATCTCTACGCGAAGGAATATCGCTGAAGAGAGATTGATTTCTGAACCGTCATATTAACCACGAATTCACGTAACAAACTCTTTTAAATATGTCCTTCGACTTCTTTTGGAAAGTGAATGTTATTCGACCAAAGAAGCCGTTCTTCATACGGTGTCTTCAAACTCCCACTATCGCAAGAGCTTTCTACTCATCTGACGAGCCAGAGGACAAGTAAAAAAAGGTGAGAAGCATATTCCTCTAAGGAATGACAAAGAGGACAAGTAGAAGATGAAACATCCGGTCATTTAAGCGAAATATTCAAACAGTAGACAACTTATTCAATCTGCCTTCCTAATAAAATATATTAATCTTGATACGAACAACTTTCACTAATGACATCCTCTTTTGGGAAAATCAAATTATCAATAAATTTGCGAACTGATTTAACCGAATAGTGTTGATGTATGGACCTAATAGGAAGACCTAAAAACAGACATAAGCTTATGTGTCGTGTTGTGATTGGTGAAATGCAAGGGGGCCACTATTTCATATTTTCTCTTTCTTTATCTCATTCTTTCATTGCACCACTTGTCAAAATCCTCTGATTAGGTCTCTTTTTAGGTATACGAACTCTTCTGAAACTTCTAACGACCAAACCCATCTATCAAGCATGTTTGGAAAGTTTAAGACACCGATACGAGAATAGTTAAGGCATTGTTGATCCGCCTCAACACCCCCTCTAGTGGCATGACGATAGAACAAAACCAAAGAAGATTGTTTTAAAGTATACGCCATAATAATTTTGCTTATCCAATCAACAAAAGGACTTACCTACAAAACTTCAAGACTACCATTACAAATTAACAAAATCAAATTTTCACTATATCACTTCGTCCAAACATCATCACAATCACTACATCACTTATCCAAACCTTAACTCAAAATACTTCACTACATTCACTCAGTTGACAAAATTATTCAACCAACATCATTCATAGAAGCATCCAAAGATCCAAAATGGATTGAAGCAACAAACAATGAAATACTTGCATTAGAAAAGAATCATACTTGGGAGTTCACACTATTAGCTCCTAAAAAATCCCCAATTGGCTGCAAGTGGGTCTATGGAATTAAGTTTAATGCTGATGGAACCATAAGGAAGTACAAAGCAAGGCTAGTGGCAAAAGGGTTTCACTTTATTAAACTAAGTCCTTTGTTCATGTAGCCAAGATGAATACAATTAGAACACTATTTGTAGTTGAAGTTCAACATGGGTGGATCATACAACAGTTAGATGTCAATAATGAAATCATGCATGAAGTTAAATGGGTAAGTTTACATGATAGTTCCACAAGGATATAATCAAGCAATCAAGACTAACATAATATGCAAACTAAAGAAATCCCTCTATGGCTTGAAACAAGCTAACATTCTATTAGTGTGAGTTCAAAACAAAGCTATGTGGAAACCTCCTTAACACCCTGCAACACAATGGTTCTTTCATATCTCTTTTAGTTTATGTAGACGATATGTAAGACTATGTCAATGTCATAATGTCCCTTAATTCAAATTATATGTTACATATTTTTAAATCATATGTTACTATTGTTTTAATGCTATGATGAATAGCACTTGATGATACATTAGTCTAACCATTACATATTTAGTTTTGATGGTGATACTAATATTAGGACCTATATATACACTAGTCCCCTCCTTACATAAAACACACACATGTAGAATCATATAGCTATCCATTAAAGCTCTCTACACTCAAGTGGGTTAAAGGAGAGAAAACTAGTCGTGTTCAAGTGTTCGCTACATCATGTCAACATCCGCTACGCCCTTCGATATGTTATTCTCGTTCATCCTATGTGTGTGGTTATTATCATATTCTAAAATCTAGTGGCATAACATTTTTATTGTGTTCATCATGTATGTTTTGATGCTAATATTTACAAACATAATATGCTTACACGATATCCGTAACGCATGCAACACCGCTGCTCTCAACAAGGCAATCAATAACAACTCAATGAAAAATTCAACATCAAGGATCTTGGTCCTTTACACTACTACCTAGGCATTGAATTTCTCAAAAATATCAAAGGGCTTGTGATAACAAAAAGAAAACATGCCATCAAGGATAATATTCCCTCACCATCACTGATGCAGGAGTATTATTTGTCTAGTGATTTATGTCTTTTATTTAGTTTTTTTAAATAATGCATGAGCATTATTTTTTATGTCTGCCGGAGATTGTTTTTATGTCTACACTTTATTTACTTCTATCTTTGTTACTTTGTTTTTCGCTACATCAGTTGGTATCAAGAGCCGAAGTTCCTGATTAAGATGTTAGAATATTCGTTTTTTTTGAGGTTGATGGTTCATCTTCTGATGAATGGGAAGATTATGGTGCGGCTAGTGATGATTATGATGGACCTCCCATATTTGATGAATATGAAGAAGAACCGATGCTATTTTATGATACAGATATTTAAGATGTCATTGAGGAAAAAGAAGGATTTATGGAAAAAAGAATTTGGTGAGGAAGAAGACAACATTGAAGACACTATAGTTATGGCTAATAATCTTTGTTCTACAATGATTCAAACTATCATGGTCAATACATTGGGTTTGAAGACAATCAAGACTTGAGGTCGAGTCTTTCCAAAGAAGGGGAGAATGATGCAGGAGAATTATTTGTCTGGTGATTTATGTCTTTTATTTAGTTTTTTTAAATAATGCATGAGCATTATTTTTTATGTATACACTTTATTTACTTTTTTTATTATAGTTTTTTTAAAAAAATTTGTTAAATTATTCTCCAAGTTAAGCTTATCCTATAAAAATAAGGCTTGGGGTTTATTGTATTCAGTTTTGAGTTATGAATAAAAATTACAGACTTTTATTCTTTTGTTAATCAACTTAAATCCAAGTTAGGGTTTATTGTTCGATTTCATCCAAATAATCGGGTATTCGTTGAATCAACGATTGTTGGAGTTTACCTGATTATCGATATTCTTTTTGAATCAACGATAGTTGGAAGGATTGTGTCTGACATTCTTTGGAATCAATAGATTCAATTATCTATCTTTGTTACTTTTTTTTTCGCTACATCAATCACCCTCTACCACTGATGAATTAATCTGTTTTAGTATTCTCAACAAGGTTCCCATTAAATTGGACCTTGAAAAAAAAAACTACAACTCATGAAGCTCTTTTTCTCTTATTCATGACATTACATATCTTGGGGTACTAAACTATTTTCTTGGTATATATGCTACTCGCCACTCTACCGACTTATTCTTGTCTCAGAAAAAGCATGCTATCCAGCTTCTTGAGCGTGCTCACATGCTTTTGTGTAATCCCTCTCGGACACATTTATCTTGGTCGTCCAAATGCCAACACACTCTTTTTCGATCCGATGTAGAAGTCGAATATCGGGGTGTAGCTAGTGTTGTTGTCGAGACCATCTAGCTTCTAATTACTTTGACAGCTCCAGTGCCCTTTATCTTTTGCTATATTAGTCTAATGTGAAAACATGAGTGCTATCTATATGTCTGCAAATCCGGTACAACATCAGTGTACCAACACATTGAGATCGACATCCATTTCGTTCGTGACATACTTTTGGCACACTACACGTCCTTCATGTTTCATCGCGCTATTAGTATGCAAATACCTCCACCAAGGGTCTCCCCTCCGCCTTGTTTGAAGACTTTCAGTCTAGTTTGACCGTTCAGCCTCCTCCCGCTCCAACTGGGGGCGGGAAGGGGGGGGGGGGGGGGGACATTATAGTTTACCTGTTAAATTTTTTGGTTTATGATCCATGTATTTGTAGTGGCCTAAACTCATAGAATACTTTAATGACTGTAATTATTCTATATTTTGCAAATCAATATAATGAATAAAGGAAATAATTTACATTCTCCAATAAAGAAATCATATGGGGTTTTTCGATCTAAATCAGCGCGGTAGAGAGTCTGAGGCGTTCGTAAAATAAAGGGTAGGGTACGTTTGAGGAGTATAATTATTATTTTATAAATATATGTAATAATATAAATCATATAATTAGCACTTTGCACTTTGCACTTTGCAGTCTTTGCTTTGAAAAGATCATCTAGCTTTTATAATACACAACTTTTTGTTTTGAAAAATCTATCCAGCTTTTATAAAACACAACTTTTAGTTTCTACGGTTGTTTTATAAATAAGAAAGCCTTTAAGAGGTATATGTTGGTTCTCGTGATAAATGCGGATATATGTTTTTCGTGACGAATATTTTCTAATTATATGTTTTTGCGCGGCGATGAGTTTTATAAAAAAATTTATAATATTGTGTGATTATATGTTTTTCCGTCACAAATGCATATAGTATTATAAAGTTGGTAGGTACTCGACTATTGTTTCTTACGATAAGAAATATAACAAGAGGTGTTCGATAAAGAAAGAACAAGAAATGAGAAAGAAAATAATAATTACCAGTTAAAAGGTCATTATAATATGAATAAAATAAGTGATTGTAAAATTAGAAAACATATTGTTCGTTTGTATCATGTCAAATATATGATGACCACATTAGTTAGTCGCTTTCATCATTTGTGTCATTTGATTGATTAGTCGTATATTTTAGGTATGAGATGTTTTATTGGTTACAATAATTGTAACTATGAAAAAAGTTTAAATATATTATCGATTAGTCGTATATTTCAGGTATGAGATGTTTTATTGGTTACATTAATTGTAACTATGAAAAAAGTTTAAATATATTATTGATTAGTCGTATATTTCAGGTATAAGATGTTTTATTGGTTACATTAATTATAACTATGAAAAAAGTTTAAATATATTATTGATTAGTCGTATATTTGAAGTATGAGATCTTTCATTGGTTACATTAATTGTAACTATGAAAAAAGTTTAAATATATGATTGATTAGTCGTATATTTTAGGTATGAGATGTTTTATTGGTTACATAAATTGTAGGGAAAAAGACCAATTTGATCATTTTGATCACTTAAGAACCTTATCATGGTCAAGTTTTCAATTAAAGACAAATATGGTCATCACCATTCATATTGTGACAAGTGTCCCACTAAAGATACTTTTTAAATGATCAACCGACGACGCTCAACCCTCAAATGCACAACTTATGTGTTTCACTTTTATTGGAAATTGAAAAATTATGTACTATTGTCATACGGTTGAGCATTTGCAAGTTGAACGCCGTCAGTTGTGCATTTGATAACATAATAAGACAAATATTGTCTTAGTAAATTGGAACATATGTGGGTCCGGTCCCTTGTTAAAATCTGAAGTTGGAGGGACACGTGGCGATAATTAGATGGGGTTGTGCAGTTGTGCACTTGTGTATGACCAAATTTGTCCCAATGAAAAAACTTGACCATGGTTTAACTTTTAAAGGGTGATTTTGACCATTTTCGTCTTTTTCCCTTAATTGTAACTATGAAAAAAGTTTAAATATATTATTGATTAGTCGTATATTTCAGTGTGAGATGTTTTATTGATTACATTAATTGTAAGTTGTAACTATGAAAAAAGTTTAAATATATTAGAGTCAAGTTATTTTGGATATCATATCTATCATATATACTAAGGGACTCATCCCTACCATCCATCCTCATCATATCTAATGGTTGAGATTAAAAGTATTTAATTATTTCACTTATTTTTAAAACTTAAATATCTTTTAAACCGTTAAGTGTTAAACGGAAAAAAATATACCATCTCGACGAGCATTTAATTAGCTTTCTACAGATATGCAATATGATATACTTTTGAAGAAAAAAAAATCGTTTTTTTTTAAATTTGCGTAAAATATCATATATGATAATAGTGTTTTATCATATATGATATTAGTGTTATGTTACAAATTATTACAGAATCATATATGATATTGGTTTATATCATATGATATTGGTTTATATCATATGATATTGGTTTATATCATATATGATAAGTTATATCATATATGATACCAGTGTTACTATCATATATGATATTTAGTATCATATATGATAAATTACGGAAAAAACAAAAAAAAATAATTTGTCGAAAGTATATCATATAGCATATCTGTAAAAAGATAATTAAATGTCCGTCGTAATGGTATATTTTTTTTCGTATAACGATTGACGGTTTAAAAGATATTAATATTTGAAAAAAAAGAGGAAATTAGTTTTATGTTTAATCTTATCTATTAGATTAAGATGAAGATGAGTGGTGGAGATTAGTCCCTTAGTATCCAAATAAAGTTTAATATCCAAATGAACTTAAATCAATATATTATTGATTAGTCGTATATTTTAGGTATGAGATGTGTATTATTGGTTACATTAATTGTAACTATAAAAAAGTTTAAATATATTATTGATTAGTCGTATATTCCAGGTATGAGATGTTTTATTGGTTACATTAATTGTAACTATGAAAAAAGTTTAAATATATTATTGATTAGGGTGTCAGTAGGGTCGGGTTGACCCGACTCAAATCCGATAAGACTAATCGGGTCGGGTGAAAATGGTTTAAAAATCTTGTCGGGTTGTTTTTTGACCCGACCTGATAACCTGATAATGTTAACGGGTCGAGTTAGGGTTAAATTAATTTTTTTATCGAGTTTGCGGGTCAACCCGATAAGACCCGAAAATCAGTTTTATATTTTTCTATAAGTAAGGTTTTTACTATATTACTTGCTACGAGGTGAATCTGATGGATTATGAATTGGAAAAATGTTGGTAGTATTTAATATTGGTCTAAAGATTATGTACTATTATTTATTTTTACACTCGTCGATATGTTTCGGTACTGTCAAGAATCAAAATAATTTGGTACTGTCATAGTATGCGGCAAATTAACAAGACCTTGCTATTACATGCCAATCAAAAATCATGTTGCTAACGTCAATACCTTAAGCTATGCATTAAGTAGACCGTTATACTCTACTCATCGAAACCCGACCCGTTTACCACCCGAACGATAACCCGATTTCTTATCGGGTCGAGTTGCGGGTGAGTTTTTAAAAATCAAAACCCGACTCAACCCGACCCGATAAGACCCGATAACCCTATAACCCAACCCGATAACGCTCCTATTATTGATTAGTCGTATATTTCAGGTATGAGATGTTTTATTGGTTACATTAATTGTTTAACTATGAAAAAAGTTTAAATATATTATTGATTAGTCGTATATTTCAGGTATAAGATGTTTTATTGGTTAAATTAATTGTAACTATGAAAAAAGTTTAAATATATTACTGTATTGATTAGTCGTATATTTCAATGTGAGATGTTTTATTGGTTACATTAATTGTAACTATGAAAAAAGTTTAAATAATTTTTGTTTTTCTCACAAGTCAAAAGATAAATTAGTTTGATTTAAAAATAAAAATTAACCTAAGATTTTAAAAAAACCGCTGAGTTATATTTTTGCTAAAAATTTTAAAAATTGTGCGGATGGATTAACTTGTACATTTTTTAACTAATGTTTATCACTGGTTATATTACACTGTAACTATGTTTATTAAATATCACTAGCGGTATTTTATTGTGTTATCACTATTGATATAGTATTTTTTTTTTCACAGTTAAATATAATCAGTAATAAATATTTTTCGTCAAATTTATAACTTTAATCCCTCCGCCGATTTCTTGCAATTTTTAGATATTTTGACAAAAATTACCTCTCCGTATTTCTTATGAGATTTAATTTTAAATAATGAATAGCTATAATTAATCTCTTAGATTGTAAGTAAAAATAAATATGCCAACTTTTTGTGCTAATACAATTTAACCCAACCATAGTTTGTTCAGTTCGTAGCATAATTTTTATTTTACTTTTTAGTACCTTTTTCGTCTCAATTGGTTCGTCCAATGTTAACAAAATTGTACTAATGAAAAAATACATTTAAAACTAAATTCATCCATACATACATCAGTTGTTAAATAGATCAAACAAAGATAATAATAAAGACTTAAAAAAGTTAAAACAAAACAAATAAATCATAAAAAGTACTTAAACACAAATTCACATTCAAAATACACCAAAAAAATGAAATAATTTTTTCTCTCAGTGTGTATTTACATTCGGAACCTAAGGGCAGTCACAATGTGAAAACTTGACATACGTTCAATACAATATAAACATACACTTAACTTCAATCCATTGTTGTCGATTTTTGTACTTTATTCAACTTTTAATATTGAAAAAGGATGCACGATGAGGTGGAAATATATTATAGTACGTATGGTTTAATGCACTACGAGAGTTATATATAAGGGTAAATGGAGTGGTACCTTCAAATCTCACTGTTACGTCATCGTTATTTTAGTTTTCTTACTCCTCTCATTAACTTACCAAAAACTCACCTTTTGAAGGTTTTTTTTTTTAATGGCGAGTTAGTAGTTAGTGATTCGAACTTACAGTTACATCCAATTGGGCAGTATGCAAGCCTCGAACCTTCTCCTTAGGGGATAAACCCCACTCTTGCTTCTTAATTCGGGCCCCTAAAGGTTCATGGTGAGACTCGAACTCGAGACCTCTCCAAGAATACCTCCCCAAGGATACCCTTGGTGGCCAACTGAGCTAGCTCAGCTTGTTAACTCACCTTTTGAAGGTTACTAAGGAAAAAAAACCCACATCCACCCTACTTCCACCTAATCTTTCTACTATCACTTTTATTTAATTTATTTATACATTTAATTAAAAACGATACACGCGAGTAAATAAAACCGATACTCGGATGAATTAAAAACAAAAACTTTTATTGAAAACGTAAACAATACATTGGGTAATTAAAAACATTACAAGGATATTAAAAACAACACATAAATAAATAAAAACGATACACGGATAACTTAAGAAGAAGAAAAAAACCGCGTATAAGTTTTCAAAACCTCCCGACAATCAAGATACTAAAGCGGCACCTATACTCAGCTTCATATTCACGGAGGGCGTTGTTGTAACATTCGACAAACCTACGCACGACACACATTAGAGACTTCCATTTCCGGTTTATGCTTTCGTATGTTTGTTTCCTTGGATCATCTAAACGACCCTCCAGCCTTTGCAAAACCAAGCCCCAATAACTACGACTATTTGTTAGGTTACTTGACAGGGAGTATTCAGCAACAAAGCCCCTAGAACGACACAACGCTATTTCTTCCTCGGGTGTCCATAGTACACGCGCCATTGAAGAAGTGAAAGAAGATGAATTTGTGTTTGAGGAACAAGATGAATATGAGTTCTGAGGAAGAAGATGAATATGAGTTGTGAAGAAGAAGATGAATATGAGTTGTTAAAAAATAATAAGGAAAATAGTGATTATATAGGAAAAAATATGGATAAAAATTAAATTTTGGGTTAATATTGGGAGAAGTGAACGGTGGATAGTGGGTTTTTTTGGCCTAGATACCTTAACCTACGCGTGGGTTTTTAGTGGGTTTGTGTGAGGTTAATGGCAACCCACGCGTAAGTTTTTGCCACCTGACACCCACCCGTGGGTTTTGGTTATCACTCCCTTCAGCCTAAGAAGTTTGATGTTGATGCGGCAATGAGTTAGCAGAAACTATATATATACATTATGTTACGCATCGAAGATGCCCTAACTTATGTCAATGAAATTTTTTAATTTTCACGTCAGCCATGGTGAGATCTTCTCTTGATTCATGCAAGAGATTCCCTCTCTTTTGTTTTGCTTCTTTGATGTGCGTACCGTCGTACAGTATATACAATTGTATACAGGCACTCATTCATATGTGTAAGAAATATACCTTTTGTCCCAGAATCACAGATTTTTCGCCTAATATCAAAACACATTTTCAACCAAAAGATTTAGTTTTGAACCCCGCTTGCTTGTTTGGTTTTATTTTCTTCTTGTTTTTTTTGTCTAGCTTTTTGCTAGCTTCTTCCCTGTTCAAAAAAGATAATCCATTGCCATCCAATCAAACTATTTATTCATGCAGGTACCATACACGGGCGGAGTTAGGGGTTCTCGGGGATGCACGGGAACTCGATGAATTTTGTTCGTAATGTATATATTTGCTAAACATCTCGATTTTTATAAAATAAAAATTACGTGTTTCATAAGTACTTATTCTATACTCGTATTAAAAATATTGTGCACCTGATAGATTAAGGCTCTGCCTCTGCCTCTATTACCATAACTCATAAACTAAAGAATATTTTCATAGGTTCCAACAAAACACAAACAGTCACAAAAAAAGATACCATGGCAACTCCTCTTCTTCTTCATTCTAGTAAACGATTGTCCAAAACATGGATCAACCGTATCTTCACACTCACTTATGCAATGCTCGTTTTTGTTCACCTATTCAGCCATTGCCGTACCCTAATCTACGCTCCGGAACCAATATCATTTACTCTTTTTATTGCCGATTTTGTATTAGCTTTCATGTGGTTAACTGCCCAATGTTTTCACTGGAGTCCTATCGAACGCAAGGCTTATCCCGAAAATCTTCCACTACTTGTGGAGGAAAGTGATTCTCATTAGATGTGTTTATTTGCACTGCTGATCCGACTAAGGAGCCACCAGCTGGTGTTGTCAACACGGCTTTATCTGTGTTGGCATATGAGTATCCAACCGATAAGCTTTCGGTGTATATATCGGACGATGGAGGGTCGAAAATGACATTGTATGCGTTTATGGAGTGTGCAAAATTTGCTAAGTATTGGATACCATATTGCAAGAAGCATAATATTGTGGACAGGTCACCTGAAGCTTATTTTGGACGTGAGACTGCTTGGTTTTCGGACACAGCAAAAGTAAAGGTACCTGCTTAATTTTTACTACGGTTTGTACTTTGTAGTTTCTGTTATTGTAATTAGTTCATTTCTTCTTGTAAGTTCTTTAACCAATAATTAAGCCTTAGTTTAGTGTGTTCTAGGTATGGCTTCTTAATCGTGTAGAAACAATAACCACTACGTGTGTTAGATAACGGGTTATAGACGGTAAGAATAATACGTAGTATAAGCGAAGCTAAAATCGTTGGGTAATCAAGAAAGATATTGACAAGCGGGCATGTGGCTTATCCCTCGGTCGGACCAAATACACTCTCTATATTCAGATCTAGAGCAGAACTGATGTACATATTATCAGATTTAATGTTAGGGTTGATATATAGAACACTTGATGAGAAACATGATTAATTGCCTTTCAAATAAATAACATTTTGAAACAGGATTGGCTTTACAAACATGTGGATAATAAAACTGTTTGATTACTAGTAGAACATCTAGCTAAACTAATGTCGTGGCAGGTGATGTACGAAAATATGAAAGCAAGGATTGAGACAGCGGTGCAGAGTGGTGACGTCTCTTTGGATGAAATGACTGAATCAGAGTTACAGGATGCTTTCAAAACATGGACCCCTGATTTCACGCGTGGACAACATCCAACTGTGATTAAGGTTCCTCCTGTTTTGTAGAATAACCACTAAGAGATAATTTATATGTTTAGATTAACTTATTTAATCTTGTATTACTTGTTTATGCATAATACAGATATTGTTAGACAACTGTGTAGACAAAGATGTCGATGGTGTTGTCATGCCAAATCTCATCTACATTTCTCGAGAGAAATGCAACGACAAACCACATAACTTTAAAGCCGGCGCACTTAACGTCATGGTATGATCTTGTTTCATATAAGAATCTTTATGCATATAAACCTTTCACGAAAACCAATTTGAGCGTCCATTTAGTGATTGTTAACACTTTTTTGCATTGTAGGTTCGAGCATCTGGTTTGATGACAAATGGACAGATAGTCCTAGTCTTAGATTGTGACATGTATTCAAACGATCCAGAAACACCACTTCGTGCATTATGCTATTTTATGGATCCTAACGCAGATCCGAAGCTTGCATTTGTTCAATTTCCTCAAAGATTCAGTTGCATCAATAAGAATGACATTTATGCTTCCGAGATCATTCCAGAGACACAAATTTTGATTCTTGGCATGGATGGCTTGTTAGGCGCTCAGTTTATGGGCACGGGCTGCTTTTTCAAACGACATGTTATTAGTGACGGATCTTCATTAGGTGTCAATACATTCAGCAATGGAATCCACTCAATGCCAATGACGAGTAATGATGTGCTAGTTTCAGCGCATGAAGCTGCAAGTTGCAATTATGAGGAGGGCACCAAATGGGGTCGGCAGGTTTGCTTTTTTATCTCATAGCCGCGATAACAATTACAAAAACACATACTATCCGTAACATATGGTGGTTATAAAAGTTATTTTCTGTATCTATTATCAACACAGCACAACTTGAAAAATATTATTTCGACAAATTATCCAATCACTCCAAATATTGTTTTATTAAAATTTGTTTCGACAAGTTATTTTCTGTATATTTTGTCAGCACAGCACAATATCCTAGCCAAACATTTACTTTACACATGTTACTTAACTTATTGTGTAGAAGTAAGTTCTTATTTAGAACTCATGGTATGTATTGCAGAATGGATTTCGATATGGAACCTTGACAGAGGTCACATACACAAGTTTTCGGCTTCATTGTGAAGGATGGAAGTCTGTTCTTTGCAATCCGAAACGAGCTGCATTTCTTGGTGGTTCACCCTCGAACCTTAATGACATGCTTACCCAAATCAAACGATGGTACATGGGATTCCTTGAGATGTTCTTTAACAAATATTGCCCACTGACTTATGGTGTTCGGTCGATGAATCCCCTTAAGGCTTTATGTTACACACATTATAATCTTCGTTCCTTTTGGTCGATCCCAGTCATTGTGTACGCGTTCTTGCCTCAAGTTTCGCTTATAAAATCTTCTAGTGTGTTCCCAAAGGTTAGAATTCGACTTCTGAATCATACAAGCCTATGACAATAGCTTGTTGAGAACAAGTGAATGTTTAAAAACATACACTTTTGATTGTTGCAGGTGTCGGAGGATGGATTTTGGTTGTACACATTTCTGTTTCTTGGAGCTTATGGAAAAGAGTTTCTTGATTTTGTTGTGTTTGGTGGAACGACAACACAAAGGTGGTGGAGTCACCAAAGAATGTGGTTAATGTGGGGGCTTTCGAGCTTCCCATTTGCTTTGCTCGAGTGGTCACTTAAATCCCTTGGGTTATCGACATCCGGGTTCAATGTTACAAGCAAAGTGGTCGATGAGGAACAAAATAGATTATACGAGCAAGGGGTTTTTGAATTTGGGGTTGAATCTGTCTTATTCTTTCCAATCTCCGTAGCGTCGTTGATCAATTTATTTGCGTTTGTAAAAGGAGTAGTGATCGATGTTATATTGAATGGGAGGTTAGAGGAGTTGTTTGTTCAGATATTTATATCTGGATTTGTAGTTGTGAATAGTTGGCTGATATATGAAGGCATGATTTTAAGGAATGACAGAGGGAAGATGCCGTTGAAGATTACCTTAACATCATTGGTGACTGTAATAGTGATTTGTGTGGCATCAGATTGTCTTTTGTGTTCGAAAGGGAGATGAAGCTCAATGGTGTTGATTAGAGGAATGAAATCATCAGAGATAATTCAACCCTAATGATACCAATCTATCATAAGAGCACTTGAATTCTTATGAAACTTTATATTGCCTGGTATTGTTCTGATATGAAGTTGTTGCTTTCTTTATATCCCGGCTTATGATTTTTATTAGGCAAGTTATGAGTTTAGTCTTTATTTAGCCTATGTCGGTGTCTAGGGGTTAAGTGTCGAGTTTCCTGTTGTTAGCTAAGTAGGAGTCCGCGTTTTTTTGCCTTGTGTGGCAAGTAGATGTCCTAACCGACTCTTTCTAGTTTCCATATTTGGGTCGGCCGACTAACCAAATCTATCTCTTTTTCTGTTTCTTAGAGACACATGACAGGCATCTTGTTCTTCCTTGGAAGAAGAATATAGTAGTCTTGATCCATGTACCAGTCTGTCATTGTACATGGTTATTGTTAACGAAACCCTAATATCATTCTATTTCTCACAACTTTCACTTCGTAATATCGTTACTTTCCTTACCATTTAAAAACAAAACATACTTCGCCACACACTCACACACAATGTTTTATTTTCCTACTAACGGTGGTGCTATCTAAGATGAGCACGCGTGGTCATTGGCCTCTTCCGATTGGTATAAGGGGTGTTTGTTTTATTTTATTATCAGGTGGATGAGTTTATTTTGTACGGTCAATTTTCATATTCCCATTTTTCATCTGTAAGAATAGATCGAAATAAATGGGCTTATGAAAAATACCGTAACATAAATGATAAACTGAAGTGAACATTGCTACCCCTAAATGATAAGATGATATGACAAGTTCTGTGTTAGACGAGGCCCAAGCCTGTTAGGCCCTAAGCTTATAGGCTTGGGCCTCGTCTAACATTAAACAGGAGAGTCTGCCCACAAGCTTACATCATCACGAAGCTAGAAAAACAAAGCCGGAGAGATGGAGGTCAAAGTGTAGAAGATAGAGCCTAATTGTATATGGAAGCCCAAGACCGCGTGAAGAAAAGGTTTTTTTCAAAATGGCATAACTTGGGTTACTGGAGTCTGTTCAGGCCCCGACCAGGCGAATCAAAGGCAGAAACGAGGGGAACGTAGCTGTAACAAAATTTTGTTGGGTTACGGAAATTTCGAGGCCCGAAACACTATATTTTATGAGATATTTTCATTTTTATCAACTTTTCACATTTTGTTGGACTTTGTTTTTGGGCTCAGGTCCGGCCTATTTGCATTTTAGGGTTTATTTTGATTACACATCCTTATTTAAGGATTGTACTAGGTCATGGGATAAGCAGTTTAAGAAATACAAGAAATTCAATAAATTTATTTTTGGCAGCTTTTTGCTAAGAATTGACCTAATTATCGGTATTCATCTAGAATCAAATATAGTTGGAAGATTGTTTCTGGCATTCGTGAAAATCAACAGATTCAATTAGTTCGTTATTTTATTAGTCTACATCACGGAGAGACTAATACTTAGACGGTATATAGCTTTTCTTTAAGTATTCACAAAACCTGAATCATCGAAGGTACTTGAGATGACAATTAAGAGTGATGATGATGTGATCAGGTCATCTACTTTCAGGATAAGGAAAAAGAAGTGTGGTTATGTAGAATGATTAGACAGTTAGAAAGGATTACGATGTTTCGATTATAAGGAAAAATGATTGTTAGTGTTGCTACTAATTTGTGGTCTTCAAATTGCTAAACTGTTCAATGGGGGTGTCTGAAGTTGTATTTTGATATAGATTACACGCTAATATGCAATATGAGATGATAAAAAACGCAGTTAGCCACTGTCAAACTTACAGTTACAAGCAATAATTATAATGGGATATTGTCTCCGAATAATTTGACATAAGGATTAGCTAAGCTATTCCAAAATGCAATCTCACACACGTTGAAGGACGATGTTCCACATTAATGATAGTACAAGAAACGTGGGCGGATAAGACCAATACCAACCTACAATGTTTTAGATAATCAAAGTGACAGCTACGCAAAGTATGCAAGCAAGGGCAATTGATCTTGACGTTATCTTTGATGGCATTTTTCCGCGGTCACTTCTTATGAACATTGCTTCGTAGATAGGCCAACTGTTTACTACCCCAAAAGCCGACAAAAAGAATTGCACAAATAAGTCTTGTAATCCTCCATATCTCAGAAAATGAAGGGATCCGTAAATAAAAGCACCCAGATTGACCAAAGCAGCCATGGAGATAGGGTGAAAAAAGGGCGATTCAACTCCAAAATCCATCATTCCTTGGTCATACCTTTTACGTGCTTCTTCATCGACCACTTTGCTTGTCACACAGAAGGTAGAAGATGATATGTGTAACTTTGTGAGTGTATACTCGAGTATTCCAAAAGTAAAGCTCGATAGACACCTAATAATCCACATTCTTTGGTGATTAAACCACCCTCGTGTTGTGCCACCCATAAGTTTGAACTCAATGAATTCCTGTAAATATGCTCCGCTGAAAGAGAAGACATAAAACACAAACCATGGATCTGAAACCTGTAAAAGATATCATATGGTTAATAATTGATCAACATGTACTAAAATCAAGTGTTACAATTTCACTATTTGAGTAAATGAGATATAGTTGTCATATTACCTTGGGAAGAATAGGAACAGAACGGATCAAAGCTATCTGGGGAAGAATAGAATACATAACAACTGGGATGCATTGAATGCTCCACAAGGCGTAATTGATGTAACATATGGCTTGCAAGAGTGGTAGCTGCTTGAGTCCATGGTTAAACGGATTATCCTTGCAAAAGGCCATATCTAAACCACCCATGCACCATCTTTGGGTTTGATTAAGCAAGTCGTGAAGATTCAAGGGTGCGTCCCCCAAGAATGCCGGCCTCTTGGGTAACCCAAAAACGGACCTCCATCCTTGGCATTGAAGGCGGAAGCCTGTGTAAAGGTCCTCCACCAATGATCCATAGCGATAGCCTAACTACGACACATAAACCTAAATTAGCTAACATTAAATAAGTAACGACTAACAATTCACGATATAATAAACACCGATATAAGTAACTACATAGTACTTACTTCAACACCCCATTTTGTTCCAGCCTCAAAGTTGCACCTAGCTACCTCATGGGCCTGAGCCAACACTTCAGAATACATGATTGACTGGCTTCGGCTTTGTTCAGAAGTATGTGATGATGGACAGCCATAGAAGGCACGTCTTCTGAAAAAAACATCCAGTGCCAGCATGACAAGGCCCCACCAGACCATCAAAGCCAGTCATGTTAAATTCGAATATGAACTTAAACGCTGCACTATATATATCGTCCTGGTTGATCCCGTGAAATGATTGAGGATATTGTAGGTAAGCTATGTTGTGATCGATTGAAGAGTCCAAAAAGTAACAGATTGCTTCTAATGGGGTTCTTGGGTCATTTGAGTACATATCACAATCTACTGTTAAGATTATTGGTGCATTTGTCATAATCTCTGAAACACGAAGCTGAAACATACAAAAGAATTGTTTTTTTTTAGTTAAGTAACTTAAGTTCCCTAACATATGGAGCTTTGCTTGAATTCGAAAAACTCGATAAGCTGACTATTAATTAAGACGTCATTATCAGTTGTAAGTTTAAGTGAGCTTATCTAAATTTCATAAAGCAACCCTCCTCTCTCTTATCTTACCAAAACATTAAGCGCACCGGCCTTATATTTGTGAGTTGTGGCTTCATGTTTCTCGCGTGAGACGTAGATAAGTTTTGGCATCACATGACCTAGAACATCTTCATCCGTGGTGCCATCTAGCAAAACCTGTTTACTTACTTCGTTTACATTTTCAGATTGTTAGGCCTGCAACTAACAATTATAAATATACAAAGATAAATAAAATCCCTTAAAGTTAATATAAGATCGACCTGAATCACTGTAGGGTGATCAGAACGTTTAAATTGATCATCCCAAATGCTAAATATGTGGCTCGACTTCTCATCAGTATAAACATCTCCACTGACGACGGCTTGCTCCACTGTGCTTTTCATGTTCTCATACATTAACTACAAGATATAATTTATGTTTATTATATATAAAAATTCGTAGTTTTGTATAACATTATAAAGGCAATTAAGAAAATGATACTATAGTAGTATCGTAAGATTCTGATCCGATTTTACAATTTCGATCTTGCAAAAAACTAAAAGCGATTATGAGTAAGATCCCGATCAAAACTTGAGTATATCTACTAACACAGGAAAAAGAAATTATACCTTGATTTCATGGGTGTTAGGAAAGCAAGTGTAGTTTGAACTAAAATAAGCTTTTGGACACCTAACCAAAATTCCATTTTTCTTACAGTAAGGTAACCAGTGTTTTGCAAACTTAGCAGCTTCAGTAAAAGCAAACAGTGTCAACTTATCTCCTCCGTCATCCGATAAATAAACTGACAAATTGGTAGTCTGGTAATCATAAGTCAATATAGACAAAGCCGTATTGATTACAAGCATTGGTGGTTCTTTGTAAGGATCCGCTGTGCATATAAACACATCAATGTCCGGATATATATGCTCGTCCTTTGGTAAATTTTCAGGGAATATTTTTCTGTGAACTGGGTTCATTCGGAAGGCTTGGTTAGTGAGCCATGTAAAGGCTAAAATTATGTTTGCTTGTAACATTAGCAAAGAGACTGTGATGTTGGTTGTATGGAATAAAATGGTGGTTTCGTGGTATATTACTGTTACAATGGTGCATGTGTAAATGAGCGCAAACACGCGATTTAGCCATCTTCGACGGAGAACCAACCGACTGTGGAGCGGAAGATGATGATTTTGCATGCTGGCTAGTGTTCCAACTATTGGTTGTGGTATTGAGGCATTAGATGCAAACTATATATCTCTTATTTTTTTCTTAAAATTCTGTGGTCATTCAAAAAAAAGAAGACAAATCATATAAGATTCTCATTCTATGGATCAGATTCATACTATTAGCGTGTTAAAAACCACACCAAGTAAAATACGAGCGTACATCTTGAATTCAAGATGGCCCCGAACAATCTATTCTAGTTGAGCGAAAGAAAGCTACAGAAATTGACATTATGACTAGACCAACCAGCAAAACAAACCCAGGCAATTATAATTTTGGGCCCTATGTAATAGTACACTGGCCGGCTGAATTTGTTTTTATAAAATTACGGAGAGCGACTAAATTGATAGAGGGGTCTCACGTGAATACGACTGCTGCAACAAGATTGACTAAATTGAACGTTTTACGAAGTTGAACATTTGGTCCGAGTAAAAACTTGTAAGTAAAAACCGGATCTACTCGCTGCAACAAGATTGACTAAATTGAAGCTTTTACGAAGTTGAATATTTGGTCCACGTAAAAACTTATAAGTAAAAACCGGATCTACTCGCTGCAACAAGATTGCCTTAAAAAATACCAATCCATGGCATCCATGCAATGCTCGTCTTTTTCAATAGTTCTTTCAAGGACCAAATCGATGAAATGAAAATATCTTCATCAAATTTTAGCGACCTAGCATATTACTATCAGGCCACGGTGGATTCACACTTTTCTCTCAAGTTCTTACGCTGATCAAAAGTCTAAACCTGCAAAACTTCATAATTTTGATCTGGAACTTGTAAAATCATTGTATCTTAGTCCCTTGCCGTAATTTTCTCATATATAAAAGACGGAGTTTTTATTTGGTGTCAAAGCTCAAAGTTATAGAAAATTAAGAGGCAGATAAGGAGGTTTGATGAGATAACACATAGAACCAGATATTCCACCTATTCAATCACTATTCGATGCAATTATTATCAGCTAATACGTCGTCGCGTTCATAGACGGAAGTTAACATTTTATTATTATTGTTATAGTACAAGAACTAGGAAGGATATAACTACAACTTTTGATGATCTAAAAGACTACAAGGGAAGCTAGATAAAGTACAACAGCAAGTGCAATTGATCTTATTGTGATCTTTAATGGCATTTTGCCACCATCACTCCTCATGAACATGGCTTCATAAACAGGCCAACTGTTTAGTACCCCAAACCCTGACAAGAAGAGTTGCACGAACAAATCTTTTAATCCTCCATAGGTGATAATTTGCACAAGCCCGTATGTAAATGCAAACAGATTGACCAAAGCAGCAACAGACATAGGGTAAAATATGGGCGATTCAACTCCAAATTCCATCATTCCTTTGTCGTATCTCTTACTTGCTTCATTGTCGACCACTTTGCTTGTCACAACGAACGTTGAAGCAGATATATGTAACTTTGTGAGCGTATACTCTATCATGCCAAACAGATAGCTTGATAGACCCCGTATAATCCACACTCTTTGGTTATTAAACCACCCACGTGTTGTTCCCTCTCTTAGTTTAAACTCAAAAAAATCCTGAGTATAGGCTCCGATGAAAGAAAAAGCATATAGCAAAAACCATAGATTTGAAACCTGTATAATTAATCAAAACATAAGTATGAAATATTAAAATGTTATACTTTTCCTGTAGTAAAGTGGTTATAATACCTTGGGAAAGATCGGAAAAGAGTGGATAAGGGCTAGCTGAGGCAAAAAGGAATAGATGATAACTGGGATGCACCAAATAGGCCACACTGCATAATGGATGTAACATAGGTTTTGCAACAAGGGTAAGACCTTGAAGCCATGGTTGAATGGGTTGTACTTAGAAAAGGCCATATCTAAAACACCTATGGACCATCTTTGCGTTTGATTGATTAAGTCGAAAAGGTTCATGGGTGCGTTTCCCAAAAATGCCGGCCTCTTCGGAAAAACAAAAATGGACCTCCAACCTAGGCCTTGAAGACGATACCCGGTGTAAAAGTCCTCTACTAGTGATCCATATCGATATCCCAACTACACAGATAAAAACCAATTCAAATAAGGTAGCATAAAACAATACAAACTTACAGTATCATTAACACGACTATTTACCTCACTACCCCATTTTGTTCCGTTCTCAAAATTACTCCTAGCTACCTCATGGGCTTGGGCCAACACTTCATTGGACTGAATTGACTGGCTTCGGATTTGTTCAGAAGTATGCGATGATGGACTACCATAAAAGGCTTGTCTTTTGAAAAAGCAACCAGTACCAACATGAGAAGGCCCGGCTAAACCATCAAACCCAGCCATGTTGATTTGGAATACAGACTTAAACTCTGCACCATATAAATCATCTTGGCTGATCCCATGAAATATTTGAGGATATTGAACGTAGGCTATGTTACTGGAATCTCGTGAAGGGTCCAAGAAGTAGCACAATGCCTCTAATGGTGTTTTAGGGTCATTTGAGTACATATCACAATCTACAACCAGGATTATCGGTGCATTTGTCATGACTCTAGACACGCGAAGCTATAACAAACAAAGCAAGTAATCTATAAGCACTTTAGATATTAACGTATATTATTCTACAACTCGTGTAAATAGTTAAGTATGTTACCAAAACATTAAGAGCACCACCCTTAAAACGGTGAGACGTGTCCTTGCGTTTCTCCCGTGAGAGATAAATAAGATTTGGCATGGCACGACCTATAACATCATCGTCTACGGTAGCATCTAACAATACCTGCATAGTTGTAATAAACATAATAAACTCTACTCAGTAGTTTCATCATTTTTCAATTAGGTCTCTCAACCTTAGTTAGTAGTTTTATGATCGCTAAACTCTCATTAGTATCTAATCAGTTATGTCAAGACGCTTAGAACAGGAGGTAAGGTAACGCCATAGCTTGCGTTGTGGGCTATGGCTCAACAAAATCTTCGGCGCACTGTACCATATCTAGTGACAAATCTTCGGTGCTCTTAATGTAGTTTCGTTAGTTGAATTAAAAACGTACGTATACATATCGTATATTAAGTGATGGTGCAGGATAAAAATGGACCTGGATAACCGAGGGGTGATCAGCACGTTTGAATTTAGCATCCCAAAGGTTGAATACGTGGGCCCACTTCTCATCAGGATAAACATTTCCACTGGCGACAACTGCTTCGACTTTTACTTTCATTGTCTCGTACATTAACTGAAACATGTTTTTATGTAGAAAACGACAAAGTTAGTACCACAAAAGAGACTTGTGCATATGTTTCTAACAGAGTTTTGGACTATATACTACCCGATATTTATTGGAATGATAGATATGCGTATAATACACCCCAATATGTTCTATGTGGTTTAATTAATTTAAGATGATACTAGAACGGGTGTGATCTCGAGACCTAATCGATCCTTATAAGCCGTGACTCTATGTCACTCCGCCACACTCCCGCTATCGTTATCCCCTCCCTTAAAACCCTAAATCCTGATTTCTATCGACATTTGTCGAGCCTATATAGTTTTGGCAGCAGTTGACATTTGATTTATAATATTTGCTTTTGTTCTCGTTGCTGTTGCGTTACTATAATTCATAAACCCTACTGTCCATCTCCATGCAATAAACTCCATCACATGCAGCCATAATCTCAAACGTACATCCTATTCACTGCCTTCACGTTCTCAAAGGTATTGTTATCGGCCAACGGCCTTTAATGTTTGCTTTGGTTGTTGAAGATCTGTCCCTGCTTACTGTCGGGTGACTTCATCATCAAACTTGCTAATCAAATCAAATCCGAGCTTTCTTGATTCATGCTCGGATTGCGGATGAGTATTATCGATAGATATGGATCAAGTCCGTTTGTGGAATCGAGTCAACTAGAGTATCATTATGCCATCTGTGCTCTATAAATACTTTGGCAATTAATACAATATCTCACACCGAGTTCGATTATGCTAGAAGTATTTGGTTCTTCATCTACGTCTTTTCAAACAACAGCGAAAACAATAACAGTACTTAATCCCACGAGAACGAGGTATCAGAAAGATATGATATAGACAGTCACACCCTTACTCGAGTATCAATAATTGATTCGAGAAAAACCTTTTGCGTTTACGTCTTTACAAAGATAAAAAGTGCCATCCAAATAATTATTTGGAAACAATTTCTTTTTTGTTCCTAACGTCAAAAATTCCATAAATATATTATTATATAAAGATGTCCCTATTAGAAATTAGAATGATTATGAACATAATTGTATGTACTTAGCAATTTTTCTGGTATAATTTACACAATCAAATCGAACACTTTGCTCAAATATGATATAGGAGGTGATTTGCACTTTTTTTATTCACCTGTGTTCTAACTTGACATTTCAAGCCGACTAATCTCATGGCGGTTATAATTTAGTAGGCTCTACATACTCTATGATTTAAGGAAAGGAATTACAGTAAAATGATATGAAATGATGTATGTTTATCAAATAAACATGATTAAGTGAAAAATAAACATATATAGTACTACAACGTAAAAACGGCAAGTGTTTTGGTTAGTGAAAAAAACGAATACCTTGATTTCATTGGTATCGGAGAAGCAAGTGTGTTGAGAGCTAAAATGAGCTTCCGGGCATCTGTCCATAATACCATTTTTCTTGCAATACGGTAACCAGTGTTTTGCAAACTTAGCAGCTTCAATGAAAGCAAACAGTGTCAACTCCGATCCTCCATCATCCGATAAATAAACTGACAGCTTCTCGGTCGGGTAATCATATGCCAAGATGGACAAAGCCGTGTTTACAGCGACCATTGGTGGTTCTTTGTATGGATCAGCTGTGCATATAAACATATCAATAGCCGGATATTTCGTCTCATCTTTAGGCAAATTTTCAGGGAAAGTTTTCCTTTGAACAGGGTTCATGCGGAATGCTTGGTGAGTGAACCACATAAAGGCTAGCACGATGTCGGAAAGTAGCATGACCAAAGAGATTGTTGTGTTGCTAGCATGGAAGAGGAGAGTGGTTTGGTGGTATATAAGGGTTAAGATGGTGCATGTGTAAATGAGTGCAAATATGCGGTTGGGCCACACACGACGGAGGACTAACCGGCTGTGAAGCGGAGGAAGATGGTTCTGCATGGTGGTTCTTTGTTCGCTGGGGACGTTCGAACTTCTCATGTAAGAGTGAGGTGGTGCACGAGGCTATAGCCGTATTGGGTTCTTGATCAAACTATATATAAAAAAACTTCTAACACATAACTTGGATTTTTAATTTTTTTTATTATCATCACCAGTAGTATTATTCTAATAAAGAAATGTCTAAAGCATTTACTAGGTAGATATACTTTTCTTCCGGATACGTTCTAAGTCGTGAGCCTTCATAATTGCGAGAAAGACATTAATGCATGTGTGGAGCTGATAGTCTTTCAATAAGTAAAGGCGTAATATCTGTCGAAAGTCTTCCGTTTTTATTTTGTATATCTGGTTTCCGACTCGACATTACGAGCCGATTAATCCAATGACGACTACCTTTTTGATGGTCCAAGAGTGTGATAGAGCCTTGCCTTATCTCACAGGGGAGTAGTACTTGCTAAATCAGGTTTTAACATTTAAACTTGTGTCTTTGATGGTCGTTCGTTAAGACAAGGTCTTGATATCGTTGAAGAGAAGAAGTCTTGATGGCCGCTTTGGAGAAAAAATAGTATTGTTTCTAACCCGCCATAAGGACCAGATTGTTGTTTGGACGAAAACATCGAGGAATCTTGAAGATTTTGATGGAAGAGGAGAGTAGTCTGCCAAATAAATTACATCTTGAACGTTTTGAAGAGACGTGTTGTAAATACGCCACCGTTTTAAATCATCTTTCCAAGATTCATATAGCCTTAAATCTTAGTGTTTCAATATAAATCTGATAGTAGCTTGGTAGTCTAGAGTCTAGACATCTGGTACCTTGCAACTTGTATACCAAACGAGCTATGTTTGTTAATTGGTATTGGTGGTGTTAAATAAGGCCTTCAAGCCACGACTCTGGGCTATCCAAAAGGGTAGTTGCTCTGGGATTAGTCGGCTCGCAATGTCGAGTCGGAAACCTAGGTATACAAAAAAAAAGGCCTTCAAGCCAGTATGGATGTATGGTCACCATCATTGGCTAAACGTGAACCAGTGTCTTAATGTATCGTTATCAAGTGATTGCACACACAAAACTGGACAACAACACAATTAGCCTCGTTTCTAATTTGAAAGAGACTTCCAACTTCCTTCTAAGTTCAACAGGCCGGCTTAGATGTGACATACTTGATAGCAAGATTTTCAGGAAACACACCAATAAGAAACTATACCCTGTGATAGCGGCCTAGCTCGGGTGCCTCTCCCTCCTTGCTTATTGAACGGATTCCCAATCCCTTGTATCATTAGCCCTAGGCCGTTGATATGAAGTATCAACAAACTCCAAACCTTACCGTTAGCAAACGTTTCTTTGAAAAGCTGAAAACATGTAATATAATTCAAACAAAAACTATATGGCTACATAGTAGAGGTGGCAATTTCAACCCATTTCACCAAAAGTAGGCCATTTGGGTTCAATTTCATAACCTTATTGGTTGAAATGGGTTGAGCAAAAAGTAGAGTGATAGATCAAATGGGTCAACCCTTTTGTTTATGTAAATTGAAGTTTGGGTCAAATGGGTTTGAGAATGGGTCAAATGGGTTTAAAAATAGTCACATGCCTATTATTGTACCAAAAACCCAATAGTCTAAAAACTTAGTTTTTATTATTAAGTCACTAAATTTACGTTTTCGGCAGTAAATTTACGTCTTCGTCAGAAAATTTACGTTTTCGTCAGAAAATTTACGTTTTCGTCAGTCAATTTACATATTCGTAAGAAAATTTACGTTTTCGTCAGTAAATTTACGTATTCGTCAGAAAATTTACGTTTTCGTCAGTAAATTACGTTTTCGTCAGTCAATTACGTTTTCGTCAGTAAATTTACGTTTTCGTCAGTAAATTTACGTTTTCGTCCAAAATTTATGTTTTCGTCAGTAAATTTACGTTTTCGTCAGTAAATTTACGTTTTCGTCAGAAAATTTACGTTTTTGCCAGTAAATTTACGTTTTTGTCAGTAAATTTACTTTTTCGTCAGAAAATTTACGTTTTTGTCAGTAAATTACGTTTTCGTCAGTAAATTTACGTTTTCGTCAGAAATTTTACGTATTCGTCAAAAAATTTACGTTTTCTTCAGTAAATTTACGTTTTCGTAAGTAAATTTACGTTTTCTTCAGAAAATTTATGTTTTCCTCAGTAAATTCACGTATTCCTTAGAGAATTCACGTTTTCGTCAAAAAATTTACGTATTCGTCAGTAAATTTACGTTTTCGTCAGTAAATTTAAGTTTTCGCCAGAAACTTTACGTTTCGTCAGTAAATTTCCGTATTTGTCAGAAAATTTACGTTTTCGTCAGTAAATATACGTATTCGTCAGTAAATTTTCATTTTCGCCAGCAAATTTACGTTTTCGTCAGTAAATTTACGTTTTCATAAGTAAATTTACGTTTTCTTCAGAAAATTTACGTTTTCGTCAGAAAATTTATGTTTTCCTCAGTAAATTCACGTATTCCTTAGAAAATTCACGTTTTCGTCAGAAAATTTACGTATTCGTCAGTAAATTTACGTTTTCGTCAGTAAATTTAAGTTTTCGCCAGAAACTTTACGTTTCGTCAGTAAATTTCCGTATTTGTCAGAAAATTTACGTTTTCGTCAGTAAATATACGTATTCGTCAGTAAATTTTCATTTTCGCCAGCAAATTTACGTTTTCGTCAGTAAATTTACGTTTTCGTAAGTAAATTTACGTTTTCGTCAGAAAATTTACGTTTTCGTCAGAAAATTTATGTTTTCCTCAGTAAATTCACGTATTCCTTAGAAAATTCACGTTTTCGTCAGAAAATTTACGTATTCGTCAGTAAATTTACGTTTTCGTCAGTAAATTTAAGTTTTCGCCAGAAACTTTACGTTTCGTCAGTAAATTTCCGTATTTGTCAGAAAATTTACGTTTTCGTCAGTAAATATACGTATTCGTCAGTAAATTTTCATTTTCGCCAGCAAATTTACGTTTTCGTCAGTAAATTTACGTTTTCGTCAGTAAATTTACGTTTTCGTCAAAAAATTTACGTTTTCGTCAGAAAATTTACGTTTTCGTCAGTAAATATACGTTTTCTGACGAAAACATAAATTTTCTGACGAATACAAATAAAAACGTTTGAACATGTTAAAAGATAGGAAAATATTGTAAGTTAGTGGGTTGACCCGACCCAAACCATTTGACCCATAACCCATTTAACCCATTATTAAATGATGACCATTTGACCCACAACCCGTTTGACCCATAAACCAAATGTAGGATCTTGTTTTTCTAAGGATTAGACATTGTTGATTTACCTATTGATATGGAAGGAGAAATGAAGAAACTTTAGAGAGAGAAAGAAGAGAGAGAAAGGAGAGAGTTAAGAAAGATGGAAAATGTGATTAATGAAAAGTGGAAGTGAACCAACGACCCCTCCTAACATGCTAGGAAGGGGGTTTATATAGCCCACCCTACATGTGGGCTATATGGGCTATATTGGATCACGAGCCCAATATCATTGGAGTGACCGATCCTTTCTAAATACGTAAAAACGTATTTCCAACAATCTCCCCCAAAGGGAGGTCACTCCAAGTTACAATGTCCTAAGTAGTCTAAAGCTCGTGATCTATGCTAATAATGATGTGACCGAGACTTTCCTTGGAAAAACGTATTTCCAACAATCTCCCCCAAAGGGAGGTCACACCATTTTACAAAATCTTAAACCTAGCATACTATGCTTGAGTCTTCGATCTTGTTCTTGTGAATATGCTGATGAGATCTTTGACTTTAGTCTTGAGCATGTTCTTTTGACTTGACCTTGTGCATTCATCACTTGTGATATTCGCCTCTTCGTGACTTCATGTTCCACACACTTATACCTTTATAATTCTTGAAAGCTTCAGAGTTTGATACAGCGGAAGACTTGACCTTCAGACTTTCTTGAATTCGTTGAAGTACTGAGTGTATGCAGTATAAGCATGTGGGGACGACTTCTTCTTGGATTCCGCAACGCCACCGTCTTCAAATGCCGCAACATAAGTAGACACGAAAGAAATGGCTTTGAACATTTCATTCTAAATCGGTAGCATTTTACCTCCGGTCGGTGAAGACCGTTGGACGATATTAGATATCGTACCCGTGACGGATAGTTTCAATTAAGTAACTTCCTGACAGGATTTCGCGGGTAAACCCGTTCTCTTTATTCGACCGTCCAAAGCTGACTGCGAACATAAAGAGTGAAACATTTGGATAATAATATCCGCATGATTTGAAGCCGTCAATTCATGTTCCTGGAACAAGTGAAATTCAATTAAGAACCGCACCATCGTTGCTTTCCAGTTGTTACGAGCTTGATTCGTATAGAATCTTGCAAGTTACCTACCAAGTGCTGTTTGAGGTTAACACTAGAAGGATTTCCACTCATCACCGTGAACACAAAGGTATCACTCTGAGTGTTCTGGCAAGATCACTGAGATATTGCGTAGAGGCCTGGAACGTGTTTAAATTCAGTTAAGAATTAAACAGCCGTTGCTTTCCAGTTATCACAAGTTTGATTCATAAAGAATCGCACAAGTCACCTACCATGAGCTTTTTGATATTCGCTCAAGAAGGATTTCCATCTTCATTGTAAATACTTTCGTATTACTCGGATGTTCAGGCAAGATCATGAAGATTTTTGCGTAGGACTCTTAAGATCTTTCTTACTTTTCACAGTGTATGAAGAAGCAAGGAATTATGAAAGTGTGTCCTAATGAGATATTTAATGATCTCAAATGGCTCTAGACTCGATTGTGCACTTTGGATTTTAGTGATCGGAGGCTGGAGAGGAGTGCCACCTTTTCAATACCAATTTATTCGGAGTGAATAAATCAATAGATAATGCGTTGTCTCCGTGTGATTAAAACAAATATCTTTTAAGAGATATCTGAGTTAGCTGGGATGGGTTGTGCCTTGCATCACTGGGTCCATGATGTCTGTCTTCAATATCAAGAATCATTAAACAATGATCTTAATAGTATATGTATTGACCCGGTTTCTGCCTAAGTTGTAAGGAGGGCTTCTTTCTTTACACCCTTTATCTTTATAATTCTTTTTCATTCTTCAACCCCTTCAATGCTTACCAATACGTCATCACTAGCACCTTGTTGTGATTGTTCCAGTGCTAACTTAAGTACTTGGTCGGCATTCAGCTACGTTCACAATCTTTCTCCATCTTTCCTAAGGACTACTATTTCTAGCTATGGAATGTCCTTGGGAAGATTCCTCCGGTTCTAGAGAAATCATTGGACTTTAACCTATCCTACCATCCTTATGTCACCACAATCTTCACCGTCGTGAATAGAGATGTTTTGGGTAAGTGTATGTCACCATGAAATCCATTTTGAAGTGCAAATCCATTTTGCTCCCCCTTAACATATGCTACGATATCCGAAAACATTTTGCACATGTCGGGATGAGCTATCACGTTAAGTCAAACCATTTATGATTGATCATATCCCATATTAAATCACATTTTCTCCCCCATATTAAAAATATTAACCCAATCGATGTTTTTAATATCAATTGATTTAATAGCATTTTAAGAAAATTTGGGAAGAAAAATGCAAGTCCAATTATCTTCATGAATTACACAAGCTCCCCCTCAAATTAATGAGGGTGTACTTGAAACGTAAATTAAATACCTTTTAAACACAATTGTAAGGTATTTATCACGTGCAAAGATCATATATGATAATGTAATCACAAGATTAGCAATTTATGAGGTTGGACCTGAATGATGAAGAACATCATATGAAAGAAGCACATGGTTCTTGTTCACGAATGTTGGTCGCCTCATCATGTCTGAAGTTATCTCTTGACTCCATTTGATTGATATCGTTGTCTTGACACCAACATGTGAACTTGGCACTTTCGGCGTCAAAGATTCTGAATGCTGGACAATTGATCCCCCTCAATTGTTGACCCGTGTTCTATTGAAAGAGCTGTAGTCACCATTTGAGTAGTCGCCTCGTCGAGTATGTAGATATCAATTGTAAATTGCTACGGTTGGTGGAGATGATAACTTCATAAAAACAAGATTTCTCTTGTTTTAACAAATAAATGCACTGACACGTACATATATTCGTGTTAGATTGTGTTATTACGTAAACACAATCCCTTACATGGTTATAAAGTAAACCATGCCCGAGAAAATTAATTCCCGTTGTTGAGTCAAAGCTTTCCGGTGAAATGCTTGACTTGAGTATGAAAAGCGGGTTACTATCTGAAATAATAGCAAACCATTTTGAGCATGTTTTAAAACATTTGAACTTCTGCTCGAACTTTATTTACAACCCCGTGTCATTATTGAATGACATTTCTAGTATCGTAAATATTATCGATTCCAGAAGACATGCTCTTTTTATCAAAACATTTTTTGAACACACAATTTTGAAAGATTTAGAAAACCTTTTTGAGAAATTCTCGAAAAATTGTGTTCAACGTTTTGAAAACCAATTACTTGAGCTTAAGATGTTGAATATCTTACAAAACAAGCTCAAGTCCGAGAAGTTGTAAACTTCCCGTTGTTAAGGATAAGTTACCATCGGCGATAAACTTTCCTTTTAATTGAAGAACGAGTTCTAAGCTGACATTTACTTAGAAGTCGTTTTCATGAGCTTGAAAAACTTTGAATGTTTTAACGTAAAGCCCATGACCGAGAAAGGTGAATTTCTCGTTATGAAGAAAAGTTCTCTTATTTAAAAGATTCACTTTCCTTTCTGAGCTTAAAACCTGGAATGTTTTAATACAAGCTCATGACCGAGAAAATTTAATTTCCCGTTACTAGGATAAGCTATCTTTAAAGATAAGCTTTCCTAAAAATTGAAGTCCGAGTTACAGTCTGATATTTAACTGTAAGTCATTGTGCATGAGCTTAAAAACTTTGAATGTTTTTAATATAAGCTCATGACCGAGAAAAATTAATTTCTCGTTGTGAGGATAAGTTTATCATCGGCGATAAACTTTCCTTAATTTGAAGATTGAGTCATCATTTGACATTTAATGAAGAGCCTTATACACGAGTTTAAAACCTTTGAATGGTTTTAGGATAAGCTCGTGTCCAAGAAAACTTAATTTCTCGTTAAAAGGGTAAGTTATCGTTGCGTAGATAAACTTCCCTGTCTCTGAAGTCCGGGTCATCGTCTGTCATTTAACGAGGAGCCATTGTGCATGAGCTTAAAAACTTGGAATGTTTTTGATATAAGCTCATGCCCGAGAAAAATTAATTTCTCGTTGTTAGGATAAGTTTATCATCGGCGATAAACTTTCCTTTCTTTGAAGATCGAGTTATAGTCTGTGATGTGACTATAAGTCCTTGTGCACTGTAAGCTTAACTGGAAATCCCATGAGACACTTGTTTCTTAGATATCAGCTTCTTTAGCAACCAAACTCTGAGAGTGTCCTTAATTGAATGGTATACAATGATTGGACCGCTTCGTTCTTTTGGAACATCCTCTTTGGTACCTGCATTTTCATTAGGAATTTGCATGCTTGGATAAGGGTTAGCGATATCTATCTTAGAAGCAAGTGGGGGTTCACAGTTGGCCTTACTTGTGCCAGAGGTGTTCTGAGGAGATGATTCACTTGTCTTAGCTGGTAAGCGTTTCCTTTTATAGAAAACCTTAAGTTCAGGCTTAGGTGATGCATCCTCCTTTTCAATTTCCTCCCTAGTAGGCTTAATAGAATCGGAGGCTATCCTAGTTAAAGGGCACTCGTTTTCTACAAGGGTGAAAGTTCTACCAGTGGGGCGCCACATTTTACCAATGGGTTTGATTTTGGCAACCCACTGGGATTTAAGTCTAGCACGGGAGTTCACCTCATTAAGTAGTTTCTTGATACAAGAATCATGATTTGCCGTAAAGACACATTTTCTACATGTTTTACAAGTAGCATATTTAATATCCGAGTAAGATCTAGAATTCCTAGATGATTGATTGATGCTCCTAGGATGTGACATGCTACGGTTAGCAGTGTTGGGTAAACTAGAAGGCATCTGACTAGGTTTGAAATTCCTATCTCTTACTTGTGTCTTTTGCTTAGCTTCCCTGAGACCAAAAGTATGGCGAACGTCATTTGAACTAGTTCCAGACGTATTCTTAGGACTATGTCTAGGGAAATTAGAGGCAATCATGTGATTATGTCTTGCAAAAGCTGTTTTAGTCACATTGGGCCTAGATGGTGGAGTGACTGTTCTAGAAAGATGAACCATATCAACTTGGGAGGCAAACCGCGGTCTCGAGGATTGTGATCGCTCGGATCTAAATGCAGTAGGTTGTCTGACAGTCGGTTGTCTGACGAACTGATTTGTAGGCGGTTTCCCCAAGATTGATGGTTTTTCAAGCTTAGTGTCCACACTAGGTCCTTTAGTTTTCCGCAAATCATTTTTCAACGCAGCTATAGCAAAGACCTTTTCCTGTACTTGAGCCTTTAAGGTCTCATTTTCTTTGAACAATTCATCTTGGGATGCCAACTTAGATTCAAGCAACTTAATTTGTTTCAAAAGATTATCCTTTTTAGCTTTAGAATCTAGAACAGTTTGATCCAATTTTCGTTCAAGAACAACGTTTGACTTTTCAAGTTTTTCAAAATATGTTTCAAATTTCTCCGTTTTCTTCGAAAATTCAATTTTGGCATCCTCAAGCTCTTTTGATTGCTGAGCTAAAATCAGTTCAAGCTCTTTAATCCTGGAATCAGAAGCAGTTAATGAAGCAGTTATAAGACAATTATCATGATGTCTAGCATTTTGAACACTTTCTCCCCCATTATGACTCACATCGGATGAATCAGAAGTGGTATTTCTATCACTCTTTTCCATCCCATGTTTGTCATAGTTAGGTTCAGAATGCTCAATATGCGGTATTTCATCAGCATATACATCATCAACATTACATTGTACCATGTCCGCAGGCTCTTCGTCATTAACGGGTAAGGTGTCATCAAATGAGATCTCGTGAACATTGCCTGACGTGCCACTGGTATCATGTTGTCCTCCTGATTCCGTGCTCTTGCCATCGTTAGGCTCCAAGTTGTCAACCGTATGACCATTCTCCTCTTGTATTTGCATCATAGATTCTTGCACTCCATTATCATACACTTGGTGAAGTCTAGATCTTTCATAAATCGAAGACGAAACTGATGTCATAAATTTCAACAGTTTATCACGGAAATCTTTAACATCGTTCTGTGTGTATTGAAAAAATGACCGGCATATCCCTGAGTTGTCATACTTGATGATATTGAATTGGAGGAAAGGCGTGAGTTGTGTCACAAGAGCCTGATATGCAGTTTCTGATGCAGAGTGATTAAAGTCTTCTTTCTGAAGTTGCTCAGCTAGGTGGTCCAAGTTGAGATTTAGTGAATTGATGAATGTATAATGATGTTGACCAAAGAGTGTCACAAATTCGCTTCCTCCTTGAACCCATGCAATAGTCCTAAGGTGTGACTGAAGTAGTCGACATGACATTATACTACTTTCTCTAGCTGTGTCTTGCATGTGATGCAAGTCTCCCTCTTGAAATTTCGAATTCAAAGACTCCATTGAAAAAAATGATCGTGATTGTAGTTGTATTCGGAATCTTACAATTCGTGAAGAAATTTCGAAAGATCCGTAAATAACTTTAAAAAATCCTCGATAGATGATATGTCTCTTTTCTCGGCTTCAAAAAATTGTGGTCGGCTCAAACGATGATAAAAATAAACCGGAGACTAATTCAAACTTAGTTCACTTTAAAAAATAAAGTGCGTCAAGGAATAAATTCAAGCAACGGTAAAAATAATGATCGGGCCGTCAAATATTTTACTAATTTAGTTCTTTCGGAAAAACCCGCCTCAAAATGATGTACCAAAAACTAATAATACAAAATTAACTTCACTTAAAAAAATAAACTTTAAAATTTTAAATTAAAAAAGTTTTAGCTTAATAAAAATAATGAAATTAAAAATAGAAATAAAAGAAAAAATAAATCTCCACGTGGCCAAGGCCCTTAAAACGTGGCATAATACCCTTAAAAACAAAGTTGACAAAATGTGACATTGTTTTCTCCGCCTAGTTATTATATTAAACGCCTTCACCCTAAATTATCTCCCACACAATTCTAATCCTTTTACAATCTCCTTTTTCAATCCAAAAGCAAAGCAGTCACCATTCAGATTACATCAATTATCAATCACATGCGTGTTTATACATACACTCGAATCTCATCCCTCATTTTTATTTGGTCATACGAAATGAATAGCCACAAAAACGTGTTCGTATAAACGAAAGAGCACTGATTAACAAGTCTTCAAGGTCTATAGGAGGCCTCGGGTAGGTATTTGTTTGATGTTTCGTCGGTGTGATTTTAAGTCTTTGATCAATGAATGTGTATTTAACTGAGATCGAGTCTGGGTGAAAGTGTATTTTCTTTGTTTCTGTGAGTGTTTGTGGGTGTGTAGTTCGAGGGTGTTGTTTGTGTAGGCAGTCGAGGGAGTCGGGTGGGTATATGGTGTGAGTCGAGTCTTTCAAGTCAGTCAGCGTCGAGTGGTGTTGTGAGAAGTGTTGAGTCTTGAGTTGTTTAGGGTCGAGGGATGTTTGAGTTCGAGAGGTGAGGGAGACGAGTTGAAGGTCTTGTGTTGTGTGGGTTTGATCGAGTCAGATTTGGTTTAGGTGATGTTTGGAGTCGAGGGTGTGAGGGTGTGAGTCAAGTGTTGTGTCGAGAGGTGTGGGTCTTGGTTTTGGGTAAGATGAGTCTGAGTTTGGTGTTCGAGTGGGCTGTGAGGTGTTAAGGTTGAGTCTGTTTCGGGGGTGTTGGCTGATGCGAGAGGTTTTGGTCGAGAGAGGTGGTAGTCGAGACAGGTTTTGGAAACGGGGATGGGTGGTGGTGTGTGTTTCAGAGTCTAAACTGTGTTCGAGGGTCTTGATGCGTGGGTGGAGTGTGAGTCTGTGTCGAGTCTAGATCGAGTTCATCGCAATGTCAATACTTATTCCATCGCAATATCTAAAACTCACCATCGAATTAAAAATTTCTATCGCAATCCTCAAAACTGACAACCCATCGCAACAATCATAAACACTCTTCCATCGCAATATACATAATACCCACCATCGCAATATTACAACACATTCATCGCAATACACAGAAAATTTTTGGCAGAGTTTCGCTTCTATAGTCCTTAAATCCGTCGCAAACACGATCGCAAAAGGCAATCGCAACCCACGTCGGAATAAGATAAACTGTAAAACTTGATCGCAAAGTAGAACCTTTCGGTTATTGCGATCGAGATGTCAAAGTATCGGAATAAAGGCAGCTTACTTATCGGAATGGGACAAAAAATGAAAGCATCGGAAAAAATGGAATCAGAAAACGTGATCGCAAAGTAGAACCACAAACCTTTTTGAGACAAAATTGATGCACTGATAAAGCTATTGCACAAGATGTTAAATCCAAGATAAAAGTTGAAACCAAAGAAAAATGATAAACGGTTGATAAAAGACAAAAAAATTGATAGAAAAAATTGAAACTTTATGACAGAAACTTAAGGAATAAGAGTTAGATACTTTAAAACTTAAAAAAAATTGATACTTTAAAACTGTTTACTTATATTTGAGACAAAAGTTGATAACAAATAAAAGTTGATAATCAGAACAAAGAAACCAAAAGACGAGACAAACAAAAATTGTGAAAGAAGAAAACTTTTACCATCAAATCAATAAATAAAACGTGCTAATCCAAAGAATCAACCATGCTCTTGATACCAATTGTAGGATCTTGTTTTTCTAAGGATTAGACATTGTTGATTTACCTATTGATATGGAAGGAGAAATGAAGAAACTTTAGAGAGAGAAAGAAGAGAGAGAAAGGAGAGAGTTAAGAAAGATGGAAAATGTGATTAATGAAAAGTGGAAGTGAACCAACGACCCCTCCTAACATGCTAGGAAGGGGGTTTATATAGCCCACCCTACATGTGGGTTATATGGGCTATATTGGATCACGAGCCCAATATCATTAGAGTGACCGATCCTTTCTAAATACGTAAAAACGTATTTCCAACACCAAACCCAACCAAACCAACCCATTTGCCACCTCTACTACATAGTACACATACATCACATCATTGATTCACATAAAAACCTTCTAGGATTTTACGGCATAAACCAACCTAGACGCAACAATCACGTCAGCATACAACAAAATTATAAAAAATTATTGCTGACATAAGAAATATATTTCTCCGTATAAAATATATTTGCTCGGAGCTTTATGTCTAAATCATTATCTCATGACATTGATATATTTGTCTAATGTAGTCTGGCTTACTTCTGTGTTAAATTTTCCTATCATGAATGTTGATATATTTGTCTTAACTTCATTGTATTAATCCAAAACAGACAACATTGTATAACGTGAGCTTAAATTCTAGAAAAATACCAGCCACCACAAGCGACTGTCAGAATCCTTATCAAAGACCAGATACAAATTTAAGATGGCAAGGTGGTATCGCTTGATGGGCCGGGGCTATGGGTTTGAAATTGACTAACTTATAGAACAGGCTGAACAGCTGGAATAATTTATATGGCGGAGGTCCTTTTCTATCTTTGATTGAACCGGAAGCAGCTTCTTTACCTTAGGTAGGGGTAGAGCTCTCTACATCTCAACCTTTCCCATACACCGTGGAAGAGGGTATTATGACCTGTAACCCTTGGAAGACGATATTGGTGAAAGACTGAAAGCAAAGACGAGACGAATTGAGTCTTTCCTCTTTTGAACATGTTCCTTGGAGCCCCGTGCTTCTGGAAAAGGTTAACATTACATCATTGTGATGCAACTGGCTGGATTCAGCTTTCTCTCAATACATTGCTCGGCTGTGATAATAATCTGGAATTTGAAAACCATTTCTTCATGGGACGTATAGCTGCTAAATGGTGAACAATGATATTGGTAGTATTATGGACTTATAATAACATGCTATCTGTAAGTGTGTCCGATAACTTAAACAGCAAATGCAACATCTTATTTAGGTGGTACGGTTCAAACGACGTTACATATATATGGGTTTTGGGGCGTTATCAAAATGCAATTACCAACTTCTTTTTTTGACTTTAAGGGCTTTTTCGATTATGCAGTCTAAGGAAAATCGTAAGCCGGGTTTAAAAAAAAGACACAACTTCATCCCAGACATATGCTGCAAAAGAGAATTTGGTAAGAATACAAGTGCTCTTATGAGTGATTGGTATCATTACTCATTAGGGTTGAATTCGGTCGAATTATTTCAATCTTCTAATCAACATACCAACTCTTCTATCACCATTCAGCTTCGGCTGCCTTTTGATAACCAAAGACAATCTGATGCCACACAAATCGCTATTGCAGTCGCCAATGATGCTAAGCTAATCTTCAACGGCATCTTCCCTCTGTCCTTCCTTAAAATCATGCCTTCATATATCGGCCAACTATTCAGAACAGCAAATCCAGATATAAATATCTGAACAAACAACTCCTCTAACCTCCCATTCAAAATAACATCGATCACTACTCCTTTTACAAACGCCAATAAGTTGATCAACGACGCTACAGAGATTGGAAAAAACAAGACAGATTCAACCCCAAATTCAAACACCCCTTGTTCGTATAATCTATTTTGTTCCTCATCGACCACTTTGCTTGTAACATTGAACCCAGATGTGGATAAGCCAAGGGATTTAAGTGACCACTCGAGCAAAGCAAATGGGTAGCTTGAAAGTCCCCACATTAACCACATTCTTTGGTGACTCCACCACCTTTTTGTTGTCCTTCCACCGAACACTACAAAATCTAGAAAATCTTTTCCATAAGCTCCAAGAAAGAGAAGTGAGTACAACAAAAATCCATCCTGAGAAACCTGGAATAATCAAATTTTAATGTTATAAACCTGAAGTTGATTTCAGTACACTGTTTCTGATGGGATTGTATGATTATAAAACTCGAATTCTTACCTTCGGGAACACACTGAAAGAGTTTATGAGTGAAATTTGAGGCAAGAATGCGTAGACAATGACTGGGATCGACCAAAATGAACGAAGAGTATAATGTGTGTAACATAAAGCCTGAAGGGGATTCATGGACCTAACACCATACGTCAATGGGCAATATTTGTTAAAGAATATCTCAAGGAACCCCATGTACCATCGTTTAATTTGAGTAAGCATGTCATTTAAGTTTGATGGTGAACCACCAAGAAATGCAGCTCTTTTCGGATTGCAAAGAACAGACTTCCATCCTTCACAATGAAGTCGAAAACTTGTGTATGTGTCCTCTGTCAAGGTCCCATACCGAAATCCAATCTGCAATACATACAAGATTTATAGAAAAGAACTTCCAGAGACAGAACACATAAAATGGGTCGCTACAACTAATATTGTTGCCACTTAGAGATGTCAACCGGAGTAAATGGAAATTCAAAAGGGCGTAATTTAGTGCCAATTTTCATGAAAATACTGATTATACATCACAATTTTTTTTACAAGTCTGCTGTGTTGATATAATAAACAGAACATTACTTTTATTGATATATATGCCCCTAATAGTGTTTTTTTGTTGTAAATTGTTATTGAAACCAGGAGTTAAAAAAGCAAACCTGCCGGCCCCAATTGGTGTTATCCTCGTAGTTGCAACTTGCTTCTTCATGTGCTGAAACTAGCACATCTCTAGTCGTTATCGAGTTTGAGTGGATCCCATTGCCGAATGTATTGACAACAAATGAATGTCCTTCACCAATAACATGTCGTTTGAAGAAGCCGCCCGTGCCCATGAACTGAGCGCCTAACAAACCATCCATGCCAAGACTTAAAATTTGTGTCTCTGGCATGAACTCGGAAGCATAAATGTCATTCTTATTGATGCAACTGAATCTTTGAGGAAACTGAACAAATGCAAGCTTCGGATCTGCGTTAGGATCCATAAAGTAACATAATGCTCGAAGTGGTGTTTCTGGATCATTTGAATACATGTCACAATCTAAGATTAGGACTAATTGTCCATTTGTAATCAGGCCAGATGCTCGAATCTGCAATGCAAACAAGCATTAGGGTTTTGTGACATAATATAGTGGTAAAGCTTTATTTGCATACAGATATATTATATGAAAAGATCATACCATGACGTTAAGTGCCCCGGCCTTAAAGTTATGTGGTTTGTCGTTGCATTTCTCTCGAGAAATGTAGATGAGATTTGGCATGACAACACCATCGACATCTTTGTCGACACATTTGTCTAACAGAATCTGTATTTTGCATAAACAAGTACAAGTTTAAATAAGCTATTCTGAAATATATTTTTTAGTGGTTATTCTACAAATCAAGAGGAACCTCAATCACAGTCGGATGTTGTCGACGCGTGAAATCGGGGGTCCATTTGTCAAAGGCGTCCCGGAATTTTGATTCCATAATTTCATCCAAAGGGACATCACCACTCTGCACCACGGTCTCAATCCTTGATTTCATGTTTTGGTACATCACCTGCCACAATATTCTCATTTTACGAATTTGTTGATCTAAATGAAACGAAATAATACTTAGTTGCCGTCACTGTGACTATTTTTTTACTAATTAAGCAAATTATTAAATATAACATGATAGTAACTATGTTATTCACATGAACGGATCTACATGGATGTCGGATGTGACACATGCAATATCTAATTTAGGTCACGAAGTGTAATATCGTTTTCGGCATCTGCAACCAACGATATTTGTGCTATCTATAGTTCAAAATCTAGCTTAGCTCAAAAGACACCCGGGTCAAAATTTTCCCGGCATATCATACCTTTGTTGGTTTGTGCTATTTTTTATGATATCCATTAAAATCTTCAACCTAAGTTAATTTGGACATGCTATTAAACCTTCGGTATGTAAATTTCATTAAATCTAAAACTAGATCTATTATCATCTGTACTTTAGATTTGAATATAGTGCGTATGTGTATTCGGTCGGAACTTTATTTATTGATAAGACAAGGACGTACAAGGACATTAGACCAAGAGATAAGCCACATGCACGCATGTCAATGTCTTTCTTCATTATCTAACTATTTTAATTTTGTTTTTACGAAAAACCATGACTAACATATAAATTTAAAAGGTCAGAAATCCCTTCAATCAATAAATAACACGTGTGCCGTGTCATCTTTAACCTCGTAACATCTATGTAACACAAAATTACAAAAAAACACGCTACTAGTTTAAGAAAAAGATTATAAAATGATATAAACCATACCGGTAAGTCGGTAACTATCGTTACCATCATAACGAGAGAGGATAGCACCCAACCTGGCGCAGTTTAACTCCCAATAACTGCTCTATAGGTACTTTTGGTGCGTATAATAGTGCATTCTGCCTTCTTAGACAGGGACGGAATCAGCGGTTTTTCAAGTGTTGGGGAACCTAATGAATTTTTTCGACGTATTGTTAATTTTGAGAAAAACAGTAACTTTTTTCTAAATTTATATTAAATACACTTGGTTTATAAAAATATATTCTCGTATTACCGTTTAATATTTTATGTACAAATATATTTAATCATGATTCCGTCCCTCTTTTTACACTTGGTTGAAGAACTTTACGCAAAAATGAACTATTTGATTACCATAAAAAGAAACTAAAAACCTTGATAAATAATTAGGCAAGTACCTTAATTTCATCTGTCTCAGGAAACCAAGCAGTGTCACATCCAAAATAAACTTGAGGTGACCTATCCAGAATATTATGTTTCTTGCAATACGGTATCCAGTGCTTAGCAAACTTAGCACACTCCATAAACGCATAAAGCGTCATTTTCGACCCTCCATCGTCCGAAATATACACGGACAGCTTCTCCGTTGGGTACTCATACGCCAACACTGATAACGCCGTGTTCACAACTCCAACCGGCGGCTCCTTATTTACATCAGCAGTGCAAATAAACACATCTAATGAAGGGTACTCACTTTCCTCCACAAGTTGTGGAAGGTTTTCGGGATAAACCTTGCGTTCAATAGGGTTCCAGTGAAAACATTGGGCAGTTAACCACATGAAGGCTAATACAAAATCTGCTATAAAGAGAGCGAATGATATTGGTTTCGGAGCGTAGATTAAGGTACGGCAGTGGCGAAAGAGGTGAACGAAAACGATCGTGGCGTAGGTGAGTGTGAAGATACGGTTGAACCATGTTTTGGACAACGGTTTACTAGAATGAAGAAGAGGAGTTTTCATGGTATCTTTTTTGTGACTGTTTGTATGTCTTTGGAGTTGAACTAGTAGATTACTTTCGTAACGTATCTATTTTGTAGTGTTTCTGACGACTGATCATTTTGGACATCAACTATAGCGACATATAAGATATTAAAAATTTAAAAGCTATAACTTCGTTGGTCCTTAATAATTGGCGAAAAAGCTTTGCGTCTGGGACAAAAAGTCGGTTTGAACTATATGCAATAATGCAATTGTATATTATTCAATCACTTTAGGTCCATCACTAATGATCACTAGTAGAAAAAAAGCATTACACAAGGGAATTTTTAAAACGGTTTATAACTCCGCCGTATTAAATAACTCCAAAATGATTATATGTAACGGTTAATAAAAATAACATAATACAAAATATATTATTTAAAATGGTTTTAATCTGTATTCATCTTTTTTGTTATGTTTAGTTTTTATAATTCCTATGTCATGTCTAGGAGTCAAGAGTCGAGTAAGCCTAATACTAGCTAAGAATAAATGTTGGTTGACAATGTTTAAGCCCAACCCGACCCTGAGTCAATGTAAGAGTCGGTCCCCCTCATCTCTATAAAAGGAGGTGAGGGGAAATGTTACATTCACGTCATTCTTTCAATAAACTAATCGAGATTCGATTAGGGATAATACCTTGTGGGCGTCGTTTTATTTTTCTGTCGATTCTGTTGGTGTGCGTGTTCTTGATCGATATTCCGCATCTAGATAACCAGGATCGTAGGAATTAAACCCTACAAGTGGTATCAGAGCTTGGTTAACGAGTAGCTGGTTACTAGGATCGATCAACGAGAGTATTGGTGTTTTTGTAAGCATCAAGGTGCAGCAGGAATCATCATAAAAGGTTTTCTTTTTCCTCATATCGAAAAAGATCACTTGGTTCGGTGGTTTTTTTTTCTCGTTTCTTTCGCAGAAGTGAAGGGATGAAGTAGAAGAGATAATTGGTTTTTTATTTAAAGTCAACTAAAGATAAAAATATTACGAGGGTTTTTTAGTTGGTGGGCCATGTTATTGGGTCATTGGACCTAGCAAGTTTTTTTGTTGCCAAAGAATTATTTTTGGGCTTAAAAATTTATTGGTCCAAGGTTTATAAAACAAAAATTGTTACTTTGTAATATTACACAAGGGGACTTCGTAATTCGTGATTGTGAGATTTAAGATATCACAAAGTTTAGCGAATTATCGAAGGGCTTTATTGTTTTGTGATTGTGAGGGTTTATCACAAGGTTTAACAAATCAATAAAGGAATAAAGAATGACGGGAGCCAAGTTTGACATCGAGAAATTCGATGGAACTGGTGATTTCGGGTTATGGAGAATCAAGATGCGTGCTTTATTAATCTAGAACAGATGTGAAGCAGCTTTGGAGGTTTTACCCGCGAATATGAAAGCTGAAGAGAAATATAAGCTTGATAAGAAAGCTCACAGTGCCATGTTTTTGGGTTTAGGTAACAAGGTCCTAAGAGAGGTTATCGGGGAGACGACTGCAGCGGAGGTTTGGTCAAAGTTAGAGTGTTTGTAGATGACAAAGTCATTGGCCAACAAGTTGTACCTGAAGAAGAAGTTTTATACATTCTACATGCCGACTGGACGAAAGATTTCCAAGCATATAGATGAGATCAACAAAAGCGTTCTTGATTTAGCAAATATTGAGGTAAAATTCGAAGATGAAGATCTTGCTTTATTGTTACTCACTTCTTTACCAGCATCATACGAACACTTTGTGGATACCTTGCTTTATGGACGGGAAGCTTTGACTTTGGAGGACGTGATGGCCACACTAAATTCAAATGAAATCAAAGAAAGATCCAAGGCGAAGGTGGATGATGGTGAAGGGTTATACGTGAGGGGAAGAACTAATCGCAGGAATTCACATCAGTCAAAGGGAAAGTCAAGATCGAAGTCTCGAGGTGGAAGACTCAAATGCTAAATCTAAGGAGCACTTGAGAAGAGACTGTCCGAAGAATAATCGCAAGAAGTCAAAAGGTTACGTCAAGAAAGATGATCAACCAAGCTCTAGTGGTTCGATTTACGACGATTCTGAGGTGATGATGGTGATGAGTGCAGAAAGACTGCAAGATTGGATCATAGATTCAGGAGGTTCATATCACATGTCACCCAGGTTAGATGTATTTTTTGATTTTCTGGAATGCGATGGGGGTAGCGTACTGTTGGGAGACAATAGGGAGTGCAAGATCAGGGGTATTGGAAAGGTAAAGGTACAACTGAAAGATGGGTCAATTATTGTGTTACACAATGTCAGGTATATTCCTGAATTGAAAAGAAACTTGATATCGCCGGGAACTCTTGAAAAAGAGGGATATACCGTAAAATTGCGGTCGGGCAAAATCAAGGTGATTAATGGTTCTAGGGTTATTATATCTGGAACACGAAGAGAGAACTGTGTGTACTCTTTGGATGGCCATGCATTGGCCGGTGAGCTTAATGCTAGTGTTGAAGAAAAAGATAGTCTTGTGCAGGTTTGACATAAAAGACTAGGACATATCAGTGAAGCGGGGCTACACGTGCTGGGAAAGCAGGGTTTGTTTGGCAAGAAGAGTCTAGGTAAGCTCGATTTTTGTGAGAATTATGTTCTGGGAAAGTCACATTGAGTCCGTTTCGGTGTAGGAAGGCACACTACTCAGGGAGTGATAGACTATGTTCATTCAGACTTATGGGGTCCGTCTTAGGTGGAATCATTGGGAGGTAAGAGGTATTTCTTATCTATAGTTGATGATTATTCCAGGAGGGTATGGGTTTATGTTCTCAGGTTCAAATACGAAGCATTTGGGAAGTTCAAAGAGTGGAAGCAGTTAGTAGAAAATCAGACTGGAAGGACGGTTAAGAAGCTTAGGATGGATAATGGTCTTGAGTTTTGTAACCGGGAGTTTAATCAACTATGCACTGAGAGTGGGACTGCTAGACATTTGACAGTTGCCGGAACGCCGCAATAGAATGGGTTAGCAGAACGGATGAACAGAACTCTCATGGACAAGGTACGCTATTTATTAATACAGTCTGGATTGCCCAAGACCTTCTGGGCGGAAGCGACATGTACGGCCGCATATCTTATAAGTAGGTGACCATCGACAACGATTGAGAAAAAGACACCTATGGAGATGTGGTCGGGACATCCTAGTGATTATGGGATGTTGAGGGTTTTCGGCTGTGTCACGTATTCACACATTAAACAAGGTAAGCTCGAGCCGAGAGCGGTAAAATGCGTTCTTTTGGGGTATCCTAAAGGTGTGAAGAGGTACAGACTATATAGGCTTGATAATGAATCACCTAAAATATTCACAAGCAGGAACGTGGTCTTCAATGAAAGTGTCATGTACAAAGACACGTTGAAGGATTCTGGTGCAGGTAAAGATAAGCATGTTGAGGAATTACAGGTTGAGGTGGAACTGCAAAGGTTAAATAATCATACGCCTGAGGAAGACCATCTAGGTCAGGAAGATCAAACAGGTCAGGAAGATCAGACAGCTCAGGAAGACCAGACAGATCAGGAAGATAGCTATGATGAAGGTACAGGGGTTCAAGATATTGATCATCCACCGGATCTCACAGATTATCAATTGGTTCGAGATAGAGAGCCAAAGGACAAGAACAAAACCGACGAGGTTTCGAGATGAGATTAATATGATTGCTTACGCGTTTGCTGCAGCAGAGGAAGAAGATACTCATGAACCATTGACATACCAGGAAGCAGTTGCTTGTGAAGACAGTTCTAAGTGGAAAGCTGCTATGAAATAAGAGATGGATTCTTTGAGGAAGACCAAGACCTGGGTGTTAGTAGATCATCCAGCTGGGCAAAAGCTCGTGAGTTGCAAATGGCTGTTCAAAATAAAGGAAGAGATTGAAGGTGTTTAAAAGCCTAGGTACAAGGCAAGGTTGGTGGCTCGTGGATTCACACAAAGGGCATGTATTGATTACAATGAAGTATTTTCGCCGGCAGTTCGACACACATCTATTCAGGTTATACTTGCATTGAATGTGTGTAAAGATTATGAGCTGGAGCATCTTGATGTAAAGACGGTGTTTTTACATGGAAATCTTGAAGAAGTGATCTACATGAGGCAACCGCCGGGATTTGAACAAGGTAACAAGGTATATTTGTTAAAGAAATCTCTTTATAGTTTGAAGCAGTCACCTAGGCAATGGTACAAGAGGTTTGAAAAGTATATGCTGAGTAACGGGTTTAAGCGTAGCAGTTACGACAGCTGCGTATATTACAGGAGTTATGCACCAGGGGAGTATATCTATCTATTATTATATGTAGACGATATGTTGATTGCTTGTAAAAGCAAGGTTGAGATCGCGGCTACCAAGTCTTTGCTTAAAAGGGAGATCGACATGAAAGAGCTCGGGGAAGAAAAGAAGATTCTTGGTATGGAGATCGTCAGGGATCGGAGTCGCAAGATTCTAAGGGTGTCACAATCCGGGTACGTTTCTAAAGTTTTAAAAAGGTTTAGAATGGACAATGGGAAGTCGGTTCAGACACCATTGGATGAGCACTTCAAGTTGTCGTTGAAGGATTGCCCGGTTAGGGATTGTGATGTTGAAAGAATGAGTAGGGTTCCATATTCAAATGCGGTTGGGAGCTTAATGTACTTGATGGTATGTACGAGGCCAAACATAACGTATGTAGTAAGTGTAGTTAGCAGATATTTGGCGAATCCGGGTAAACTCCATTGGGAAGCAGTTAAGTGGATTATGAAATATTTGCAGGGCACTATAAACGTGGGTTTGGTGTATGGGACAAATCGTGGCAACCATGTGGATGTAACTGGTTTTGTTGATTCAGACTACGCCAGGGATCCAGATAAGGGTAGGTCTTTCACTGGTTACACATTTTTAGTACAGGGATGTGTTGTAAGCTGGAAGGCAACGTTACAACACGTAGTGGCTCTTTCAACTACAGAGGCAGAGTGTATGGCCCTTACGGAGGCTGTGAAGGAAGCTATTTGGCTAAGAGGACTCTTGGAAGAGTTGGGCGTGAAGCTCAACACTGTTGCAGTTAATTGTGATAATCAGGGCGTGATTCACTTATCGCGGAATCATGTTTTTCATGAAAGGACTAAGCACATCAATGTGCGTTATCACTTTATCAAATAAGTCTTGGAAGTGAAGACGGTTGAAGTTCTGAAGGTGGGTACTGAACACAATGCTGCGGATGCCTTGACGAAGGTGGTACCTGGACGCAAGTTACAACACTGCTTGGAGTTGCTGAGTGTTGGGATAGGCTAATATAAAGTCTAAGGTGGAAATTGTTATGTTTAGTGTTTATATTTCCTATGCCGTGTCTAGGAGTCAAGAGTCGAGTAAGCCTAATACTAGTTAAGAATAAAGGTCGGTTGGCAATGTCTAAGCCTAACCCGACCCGGAGTCAATGTAAGAGTCGGTCCCCCTCATCTCTATAAAAGGAGGTGAAGGGGAATGTTACATTCACGTCATTCTTTCAATAAACCAATCGAGATTCGATTACGGATAATACCTTGTGGGCGTCGTTTTATTTTCTGTCGATTTTGTTGGTGTACGTGTTCATGGTCGATATTCCGCATCTAGATAACCAGGATTGTAGGGATTAAACCCTACATTTTTATTATTATTTAAAGCGGTTTCATATAGCCGTTCTAAAATAATACAATATTTTATAATTTAGTCATGTCATTTAGAGCGATTGTTCGTAAATGTTTTAAATAAATGTAATATTTTAGTATTTAATCTTATTATTTAAAGCAGATTCATTTAGTCGTTTTAAAAAATTATTACTTTATTAATTTAATCTTATTATTTGGTGTATAACCATCTAAAAAATCATTTTTTTTCTTTCAAAACATTTCTTTTTTCATCCTTTATTTAATCAAAGTTCATTTTTTCTTTCAAGTTGTATATGTAAAACAAGGTATTTTATTCTTTTTTCTTTTCTACCTAAATCAACTATCTAATACTTGTTTCATTTTTTTCAGATCTTGAAGAACACATATTTTATTCTTTAATACACGCATGATTTTACATTTGTTCATCATTCATTTATTTAGAAGGTACTTTTGAAGATTTTTTTGTTTATTTTTGTGGGTTTCTTTGCATATAATCACTTTCTGTGAAATAATGACTTATTGGCACTTTATTTTGATTTGTTTTTAGGTTTGGAATGATATGGAACTCATAATTATGCGACACGTTATAATGAACGTATTGACATAATTTTATTCAATTTATTTCTCACAAAATTGAGGTTTTAATTGTCGAAGTGGATATGTATAACCGTGAACAACTTTATATGAAAGCTTTTTATCATTACGTTTGATGATATTTTTAAATGAGATCGTCATCCTAGTTTATGAAATTATTAAGTAGTGTTTTAATCCATTGAATTGAGTGCTGATATTCTAGTTTAGTTTATTTTGGTACGATCTTCTAGCTTAGTTCTGTAACAAAAATATATGAAATGGATGTGAACCACTTTAAAGAAAGAAAAGAAAAGATTTGAGTATATAATACTTCAGTATACTATTACATTTAAAAAAAATACTAAAACATGACCTAAATAATATAATAGTATCATTATTTTTTAACCATGAAATAGTTTAAAATAACGGTTGTCTTTAATGTAATAAAAATATATATATTATAAATACTGATATTATATATAATTAGTGGGGTCATATGGTATGTCTTTTAAAATGGTTCAAAACCATTGTAAGTAATCATCCCATTATTTAGTGCATTTTTTTTATAAAAACCGTTTAAAACCATTTTAAAAAATGCTTTTATACCGTTTTTAAAAACCATTTGTGTACTAGTGGATGAAGACAAAAAGCAATGGAGAAAAGCCACAAATACACTATATACTTTATAAATTGAGCCATTATACATAATAGACTTTTTTATGTCCTAAATTCCTAGTGCAACCTGTTATAACAAGTTACCTACTGACGTGGCAAAGTCAAATAGGTAGTGGTTAAATTTTTGCTATGTTGGCAACTTAGTTCGACGAGTTTAATCCCCAACCCATCGAACCCAACCCGAAACCTACCATTTCCTTAAAGCAGTTACCCTTAAATTTCTGGAAATCATAACACAAGAACACAAGCCCTAATTCCCTCCATATAAAAACTATCTCAATCGATTGTCCCAATTGAAACAATCCCTTGCAAAGTTAAGTATTCCTTTCGAAACCCTAATGTCTACTTCATCTACAACCTCAATTAGTCGATACTACAAGAAGAATCAGGATGTTACAAACAAAACGCAATGCGATTATGACCCCCTACCCCATCCTTGTCCAAACTTCTTAGACTCTTGAGAATCCTGGTAGAAGGTTCAAGTCATGCCCAATTCATGATAAAACACTAAAATATGGGTTTATGGGTTTCTAGACCTAGAACTACCATTTGAGTACTACAAAGAGTTACTATATGGATTGAATAAGGAGAACAAGTATTTGAAGAGGATTGCCAGACCTACTGTATCTAACAATGTTTTTGCCACAGTCTCTCAAGTGCTCAGTTGGTTAATGGAATGAAGGAAGTAAATGGATTGAAGGAGGTGATTGGAATGAAAGAGGACTTGAAGATTCTAAAGGCCAAATTCTATGTTCATGATAGGCGGTTGTTAGTGGTTTGTGTTTGTGTTCTTTTTATTACCATTGTTACATTACTTGATTTGATAATGTAATTTTTGTGTTTTGCATTGAATGAAAATCTATTATCCAACTGTTTCGTTCCAAGAAATGTTAATTACCAATATTGAATGATAGTGTTTCTTTATAATGGTTAAATTTGATCTATCCTTTGAATGTATAAGCTGTATAATCCTGGATATCAATAAAAAAAGCCTTGTCTGGTATGCTATAATGTTCCCATATGTTGTGTAGAACATTTAATTGTTTGGTGTGTTTAACTTGGCTAGTGTAATGTGTTAAGCTTTTAGTATTGCAAACATTGCACAATTGACCTTATTTATGCTGGCAATATTTCATTGGACCATTTTTTGGACTTTAGACCAATGATAAAATAAATTTCACTAATTATACCTAATGTTGGAATCATTAAGGCTGTCTAAACCCACCCTGTCAGACTGAAATAAATGCCTGTATTAAGTATCTATCTATACATAGTAAAACTATAACTGACCTATATAAAATCACATGTTTAGCAAGGTTGTCTTAAATGGATAAAGTCAAAGGTATGATTTTCAACCAATTTACTTCTTTTTCTATTAATGCATTGTGAACCAGTTTTAGGTATACCTCATTTTGCAGGCATAATTGTAATTAGTAGTGATAGTGACAGTGACGATGTTTTGGGAGATGGATCTTCATCACCAAGTGCTGATTCTACTCAAAGAATCATTAATTTTGGGTCCTTTGAAACTGGTGGATCTAAGAAAAAGAGTGGAACAAAATCATCATATACTCCAAGTAAAATGCCTCAAGGATTGATAAATTGGTATGGTTATTCTACTCAAGAATCTTTTGAAAATAATGATTTAACCAAGTATAGAGACAATGCTTTGCACAAATATATTAAAAATCCTAAACAATTGTTTGCACCCAAGCCTACTGATGATATCATAGGTAGATATATACTAGTTAATGCATTAATAAAATCCATAACTAAAAGCCCAGTTCCACCAACTGGTGTGGTTATTGGTCTTCCAAACCGTGAAACTTGGTTGAGAATTTGTGATCACATTATAGGTGGTAATAGTGGTGTTAAAGGCAAAGAAAAAAGCAAGTTTTGAAATTATGCACTTATTGACTTCATGATCTACTTAGATGGTTTATGTATTATGTAACCTTTAATGTTTAAGTTGACTTTGTATGTGTGTAATGGTATCTACAAAAACATATGTACTCGGGAAGGTTTATGTATTTTGCTAGTTATATGAATGCACCCAGTTAGACATTCACATATATTCTCATTTAGGTTGTTATGTTGATATATGCTATATTCCTCTAGGGGACATTATGGTCTATTTTATGCTTTTGATACTATACATGTGCCATATAAAAACAAAACATAATTCATAAAATAGGTGTATATAATAATTTATATAAAGAATCAATACATGTGCTTGTCTTCTTAAAATATGTGCAACCAATTCAATGGAACACACATACATCTACATAACCTAAGCTTACCCCACACAGAAGAGTGGTTTCTATTTTGTAGATCGAGTGCCAACTTCATCAAATTCCATTTTTTTATTTCATCTTAGCTATCCTTTCATATCTGCCTTTGTTCTTGTGGAAAGCCTTAAATGAAACTACTTCCTCTAATTGTGATGTTTGTTTATTCCTTGGCCTCCTTCTTTTTTTGGAAGAGGAGAATTGGATCCACCCACAGTTTTACCCTTATCTCTAAGTATGAAGTTGCTTTGTTGAGCAGGAATTTCCTGAGTTGGTTCCTCAAATTCTGAATCATCAGCATGTAGCCTGTGTTGGGTATCAATGTATTCTGCTACATCTACTAGATTATACATAAAAACTTCATCTATTGGTTCCTGATTGTACTTCCTCGTGTCTGCTATTAATCTTGTAATTGGAGTTCTGGGGGTTTTCTCTTTAACTAAAGGCCCATATACTTCCCAAGATTTAAACTGACTATAGTATTCTTTTCAAGCTTCTTCATCCTCTATTCTTTTTCTATCTTCCTCATCCCACTTAGCTTGTGGTTCATATTTGGCTCTTAAGTGCTCCTTCAATGCCTCCCTATCCATTTGCTCAGCATGCTCCTATAAATATTTAAAAATGTGAGTAAAGTTTGTATATTTGTTTTAGTTAATTCAATAGTTAAATTTTTGTTTGAAAACGTTAGTATTTTACCTCAAGGGTGAGTTTTTCTTTGAACCAAAAGCTTGTTTAGAACTAAAAGCTTGGTTAGAACCAGAAGCTTGGTTGAATCTAAAAGATTGTTTGGCACCAGAATCTTTTTTGTGGTTTTTCTTTTTTACCATAGGTTTGCTTCTTGGGTGCAGCGGGTGGCTTCTTAGAACCTAAAGGTGTTGTCCTAGTAGAAGAAGGATGACTATTTGAAATGGGAGTTAAGTCAATGTTCCTTGAAGCATGTTCTAAGATATCTCCACTATACCCTTCTTGTGTTCGTTGTTCATGAGGGATGTCATAGAAGTTAGCTGGTTTAGGTTTACGGGCATTTTTACAATTCTTCTTGTTGTGTCTTGCCTCCCAGCATCTATCACAGTGCATGTTCCTACAAGTCTTAAGAATTTCATTATCATCTTTTGATGGATGTCTTATCCTTTGTTTTCTAGGCCTACCTGGCATCTTCCCTTCCCTGAGGTGGTAAAGGTTTTTCAAGATTTTTTTTCTTCCACATATTAGTACCTAGTACCAGGAACAAGTTTAATGTAGTGTTGATAACATTATATCCACTTCTTTTTTTAATACCATTCACTTACTCCTGATTCTGGTTCAAGCCCTAAATGATGATATGCAGCGAATGCAAATACGAGTAAGCTCCCACATCCTGCAACCACATAGTTTTTTCTCCACATTAACCCCATAACCATGATCATGTCTTCTGACTTCCACTTCTTGGTAACCACTTGCATACAACACACAGTTCTTGTCATAGTCACGACAATTGCATTGAGAATCATAATATTAGAATAGTTATTTTCTGTTAAACTTTATTATTGTAATTAACTTAATCTCACTTTATGCAATGCTAGAATTTTCTTGGAAAATGGAGTAATGGCATCTGTATACTCCATAGCTTTCTTGTTAAGAATCCAAACCCTTTGCATGAGGTAAATTCTTATATCTTCTAACACTGCTATTATTGGTTTTCCCTTGCCAAAATACTTATGGAGTTAAAACTCTTAGACATTTCATTTTCAAAGGCTACATAACATCTGTCCATTTCAAAGTATACCCTTCACCAAGTGTTTGGGTTTCTATCTACTAACCAAGTGTAAGCATTATCATCTAGTTGCTTTATACCCTTCACCAAGTGTTTGGGTTACTAGTATGATTAAATTGATAATATATATTTATGATTGTTAAACTTTTAGTTTTTTCATACCTTATGACCATCTGATAAAACTGTAAGACCAACTCCATTATTCAATTTTAGGTCATGATATAGCAAAGCCAAGATCTACATCCAGTTGTGTTTGTTTTCCACTCCTACAACATACCAAGCAAAAAGAAACATTTGATTGTTTGCATCCCTCCCCATGACAATTAGTAAGTGACCTCTACAAGTGTGTGTCAAAAAATAGCATCCAAACCTATCACCCTCCTACAACAAGATTTCCATCCAGCCTTGAGACCCGTAAAGCAAACATAGAATCTTTTATAATATGTTAGACCATCATCTTTTTCTTCTAAATCAATGTGGAAAGTAGAACCAGGATTAGAATCTAACAAAGCTTGTATATAATCTCATAATCTACTATAATGGTCCACTAGAGACCCCCCCATGATCAAACAAAGCAAGTTATTTTGCCCTTCTACATTGCCCCAAACTAACAAATATCATAAATTTCTCTCTCATTGAATTCTACATATACCTATGACTAATATGAGGATTATCAATGATTTCCCTACCATAATGATCTGTTATCTACTTATATGTGACCAATGCACATATGTTGTAATTTCTATAACACTTGTGATCAGGGTAAAGTGTTTTGATTTGAAAAGACCTCTATGTGCTCATCCAACTAGCCCATAACCTAAATGGGCAGTCCACGTCAGGCATTACATACTCTTTTTCTTTGGCCTTTTTTCAACATATTATTCTTTCGCATTTTTACTAACATTACTTGGCTCACCCTCTATATCACCTAAAATACCTTTACCTTTATCAACTGTTGGGGATTTTTCCAGATTATCATTTGTCTCAAGTTCTTGGTTCTCAACAATTTGGACCGATTTCTTACCTCTTTTCCAATAGACTTGCCCGCACTAACATCCTACCAAATTTGACTAGCAAAAAATTAGTATTATTTTGAAAATACTATAACTGGTAACCATTCTTTACCTCATAGTTAGCTATGCAGTTTTTAAGTTGTAATGGAGTTTCAAACTTCATACCTAAAACAAGTTCACATTCATCCCATGGCGTGTCGCGATCAAAACTAGGGTACTAAAATTCTTTACTAACTTTATATTTTGGTTCCACATAACTCTCATGTGGATCATGATATTCTAACAAGAAAGTGCTAAGTATTCGTGGTTGAGGATTTTCAATCTCTCCCACAAACCTACCCTTTTAAACAAGCTTATTCAACCTAGAGTCATTTGTTGTCAACCTAGGAATGACTACATTATCCTCACCCTTATTTTGGAAATCTATATATTTAGTCAAGTCGTCTAAGTTATCATCCTAACTAAACGTCATCAAAATCACTATCACTGGTATCGAATGTTTACGTATCCTCATATTAACCAAATCAAAAACATCATAGCCATGATGTTCAGTATACAGTTACAAATGGCTATCATTTTCGAATAGGCACTCAACAAACTCTTCTAACTAGATATCATTGGTAATGGGCCTCAAATCCATATACATAAGAACCTCGAGGATTGTATAAGATATAGCTAATGGAACATCTAGGACACACCTACGTATGATAGTAAATAAATCATCATACTTCATACCTTCAAAGTCGATATCATCAATTACACGTACCTCACCATTCGAATATGAAACTGGATTGCCAATGAACAACCCATCGTGGTGTAAATCCACCACGAACTTCACCATTTGAATCTCAAAGCTGCAAAATTATGACACAAAAAATTAAGGAAATTTAAATTTCCAAACATTACATTCAAAAACTAGGGCAAGTTAAAGTAGCAAACAATAAAATTAATAATTAGGGAAAATTAAATTAGCAAACAATACAATATATTGATAAAATAAGGGATTAGCAATGGCCCAAAATTGTTTACCTAAATAATTAGGTCAAAAGTGAACTGTCAAAACGAGAGCTTCAATTTAGGGTTAATGAATGTGTAAGAAGTGTTGGATCAGTTATTTATATGAGTATTATTTAGGTAAATTATATAAGTTAATGACATGACATCAACGTGGCTTCTATTAAAAAAACGGGTAAAACCTTGGTCAAAGGTAAAGTCAACAAACCTTGGTTACAAATCTGACGTGGCACTAGGAATTTAGGACATAAAAAAGTTTGTTATGTATAATGGCTCAGTTTATATAGTACATAGTGTATTTTTGGATTTTACCCAAAAGTAATCATTTAACACCCCCAATTTACAATGCGCATCGGAAAATACACAATTGAGTGTTATTCACAAACTTCATTTCACAACTCTTTCAACGACCCAAAAACAGTATATTTAGGTATAAATATGGAAATAATTTAAATCAATGTCTAAAACCTTCAATCCCAAGTAAATTTATTTAAAATATATCAGAGTAGCGCACAGGTTCCCCTGGGATCTTAATCAAAACAATAAACCTTTTACCAAAATACTTGACCATTTACTATATGTTTATGACAATAGGGAAAGAAATCTGTTTTAGACCAAACATCACCAAAAGCAATTCCGCAATCCTTCTCCAGCAAGCTCCGCAATTCAACAACTTCAAGTACCTGAAATACATGCTTAAAATCATCAACACAAAGGTTGAGCAAGTCTATAGGTTTAACAAAACATAATTGAACACATCGTAAAAATCATTCACAACTATTTAATAGAATTGTGGCCATACAATCTATTAATCAGGTATATCATCTTATAGCAATAGCTAATGAATTGTATTAAGCTCATGACACCGACCCCTTAACTTAGTCACCCACGCCAAATGCCAGCATGACTAGAAAAATTACCAGTGCCCCTACTAGGGTATTAATTGCAAGAATACCAATTCTTATTCTTGCAAAATTATTCTTCCCAGCTGGTTACTCAATGTAAAGCCCTGGTCTTAGATAGGGTTGTCAGCCCAATAGTACTATTATTAGAATAAGCGGCTATTCCCAACTCACAACAATCAAGTCAGAAGATAGTTAACGGCTCATGAATTTAGGGACTTTTGTAATTAGGTACTTATACAATTCAATTCATCAAAGGCAACAAAGGCAACATCGGGTCCAACAATTACTCATGACATGTGTTCATTTTACTTCAAATAGCATGTATCCCCCTCCCGGGTTTTAAAATCATTAAAACAAGTAGAAAGCGAGGCTATAGACTCACCTGGAGTAATAGCAGTAGTAAGACAATCTTCGACGATAGTTGATGTCCGATAAACACAAAAACCGCAACCTATCAAATAAGGCGCGTTCTTTAATAATAAACTCGAGTAAAATCCATACTTAATAACATCAAACTCAAAATCATAAAATAAAAACCCATCCAAAATGAAAACAATACAAGTGACTCCATCCTATATGTCTATTCTATTAGTTAATTCTTTCGATAAAAATCTGCCGGTACACACCAAATGTACAAGCTCATTTACCCCACTTAAACACGTCAAATTTTTATGATACTAATCAGAAATGTCAATTACTATATATAGAAAGACCTGTTAAAAGATCATCAAAAGATTTTACATTTAAGGTTCCCTGCCCGACACATATTTGAACTAAAAAAACCAGATAGTTTTACGTCAACAATTCATATAGTCTTTTAACACATTTATTTTTCTCTGTTTATAAAACCGACACTCGATTTTGAAAATAACTCAAAATCATCATACTTATCATTCAAAATCAGTACTTGACACATTCCAAAATCCTTTTTATAGTCCCCGAGATTCGATCCAAATATCGACAACAATTATATATTGTGACGATACTCGTCTCCCGGTACACGAATATTCAAACTAACGTAACTTGTCGCTCGTTTGGAGCTAGAAGCTCTACCTTATACCAAAACGAAGCTAAAAACATCCTTTACAACAATATCTAGTTAGTTCATCTCAAACATTAAACTCATATTTTCATATAATGAAGTTTAATAATCTGTTATAAAATATATATTTAAAAATCATTTAAAATTAATTTTTCACCACATTTTAACCCCATTTTTACCACTATAATCATCCTACTATTACTACTTTCAATCATAGCACACTAAATCATCCTAGATGATCAAATTCTGAAAACCCAACTCAAAAAATTCAACATTTAATTATAAAAAGTGATATATAAACATATAAACACTTACATACAACAAGAATTTAAGATCAAATCACAAGATTTTCATCCAAAAATGGGTTTTTCAAAAATGTTCATGCATGTGTAAGATTTTCATACCAAAAGATGGAGAATTAAAAGATAGGAATGGGACTTCGATTGGTTTTAAGAGATTCAAGCTAGATTTTAAAAAATCTATGGTTTTGGTGGTGGTGTAGGTGACGGATTGTTTGAGGGTGGAGGGAGAGAGAGAAGTTTTTGGTGGTGAGTGGAGAATGTGTGTGTAAATGTGTTTAATTTTCTATTTTATATGGGGAAAGTTTAGGGTAGTTTTTGCCAATTGTGATTCTTGTGGACCAAAGTGCAAATACTTTGTTAAAAAGCAGGAAATGACTATTAGTCACTTTTGAAAATATTTACGGGTCTCGGGTTTCATAAAAATGCTTCTCAAAACTTAAAACACACACAAAATATGATATTATATAGTCCCGGCACGACTTAATACGACATTAAAATAAAAACGTCAAAATATTAAATATCGACATGTTTAAAATAAAACGTAAAATTTCTCGGGCATCCGTCGATATCGTCATCACTAATAATCCTCGCAACTCGTCAAGACGTAAAAATAAAATTTTCAACATCATCCAAATCAAATCACCAATCGTCAAAATAATCAATCTCGTCAAAAATTCCAAAAATATACGTAAAAATATAATTAAATAATGACCACGTTTTTGGGTTGTTACATCCTACCCTCCTAAAAGAGAGCGACGTCCCGGCACTCATCCCGCCTCACACTCGCACTTCCTCATTTCTAGAGTCAACGTGACCTCTTATTCTCAAGAGATACTCACGTCTTTCACACCAGTCCAACTCAATTCTTATGATATCACTATATCCGCAACTATTACTACTCTTCAACTTTCAATTTCACCTTCTATTATGCGAATATTCCTTCATCATTCATACTTCTTCTGCATCACTTTCTCAGTTTCATTCCTGCCCCAATACTCTGACAACTTGACCCACAACTATGTAAGTTCTCAAATTACACCTCTTAACTACTGATATGACGATTATCATCGCATAAAGATTCCATCTTCACTAATTTCCATTAGTCCTCACAGTGAAATATTAAGATATCATCATCCCAAGTTTCAATTGCCATCGTTCAATTCATCCTTTCACGCTGTTCATTGCTTTCCAAATATACATAATATTCCTTCTTAACTTAATTTTTCACACTTTCTGCAAAAATCTATAATACTCAAAAGTAAATCTCAATCTCTGGATTACACATAATATGTTCAAACCTTAATCAATACTCATACTTTATCACAGCGATTCCCAGTATTCAAAAATTAATCTGCCTCTATGTCCTGAGGTTACCCGCAAACTAAATACAATGAGATTATCCATAACTCTGACCAGTCACTTATATACTTCCTATACTCATCTTCCACTTTCATTCACTCATAACAATCTCTATGTCCCAAGTGTAGTGCTTGCTAGATCACTGAATTATTGTACCTTCCATAGTACATTATTATATCTTCCTCGTATCATATACTATTTAAATAACTCCGTTAGTCTCATATATTCAAATATGAAATGTATAATGGTCAGATCACTTCCTGATATCGTAACACCTCTTATTTACTCCAAGTTCTATAACTTGTAGTTTGCTTTCGTAATACAGTTTATTCCAACCATACTGTATCAATACTTCAACTTGTGAAATTCCTTCAATACTACATGTGACACTCTCAACACTCTAAGAGTAATTAAATTCTCTTTTTGATCTGAACAATTCATTCACCACTAGTCCTTGCATTCTTAATACACTCTCTGATCTAATAGAAGAAAATCAAATAATCACAATAACTGTTTTTGTCCTACAAAAACATACACCTCAACTCTCTCATTTCTATTACCATTCTATTTCAAAATTTCCAACAATCTATTGATCTTCTTTCTTTGACATTCCTTCTCTATTAGTTTATCAGTTCAATTCTAAGGAATCATCTATTCCATCCATTCTGCTTGTTGTTACCAATATTCCAAATATCTCAAAACTCAAGAGTCAATTCTCAATTACTTCAGAAATTTTATAAGCTCTTTTTCCTTCTCATTCTTACTAAATACTCACTAGTTGATAGTGAAAGTATCCACACTCATCCTTCATAATCTGGAACACACTTCGTAATACAGAACTATAACATATCCCATCTAAAATTTATCGATTATTATTTTCCAATCATCATTAGGTAATCCTTAACTCCTTCCTTTTAAAATCCCCGAATGACATTTATAAACAAGTCTTTCTTATTCTTATTTCTTCATACTTGATTCCATACAAGTAATACATTACAATCCCAAAACAAGTACCACAATGCCAAATCCCATGATCATATAAACCACGTTATACTTCTTTATTCAAGTCAGCACACTACTATTACTTTCATTTCCACTTGATATTATCCAAATATCATCATCGTAGCTCTATAATTTCTTCAGATTCCTCCAATACTAACTATACTGGCACAAAAATTCAATCTATTCTCAGCGTTCATAAACAACTTCCTCCACTACAAAATCAGATCTCAAAATCACAACTTAAATATATGAATGGATTTCACACATTTAGTTCCTCTTTGTCAGCTTTATCATTGGTTCAACAATCAGTGAAAACCTCCTGATAAACCTCCGATAATACTCAGCTTACACAAAGGAATTGACAAGCTTCAGTCGTTTCGACAAAGCCTTAATCGTTTCAATCTAGTCAGAATTTCATGATCACTTCAGCCATAGATCGTAGATTCTAAAACATCTATATTACTCAAACTAAAATTCTTATCCAAAGAATTTCACACACCATTCCCTCTTTTTAATAGCAATTTTACAATTGTTAATGAATGCTTTTCTTTCCTTCAATCATCTATTCATCACACTAAACATTCACAATCAGTAATGGATACCGATTTCTGGTGCTCAGTTTGTTCAACCTCACAACAATCATCTTATTCACAAAACATCCAGTTTCTATCCTTGCTTTCATTATCACTTCTCTGATGACTTACCCTTCCAGTCAAATCAGATTATCCTTATTGTCTCATCTGCCAATCCTTACAATCAATCATATTACCATCCTCAACTTCCTGATAATACCATATAACAAAATATACAATCAGATTGCATAACTCCTATCATTAAGCTAACACAAAGCTTCCTTTTTCCCAAGACGACAGTGAATTCTACGATTCGAGAACAATCACATAGTATTCTCAAGTAGTAATTCATCTTCTCATTCTTTTCCGACTACTACTAGTAAAGCGCACATAAAATTTGATCTATTATAGTTTCCTACTACATACCTTCTCATCATTGATCAATAAAATCTTCAAATAGAAATTTCCACTGATTACTCCCTGAAATCAGTACTCAATGCTCAACAACATTCCAATTTAATTCTTTCCACTATTATTTATCATATCCTATGATATTCATCCTTATCCTGGTTAACTATCTCACATCTCTGGTTTAGTTAATCGCGCTATACTTCTTAATTCCATATGCTCAGAAAATATTTCCTTAATATATATATATATATATACTAGCCTTTAGACCCGTCCGGTGGACGGGCTAGCTTGAAGTATATATTTTTTAGTGAAAACTGAATTTATGTGTGTTTGTATTTCAAGTTTAGTATATGTAGTGTTAGTTATGACATTAATATTTTAATAATGTAGCATAGAATAGACAAAAATAACGTAGTTTAAGATATTTAATTTAAAAATATTATGAGTTAATTGAATGTGCATACGTTACGTTATGAATAAGTTTGTTACATTAAAAATTTTTAGAATTTTAATAATATTGTATAAATATTCTATATATTTTCGAATTTTATAAGGCAATAAATTTTGTATATGTTAATGTTATGAATAAATTTTTTACATTTATTTTTTTTGGAATTAATATTATTGTAAAGTTTTTTTTAGCAAAAACAATATAGTTAAATATTTTTTACAAATGATTTTGTTTTATAAGTTTTGTGGTAAAGTGTATTCTAACAAAATAAAGCCCAAAAAGCTCATTCCTGCTATGGAAACCTTTAATGAATTATATGTGTCATTATTATAGAATTTTGTATAAAATGCATTGTTTCACCATCCTTCCTAATATATTTTTATATAATTTTGTATTTATGGCATCATTTGTAATTCCTACATATATTTTTACAGAATTTTGTATTTAAGGCTTCATTTGTAATTCTTATTTTCTTTTTGAATCATTTTATAGAATCATTTTTATAGAGTTTTGTATTTAAGGCATCATTTTTAATTGTTATTTTCTTTTTGAAGCATTTTATGGAAATCCTTTAATGAATTATATGTGTTATTTTTATAGAATTTTGTATATAAGGCATTGTTTCACCATCTTTTCTTATGTATTTTTATAGAATTTTGTATTTATGGCATCATTTATAATTTCTATATATATTATTATAGAATTTTTTTATTTAAGGCATCATTTGTAATTCCTATATTCTTTTGAAGCATTTTATGGAATCATTTTTATAGAATTTTGTATTTAAGTATAGTTTCACCATCCTTCCTTATATATTTTTGTATAATTTTGTATTTGGTATCATTTGTAATTCTTATATATATTTTTATAGAATTTTGTATTTAAGGCATCATTTGTAATTTCTATTTCTTTTTAAAACATTTTATGGAAACCCTTTAATGAATTACATGTGTCATTTTTATAGAATTTTGTATTTAAAGCATTGTTTTGCCATCCTTCCTATATAAGGGTTTTATATTATATTTATATTATATTTTATTATATATATATATATATATATATATATATATATATATATATATATATATATATATATATATATATATATATATATATATATATATATATATATATATATATATATATATATATATATATATATATATATATATATAGAATTAGGATCAAATGAGAACTAACTTAAAGTTTTAAAAATGAGAACCATTGAATAACCAATAGAATTAAAGCATGATAATTAAATTTAGTGTAATTAATACAAGAAATGAAAATTAAATATATAACAATAAATGTATTATAGGTATTTTTCATTTTTCTTATTTTGACTAAACATAAATGCTATTTTATTTTCAAGATATTGTACCACATCGCATCAGTTATTTTCGAGATATTGTACCACGTCGCATCAGTTATTTTCGAATTATTATACCACGTCGCATCAGTTATTTTCGAATTATTATACCACGTCGCATCAGTTATTTTCGAGATATTGAACCACGATGCATCAGTTATTTTTGAGATTGTATCGCGACGCATCAGTTATTTTCTAGATATTGTATCACGACGTATCTGTTATTTTTAGATATTGAACTAATGGTGAAATGAATAATGCATTAAAATATCTTTGAAGTATACTTAATGATCATAATGTTACTCATTTAATATTATTTTCATGAAATACAACATAACAGATCCAACGGTGTAGATTGGTTCTCATCTTAATAACTTTAAAAATTCTCTTACAATAACCCTCCTATATATATATATATATATATATATATATATATATATATATATATATATATATATATATATATATATATATATATATATATATATATATATAGGGGAGCGTTATCGTGGTGTACACACTTAAAGTGGATTACAATAGGCACAGTTGTGGACCATTGGATCAAGCATAATGAATGAGATCTAAATTTATTTAGTTGGATGGCATAATTGTAATAAAATAGACTATAAATGGCATTGTGCAGCAATTTAAAATAATATACTTTGAAATTATTATCCATGACTACGTTTTCCGTTATCTTTTTCTTTGTGTTTCCTTCTTTAACCTGGATGGTACTTTCCAACCTTTTACAGTATAAAATTTTAATTATAAATGATACATAATTTCCTCGGTCTCATACTTTTTGTACTTATTTGTAACACATGCTGTGTATATTTATGAATAGTTACACATCTTTATAGTTGATAATAAAATCGTATACCAAATGATAAGTAATTGATAAAATAAAAAAAATGAATAACTGGTACACTAAATAAAATATTCTCAATATAAAAAATACGTGAAACATCAGCCACTATTTCTAATCGAGCGATTGGCAAAAAATACCCTGTAATTAAAGAACCCTGATAGCCTCATAATTCGACCATATTACATCCTACATACCTTTTACAAACAACCCTTTGACACAACCACATGAAAACCTATCAGATCTCCGCGAATTGAAAACAACCTTGACAAAAGGCCTTCCAACATAAACCACATCATGACTACACAACCTTAAAACAACCTTTAAAAACCACCTTCCAACACGAACACATACATCACCACTTTTTGACCTCGAACCAAACATTACAACAGCCACTTGAAAAGTACCCTACCTAGAGCCACCGTTCCTCAAACATTGGTACATGACTGCAAACCTGACCTTGAACAACCCTTTACAAACCAGATTTCAAAGGTGACCACGTGAGAAGCGATACATGTTATTTTAGCATCAATCTAGTAATTTGAATACTTTAGAGATGATACAAAGTAATGAATCAAATTCAAACAATTTCACACATTCTGCTTGAACAATGACTAGCCTAATAACCATACATACACAAGTTCTGATCTACTTTTTATCATTTTAAAACATAATTAAGTACGACATAATAAGAAACTAAGCACACAATTTCGGATCACCTGATCAACACTAAAGGTGGTAATTAATAGTTACTCAAAACCAATAAAATGACACACGAACCGGTTCGTACACACATATCGAATCTCATTTCCAATCAATAGCTATCGACCAGGAAAAAGGAAACTTTCTTCGGGATTCGTGGCTTCAACCAGAATATCTCAGTAAGTCCATAAACAAATAAGAAAACTTATTTAGAAAATCCATTTGTGATAAATTATGCATTTACCTTAGGCAAAAGGGAGACCATCAAAGTTTAGCATATAGTAAAGTAAGTATTATCACTTTGATCAATGAAGCAGACAAGACCTGATACATAGTCCTTCAAGTTACACAACTTTGGCACACCATAATTAACGCATTGATAAAAACTAAAAAAACACACAACTTGATAGATGAAAAAATATAACGTGATACATATGAGATAATAGGAAAAGATTAGTTGATACATATATATTTCCCAATGATGAAGTGTATCATTTTTGTATGTTTAAAATATAACAGATAATCCAAATAAAAGGGCTAATCCAATAATAGAGAAAACAAGTATAGTTTGATTTAACTAGATACTATACGAAGAAACATTGAAGTTTTCATCACCATGGCTAATGAATCCGCTATGAACCAAAATGCCCTTAGATTTTCTACACCAAGCGGGGTAAATGTGTTAAAAATATAACATTCCTGTCTGAATACGAATAAACCGATAAACAGTTTTCAGCTAACAGATAAAGTGAACCATGACCAACTTGGTTTAAAAAAGTGTGCCTTTTTGCGCCTGAGGCGTGAGGCGAGGCGAGGCAATGGGGTCATCGCCTTGGGAGGCCTTGATGCACAGCCGTTACATAAAGCGATTGGAGGCGGTACTTTTTGACGCCTTAGAGGAACGCTTTTTTACACCTCAATTGTTTTTTTGTTAATGTTGAAATCAGATTAATATGCAAGCAACAAGGCTAGCTCAACTTCCAAAACAAACATCAATTATTAAACTATTTATGCACAAATATTTCGAACATTTACAATTTTTTCAAAAAATAGGTAGAGAAAAATCATCATTATTCACCTTTATACCATATTCAATAACCATAGTCAGCATAATGTTACATATCATAAAAAATTATATTGATAAACATCCTTAAATGATGATAAAATGCATGATACACAAATATATATGCAAACGTTGGTACACATTAGCTTATTAAATAAACTACTTTTATTAAACTTATGAAAACCTTCAACTCCTACATTGGCAATTCAACTGATATACCAATCGCTATAGATAAAAAGAACCCACTAAATCTTTTGATATGTGTTTAAAATAAAAACGTCATCAGCAAGAACCTAGAAATTGAAAATGGTATCTAACTTTTTTTGTTAAAATAAATAACCAAAATAAAATAAAAAGATACCTATATCCAAGTCAAGTTGTGAGAGTTCTCTTGTGTCGTGCATTGTCACAAACTAAAGGAGATCACCGCTGACCGTCGGCTGATTGGCCGATGGGGTTTGACTAGGACGAGTATCGCTAGATGATATCGAAATACGGGGGCAAACGATGGTTATTTCAAGCTTGGTGGCAACTACTCCAATATTCTTCTTAAAAGAATGCTTTGATGGATTTTTTTGATGGAGTTGAGGAAAATGAGAATGAAGTTGGGAAAATGAGTTTAATATGATGTGTAAAAAAGTGACGGCATTTCTTAGGTTAGAATGATGTAGAGAGAAATAAGGGAATGAAAATTGCCCAAAATGCCCTTTTATTTATTTTATATTTTAAAACCTGATTTAATTCATAAATGCCACTTGGCAGTTTGTTATTGGTGCTTACTATATTGCATTTTAAGTTGTAACCCATTGAACGCAAATCTATATATATATATATATATATATATATATATATATATATATATATATATATATATATAATATATATATATATATATATATATATTATATATATATATATATATATATATATATATAGTGTAACTTTATTTACAGAACCCATCTTAGTGACAGAACTTGCAGAACTCTTGTTTTTGAAGGAAAACATGTATGTCTGAAGGAGTACAATATATGTTTTTAAAGAATATTTGTATTCGCGAAGCATATTTGAAGTTCTTTTTGTCAAAATTATATTAAATTAAAAAAAGATATCAAAAAACATACATGTTTGAGGGCGTGCATGCATGTATGTGCACGCATTCAAAAACATACATTTTGAAAGCGCGCATGCATGTATGTGCACCGATCCAAAAACATACATGTCCGCTTTCAAAAACATACATGTACTCCTTTCAGACATACATGTTTGCCTTCAAAAACAAGAGTTCTGCAAGTTCTGTCACTAAGATGAGTTCTGTAAATAAAGTCCCCCTATATATATATATATATATATATATAATATATATATATATATATATATATATATATATATATATATATATATATATATATATATATATATATATATATATATATATATATGGTGAGGTTATTTTCAGAACCAAATAAATATACAGAACTGCGAGAACCACCTTTTTACTCTTAAAATGCACATGTATATTCATCGGGTTAGTTCATTAGGTAGAAATATATGAATTTTCATTATCGTAGGTCACTAGGAACATGTATCCTAGGACCATGCACATGTATTTGTTTTTGTATGTATTATAACTATCTTTTCGTAGGATAATATACAAACACATGTGCACTGTTCATATCGCTCATCATACTCGGATCTAAAAGCAATAAATAATTATTAAATCTTAATTTAAACATAATAATGAAAATACATGTGCATTATTAATAATATAATAAGTGGTTCTCGCAGTTCTGTACATTTATTTGGTTTTTGAAAATAACCTTACACTATATATATATATATATATATATATATATATATATATATATATATATATATATATATATATACATATATATATATATATATATATATATATATATATATATATATTATATATATATATATATTTATATATATATATATATATATATATATATATATATATTATATATATATATATATATATATATATATATATATATATATATATATATAACTTTCTTTTCAGAACCATTTTTAATGTCAGAACTGTCAGAACCATTATTTTTACAATATATAGTGCATAGTATACATGTTTTAATGCATAATGGCATCATTGTAAATAAATAAAAATGGTTTATGGCTGTCATTTAGTAGGTAAGGGCAAAAATGGTATTAAATTTTTTTAAAGTCTCATTTAAAATATGCCAAACATAGAGTTTTTTTTAACCTAGTAACCATCAGCCATTTTTTATCTCTCTCTCTCTCCACAAACACGCCTCCATTTCTTCCCATCCGCTTTTATCCATTCATGTACTCATGTATGGCTTTTAATTTTGATTTCAATTATATTAAAATATTAAGAAATCAAATTAAATAATACAATAGATGTATTGTTCATGATGTAATCTTCAAGAATGTTTGCAAAGAGGACAAACTAGCGTGATACATTCTCAAGAAGGAAAAAAATGAATTGGTCCAAGGGATAAAAGGAATACATGATACAAAGAATCAACAGATCTATTGGAAAAATTAAAATAGAAGTCGATGGTTTTATATTTGATGAATACGGTCGAAATCGACACCGCAAAACTATAGTCTTATCCTCATCACTGATTCTTAATATCTCGAGGAAACAAGAGATTTTTTAGTGATATTGGTTCATCATCATGATCTAGAGGTGGATTTATTTGTTTTTTTTATTCTAATGTATTCATGGTTATTGGCTTTTGTATTTGACTTTTATGTCATATTTGATCTATGTGAGTGATTTTGTATTTTTAAATCACGTATGCTATATTTTCTTGTTGATTTACATTATTAAAAGGTTAAATTTTTTAAAGAAATGGCATCTTGAATGAACTAGACACAAAATTGTCAGTGACTTGAAATACATGTGTTTGGTCAGTGGGCATAAAAATAAATATTGTTTATTAATATTTTACATTTTTTATTAACTATTGTGTAGATAAAGTTTTTATTGATTAAATAATTAATTTGATGTTATGAGTATTTTTTGATAGATGATGTGCGGTGACGGTGTGCAATAAACGCAATAAACGATGTGAGGGTGTACAATAAACGATGTGCAATAAACGATGTGCGACGAGGATTCGTGGTTAACTTGGAAGGATGACACTTGCATTGATTTGAAGGCGTCATTGTTCTTTTCAAGGGATGCTATGTCATTCGAGAGTACTTTATATTGCAAGACAAGGTGGACATGTATGTTTTTAGAGGCGGATATGATGTTTTTAGTACAAGTATATTTTTGGAGGCGGACAAGTATGTTTTTTTGGAGGCGGACATGCATGTTTTTTAGAGGCGAACATATATGTTTTTAGTACATGTTTTTAGAGGCAGACATGTATGATTTTTTGAGACGGACATGTATGTTTTAGAGGCGGACATGTATGTTTTTAAAGGTGGTCATGTATGTTTTTAGTACAAGTATGTTTTTAGAGACAACCATGTATGTTTTTGAAGACTTCAAATAAATATTAGTGCATGTGTACTTTTGGTATAATTAATAATTTCTATTTTAATGGATATCAAACATGTAAGTTTTTAGTTTGCTGTAAATTTACATTATTTAAAAAAAAATATGTGCACACGTGACAACTCTAACGAAAAACATGTATGTTTATAGAAAAAATTCAAAAAATTGTAAAGTGCAAAAACTGTATGTTTATACATGTAAAGTTGTTTTTTTTAAAACCACTAATGTTTTTGAATATTGAAAATAAAATAATTTAAAAGAAAAAGAAAAAAAATATTAAAAAAACTAATTTCGAAAAAAATTAAACAAAAAAAATAATTTCGAAAATTAAGAAAAAAAACATATTTTTAATTTCGGGAAAATAAAGAAATTAAAAAATTAAATAAAAAACTAATTACAAACAAAAGTAAACTATAGGTTTTCCTATTATGCCCTTTTGATTTAAATGAAATTTTTTAATAATACTAAATTCTTATTGGCTGATTATGGTTCTGATAGTTCTGTCACTTAAAATGGTTCTGAAAAGAAAGCCCCTATATATATATATATATATATATATATATATATATAAATATATATATATATATATATATATATATATATATATATATATATATATATATATATATATATATATATAATATATATATATATATATATATATATATATATATATATATATATATATATATATATATATATATATATATATATATATATATATAATATATATATATATATATATATATAAATATAC